>CM023840.1:21877870-23267036 GCA_013266295.2 Branchiostoma floridae x Branchiostoma japonicum
ACTTAGTATTCATGAACCCAGTGGTCCGGTCAACATTACTATTTATGAACACAATCGTTCGGGTTCTTGGAGCTGATTGGGTGATTGATGGCATGTGACGTCACAGCCACCGGTATGCTGGTTGGTTGAACCTGAGCTAGTCCAACTGATACAAGAAATCGGTGACTTCCGGGAAGTGTCTTGGGTATCCGTGAACGGTATCACAATAAATCTCATGATGGACAAATTTGTATTTGCGTCATGGATACGTGAGTGCACCCTATGGTCTGCTCAACACTTCCGGTTTGTACATCCGGTCATGAAGCCGGTAGTCTTAAGAACATTACGATTCAAAGACTCGAGACCCTGATATAACCAGCCAGGACCAGACTAAACGTCTCACCCATCCTGTAACGCTATCTAGACCTATTAGGCGGTACTGCAGGCCGTTTGCTAGGTGGATGCTGACGGCCGGGACCATACAATCAGAATTGTACAGTCACTATCAGCAGAATGTTTCTTCTTCATGTAAATATCAAACAAATACCGCAACTCCGTACAGTCACCTGTTCAGGGGACCAAAAATTAACTTTCCCACCTTCAGTCTGATACACACAGGAGTACAATATGGCGCTCGTGAGTCTGTTCTTCCTCCTGTTGGCGGTACACCGGTCCGCGTCCCTGTCCATCGCCTGTCTGTGGAGCCCCGGCTCCCTCACCAACCCGTGCCCCGAGCCTCCCGCCCACTGTCAGCTGGTCACCAGCGTGTGTGGCTGTCAGGTGTGCGCCAGCCTGGAGGGGGACAGCTGCGGAAACGGTTACCCGGGGTAGGCGGTTACCCTTTTACGTTTTCGTTTTTTGGTTGTTTGGTTGTTTGGTTGTTTGGTTGTTTGGTTGTTTGGTTGTTTGGTTGTTTGGTTGTTTGGTTGTTTGGTTGTTTGGTTGTTTGGTTGTTTGGTTGGTTGTTTGGTTGGTTGGTTGGCTGGAGTGTGCTTCCTCCGTACGTACAGGTGTGCTAGCGGCCTGACATGTGTGTTCCCTCCGTACGTACAGGTGTGCTAGCGGTCTGACATGTGTTCCCTCCGTACGTACAGGTGTGTGACATGTGTTCCCTCCGTACGTTAAGGTGTGTGACGTGTGTGTTCCCTCCGTACGTACAGGTGTGCTAGCGGTCTGACATGTGTGTTCCCTCCGTACGTACAGGTGTGCTAGCGGTCTGACATGTGTGTTCCCTCCGTACGTACAGGTGTGCTAGCGGTCTGACACGTGTGTTCCCTCCGTACGTACAGGTGTGGTAGCGGCTGACACGTGTGTTCCCTCCGTACGTACAGGTGTGCTAGCGGTCTGACATGTGTGTACCCTCCGTACGTACAGGTGTGCTAGCGGTCTGACATGTGTGTTCCCTCCGTACGTACAGGTGTGCTAGCGGTCTGACATGTGTGTACCCTCCGTACGTACAGGTGTGCTAGCGGTCTGACACGTGTGTTCCCTCCGTACGTACAGGTGTGGTAGCGGCTGACACGTGTGTTCCCTCCGTACGTACAGGTGTGCTAGCGGTCTGACATGTGTTCCCTCCGTACGTACAGGTGTGCTAGCGGCCTGACATGTGTGTACCCAACCTGTGAGGAGACCGTGCAGGAGTTTGTCCAACCTGACGGGACTGTCCTCCAGGCCATCTCGAACTGCATGTTGAACTGGCGCCCGGGTCGCTGCCAGACCGCTCCGCTTAACGGTAACGTGTGTGTTTATTTTTGTGATGCATTTACTTTTAGTTCAATATTTTAGTCCCACATTGGTTTCCTGATAGTCCACTTCCATTTGTTAGAATTTAGCGCAAACGTTCAGGCGTTTAAGTATCACCCATCCTTCGTATATATGTATATAAGCTTAGTGCTTTACCGTTTTTTCTGCTCCTCTTTTTGAAATTCCACAGGCTTTTACCCTTCAGGTTAGGCAGTGGCAGCGTGAGGTCACGTGATGCTTACTGGAAGAACCTGAAAAGGCGGGAACAGGACTGGAGTTCCTTTTTAATAAATCCGCTCATGGCGATGACGTCTTCTTACAAGTATCAATGTTTGCTTTTTAGTCTGGTTACCATTCTCCACAGGCCGGCTTTACCGATCCCAGTATTACTTACTAAGCATAGCTCGTCGGCAGAACGTACTGCGCCTGCGCGAAACCCGTAATTTTGGTGCAAAGCACTTTGGCAGAACGTCTCATATAAGGTCGAATTCGCGTATATAAGGGTGACATCCCGTCTGTAGTTTTCAAATGTTGTGTAGAAATAGATATGGTCTGCAACAGGCAAAATTCTGATGCAACGTTGACCAAAAATCCAGCGAAAATGCAGGTTTTGCGCAGGCACAGTACGTTCTGCCGACGTGCTACCAAGCATAGGCCTCTCCTGACATGCCACATTTAAAGCCGGCCTTTCTAATCCTGTAAGAGCATCGTAGGCGAACTAATTGAAACCGACCCCGCCAGCGCGCTAAGGGACCTGGGTGGGTCAAACATAACCTTCTTGGCGAAGGTCACACAATTTGGGTTGCTCAGCGGTCGCTCAACGATTGCCGTCTGGTGGAAAGAGGGTCTTATTAAGATATCTTCACAATCCGGTCAGCAGAACGTCATGTGTAAGGATTCCATTCAATGACGATGACTGACCAAGAGAGAGTATGGGAGGGAGAACATGAGTGGACACGTTGCACAGGAAGATTTTGTACCCCAGATTTTGCAAACAAATTGCACAAAAAGGTTACGGAAAACTTGTGCAAGTTTTTTTTTTTTTTTTTTTTATTCAGAAGCAACAAAAACAGTACAGGACGCAGAGGGGCCGACTCAAGTTAATAACTTATATTAGAGCCACCTCTGGACAAAGTACAGAATTAACATGTCAACTAAGAATAACAAATACAAAAGTGAAATAAATATACAAATAAATATACATACAGGCCTTCTTTGTAGTGGAAATAAAGTCTAAATAAACGTATTAAATTATAAACGGCAAATAATACAATATGACAATGTTCAAACAAGCGCAGGTCTACTTCCCTCACCCCATAGCGAACCAGACATGGAGATACTGACACCGAAAGGAAAAAGGAGGATCAAGAATTGAAACGATTGGAATCAGTAATGAAATTTTGGGTGATAGCCAGGATTTTAGAGTTGACCGAGAAGGAAAACAGAGAGCTGCCTCTGAGTAGTAGGGAGATTTTGTCTTTTTCAGAAAGTGCTTGGAAATTAACTGTGTTACCTGTGAGCTGATGTAGATTGCCGAGGAGTATTTGTCGTTCGTGTGTGTAAACAGGACAATGGAGTAAATAATGTGGAACTGATTCGCGTTGGCACCCGCAAGCACAGGCAGGACTGTTACGTAGACCTCGGCAGAATAAGCTCTGGTTCAGGCTGCAGGTGCCAATGCGTAATCTGGCTAGGAGAAGACATGAATACCGAGGGCCATGACTAAGGTATCTGCATTTGCTGGGTCGGGTTTGTTTTTGAAGAAACGTTTTAAATTGACTGTAACTTAAGGAGCGAAATGAAAGATCGAGGTTATTCCAGTGTGAGATAGAGTAGGGGATAAAAGACTTTTGAAATCGGTTGGTTGAAATAGTCATAGTCATTACGTTACGTTTGTTTCGTAGGTTGTATGCACATGATGACGAAATGGTAGGAGGCACAAGTTCCAACAGGTAATCACGAGTTATACCGTTCATGATCTTGTAAAACAAACAGAGTCGGTGGACATGTCTTCTATCAGACAGAGTTTCCCAACCCAGCTCTTGCCGACATGACGAGTATGATGAGCCTTTTATTGCGCCGGACACGACAATGGAACAGTAATATTGGATGCGTTCAATAAGTTGGGACTCTTCATTTGTCGTGCCGTGCCAAATGGCATCGGCATACTCGAGACAAGGCCGAATGTATGATTTATATAGTGTTTCAAGGACTTGACGCGGTAGTTTGAATTTGAGGCCGTTGAAAAGATCAACGGATTTTGAAACCTTGGACACAATATAGTTAGTATGTGCATTCCAGGACATGTTGGAGCTGAGAATGACTCCGATATGTTTATGAGTATTAACGGATTGGACCACACAATTATTAAGGTAAAGTGGGGGGTGAACTATGTGGTCTCTCTTAACAGAAATACACATTTCTTCAGATTTCTTAGGGTTTAACTCCATGAGCCACTGACATGCCCATGAGTGAATTTTGGAGAGGTCACTGTTTAAGCAGGCAGCGGAGTCGTAAGGGTTCTGTACAATCTGGAGAAGGGAGCTATCATCAGCGAACAGGTAGGGTAACGAATCAAGATCTTTTACAATGTCGTTTATATATACAAGAAAGAACAGAGGGCCTAGGGTCGAGCCTTGAGGAACGCCAGCGTTGGTATTTAGCCATGTGGAGGTCTGACCATCTAAAACAACACGCTGAGATCTGTTGCTGAGGTAGCTCGCTATCCAGTTAAGTAGAGGTCCTTCGACACCGTAGCACTGTAATTTGTAGATGAGACCTTGATGCCACACCCTGTCAAAGGCGCGAGAAAAGTCCAAGAAAACTGCCCGAACATCATTTCCAGACTCTAAAGCTTTAAAAATGGTGTGAGTAAAGTGGACCAACTGGCAGACAGTGCAAGTTGTTGACCTTACAGATTCCACTTATCATAACATCTATACACAGGGGACATCATTGTCAATATGGTTTATTTCAGCAACAAATAACACAAGGTGTCCAACAATGGCAGTCAATAAGCTGAACTGATGTCGAGACATTAAAACGCGTATTCAAAGTTGTGTTATTAAGAACACTGTAGGACATTGAATGAATGAATGAA
The DNA here is from genome assembly GCA_013266295.2 of Branchiostoma floridae x Branchiostoma japonicum. NCBI lineage: Eukaryota > Metazoa > Chordata > Leptocardii > Amphioxiformes > Branchiostomatidae > Branchiostoma > Branchiostoma floridae x Branchiostoma japonicum. The sequence goes on from CM023840.1 coordinate 21,882,693, forward strand.
AGACCTTTATTGTACGTTCATGCCGCGACGGGCTAGGTACAGGTCAAGACTTCACAAACACATAACAAAAATATTACAGAAAAGTGGATACAAAAGATACACTACTTTAACAGTCGTATTATAAGAAATTTCAGCAGTTAAAATCGGGTAACGTTAAATATATTTACATATCAACATTAAGATCATCATCACGATAACGAAGTATTGACTAAAATTGAGAGGTGTATCGCAAAAAAAAGTCATCCAAAATGGCTACAAATGTGGCAGTTACATGTTCAGCAGACAGACTGTGCATGGTAATGTAGTGTGTCGATAGTGGTCCACGGAACCATAAGAAAGGCATGATACAGAAACAAGAGAATGAAAGTCTTTCAGGTCACCCGCTACTTACAAAAAGCGACCATTCCTGTAGACCCTCTAAACGTAATGGTCCGAATCACATTAAGCCCTGTCGGCTCTCGAACTCTATTAACGTTATACAGTCTAACGTGAAAGCTTTCTCCGGGTAGTGTAAACACAGTCGGAGCTAACGTTAGTGTAAACACACGGGCATTGCGGCCTCTGCTCGTGATTTAGACAGACACGCGACATTTCAACTTTTGGTTTCTCCTCCAATTTTAACCCTCGGTGTGTCAAGATGAAGGTCGATCAGAACCAGGCGTCATAAACAGACCTTGGCAGTGTGAAGGTCAAGGACAGTTTCGGAGTTGTTTGACTGTGCCTTTTATCAAAGTCAACACGTGTCCCTGTAATCACTAAGCCTCAGACGTACTTGATGTCTTTCAGTCAAAAGCTACACCACAGGATCGATCGTTCCAAATCCCGTAACGCAATCTCAGCAGCCCACACTGTGGTCTACCATAGGGGTACTGGGTCTCAGGGTGCTGGGGTGTCACGCCCCAAGAACTTGTACATGTACTCCGCTCCGAATCTCCAACCCGGACTCGTATCCGAGGCGCTTAAACATCAACTTGCGTCAAGCTCACAAGAGACTTTACACCTTATGTAAATAATTTTCTTGCACAAGTCGTGGTCTGATACCTCCAGGCTTTGACAAAAAACACCGACGCTTTCAGGTCTTCGGGTGTAACTGGACGGCTGAGTGCCTCCGCACAATCCGGCCATTAGTCCGTCTGTATGGACCTGCCAGGACCTGTCACCCCTTACTGAGGACGAGATCACTTTTTTAGAGTAGGATTTTCAGCGAGGCTATGACAGAACAGACTACCTTTTCCGACACAAGACAGCTTAATTTGGAACAACAATCCACGACTGTATCACGAATATACACAATGTGCTGTCGTAAACTGTCGTGCGACAATTGTGCCCGGCCCTTAATTACACCCGCTCGTCCTGTGCGGACATGTATCATTACCGTGCCGGGCGACGCTGCTATTTTTGGCCACGTGCCTCGGTCAAGGCAGGTGACAACAAAGCAGGTGTTTCAGTCCCATTTGAGGTGCAGACATGAAGATATGCGGCCGCCGCATTCCTAGACGTTTAAACTCCAATTTTCACACCCGCTTCGCATGCCCTCCAAAAAGGAGCTTCGATTCCTTCTTGAAATCTAATCTTGACTTCGCGACATTAATTTCAGACGACGCCTATGAGAACACAACGTTGTATACATCTGCTGTTATACTTTCACTACTCAAGTGTCCTTCCTCTAACAATAGACTCCGCGGCGTTACACACACCACGTCACGGCGGTCCCGTGAAACCCAGCTGCCGGTGTGTCGCATGTTGTGCAGGAGCCCGCCGCTGCGCTGGCAACGGACAAGGAAAGGACGTCATCCGATTCAAAACATTCGCATTGAGCTCCGGAGCGCAGAATAACCTCCCACAACGCCGACCGGTTTTGAATGGCCGGAGGGGTAATGGAAAAGCCATTTCTCTTCGAGATATGTCGGCCTGTTTAAGACAACGCCTTTGTTGAATGTTCCCTCTCCTTAACTACCAGATAAGGCCAAGTTATTTCTCCCCGATTCGCGAGCTGGTGGCAAGACAGACTTCACTTACCTTGCACGTTACCGTCCAATTTTGACACCTTGCGGGTTTTGCTGGAGAACAAAGTCTTATTTGGAGACCTTGAGTTGTCGTCCTTGTGTGCAGCAACGTTCATACCTATGACGTGGACTTGTAACGTTCTTCTGGACTTTACGTAAGGTAAGGTGCGTTTGTAAACTTTCAACCAGTCGTATTACTGCATCATTCTACGCGAGTTTCCCGTGATCCCTGTCCATACATAACAAACTACACGTAGTCCTTTGTATTACTATACCTATATCAACGGTTTCAAGAAAGGGTTTTAGCCATCCATACTGTTGGTTCTAACTTTGTTGTACAGTCATTCCTAAAATATCCATTATCAGTGTTGTTAGGCCAAAGTATCATGTTGTCAATAGCCTGTTTCCGCGGACCGTTTAAGCGACCAAAACTGTCGTCCAGACGAATTGCATTGATAAAGAAGTGTATTTTGTACGTTTTGTGCGTTTTGTTGTCTTTCGAGCCACACTTTTCCATCGTGGATCATATTCCAATTATAAAGTCATATATAGGTCATACAAATCCAATTTTGGTCGCCCAACTGTCTCCAAAGGGGACTAAGTGTTTCTTATGGACGTCAAACCCACAGATAGGATTTATCTTGACAAACTGTAGCACCTTAATTAATGCAGTGGAGGGTAGGTGGACAAGACACGATCTGGCAAAGTAACTTGGACTTGTCGGGATTCATTTGATCATTATACAAATTACAACACTAAGTAAGTAGTCAGTTACTGGTTGTTGCGTCATCCTAATTGTAGCGTGTATGAGACACAAGTGTCAGCACGGCAAGTTGTTTCGGGTATCAGACGGACAACTAAAGTTACCTTACAGTGCGGTCTTACGCAGCTTGTACGCACTGCACAAAACTGGTGTGTTACGCCTAAATGTGGTTTAGGGCCTGGTCACATTCGTCGTACGATCGTCTTACGGGAGCAAACTAGGGGCATTTTCATTATAGTCGTGCATATGTCGTAAAAGTTCATCTGTCTTGTTACTAATAAGGCTGTCTTATTTTATATCCTTGTCCGCAGTTGGTTCTGTCACAGCCTGCTTGAAAATTCTACGACATCCTACAACGAATGTGACCGAGCCGTTACCTGTTATGCAAAACAAACAAACAAACAAACAAACAAACAAAAACGCTGCCCGTGGTAACGCCGAATGGTGTAGATATAACCTACCTGTTTCAGATATTGTTGGAGATAATGTTTGATAAGAAGTCATTAATCATCGACCTGCCATTCCGTGCTTAATAGTGAGACATGTTTGTTTCCCTTCCCTCTTTCTTTCACCCGTTTCTTCCTTCTGCGCTTTTTCTCAGATGTTAGCTCAGCCTCAGCGCGTTTACGCGTGTTTGGTACGTCTTTCTAGTTTGTAACCGAAACAATGACCTGGACTCCTGGACACAAAAGTATTTATAGCCAAGTTATATGCTGTAAAATATTCAAAACATTGCTCCCATTTAGTAGAGAAATTTTTGCATTATACTTTTTTTTTATATTATAGTTAAACAGGGATCGTTCAAGAGCGCTGGATCAAATGTGTACAAAAATATTTACTTTGCAGTGTTAGTAGATCATTCAGCTACCAAACAAGGCGGAGCACCTGGAGACGGAGGTATTTACTACCTCTTAATGTTGTAAAATGTTTACCCTATCTCCAAGCAGAAGTATGGCTCTGGCTTGTTTTGCCTTTACGTTTATAAAGTTCTATATTACTGGTACTAGCCTGGTAACCACCCCATCCTGAGCTTCCCGGGCTATCCTCGGTGCTGGGAGTGCTGTAAAAATAAAATTAAGCTACTTGAAACGTTCGACTTCTTTTCTGTCGTCGCCTTGCAGCCATCCCATGCCTGTGTTACCGGGCCGCCGCCATGGCGCTGAACGAAGGCCGCTTCCTGGTCATCCAGCGCGCTGAGAAGCGGAACCGCATGGAGGCGTCCGTGTACAACAAGATGGAGAAGGTGCGCTACAGCCATGCGCAGAAACAGCTGGATGAGGCCAGGGTAAGTTCCTCTTCTTTTTCTTGTTCTAGTTACTCCGTGAAGGAGGCATACCTCCTGCAGGAGTATTGTGGTCAGCTGTTTTTTCGTGTTCGCAGCTAAAACTCACAGTTCCTTTTATTCAATCGGCATGCAATTTTATACGTCGTCTGCAGGCATGCCCGTGATGATGCACGTATATCAATATTTACCGTAGGTGTTTTCGCGGTCAATGTAATATTTCAAAAGCACCCCTACATTTAGGGGCATATGAGACTGGCCGCGAAAAACCCGTTGTTTTGAATAGCGGGGGGGGGGGGAAGAAACCTTCAGGCAGAAGTGCGGTGTGGTTGTTAATGCGGACCAGATGCGGATTGTAATGCTTTATGAATGGGCCGGAATTGTCAAATGTGTTCGCACCTAAAAGTCATGTTTCTGTACGTTGTATTTCTATGAAATTGATGCACGTGTCTTTGTTTTTACCGTAGCGGTTTTTATATCGAGGTAACTTTCATATTTCGAAATCACCCCTATTTTTATTATTCTGTGGAATAGGCCGTAGGTTAAGTAGTTATGTGGTAGGCGAGGTTCTATAAGCAGATATTAGGTGGTTGTTGTGTATATTCGTTTGTAAGTATCTGTTGGGATTGTGACTTATGGTTTGCACCTACTACGATACACTATCAAATAAATAATATGTAGTGCACTATACTGTTCCCAATCTGCAAAATATAAAAATTCACGGAGGATTGTCGCCTATGGACACTTGTTGACCTTGTTCTTTTTCTTCTTCAACAATTATTGAACAACTTGTAAGACTAGCTGCACATATAAAGAGAGAGACGAAATTTGTTAATTAATTGTTCAGGATATGCTAACCATGTGAACAATTAAGGTAGCCTTATAGGTCAATTTCGGTATCTAACCCGACCATTGTACACTTGCAAAACTTCACATTTCACATACTAATTTGCGTTCGAATTCTTGGATACATGCACGCACGCCTTCTTGCGGAATTGATATGAAGTCGTCTCACCTTCACCACCAGGATATCATTAGTGAAATACCTTCTCTGGTGTGAATCTTCCTGAATGACCAACGTTTCGTAAACACTAGTGTCTTTACCACATTCTGCAACCCCGTTGGATGTGGTTCTTTAGTTCACAAGTGTTTTACATCGTGTTGAGTCAATAGAAGCTTGCTAAGTTCTTCTCAGCAGTCGTGACAACATCACGTCGCTGTTTTGGCCACAAAAACAGCTCACGTTGTGTAACAAAATCCGCCAATTTGCGCTCGGAGTGGGAAGCTGAATAGGCTGTTATTGTTGGCGCCACACTAAGTGAGCCGTTTTCTCCCCGTGTGGCGCGTTGTTTGTGGTTCCTCCGTTCCCGACAAGACGGCAGAAGTGGCACTTTCACCTGCAACTCCTGTCGTCGGGACTTTCACCTGTACTTCCTCCCCGGCCTCCTGTCTTCCCGAGCGTCTCCAGACCAACAGGTGGACCTTTTGTGATATCTAGTCAGGCGTTCGTTCTCACGTGTGGCCTGGTGACAGGTTTCGTACGACTTCATTTGTTTTACTGGTATTCTCTGGCGTTGTCAATGTTTGAAGATCACGCTTGTCCGGTGGAGCAAGACTTCCTGCCATGTTGCAGTTCACGGGTAGCCGGATTGTACTTGAACAAGTCGCCTGCAGCCAACCCAACGTAAATCCTGTATCTATTGTTCCTACAAGTGTAGTAAAGAGTGATTACTTGGTACTCTACCGTGTTACAGCCCAGTGTGAACGCCATGGCAGTCAGTTGCAGACTCGAGCTCAACCCTAATGTAGTTTACACCAGCCTGCAATTGGGTGACTCTACATGTATTGTGCAACCTCCTTCTTGTTAAGTCCAGCCCGCTCTTAATGCTTGGACTCTACGTCGATGGAATATTAGACGTCACGTAAACGACGAGACGCTCTGATCAAGGAAGCCAGTAGTCTAAGGGCTAGCAATCCTGAGTCTGATTAGATAAATATCAACGTCGGGGGTTGGAATCTCGTGACACCTGCAGGCCTGGAGAGGAGACATTTTAAGCCGGAGGTGGTCCTGTCGTTCTCCAAAACCGGCTATCCCAAATTCCCCGTGTTCCGAAACGGGTCTAAACACGAAGTTGAGGAGGGGCTCCGACTTCAACCACACGAAGCTCCGCCTCGAAAAGCACGTTGGAGGAGAACTTGTTGAAATAACTGTTATACGGCCAGAATATGCTATTCCACTGCGTGCATGTGTTTTGGAAGGGAGAGTGGTTTGGAATACGGTCCTATTCCCAAATGTTCTCATCCGTAGTGTGCCACGGCGTGTTATGGTAACTTTTTTAATACAACAGGTCCCGTGTTTGGGGAAAGCCACACCTTCAGTGGTAAAACACACACACAAACACGCTTACTTACAACAGGAGGGGCGCAGACATGTGATTCAGCTCACAAACTGACTTGGGCTCATTGTCTGAACTTCGTGGTAAGACTTGTGTTTTAAGAACTGTTGTCTTACGTACTTACGTAAGAATTGTATCTCAAGTTCTTTGTTTAAGAAATTCTGTGCTTACAGGGCCTGCAGGAGTTACGTATCCAGCGTCAGTTCCAGCGCGTGCGCAGGACGGTGGTAGAGAACAACCTCCGCCAGGCCATGCTGCGGCGGCTGGAGAGACAGGCGTCCGACAGGGCACTGGGCGGGACCTTCAACCACAACCTCGGCAAGTCAGTCTCCTTTCTGTTTTTTTGTTTCTTTGTTTGTTTGTTTATGTGTCCTCCGTTGGTCAATATATTGAGAATGGTCAAGTCCTGCTTTGCATCAGCCCGACAGCATCGGCTTTGCTAAACTTTGAGTCCCATACGAAAACGACAGTCTCTGCCACGTAAGAGCTGGCTCAGTTCTGCTTGAGTTACAGGAAGTTCCTTTCCGCGGATCTGCTTTTATTTTGTGCTGCACATCATTTGTTTGTTTGTTTACTTACCTGTTCTTTATATACAAGTTAGTTTCTGAGAACACTGAGTCCATCTTCTTCTATGGCGGGTTGAGATGTACTGTAAGAAACATTTCTGTGTTCCTCAGGTACGGCGGGTTGAAGATGTACTGTAAGAAACATTTCTGTGTTCCTCAGGTACGGCGGGTTGTAGATGTACTGTAAGAAACATTTCTGTGTTCCTCAGGTACGGCAGGTTGAGATGTACTGTAAGAAACATTTCTGTGTTCCTCAGGTACGGCAGGTTGAGATGTACTGTAAGAAACATTTCTGTGTTCCTCAGGTACGGCAGGTTGAGATGTACTGTAAGAAACATTTCTGTGTTCCTCAGGTACGGCGGGTTGAAGATGTACTGTAAGAAACATTTCTGTGTTCCTCAGGTACGGCGGGTTGAAGATGTACTGTAAGAAACATTTCTGTGTTCCTCAGGTACGGCGGGTTGAGATGTACTGTAAGAAACATTTCTGTGTTCCTCAGGTACGGCGGGTTGAAGATGGACTCCCTGAAGCACGAGGTTGACCAGATGCTGAAGGACATGGACCCGGGCGTGCGGCGGGCTAAGCGTGCCCGTAAGTTGCTGGAGAAGGGTCGGCGGGACGGGCGCATCCGGCCGTACGACATGCACTCCGTCTGCCTGCCGCCCATCGTCGCCGACAACCACGACGAGATCGACATCGTCACGGCCGCTCAGGACGGCGCCGCGGGGGAGAAGGGACCTACTGCCGAGCCCAACCGGACCAAACTCCCGCCGTTACGCACCCTGAAGGCGAGCGTCGGGATTGACGACAGCGACGACGACTTGTGATGAGCCGCGTTTTCCAGGAAACCGGTGTAGAACTAAATTTGCATCTTGTATAAATATTGGGGCCTGTTAGATTCGACGTCAACAACCCTATCTTGTGGCGCCCTCTAACGGCAGAATACTGCCTGCAATTCAAAATACTGTAGAACTTGTCAGTATCGCCCTGAGGAAGATGGCAGACGGTCCACCGAAACGTCGGCAGGTGAACAACAGTGATTACCAACCTGATGGGACTATTCACGGGCGAGAGAAGACTCACCTACACCTGCGTGGTACGACTTGAAAAGCACAAGAAATCTTGCACGTCCTTCAGAAATATGAAATATTTATTAGAACACTTGTAAATGCTGTACAGTGCACGGAGTGGTGAAAAACGTTTGATTTGTAATTAAGTAACTTACTTAATGTACAGTCGTCTCAAAATACGGAATTTCCACTACATTTCGAAAAGTCAGAGTGAATAATTCATTTACATATACAGCAAATTCGTTGATTTTTACTGCACTTCATTTTCTCTTTATATGTATATAATATGTTAACCGTTGTTTGTTAGTTAGTTTGTCAGTTTATTTTGTTGTTTGCAAAAGCCTTGGGGTACGGATTTACAATAACGATTGCATCGATGTTTAAATCATTTCCATGGATAGACACTGTTCAAGGATGGCGGATGTGTCCAGTATTGAAGGAAAACATGGCGGTAAGGTCACGGACACTGCAGAAGCGCCGCGTTGTGAAGTTTGCTAGGATTGCAGATAGAATGACTAGATGTTCTGTCTTGTGACGGCGCTTGTCAATGTGTGTTGGCAATAAAAACGTGTTATATTTGCCGTTGTTCTTGGCCGATTTTCCCTGTGTTTGGAGATGTTGGTTCCAGCCAATTTTCCAATCCGTTCACAAAAACCAAGGAGTGAAATCCTTGCAAAAACCTTGATACCTACACGGTGCGTTACTAACAATGTATCTCTTATTAGCACCGCCCCCCCCCTTCTAAACTGCAACATAGCCTCATCACAATGTAACAGGCTCCTCGGCATTGTTTTGAATTTTTTTTTCCTGCTGATTGCGTGCTGTTTCCGACAGCTACTGACCAGCCAGTGGTGTTGAAAACGGGAGCCGTTCAATGACGATGACAAGCAACATTTCTGCAAGAAAACAGTATGACATTAACATTATCTTCCTGCCCGTCGTGGAGCCTGGTGTAGAAGCTAGCCGGACCCACTAAATGTAATTACTGTTAATGGACAGGAGAAGCCGGCGTGTTCGGTCCGCCGCGCTCCTAATGCCAGTAATGGGACCACCAGAACCGCTCCCGTTCCCAGGGGACCACCAGGTGACCTTGGACTGTCAGCCATAAGGTCAACACTTGGTAACCTTTCTGTACAAGTTACGTTTTTCTTCATTACATTTATGACGTTATCTGGCTTTATTTCGACACGGTAATCCGCGATCTTACGTATTTCGATTCCTGATTGGTGGGTGGGATAATCGATCGTAAAAAGGCGCCATGTTTGTGTTCTGCGGTTGCCATGACATCGTCGTCCAATCCACACCACGGTCAATCCTAATACCGTTCCGTTTCGTGGATATCTAACGTACGTTGCGTTATGAGAACAGACGCAGAATACGATAGATGACATGAACATCCGGACAAACATTCCGTTAAAAATCCCATAAAAGGGCCCGAGTTAGAATTCCTTGTCTTTTCTTTTCTTTTCTTTTTGTTCAAAATTGATTTCATAAAATTTGCCTTTGGCCAACACTGAAAGGTGACCTTGTCGTTGTGGTGGCGTTGGTGGAAGCTTCCTTGAGCACGTCTCTATTGTCCATTGTTATTCTTTTATTTCTTTTTTGTTTCTGATGTTCAACAGAGACTAGTGAAGATCGCTGAGTGACCCTCTCATATATACATAACGCTACATAAGGCTGACGGACGGTCCCTAATAGAGACCACTTCCCAATTGCTGATGTAATTGGTAAATGACAGGGAATGCCTCCCACCCCATCATCACACGTCACGCTTCCAGGAGACACCATAACAAACATGACAGGCCGGGGTCTACCTAAGGTCAACCCTGGCACGCAACCGGTCCGTTCTCCCGAACACGGCACGTCCACGGCGAAACCTCTCCCTCCCAACAAGCTGTAGTGCTGTTTCTCATGTGCTGTTTCTTTAAGGCGTTTTCCTTCATCCACAAGGAGCGGCTTCTGTACTAATCCAGGTGAGAGTGTGTGTGGATTACCTGTACGGGTGCGTTAATGGCGTTAATTGGTCGGGGCTGATTTACGGGGTGTTACGTTACACTGTCGCCCTTTCACGTCCTCAGGTGTTTTAATTCTCCGCGCTGAACAACAAAGTGGCGACGTTTCCGAGCTCTAAGCAGACCCAGTTCTGGGTTTATACAGGGACTTTACTGTTCACAACACCCCGCGCCCAGCACAGCTGCACTGACAAGCCGACGTCTTTACGTCCGACAGGTAAGTCGGAGATCAAGTAAGGTCTTCTGTTTCCTTCTTACCTGTACATGTACATACGCTGCGCTTTCGTTGACCCTGAACCTGTACATGTAGCTCTAAACCAGTCGCTTTCTTCTAGACTCAAGTGCAAATGGCTAAACCGCGGAAGAGAGTACAAGTCAAAGGGATCTTGGCTACGGTAACGCGTATATGCCAGGCCGAAATTCAACCCTCAGGCTCGGTGTAAAACTCGCTTCTTTTAGAAGAGACAACATGGCGGTACTCTTAACGCATGCCAGGTTTGCAAACTTACAGAACGGAAACTACGTGAAAACCAATAGGCTACACTGCTTTGGAACAGATGGTTTAGTGTCTTGCTGAATTTAAGATTGAAACTTCTCAATCTTCCAAGTTGTTTTTGTGTATGTCACCAGATGCCTGTAAGTCATATCTTAAGTTCAAATTCTTGAAATCATGAAACATTCTTTCATAGTGACCTATATTGTGCGTTATGTTCCCCTTAAACGTTATAGTTGGTGGATGTATTAAATGAGAAAACCTGGAACATAAGTTGCTTGGTCAGCCGTGTTCTCTCCACACATGCCGTACTTTTCATACGCCTACCTCATTGGACATTCGTTGAGACCATCCTGTGAAGAAAGGACCAAAAAAAGCCGATGATGTGTGCAAAATGCAGTGAAGAACAGGCCTATGTTATAAGTAAGGAACGTCAATGCGTCAGACTCATGTTTAAGGAGAGTAGTGACACCTTGAGCACATTGAAGAGTCGACAACTCCTATCCGAAAGAGTAGTGGTGCTCCTCAGACTCAGTGCCCGACAGCCAGAATCTTACATTTACCAACTTACAGACCCCCCCCGGTAAAATACGACGACATAATCAGCAAAATAGGAAAGAAAAAGTAAACAGTTTCTTCCATTATTGTTGTTGTTGTTGTTGTTGTTATTGTTCCGAATCCCGTGCTCCCTTTCCCACGGGGGTACTCTGTAATATGGAGGCTTGCTAACAATGCTGGAGGCTCGTCGCTAATCACAGGTGTTACTTTCTCTCTATCTGTTTGTTATCTTAAAGATGATGTTTACGCCTGCAGGAACCATATGCGTGGTTAGGTAATAACTCACAGAATCTGAGAGAGCACGGGAAAGTCTCAGTGATAATAGTGAAGTTATAAACAAGCGTCTATACTGTGAAGATTGCAGCTGTGTTACAGAAGGAAGGTCTGATCTGACACTGATTGTGGTTTCCTCGTGTGACTGGTGCCTGAAGCGACCTCACAGGTCATGACAGGTTGTCCAGTCATTTGTTTTGATAATCACCCACTCAGTCAGAACCTGCCAGGAGCTGTCCATGCCGCCGTGTGGCCCGCGGCTGGCTGTTAGAGTGTTTGTGTAATCCCCGAGCAGATTGGTGTTCACCACTAAATGCCGCAAAAGTCACAATGTTAAAGGAAATTGAGAAAATCAAAATAGGGTATTGGATACATAATCTTTTTTCGATTCAGCTTTTTTGTTAATACATTTTTGCGAGTTTTTGTGATAAGTTTTCTGTGTGCTTCGACTGAGTGAAGTAAGTGACGGTAGGTACGTAGCGATGCCTGGAATGCGATGCTAACGTGTGTACAGAATCCTTGTAGATTTGATATAATTACTGTCTGCTCGAGCGGGAAATCCTTCCATGTGTCATGCAACAGCCGGAGGTCCCGTGTCTGAGAAGAGACACTCCGGTTTCTTATTTGTTTGTGACAGGTGTCTGAACTACAAACTGAAGAAAAATGACCAAAATTGAAGGTAAAAATTTACACACAAGCGGAACAAATGCAAAATGGTGCCAGCTCCACTTTCATTCTCAACCACCATGCATGTCTTTGTGCGTCGTCAGAAACCGTTCATGTAGTTCTGTTTGCCCTTCAGATGTTTGCAAGGTTCGTTTCCAACATGGCGTCGTCACCAAGGAAATCGGGACGCCTGGCAACGTCACGTACGCCTTGTTTGCGGAGAGTTTGTCGACGCTTCTTTGAATTAGCAACCGATTTAAAAACACCACTTCTTTTTAACGTTTCATAAACATTTCCATAATGACCGAGTGAGAGCGGAAAGCTCCAATTTAATTGTTCACTACGTTACTTACATTCATCCGACTGAAGCACGGTTTACTATCTTTAACCTCACCTGCGTGTTTAACCTCAGCTCTGTTGTCTGACTGCTTATTTTGGCAACCGGGAACTAATGGAACGAAAATCACATTTCTCACACGTCTCCACTGATCGGCCTGTTTTGAAAACTGCGGTTTGGACGGGCCGGCATTCTTCCGCGCCAATGTCATTATCACAGACGAGCGACTCTGGCATTCTGACATTGGCCTTGTGTTGTTCCTGCCCGGGGGAGCGTACGGCTGTCCTTTGCGTGCTTTGTTCTCGGTGTCACGACGCGACGAAATGCTTTTAGACGACGCGTGACACAGGAAATGTTGCATAACATCACTACTGCTTTTGCTCTATCCCTGTGATCAATCTTCAAGATTTTCAATTTCAGCATATGGCATAACTCGTTATACATCATTCACACAACAACGAGGGCTCGTGCTCTGCAACAAAGCGCCATCTCCCGACTGAATGTCGAACTGCAGTAAACTCTGACATTTCACGCCTTGAAACCTTCCCGAGAGGTGGTGCGTTTGTTATGGTTTGTTGGTGCAATTTCACGGTGTATGACGGCACAACTTCACCCTGACCTGATCCGTGTTGTTGTCGCTACCGTCACCGAGACCTTCTCCGCCATACGGGCGGCCTCAACACCTGCCCCGCCCCGCCTACAAAAATATCCGGGTCGGTGGGAACCTCGTCGTGTTTGGGATTCCGTAAACATGCCGGAAAATTGTTCAGGTAACTTTACCCGCGTGGCTGCGATTCCACACGTCACTGCTGCCGTAGGTGTTGTGCTGTCTAGTTTGGCATGACGATATACAACAGCGACTAACGACTACAGGTAGCAAGAACTCAGATCTTTGAAACATGTCCTAGCCATTGAACTAACCTACCATATATCCACCGGGTTACATGTATATCCGCCACAATGTCAATGAAAAACAGTGTGTTAAGAGATCTCTCGTGCAGCACCCCCAAGTGTGCACAGTTTTTCAGCAGGAGTGTATCCTACTTGGGGAATGTTACACTGGAGATCTCGTCAGACGCATTTTTCCAGGATGGCGGATGGATGTGTAGGTGACCTGGTGGAATTATGTTAGTAGACGTTATAAACTTATATGCTGTAAAGTGGAACACAAAGTAGTGTTGTCCTCAGGTAGCTTTACAAACACGTGGAGTTAGATATGTAGAGCTGTGGTGGGACTTGTTGCTCGATGCAACATGACCAGCTGTCTCTAAATGCCTGAAGAACGGAGTTTTACGCCGAATGATGAAGAATGCACAGAAGTGTTTTGTACGTAGAACACCTGTTTTTTCTGCCAATGAAGGAGTTGTTTCCAAGTTCGTTTCCCGCCCTTGAACGTGGGAACATTCTAACAATGTCTCGCCAAGGTTCGCGAACAATAAATCACAGCCAAGACCCGACATTCATGCGACGTTTTCTTTTACCATGTGGAGTTTATATTTGCACAGTAAGTTCAATATAATCGGCGATAAATGGCAATTATAGCAGCAATATTTCATCTTAAATTGGACAATCTAACGGAAGTGTTTTCGCAACAAAGATGTCATAGTAGTTCATACTACGCCTTTGCAAATTAAAGAATGAAAAAAATCGACACAATTTGATGGGAATCGGAATCGATGCCCAAATATTCAAGGGAAATTGCTTTAAACTAAGATGTTCTTGTAATGAAAGTATGTAACCTGTACATGTGCTATTTTGCTTGACACCCCCCCCCCCTCCACACACACAATGCCAACCACTTTGGCTCCTGACAAAATAGTGGAAATTGGCTAAATAGGTTGGTTGTCAGTTTGTTCTTATGCGAGCTATAGCTAACTCCTCCATTCACAGTAATTGGCCCACTTTTACTCTTCTGGTCATGAACCACAGGAGTACTAGTGTGGTGGAGACTAGTACGGCACGCTCGGTGTTGTAACAGTTGGTTTGAGGAGAATCCTTCCGTAGAAAAGACAGCAAACATCACCATGACAGGGCTGGGGACAAAGGGACAGGAGGGGCCGCTCTGTCCTACAACAGGACACAACTATGTCAAACATGCCGGTCCCAGTTTGCTTGTTTTCATAGGTGTCGGGAGTGATTATCCCTCTCGAGCTCTCGCGTGAACATTAAGTCGCGTCGTTTCTTTCTCCTCCGTCTTGAGGGGTATTTGCGGCTTGAGGCGAGTAGAAAAGAGTCTATTCAGGGTCTCATTCGCTCCTCCATTGTGCGCGTTTCTGAAGCCGGGGTCACTTGAGTTTGCGCTGAGTCCATATTTAACAGAAAAGCCCCGGGCTCTGCGCTGGCCCTTTGTTGTTCAGTAGCCCCTGACGACTACTTCTCTCTGTGTTTTCAGGGCCGGTCGCGGTGCGTGAAGCGGAGAGCTACAGTCTGAATGGTTCTGATCGATAACAACTGACGACCCCGCGACGTGGAGGGGCGAACTCCACCTACGTCATCAGCGGGAGGGTTGTCTCCCGTCTCCATGGCAACGGAACGACGCCAGGAGTTCTAATTTGGAAGACGTAAACATCGGGGGTGATCGGCAGGGTGAGGAGGAGTGCAGTTAATCAGTGACGGCGCGGGTCCGTTATGCTCGCCCCGGCGGACAGACCGTCCGTTCAGCCCAAAGGACTAGCGGTTCCTCGTTGTTGTCGTCGGGTCGGAAACTGGATACAGGCTTTAGACTGTGTGTTGTTGGAGTGTTTGCCGAGCCCCTCAGGGCAGCGGAGATCTGGTGAGAGCAAGGTGTGTTTGCCTGCCAACTTGAGACGCTTCGGGCCGGGGCTGGTTCCCTGGGATTACTGAGGAGGAGGAGAATTAAGGGTCCACCAGTGAGACTGGCCGGCCGGAGACAAACCGGCGGGCGGGAGGATTCGTGATTTAAGATGATGATGGCAACAACGTTAGAACAGAACCCGGAATTACTGAACCAGTACGAGGAGAACTATGAGTCGTCCAAGGTGGTGCAGATTCTGCGGTTCCTTAAGGATCAGGAGAGGTACACGGCGGAGAGGCGGGCGCAGGCAGCCCGGCCCCCGGCTTACGTCCGTCTGGACGAGCGGACGGAGCAGGAGAGGCGGCGGGACGGGTTCAGGCCCCGGACGGCCGACTCCGCCATGTTCGCCCCGAACTACAGGCCTCCCCGTGGTCGCTCCTCGGAGAGGCCGGGCACAGAGAGCCCCGCGCTCAGCAAGGCGAGAACAAACGCGCTGACTGTCAGTAAGATCCGCGGCGCCGCCAACCCGGGGCGGCCCAAGCTGTCCAGAACACCCCGAGAACAGCTCGACTTCTCCCCGGTTCGGGAAAATTCCAGGGCGACCATCGCCGTGCGTCCTGCCACGCAACAGGCAAACCGCTTGTACAGAAATGACTTCAGAACCAGGCTGTACAGCCACCCCCCTCCCACCAGGCACGATCTCATCAAGGACAAGCATGTTCTAGAAAAGAGGCAATCTTTACTCAATAGACCAAAAATGACCCTAGATGGTGTCGGGGAATTAAAAAGTGACAACAGTAACGCCATAGTGCAGTATGACAATAATGTAGTCAGTGTGCGACTGTCGCGCAGCACGGCACGACTGGAGCACGAGTCGCGGAGAGGTGCGGAGGAGGCGGCCGGCAACCTCACCCGCGACGAGCGGTCCAACACCAAGTCGGACTTCGCCGGCACTGGGCTCCGGACTCTCTCGGCGTCCACTGAGTTCAGTGTCGACCCTGCCGCGGTCCCCAATAGGAAGGGGCCCATTTCTATAGACGACAGACCCGGGGGCGAGCGGAGCCCAGTCCGCTGCCCCGAGAGAACTCTAGTCGGCACGAACTCTAGCCTAGCGCCGCGGAAGCCGCTCCAGTTCTCCGGCACGGACTCCTCGGGGTCGGGCGGGGGGAGGGTGGACGTGTACCACCTGCCCAGGCTCGGTCACGGCGTCGCCATGGGCGGGGAACGGGCGCAACCACAGCCGCTACCTTACCTGGTGGAGACCAACTCACTGTCCTAGCATCGTGCGTTACCATGACAACGGAACTGTTTCCACGGCAACGGAACGACGACATGATAGACGTGATGAGCGGACGGCGCACAACTATGTTGCTTTTGGTAGGACATGTGAACATCATTACCTCAGTTTGACCAGGAACTCTAAAATGTTACCATTTATAGCTCTGACAACTTGAATGTTACCCGGAAAACACTGGCCTCTTTGAATCTGGAGAGACGCTATAAATTTGGAACAAGAAAATATTCTTAAAGTGAAATATCTCTAAGACTACATAGGCTCCGACAGAATGAAAGGGAGCAGAGTGTAAAAGACAGCATGACACATTAACTAGATTTTAACTGTACATCAAGTAGCAAGTTGAACTATATATAGGGCTTCCGCCTTGGCACCCTTGAAATTTGGAAAATGAAAAATGACTTTCTAACCTCAAAGCGACCAGTGTTTGGATGGTAGCATGTGAAATGACTGAGCGAAAATTAGTTGGTTTTAGTACACAGGGATCAAAATTACAGCAAAGCCAGGAAACAGCCCAGCTGCCCCCTGTGTACTGTGGGGACATTCCCGCGCAATATGGACACGCAGACATGTAGAGTAGCGCTGTTGGTCTGTTCTCCACTTGAACTTTGCTCGTGTACGACTGGCATTCTTGCCTCCATACGGTAATGTGCAGTAATAGGGACAGGTAACCGAGACATTTCTGTCACGGACAAACTGGTATTGAACTAAGAAGGAGAATAATATGTTAGAATTCGGTATTTATGAAAAGATATTCGCAATGTTGCTTCCTATGTTGATGTTAAGTTTAGTAGTCCACTCCTGACTTAACTATTGATTTCTGTGAGGATATTTGCCAGTATTTTCCTCCATGAGAATATAGCTCAGCCATACGTGTTAGACAGATGGATAGGTCCATGACAGGACACATGAAACCTGCCGTGTCACTTTGTCGCTTGTGCGCGGTGACCAAAAATGACATTAAAAATTCATGTCCCTGTGCGACTGTGTCGTGTTGTGACTTGGTGTGCCGGTATGGGATCGCGTGACTGGACGGGAACACAGAACGGTTAGTCTGTTCTGACTGTACAATATAGACTGGTGCTGAATTATTACCGGGCAAAACAGTAACAAACATCGCACTAAATCGTTATGTTGTTGCCGTCCTTCGGTGGACTTAAATACATGTATGTGACAGCCTGTGGCATGCCATGTTTTATTTATGAACGCGGTACATAAATAGATACAATAATGACGCAGTCAACTTAATTAAAGTGCGTCATTGTTGAGATGGAATAAAAAGTGAACCGTCATCGGTGATATATTGATGTGGACACATGACGTTTATAGATGTTACTACGATAGCTTACATTCACACAACCTGTCAGGCTGTCATGCTGGGGATCGGACCAGGCACTGTTGTAGGGGAGGGTAAAAATATCTGCATAAGGCAGATTTTGAAAGGGTAGTAAGAACCTGCACCAGGATATTGTGCGACACGATTTCTCAATGTAAATCTACATTTTTACATCACCCTGCCATACTTCTGGTTTGTTTTTATAGTTAGATACAAATCTACCTTTTTCAGATTCCACGTTATCAAAGCCAAGCAAGAACCAATTCTTAAGAAGTGCCGTGTGATCTAGTAGAATCTTCCTGAGACAGAAACTGAATACTTAAGAATTCACAGGTTGTTATAGGAATGTTCTCCATGGCCTGGGTGCATTTTGATTGACACGTGTACATCACTTCAGACCTCCATGTCACAATTCACGCTACATGACGGAGGACATGTGTGCTGATTCAGCTTGGCGCCATGTCCATAGCCTCTGACAACGGTAACTTGTAAGATCCGTATATTTGTCTAAGTCCCATGTTTTGGTTAACAAATATGCAGTGATTAACATAAATCGATGACACCATTTACACGCCAACAGATCCACGCAGAATACGACACCTGATGAGTTTGTTGACCGCGACATTCTCCTGTCGTCACCAACAGTAGTAAG
Organism: Branchiostoma floridae x Branchiostoma japonicum; assembly: GCA_013266295.2. NCBI lineage: Eukaryota > Metazoa > Chordata > Leptocardii > Amphioxiformes > Branchiostomatidae > Branchiostoma > Branchiostoma floridae x Branchiostoma japonicum. The sequence continues at coordinate 21,901,152 of CM023840.1, forward strand.
TCTGTTTTGATCTATCCTGGCGTTTCTCATGGTTTCCTCCAGTCTCAGTCTTTGTCCTTGTGACGAGAATTGTCCTTTCACGCGGCGGGAGCTAGCAGGGCACCGCCCGACCCCCTGACCCTAACAGCCCGCACGGTAAATGTCAGAGGGTACGGGAGGGTGAAGGCACACACAGACGCGAATTCATCAACTGACAAACGTCACAAACTGGTCCGAGACTTAAGGGGACCGAGTCACAAGACACGCCCGTGCTCGTATGACGCCTTAAAGATGTAAATTTCGTGAACCCATTGTGGTGGTAGTTGGATATTAAATCATGTCAACAAATATCAAACGAATAAACAAATTTGTTGTTGAACAGGAAGTGTTAGAACTGAGACTTGATAGAGTCTGAATAGTAGAGTCCCAGCAGACGCCTGCTTTTATGGCGCGTTGAAGATACAGTATATATGTCCTGTGCTTAGGGTTAGTATGGTAATGGTTGGATATATGTATATACCATAGTTTCCACCAGTCTACTCTGATGGCCGGAAAATAGCAGAAAAGTGGTCTTATTCTAGTACATGTATTATTAACTTATCTGAGATTGCTAGTTTCTTCAATGTATTACTCATACTGATTTGTGGTTCTACTTTGTTTGCATATGTTATATCTTAATTTCTATAGCGATTTCTGTCAGGATCCGTGGTATTTCTTTGTACTTTTTGTGTTACTTTGTTTGTAATAAACAAAGCTGTGGGGAATAATCTGTCGGAGCAGCCAGACCAGAGAAGGACAAATTAATTGGTAAATTCCTGTTATTTTTCATCCAGCAAAGGAGCTCGATGGAGACTGCGGACATACGTAAAACGATGCTAACTAACTTCAACCCCATGAAATTGTTTCTTTAATAGAGCGATAACTGCCGCTTTTCCAGTTGTTACGGCGTCTCTATCATTGTTGACAATCTTGACTACGGTATTTTAAAATCGATTCAGGTCAACTTCAAGACATTATTCAAGTCGACAGGAGTCTGCGATATGACGCTCTTGAAGACGAGTGTCTGAAGGGCTTGGGGCTGTGTTACCATCTTAAGAATGTTTTTCTTCTTCACGACAATGTTTTTATGTACGCAGCATCTTTCAAGAGTGCAGTTGAGAGTGCAGTCAAGCGGATTGGTTCAAATATTTGTTGAGGATTACCGGGGGGTTGTTGGCTGGTTGGTCGGGGGCGGAGCGACCCTGGCCCGAGGCGATCGCTCGGCACGTTCCGTGACGACTCGGGTGGCGGGAGGAATGTCGGCGGCGATGCGGCGTGTGGTCGTCACGCCGGTCTCCCGTTTCACCTGAAACAGACCTGTTTCCGGAAGCGTCAGGTGATGCCGTGACGTGACACAAGTGATGGGGACCAGAAGGAAAACACACCTGTCACAATAGTCACACACATCGTACGACGCACCTACGATGGAGGGTTTTCCGCGACGATTTGATAAGAAACCAGTGCAATAGTTAGAAATTAAACTGTTGCACACGTGTCGTCTCAAACCTATGACGTACGGCACAATCGTCGCGGAATAAAATCACATGTATGTGACCAGAGCTTTGCTTCCAAAAACGGTTCTAAACACAAATCATCTGAAATGATTGACATGTGATGCATTGAATGCTATAAATAAAGTTTTTGCTCACATTTGTGTCTTGACTGTTCTGTATAATGATTAGTGAAAAGAAAACAGTCCTGCCACAACATGTTTTCCGCCAATTGTTGGAAATGATAGATCGTTCCCAGGGCAGGGATTTTGTACATATTTATGGAGGAAAATGTCTTGACACAACTGTGTACAGGTTGTAAGAGAATGAAATCGATTCTGCCACAAAACACATCACAATACACTGTTACTTCCCTTAAAACCATTTCGAACACGAATTGTATTAAACTAATTGCGTATCATTTGAAATCACAGTGGTTTGAAACGATGTTCGTCCCATCGTGCTCTGGACAAGCGTCTTCACGTCACACATTTTCGTTGAGAAAAAGACCTGTTAAAATACTATGTAATGATTAACGAAAGGAAAACAAACCTATCACAAACATGTCACAATACCGTTACTTCCTTAAAACCTCAAACGTTTTCGAAAACTATATATGGGGAATGGAATAGTAGTATACGGTGTATCATCTTCTGCGCACAGAGTTCTCATACACCTAGCCTCCTTAGCAGGCTCTACGAGTTGGGCTTTTGGGGATTATTAATATAAAACGCCCGACTTGTAGAGCCTACTAAGGAGGCTATCACTTGACTATTGAAGAAAACGCCTTGTCAAAACCATGGTGCCGAGTCGAAAAGTGGTTAAGCCTGTCTGTGTTCAGGTCTGTACGGAGTTGCCTATTCAAAACCACCACGTTTATTTTTCACTTTAATCACCACTATAGCCCTAAATGAAATGGCAATGTTTATTTTCTGCTTAAGTATTTTCAGGAAATATTTTCTATCTGTGAGTCGTGTTGATGAACACTATTAAACATTTCCTTGGTGAACAACAATAACAAACACGGTTGAAGATGTCACGCACCGTTAGAAGGTTAGTAACCCCATCTAGACCACACCGCACAGGGAACAATGGCGTATGAAGGTGACCCTCACACCTATTGTCTCAATAAGTACAGCACTGGTACAACAGAACTAGAGCGCGACAAACTCACCGGTAATTACTGTGGGACTGAGATGAGTCCACAGTTTAGCTAAGTTATGACTGATGACCTTATGTTGTTGGTTCTTAAAGTTTTTTTTGTAGCTTTCTCTCTTTTTGAGTCTCGAAGTAAACTTTTCAGTATGTTGAGGCCCGACTAGAAATGAACAAGTATGCGTGTAACTAAGTAAAATACTTGTCAAACACTTAGTAAGAGATACCTATCTCACTGTGAACATAAATCAAGTTTCAGTTGATCGTGTTCTCACTTCCTGTCCACGTAAAACCTATCATTTTTGTTTGATTGATTGATTGATTGATTGATTCATTGATTCATTCATTCATTCATTCATTCATTGATTACGATCTCCATTTGTGCTTTTCAAAAATGACTGAGATGACTGCTATTCTTCCTGGAGTGTATTTCACCTTCTTACAATCGTATACAAGAAACACCTGTGTTACATTTCACGACAACAACATTTCGACTTGCTAAGAACCTACATTGTTGCTTTCTCAAGTTGAACAAGAAAGAAGTGGCCCACTTCGTCTTCGCCGTTTTCTTAAGTTGAATGTGAAGGAAGTCGACCACTTCACCTGGGTGGGCGTCCGAACAAAGATGTCATGACGTCACAGTAATCAGCCACAGTACTGTAGCCATGGAGGACCCTTTAGATTCACCATATCCATCCGCGATTGGGATCGAGTTACCAACAAAAACACTCGTTCTGTGAATGGGGGTGTCGAGAGGGACGCTGAGATGCAATTTCACTTCCAAATACAGTATGGACACGACACAATTTCAGCATTAAAGGTTTGACAGTGGGGAGTAACCTAAAAGCAGATATGTGACTCTGGCTTGTTTTCACGTCTTTCTGTGGCGTTTTTTTGCGTTCTCTCTAAAAACGGATGTTGGAAAGGAAGATTGTTAACGTTCTCTAACTGCTCTGCTTGGAGATTACGGATGTCATTGGTGAGCATTTAGTTTGTGAACTTGGGAAAACTCGCACACCACTGGGAGACGTCCAACAGGCACAACAAGCCGGCGCCACACATCTGCTTGGAGATGACGCGGTATGCGCAGGGCATGTTGTTTGCCCGACCATTAGTGCTCGGGTGGAAGAGAATACTTCAGGCGTGCGGAAAGTAAAGTTTGCGGCAAACACGGAACGTGTTAGCGGGTTTACCGACTAAACTTTCCGCTCAATCTTTCAAACACTTCGGTAATCTGAAAGCGAGCACAGACCGCTATAGTAAAGTGCAAACGCAGAACCGAGAGCATTTGTCTCGAAGCAGACACTGGGACGAAAAGTCGCGATGTTCCTATAAACGACCATAGGAGCACATTGCGACCGTCCCTCCTAACGTCTGCTTGGAAATTACACACTTTTACAAGAATGGATTTCCATAACGTCGAATGTTCAACAAAACATTTGTTTGCACATTTTTTGTGACCTGCTTTCCACAGTTTAAACACTTTTGAACAAATTCCGACAGGACTTATTTGTTTTCCTGTGTTGACAACCATCTTAGTAACAAAACTGTACAGAATATTCTCGGCAGTAGGACACGTCATTCCCTTTACAAAGTCGTAAACAAAGTCTGAGGTAACTTTTGTGTTTCTCCATATTTACGGACTTCTTAAATCCCCTTCCTTCTTAATCCTGTACACACGATCTCCTTCAATTTTCTAGAGTTTAAACACTTGAAAACAAATTCCACAGGACATATTTGTTTTTCAGTGTTGACGAACGCCTCTAAGAATGTTTTTTCCTAATCCTGTCCACACGATTAAGACACGTCCCTATCATGCTCTGTCGGTAAGGACTAAGTCTACTTTGTTCCTGATACAGAACTGACATCGACGATCAATCATGTAAGGGATGAGCCTCATGACAACTCTCACAACAGGACAGTGGGGAGATGATAACGTGCTGTTGGCACATCCCCGTGTCTGTGTTTAGGACCTGATTCCCTCCACTGGTAGATACGTGTGGCGGGTACGTGAGAAAACAGCGTATCCTGTATGTATGTTTGTATGTATGTATGTATGTATGTATGTATGTATGTATGTATGTATGTATGTATGTATGTATGTATGTATGTATGTATGTATTACATTACAGACCCAGGGCCTTATGCTACGTGATGTCTATAAAGACACTGTATCTTGTAGATTTTATCCACCTGTTTCTGGCTTGCCTGGTTAAGTGTTGGAAAGGTCCATCATCAGAGAGCCTTCGGGCGGGTTTTCTCCTCCGCTCACGTAGGTTTCCAGGGTGCGCCTCAGACGTTATCTATATCAGTATGGTGTGGCTATGTGACACACCGGCCTGGTACAGTGCACAAGACATCTGAGGTGTTATTTTACATCAAACTGCCTGTCACACCCACCTTTTGGCTTTGCACGTCTAACTCCAGGCCCTGTTTAAAGATTTCTATGGAGGATGTCTCCTTACTGTACTTGGTGACAAGGAGTTTTCACTCCATGATTGTTCTCGAATAAAAGTAATTGTACATGCAACTCTTCCTCTTGAAGTCATGACTGTTTTTTGTGTGTTTTTGAGCTGTACGTCCACCGGTTTGTTAGTCCTTTTGTACATGATGCATACTCTTCTGTCCTAACACTAACAGCGTTATCTCTGCAACCAGGAAACCGCGCCGGGTCTGAATGGATTCGTTGATACAATGTTTATGTCTTCGCCTTTTGTTCATTTTCATCTGAGTCATGCCGTTTACTTAAGGTAAGATAAGATAAAATGACAACAATGTGCAGTTTGACAATTGTTAGCAATATTGCCGGATCCTTCGGCATCAAACTAGGCTGAAGGAAATTACTAAAGGAGATCTCATCAAAGGCAAAGACAAAGACAAAGACAAAAAACAACCTGGTGTCTTTTATTTCCATCACTTCCACACTTTGTCAGTTTCAGAAGGTAAAATCAGGAAGGACAGGTTACTTGACGGGACCATTTTATTACCCCTTCTCTTGGGGTTACAGATCCATCAAATGATTTGTGTAATTCTCTTTTTAACGTGATTTGCTCACGACTAACTCCCAACCATGGCCTGGAGAAGGTCTGTATTCCATGGCCGGCTCTGTGTGACAGTCTTGATAAAGGCGAACATTCGGAAGACCCTCACCCTTCTCTCGGATGAGACGTTAAATGGAGGACCTGTGTTTGAGGAGAGCCACACCTCTTGCCCACCACACCAATTGAAAAGAGTACGGGTCCTTCCCGGTGTGAGTGGATCAAACCTTACAGTCCGGTCTTGCCTACTGTACAAAACTGGCGTGTTACGTCTAAAGGCGGTTTACTGGTTATGCGAAACAAACAAACAACAACCCTGAGACCACGCCACCTGCTTGGCCCTCCGGACGACCCGAATTCCGGGCCAGGTGCCGACGCACCCAGCGACATGTAATATTTGGCGGGACACCGGCTCAGTTGTCCCCGCCCTATCTCCCTCCCGGCACCGAGAACAAACTCATAACGCAAGACAGGTAGCAGATATGGAACGATAGTGTTGACCAAAGCAAAGGCTATTCACCTGTCTGCGCCGTGAACAATGAACAGTGCGTGTGGACTTTTACCTGTGGTTAGCGGTGTGTTTGTGTTGGAGTTATGCTGGAGTGCTTGTTGTGGGGTTTTAAGGATTACCGGGATTTTCCTACAAGTTTTACATCTTCTACAGTCCAGTAAGTAGGATCGGTTTGAAAACGGTTTGCCTGTTCACATTAGTGAGATATGTACATGGTCAAAGTCGCCTCAAACGCACACAATATCTCTACAAAACTGTACCAGTTTGTTGTGGCAAACCCTTTGTAGTAATGTTTTACATATTGTCCAGTCTAGTAGGCGGCGGGACTGGCTGGAAAACGGTTCGACTAGGAACGTTATGGAGATTGTGTGCGTGTTCAATAATCATCTCAAACGCAAATAAAGATAAACATCTGTCCAAATGAGGAGAGGACTATACCACGCACAGGAAGCTGTTTCAGAGTTCTTTCACTTGATGTACGAACGCAAATAACACTGGCAGTTTTAATCCGAAACAACACCAGGAATGCGGAAACTCAAAGAATTTCAATCTGTTGCTCAATGCCAATAAAGATTTTACATATCGTCTAATATGAATGCAATTATGTTTTAGGAGGAGATAATCTTGCAGTGTGCAAATAAGTAAGCAAATCAGTTTACGGGTCAATGACCCGTCCCGAGGTGTATATGGTGTCATAAGGCCTGGTCATTTCCTATAACCACGGAATAAACCGCCGAGTGAGCGAAGCGAACGTTAAGAGATTATTCACCACTTGTGGTCCTTATATGGAATGGGGACTTCTGATTGGTCGACGTCTTCTGGCTATATGATGATAAATGATGTTTAACTATTGGATACACGGTAGTAAAACCCTACATAATGATTTTTGTATATACCTATAACTTTAAATTGTACGTAGGCTAATTTTACTTCGGCCGAGGAAAATGTTCTGATTACGGGCCAGAAAAAATAGGGTCGGTAGGTAGGGATTCTCCTTTTTTTCAGATTTTGTCGGAAGATCCAACATACACAGTTTTTGCTAAGGGTCGGTCTGATAACCGTAAACACAACATTCTTAGGCCTTTTGTGTTTTTGTTGGAGTAAATGGCCATACAGAAGTCCCCTTTTTTTTCAATTAACGTTATGCATTCATTGAACAAACTTCTTCTTTCAATATGATGTTATCTCCATTTCCGACCTAATATTTATAGTTACAGAGATATTGGACTCTAGACTTTGAACTAGACTTTCTCAACTTCAATGTCTTCAGTCTTAGAAGTGACCAGTGTTGCATTGCAGATATGTTAAACGTCGACGCGAACTGTGGAACGGATAAAAACGGGAATGTCGGCGACTTTTAAAGAAGTTGTTATCTGTTCCAGTCCAAGCCTGGTGCGCACAGGAACACGTTTTCAGTCCGTTAATATCACCAAACTTCAGGAAACGTCATCACGGCACGCAGGCAAACACGCAGGGCAAATATTTGGCTGCACGGCTCTCATGTGGCGAGAATGTGCGCGCGATCTCCGCCCGATACGGCGCGGGGCCGTGACAACAAGGCCGGTCTGAGTGACATGTTTGTTGTGGCGTTTGCTACTATGTGGCAATATGTCTCCATCTACTTGACGGGATTGCCACATGCTGGATTAGGAAATGATGGGGTGATCTGAAAATAACGGGGGAATCATTGCGCGACTGGAACTACGGACAATAGAACGTGTTGATATATCTGTGTGATGTTAACATTTCATACAGTAAAAGGCTTAGGATATGGACTACTTGAATACGTAGTAAAACCCCTAGCCTTTTAGGTAACACTAACTAAGTATACTGTCGCCACACCGCTTGATATGGCCGCAAAGCCTTTATTGAGATGACGTCACTGTTTGTCGATGAGATTGTGCCGTTAATTTAACGTATTTGATCTATACTTCATCTGTCAGAAATAGGTAAGATTTACACTAATGTTTTTGTAAGGTTATCACGAAATAAAGTGATATTTGTACATTTGAAAGACTATTTGTACACAAACGTAGTTCTTGTGTAACGTGCGGTCCGCGAGACGTTTACCGGCCTTTGTTTCCCTCAGAAGTTCTAACTACACTGACACGCCAGTAGTGACATAATCTCCAAGCAGATCTTACGGTGGCTGCAAAGACAGTATCCAATTGGCCAGACAGATACTAAATGGTAACTGTCTGGCCAATTGGATACTGTCTTTGCAGCCACCGTAAGATCTGCTTGGAGATTATAGTGACAGGCATGACAGTTTGTGGTCGCTGTGGGACCAACCGCTTACAACGGCCAGTGTGACGCCATCCACTCCACATATAAGGAGCTAAGGATAGGAGGCAGCACAAGGGCTGACAGTACGATCCAAGTATCCAAGCAGATGCATGGATACGGAATTACACTGGGTTCGCTGTACATCCGGGAAGTTATATCTCCATAGTATGGCGACCAGTCGGGCGATACCATATTCTGTAACGGAGACTCGTTCGTTTTCAGAAGTGTAAAAGAACTGCTTTACGACGCTGAAAACAACTTCCCCACTGGTCAGCTATTTACAGCTATTTAGTTTGACTCGTCAGTCGGTCCCATGTATGGGAGAGCCTCCGGCGCCAAACCTCTACACGTAAAAGAACCCAGCACACTTATCGAGAAGTGTAGGGGGTGGCCCGGTGTGCTATGCTGAAAACTTGAGCCGTGGCGAAGCCGCATTGCACCAGCCGGTAGAAAAGGCATCACGCTTCACCTCAGTACAGGATGACTGTTGTACCTTCTAGAGCGGCAAGCCACAAAATGTCGGAGAAGAGTCCGGGTAGGAGCGCGCTTTCCTCACGTCTTATCCGGTTCCAACCCTCTGGAGGCCGTGAACATCGCTGTACCATCACTAAAGCTTAGACAGGAGATAAAATTGACCTCCTTTCCGCACGCGATGTGTTTACAGGGATAAAGGAAGGCGCTGACGGTGCGGAGGAGACTCCCGAGTGTTTCATCCATTATTCACGACGCCTAATGTGGGACGTGTAGACTGTCTCAACTTGACATTGATGAGCCACAATTGTACCTACGTAATTCTTCCGTCCGATTTCTTGGAACACGGCAATCAGAGATGGTACCCTTTGGTGCTAATGACGTGCCCTTGGTGCTGATGACATGTCCTTGGTGCTGATGCTACATCCTTTGGTGCTGATGACGTAGCCCTTGGTGCTGATGACGTGTCCTTGGTGCTGATGACGTAACTCTTGGTGCTGATGACATGTCCTTGGTGCTGATGCTACTTCCTTTGGTGCTAATGACGTGCCCTTGGTGCTGATGACGTGACCTTCGTGCTGATGACGTAAGTCTTGGTGCTGATGACATGTCCTTGGTGCTGATACTACATCCTTTGGTGCTGATGACGTAGCCCTTGGTGCTGATGCCGTACCCTTCGGTGTTGAGGACGTAGTGCTTGGTGATGACATGGACACACACACACACACACACACACACACACACACACACACACACACAGAGGCAGACATGGATACACAGGCAAACACACACACACACACACACACACACACACACACACACACACACACACACACACACACACACACACACACACACACACACACACACACACACGCACACACACACATATATATATATATATATATATACAGACAGAAAAGATACAAATTACACTCCACTACCTTAGTGTGTAAGTAACAAGTAGTATCAAAGAGTGCCTCCGACCCTGTCATGAGTGGCCCTGCCGTTTGCACAGTTGCCGGCTGCTCCGTGGGAAGGACGCGGGGAAACTTTACACACCTGCCCGGGGGACACTTCCCCGTGACCCGCCCACGTAAGGGCGGTGTACGGTTCACACTCAACAACGGCGTTCGCTTCTCATTAGCCGCTTGATTCATCATTCGTTTCTCACGTGTACTTGTAGGCATATCTCTCATCCCCTACTCAACTTTTCCTGACATATTTGTGCTGTTGTAGGTCGGTAGGAAGTAGATCGATCCTTCAACAGAAGATATATGGAAAAGGACACATATCTTACTAATCTTTATTCTGTCACGTATCTTAAAGTTAGACAGATAATTGTTGCCTGATACGTGATTACAAGGTAACATGAAAAGTGGTTCGTTGTTTCAGAAACTAGTGTCCGGTGACTCCGGTGACCAGCAGTATGTTTCGGGATTGCTGTACTTTACGTACGTAATTAACGCTTCTGTGGATAGAACAAGACACGGTTCAACCCAAAATACACATCAAACAGTCTGACATCAGAGCCACCGGAAACCTCTTTACACATAATTGCTCTCATCCTGTCGCCATGGTAACGTATATACAAGACGTATTTTTGCAATATTGGACGGAATCAGACGAGTTAGTACTTCCGCAGTGCGAAACGATTCAAATGACTCATAATCAAATAGTCTGTGGAGCCTACAGCCCTCTAGATCTTGTACATAAGTACGTTAATATAGTTACCATGGCAACAGCTAAATACAAAATATAACACCGTCTCCGTTGCCCCTGGCACCAGAGTGTGTTCCCTTGTTCGCTGCAAGCAACACGGAAGCAATTTTCTCCTGCAAACAAAAATGAATTCGTCCATTTCAGTTTTTATTTGTTCTCCTCTTCAAGAGAAATCTTATTTACCGACTTCCCGCGGACAGATTATCAACTCATTAGATGGGAGGCGGACATAGACTAGAGACAGGCCGAGTCAAGGAAATTAGCGCAGACAGAAATATTTGATCCCAGGTGTTTATTCTATTTTGATATCTGAATATATATATATCTATGGCGAATACTTTCCCCCCTAATCCTGACCCTAGGGTCTCCTCTGGATGGGCCAGATAACGGACAAATTCTTCACTTTTGTCCCATTTGTAACCGATGTGGACTGGGAAGCTTGCCCCCCCCCCCCCCCCCGTACGTGACGCGTCCAGCTGGCAGTGACAGAATACGATCATCTTATCAAAGCACCTAGTGAAGAATTTTATCTTTTTGATTGTGTTTTTCTCGCTTTTGTTTTGTTGTTGTCTTGCCCTCCCTCTTCGTACCTTTCTTTTCTTCCCGCTATCGTCTCCTTACGAAGTTTATCATTATGTTCTGTTAACCTGTTTGTCCGGAGTCCGTTTAGCGCCACGTTAGCCGCACCTGTACAAACCTGGCCCTGGCCCCGCACTTTGTACCGCGGAACCCCGGCTGTGAAGACTGGTTCTCCCGCGGCACAGATCAGAAACACATCGCCGTGTACGATCTGCCAATACACAGAGACAAGCTGGTCTTGTGGTTGGGGTTGTTGACTCAGAATCTGATGAAGGTTCTGGGTTTGAATCCCTGGCAGGTCCCAACGTTGTGCCCCTGGGACAGGCACTTTGCACCTATTTCCTCACTTGACTTGGCTTGTTAAAGTTTTTAAAAATATTCTCTCATGACATAGGCCAATCTGTTGATGGTAGAAATCTATCACAACATGAAATTGTGCACGTATTCCTTAACGACGATGACAAGTTAAAGCAGTACGGCAAAGGGGTGAAGTCTGCCATCTCTGATTGGCTTGTATTTCTGGTATTAAGGTCGTTTCTTTCAACCTACTGTCAGTTAAGTAGATCGTGGGTGGATCTTAAGATAATGCAGACACCTGTATTTGTGAGCTCACTGCTGTAACAAACATACTGTATACTGAATACTCACACATCCACGCCTACTTCTGTCTTATATAACATTACCTGTGCTCTCTTCACTCGGCGGCTAGACAGCTATTTTTCTCTTACATTTACAAGTATAGCCTTGAGATGCTCGGTAAATTTGCAAAGCCACAAAAATAACATTTGAATACGTCCATACACACACAGCCTGTATATACACAGGTCAGGTGTATTGATAGCAATGACTGCCCAGTGACGCCTGGTGACGGCCGGACCAGCAGAGATCCCGGCAATGTGTTTATCGTGTTCTCAAATATTATGAAGGCGAGAGTTATTGTTGGAAAGGCCTTGATAAACGGACGTACCTGAGGTAAATTAAACCCGCCTGTCAATTGGACGCCCCCTAATTAAAGCTGTGTTGACTGACGTAAACACGGCCGCCATCTGGTCGTTACGTAACGTTAGGTCCCCCCCCCCCCCGACATACCCGAAGACTGTCATGATGAAGACGGCACGTTAGTAGAAACGATACTGAAACCCACGACTACCCCTCCCCTGATTTGTAAAAGGTTATCACAAAATTACTTGTGTTAGCCTTTATTCAAGATTAATAAGTAGAATTTCACAATTTATTATGTATGTGTATTTCTATTTTGTAGTCGCTGTACTGTTTATTGCGTCAGTAAATGTTCTTCAGGATGACTGTGTCTCAGACTTTAAAGGTTCTGCATGGTGAACTCAGAAATGACTGACTCAGCTTATTTTGTCGGAGGCGTCACGCCGTCTGGAGAGGCAGCAGAAGGGACAAGAAACAGGCTCAGTAAAAAAATCCTGCCACCATGATGTGGAACTGTAATGACGACACAACTACAGACGCGTTAATCCGATTTGGAACAGACACCGACAAACAAAGGTGACGATCTTCCCTCCTTCTGCTTGAAGAATTAGACCACCGTTACTGACAAAGTGGCATTGTCATATTCGGTTGAAGGTCACCGGGTCAATGACACCTGCACGCACATCACACCTGTCTATTGTCTACCTGTCAGTCCCTCACCTGTCTCACCTGGCGGCGGCCCAGTTCTGTGGAACACCTCACTGTCTACCTGTCTGTAGCTATAGCTGTACTGATCAGCTGGTAGAACCAACCTTCAGCGTAACGCACCAGCTTCAGACGCCATTCAGGACCTTCCCACGACCACGCCAGGATCCATTCTCGCCCTATTTTTTCGGAATTCTACTATTTACAACCCCTTAGGACGGCCACAGGGAGACCAGCGTGTCGCCACGTGGTGGTAAATTATCCACCCTATTTCACCAAGTTCTATATTTATACATGTACCAAAGGATTGTGGACCAGGCTACATCATAGTAGTAGTCTCCACCAGGCCTTCCTGATGGGTTATGGATGACGTTAGTTGAACTTGGCAAAAATATGGTCCATAATTAACCGGAAGAGGGAAACACTTTGGTGGCTAAACTTCCCTGGCAAATTATTCTCCCTAACGTTATATTTGGCTAAATTTAACAGGGAACAGTACAGGGAGGGCGGGGAGCCGTGAAAAGTTGTTACCATCGTGTTTCACCCGAGGTTAAACAACCCATAGAACAAATCCAAACATCGGGATTGGAACTGATAAACAAAACTGCCAGGTGTTCCGTCTGGGTATTCGTTGTCTTTTGTTCATCATCAATTTCAAGGTTTTCTTCTCTTTTTTTACTAATACAGCAAAGTACTGTTCAAACCACAACTACCGCTCTCAGACCAACCTACAAGACGTGAGGAACTCAGGCGTCTCTTCCTGACCTTTCCTTCCGTCATGACCTTGTCGTGATTTGAAGGGCGACGCCCTCCCTCATATAAAGCCCTCCCCAATGTTTGGCACGTATGTATGGACACGCAGTACACAATACAACACTCACAATGTGGGCACGGCGTGTCGAGTCGGCCCGGCTTCTTCAGTCAGCTCGGGAAGAAATCTCAAGAATTCTGGACCCATTGACTCCTCAGAACGCCTCTCAAGGCGCTTTGTGCCAAGGTAAACACGCCGGAGATTTGTCAAGCACTCTTGCAGATCAGTCTCACCTTGACATTGTTACTTCAGGTGGAGAGCCCACAATGGCTGGAAGATAACATGGCCGCCGACGGATACTGGCCTTCAGAGAGGACGTCAGAGCCGACAATAGAAAACGTTAGACTTTACAATAGTGTATGTACAAGGTAGAGATCACTTTGGTATGCATAGACTTAAGGCTTTACAGTTAGGCTTCACCGTAGCGTAGTCATATCTTTGAGTTTTTTAGCCCCCGTGACAGACTGCAGACTCCAGACCTGACGATAGAAAGCGTTAGAGTAGTGTATGTAGTTATCACTGTGTTTTTCAGACTTCAGACATTACAGACTTCACCTCTACTGATTTGCTAGCCTCTGTGACAGGCTCCTTGGCCGGAGTTTTGATAAATGTCTTGTTTGGGGGGTGAAATTGACATCACGTGGTATTTTCTGATGTCTGCAGTGTTCTGGTTGTTCTCTAGTGACCCGTCCCAACTGGCGGCGATAAACAGGTCTGCCCGGATGACATGTAGGGGTGATGTTTATCAGAGCTTTCTACGAGTTCGATGGCTCAAATGAATAATTCTTTAAACACCGTTTAAGTTAAGTATTAAAATATGACCGTTTTGTGGACATAATACGACCCCTTAGTTTCACGACAAGTAGATGTACATGTAGCTAACTTAAGGTGCTAAGATGATCGGATTCTCGATTCTTGTGCAAAGTTAAAAAGTTTATACTTTACAAAGTCCTGATTTGTTCACCCAAAGTTTTCACATGATTGTAAACGTGACAGCGATGAATTCTGTTCTTTAACATATCGTAATCCGTCTGTCATTCTACACGATTCTTCAACCTAGATACAGATGGTGACCAACACTAGTACTCGAGTGGTATCGATGTCTTGAAGAGGGAACGAAGATCAGGTTTTCTTTCTTACCTATCTCCTATTATAATTCAACTTGATACATGTACATCTTTATTGTATGCATATCTGTTTTTGTATATGGTTCTTTAAACAGGATTAAATGCGCAGTCATGGACAGAACAATGGTCTTCAGAATCAGCACCAAGGGCGGTGCAGATTTTCCCCCATCCCTCAGCAGAATGACTGTGAAACCCCGTTGCCAGACTGATAAATAGTGCTCTTTGCTCGTCCGTACAAACAAAACTTTGCAACTCAGAACTGAATCAACTTACAGATGTGTCTCGTATGGGACTGTTTAGCCATAGCCGATACATACAATAGTCGCTTCCTACATTCCACACACACGTCCATGTACGCTACCATATGTACTTACGAACACTTGACGGTTCGGGGTTGACATGATTGAAAGGCGACACGATCTGTTCTTGTGGACGTCACGACTTAGAACTTCCACATACACGAACCTTCCAGGAACGATATAAGGAGAAACCAGAAAATGTACATTTTGCACATAAAGTTGGCCTATATGGCTGTGTAGGGCAGAGGGCATTTCCTTAATGATAAACGAATGACCGTCATTTCATTCCCTGCCGAATCATACCTCCCAAACTAGGGATTTAACGTCCGAACTTGACATTCTAACCCGACCTTGACCTCTGCCCTAGAGTCCTGACCTCTGCCCTAGTGCCCCGGATCTATGTGGTCTATGGGTTCCTCGTCGTTGCTGTCGAACACGCAGTCGTCGAGCGGCGGCGTGTGTGTGGGTTCCGGGGCGGACGGGCGGTCCGGCATGTGTATGATGGCGATGGGCGGTAGGCGCATGCCCTTAAAGCGGGGTTTCCGACACGGGTCCGATCTAGTTCTGCGCCGCTGTCGGGACAGAGCCGACTCAAAACCCGTCGAGACGGTCAACAAGTCCGCGTCGAACTCCACGGTGACGTTTCTCGTCGCGTTGTTGTTGTCTCTCTTTAAGGAGAGTCTCTCCATTTTCCCGTACAAGTTGTTATCTGAGGCGTGGCCGCGCAAACCTCGCGGGGACGGCAGCGGACTGTCGCACTCCTCGGGGGACATGTTCGACAAGACTTCTTCGCTCTCGTAAAACTGTCTCGAGTCGGCCGCGACAGGATCCTCCTCCTCCTCCCCCTTGGCGTCTTCCTTCGCGCCGTCCTGTCTCCTTATCCCCGGTAAAGGCGCGAACTTCTTCAGGGACAGCTCGGCGTCCCTGTCGTGCCCGATGTCCTCCTGTTGTCGCACGATCTGCACGATCTCGTCGATGTCCTCTCCTCCCGGCCTGCGCTGGCGGGAGAACTGCGAGTAGTCCGCCCCCGACTGTTCCCGGATCAGCGCCTGGCCGCCGCCGCCGTCCTCCATGCTGGTGTCCTCCGCGGGACGTCCTGACGCATCGGAGGCACGTTAACCACACCGGGGACTCCCGTTGCTAGGGACGACAGCCACGGGCCGGGTCACTCCGGTCCACTGCAAGGGAAGAGAACAGAAGAACAACAGTTACCTTCAGAGTCGGTGTTGATTCGGTGACGGTCAATGGTAGACAAATCTACAGCAGACAGAGTGTGTACTGTGAACTTATACATGAGAACTAGCACGCTTTCTAATTCCCACACGTATGAAGTAACGCAATGGTCTGATCTCCAACCAAATGTGCGAATCTGGCTTGTTTTTGCACGTCTTTTTGACGCATTTCCTGCCATAGCTTCCTCTACGTTAACCTTCCAGAGACGAAAGTGTACCACTAGAGGTAGAGACGCACAAAACGCTTCTTAAAAAAGTGAGAAACACTCCTGAGCCACACATCTGCTTGGAGATCACTGCTTGCTCCACAAGCGCGCGGACCAGACCGGCGTTGTGCAGAGATAAACAGATGTCGCGCCGTCCCCATGGCAACGACGACGCCAATGTACCGTGAGACCGCAGACCGCAGTTAGCCTTCGTTAGCCACTCTCCAAGGCGGTGGCTTTCATGCCGCCATTTTTAGATGAATGAATGAGTAGAGTAGTATCTATCAGACTTCAATGAGTTGCTGGGAAAATAGTGGCTTTAAAATTGTGATTCTATGTTGGACTAACTTCTCTGGCATATTACAGCATGCCAGCAGGCAAACACACGGCGAAATCAGTACGCCAGTCCTGAGGCCTGCTATGGAGGCTAGGGGTTCAACGTTGTTCGTCATTTGGTTGTTTTGCACAGTCGGGTGGATTTGAATAAACCTGACCGCTAGGACTGGGTTTGTCAAGTCTTAATCATTCTTCAGCCTATCAATCAACTTGATAGGTGTTCTTTGTCAGTGGGTGAATTCTGCGCACTGTCAAGTACAGGTGGTCATAACTTAAGAGGGTTAAACATTTATCAGTTCATTAATTTCATATTTACAACCACGGCGTATACAAAGCTTACGTGTCGTTACACCATTATATAAAACAGTTGAAGCCACAAAGGCGCTCACAGTAAGTAGTGAAACGTGAGTTAAAACTGAGTTTAGTTCGTAACTGTACTCCGAGATGGTATATGCAACTGGCATGATATATACTTATAACTGAAACGACCCAAATAAACGGACCCGGAGCATATGTCAACATTCATTTTGTTGTATGTATTTTTGTAATACCATGTTTTTGTGAGGCTATACTTTCAGCATGTCTATGGATTTGTTAGGACTATATGTTTATTGGTTTGTTAGGACGTCAATCATGTGACCTGTACCTTGTTACATTTTGTATGACCCTAACCTCTTCCCTCATGACCTCAATGAAAAGCAGCCAGCAGGCCGGTTTGAGTATTTCATGAATAAAGAAAACCTCAAACAACCAAATTGGCACTTAGGAACAAGTCTCGTTACCCTATTCACCATATTTTTTAAGTAAAAACATTGAAATTCTTCATCATAAGATGGTTCACGGCGTACAGTGGAAGCTAACATTAATACTGAACAGGGACAGGAAATGTGTTTACAGGTTATACATTTAGAAATGTAGAAGGAACGCCAGTAGAATCTGACATGTTTAAATTCTACACATCACCACTCAGTCGCTAGTTCGTTTTAACACATGTTCTGCGAGGATTGTCATGTTCGAGATCAGTCACCAGTACCAACACACGATTTTGTAATGAATCTTGAACACAAACAAAAATAACCAGGTGACATTACATACCTCGTCCTTCATAACACAGCCTATATATATAGCAGGCCTATTGAAATTCACTCTTGTGTTACTTATTATCGGCGGTTTATTGTCTGAATATGTCATATGTAAAAACCTACACGCCGCTACAGTGTATACTCAATACTGCCAATCCACACACAGAACCAGGCTGACATGTACAACAGGAGAGGGGATTTCTACCAAGATACCCGAAAAATTGACCGAAAGCGCCGCTGAATGGTCTATTAGGGTCAGGCAGCTGGGTGGCCATAGATCACCAAATCGCCCACTTAGCGCATAACATATAGCCCATTGTGATAGAAAACAATCCCAACCAAATATTTTCTCGCGTTATCGGTGGATGTGTACGCTAGCTTAGCGCCGATGCGCCGGACACAATCCCCGGCTTAAGGCGGTTTAAAGCCCGTACAGGCCTCGCCCGTATGATGGTAAGGTCTCATGGGGAATATACTGATCTCCAAGCAAAGTCATAACATTTTCTGTGAAATCATAACAAGCTTTACTTCTGTGTGATTTTCTGCCGAGGAGGACGTCACGATTTTCCCTTCAAACGTCTGCTTGGAGTTGAAGACATGGTTACCACAGAAAAAAGTTGGTTATTTGTGATTACAAACGCGGAGCGGTGGCAGTTTTAGTTCAAAGATTTAGCAAGCGATAAAAGAGTTGAGAAGGTTCTTACCGCACCGAAAGACTATTATCAAATACCAGAACACCCTCCTGACAACGGCCATAGAACATTTCTGTTTGTTGTTAGTTCCATGTGTACATATACGGAGGACAATATCTAGAGAGTCCATTACATGTTCTCTGTCATCTGGACTAACATGCCGCACAAAAGCTCGTGGAATAATAATACATGAATTTTACATAACAACTTAAGAACGTCTTCCCCCGATGGTATTAGAAAATGACTTGTCTACTCGCCAGAACACCACCCTGACAACGACCATAGAATTTACCCCGGGAAGGACACTTCTGTTTGTTGTTAGTTCCATGTTTACGTATTACCGGGAATGACAAGCATCCTGAACCCTCATCCAGACTGACATACCACGAAAACACGGCAGAATGATACATGGTCTTACACAACGACTCAACAATCCCTATCCCTGGTGACACGTAGAACATGGTCTGTCAGATGGTCTTAGTTAGAAAAGACTGGTTCATTCTTTCGGTGGAAATGAAAGGGTCGGGCTGAGACAACAAAGCATTTTTGTGACCATTACTGTCCTTAACGCCTTTACACACGCTTCTATACAGGAATGCCGACCTTTTCTGCCCACCACGCCTAGTCTCTGGGCAGATGTTCAAGTATCCGGCTTGTTCTGCGCGTATTTCTGCAGCGTTTGGTACGTTTTGTACATGCCGCCTCCCCTTACCTGGGACACGTCGTGATGGAACGCTGCGGCGAAAACACGCGTTAAAACAAGTATGCACAGAACTGTTATAAAATCTGCTTAGAGATTCAAACTACGCCACAAACTTAACGTACGGTGTCTTTGTGGTCAGGACTGATCACTCACCGCTCTGCGGTTTCCGACACAAACCCACCACTACTGGCCTGACTCCGCTTCTACACCCGGCCGGCCTTCGTCTCTCTTAAGGTTTGATCGCGCGCAGTAAAACGTGCCCCCTTTTTAATCTGAGCAGCAAGGCGTCAGACAGATGTTCAGAGAGCGCGGAGAGCCAATCTATTGTCTCCTACCACTTCACATCCCGCAAACAAAACCCTTACCTCTCCTCCCGACCGCCTCTCCAGCCAAGCGGTCGATATCCTCGGTGAAGTTGTTACGGGTGACGGCAGGGCTCCGCAGCCGCGGCGGCCATTGGCAGGCCTGGGGTAGAGCGAACCTCGAGAGCCTCTCGACTCTTCCAGCGGTACTTGGCCGCCCTGTTCTCGTCCGCCCGAGCTGGAGACAACGCGTCAAGCGAGCTGGATATCCGGATCCTGGTGATACATGTATTTTTAGCAACGTCAAATTGTCGGTCCACACGCAAGGATGGCTGCTGCCAGACGGTCCAGGGTTCCTGTATGCAGCTCAGTCAAAGGACGTTCCCTCAATAGCGTTGACATTTACGTGGCATGATAGTCAGTCAGGTTCAGATCCACAGAACAAAGCCGCCCGGCACACAATGCACACGCGTGTACCCCGGGGAGGGTGGCTCAGGCCTATGCGGGCGTTGTAGACGATATTTTTGTGATCTCTCCTCAGTTTAACGCGGGAAAAACCTCCGGCCGTCCGGCGGTTCACCTGTGACCCTAGTGCTGCGGCTGAGCGTCCCGCTGTTGCCCCGACCACCTCAGCTCACCTCTTGTTTGTTTTCTGCCTTATTTTTCTCAATGCGCCCATCCTTCCACACAAAACCCTTCGTCCTGAGTCAACACCATTAGGCCGCGGTTCTTCTGGGGCCCATTCAGGTCCTGTCGTGACGGGTCGGCGTTGTCCGATCAACTCAGCTCCTCCGTCAGCTCGTCACTCCTTCCCTTAAACCACCCGGGACTGTTTTAAACTATAATTCCCCTGTGTCCGGAAGCTCCAAGGTGTGCGTTAAATTGTGGTCTGGCGTTCGCTCTTTTCGCCACGCCTCGCGACTTCAGTCCTATCAAAGGCACTGGCGGGTATAAAAAATAGACGTCCGCTCATTCAGCGATCGGTGTTTGCTGCGCCAATAGAAGCGGCACACCTAGTACAGCACCTATACAACATACGATCACAGGTGATTCAAAGGTGTGTTCTAGATGTGCCGATATATACCTGTATGACCGTCCTAAGAACGTTTTTTAATGACTACAACAATCCTTGCATTACGTGTGGGAGGGGGGCACCTTTGTGACACAACTCTTGGTAATATACGGACGACATCAATGTTCGATCTCGACTTGACAGTTTAAGGGGGTAATTACATCTTGACAACGCCACCATGTGCAAACACTCCGCTCGTAAAATACAATTATTAAATGTGCATAATGGTCCGGTTACACGACCCGCGACTCCGCACCGGGGAGACCAGAGTGGCCGCCAAAAACGTGCGTCAAGTTTGGTCAAACGTTCGGATATAACTACTACAACAAGCGGGAAATAACGGCAGAAACCTTGTTCTCACAACAATACTACTAAGTCATGTGTGAGCGCTGCGTGCGCCGTGTAGCCAAAACCTCGTCTTGGGTTGAATTGAATTGGAATCGCCCTAACCAAATATTTTCGGCACCGCCGGCGTAACTATTTTCTCGTTTCTATCCCATTGTTTATCAATTACGTAATGGCAACGCTCAATAAATAAGTAAACACGCCACTTGTGTCCGTCTGAATAACAATCCCGTCAGAGAACCGTTTCATTAATCTGATTTTTTCCACCCAAAGGGAGAGCGTTAAGCCTGTTAATCCGAAGTTCAATGTTACAGAAAACATTCGATACCGTGTGGAACGTGAAGTCGTTTTTCTGGGGACGTTAAACACGCAGCGAGCAAACACAGCGGGACGGACAAAGGACCCGGCTTAGCGCGGCGCTTGTTCCCAAATCCGCCTCCTTACGGCGGCTATCATTGTCCCGTCTTGGGTGAAAGTTCTTAGACTCGATCGGAATGTCGGACGGAGGTGAAGACGACGTCATCATCTGAAAACGTCATCTCAGGCTGTTTTTCCTGTCGTTAAGACGCGGCAGTTTCAGCTCGTTGTCTTGAGGAGAGCCGAGAGAATGTCTCCTGACACTTAAAGGATCGCTGGGGATCTTTAGAGACCCGGCGTCGTGGAGACTGCCGCGCCGGGGCGTCGTCATGGTGACCACCGTTTCCATGGCAACGTCTTCCCGACTCCGCGACTTGCTTCTGGGCTGGATCATCTGCTCCCTCTGAATGCGCTGGGGAGGGGGAGGGGGGTCTCTGGGAGTGGAGGGGGTCTTGGGTCGCAGGGGGCTGGGGGTCTTCCTACTGTCCCTCGGGCTGATGACAATCTTGGGGACAGTCGCGCTGTACGTCCTGTCTCCTTCCCCTGCCACCTGTGCGCTGAAGCTGCAGCTATCCTCATCCTCCTCGTCCTCGGAGTTCATATCCTCGTACCTGTCGCAGTCGGAGCCGTGGTCCCAGGGGGACAGGCTGCCCTGCGTGGCGGCGGCTGGGATCTCCGGCAGCGGGCGGAACCGCTGCATGCCCTGCGCCGCCGGGGCCTCCTCTAGGAACCGGTCCCGAACCTCCTGGTTACGGACAAACTCCAGGAAGTCGTCGAGCGTCCCGTCAGGCAGCTTCCGTCCCGCCATCTTTACAGGAGCCGGGCTGTCGAGACGTCTTCCTTGGCTCCTTAGCGGGGGAGTCCTCCAGATGTGAGACGTGGGTTCTCAAGATGCTCGTCCTTCCTCCTTAGGACAGCTCCTTCAGGTGAGAGACGACAGCCGATGGTTTGGGGGAGACAGCAGACTGCAGAAACGCCTCGTGTTGTGGTGCACGTCATGTGCACGTAATGGCGATGTGATGACAAGTGGTGTGTAAGAATCACTACCACCACTCCTGTCTGCTCCATCGCGCGCTTTCATCACCCTTCCGCCCTGATAGGACCTCTCCAGCTCGAGAGCTCTCCTCCTGCCTGGTTCGCTGCCTCCAGACTGTGGCAGACTCCGAACATTGTACAGAACAGGTGCCACCACAGCAGCGACGGAAGAAAAAAATCACCGCTGCTACTTTAGCCTGACCTCGCCATTAGTGTAGAGTGGGCGAAACCGTGAAACGTGTTTTGGGAACTTGAACTGTACTCTTAAACCAGCAGAGTTACGTGTTGTTTCTAACCGCTGTAGAGAGTAGTAAATCTAATAGCTGCGCGGTAGACAATGGAAACGGTGTCGGTTCTCACTGCGTGCGTGCGGACACGTTCAAAGGTCTACTTACTACCGGCATTGCTGCTGATGATTAGATCGAAGCAACAAATCCAATTCTTCGACCTTTGAACTCCAAATCTGAATAGGATTGTGAGGTTCAAAGGTCCGATAATTGAATTTATGTCTTCCCCCTCTAAGGGATATGGAGATCCCATTCTGGTGATGATGCATTGTTTTCTGCATTTGTAGAAGTGGGGACATCCTACAGCTGCGATCAGCCCTTTTGTCATCTGTGTCCTGTTCTTAAAGCCGGCGTCACACAGCAGGAAAAGAACTCGCCCGACAAGTCTACGAACCCTAAAAGGACATTTTCGGCAGCGAGACGACCGGTGTCCTGTGCGATTTTAGAGATCGGCCGATGTGCACAGGTCACTGAGCCCTGTCCAATGTAACAGAGTAGAATACGCTCGACTCTCTGCCGATTTTCAAATTCGGCAACTTTCTGTCCATCAATAAATTTGGCAGAAGGTGGTTGACGTTGTGATGCCGGCTTAACGAGTCTTCAAGGCTGCTGGAGGTTCTGTGCAGTATAAGAGGACCTAGCTTAGTCCTCTGTCTTTGTAAGTGTGTATGATCATTTCATGTAAATATTTTCCTATTCAACAACAGTCGTTTAGAGAACCTACGCAAACCATTATGTACGTACTTGAAGTTCACAATTTAATTTGTTAACATTGGCGTTTTGCGTCTTTTATACAAACGTGTGTTTGTTTTGCCACTAGTGGCTCAATGCGAGGGATAAGAAGATCACCGAAAAGAGGTGAAATAGAAGAACTTTATTCCACATCAGTTGCAACTTATAAAACAATGGCTTTTAGACTCTTCGTACTAATCAACGGTGATTCTGTAACCTACTAATCTACCCTATGTGTTAAATGATAACTGCTGAGCAAGAAAAAACACCACATATCTACTTGAAGGCCACCAACACCTAGCGACGGATGACGGAACGACAGGTGTAAACAAGATGGCGTCGGAAACGTGACGCCTGTGCCATGTGATGTCATGACGGTGACGTCACGCAAACATAGCGTGAGGATTGGTTTTGTGACTGGTAGAAGTGTCAGTTTTTTCTAATTTTCAAGGCAAATTCGACCGTTCCAAAGCACCGTGGTTGATGGCAGCCACATCCCATGTTTAAAATACGTTTTTTATTTCAACATTTGGTATTAACAAGACGTAGTTAAACGACAGACTCATGCTTATGTTATATCGTCACTGAAAGTAAAACACAACACAAAGTGTAACACAGATAATGCAAAGACTGTGACAGCTGTGTGAGAATAACAATGGTTTTCGATTTACAAAACAGCAAGGAAAATGTACATTTTTAAAAGAGACAGTTAAAAGAGACTGGCTGAATAACTCTTACCGAACTGATGTGTTATGCCATCCCCGCGGCAGCTTATCGGTTATGCGACACAAACAAACATCAGCACAGGTAACGGTATGTCAGGATCCCACTTCTTATAAACACCTGTCACAAGGTGTTCAAAACTACTTCACAAATTACAAATTACAAATCCACACGGCTCCTTGAGAAACCCAGACTCACCTGGAAACTTTTGGCGTAGAGTCTTGGTCTAACCACCTGTTGCCTTGTAACGTCTTGAAGTGGTTGTAAAGTTCGAGCAATACATTCAACACCCCCTCAAGAACCCCCTCACCGGGCCAACTGCGGAAGACCACAGAACTACTCCGTCCTTTGTTTCTCCTGGGTTGCTTAGTTCTCTGACAGCGGCAAATAAAGACCCAGTAATGAATGCACGTCGGATTACTGTCGGATTAGCGACCAGCTGGCGGTTACAGGCCGCGATAACATGTACACAAACTTTAGACCCTGTCACATATGTTTTAATGACAGGTTTACGACAGTAATTTGGGGGTATTTGGGGGACAGTCCTGGACCTGGACCTGTCCTAGAAAATCATCATCGACGGAAAAGGTTGTCGTAAATCCTCGTCGACAGTTGGTTCTGTCATGGCCTTGCCGAAAATTGCAGGGCAGAAAAAAATCGTTCGACGTATGTGACTGCTGCTGATAGGACCAGCTAATATGTACTTAGTATATGTACTTACTATGTTAAACTTTACATCAACTTCACGTACTGGTGTAGAAACTGTCGGACGGAAAGATCAATATTACAGCATCGATCAGTAAATGTTGAAAGCCTGGTACAAACAGCTGGCACTTCAGACGTGACAGTATGTCCGATCGTCGTAATCAAACGGATCAAAATGTCTGTCGTGTTGTTTTCAAAGCACTCCGCAGTAATTCAGTCTAAAAGTCTGATCGATAAGTTAAGCACATTATGTGAACGTTGATAAACTGCTGATATTGAAAAGGCACATACAAAAGTACAAACGTTGTATTGTATATCACACTCAAGTCAGTCTGTCAAAAAGTGGTGTACGTACATGTATATAGAGGAGAGGGGGGGACAGAGAGAGCGGAAAGATACAAAGAGAGACAAAGCAAAACAAACAGACAAACGGACAGACAGATGGATAGATATAAGATGAAATATCGACAATGTTGTTTGAAAACTATAGTCATATATCCTGATCCAGAAATGTTCCTCAGGAGGAACGGAATATCACGACAAAGTCTGATGAACTTGGCAACTCGACTTCACACAAACAGAGACACAAACAGTGTACTTGACTCAGTTCAGGAATGCAGATAACAGGAGAAGGCAACAAAAACAGCCCAATTTGCGAATTCCTCACGCCACAGTTCCCAGCCCCGTTCCTGACATTACTTGTTCTAACCTTCCACAGAAACTTAACGCAACCGTGAGTACAGGTGAGCACAGGTGAGCACAGGTGGTCCAGATTCCTCCTCACCTTGGCTGCACAGACAGCAGGTCGCCAGAGTTTAATTAAGTCCCGGTTTACTCAATTTAAAAGTGCGGGGCCGCGGGGGAAGGAGAGTCGGACTGTGGAATTGTAGGGATAACAAATGACTCGGTCGTTTATCAGCGGCTGGGCGGAACCAAACGACGTGTTTCTGTGGACAGTCCTTCAGACAAGTCTGATAAATATGATGGGTCGATATGAATGAAAGAACGAGAAACATTTAATCTAAGATTGTAAAAAAAAAAACATGCTTGCGAATTCATAAATAGATTATTTGGAAATAGAATAGAGAGCGCCTTCCTCGCTACGTTCCCACTATATCGGTCTGTTTTGCAAGCGTTCCGGAAAGGTTTGCACGCCAAGTCAAATATTGCGGCGCGGTTTTGTCAAACTCCGAAGCTTAGAAACGTATAAATACAAGTACAAACTGCGGACGTGATCGAGTCAGGGAGAGCGCAGCGAACCAAACATGTACGGCAGGGTTTAAAAAACGGTCTATACTTGTCGGAAAAAACTTTCCACAACAAGCTACTCCGGTGAACTTTGGGAGGAACCGACCAATTAAGCTCATAAACTTAACGGTGTACGTGACCCAGTTTGAGAAATGGTGACAATTCTGTTGTATACAACATCTATAATGTTGATTTCCAACCTATATATAACAGCTCACGAAAACACCAGACGACAGGTTGAAAATAGCAGCCCTGGTTTAGTAAACTGTACGGAGAACAAAGAAACCTATCGCATGTTTTGGGTCAAACTTCGTAGACTGGTGCAATACATACATTAGTCAAAGAGCTATGACATCTGATACATGCTTATGCCTTTGTCTCGTCGTCTCGGCGTTCTAAGATTAAGAGAAGAACATTTGTCATTGTTGCTGCCTAAACAGGATGCAAGTTGAACTTTATTGGAAGGAAACAAACCGACCAAACACATAAATCTGACAATGAACTTGACTTAGGCTGAGAAATTGTGCCAATCATATAGAACACGACAACTATAACGTTGGTGTGAAATTTATGTACACTATCCAAGACAAATATCTGACGACAAAAATACAGTTTAGTAAACTGTATGGCGCACAAAGATACCAATAAAGTAATATTGACACAATAAAGTAATATTATACGCAACAAAACGACGCGCACAACAGGTCCACGCCTCCCGTCTGCTTGGAGAGACGGTGGGATTCCTCCTATGCCTAGTTGCAGAATGAGGAGATTGTCGAAGTTTAATAAAGTTCCAGTTTGCTCAGCCTTAACTCCCCGGCCTGGCGCGACTTCTGTGGAGTTCGAGCTTTAACAAAAGCCACAGAAACATGTCAGGGAAATGTTTGTTTTTCGCCCCCCCCCCCAGATGATAGATCCAGGCGAATTCATATCAACCGCTCAGCAAAACAGACTCATTAAGCATTTACTGGCGTTTTCTCAAGAGCACATTTCTATTTCGCGAAGTCTATAGATCCTTTTGTCAATACCGTGTCAGACTGCTAATTTATAGTCTTATTAAGTGTGCTCGCTACCGGCAATTTAGCATCTTATCGTCCGATACATAAATAAGGCCACGCCACCGTTAAAACACACGTTGATGATTTTGCAAGCAATTCTTCATGCAAACAGTGTTAAATCCTAATACATCATCTTGCTACCGACTATACATGACCTAAAGCCCCGGCCACATCATACCGTACGACGCACCTACGGTTTTTCGCGATGATTGTGCCGGACGTCGTAGATTTGAGAAGAAACGGGGGCAATGGTTCAAACATTAAACTACTGCACCAGTTTCTTCTCAAACCTATGACATATCGTCGACCGCGGAAAAACATCGTAGGTGCACGTGCATCGTACGATCTATGTGATCGTGGATCACATCGCGTTTAAAACACATGTTGCTGATTTTGCGGGCCTATCTTAGTGTTGGTATAGTACCAAAGTCCTAACATGTATAATGGCCTTTTGAGTACACTTGCTCCCAGTAATATCTGATCTTATCGTGAACAAATGAGACCACACCGCCTTTTGAACACATTTTGCTGATCATGGCTGATGTTGCGGGGCTATCTTTGTGCAAATATGATGTCAAATTCCCCATACACATAATCGTCGATTGATTGCACTTGCTGTACCGGCATTTTATGATCTTATCGCGAAGCAAATGAGACCACACCGCCTTTTGAACACGTTTGTACGATACTGCGTATCTCTATACAAATACAGCGTCCTAATAAATGGACGTATAACGTATGTACCTATAACGTTACTTGTTGTTATATAGCAGTAGATGCTATACATTGCACATTATACAATTGTTGTGCAATAAAGCCCACGCTACCTTAGTTCGAACACATGTTGATGATTCTGCAGACTTTATGCAGGGTCAAGGTCTTCATCGACTGCAATGGACAGCCATCATGCACGGTGGCAAATTCCTATTATATAGTCTAGTCGAGTACACTTAATATACCAGCAATACAGCGTTTTATCATGAAAAATTAGGCGCCCTGCCAGCATTTTACAGCGTGGTTCCGCCGCTATCTGTGTAACCTGGGAGCGGTTCACTGATAAGGTTTCGTCCCGTCGGTTCGCATTCCTTCCGCCAGACTTTATCAACAGCCGCTGTTTGATTTTTGATTATTCAACTCTTTGAAAATGATTGACGGTTTTCGCGGACGCCTGTTTGCCCGCGCACATTTCGGGACCGATCACGGCCCGTTTGGAGCGCGTTTATCTGTCGGCCGGGCGGTATGGGGCCGATATCCACTCATTAATGGCACAGGAACGTGCTTAGGGTGAAGTTTGGGGTTCAGGTAGGGAGGAGGGAGAAGTGGTGTAGAGAGGCATTACTTGTGCAGAAACATGGTGACAGCACGTAACGTCAACTCTCATCATTCCGCAGGCTACCCTAAGATTGCCACATAAAAACAACAACGGTGTTATCGAGGCCTTCTCAATAATGTGTTGAACAGCTGGCTATCTGAAGTGTGCGTACTGATGCTACATGAGCAGATCTCTTTGAGATTCACCATGTACGGGCTTCGGAAGAATTAATCTGGAATCGAACATCTCTTGTTGAACTATGAGGGTTCTTGCAGACTTGCGCTTGCTTTCCATCGGTGAATGCGATAACTACGACTATGACGGGTAGATATTTGAAGAACGCTTTCTGGGCTGAGTCTTAACTTATGACATTTATAAATCCACTTGGCAGTTAGTTACATATAATTGTTCTCTCTGGACGGCACATGCGCACGTGTACATACATACTTTCTCTATGGTACCCCATGAAGGCAGGATAATTTAACATCAATGATGACACATGTACACCCTGTGATCTTTCTTGTTCTAAAAATCGGGGAAAAGGCTGACATGAAGTGTTGAACTTATAAAGTAGCGTTGATAATACTAGTAGTCTAACTAGACGTTGACCTTAATGAAGGCTGTGCCCTAGATGTGAACATGGCGATCAGAGTCGCCCATAACTAACGTATACTATATACATCTTCAGTAACTTTTCAGTCACACTCCCAGACTTTAGCACCGTATCTCTGCCGATATACAAATAGACCATCTGATAAATATCTGCAAATTGCACAGTTTTTATAAACATGGTTTCTCACAATTCCCTTAGACACACATTTCACATATCTCGCTTTTACACTTTTACTATAAATATTGCCATTGGTCTTCTTATATAGAGGATACAAATCTATTAGTATCAACGGAAGGTATCCAACCGTTGGTCCGGTAGGGGTCCAAAACCATAAAGAATGTTACCGAACTTAAGGTACTTTCCGTTACTGCAAAGTGGACGCCGATGCTGCAACCGTCTCTTATCACGAATCTCGAGTTCGAGTTATGTTTAGTTTTGTACATGACAACGTTTTGGCAACTGTTCAGCTTCCTCCATCAGGACGTAATGTTACTCTTTGACGCATGGTGGCGTTGCGGCAAGGAGAGTTCGGTCCCAAACGTGACTGACTACAGAGTTCTGAATCTCGCCGTCTCGGCGCCACTGTCTCTGTCATTCGGCTGCCTCTGCGTCTAACTCCTGTTCCCGGGTTTCCGTGCCGTCTTTCCGCGTGTCGACATCCGTGCCCACTTCCCTCAGGCCGTCCTCCGCGTGAAACGTGTTGTGCCTAGCAACGGTTTCTACGGCCGACGTGTCGTCCACCACGGCGGGGTCACTCATCATCTGCTCTACGGAGGCGCGGAACATCCGATTGGTGTAGGCCAGCTCGCTCAGCCTCTTCTCGGCGTCCACCGCCGCCTTCTTCCGGGCGCGCGCCTTCGGACTGTCGATCTTCCGGGCCAGGAACTTGCGCTGCGCGCTCTTCTTGGTGCTGACCCTGCCCTGCAGCCACTCGGACAGGGACGGCGTGAGCTCCCGTGCGTGCAGCCGCTCCAGGTCCTGGTACACCACGTCCGACTCCTGACTGATGGACCGCACCTGCGCATGGGGACAGACGGAAATTTCAGTGACTGAAGACCTTAATTGTATATTTTTGCCCCACTGGGCTAAGAACACAGGTCATGTGCACCACTACAGACACGCTCAAAACGCTACAACAATACGTGTAAAAACAGACAGACACAGACGTCTGCTCATCAGTTGGAGAATAATAACTCATAATTTCAAGACGTAAATAAAAGTATTGAAAACATTGACATAAAAGCATTGATAACAATAGGTCCTAAATGTAACAACACAAACTTTTTCCCATTTAAAAAGTAAAAGTTACACATTGCCACGCTTTCACTCAGTAGCAGAAACTGCCAATGTGGCCGGATTTCGCTTGAGAAAGTTACTGGCCTCGCCCCAGGCTTATCGCACCCTCTAGCGGAATTCAGCTTATCTGCAGAAATGCTTATCTACGAAGCTCCCGTCTCGTCGCCACTTGACCTTTTTACGTCGTGTCTTGCTGCTTGAGATTGACAAAACATGACAGGACAAGTGCCCTTGAGTCTGAAAACACGACAGGAGCGACCTTAGCACAGACAGGTGTGCTGCAACTACCCCGGATATGACAGGCTGTACAAACTATACTGTAAACATTGGCTGAGTGCGAGTAGCGAGGAAAACAAAGACTGACAAGTGGAAAACAAAAATTACAAGTGCTCCATCCTCCCTACTCACTCTGGTAAGTCACCTTACAGATTTACTGATGTTAGCCCCTATTGTTTAGTGAGTAGAATTTTCATACAAACGTAGTTTGTAGTTGACCTTCTGAAGGTCGCTGTACCGTAGTTTTGGTGCGTCAATAAAGCTTCTTTTTGTTCTGTGTAAGTAATAAATCTAAGGGAGTCTCGGGTTTCAAAGGAAATGTAGTCAAGCGTCTCATAGAAAACTGATACCTTACGTCTTGCCAGATTTGACAAAGGAATCCTTAAGACAGCAGTCCGCTGTCAGTTACCTGCGATTGCTCAGATGCTCGAAATTGCGGAGCTCAGACATCTTCGTTTTCGAGCTTCACAGTCGCAATTGGAGCGGCTTCAAAACAGTAACTCCTCAGTTTGGCTAATGATTGACTTCAGCACACTGTAGCAGCCGCTTGGCTACCTCTCTTGGTTATTGGGTTAGGCAGCAGGGAGAAGGAGAAGGTGTTGTCTCCTCATCAACCAGAACAGAAATGATTGGGTCAGGTCATGGAGCTCTCGGCAAGTAACGTCACGTGACAAGAGAATGTTGTACACCGGCCTAACTTTTCCTATGATAACACTTGACACGGTAATGTCAGGAGACACAACCTGGACCACGTCTTATCCCCAACCCATTGACAAACCCCGCATACTTCCTCCGGGCATGCTACAGGCTTAACCCAACATGTCGGGTTGAGGATTAGAATCACAATGATTTCTGTAAAAAAGAAATCTTCTTTTGCTAATCCCTGATTAGTAGAGTCCTTGTCCCAGCCTTAAGATGCATTGGTGTACGAGAAAAGGGGATTAGGACTTGAAGAGGGTGTGAGTACTGTGACCTTTCCCCGTGGTATTTCAGGGTAGTCTTACCAAACTGCTATACTATACCTAGCTGTAGGCAAGCTTTTGGTTAGGAACGTCCTCTCGGATGGGACGTAAAGTAGGAGTTCCACGTTTGAGGAGAGCCACATCTGGAGCACGTTACACGTTAAAGAACCCACCACAGTTCAAATCAAAGGGGTGTAACGTAAGGTGCAAGCAGGAATTCGAACCCTTTTAGAGTATTTTGGACCAACTTTTATAGTTTTTTGGGGGGGGGGAGGGGGACAACCATCCCTGTGGCTATGACTGTACCAGGTAATGGACGTGTGTGCTCAACACTGAGTACTTCCCTCGCAGGGTGTACATGTTACAACATTTAGTACGTCTATCTAGTAGTGCACATCTTTAATTCTTCGCCTCCTCCGTGACGAAATAAAATATATGAAATATGCACTACTAGAAAGACGTACTAAATGCTGCAAAAACACTGAGACCGAGTTGGATCCCTACTTCTGCTTGGAGATTAATACTCCTACTCGTTCACAACAAAAACATTCGCTCCTCAAAACCACTACCGTTTGAAACTTTCGTGTTTGTTTCGCCGGATTCTACCAGCAAACCGTAGTGCCGGCCGGTAGTGCTGTGTCTCACGTTTCAGCTTGTCTCCAAGAAGATGCGTGGTTTGGGCTGATTTTTTTCTATATTGTACACCTGCTAGCTTGTTCTTTTATGGCTGGTACGCGCTGTTTTCTTTTCTTGTCCTTTAGAATGCATGCGCATGGTACAGAATTTTGGGGTCGCTGTGTGGATCCATCAGGACGCGTTCAGTCATCGCTTCACTAGTGAAAAAAGACCACCTTACAGACGCATAGAACGAAGCTAAAAGACGGACGGAAATGAGTCAATATTACACATATGCTTGACGATGAAAACACTTAGCCGTCTCGAGGACGTGAAACACACACAGACCGCCAGACAATCACGCTCCACGAAGATAGGATAATAGCCCCACCATGGAACACAGACTCTGTACAGTCCTCCCCTAAAAGGGCGACTGTTCCTTTCAAGTCAGATAAAGGACAAGTTCTACAGCTACAGCAGGAGTCAATCTTAAGTAACTACAAATGGCTTGCACCTGACCGTGAATGCGTCGAGAAAAAAATTAACAATCCTCCCTGGACAGTTCCTGAATACCCGCACTTGAAGCTAGGATTAATGCACAACGAAGCCTAATTCCGCCGCTACGCCGTAACAATGCCACCTTAAGTCCCAACCAGTTGAATGATTAGCTCCAAGTTAATAAACCTCGGCAATAGGAATGTTTTAGATAAGATATCTAATGTATGGATACTAGAAAGTCTCTGTAGCGCAGTGACCCTGGCTTTTTAACAGTACGGGCAGTGTAGGGGGTATACAAGTTTGGACTGAAAGTTGGCGCCGGTCGCATGTATCACTTGTTCGTCACAGTGTCTCAAAATTCTGTTCTAAAGATAGGAACTTAGAATATATACTATAGCTTACTGACTAAAGTTCGCGTGTTTTATATTCTAAACATGTTTGAATCCTCTTTGTAAAAGGTCAGAACATTTATCAACTATAACATCCCTTAAGTTGTAGCGTTCACAGACGTAAGTGCGCAACTTTCTAGCTAACCTAACTCTAACCTGTAACGCAAGATTCCGTTATAAATCCAAAAAGCTAACGACCAAAAACAACAGGTTGTATATATGGAGGGGGCTTAACGTACATTAGGGAAAAAAGTCAGCTATCAGCTTCTGACCGCTTTAATGCAATGGCGCGTTCTAAAATGTCCATAAACAAGTCTAAAACTTGGGAATTACACGATCCCACCTGACTGACAACATGTCAAACAAATTCGATGATTAACCGGCCAATAGGTGGCCGAGGTTGTGGGTAATGGGCTATAATTGCCACAAGTACACAATCACGACCGAACTCTGCCCCCCTCCCTCCCCACTTATACACCTGTCGCCAAGAAATCACACCTGTATCTTCTCACTCTTCTCCAGCTGGCTCCTAACTTCTTGAAGACGTCTCGTCTCCTTCTGATTCAGTCTGTACGTCTCTAACTCTTTCTCAGTGGACGCCATTTGTAGCGTCCGCGGCTTCTCGGCCTGCATGTCGGAAGGCCTGCTGACAGCGGTCGGTATTCCCTGGTGCGTTAGCTAGAGTTACTACTGCTCTGGTATGGGCCTCTCACGTCTCGGGTCACTTTGGAGCAAAGGAAAAGTCAACACTGCTCCCGGGGCGGGGCAGAGCACACACTCTTATCCTGCCCGAACCGCGGTTCCACATACACGACAACAGCCTAGCAACGGAATGTCGGACAATCCCTGGCGAGATAGCGGCCTCACATCTTCCCGGGACGGTTACTGTGTCTCCTATCATCACACGTCTTCACGCCGCGACAGTGTAAGAGTTTAACAGACGGGAGTCGTGGCACAGAAACAGGGTCGTCAATGACAGTCGATATCCTGTTTAATTACGCCAAACTAATTATGGGATCAAGTCCCGTTTCTGCCCCGATGGTTTGTGGACAAATGAAGGGGATGCATTAGAACCACGACACAACCGAGCTTAGGAAGGATCACAGTCCGACCTGTAGTCCACGTCTGGGCGCTTGTTTTTACTTTACATAATGACACTATAACCCTCGCTGTTGAGTATCCATAACACTTAGCGACGTGTCTTCGAGAGGGTTTTGTGTCTCAAGTACACTGATTGCTTTTGTACTTTGTTCTCGGCACTTCAGCTGAGACTAGCTCCGCGAGTAAACCGTCGTGCTTAATAATCACCATCCATTCAGAACTCCGCACGGCAAACTTGAAAACCGGGTGTTTCTTACACAGAAAGGGCTCCGATCCAACAATCGCCGGTTGACTTGCAGTGTGAATGAATGATACTGAAATGTTGTAATCTTCCGTAACGAACCGCACGCCTTGCAACCTTACAAAGGCGCGCCACGTTTGTACACGGAGAGAACACAAATCAGCCGGCCCCGAACAAGCGGAACGGTGTGTCCAGTGTCTCATAGCGATGGTGATTACATCAGTCTGTGTACCTGCCTGCCTTGTTATGGGCTCTAAGCGACGGCTAGGGCAGATCCGACCGCCGACAGGGATCTACGACTCCCTTTTCCGTCACAAGACGGCTGAATATTGTGTAACATATTAAACACCGTACATGTGCTAAGAATGTACTTAATTTGCTGTCATAAATGTATCGTAAAACGTATGTGACAGGGCTTATACACCTGCCTATATGTTGTCATAAACTTGTCGTACGACGAGCGCGAGAGTCACATTCGTCGTACGATTTAATTTTGTTCGCACGACTTTCAGAGAGATTATGACAGAACCAGCCACCGACCAGTGTTAGCTTAGGGCGCATAGCGGAGAGGCGGACGGCAAATACTCCGCATCCGGCCGCGCATGTTGAACTCAATACCTGTTTCTTATTACAAGAGGCCGCTGCGTCATGTTAGGACTTGACAGCAGTCTTTACAAAACTGCTTCACATATCGATGACTCACGGGTAGCCGTACGCGTTCTAAAGGATCAATATTTTAACACCGGCCACGTGTTAAGAAAATCGAAAAAATATTTAAATCTTATATTCCTTCGCCCTACATAATTTTATTTCTGACGGAAAGGTTTGTACATGGTTTGGCTTTTGGAGACAAGTTATGTAATATTACGGATAGTGTTATAAATACGTAGCTTTTCGGTCAAAGTCAGCAACGGACGCATGTATAGATCTATGTGTTCACCGGTCGGTCGAGATACAAACACTATAAATTTGTTCGTCACAGTTCGTCACTAGTCTTTTTTTTCAAATTCTGATGTAAATGTTTGTAGATATTTGGCTTTTGGCGATAAGTTAGGTATGTATTGTAACGACTTTCCCTCCCGACATCTGCTTGGAGATCAGGTATTTGCGTAGAGACAACAAACCTCCGCTCCAGCGATGACGTAGTTCCTGCCTGAGAGGCGAACACTGATTTACCTTAAAATTAAACAAACAAACAAAACAGAATGAAGCGGCATGCCTAGCTCAGCCTCTGATATCAGCGTAATGTTTGTTCAAGACTCAGAACGGGCCGCTAAAAGCAAAACAAGAAAAAGCCGGACCACACATCTGCTTGGAGATTAGCGTTCTGCCACTGAGCCGGATTCTCAGCCTTTCCCTGAGATTAATGACGCTTAATGAGTGGTAGATAATCCGCCCTGTTATCGCCATGTAGAATTGATGGACTGGACACTAATCCGGACACCCCTGTACCCAGGTAACGGCGGTGGGCGCCTGGCATCTCAGGACGCACGGCACTCGGCCCTGACGTGGCCACTGTCCACGGCTACCCCGCTATTAGGAACATATGCCGATTATCTGTCTTAATATATATTGTTTTTGTTCGTCTGTTTGTTTACTGTGTAATGGTACAGTAGTACAAATACCAAACAGTCGTCCAATAATTTGATGAATAAAAGTGTCCCTACTACTCATCATGATATCAGTCTGTGCCTCTGCTTTTGATCAAGAGCGTCACCTTCTAACATTATGCAGTACTGCAGCCCCGAAGACCAACCCGTCTCTGCGTCGCGTCCTGACAACCTGTGGTGACAACCGAGCGATGCCGCAAACAAACAAGGAGTGGCTTATCCCCCTAAAGTGACCATGCATAGCGTTTTGTGCGTTCTCAAGCTGTACTGACAATGAATCACCTAGATTCGCCGCAAAGGGCGTCAAAAGGAATAATCGACCAGTTGCACTTTGATGGAAACTACCGGTGTGTACATTGTCACTTACCTGCGCATGCGTCCCGCGCCGTGAAGTGTCAGCTCCAGATGTACACGTATTGATGTTAATCTCCAAGCAGATGTTGGGGTGGAAGATCGTAAGATTTTCTGGTGGGTAGCCGGTATAGTTTTTGTCTGTTCTGCCATGGGGCTGAGGGGTGACGTCAGCAATCTCTGATTGCTTTGTTCCCGGAACAGTACGGCGTACGTTTCGTATTGCATCGTAGTGGTGTAGAATGGCACGTAGTGACATGGCACTCTCCTGTCACAAGTCGAGACATCGCAGGTGCTGCATCTCACCTGTCAACTGATCATGGGTGGCAGGCAGATGGGAGGGCGACCTTACGAACAAGCACAAGTCAAGAGCTAGCGCTTGTCCTTCTGACTCGAGTTTAACAGTGGCCTGAGAAAGTTCCTGCCGTTGTGCCGTCGCGCGGCGTCGCTGTCCGCCAGCCTGATAACTCCCTGTTTACTCGGACTCCTGTCGAACGACTTTCTCTGCTGGTACCTGTATTTACTCATCTGTTGCCTAGCAACCTGCTGGTTCGTTGCCGGGGCAACCGTCGGTTTGACAGACTGTGGATGTGGAGGAAATCTCGTCGTGGTGAGCTGACGTCTGGCTTGGTTTATAGTTCGTGGTGAGTCATTGTTTTCCACTGGAACACTGACTAGTGGAAGTCGGGGTACCGCAACGCTTCTGTTCTCGTTAATGTTATCCTTACCGTTCATCTGCATTCTAGAGAGAAACACGCTTGTGTTCTGTCCCTCTGTGTCGGGTATGTCGGAGTTAGCCGCTGAAACCACAGACATGGATCTCATGGAGTTCCGTCTGCTTCCCTCTAACAGATTCTCCTCCACAAACGAATCCCTCCTTCCGGTCGCGGCGCCCCCCACCCCCCGCTCCGGGCCCCCCACCCCCCTCTCCGGCGACACCGACGGCAGGGCTCGGTTCCTGTACGACTGTCGCGCCTCGTAGAACGCGACTTTCCTCTGCAGACCCTTGACGTCCTTCTCAAGGGAGACCTTCGTCTGTAGCAGCTCCTCCTGGCGCGTCTTTAAGACGTCCACCTTGCGCTCGAACTGTCGCGCCGCCTTGTCCTTCTCCCGCACCATCTCGGCGTTCTCCTTCTTCAGTTCCTTCACCTGCGCGACGACGGTCCTCACCGCCTCGTACACGTCACGTTTCTCCCAGTCCGTCTGCGTCATGACGTCAGCCGTCACGTGTTTGGGAACCTCCGTGTACACGATTTTCTCGGCCTTCCTGCTGCGCAGCTGCTTAGTCATGTCTTTAATCTGGGTCTTAAGTTTGTCCTTGTCTTTGTTGAACTGCTGATGAAGTTTTTCCCTTTCCTTGTGTAGCTGACCGATGATTTTCTCGTAGCCTGCCTCAACTTTGGCGATTTCTTTATTTTTCTTCTTTTCGTAGCTGGCTTTAAGGGCGCGCTTGATTTTCTCCGGACTTTTGGCCGCCGCGTTTGCCTGGGATGTCCCCAGGAAGTCACTCGCCAGTCCCTGTTTCTTCTCATTCTCCTCCGACCCATCTGAGATTTTTCTCGACGCGACGGAAAGTCTTCTCGCCGCCAGCGAAGACCGCCTGGATCCCTGCGGCCCTTCGGCTGTCCCCAGCTCCGGACTGCCCTCGCTCTCCCCGTCCGTACCCTGTGGGAGGAATAAGACAGCAGAACTCCAATAAAAACCTGATTTTCTTGTTCCCCCCGGAAACGTGCCGAAACTATTTAGTCGTTAGTCGTGGGAAGGTCCTGAATCAGTCACGGGGGCTTTCAATAGCAAATGTCTTAAAGATAACAAGTGTTGCAGGAAGATCTCCAAGCAACAGTACGTAAAACACTTAAGAGGCCGGTATATAAATAATTTACTTTGCCCTCCTTTCAGTGTCTTTACTCGCCCCCGTCTCCAAGGACACGGAGAAACAAGCACTCCACAAGAACCACACGTGGACAAACGGAGACCCAGGGACGGAATGTTTGGACACAAAGTCATCGTGGCAAGTTTCAAGTGGTTTTACGAAGGACGATGTGTCCACAAGTTAGAGGATAGTCAAATCCATTTTATGTATGTACATTGCAAGGTAATGATGCTGAAGATGTTCCCAACATATAGTATGCTTGGACACTACTAATCTTCAATCAGAAGTATGGCTCTGGAATCGATTGCTTTACATGTCTTTTTAGGCATTTTGTACGTCTTTTGAGGCATTTTGTACAGCTGTTTAGGCATTTTGTACGTCTTTTGAGGCATTTTGTACAGCTGTTTAGGCATTTTGTACGTCTTTTGAGGCATTTTGTACAGCTGTTTAGGCATTTTGTACGTCTTTTGAGGCATTTTGTACAGCTGTTTAGGCATTTTGTACGTCTTTTGAGGCATTTTGTACAGCTGTTTAGGCATTTTGTACGTCTTTTGGGGCAATTTTGTACGTTTTGATTTTACTGGTGTGCGTGTTTCTTTGTTCCAGTAGGATTACTAGTAGTATACAGCATTTTCCGTAGTCTTCAAGCGGATGTGCATGTAGAGAGTAAAAACCTCAACATTACCTAGCATCGTGTGTCAGTTAAACAGAACAAGTTAAAGAACAGTACGATTTTCCCTCCCATTACTGACTTGATGGTTAATTGTATTTGCTTGCTGTGAGTGACAGATCGTGAGGCGGAGCAGGAAAAACAACAGGCGGGTCTGTTGGCACGAACGCTGACTGGGAAATGACCTCTGCCCAGAGGATTATACTTGCGATTTTAAAACGCACTTTTCACACTTGATGTCGGTGGAAGTTTGGGGCAACCGTTCTCAGTGTCCTTAAACACTTCGAGACGTAAGATTTGAATCGCGATCTGGAAAGTTCAAATCACTCTGAAACCTAATCTCCAAGCAGACGTAAAGATGTGACAAATGGAGCAAAGGCTTCTGTTCAAAAACATTTCGAGGCCATGCATCTTCTTGGATGTTAGTGTTTAAAAACGCGGATTTATTAACCTCCAGGCAGACATCGATGCCTTGGAGATAGGAATATTCTGACATTATTCTGACATTTTTAACGAACTACCAACCCTAGCTGTGCCAGTCGTGTTCTGTCCTCCTGTCTTTGATGAAGCATACAGCAGTGTTCACATATGCTGTATGTATTCGCTACTAAGTACATGTAGCTTTAAAATCCACCTCTGTCAAATTAAACCACGACAGGGTTCTGTTCTAGCCCCGCTAAATAAATCTACGACCACAACTTCGATTGTAAGTAACAGCAGCAGTGTTCTCACCTCGGTGTCGGTGTTGAGGTCCCACAGGTTGTTCAGGTCCGTGAGATATCCGTCCCTCTCCGTCTCAGCCTTCCTCAGCAGCTCGGTCAGGTGCCGCAGCTCGTCCGTCAGCGTGTCGTTCTGCTGCCGTAGGCGGGCGATCTCGCCGTCCTGGCGGTGCACCTGCTCCCTGGCCCCGCGCAGGTCCGTGTACAGGCCCCGGTACTCGCTCACGCTCACCTCGTACGTCAGGTCCGGGTCTGTCGGCACCGGCTCGTTCCGCGGGCAGTACACCACCCTGAACGTCCCCTCCCGCCAGAGGGTCGACTGGAGCGCCGAGAAACTCTGGTCCTCCGCCATGGTGGCCGACAGGTGAGTCAGTAAAACCAGGTGTGTTACAGCCACATGTACCTGTACGTCAGGTGTGTTACTGCCACATGTACCTGTACAACAGGTGTGCCTACTGCCACACGCACCTGTGCGACAGGTGTATTACAGCCTCATGCACCTGCACGACAGGTATGCTATATACACCTGTACATGTGTGCTACTGTCACGTGCACCTGCATGATAGGTGACCGCCACATGCACCCGTCAGGTGTGCAGGAGCTACATGCACATGTGGAACCAAGACGCTGCAAGTCCGACTTCTGTCCGCGACTCAAGAACATGAACTTCTCGCAGTGAGCATCTTAGACACACGTTCTGACAAGTAAAACACAAAGACGCGGTTTTCGGGAAGCGGTCCTTTGCGCGTCCAGTACACTGGAAGCTCCGGCGACGCTTGACATAAACACGTTTTCACTATCAAGTACAGGTTCCGAAACTCCTAACAGAACTCAGAATAACCCCTCACAGTCGTGCTACAGGTTTACGACATGACAGCAACTTGATGCCGTTATTGGGACAGTCGTGGATGAGTCGTACAAAGTTCACCTGTCTTGTGACGGAAATATTGTCGCTGATCCAGGTCGACGACCGGGTCTCAAAATCGCACGTGTGCTGGACGCAATACGTCCTGTTCGCTAAAAGTGGACGTACCTGCTGCATCTTCCAGAACCGAGTAACACTTCTTCGACGAGCCCGGTCTTACACAACAGTCGGCTACAAACAGCAACATCGCGCCTCACAAAGAACAACTCGTCAAAAGTAACTATTTGTTTTCTGCATCACTTAGCGGTTCTAGGCGCGTTACCGGGGGTCGCCCCTGTTGGTTTTAGGTTCAGATTAGCCTGTAAAACGCCCATTGTGCGCCGGTAACACATTAACGGCACGGGCGGGCAGCCGCGGGTGGGAGAGCCGAGCTGAATAGAAATCCCCAGATCGTGTGCGTCTCCGGGGATTAGGGATTAACGTGGGATAACCGAACAAACATGACGTCCATGGGCGCCGCCGGCTTACCGCTACCCTCCCCGAGGTTTCAACAGCCCATAACATCGTCACGAGTGGCGTACGCAAAGACCTTTACAACAACACAACAAACGCCCTGGATACCGAATACATATGACAACCTCGGTATAAAGGGCCTGTTGCATAGAAGCCTTCAGTTAGTTCTGGATTTGCAATAATCGGAATTTGATCTGTCCTAATTGCTGTTTCCATGGCGACTGAGCGGTCGATTATTGCCGAATGACCTCATCAATCTCTGTGAGGGCTGAATGTACACCTGTTCTGCTATACTTAAGAAACAGAGACAACCCACATCTTTAAACCTCAGCACGTAAAGAAAAAAAAACACGTATCCAGAAGGGTAGGGTGCTTGGCTGTAAACGCGAGCCGTGGCGAAGCCGCATTTCTCTACTACATGTACTACCAACCTTAACTAGCATCATTACTGACCTACTTTACTTTTTATGTGTTAAGACAAATCATCTGTAGATGATTTCATCAGAACTTTTTTGATCTTACCTACGAGCATTTTATCTACCTGTAGTAAGAAGTTAAAAGAAGCCTTACCTGTACTTAAGCTTGATTTGATATTTTTTTGGATATTGATACTCTGTAAATAGTAGTTTTCAAGCGATGTACGGCATTAAGTTACAGTAAACGTTTGAATTCTATTCCCCTGTGC
This sequence comes from Branchiostoma floridae x Branchiostoma japonicum, assembly GCA_013266295.2. Lineage (NCBI taxonomy): Eukaryota > Metazoa > Chordata > Leptocardii > Amphioxiformes > Branchiostomatidae > Branchiostoma > Branchiostoma floridae x Branchiostoma japonicum. Next base: position 21,943,007 of record CM023840.1, read on the forward strand.
TGTGTGGCCTTAAGCATGACATTAACCATACCCTTACAACAAAGGTCTTTCATTCATTCATTATTCAGTCTGGTTTGCATTCTTTTGACAATCTGAATCAAGTCTCCATGTCCTCTTTTGTCTGGGTTTCAGTGTCTATTCTCATGGCCTGCACAGAGATGATACACCCACACATTACTGCAGTGTAAGGTGTAACTAACCCGCACTTTTTGTGATGAAATGTAAGTCAAACACTGAATCACATCTTCCTGGGGGAAAGGATTACTCATAAATAAAGATCAAAAGAAACATCTCCACATAAATTTCGATCCTCCTATTACTGTATTCACCAGAACATAAATAGTTCAGAGACACGTGTAACACCTGTTAGGTTCAACAGTTCTGCACGGTATGTACATGTACAACCCCCCACCACATCATAATAAAACTGCCATTTATGTAGCCTCCAAGCAGATGTTAGGATGGAAGATTGTAACATTTTCTTGATAGCCTGAAAACGTTACCATCTTCCATCCCAATACCTGCTTGGACTGGACCACTTATGTGCCAGTGCAATTCCCTGTAAATATAGCAGCATGTTCGTTTACAGCACACGGCATACAATATATCAATCCACAGAGTTCCTAAAACCCAACACCACCCAATCTATATAACATCTACCTGTAGATTCAGGCATCTCATTTCTATCCATTTTTTTCAAACATTATTTTCTCTCTTTTCATAACCAAATAAGCACATTTTACAGCTTTTCATTTAATTTTGTACACAAATTGTAATTTATCTGTATAAAAGATAGTCAGTGATGAGGTATAGAAAGAAACAAATTGAAGGTGAACCTTCAGACCTACTTATAAACAAACAGTATACATTTTAAAAGAAAATGAACATGTTACACCCTTGTCTCTAGCCAGAGTGAGATATCATGCCTGCATGTTAACTGCTAGTACAGTCACTACAAATGTGTGATCCATATTGCTGTTGTCCCTGCTCAGACTTTGGATTGTTGCATATATGCATTTCCATTGCATTACTTCTGCATTGTAGAATTGTTTCAACTGTGAACCACTGAAAACCTTTCCCCTCCTACTGCAAAATGAAGTCCCTGCAGATCAATGAATTTACAGTAGAGTGGTTTTCCTTAGTAATGTGTACTTAGTACTAACTCAGGCTGAACCCTGGTGGGTCCCTTGCTTGTACCAGGTGTGTGTTAGTTAGTTAGTAGTTAGTTAGTTAGTCTGTCTCATAGGACAGGTTGGGTCCGAGCCACTTCTCCACAGTTGACACATCCATCTTCTTTCTTCTGGCGTAGTCTTCAACCTGTGAAATAATAATGATATTATTATTTTTGATATCGTACCATTCTCTCACTATCAATTCAATTTTACTCCAAGAACCAACACATTAACTTGTTGTGGCCTAAGCTGTAAGAACAGCTGATTTAAGGACTGACCTGATCCTTGCCGATCTTGCCCACAGCGAAGTACACAGCCTTGGGATGTGCGAAGTAGAGGCCAGACACGGAAGCGGCGGGGTCCATGGCGAGGGACTCCGTCAGCACGATGCCGGTGGCGTTCTCGATGTCGGCCAGCTCCCACATGGTCCATTTCTCCGTGTGGTCCGGCTGTGAGGGGTAGCCTGGCGCTGGGCGGATGCCCTGGGGTGGAAATGGATCCAGGTTAGCTTACAGAAGAGTAATTTTCCACTGGTTAAGCCAGTACAAGACCAACAAAATAACCCTGACCACTTCACCTGATTGGAGACTCTTCTACTGACCTCATATCTGATCCTGTGCAGGTCGCTGGCCTCCATGTGTTCCTCGGGTGAGTAACCCCAGAACTCTCTCCGCACACGCTCATGCAGCTCCTCCGCAAACGCCTGCAAACAGGAGAGGAGGTTGAACACACGCAAAGATCACATATCAGTTGTTTTTTTCAACCAGAGAAGGTACACTCAGGTCATGTTTGACCTGTTTTAATAATAAAAGTACTTCAACTTCAAGTTTAAATAGTTACCGTAACTTAAGTAAGTAGTTACTTCAACTTTTTCTGAATTGTACTACACAATACATGTGGCGCCTCAGGCAGCGATGGCTATGTATGTCAAAATGTCACATGGCCAGTAAACCTCCTCATGGTGTAACACCTGTATGTAATAGTGACCTTTGGCCTGGCACAGTAAGTATTGAAAGTTAAAATAGTGGTACCTCAGCCAGCCTGTCGGCCAGGGCCTTCACCATGATGACATTGTAGTCGTCGAACTCGGACTTGAACTTCTGGCACATGTCCTCGGCTCCAAACACCGACACAGCAAACAGCCCACAATAGTCTCGCACTCTGGCCTCCTTGGGAGCGACGCAGTCCGATAAGCACAGATAAGGGTCCTTAACACCAGGTTCCTTCTCAGCCTGGAAAGCACATGAAAAAAATGTTTTAAAAATGCCACGCCATGCTGCGTGACATGGAGGGAAGACATGTTGTTGAGGCTCCTTAGGGCCACCTACGTGTATCAGTTCAAATCTGTAACAGGTGATTAAGAATGATACTCTTCTTTTTCTTACAGACAAAATGTTTGACAAGGTATGGCTAATCTACTGTTTGTTTGTTTGTTTGTTTGTTTGCTTGAAGAAGAGTCACCCACCTGCTGCCTGAGCCCGTAGAACGTGGCCAGCGGGATGCCCTCCCGTGGCATGCTGTCCTCGCGGAAGACCTGGACGTCGTCCCCGACACTGCAGGCCGGCCAGAACCCGAGAAGGCCTCGTGCCGTCAGCAGCTTCTCCGCCATGATCTTCTTCAGCATCGCCTGAGCCTCGTTAAACACCTTCTTCGCCTCCTCTCCTGCAGGGGGAGAAAAATAAACCAATCACATCTCAACCTCAACGTGTCCATCAACGGCAATCTTGATCCAGTTTTACTTATTTATCAATCTTGGGTACATATGGGTAGTCCCTTCAGCCAAATAGGGCTGATTTCTGAGGGAGCCCATGACAGGTAAACAGATATTCCTCTAGCTCTTTTCAACAAGTGCACTGAACAGTGGACCACAGCTTAAACGTGCCATCCTAAGGACTGTGACCTGTTCCAGTAGCCCTTGTCCTTGTCTTCCCAGTTGTTACATTTTTCCATTCGTTATTAACAATGTTAATGCATTACAATTTGAAATGCAAACCAGCCTAGTATGTTGACTTTGTGGCTCCCATTGTCTTGTTTTTTTGGTGTGTTTTTTTGCCTGCTCCTTTCATTTCCTGCAAAATTCTTAGAACCAAGTAATCAATTCTAGAAAAACCCCTATTTGGGGTTTTTCTACACTACATGTACTTACGAAAGTAAGATGCTTACTGACAGTCTTGTCCTTGAAGATCTTGGGGTAGCCCCATTTGGGGTACTTCTAAACTACTTTAAGAAAGTAAGCTCCTTACCGACAGTCTTGTCCTTGAAGATCTTGGGGTAGCCCCGGTTAGGGTACTTTCCTCTGAGCTGCCAGACATCGAAGAAGGGTTTCCAGTCGATGTAGTCTACCAGGCGGCTCAGGTCATAGTCATCAAACACCATGGTGCCTGTGAAACTGGGACGCACTGGACAACACAACATGGTTTATTTGTATATTGTACAACTGCTAAGTGCCACATTGTTTATGTATTATATGTCAACTTCATATTTTAGTAAGAACCTAGGTATGTAAAGCATATTCCACTGCTTTGCCATAATTATAGAACAAATTCCATGCATCCAGAGGGTGGCAGTTCAAACCCTGCTTGGGCAGAACTGTGCATTCATCATTTCAGATGTACATTCATCATTTCAGATGGTGACATTAAGCTGTATTGGGAGCTTTAGGCACCAATTCTCTGCAGGTAAAAGAACCCAACACACTTGTCAATAGTATGGGTGAGCAAGCTACAGAAAAGCTGGATTGCTCTGTCAGCTATTGGAAAATGCTTTGTCTCAAACATTACACATTGTTTCAAGCAGTATGCCTCAAATCTAATGGAAGAACAAGAATGCATATTCACTCAGACACATGATCTTGCATTCATTACCTGCTTCATATGAGGCCCAGTCCACCTCCAGTTTCTTGGCCCTTGCCTTTTCAATAGGAAGGTATTTCCGATCCTAGAAAAAAATACATGAATGGTTAAGTGTGAATGTCTATGTCAAAGTCAATTTATGTTGCTCATTGTATAAACTATATTAGCTTCCCTTCAGTACAAAATACTTACTGACATTACAGATGCACACAAAAATGGGAAACAGAGCTCTGCAGCCAGCAACTAATAATCAAAACCTAATATGAGCAAAATCTAATGCAGTTCAATGTACGTACAAAATTTTCTTTAACAAAGGATTGGGTTATAGACTTTACAGTGAAAGTTGTTTAATACCTTGAGAGAGTCGTAGTGCTCTTCCCTTATTTCTTCGTACTCTTCAGCAACCTCTTCAGTTAAGTCTTCTTTTTGGTCTTGGTCCATGAGGGATGAACACTGAAAACAATGTAGGGTCAATAACTAGGAGTGCATAAAGCATAAAGACAAAGCTTTGTGCTGACTGCCAATGTCTCCAAATGGAAGATGTCAAAATTTACCTAAAAAACATACAGCCACACAACAGCCCCTAGCAGGATCCACTTGATCTGCAAGGCCACTAAATGTGCCTTCAGAGGATGTTACAAACACAATCTGGCCGGTATTGCCCAAGTACATGTAAGTCAGCCCATTCTGAACTTACCACTACGACACTCTTGGAGGCATCAAGCACATGGATGACTGGCTCCTTGTACCGCGGTGCAATCTTCACCGCTGTGTGGGTCCTGGAAGCAGACACACATTGAGTTACCAGTACAAGATGACATTAATAATTCACCCATATGTTTAACAAGCATAAATAGACTACATTTATGTACTTTCAATTCTCTACTGCACCTTACACTATCAAATCATTAGGATCCGAATTACAGAAGTTGTGTGTGTATTTCTTTTATTTCTTAGTGTAAGATGTAAGAAATTTCCCCTGTAGCCTACCCTGTAAGCATTAGTTGCCAACGACTATTTCAGTGTGCTAAATGAAGAGCTGTCCACCATACGTAACCTCGTCATCATACTTCACACAGGATAACCCATGTCACATGACCTACTTTGATGTGGTGGCTCCACCAATCAGCAGCGGGAGTTTCAGCCCCACCCTCTCCATCTCCTTGGCAACAAAGATCATCTCGTCCAGCGAGGGTGTGATCAGACCCGACAGCCCGATGATGTCAGCATTTTCCTCCACAGCAGTCTTCAAGATCTTCTCGCAGGGGGTCATGACCCCGAGGTCGATAACCCTGAAAAAAATTTGGGTTTTAAAACTGCAAAAGGAGGTTTTCGAATTTTAAGTTAGCAGTTGAATCAATTCTGCAGTGCAATAGTAATACATTCAAAACAAACATTTGCTGTCATGAATTCATGGTACAGAGAGGTCACTGTAAATATAAAACCACTGCAAACCTTTCAGGATGTAGGGTACTCTGAAGTGTTCTCACCTGTAGTTGTTACAGCCCAACACGACGCCGACAATGTTCTTCCCAATGTCGTGGACGTCTCCCTTCACCGTTGCCAAGACAATGGTTCCAGCATACTTGGCCTACAGGAGAGAACAATCATTACAGACTGTACTGACTGATTCAAACAGTTACAAAGGTAGTTAGATAGAGCAAAATAACATCTAACGTGAAAACTCCCGCCAAGAACCACTCTCAATTTTGACAAAAGGTGGAATTTCAACAAGTTGTCTAATAGTATGTGTTCTTTCTTGAAGCAGGAGACTATCTTGCATGGCTACATGTGGGGAACAACAACATGAAGCCTTACGTTCTCATCCCAGGTCCCTTCTGCCATCATCTGGTCCTTCATCTTTGCCTTCTCCTCCTCCATGTAAGGGATCAGGTAACCCACGGCTTTCTTCATCACACGGGCTGATTTTATCACCTGGCAGATGGGACAAACAACATGATGGTTTTTCACTTGAACTCACTTGATTTCAATACTGTAAATAAAGTAAAAATGCCAGAAGAAATTTGTAAATTGCAAAAACACTATTTGGATGTTGCAAAACAAATGTAGATGTGGACGTCATCTGTAAAATTACATCTGTGTGGCCTGAATATTGAAAGAACAAAAGAAATGAAAAAGAATGAATGAATGTCACTAAATGTTTTTTTACTTTATCCTGTCTTTTAAGATGCCCTGGGTACATTGTATATGGGCCTATGAAGGTACCTGTAACATAAAATAACAAAAAGGTACAAACCTGTGGTAGGAACATCTTGCCAGCGCCAAACAGATCCCCTACAATACTCATGCCCTTCATCAGGGGACCCTCAATCACATTCAGGGGGCGCGGGTATCTTTCCATGTTGGCCCTGGCTTCTTCCGTGTCCTCTACTACGTACTTGTCTATACCCTGCAAGTAACCACAGCAAGGGGATCAATTAATCAATTATATTCAGTCATCTCCCTTTTAGACGGTATCTCTTCATGTTGGCCCTGGCTTCTAGATCTTCCATGTCCTCCACTGCATACTTGTCTGTACCCTGCAAACAATGATAACAAATGGAATCTACTGTGCAGTAGTACTATTGAACTCAGGACAGGGGCTGGGTCATGCACAGACCTCATGGAGAAACACAAGCAGGACAAACAAGACACACATGTAGGGAGGAGCAGACAATAAACATCTACTAGCCTGTCCCCACCTGCCAGCTCCTCTTAAGTCAGACCCTGTGTCCAGTACTGGAGTATCAAGACGACTCGAGATAAGGACTCCACAGTGTCAACATCTTCCTGTGGTACTTACCTTTACTAACGAATGCTCCAGTCTCTCCTCCACAGTCCCACTTCTCCACTCCTCAGACTCCTGCTCCTTCTTAGCACCTTTCCCATGGACCTGAAACAGGAGGGACCTCTTCATCAGCTAGCTTTCAACACATGTGAACGGTTGAGACAAGTTGTTTGATTAGCATAAAAGTTTATCTTTGCTGGTAGATATCATTATGAAACAAAATTCTGAAATTCAACTTATATATATTGCAATTACAACACAGAGTTTGGACTGTGCAATGATACCCTTTGTCAAGGAATGAGACTTACAATTAAAAATTTGGAAAAGTCCAAATAATTTTGTGTTGATTCAATTTTTCAAGAATGGCAAAACAATGAAGGCCAGCTGCTGTGTTCACCTGTCCTTAGGTTAATTTACCTGTGCGTAGGCAAGCATTTTCTCAGTAGCCTCAGGGTCCTTATTCCAGATGAGGTCCTCACACAGTTTCAGCAGCTCCTTGCTGATATCATCATACAGGGGCAGGTTTCCTGCGTTCACTATGCCCATGTCCATACCAGCCTGGGGAATGATATTGATAATCAATAAGAGTACAGCAATGCCTTATGTCAATCACGCACCCTCTTCATTCCTATTGTTGGAACACAAGGTGGCAATCCTGGTCTTCCCACCTTTGCCTCCAGTGTAGAGAGTCATTGACAAACTCACACATGTAGTTACAGCTTTCAATCTGTACAACTAAGAAGGTTTACTAGTCTTATATCCAGTATTCATGCTCTAATTGGTGCATACCTTGATAGCGTGGTACAGGAACACACTGTGCATGGCCTCCCGAATCCGCTCCATGCCTCGGAAGGAGAAGGACAGGTTGGACAGGCCTCCACTCACCCGGCAGCCAGGAAGGGTTTTCTGTCAACAGCATCATAGAGAGCTCATGAGCATAACTGTTTAATATCTATATCATAATGTAAAGTACTGAGACCTTTGCAAAGTCTACCGTGGGACTGCTGGGACTTTTTGTGACAGGTAAAAATACTGCACACCAAATAGGATTACTTTGTATCAGGAGCAAAGGAGACACATAAATACTAGTACATGTATCAATTTTGAAAAGTTCAAGGAAGACCAAAGAGTCCAAGTGTCTCATCTTTCCTGTAATTGGATCAAGTCAAGAAACTGAGAAATCTGACTTCAAGAATCTGGCAAAAATTTCAAATTCATAGAGTCTCATCCAGCATGAGCCAGTTTTTAGTAAATCTTAGAATAACTTTATACCGGTTTGTGAGAACTACAAAGACCCGACAGAAGACAGTACTTTAAACAAGACACCCGTCTACAGTCCTGTACCTTGATGATCTTTGTTGCTTCGATGAAGTTGATGGCATACTCATTGTGTTCGTCCATGCCCGTTGCTATGGTGAGGATGTTGGGGTCAAAGATGATGTCACAGGGATTGAACCCGACCTTGTCCACCAGCAGACGGTATGACCTCGTGCAGATCTTGACCTTGTGCTCGACATCTGTGGCCTGGGGACAAAGGTTAAGGTCATAGTTGAAAGGTATGATCAAGAAAAAGGGTCAGCTGCCTGTAAGACTGCACAACTTGAACTAGAACAAATCAGGTGTGTTAACCACCAGGCAGTTACTTAGCCAGGCGCTACAGACACATCGATGAAGGTTAGTCATCCAGGTAGAACATTACATAATACAATATAAATCAAGCAATTGGATAAATTCTCTAGAGAGTCAGATGTTTCAGATAGCACCCGCTATCTTTCACCTCATTCTCAGTTGCAGATGAAACGTCCGAGTCTTCAGAGAATTTATCCAGTTGCCTGATTTATTTTGCATTACTATAGACACAGACAGGAATCCACCCAGGTCTAACCTGTCCTGTCTCATCAAACGCCATGACGACCACGGCTGCCCCGTATCTCTTGATGGTCCTGGCCTTCCTCAGGAAGTCCTCCTCCCCCTCCTTCAGGCTGATGCTGTTGACAATACACTTGCCCTGGGCACACTTCAGCCCTGCCTCGATCACAGCAAAGTTCGATGAGTCGATACACAAAGGCACCTGTGACAGAGAAGAAAAGGGACTTTGTTGGTAAGAGTTCAATCAGTCTCTGACTGCCTTGCCTTCAGCTAACTTTAGAATGTTAGGTGACTACACAGAAGGCTTCCTAGTCTTCCTGTGACAATATTGTTTGTTGCTGACCTTGCAGATCTCAGGTTCTGTTGCGATGAGGTTGAGGAACCGTGCCATGGCAGCCTTGCCATCCAGCATGCCCTCGTCCATGTTGATGTCCAGAACCTGGGCCCCCATTTCCACCTGCAGCTTAGCAACACTCAGGGCTTTCTGTGGGGGGAAGGGGGATATGTGGACATGAGTTTGGGTCCTCCATTTTTTATCAACTTTACATCATAGATATTTTCAAATTATCCCTGAGAAAGTACAAGGTACACACCTCATAGTCCCCTCTCTGGATCATCTTGTTGAACGCCCTGGAGCCCGCCACGTTACACCTCTCTCCGATGTTTACAAACAACGTGTGTGGACCAACGTACATGGGTTCTAGTCCTGAGAGCAGCATGTGCCCCTCGTGCAGTACGGAGGGGACTTTCCTGGGTCTGAATGGTCGTACAGCCTCTGCAATGGCTCTGTGATGGGAACAGTCAGAGAGTTACATGTACAGGGCCATCGGTAATGTTTCAAGGTCTTACTGACTTAACATTTTATTTGGTTCCTTGACCCCTATTTCCGCACTGCACAATCATGATATGTTTTTGGGTGGTTGCACTCCATTCTGGAGTGAGTGGATCAAACATTACAGTTTTCTCTTGTAGCTAGAGTACAAATCTGGTGTGCTATGCCTACGGACAGTTTACTGGTTATGTCAAACAAACAAACAAAGCTCACTTGATGTGTGCAGGGGTTGTTCCACAGCAGCCTCCAACCAGGTTTAACAGGCCGTCCTTAGCAAATGCCTGGTAGGGGGTGAGAACAAACACGGTCATACTAAGTCTTCTTCCTTTTCCACAAGATACAAAATGTCTGAATGAACCAAAAATCAAGCTGCTTCATACATACACTTGTACATGCATATTTTATGTCAACTCTCATGACTTGCCAACCCTCGCTGATTACATTACATGTAGGTTAATTCAGCCATGTAAACCAGATGATGAGGACAGTCATGCATGAAATGTTCTTTTTATTACAATTCACACAACCTAGAATGTATTTGACAGGAGAAACTTGATGATGACTTACTCGTAAATGTTCTGCCATTATTTCTGGAGTCTCGTCATAGCCTCCTAGAGCATTTGGTAAACCTGTACACAGAGAAAATACAAGGTTGTAAAATCATTCAAAAAGAGTGTCGTCCTTCATCTAATTCGTCTATCATAAGGCAACTGCTGGTCTTAATATGATATAAAACTGCACTGTATCACAATATTGATTCATAAAATACTCATAAATCAAACAAGGTAATAGTTGATTGTACAGGCGCAAACATGGCAGGATGAAAGTCAAGTTTGTCATATCTAGATTTTTCCTTCCACATACCAGCATTTGGGTAACAGAGAACGTAGGACGTCGTGTTCTTGCCGATGGCTTCTATAAACGGTCTCATTTCTGTGGCTCCTAAGGCACAATTCAGGCCAAGACTGGGAGGGGGACAAAAACAATAATTCAATAACAATTTTGATAATAATTCACTTGTAAACTCAAGCCCCAAGGCTAAGGGAACACACAGATACTATAATGTAAAGAGCTAAAAAATGTCCAGTCTATAGATCTATCTGCTGTTTCAATGTACTGTACTACATTCATTACTTTTAACATATTTTTTGGAGGCAGCGGCTAATGTTGGGAATACATGATATTTGTGTAGGTGCACCAGTGTGCCTATTTTCAAAATTGCATTTTGAGCCGTGTTTGAAACTAAGCTTAGCTAAAGTATTGATTATCAAGTGTGACTAGTTACCACATGGGTTCTGCCTGGGACACGCTGATCACAAAGGCCTCCGAGGTCTGTCCTGATAACGTTCGACCACTTCTGTCTACTATTGTTCCTGATACCTGAGGCAAGCAAACAAACATACAAACAACATTTCTTTAAAAAAAGTACTGTATCTTGGATCAAGTTTGACTTGCAGAAAGTTACCCTGGTTACAACAAGAATGACAAACATTGTGTGCCTATCATATTTTTCTTGTTGACCAGACTGACATATACATGTACTTACAAAGATAGGGACTGGCTTGTATTCTTCTTCAAACAGCTGGGACAGGGCAAACAGGGCTGCCTGGAACATAAGGAATACATACAAAACATCACTTTATACATGTATATGGAAATTGGCTGTATGAAATACAATACAGTCAAACCTGTACTAGTCCATTGATGTACAGTCAAACCTATACTAGTGACCTGTGACCTCTGCATTAAGGACCACCTATAATTGTGGTCACTTTTTGGTGGTCCCTTGGATCATTTTTCCCCTTTATTAGGAAGGAGCAGTTTGTATCACCATAATGGATCTTAAATTACTGTCCTAACTTTCATCACAAAAAAATGAAATAACAGCAACAGTTACTGTTACCTTGGAATTGGCTGTGTCAAAGATGGTTTCCACCATGAGTACATCACACCCTCCATCCAGTAATCCCCTGGCCTGCTCAGCATAGGCATCTACCAACTCATCCCAGGCTGGAGAGGGAGGGACAGGAATACATGAATCAATGATTAAATCTTTCACTGACCTGTGCAAGTCCATAATTCCCAGGACAGGTACATGGAGAGTGATGAGTTTTCTGAAAGGCTAGTCTTCCACTGGTTGCAGAAAGACAGATACAAACTATGTATAGAAAACCATGCATGCTACATACACGCTACTGGGAAGGGTTGCAGTCTTTAAGGGGCCCCGCATGCCCTTTTCCGTAGAGCGTAATCGGCCGTTTTAATTTTACGTAGAGCGTAGACGGACCGCTCTAATTCAACATAGAGCGTAATCGGCGCATTTTCCGTAGAGCGTAATTTGCCGTTTAATTCTACGTAATGCGTTGTAGTGCCCCGGAATTTACCGTAGAACGTAATCGAGAGATTTCCTGAATTCAGCGTAATACGTAGCCGGCTCTCAAAATTTAGCGTAGAGCGTTGTCGGGACCCCCCCATGCGGGCCCCCCTTTAAGACAGGGCGTTAAGCCACGGTTCATATTACTTAAGGTAGTAAGGGACTTTCCCTGCTACAATGAACCTGTACCCTGCTACAATGAACCTGTAAATGAAGATAAGCTACATAGCATCTGTCTTCTCTGTCACGACCAGTGGAAGATTAGCTCTTCAGTGACCTAAACTGGTTGGGGATCACGTTCATTTTCTTGGTACTTACTGACGTTCCTGATCCCGGGGTCCTCCACTGAAGGTGAGATGGACAGGGTTCTGTTGGTGGGACCCAGCGCACCCACAACATACCTCTGCACACCTGGGGGGAAGACATGGTTATGGGATTGTCATTTACACTATACATCTCTGTACATGTAAAGGCATTTCTTTGCATAGACAGCATAGGCAGGAATTAGATTGGTGCAATGGCCTGTATACTGTATATAGCTACAGGGTGTTCGCCTTGCTGAAATGCGTGGGAAGGATTTTAACTTTTTTAATAGGCTTAAAGCCAAAACTAATTTCCCAACTCAAAATGCCCAAGTGACCAGTCTTAGGTGTCAACTGTAACTTAAATACTTGCCACATTACATCAATAAAAGGTCCCTCATAACAACAATAACTTTCTCCATGATACTTATTAAACAGAAAGAGGTAGATATGTGCAAAATACACATTTGTGCTGCCCAATCAGATAGCCACTAGTTTTTCCATGGGTCTGAGTTCCACCCAGATAACATGTTCAGTTGTCTTGCCGTCCCACCTGTGTCTGCTGTGACTTTGTCTGCAGCTTTCTTGGCCAGTTCTGCCGACTCCTTGTTCAACCTGTACGTCTGGGGATTCATGGGCAGAGACATGTACAAGAGACGGGTCAGGAAAACTACATTATCAGAATATATGTAGCCAGGCTGTGTGGACCAATCACAAGCCTCCACTCCTAGTGCTTTTTAGCCATAACATCATTAGCATGGCTTTTAAAATGAAGAAGAAAGCCATGCATTAACGATCAGCCATTAACGCATACTTGTAGGCATGATGGAATTTCAACTTTTTAACTACATCAGCATCAGTTTGAATTGGCTATATAATAATAACATTAATGACCTGCATTTCGAGTCGCTAACCCTTAATTGTATACCATAAGAGGGATTGGAGCATTTCCTTTGACCTAATTAGAATACTTTCACATGTTGGATTGGCACTTTTGTTTGCTAATCAACTTCATTTTAATGTTCCCTATGATTAGAAAATATATGACAGCAATATACATGTACCACAATATACAGGGAAATATGCTGTTCCAAACCGCATGTGAAACTTTGCTCTACCTTCAATAACAAGTTGAAATATCAGCTCAAAATGCCCAAGTGATCAGTGTTAGGTGTCAACTGTAACTAGTGTAAGATCAAGAGGAAAGACTTTACCAGTTCCTCCATGCCATAGTCAGCCTGGGCGATCCTGGTCCCACTGAAGGTGTTCGTCTCAGCAAAGTCTGCACCTGCCTCTAGATATGCCTGAATGGACACAGCAACACACAATCACCCTCCCTGTATCACCAGATCTTAACACATTAGATTTAGTGAAAGCATAATTATACTACATGTATTACAACTCCTGCATTCTTTCAGCTTGTGTTATGATTTACATACTGGTATACCAGCAGAAAACAGAAGAACAGCATTTGGCCCACCTTGTGGATGTCATACACAATGTTGGGCTGTGTGAGACTTAGCAGGTCGTTGTTCCCCTTCAGCAGTTTGGGCCAGTCCTTAAACTCATCACCACGGTAACCATCCTCCTCCAGGTGGTACCCCTGGATCATGGTACCCATCCCTCCGTCAAGGATCATGATCCGCTCCCGTAGAGTCGCAGCAATCTTAGCCGCAACCTCTGTGGGATGGACACAAATGATTAGTGCTGGGACATGACAAATAGACAGTACACCTTGGAGACCAGGAATGCCATGGATAAGCAAAAAAAAATGTTGGATAATAAAATACATTTTGGGGAGGGGGGCAGTAGTAGCAGTGTATATAGGCTTTGCATATGACGTCACATGTGCCATGTTGGATTACAGTGTATGTCTGTTAAACATGCTGCTGCTGTAATCAAAATTATAATTACTATAACATCAACGAAAATCCTCTATTGAATATTGATTAAACACTGATATTGATTTATTGAATAGTTCTTTGGTTTGCTTCCTTTATTGATATTTTATATCCAAACCAAAGAACTATTCAATGAATCAATTAGCAGCCACAACCATTTTGTTTAATTATAGTTTTCTTACTGGAATGAAACGGATTTAAATTTCAGGTGTAAAACCAATCTCCATTGCCAAAGTTAAAAAAACAAAGCTGACATAGTTTTTCTGGAGGGAGGATCCATACTTTTATCAATTATACAGTGGAAGACGTGGAGGGATTAGTAACGGTTAATGGTATCTGTGAGTATAGTGAGTAAAATTGTCTTAACTACCAAGACAACTTGTCCACCATATCACATAACCACAGTGTATGTCTGGGCAGGCTTGGTGACCACAACGTGGGGCTGACGCTTACAAGATCACACTGTTCGAAGTATTAAAGTTTAAACAAGGGGTGCAGGTGGTGGCAACAACAACGCAAACTAAAATCTAACCTATCTTCTTGCTACCTGAAAATACCGTGGCGACATTGTATCTAAAAGAAAAGGTCTACCTAGATACTAACGTTATAACCTTATCATAATACTGTTATCATAATGTCCTATAATATTTGGAGGGAATTAGCATTGGATGTGATAAGAAATAGATCGATCGACCGACCGTGTACTATTTGTTCTTATTGTTAATTTATTCACAGATTCGTTCACGCTTGTTCACCTGTTACAAACGAGCATGGCGCAACTGCTAAAATATTGCATAAGGCTGATCATCAAAGGGGAAAAAACTTCACTGTCGACTGTCATGTCATAAATTAATGCAAAATAGCATTCGTGATATCAACCAAAAGCATGGAGTCGGTGACAAGCTCAGACAACAGCAGTACAGCGGCTATAGCCTGTGCGCGTGCGAACCACTTTTGACATTCGCGCTCATCACATGTACACAAAACCAGCCGGCCGGCTTTTCGCTTTCACGGGATCATGATGGAATTTTCCGATCGTGTCCAGCACGACAATCTCACCTGGGTCGCGGTACTCCGACCAACTGGCCGCTCCGGAGTCTGACGCAGGAGGCATGTTCCTTGCGTGAAATTTCCGTGACAAGAGGGATAAAGTACGTTTTCCTGAGTTTAGCAGACGCAACGTTATGCTCCCCTTCTCCGAACAGCGTGGACTGCGAGTGGGAAGATAGTAAGTTTCGCAGACAATTTATACATACCGAGATCGCGCGTTTTCTCGCGATAACTTATCAGACTAAACCATTGGTTTCAACTGATTGAAAAAGAGAAACATTTTAATTACTTCCCCCTTAAGTATGAATTTACAATTTCAAAAGCATTTAAATATTGACAAAATATTTCTAATGCTATTAACAGAAGCTAAAATGATAAAGAAAATAATCATTAGCCTTTCAAGGTGCGCGCTGGAGAAAGGTCTTTGCTCCCCTATTTTACAAGTGTACTATCCCAAAAATGCACGTGTAGAGGTCAAAAGTTATTGCAAATTTCTCAATGTTCGATATCAAAAGAAGTTTATTATCATGCCCATCATAATTAATAAATTTTAGATATCAAACCGAAGATTTTGGGGTCAAAATTGTGAAAAATTGCCACTAGAGAATCCCACTTCCGGCTTCCGGAAGACGTGGCCACCGTGACGTCACTACGAACCTGAAGCCGGTGGTGTGTCACGAATGTTTCACAAGTTTCCACAAATTTCCTTCTGACTTCACCTCTGATATCCCGTTCACTGATGTCGTGAACAGTCCACGTGTACAGAATCGCATACAGGCGCAGCTGAAGTAAGTAAGAATCCAACTGGAGCCAAAAACATGTTGTATTTGAAGTGTTCAGTCAGATAAGCTGTGTGACAGAACATACTAACACGTACTGTACTATCCAGCTTGGATACCGGCAGTGTCAGAGACTTTACCTTCCGACGATCCGCAGTGTTGTTATAAGTTTCTAACACACACGTACAGCGTATATATGGTCTTCGTGTCTTCGTATACACGATATGCACTATATATATAGTATATGGGGGAGGGGTGCATAATTTACTATAAATCATGAATTTAGAGGTGTCTGTTGGTCTTACCTATAATTTGTAATTCCACCAAGGAGGTTACGAGAAAAATATGGTTCAACCAGGTAATTCAATGTTAGAAGAAGATTGAAGACTTTCATTTACTTGCAGGTGTATTATTTGGTGTTATGTATGAAAGCAACCCCCCTCCCCCATCATGTCTTGCTGGTCCTGTTTCCTTGAATGGGGGGGGGGGGGGGTTGAGTTTGAGTGATTTTATATTTCTTAATGATATCAGATCATCTTTAAACTGCATGCCTAGAAGGTTATTTTCCAATTTGTAATCAGCATATTGTGTTTTCACAGAGTGCAGAACTGCAGCAAACCAAACAACAGTAGAAAGCTGTACAGTTGGATCAACACTACACAGTGTGCCAGACTGAAGTAAGCCTAAGGCAGGATCTTCAAACAGCCCACAACAAGTCGTTCCTCATTCATGGACTACAGGACAGAGGAGTCGGTCTGTATGCAGTTTACTGTCCATTCCTCGTTGTTGGTTCTGGTGCTTCTCAATGACGACTAGGCGACGCAGGTTTGATTCCGGAGGTTCGAGTAACGGGAACGGTGGAGAACGGACTGTTTCTTCCTCGCCAACGTATGTGGTGCCGTCTGTCGAGATGTCGTGTCGAGACAGGACCTCTGAGTTCGTCTCTGCTGTCAAGTCCATGCAGATGAGACAGGTGTGTGGATAGCACAGATTCACTTTCACTTTCTGTTTGTACATTGATGAAGGTGAGACATCCAGGCAAACAAAATTGTCATGGACACACTCACTGATCACTATCCAGTTTATCATCCATTGTTCCCCATCTTGGAAAAGACTGGCAAGACAGATGAAGATTTTGAAGTGCATACTGCCATTCTTCCTCAGTAATCTTCAGTTATTGCATATACATCTACATGGTAGAGACAGTCCTAGCACCTGTGGTCCAATAATAGCTATAGAGCTATGTCTCTTATCTTCATTGGATCAATGACATTTGCATATCACTGTAGATCACTGAGGAACAATGGCCGTTTGAAACATCTGTCTTTGCAGCTGTTGTTGGTGCATTTTGGGACTAATGAAATCAACATTATGTGATATTGGATGGCTCATACAATTTTAGTGAGGGAGACCGATGTACAAACTTCAATGTAAAAGGACTTGTCTCGATGTATGAATCACAATACCCCACAAACAGTTGTAGTCAGGTGTTCATTTGTTAGTGAACTGCTAGGTGCTGTTTTTGCATGGTTAACCCTCTGGCTGCTGGGAAGCCTTTTGGCACCAAATCTGTATTGGTTAGAGGGTTCTGCAGCAGGTAGAAAGTTAATATTTTTCTTCTCCTACTCCAGGGAGCTGCCCTGAACAGACCTGTATCCAGAGATTTGAGGCAAAGAAGTGAATTTTCACACAGGGCAAAGTAAGTTATTGTACTTCTATTGAGGGATTATGTTTGTAATGTATGCAAATAGATATTTGGTTTCTTAGTACCTTAAAATGTGATGTTTCGGAGAATGTTACATTCTCTGAAGATTACAACTTTATTACTTACTTACTTTATCCGACTGCTTCTACCTCTGTGTGTGTGTGTGTGATGGGGAGGTGGAGCAGGCGGTCCTGTGTCAGACATGTGGCCTTTTGAGGTGTCAGGCTGTACATGCGCTGTCTCTGTAACACCGTCTAGCCATCGGCAGCGTTGTCGCCCTTCATAATGTTGCTTTTTCTGCATTGAGCTAGAACATGCAAGAAGAGAGTGAATTCAACACACACACCTTGACATTTCCCGTGTTCCGTTACAGGAGGATTGGAAGAGATATCGCCAACACATTTGCCAAGTTAGAAAAACTCACAATACGTAAGTAATTATTACTCATGTACAAACGTAACAAGACTACAGGGGGTATTTATTCTAGAAATTACTGTACTAGAATCAGTACTGTACTTCATCCATTAAACCGTTAGTTAAGAGATTAAAAAAGTAGAAAGTATAAAATTTTCAGTTATTACCTTGTTCTGGAATAACATTTACTGTTATAGATAGTAGATAAAAAGTGTTATCTTGCAGAGTTTGGAAATACATGTAGTAACTCACTGTTGTTTGTTTATTTGTTTTCTCTGTGAAATAACAGCCAAAATAATTCCATGTACAAACAACCTGTGAACTGGTACAATGCACAATGTTCTTGTCAGTAAAGATACAATCATGGCAGATTTTCTGTCATCTGCTAGTTTCACCTGAACCTGATCAATAATGACTTCTTTCCTTTCCTTTCCTTTCCAGTGGCCAAAAGGAAATCCTTGTTTGATGACAAACCTGTGGAAATCCAAGAGTTAACATATATCATCAAGCAGGTAAGTTGAACTTGGAAGTACAGGTGTCTTTTCTCTGTATGTTTTGCTCAAATATCTCAAAGGTAACAAAAAGATAAGTTTCTTTTCCAGGATATGATATGTAGATTGGGAATATTGGAACAAAAATTTTAGCATGATATT
The DNA here is from genome assembly GCA_013266295.2 of Branchiostoma floridae x Branchiostoma japonicum. NCBI lineage: Eukaryota > Metazoa > Chordata > Leptocardii > Amphioxiformes > Branchiostomatidae > Branchiostoma > Branchiostoma floridae x Branchiostoma japonicum. The sequence continues at coordinate 21,961,698 of CM023840.1, forward strand.
CTCATGTTTTGAACACAGTGAAAGTGATTGGATAGGGAGGAAGGAAAACATTTTCTTGTGCCTTTTTTATGCATTCTGTGAATACATTTATATCTACATGAATTTCTGATAATACTCATTGTAAGAATGTTAATAATGTCCCAATGCAGCTACACATCACATTTCTGCTGACCATTTTGTTACAAGTACCTTCAAGTTTTGCTTTCATTGTATTTACATACATATGTTCCTTTCTTGTGAACAGGATATAGCTAGTCTCAATAAACAGATTGCAGAGTTGCAAGAGGTATGTCAAACTTCACATTGAATGTACAACTTGTACATGTATGTATGTATAAGCACACTTGACCTGTTTTATGCCATTGTTGCTTCCTTTCAATAATATACCTTACTACCCACCCCATATTGTCCTGTCAACTCTCAACTTTCAACTGATGCATTAGTTTGTAACACGTATATGTAGTTATCAATGGTAATTTTATCTGATTGGAGTATTCTTTTCTACATGATATTTTGCCTCTTGTAATGTATTTGCGAATGTGTCACAAGACTTACCTTGTAAGTTTATTTGTTTGTTTGTTCTGCACAATGTTCCATGTTTGTGTATCGTACACAGAGCCCCCTTAGAAGACATCACACCAAAGTTCACGGGGCGACCCTGTTTTCTTAAGAAATGAGATAAACTGAGACTTGATTGTCTTCTTTTCCAGTTTGCAAGGTCGAGGGTCAGACAAAATGGCCGTCATGTCCAGTCACATTCCAACAGTGTGGTGGTAGCACTACAGGTGCTTTATTTCTTTTGTTTAGTTTACTTCACAGATGAACGTAAAATAACTTAATTGTTACTTACATTAACCGGAATTATCATAAACATAATTAACCATCCCCCTGCTTCCTAACCCCATAACCGATACAAATTTGATGCTAAATGGCTGCCTTAGTAGGTTGAAGGTTAAGCACCATATAATGATAAGGTTACAAAAACATGAGACTAGTTATGAAATATGTAATCAGACATACATGTTGTCAAGTGATAAGCAACAGTGCAGTTAACCTTCTTCGTGCTGTCTAATCCTGTAACCAATACAAATTTGCTGCCAAACAGCTGTCTTAACAGGAAAACTGTTTATACATGTATAGCTATAACAGCTAATGATGAACAATTCTATGCCTTTTCAGTCGAAACTGGCCACGATGTCTAATGACTTCAAGTCAGTGTTGGAAGTTAGAACAGAGGTGAGCAGCAATTTCAGTTCTTCAGAAGTGCAGTGTACATATCAGGACTGGAAATACTGGGTACTTTTGTACAACCAAAATTGGAACTATGCACCTCATTCTTGACTGCATGGATGCAGCATTGTACCTAGATATTTGTGTAAGGTTACGTAGTAAAGGTACTATTGTAAGAAAGAAAGTAGAAAGTAAGAAAGTGATCTCGAACCAGTTTAGCTATTCTTCCACTGGTCGTGACAGAGAAGACAGACGCTATGTACAGTATTTACAGGTTCATTGTAGCAGGGAAATTCCCCTAGCTCTTTTCGACAAGTACAATGAAAAGTGGACCACGGCTTAACGTCCCGTCCTAAGGACTGCGACCCTCTCCAGTAGCATGCATGTCGGGTGAGCGACAACAGTCGGGATTCGAACTCCCAAACTCTTAATCCAGAGGCAGGGTCGCTAACCACTGGACTACGCACGCTATGCTATTGTACACAAGTACACCAGTAGAATTTCAGAGTCAAGCTCTAAATTGACTCAGTAAGGTTTGTAATTAGGTTTTCTGACATTCTACTTTACATTGTATCTCATATTCATGTTTCCCATTGTAGAACCTGAAGCACCAGAGGTCCAGAAGAGAGCAGTTCTCTCAGGGACCGGTCTCCTCCAGCATGCCTCCATCTACGTACAGCGCACCCAATGGAGAAGGTGAGGACATCCCTGCAGCTCAATATTCTGTGTCTGTACTAGTATCTGTGTTACTGAAAGTGCTTGTGCCACCAAAAACCCTTCCCTTAAACACAACAGTTCCCAATTACCATGATACATTGTTAAGTATTGGTCAGTGAACAAAGACATTTGTACAGAATATACACCCGTCTGATGTAAGAGTACATCCAACCTTGCAGATCATCCTTCCAGTTCTTGATTCCTGCTGCCAGTAATCAAGTTAGATTCCGTCTGTGACATCACAGTAAACACAGCAGCCGGTTCAGAACCAGGCACCGCATCAACTGCAGGGTCCACTGTGATGATGTTCACTGACATCAGGGTGTTCATTGAAGAATATATATGTTGTATGTAATCAGGAACTGTTGTGTTTTAGTGTTGTTAATGGTACAAGCACTTTAACTGGCTGGTATACATAAATTACATTGCTGTGTACACCTCCTAGGTGCAATGCATAAGTGAACTGGTAGGTGGTGCTTCATACATTTGCCTGCTGAAAATATGCTGACTGGCTATACATATGGCCTCTGTTGGTCAATATTGACCATGGTAAGATCCTAATTCACATCAACCCTACTGCACCAGTTATGGCTAAACAGTGACTTGCCTATTCCTATTGAATCACATAGCTGTAAAAGAATACGTAGGCAAAACCATAGATGACAGTCCAGTGGGTGGAGGTACTGATGCATTTTGGAGCAATGTGTGCCAGTAGCCTTCTCCCTGCTGATTTACTTCTGCAGGCAAAAGAACGAGAAGGTAACTTATCATTGCAGCGTTAAAATGAAAGGCTGCCATTATCTTTTGAAACCAAATCTAAGTTGGGAGAGCCTTTTTTTGATTCAGATAATTAAATAAAAAATGCTAGTATAGTTTGCTGTGCCAAGCTCTGTGTTATTTCCTCATATTGGGGTCCCTGTATATACCTGGTTAGTGGCATGATTAGAGGAGATGTTGGAGAAGTAGTGGGAAAGAACCTCGGCTGCTCAAAATGCAGCTCACGTCTTGCAAAGGTAACTTGTGGGCAAAGACATTTCTGCCAAGGCAGCCATCTCTTTCAGATCTTATGTGATCTGCCTATCATTCAAGTCTAATGCAATTAACAGCTGAGAGAGTTGACTGAAGTGTCAATCACTCGGGCCCCTAAAACCTACATGACATTTACAGGATGGATTGCTATCGTGTTACTTACTGCAGAGAAAAGTCATCTGCTTGTTGTTAGAGTCAGTTGTCAAGACAATTTATCAAAGAGAAAGTTAACCGACTGTCACTTGTCAGACTCATAATTCTCCATGACATTTACATGTACATGTAGGGCTGAAAATCCCACCTGCACATGCAGGTTTGTGCATGTAAAATTGGAGCTGTACATGTATATCTGATTACTTGCCCCCAACCTGCACTGCGCCATGTGTTGCCTGTATGAGTTTACACAGATTGTGGTTTGCTTTACTGAGTGTAATCACCTGTAAAATGCAAAACGAAAAATTGAAATGTTTTCTGGTGCAACATCCCGCAACTGCTGACAAGGTCTACAATGGTGTTGGGTCCACCTTTTTGATAGACTAAAGTAAAAGAAAGAAAATGAGAAGTGCAGGTAGAATTTATCCTCTACAGGTAATTTTGGATTTTACTTGCACCACATATTGCAGATATGCAGAAAATAAGGATTTTCAAGCCCTGCACATGATGCATTGCCTTAGATACTCTTCTTATCCCTGAGGATATGATCTCCCTGTGATTCAAGTACACAGATAGAGAATCTACTGGAGGGAAAGTTGACTGAGCTTCACTTGCAAGGCACCTAAAAGCTTGTTGACATTTACTGGTGTATGATCATCCTCCAATTTAAGAGGGCTGATGAAAGCCTCCATGCTGCTGTTTCTGTAAGCTGAAGAGAAATATTACCCCTCAGACCGTGCCATCCCTGTTGTTCTCCCTGAAACACAGTTTGATGTAAATGTCAGAGTACCACACTTCACCCCCTCACACCCACACAGTGCCATTATCAAGAGTTCTCTGGTGCTATTATTACTGTTATATTTTGGGATTTCATGGTAATAATATGTAGCATGGTACTACTGTGAATCCATTAATGTTCACGGGGACTAAAAATGTTGAAAAAACAAAGTCAAAAAGTCACATTCTGCTTGGATGCAATCAGAGGAGCAAACTTGAGCTAGAATAGGATGGAATCCAGGCGACTGGCATCCCAGCACCAACCTAGGGATTGGTCGGGAACAAAGTCATGGGAAGGTCCTGATCATGTGATAGGGAATTAACCTTTAACTCTGATGTAGCCATTTGGCCTCCAATTCTCTAGAAGTTATGGGTTTATGCAGCAAGAAGAAGGTCAGTTGAGTCTGAGATCATCTTCTAATTTCTTTCATTCCCTTTGCTCTAACCCCCAGCTGGAGGGTCCATCCTGTTACTAGATGAGACCAAGTCTCTCCAGTCAGGCGAGGTGGCCATCGACATGGACGCACTGGAGAGACAGAGACACCAGAGACAGCTGCAACTTGTGGAGGAGGATGTGAGTTTGTTTGTTTCTTTGTTTGTTTCTTTGTTTGTTTCTTTGTTTGTTTGTTTTTCTTTTGATGTATGTAACTGGCTTGTGGCCATACATGCCAATTCAGTACTGTCACTGAAGCTTTAGAAACACAGGAGGAGTTTAAGACATCAACATGTGCTCTGGAGACACTTGCAACTGATGAGGGAGGATGTGAGTGTTCAGAACACTATGTGAAGGAAACTTGTGAAGTGATGACATTGCTGCAGTACATAAAAGAGTTGACAGGGGGCATTGGTCAATTAAGTCCACTGTACTACAGTGGGCTTTCTTGAGAAAAACACCCCAAGAAAATTAAAAGAGACATGACTTACTGTCAACTGTACCGGTAGTTAACAATGTAAACCCCCTCCCCGTGTGTAGGATGCATACATCCAGGAGCGAGCACGGACGATGGAGAACATCGAGTCCACAATAGTTGAGCTGGGCTCCATATTTCAGCAGCTGGCCACCATGGTGAAGGAACAGGAGGAACAAGTACAGAGGTGAGGAAATAAAACCTTCATTCTCTGCCAACAGTTGGAAATACTGTATGCAACATTCCTGATAAAAAATATACCACTCATCCATTATTAAACTGCACACGTCCATTTTTGAACAAACATCCAGTACAAAATTTCAATGTCAATTTCCTTGTGATCCACAAAAATCCGGAACAAGAGGTGTTAGACAGCTTTTTTCCTCGACTGTTCAGCTGCCTTGGCAGGGTTTGTCCCACCGAAGCCATTTTATACATAAGCACATGTATTCTTCATGCTTATTCTATCCAGCGTCATAATAGGGCCCATTGACCTAAAACTGTGAATGAAAAATAAACTTCAAATGAGCCCTACAGAACAAGGCATGGTACTTCATCCACCAGTACTCAGTCCTACATGTCAGTCCAGAGGCCATTGACCCCAAAACCGAGTGTGGAATAAATGGCAGAAGAAGACTGGATGATTACACCAAACAACAGAAATAGCACCCAGCACGGCCTGCCTTTCATCTAGATTAACAGAGATGTACTTGTGGCCTGTAGCTGTCTATGGACCAGAGAAAATTGAACGGGCCGCAGCACAGATGTGCTGCATTAGAGATGGTTGTCTCTTCTTGTCAGACTCTGCAAGGCCTGGATTTTTAAGGATGCATGAATTTGATGTTTCGTTTCGCCAAATGTGAATCTCAACCTTCATAGTGTAAACCTGCTGGACAGAAGCAGCTGGGGGTCTGCCATCAAACCCTGACAAAGTGTAAGCATGTCTAACCCTCGAACCATGGGAAGAGCTGTGAATTCCACATGAGTGGTTATTGCCCCACTTCACAGGCAGTTTGAAGATGCCCATAAATGCCACCATGCATGTGTGGGTGTCTGTGTGGGTGGATGGATGGATGGATGTGAAATTACCTTAGCTGCCGTCCCAAATACCAGCCAGGCCAGGCCTGGATGGATGGTCATATAATGGCATATCTCTTACCTTTTGTACAGTAAAATCATATATTTGAAAAATGTTTTCATCCATAAAAGATGCAATTTTGCTTGCTAGCTGCCATGGGGATTTGATAAGTAGGAATAAATAGTAAACTAATAATTTAAAAGTGCACAAAACTAACCCCTTTACCACATTTAGATGATAATATCCATATGTTGAGATGTACATTGCCCTGGGTAAGTTTTAGCACTCCAGAATAAAAACTGCCGAATTTGTCAACATAAAACACATAAAATCCTCAAGTTTCCCGTAGCACATCAACCATTGCTTTAGGTTGGCAAGGTAGCCTACTTGTCCTTTGTGGCAGCCGACGTGAATTTTGACAAGTCAAACTCAGGAAAACCATATTCTTGTTAAATGCAATCAGTAGAGTGAACTGGAGCTAGAGTAGGACAGATTCCAGGCTTGGTTGGGGTCTGGTGTTCTGGAGGAAAGATGTTGGAAGGTCCTGAATATGTGACAAGGGCTTAAGACTTGGAGAGGTTACTGTACTCCAGGAGAATCCACCCACACCTTCCCTGGGGCCCGCTGTGGTCCACACATCAGTCTTCTCCCTACATGTACCACTCAGACTGGAGAGCCAATCTAGGCATGAAATTACTATTTTTTCCTTACTTGTAAGTTGCTGGTTAAAATTTTTCACCTGCAATTTGGAACAATTGTGTGCAAATGTCTGATATCAGACTTAAAGAGTAGGAGGAAGTTAAGTTCAGCAGTACATCTAAATTTACCAGAGGTAACAATCAAATCAAACAAATTTAAATGCACTTCTTCTCAGTGAAATGCTATTTTCTAGACAACTAGGCAAGTTATCCACCAACAATACAGTTGAAACAAATGCTAGCAACCACCATGAAAGGGGTTTGTTAAGATATGCATCATTTTCCAAGCAGATTTTTCACCCAAGATTGTTAAATACTAGGGATTTCTGTCAGGCCACAACAATGTATTTCCTTGGTTCTCAGACATTTTAAGGTGAAAATATAACAAGCAAACACAATAAAAGCAGAGGGCAGGGAGGAAAACTTGAATATGACTGTATTTATTTCTTGAAACTGAATGCACTAAAACTCAATCTGGTCCTCAAGCTTTGTTTTCATTAGGTTTTCTCAGTTAATTATATTTTTTAAATCTGAGAACCAACAAATAAAAATGGTGTGGCCTTAGTGAACCCTGCTGTTTGAGACAGGCTATGAGTTATGCCCAAGGTTTGCCCACTTGTTAATGGAAGTGTTGGCAAGCACCGGTGGTCATCATGGTCTGCTGGGTAGAAATAGCCAATAACAACACTGAAGCGTGGGGGAAGAGAAATCTTGGCAGCTATATATACTGTAAATCTTCTAATGTTTGTGGTAGTTTTATTTTCCTCTCCACCATGAAAATCATGACACTGCAAATATACTACTGAACTCCCCTACCACATGAAGCCCCCGTGAAAATAATAAACGAATTGACAGAATGTTGTGGCAGGTGAAACTGTAGTGCCTGTATCAGCATGTTGAGACTGATTTGTACCTATGGTTGCTTACAAACTTTCCAAGATGTATGAAGGGATCAGTGTTTTAGCCATCATCCGTCTCTCTGTTAATTGACGGAATTTTGTTGCTCATGATGGACAAAAATCAGTGTGTAAAAATATGGAACGAGATGGATTGTCATTAAACTAAGCTTTAGTCCATCAGCAAGATATACACCTCAAAATGCAGGAAATGGCATTTCAGGGGTCCAAGATTTCAAAATTTTCCAGGGGCAGCATATGCTCCCAGACCCCCCTAGGATTCATGGGATTCATTCAAACAGAGTTGAGTTGGTGGGAAAAATCTCAGGATGGCTAGAACACTGGAAGGGATAGATCATTTTTAGATTATTGTCTGATTATTTCTTGTTGATTCCTGTTATGCATCTTAAAGGCTAAGCTGAGAGACATTCTGAAGTTACCCCATAATAAAACAAACAAACAAATAAACAAGATGTTTGTTCTCTTCAGGATTGATGACAATGTGGAGGACACGGTGCTGAACGTTGAGGCGGCACATGGAGAGATCCTGAAGTACTTCCAGTCCATCTCCTCCAACCGCTGGCTCATGATCAAGGTCTTCGGCGTGCTCATCGTATTCTTCATCATCTTCGTCGTCTTCTTGGCGTGAGAGGGGACTTGTCGCTATGGCAATGACACACCCTTTCGTTGTACATTCAAGGCCACAACACAATTCAATTGTTGGTTCTCGGATTTTTTCAAATATTATGCTTGAAAATGTTCAAAACAAAGCCTGAGGACCAGGTTATGTCTTGATGCACTCAGTTTTATGGAGTGAATACAGTCATGTTCAAGTTTTCCTCCCTGCCCTCTTCTTTTATAGCGTCAACTTGCTGTATTTTCACTTTAAAATGTCAGAGAAGCAAGGAAATAAATTGTTGTGGCCTAAGGGTAGCCATGTTACTTGTCATGTCGGAAAAAAATGGATCTGCCTTGTAGTGTTTAGCTTTTACCACAGTGATGACATAAAATGCATACATGTACAGTACAGCTCTCGTGATATGCATCAAGTACCGCGTGATGGGTCGCGTGATACCGCGTGACAAGTCGCGTGAGATTGCGTGACGAGTCGCGTGAGATTGCGTGATGAATCGCGTGAGATTGCGTGACAAGTCGCGTGATGTTTCGTGAGCGCTTTCGTGATTTTGCGTGACTCCCGCGTGGCTCCCGCGTGAGGCAGATCGTCTCGTATCACGAAAGACGACGGGAACATGGTGTGAGACCTTAAAGTCCGGTTCAGGTTCTGAACATTCGACTTTAGAACTGTGTGGTCGTCAATCTATATTATAATATGATGATATAATAAGTTTTTACACACTTCCCTTCAGCGCTATAATAAAACTTTACCTGAAACGTTTTTAAAAACTTTAAAAAAATCTATTTGAAAGTGCTTCCATGAACTATTTTGCAACTGATACGATTTTTTTCGTTAACTAGCAATGTTTACTTGCTGAAATTTGCATGACAATTATGTATGTGTATTATCTCCTTGGTAGTATACGGCGACGGACCTAGCTAAGGGCATGTTTTAGCAAGGTTTCTAAAATTGTAAACTGTGAACCATTTTAGGGCCTTCGATAAATACAAGGAATTAGACAGGTTGACGTTACTGATGCATTGGCATTGGCAACTACGGATTTTAGAACTAGAGAATATACTAATAGTAGTAGTTTCGTTTATGTGAACGGAATGGGTCATGCAAATAAGACGTGCACTTTTGGTTAATCGGTGGGTTTTTCCGGGGTTTTTTTCGTGACACCCAAATATTAACACCGAGTAAAAGAGGTAAAGCAAAGTTATACATGTACAACTATTTTCATTTTTGCGATCTTTGGTAAAAGATCTGCAATCTCTACCGGCAACTACGCAGTTCTATATACTGTTTTTTTTTTCATTTCAACATGGCCGGTTTATCAAGGTCTCACACCAGGAAAATCGGCTACGAGACACGATTAGCCTCCGCGTGAGTACCGCGTGAGTACCGCGGTAGCCACGCGGGGTCTCTCAAAAATCACGCAAGCTCTCACGCAATCTCACGCGACTGGTCACGCGATCTCACGCGGCTGGTCACGCAATCTCACGCGGCTGGTCACGCAATCTCACGCGACTCGTCACGCGGTATCACGCAAGACCTTGATGCATATCACGAAAGCTGTACTGTATCTGGATACAATTCTAATCCCCCTCAGGCAAACAAGCTAATGAAATGGTGCTCCCATTGTTAACAGTCTTTTTTTTAAACAGATCAGGAGTTAGGGGCAGGGATGTTAAACCTGGAAAATTTCAATAAATGACTGCCCTCCACAGTTGACATACATGTACCATGGAGTCTCTTTTCTACCTCCATGCATGTACCAAATGAACTTGTTTGAACAAAACTGTAAGAGGCATTCTTACTTTTGTTATATACATGTACACATGACATGATGGGAATGGGATTTTTCACGTTTGAAATTTATGACGCAAAATACTGTTAGATGTAGGAAAGCACATCAGACATGAAGCCAAACAAACTTCTGTTGGCCCCAAAATGTTGGCAGTCTTTGGTGATAATCACACAAAAACAAGCATCATCATTTTCATCATTAATTAAACTTACATGCTGATTGTCTTATGTATGCAGTGTATTTCACCAAGATTTCATCACCATTTCTAAATATGTTGGCTCAGCCACTCTTGTCCATTCTAATTATGCCTGTCTTAGGACATTTTGAAAGTTGTGAAGTTATCTGATTCTGCTTAAATATGATGTTCTCCAGCTCCATGCAGGTTGCATACGAGAATGGCATACATGTATGCAATCAAGAGTGTGGAGAATGCCTTTATCTCTACTGTAAAAGCAAAATCAATTTCCTGTAGCTGCCTATGGCAAGACAAGTCATGGGAATAATGACCTATAAAATGTGGTGTGTAAAAGATAATGTATCTTCAAGAACAAGGCAAGGTATGTTGTGACTCGTACAGAAAAATTGGTTTTGGTGTAGAAAGAAGTTTCCTGTACAACTTTAGCATCAGGGTACTCAGTTAAAAGATATAATAACTGTGGGTAGTATTTCATATTTATTGTTAAATTTCCATGATGTCATATTGTGATGTGTGCTATCATGAAATATTCTGGGTCCACAAAAGAGGAAACACCTGGAAGATTCAATGTCCTGTGTTTCTGCAGTTTAAAAATGCACCAGGAAAAGGTAGGAAGGAGTAAAAAAACAAAACGAGAGATTTTAGACTTTTTGAAATTAAGAATGGTTTCAAACGTACGAACTAGATGGACTGTATGTGGTGCATGTAGTACAGAAAAAATGGCTGCCAAGGACTCAGTCAGCAACTTTTACATTGTATGTCACAAATCACAATGTATTTACTTGGTAAATAAGACGTAAAACATATCTCGGTCAGAAAGTGTGTATAATTTCTATAAACTTATACTGAGAATCAAAAATATTTTCAACATTTCCTGGACACCATTCAAACGCCTTGCTCTTCATAAAAAACATGTCCTTTTATTCCTGGATTCTTGTGAAGATGTCATGCTGCTTGTTTGGTTAAACATGTAAAAGAAGGAGTTAAGGTCTACAGTCGGTTCTTGTATAGTTCCTTTCCCAGGAGGTGCCACAGTCAGCCAGTCTGCTGCCGGGTTATTAAGTTTCAACTCTTGTCACAAACATGTAATTATTGGCTGTACATCCGCCTGTAAATATTAAAGAATGGCAATTCCCGCCGAGGTCTCAGGCCAGGTTTATTTATTTTTCGATTAGCTGTGAGCTGTGTTCAGAAATTAGACATAGTAGTGACAAAGCAAAGGTACAGCGACTTTCGCAAGGTACAAGTGGATACAAATGTGAGAGGCACCCTGTGAATATACTCAGTAACACAGACTACGTTAATCATCGCGAAGAAATGGCTGCTGTAAGAAGCCGTCCAGTACAGAAGTGATTTCAAACGCAGCGTGTTTGCGGCTATATTTGGTCCTACCAGACTGCGTCGCCATCACTCCCCACTGGGCTGCTGATTTGTTTTTCTTCGATCGAAAACATGAAACTGCACACAATGCCGTCGCACTAAACGATACGGATTGTGTTAGCTGGGGACACCACTGGATAAAACGTTTATTCATTCATTAAAACGCGAAATGAGATCATGAAAGTCGGTCCGAATCACGGGACATGAGCTCAGCATGTCATTCCTTCCACAAACGTGGTGAATTCCAATAAAAATAGACTCTTCGATTCTTCCTCAATTTTCGGACTTTCTAATCACACGAAATGAGGCCAACATGTCAATCCTTCCACAAATGTGGCAAACTTCAATAGAATTACTCCTCCTCGGTTCTCGGTCTTCCTAAGCACGGGAAATCAGGCCAACATTCACTGCAAATAGTCGGCCGACTCCGTGGAGAGAATAGAACGTAACATAAAAACGCCATCTTGTTCGCAAACCTGACTTAGACAAGGCCGTTTTTTTCCGGCGGTTTTCAGTCAAGTCACAAAAAACATCAATTTGTGGATGCCACACTCTCAAGACTCCCCAAGCGGATAGTTTCACGGGGACCGACCTGCTTTTCTGACAGTATGTAAGTCCTCCACTCCAACAGTCATAATTTTTTTTACCCAACATCTGCTTGGAGATTATCTGGAGACCCCAACTCTGATGATGAATGTGTAAACTGAAATTTGGGTCGACTTTTCTTAATTTTTGCAACAAGCCAACATTTTCGGTAGTTTTGTAGCAGTCATGACATATTCTCTCATTCTACGGCACCCCGCAAACTTGTTCAGGAATGTGCAGATCGTCGCGGATTGTTGTCCGTGTGATGCGCGCGGAGGCCATCAGACTGCTCCGAGCGGACTGAGATACATGTACATGTGTGACTTGAATATTTCAAGTTGCAATTGAAATTAAGGGCAAGCCAGTAGAGGAGGGGAATTAGTTAATGCATTGTTACACAAGGCCGACCTATGAGGGACATGTTGTGTACGGAATATTTGGCCCCAGAATATTTTTTCTTTTTATATCATTATGAGAATGCATTCTGTTGCAATATAAGCTGATGTTCAAACATATGCATAAATAAGACTTGTCTTTTTTGCGATGTCTCTCTAGTAGCACACGTTATTAGTTTTCTCTGTCCACGCCATTGACGTCGTTCTAAAGACTTGTTTCTAACGTTAACCTTCTGGCGTTTTCTTTTCTCTTCAGCGCTTTCCTTCCGCCCTCAGGATCCACTTAGATCCAGTCCTCTACACCTTAGGCACAGGAAGAGAGGATTAAGAGTTTGTAACTTGAGAAAGGTGGAGAGGGCAAAAGAAACAAGAAAATTACGGGCTGGGATCCGGGTGGGATTTCCACGTGCGTCATCGGCAGGCTGGTAAGACTGTAAATGTTCCGCCCACGGAAAACAGGTTTCTCAGATTCCCCGCACTTTCACTTATATTCTCATCCGCCTTATCCCTGATAATGATCCACTGCAGTTTACCCCATCTGACATCTTAAGACGAATTGTGAAACTGCTTTTATCAATATTTATAGCGGATATCAAGCATCTTAAATTTCCCGTGTCCTCAGGAGGGAGCCCGTTGTCGGGCCCGGGGTTCGTAGAAGACGTCTTATTTCTTACAGGTGTCTTTGACGTCAATATATTGCCGTTTGGTTGATTTTCCTGGCGAGTACATGGCTCCCTCACTAAAGGCCAGGTCCGACATGACTCAAAGAGGAACTCACCCAGAACCGCCAGAATGAGAAGCGTGTGAGCCTGCTTGTGTGATTTGAATATCGGACTAGGGAGGAATTAGCCTGGTAACCATTCCACGGGCCGGCTTGGGGATGTTTTACCTGTCCCAGTCCTACTTAGTATAGGCCTTTCTTTCTGACAGCCTATCTTTCCAGCCGGCCTTTCTCGTTATTGCCGTCCCATAGAGCGTGAGCAAAATGATTGGAACCAGCACCGTAACATTTCCCTGGCGTGTGGTAATGGACCTGGGCGGGCGGGCAGCACTCTCAGCACCATAGACATACCGGGGAGCTCCCGATGGTATGGTTCCCAGGCTATGGAAAATGTAGACTGAGGCTGAAAGTGTAGGTGACTTTTTTTCTATACGGAAAATAAAAGTTTGATAAGACTTTTATCAGTGTGCTGGATTATTGAATCTGACTTTAATGTAACATCAGAACATCATCCATGCCCCCGACATGCTTCCCAGAGGAACAGGCTCGGACATGTTATCAGTTGTAGTGTGTGACCATCAGTTGTAGTGTGTGACCATCAGTTGTAGTGTGTGACCATCAACACCATCAACAGCCGAAAGAGCCAGAGATGACATTGACACATGTCTCCTTTTCCAAAGTACAATATTTGTGCCAAGCTACTAATTAGGCCAGTACAAGGCTATCAGAACTAGTGTGTGATGTAGGCAGGTCTACCTGATTTCACAATCATTGATAGAAATCAAAGAACTAGGTTGGTAAAAACAGAAAGTTTCCGTTCTTGCCGCTTTCCGCCAATTTCACACAAGTTCTGCTTGGTGTTATCCTTCATAATCTGCAATTACAAAAGAACAACTAGCACGCGCAGCCTGGCGTGACCTTTACCATCGATGAGGATACCCAGCCGGCCTCACATGTACCGGTCCGGTGTGCCGGTGTGTCCGTTATCGTGAGCATCAGCCCGGCAGGAGTGGAGCGTGGACAAGAGCTCACTTAACTCGGCGTCAGGCTTGCTCTTCAAGTGCACGTGAGAAGGACTGAACTAATAGGTCACTTCAGGTGAGACTGTTCCTCTCCAGCTTCTCTACACGTGACCAACAGCTCACGTGGGCAGACCACACTGGGCCCATGTTGTTTCTGTGCTCAGCAAGTTTGGTAACTTGAGAAAGGCACTTAATGACCATTTCCTCCCTCACTCAGGCTTCAGTAAGGGACGTCCTCTCGGAAAGGACATAAAGCTAGCCTGGAGGTCCGGTCCCATGAGCCACACCTCGAGCACGTTAAATAAAAGATCCCACCATAGTTATCGAAAAGAGCAGGAGTCCTTCCAGGTGTGAATGGTTCAAACCTTACAGTCTGGTCTCCAAGTTGACATCTTAAAAATGTGATAGTCACCTGTAGCTGTTATGTCAATTCTTCCACCAATGTGTTAGTCTCAATGAATGAATGAATAAATAAACTATTTCGTCTTGCGAACATTGTTAAAAAGATCGTGTTGTAGATTTATTTTGTGCACTCATGTATTCGTCCTATCCTGTGTATTCACCTGAACTGTCTGGTGTTTTCCTGACGTTTTATGGATTCTATAAGTCCTGATGTGCGTGTCATTGTCCAAGGAACAGCAGAGGGATATTCTTGGGCGCCATCTTTAGTCCGCTGCAACAAGGAACAGCCTGCCATAGTAATTCATTGGAAAAAAAGACGAGCAATTCCACAGTTTGAAGCGTTTGTGGACCCTAACAAAGTTTCAGATATGGAGCTCACAGTACCTCGAGCAGTTATTGACACGTGATAAACGTAGTTTACACTGTGAGATAAACCAAATTGTACTATCTGCGTCAGCTAGCGTCACTGTCGGCCGTAATATACAAGAAGCAATCAAAAATATTGACGTTGTACTAATATTGTTTAGTCTGAATTATTGTCCCCACATGCCTATCTGTCTACACATATATTCACGCCGTCATTGATTCATTCCAACATGCGTCAGCTCGTAAAGAGACGCATCATGCCAGCAGTTATTCTGTGCTCCGTAAATCGGAACGACGTTGTTGAACGATAAGAACGCCGTCTGCACGGCAAGACAAATACTTCAAGACGTCACAAGGTCTTCACGGATATAGGAGTTGGCGTTGGGGGCAATCTTTACAAAAACGTCAAAACAATATAATACGTAGGTACTTCATAGGGACTGGTTTGTGTGGTTTTGAAAATGTGGAATGAATTGTCAGATACAGTGTACATGTTTTAGTCTTTCAATCTTGTTCTTTAGTTTAATGTTTATGCTAAGTTTGCGGTTAAATTGAAAATGCAGTCCTCTATCGTGTGATTTTGTTTCGGCTTCTTCTGTCTCCACGTGACTATTGGAACACAGCTGGCCTGTACCAAGGAGGTTGAAGTCTGTACTGTCTTTGACATTGAAGTTTGAAGGAGAATATGATACAAATTTGCCAACAAAACAAGAACGGCTTAAATAACAAGATGCCTAGTTGTTGGAAGTGAGGGGAAGGACGCGGAATGAAGATTTTATTGCTCATACATAACGTTACCCAGAGGAAAATTGCCAATAAGTTTCCATAGGTTAAACACATCACTTGTCATCTCCTGCCGTTCCCGCTCACGTCAAGTCGTAGGGAGGTCCTGAACTCGGGCTTTAGTACCGAATGGCAGCCGCTCCAGACCTTGCGATTCAGTCCCATCAGTTGTAAGCTCCTCGCAAATCAGCCCAAGGCTTCAAAGAGAGTGTAGTCGTCCCACTCACTAACAATAACAATAACGTTTTATTTCGCGAAAACAGACTAACATCAACGCACATATCGGTTTCATCCGCTAGATCCTACCTATATGGTCTCACAAATTCCCATGAGCCACAGAATGAGGTCACCAGCCGCACGGGGACATGGGACAATACACCGGTATGGCAAGGGTCGTCCAACCTGCGTCATTACACTTTTAGCGGCTTTACTCTATCGTCTGTGTCGTGTCCATAGCTCCCAGTATCAGCAGTACCCAACATAGCGTGCTCAGTTACTGTCCAACACTGGCTAAAATGTGATAGTAACATTACTTTACTTATACTTCATTTGTTTCCATTAAGGCGAGTTCCCTTGTTTAGAAGCAGTAATTGTTTTTAGATCATATCATAGGAGCTACAGTGGTGAGGGACATACACATACACATACACACACACACACACACACATACACACACACACACACACACACACACACACACACACACACACACACACACACACACACACACACACACACATACACACACACACACACACACACACACACACACACACACATACACACACACACACACACACACACACACACATACACACACACACACACACACACACACACACACATACACACACACGAAAGTTAAGTCACCTAAGGAATCTTGAGGCTTGAGCTTGAGACGCTTTACGTCTGGTTGACTGGACCTTAAGACACATAATTCCAGTCTTACAAAACCTGCAGCTTGGTTTCCGCCCATTAAAGACAGGTCGGCTGAATTTTAAGACGTGCAGTTCCAGTCCGTGAGAGGTTTGTGTGGCGAGACGGGCGCCCGTGGCGCTCACACGTGACAGGGTCCTCACGTGGCGGCGCGGCCATGACTATGGAACACTGGAATGCTATAATCCGTCAGGAAGTGATACCGGCACAAACGAACCTTTTCTCATCAGATGGCAAATGAATAGCAATGCAAAGCAGCGCTCTGACGCACGATTCGTTTTTAAACGTCGTTTTGAAATGTCATCTCCAAATAAGTTATCATTCCAGTTCGCATTAACCAGACATCCTGCTTCAAGTCTGTATTACAAGAGTTGTACGTGGGATTTGGATTAAAGTAAACACATTGATATTGAGGTAAAAGAAATTCACAGGGATGTATTTCTGTATCATTTTACAACAGGAAAATGTATGACGAAAAGTGACCTAGGAGGACAGGCCAAGCATGGTGAGGGATTGATAGGTATAGTTAATTAAAAATGACACGAGGAATCTGTTTTCGGTCTGTAACATCGTAAAACACAGAGCTTATTCAAAACTGATGGTGTGTCTTTTGAATAGCTGGCGGTTTGATTGCTGATCTGAAAACCACTTCATACGTTATGTTTATCTCCGGTCTGTCAGAATAAAATCAGTAAGCGTTCAAAAGATCTTTTTCTTTCGTGAGTGGGTTAGAGAGCAGCAGACCCGTCTAACTTACACAACAATTCACGTCCAATTACTCCCAGACCTCAGCTCCAGTAGCGCGTAATTACGACCTTCTCCATCCCCAGGTGCCGGCTGAGTCTTTACATAACCGTGGGTAATTGCACGCGTACGTTACCGACACACAGACTCCAGAGAGGCACGCTAATAACACGGCATCTGTTATATAAGCTGGGGGAGCTGGTCGTGGGCGCGATCAAAGGGTGTTCGAGTCCTAGCTATAGGACCTGCGTCATAGGAATGATTAACAATCTGCTCCGCTCGCTCGGCCCGTACGTATGTCGGTTAATTAGGTTATATTTGTAAGGACTAGTATCGCTTACATAAGTGTACAAGCTCTGGTATGTTTTTTTCGGGGCCCGTGCCGAAACCATAAATTCCACCCTTTCCGTGGTGCTGAATAACTGGTTGTTGTGTACACCGCTAGCGCTACCACCGGCTGTTGTGGACGTCTGTTCTTTGTTCTGAATACATGCATACTGTTTATACCTAGGACATCGTAGGCCGTCATCCGGCATATAAATAATTCACAATCCACTCGGTGCACTCATCTACCATATGTCGAGTAATTAGATAATATTTTGCAAAGATATGTACTGCTTATATAAGTGTGTAAGTTTTGGTTAAATCCACGCTCGATAACACTTGTTTGAGAAGCAGTTTAAGCCTACAAGCCCGTGGGCATTTGTTGAAGATTGTGGTCCGGACAAAGTCGACACGAAACTTGTCTCAGTTCGTTTCGTAACTTCATCTGAAGATAAGGACGTCCGGACATTTGGCCTTTGCAAATCCCTGAAGATTAGTGCAATCAAGTTTTGACTCCAAAGTATGCATCCTTCACAACGATCCGCCGTCATTACGTACAAAGTGTCACCCGACATGCTTAGCTTGCCAGGCTCTAAGCAGCAATCTTCATTAAACCGTGACAAAAATACCTCATAAATTTTATTCAACTTACCCTTTCAACTTGTCGTTGTGTTGAGCGCCATTTACGTCACATTGACGTCAGCGGGTTAATAGATTTGTTTTTGGAGAGCATCTGGAGCCGCCCGGCGTGTCTAATTGACTTTGCGGAGGAAAGTTGAGACGTGCGCTGTTTGCCACTTCCAAGGGTCGCTCACCTTGCGCAGTTTTGTTCAGAGATGCGAGCAATATCGGCAATGTGAAATGCGCATCCTTAGAGTGTCGAGTACGTGGCAGATTTACTGCCTACTTTTTTGCCTTAGATGTTAATCAACGATGTTTTACATGTTAAAAAACGATGTCTTAGATGTTAATCAACGGTGTCTGCAATTACATAATGTGTTTGTTTCGTGCACGGATAGTAGGGAGAAGCAACCTGTGTACGAGGCCACGTAAACCCAGCTACTGCTGACAGGTATGTAAATGTGTGTGTATGTTTTGGCGCCCGATGAGGCACATGTCCAATTCTACCATTTGGTAACCTATTCCACGAAGGTATGAAAGATTAGATGACCCTAAAACCCCACTTAAACCTTTTATCCTTCTTGCTCACCGCCAATCCCCACTTACGCAAAACTCCGGCCTGTGACGTGCAAAGTCAATCAGGCGCCGGTGTTGTTTTCGTCTGTCCGCGTTAGGTACAAATCGGAGACTAGGGTCGATGACGCAGGAGGCTCTCACTTCTGCGGGTCTGTTCGAATGTTCGAAAAAATCATGCTTCGTTCCGCATCGGTGCCATGTTGAATGACAACCTAACAAAATAGGACAGATGAATAAATCGTTGCAGACAAAGGTACAACATTAAGTTTTGAATCCAGATGTTTTTTAAAAATCGGCATATAGAAACGAGGTGTCACCAGTGCCGATTGTTGAATACCTGCAGCCATGCTGAGATCGAATATCAAATCAAATTCAGGCGTGTGGGGAATACAAGACACCTGGACTGGCGCACTGTGTGACAGGGGTGCGTATGGGGAACACAAGACGCCTGGACTGGCGTCCTCCGAGGCAGGGGTGGGGGGTGGGGGTGGATACAAGACGCCTGGACTGTCAGCGCGAGAGAGATGAATATCTACACCAGGCTGCACAGCCTGCATGTGTAGCGGGCGTACTAATGGCGTTTTCATGCACGAGATGAGCAGAAATAGGAGAGCCTTGGAGACGTGTAGTTTGGACTGCCCTTTTAGAATGTCAAATGAAATGAGAAGCACCCATCATATGTAAGACCCGCCCATAGATAAGAAGTTGCAGACTGCATGGAGGAGAGGGTAAGGAGAATACAGACGTGCAGGGGAGACTTCTGTTGTCGCTGCAGAGTGCTCCTATATTTGTAACGTCTTGAGAGAACCTGTTATCAATATTGGTACCGTTACAGTAGACATATAACGTGTAAGTACAATTTAACAACACTTTTGTTGAGCAAAAGTGCATGCAATCATGCCAGCTTTACCGGTGCACCATCAACTGCTTTTATGCCAAAAAAGTTATACAGTTTTTTTTAGACCAACGCGCGTCCTCTGTGTGGATTTTAAGCTATTTGGTGCACAAATGTGCCCTCTTGACGCACATGTGGCAGCAGTTGGTGATGTTTGTGAACACCAGTGTCCATTATCACCTCGGGCCGAGCGGCGTGATTTCCGCACCCCTGATGACGTCATTCCACATCCGGCTGGATATGGCTTTTTCAGCGCCAGCTGCTCCCCTGGGTCACCATGGCGCAATTCCGCTTCCGTCATGACGCAACTGGAATCCTGTTAGTCTCCAAATATAGACATTTACACTAAAATCTTGTCCTATAAAAGGAACAATCTTCTAATACAGAACAGATTTTCTGAGGATTTTGAATATCCAGTTTGCGCCACCAATAACCACCCATTAGTGCCTCAAATACCGTTTGTATACAGGAGGATGCTGCTATGTCCATAGGCTCTGTATGGTATGTGTGCACAAGATTACTCTGTGTGTCCTACCGTATTTGTAACTTAGCGATATTGAAACGCACCTCAGTTAGCAGAACATCGGTTTACAGCTATTAGGCCATACAAGTATAACAACTTATTCAACGGACATTCCCCCTTCATAATAAGGAGGAGGTGAATAAATAGAGCATACAACACGGTGTATTCCGTATTGCCCGAGGTATCGGCCCGACCGCGCGTCGGATCGCCCGACGGCCGAAGGCCGGAGGGCGATCCGACGCGCGGGAGGGCCGAGACCGAGGGCGATGCGGAATACACCGTGTTGTATGCTATTTATATCATACCCACCTTAGAAAACACGTCTTTCAAGGCGAAATGAGCGAAAATTTGGTGTCGCTGGCCCAAAAAACTGCAGCAACATCAATTCCAACGTCCGAATCCTGTATTCGAATGTTCGAAAGCGGCGTACACGGTTGGGGCGAAACGCGTTCGAATGTTCTAATTTTTGTAGCGGCGCAAGCGAAGCGCGTTTGAATGTTCTATGGATGCCCGTTTTATACATCCGGTCGTACGGGAGAATACAACACGGCCGGGAGCACTGTTACGCCGCCCGGGTATGATATAAAAGACAATAAACCCTGGTGGACCATTGCTAAAGCCCCTGTCACACATTCAGGACCTCCCCACGACTTTGCTCACGACCATTCCCCAACCGAGGTCGGCGTTGGGTTGGGAGTAGCCTGGAATCCATCCTATTCTAGCTCCAGTTCGCCCCTCTGATCGCATCTAAGAAGAATATGACTTTCCCGGCTGTTGCCGACCAACTCCAAACCCCAGACAACTTAACCCACAAAGGTCGGGAAATCATGGTCGGCCATGTGTGACAGCGGCATAACTCCCAACCATGGTCTGGAGAAGGTCGGGAGCCCATGGTCGGCCATGTGTGACAGCGGCATAACTCCCAACCATGGTCTGGAGAAGGTCGGGAGCCCATGGTCGGCCATGTGTGACAGCGGCATAACTCCCAACCATGGTCTGGAGAAGGTCGGGAGCCCATGGTCGGCCATGTGTGACAGCGGCATAACTCCCAACCATGGTCTGGAGAAGGTCGGGAGCCCATGGTCGGCTATGTGTGACAGGCCAGGGGGCTCAAACTGCCCAACTTGCTGGTAGGACCCGGAACTGAACTGCCGAGAGTGGAATAATCACCCCGAATCAAATGTAAGAATAGAGGCTTTTCCAAGCTTTGAACTGTGGTGAAATAGACTGCTGGAACTAGCGACATGTTCCAACCTATAACGTGCCATAGGCGTGTTTCCCAAAGTTTCTTTATAGTTTGCCGACCAGAAGAAAGATACTCGATAAACAAGAAATTGAATTCGCGTGGCCGTATGAAGCCTTTACGGTTAGGGCCATCAAAACAGTCGCGGCGCTCACGGCATGACACGGCGTGGGCGTGATCCGTCAAGCCGCTCGGGTGGAACTTAATGCGACTGTTTTGATACGCTTGTTCAGCCTACATTTGCTCATGTAGCCGATACATTTGAGGCGTACAAATATAACAATTAGCTATTTGAGGCTATGTCTTCTAGCTGTAACCCGGGAGATGTAAAGATCAGCCCTAATAGTAATAGTAATACACAGCCCTGCTGCATCAGTTTCTCCCCAATCGTTTAAGCCCTGAAGCTTGGATCCGGCTGAGTAAGGAGATAAACCCGTATCCTCGCCTGATAGAACACCCCGGTACCCGGGCCCGTCCCTTCCCGCCACCTCTACTGACACAAGGCAAGGATCACGCAGCAAAACCCGCTTAGATCCATAAACGCCCACGGGTAGGCCGTTAAAGAAGTGCTCAGTCTTCGTCCAATTTGTATTTTCAGATAAATCCAGACAAGGTGTAGACAGTAATCCATAAAAATCAACACTTACTAGTCGCAAACTAAGACATCATACCACAGGGCGCAAACATAGTTGGTTCTGAAGTTCAGGCTAACGTTATAAATCCCGATAACGTGGACACCTCATGGGCGGAATCTCGTCCTTTTGGAAGGACGCGTGTATGAGTCTTCTACTGCAGACTGAAAATTCAGAAGACGAATGCAGATTGGCATCAGTGGAGCACGCTTCACCAGGAATATACACTCAGGTACACAAGCTTCTGATCACCAGAACGCTACTTCCCCCCCCCCCACGCTCATCTTTCTATAAGGCGTCTATCTTCTAAACATACTCATCTTCTCCTACGTCGTTCACGGTCGCCGTATGATACCTAATAAATATCCACAGACAGTGCACTTGTGACTTGTATGGTCTGATTATGGACATGGTAATTGTTATGGTTCATTTTGTTCTCGGAGCCCGGTATGGGCCAGTCAGACCGGTGTCCAACAGGGCTATTATCAGCAGGTTACATAAAACAATTTATCTCCACCGCGAGAACTTCAGAAGAGCTTGTGTGCGCCAGGATCTCCTGAGTGTGCCCACGCACATGTAACAAAGGTGTGGATGTGAGGATGATATCGGGATGACAGGGCGATGCTTCAAAGGAAGACAGCGCGTCGTGACGTGCCTCTAAACCGTTCCCTTTATTGTCCGTCTCGTTATTGATTTGTGCGCAGCTCCCGAGACGGGCGCCTTCAATCACAGATAAGCCAGGGTAGAGCTTCACAGAAACGTCAGATAACAACCGTCCATCTTTCTCCATCCGCAATATTCCCCAACTGTATAACATTAGGCATCCCCGAAGAAAAAATAATAGGGCTCGTAGTGTGTTTCAAGGGAGTTGATATTGTGTAACAACGTCTGGACTGCCAGACGGCATTAATGTTCTGACGTCCGCACGGAGAGAGTTCTAAAGAAAGGTCTGAACTGCGGATGTTGATGCACGGTAAATTGCCTGTTGCCATTCTCAACAAGCACACATCAAACTATATCCACACGGGCAACTAGTATGATTAGTTTCCACATCATAGAGATGTCCATATCTCTAGGACGATGGTTATATAACAGTTTCAGATCTTAAGTTCGTGGAAAAGTTGACACATAACCTTTTTAAGAGAATAATTCTACCGTAAACTTCATTACTGCAGCATTCCCAATGCATTCCTAATATCTACATATCAACGCATGTATATACACATAAACACACACGAAAAACAAACAAATTCACAGGCACGATATGCTTGGACAGTGCATTATCAAAAACCGAATTGTTCAGTCAGTTTGCCCTGGCGTTTGGCAACATCAATTTTATCCATTCGATGATATAAATTTTAGATAACATTGGAAACGTCTCTGTCCTTGGTGCTGAACCACCCGTGGTCCTACACACTACATTGAAAACATGCAGCGCTCCTGATTTTCCAAACATCTGTTGCCTTCTTGAATCATCAGGAACTCCATTTCATCTTCAGTGAAATATTCAGTTTAACCTGTTGATATCTATGACGTTTGTACCATTTCCCAGTCTCCGTGTGTTCTACGAGGTCCGCGCCATGACTTCGCTTCACCAGACCTGGAGTTTTCTGTATCAATTAACATTTCGGCAGATTCACCACTTGAGCCCTCCTTCCTGTGGATCGTCTGCGGTTAGGCCTGATGTTAGGGTGACAATCTACCTTCTGTGCTGTTTAGCTTTTGTCACTCGCATGTCTTTGACAGGTCAGACATACAAAGACGGTCTCCCCCTGTGCGCACTGCGGAATTTGTAACATGTGTTCATGAAAGATTGTGTGTCGCGCCGAAAGGTGGTTAAACCGATTTAACCTTTGAGATTAAGAAAAATTGGAGTTAAACGTGTTTCACATGTTCTGTGTAAAGGCCAATCGATGATCGTCTGAGAAAACAATGCTTCCGCCCCTGGTACTGAACTGATTCCTGTTCAAAACACTATCTTTAAAAAGAGAGGACCATGGCCATGTGGAGCCACCATTGTCAAGAAAGATTACTGCACTTTAGTCATGTGGTGATCTCAATTCCCTTGAGAACCAAATCTTCCGCGGTATTCCGCTCAACTTCGGACATTTCATCGCAAACACTTGTCAACCGTGGTAGACACTTTGGAAAGATATATGTCAATCAGCCACCATAGAAATAATGATAATTCAAGAGCATCGGAGCTCTTAGAGCGAGGATTTTCAGTGCAACAGGCACCAAATACTGGTGCAACCGCTGATATGTGAAACGTATGGAAATCCTCGCTTACAGATGAAGGCACCAGGAGAGCAGGTCATCATCTATCTTGGGTGGGCAGCTGCAAAGCATCGCTCCTCCACGTACGTAGAATCTGGCCTGTGGAAAATTCATTACCTGGACTTTTTATCGCGGCGTAATCTAAATCTGGGATAGACAATACCAGTGGTTGGGCGATAGCTTTATGCTATATACAGATGGTTATGACACGCCGTGTACTCAGCTGGTATTTTCACACGACAGAAGATTATAAACCTAGGTGGGTAGATGTGGGAAGGTCCCCCATTGCTTTCATGACAGACGGAGGGGGATAGAAGCATTAGGGTTTTGACGATAAAAGACTGCATATCAGTGGCACTTACGAAGGATGATGCATGTCGTCTGAAATGTCCTAGTGTACGCTCCAGCTTTTTGTCTGGTAGAAGTGATTTATTACTGAAGAAATAAACGCGGCTTTCATTTCGTGCACGCCTTTGTGCTCCCCCTCCCACGTGAATCGATTCCCCGTGCGATATCAGCTGCGGCGCAAGCCCCGTGACGGATCACCCCGATGCTCGCTCACATCCGCGGGCTTTCCCAGACACTATCTAAGCTATCTATCGCGGAGTCCTGCCTGGCCCAAGCACGACTCAGCGATAAGCCAGCAGCAGTACACTTGAGTAGACAACGGCTGTGAACGCCCACGGACGTGAGCAGATGTGAGAGCATGGCTGTCATCTTATCGCTGGATCGTGTGTAAATTGTGCCGGTTGTTCGTTCCAGATCAGATAGTTTAGTGAACATGGCACCATGGGACCGTGGAGGTGGTGTTGGGGATTGAAAATTCACTTTTCTGCACAAAACTATTGTAGATTGTAACTCACTTGGTCATTGTATTAATCTGCCTGACGATGCTAAACTGCATCTTGTACTCATAGATCGCGGTCAATAACCTCTGATTATGATTTCAAAACATTGTTAATCACTCATATACTTATATCGAAGACAGACGAACTAAGAAAGAACCCATTGGAGTTTATTATCATCATCACCTGTACTCCGCTGTAGGTGCCGGCTGTATGTAGGAACGTGCTACGATCCTGTTGATGGCACTTCACGGATATTTCTCTGTGTATCTCTGAAAAATAAACTTAAAAATATGCGACGCGAATGCTATATGCGTATCGACTTGCAGTCATAGAGGGTGAATTGCTCGTGTACGTTGTCTACTTATAGATGCATGTACATGTTTGAGCATCCCGGCCAAAGTTCTGCAAAAGTTCAAAATGGTGAAATCTTTTGATGCAAAGCTATGCCAATTACCTAAGCCGTAGCAGCGAAACGGTAGTTCAGGATTACGTTGGATTTTCATTTCCATCGTTCCCGACGATGTTAGACAAGGGACTACATCTCGCAATTTACTGCTGAGCTTGTCGGGCACGCATAAGGACGTTAACCGTGATTACCTGGATGGTGGAATCGGGTTAACGAGGTCGGCTGGAACGCCAGGCTTGTTTCAGCACGGCGGTGTGATCGAGAGAGCGCCGAGAGATAGTTTGAAAATCGGGTCGTGGACTTGTGTTTGCAATTTCGGTTTCCGTGTGCTTGCCTGTTCAAGTAATGATGATTGCGACCATCAAGCGTCACTCTAGAAATAGATTCTCTTGCTTCGGTGAGGAAATTGGGTTGCATATTTATGCATAGAACGCACAAACGCACAGGTAGTAGAGAAAAGGCTTTGTCTAGATAACAGGATATATGAAATGCTACCTTTCCTGTAAACATATGCAGAAATTAAACGTTCACATCGAATCAAAGGGGAAGGATCCGAATACCTCCTTACCGCAGAAATACGTAATGATTACATGCTACAAATACACATCCGAAAGCGTATATTGAACACAACAAGTGTCCTCCATAAACGCAATGATTTATTACGGTCTTATTGTTTCAATAGGTGTGACACGTAGTGCTGGTCTGTACACAGTAGTCCTTTCCAGACTCATTTCTGTGCTGAAAGAAATAGAAGAAACTCAACAAAAAGTTTTAATATGCCGTGCAGAGCAGCAGGTGGTTCAGCACCAAGGACAGGTAAATTATTTGCAGCAATAGTTAACCGGTCAGAGGTCATTGTCATTGGTAAATAATTTGCCGCAGTACGTATGTAAGAGCAAAGCTGAGAGGATGCAGGTTAAAACCAGCCATCTTATTCCCATCAGCGTAACATGGCCGTCCACTACGCAGCCTCCTTTTACCCTCCATTTCCGCCCGGCAGGAAATATCTCCGTTTGAACTCTGGATGCAAGGTCCACCCGCGCTCGTCTCCGGAATACGAGCGCTGCCAATTATCTAATCACATATGTCAGTCGTGATCTGAATTATGTTTTTGTAATCGCCCATTTTCTCTACTTACAGAGATTCCTTTTCTAGCGAGTATTGTGTTCCCCGCCATAATATCGTATGGGCCAAGAAATTGATTTCGGGGGCAATTTTGCCACGAGGCAAAACAAAAGTCTCTCGGTGTTTCCTTTCCAACAAGAAAGAGAATGCAATTATGGTTGGGCTGTCAGTCTCGAGAAGGGAATTTAAACGCAACCTAATATTTGGTCTCCTTTTTCTGATGAAATTGTCACCAGTGTTTTGATTTCTGTTAAAGACATTAATGACTTGTGGAAAACCCATCATTGTCGCATCTCAAGGTAATAAAATACATCAGAAGTTAACTCGTGTAATGTCCCGCCATCTTTAACGGTCTTCAAAATATTCTGCAGGATGAATGAAGACATTAGGACCGCTGCTGCGCACGGCACCCACGCACAGCGCTTCGTGTAACAGCTGTAAAGTACTGTCAGACTGACATGGCTACAGCTATAACTGCTACAGCTTTCCGTCAACAATATGTGACGCACTCTTCTCTTTTAGATCATTCGAAGAAATTGTGTATATTTGAACAATGAATTGTATTTGCTTTATTCCCGACGTATAGCATGTCTCAATCTGTGTGCGACCATGCTGTGCCCATTCTACGTTTCAATAAATAATTAAAACTTAAGTTGTGGCCAGCGACACTGAGAAGGACCCCTGCTCTTTTCGATACGTGTGGTGGGTTCTTTAACGTGCTCGTGGTGTTGCTCTCCTGAAACACGGGATCTCTGGCTTTACGCCGCATTAGAGAGTCACCATGCCTAATAAGACGTTCATGCACAGAGTTTTATTTGCAGTTTCTTGACTCATACATTCGCTAGTGATGAAAGGCTGACAATATTATACCATGCAACACAATACAAATCAACGCAGCTACACACACGAACAACAAGAAATGAATGGTAGAAAATGATGTCTGAAGTAAATCTGTAGCAGTCAGCTCCGAGAGTTGCTCATGAATAGGCGGTGCTGTTACGTTGAGTGAGGGTGACAGCGGAACGCATTTACACAGCAGTTCTCCCGTTAGGGCCCACAAATTACCACACCCTGGTAGTGAAGATCGCAATTTATTTCATTGCCGTCTACTTAAATAGAAAAGTCAATTGAGAAAGATTAAACGTGTTAAGGCATCATGATTGCATGTTCGCCCACACAGGTCTCCTGGCCAGCGACAACCCGTTTATTTGAGTTACGGCAGCGCCGGGCGGCCGTTATGGGGAGTAAACATGTAGGAGTATTTGCTGCCGTGGAAGGGCGCAAAGCAATACAGACGTAGAATACAGATTTACCGGGTTACGTGTCATCCAATCCACGGGCTGTGCGAGGCGGCGTACACTAGCCTGGACGACAGACGTTGCCAGGGCATACACATGCCAGATGACTTCGCCCATAGTTCGCTATTGTTTCTAGCCTGCTGGCCAATTGTGGTGCCATTGTGCTTAGGTCACAACTGGATAAGGGGGCCCCGCCGGATAGTTAATGAGCTGTTTTTACTGCACTTTCGGGCCAATTTTGTTATTAAAGTGACCACCAAAAATTCCAAATTAAAGTGACCTCCCTTAACATACTGATCAGCTGCACAGAACGAAATTTCCCGGGTGCCCACCGGAATCCCAGGACCCCTACAGGATAGCGCCACTGTAGGGTAGCGCTAGGGAATTTCTAAAAATGTAAACGGGGTCTTGATTATAACCACGACTAAAAGTCATCTGGCCAGACTGTTTGTTGCTGCTCAGGGTACAACTCATGGGTGTCTGTGGTAAAATTTCCTCGGGGGCATGTTGGCCCTGGAGTCGAGGAGCTGGCCTGTGTAGCCCCTGGAAACGGTCTGGCATCCAGACTAGCGTACACAGTCCGTGCTCTACAGTGAATATTGGTTAGTACTGGGATTTGTGAAACGTTATCTCATCAAGGGACCTTGAAATTGTTTGTGCTGTTAATGTCATATATTAGTAGTCTAGGGAAATCTAGGTCGTAAATAGTCTAGTCATCTGTGCCATAGTACATCCGGATAGACATCGAAACGGTTCAAACAAGAAGGAAACAAGAACATATGGCAGTTCGATTCGTTTTTCGCCCATATCCAATATCGTTTTCGCCCCCATCGTAGATAACCCCACCAGTCATGCTACAGGTACGACTGGACCGGAATGCTAAGTAGGAAGCGGGAGAGGAATTCACATTCTGCCGTCTTCCCATCAGTTCAGACTGAGTGGATGGTAGATTCCCATGGCTGGGTACAAGCTGCTTTGACGTCACTTTTCAAATTTCTCGGCCGGTGAAGAAGATTTGAAAGGCGATATGCCGCACTCCGCAGTCGGGACGGGCGATCTGCTGACGTCAGAAGCTCCGTCTGACGAGAGCGGAGGCGAGGTTGCTAGGATCGTTGCCAGGCAACCGATGAAAGGCACATGCGTCATTACTAGCTGCCGTATAAATATCGGCTGACGAGCTCTTCCTGACAGGGACCAGCTCCGTCAGTCACTCCAGCCTGTCTCTCTCCGGTCGCTCTGAAGGCGCCCAGGCGGCACATCCCCGCTCCACAGCCCGACGGTCTACCCGGGACGCGCCGATACCGCGACGATCGAGACCATCTTAGTCTGACTTCCTTCGCATTCCTCTCTTTATGGATACGTCCAGTGCGTGTAAGTTATTTTCGTATTCCTTGCGATTTTTCTTTCTTTCTACAGTTGAATGGGACAGGATCGTTTCATATTTAGCAACTGTTCCCGCGATGAAGTGCAATCAACAGTTGCAAAATGCGGACAGTTCCATCTCTTCTCATGAGGCCAGTAAGACGATAACCCAATTTCGGCCCGCCGGAAAATAAGTAGGTCGGACTAAGCGCTTTACTTGGCCATGACGGTGAGGCATACATATTTTCATTCCTTTCACCCATGTTACGGCTTCAGCGCG
The DNA here is from genome assembly GCA_013266295.2 of Branchiostoma floridae x Branchiostoma japonicum. Lineage (NCBI taxonomy): Eukaryota > Metazoa > Chordata > Leptocardii > Amphioxiformes > Branchiostomatidae > Branchiostoma > Branchiostoma floridae x Branchiostoma japonicum. The sequence continues at coordinate 21,991,550 of CM023840.1, forward strand.
CGGAACGGAGATGTAATCAGAGCACATCTGGTCTCAGTGATGAGTCATCTCTAGAACTTGTTTAGTCGAATTTCCTTGTTGCCCCATGTTAACGGCTCATCTCTTGTTCCTCCCACAGTTCGGATGATGGTGCGACTCCTGTGTCTGGTGGCCATCCTGGGGTGTGCGCTCCCCTCCGCCTGGGGCTACCCGGCCGCCACCCTTCACCGCCGGACCAGGCGAGAAGTCTCCGCCCCGCCGAAGCCTCGCCCCGCCGAGAAGAGACAGGCCCCTCCACGCGGCAGCCCCGGCCAGCTGGAGGACAGCCTCCATCAGCTGCTGCAGCAGGCCTCGCTCAACAAACCCGCCAAGGCCGCACCTAAGATCAGCGCACTCCGTCCCAAGCCGGCCCAGCCCGTCTCCAACATCCCAGCGCCCAGTTTCCAGAATCTCGACCTCAGCTACCTCCTCGGCCCCGGCGGCAAGGACAGCGCTCCGCAAGTCGCCCCGCCCAAGTACGTCTCCACCCCGAAAACTAACCCGGACCTGCAGGACTACCTTAACCTGTTATCACAGTACCAGCTGGGCGGAAACGCCGCCACCTCTCCAAACCTCCTCGCCGCCAACTACCCGACCACCACCGGCCAGGCCGACCTCCTCCCACCTAGCTCCTACCCACAGAACAGCTACACGGCGGACGACTACATCGAGGAGCTGGAGGATGCGGTGTCCTACATCATGAACAAGCTGTACCAGTACCAGGCCATGAAGCAGCTCGACAGCCAGTACGCCGACTACTACCAGCTCCTGCGCGAGATGCCGGCCCCGCAGACCCGCGGCTTCGACTACGACGACTATCTGGACCTCCTGGACCCCGCCCTGTACGGAGACGACCCAGCCTACGAGCAGGACTCGGCGGCCTACCGGGAAAACGAGCCCACCAACGACGAGCAGGAATCCGCCGAGAACGAGACTGAGGGAGGAGATTCCGAAGAAAGCAACAACGCAGCCGGCAGTGGAGACGAAAGCTCGGCAAACGAGACGGAAAAGACGGACAACGTGGCGGAGAAAAGCAAGTGCGCCGAGGGATCAGACAGAAAAGACTGCGTCGAGAAGGATTCCCACAAGGCTGACCTCATCAGCCGCCTGCATAAAACCAGAGACTAGACCTGGCACCACTGTGAGATCGTTTGTACCAACATTTAGTCGGTCTAAAGGGTTCTACAGATGAATGAACCGGCAAGTGACATCTATATAATGTCAGGAAGGGTTTCTCAGATAGGACAAGGGTAAAGGTTTATTTCTATTGTAGTCATTTAAAGTGAGTTGTTGTCCAACAACGATTGCTGGCGATTGTGGGTGAGTGTTGAAGATGACAATGTATATTTTTGTAACATACTGTAAAGAAGATTGGCTGTTATCTATGTTCAATTAATCGGAAAAATTGTACAGACGAACGAACGACAGAGTTGGGATTCTGCAGAGTCCGGTAGAGGTTGAGAGAAGGGAAGCGGCTTGAGATTCACTACCCAGGACATAACTAACACCATTTTGTGCTGCATATTCGGAGAACCTTATCAGGAATTTCCTCATCTTATTATCGATATCGATGTAATGGAACTAAAGACTAACATACAACAGACAAGCACGTAGTCTTTATATGCCTGTATTTAAATATTTGTGTACGTCACGCGGCTGGTTCATTCAGTTGTGAATACTGAATTCATGGAATTCTTTTTCCTGTTGTCAAACGTTGGCCAACCGCGGCAAATATATACTCTCCAAGCAGAGGTAGGGTTTTGGGCTTATTTTTGGCGTGTTTTTAGGCTTTTTTATCGGGCTTTCTTTTTTCACTGAATTTTTTTTTCCACTCAACCCAACCTCGGCGGTTCGTTTTTCTCAGCCGTGTGATAATCCCGCGTAGTAAAATGGTAGGCCCTAATGACAGTTTGATGGTTCCCGAGGAGGGGCACTGTCGCCTGTTTTGAATAGCTTTTAATAGGTTTGCCCCGCCTCGGGGTGAGTGCCGGCAGAGGTTGGGTTGAGTGGAAAAAAAAATTCAGTGAAAAAAGAAAGCCCGATAAAAAAGCCTAAAAACACGCCAAAAATAAGCCCAAAACCCTACCTCTGCTTGGAGAGTAGCAAATATAAACGTCTAATACTAATATTCAGCAGTTATGTGTTAGGATTGTGTCAGTTCACGTTGACTAAGGAAACTTAGCGATTCGCACATCACTCTAGACGGACGACGAAAGCATGGCTTCCAAAAAAAATCAAGCGTTTCCAGTTCGCACGTATATTTTTGTAAGGAAATGTTTGTACAGGAGATGTTGTTATTATTATATCAATGTGACATATAACCGGGGACGCACATGTTGGCGCAAACAAACAAGTCTGTGCAGATAGGATTTGTCAAGATTTTATCGCTTATCAGATGACATAAATAAACGGACGACGATTTTGTAGCTGAGTGTTTGCCATGAATGGACAATGTCATCAGCTAGACGAGCAGGATATCATTCCATTTTTCGGCTGCATTTGCGGTTCCACGGACTGTCTACGTTGTTGGGGAAATCATTTTCGTTCCGTTCCGGGATAGCAATGCCAATGAGTAAAATTCTGTAATGTCATTTCCAAATCAAACAGAATCAGCTTCGTGTGTGTTTCCAAAAGCAGGATCCGCAAGTGCAGCCTTTAGTCCCCTTCCATATGCCCAGCCCTATAGCCCTTACGGAAACTTAGTTCAGTTAGTTATCCTTGCACTTGCATCTGAAGAGGGAAACTTTTTGAGGCAGTAGTGAGATTGCCTCACTCGCATTACAGTTTTCCCGTCAGTAAAGCAGGTAAGGTAAGACTCAGCCAGCCGTGCCTTTAGGTGGTCACCCTCCAGCCGGCCAGCCAGACGTTGACCTTCTATTGTCCAACTGAACTAGCACGAAGTAAGGGAGTGTGAAGAATATAGTAGGCATACAAGCATGCAGAGTTACGAGCCATCAGCACTAGACCTCGCCCCTAGCTCTCTCCGTTTATTGTCTTGTATTCCTATTTTGGCTGGTAAAAAAGAAGCAATGTCGTTGTCTATGGGCTACCATGGGCTGAAGTACAGGCCTTCATTCATCTTTTTCTCTGAAACAACAAGTAATGTCTTTGCCCATGGCCTAACTTGGGCTGAAGTACAGGCCTACATTCTAGTGAGAAATTTACCAACCAGCTAACCAACCAAACCCTCCAGCCAACCAACCAACCAACCAAGCAATCAATTAACCAACCTAGCAACCAGCCATCCATCTATCCAACTAAACAACCAACCCACCAACTAACGGCCATTAAACCATCCCCGGCCGTGCTCATTGGAGGGCCTGTTACACTGTTGTTCATAAAACATCGCCAGCACAACGAGCTGCACCATGTAGTGGTTATAACCAGTGCACTTTAACGGTATAATAGAACAGCCCTCCCCCGCACGACCTTTACATAAGCTGGCCATTTCTCCTGAACGCAGCTATCAAAACAGCAGGAGCGGCAGCACCTCATTATCCCTCCCACCTGCGTCACACAGGAGAACGTCTGGAACATCACGAGTTTTTAAGGCGACGTTTATTTCTAAATTGTCAGCCTGCCGCACATCTACACAGCGTAGATTGATGATGTGCATACATCACGTTTGCTCGGGCCGTACTGATTTGATTATATAGATGACATCCTCTGGGCACACCAAAACTGATGCGAGCGTGCGAAAAAAATCATTATGGAATCTAAGTGGTCAGGTCGGTTGAACAAATGACTGAACACAGAGATCATGGTAACGTTATACCAAACAATTAATCTATTCTTTCTTTTTGTTCTTTCACATCTTCATTGACTTTGGAAGACTTGGTGGTGCAAGAAAGTGGTAATTGGAGCCCTCCTTACCGACTTCACTAGTAAAACAATTCACAGGCGAATCACTCTTTTTCTTTCTCCGTCAAATCCTTTACCCGGAGTTTTCTTCTTGTCATCGCTCTGGTTGCTTGAACGGTTGAAGGATTTCAAATTGAAGAACACCCGCGCAGTTAGCGCTAAAATTGGGAAAATGCGCGTAGATACAAAATGGGTAGGGAAAAGCGACAGGAGAAGGTCTCATTTCACAGTTTCGCTGTTCCATTGACTTACATGTTAAAATACGCCACGATTTTGGCTGTGAATCCAATTAAAAAACAGTTTCGTGAACGGTATTTTGCTTTCTACAACAAGCACACATGTCGTTTAAACAATAAAAAATTTTTCCCCCAATTCTAACCCAACCTTCCATATTTACGTCATGTATAACTGCAATTACCCACGATCCGGAAGAGGCCCTCTCTCGGCTCACAATGCCCGACCGCAGTACTCAGGTAAAAAAAGCGTCCACGTCCGCCAATCGCTCGAATGACGAAACTTCCCTGCCTGATCCTGTCAGTAATAAACAAGCTTCCATCTCCAACTCTTTCAGATCAGGTCTGAGCGATAAAAGGGAATTTATGATGGACATAAACTCACGCTGTTCGGGCCCAATTCATTTTTTGACCGGACTCTTTTAGACACTACACGTGCGGAGTAATTCCGGAATGAGACCAGAACGACGCCACGCCAGTAACCAGGGCCAGCGATCCGCCCACGAGTGTCCGCTCCCAGATCTCCCCCTGTAAGAGGCCAGCAGGAAATTGACGTGGCGAGCCACCCCACGCGCTTTCTCTTGATAATGTGATAGAATTAGAAGCGAGCTCGTATGTGCGTAGGCGTTTGGTCACACGCCAGATGTTTCTGGAGTTTCTGAAACGTTGATTACTGCTGGCACTGACCACTACACTTTCAAGTTAGGAAGTCCAAGTTTCAAGGGCGCCAAAGTCATCGGGCGCCCCCCTAAATTTAGCTCTCTGTGACTCTCCACACTGGACCTTTCACTTATCGTCCCATCCGAGAGCCCCGACCTACTCCCGACCCTACCCGTTGTGTACAAATCAGAACACCAGTCTTCGGTTCGAACATGCGACCTTGTCCAGAACACGAGATAGAAAAAAAAGTAAATTCTGCTGCAGTACCTAGGAAAGACGTCGTGGGCCCAAAATCCAATCATTTCTTTGATAGGCCAAGACCTAACCACATACCAAATTTCATGACAACCCATTCATAGCTTCTGGAGTTATGCTGCTAAACCACAAACAAAAGCTGCCAAAAACATTCTAGGCGAATGTAAAAAATCGCCCATGTCAATTTAAGGGTTACGTGAATTTAAACAGAATTTCCACTTCCTCAAATCTTCAACTCTTCCCCTTCCTCAAATCTTCAACTCATATGAGAGAGCGCCCCAAAGGTTTCATTTCCATTAGGATAGGCGACTTCTTGATTCGACTTGTCTGCCTTCAGATAGATCTTCAGGGATTGTGTCTTAACTTAATATCGCGAAACGATTGGTCTTTGAGGTTGGCCACTTTTACCTTAAATACATCATTTCATAGCTTTATGTCTCTAATCTCTTTTTGCATGGCGGTGGAAGTAGGGTGTAATGATGCAATCCTCTCTTCCCTGTTGCGTAGCTTAGTGTTGTCTGCGCGAAGATTTTGCTTCCATGTCACCTTGCGGATAGATCCAATTGACTGGATCTTCTTTATGATGGTGTAAAATCGGTTCAACACTCGATTTCCAGCAGAGCTCTTTACAACATTTCCACCTTATTTTCCTACAATCGTTTCCCTTCCCGAATATTCTGCGGAGAAGCGATCAGAGGAGCGACCCGGAGGTGGAATGGGGTGGATACCAGGCCACTCCGCCACACCACAGAAATAAATGGCGACATCGATGCTGACAATTACAAGGCCAGGCATCCCGCTGCTGTACCAGGGCTCTACAGATTGGATGTAAATGGCTCTTAGTGAGGCTTAAGTGTCGGGTTGCTGCTGATGTGTACGTGCGGTACGTGTGGACGGCTCACGTGGAAATGTCGTTCTTTGACCGAAAGGCCGAACCAGTTCCGTGCGCAGATGGTAGACTCCGGCTTGTTTTGCACATACGGGCTCTCGCACCCGACAAGAGGTCTCGCACCCGACAAGAGGCCGTTATAAAGTGGGAATCTCACAGAGGCGAGGCCGTTGAGGAGTCATGAGAGACTGTCGAACGTCCAAAAAAAATTTTAAAATCTCTCCGTTGTCTTTTATTGAAGCCTCAGTGGTGTCGGTGGATCCACATATACAGATCTCTCAATGATCTAAATAACCAATGAGTCGACGTAGAACAGAAATGACAACAGATACACAACCAACCACAGACTCCGAAGTCTGTGATGTCCATACTCTTGCGTAACTTTCACTTGTTATTGTCTTGTGTTTTTTTCTTGTCCAGTGCATTTTTTGCATATACATGTATATTGAACCTTAAAAGAATCTGCAATTTTTCTCCTAACCCCAATCTTCCTGCCACGCACAGTGCTCCCACGGGCTATTAAGATAATCGCGCACAGCAAATATGAATAATTAATACCCATATCAGAGGCCGCCATCTTTGTGTTACTCACAGCAAGGCCAACGCAGCTGTTTTGTAGGTAAAGCAAAGGTTTCATCATTTGGGTTTTTCCAAAATCGAATTCTTGACGTGAAAACACGGTAAGGCCAGAGCGAGAAAGGTATGTAGAAGACTTAGTCTGCCCCTTCGCCCTTCCCCGCCCTGACGATGATTTGGTTTGGAAATGAGGTCTGTGTACGTCACCACCGAGCGTTCTAGGGGCTGAAAATTGGGTCGTATGATATCTGAGGGTTACAGGAGAACGTCAGAGTCAGAAATGGCTGACATATTTGCTTCATTTCCCAAACTGGGCCTTTGTACAGCGAAGACAGAAAGGTTGTGGTGCCTTGTACGTTTGTTGGTGCCATACTGTAATTCTTGCGCAACATTGGGTATTTGAATGAAATATACCTCCGTGTGTGGGAGGGGGCACGTCTTAATGCAATATCTGTAGGCTGTGTTTTCTGTCAGTGGTAGTTCGCAAAGTCTACATCGGGTAGAAGCTGGCAGAGTCATATATCTACCCGCATTGTTTGTTTGGCTTATCTTTACAAAAATGGACAAATTGTGATAAAAACTACTATGTAGATGCAATTATGTCATCGACTTACAGAGCGTGTTCAGTTTCACGTATCGTCTAGATGTGTTTGTGTGTGTGTGTGTGTGTGTGTGTGTGTGTGTGTGTGTGTGTGTGTGTGTGTGTGTGTGTGTGTGTGTGTGTGTGTGTGTCCGTGCGTGCGTGTGTGTGTGCAGTAAACATTGCATGGCTACGTATCGTAGAATGGCTATATGCATAATGAATACACAACGTTTGAAGCGCCTGTACCACAACCAGATGGCCTTCAAAGTGCTTGGGCATACCGTTTTCACTATCAGGGATCCTTTGTGTTTTGTTACAAAGGAAAATACCTGTTGAGGCCCCTAGCTACCGATTCAAAATGGCGGATTCAGAGCTAGTTGCAATAACGTTGCCCCCAGCGAGAAAGAGACAGTATGCCCAGTGACTCAGCTGTTTATACACGTCAGGATACTGTACATTCTTTGCTGTCTATTGTAATCCAGAAGGGAAACAGAAGTGTCCCTCTTTACGAGAAAACGCCAACGGCTCTTACCGAACGTAATCAGGACGCACGTTGTGACGTCATGAGGCAAACAAAATGGCCGCCTAGCCTTGGTACTGAATAACGATCGAGCGCTGTCTAATGTAAACTGCACCTGAGCCCAGTGTTTGCTTTCACTTTTCGTAGGGCCTACGCAAATAATCACGAGCTTTCCTGTGTCCACATTTCTTACAACGTTTTTTTCCCGTATCCTACGTGCAAAGTTCTTCCTTAGTGGCCCTAGAAAACAGACTGTATTTCTTCAAGAACTAAAACAGTAACGTCACAACATCTTCTACTGTATAATACAGGCACAAATCAGACGACGTGACCAACATGGCGGCCGTGAGACTACTGGTGTCGCTCCTGCCGCTGTTGCTGACCGTTCGCGCCTACGACGAGCGGACCGAGAATGAAGTGTTGTCGGAGCTCCGGGACTTGTTGGACCGCATGGAGGACTACAAGGCTGTCCGAGGACTGCAGCAGCCGCGGGTGGAGTACCCTGCAGAGGAGGAGCTGGAAGTAGAGGGTCCACAGAGCATCACAGGTGCATTTTTACACCTTTTTGTAATGACTAACATCAAAAGGAACAAGACGCAGTGGTGAAACGTTCTAGATAGCTGTTAATATTAACGGCACCACTGGAAAATTAACGACAATTACAAGTACAAAACACGTAACGATACAGCGTTTGGATCGGGCAGTCCAGGATGGAATAGAGTGTAAGACAACATTATATTTAGAATTGTCAATTGTACGTTTGGCTTGATACGTAGGCAAGTTCATTCATTAGAAACGTTTAGTTTCAGATAGTACAAGTGAGTTATAGCTAGGATCTGTGTATTGATTATGGATGACAACAAGGGTGTCACACATACAGTAAAAGATATACAGTAGCACAACACCTTCTTGCACACGTGATATGCTTTTTCCATCCTTATCATGATGATAGATTGAACAGATGTAAAGAAAAGAATAATGATGTCATCTTTTGTGTCCGTTATCTATGCATGGTTAAATCGGAAATGCAATATTTGGAAATCATTCTTGTGCCTAACGGTGGTTCTTACCATGGGGTACATGGTGTCACTACATACTCGAGAGTAGTTTTCATCAGTCTTAATAAAAAAGGGCGCGATATTCTGTAAAGATCTTATAGTTATGGGCTTTAGTTTGTATGCTAATAGGACAGTTCAGAGGGCATTGACACTTAGATAAAGTGTAAACTGGAATACACCGCCTTATTCCTGAGACCAATGTCTTATCTCCAACAAAAATCATGAAAATGTATTTGTAACGTTTTGACTGGTCAGTAAGAATACGAAGGAAGCTGCAAGGGGGATGCTAAAACGTACCAACTTATTTCAACTTTACCAAATAACCTGCGTACCCACAGAATGCTGACGTCACATTATCTGAGCACATTTTCATACGTCATGTTTATGTTACCGCCATGTGACCGCATATGAAATACGTGTAGTTGTACAGCTTACCGTTTTTATTCCCTAGCTGCTGCTGTGCAACGATTGTAATCCCATGCTTTACAGTACAAATGCACTTGGGACTTTGAAAGTGAAATATTTCAATAAGAGTAAGTAACAAAAATGATAATTGCAGATGCGATGATGTTGAGGACAAATGCGCCCGTTTCAGTGACATGAGTAAAATTACCGTTCATCCAGTAAGAAGTTGAAATGTAGATCTTATAAAACGAAGTGCCCGTATAGTTCACAAAAATGGCAGCGAGATACAACATGATTAATGTTATGATGGCGGATTCCTCAGGGCGCCAAGCGTGTCAATAGGTCTTTCAATGTTGCCCCTTTCCACTAGACAGCGATCGCTGGGCGACTATCAACCCCAAAATTGGATTGGTGTGATCCTTGATTTTATATTCGGAATGTGATGCAGATTCGAAAGTATGATTTAAATGTAGTCAACAAAACACACGAAACGTAAAAAAAAATTGTTCTTTGTGAAATTCGTTGAGCGATCTGCCAAGCATTTGGTCGCTCTACGGTCGCTCAGTGGCAGCAGCCTCAAGTTTAAAGGGGATCAACCTACAAAAAATGGCGCGCGATGAAGTACATGAGAGTCACGAGATTACACATTTCTTATCACATATCACTAACCCCACCATCAATTCATACACTTTATGTAAGTTTATTTCTGACATATACATCCACTTGTTTATATGCAAGCTCATTTGCATCCACTTGTTTGCTTCTAGGTATAGTTGTAGAGAACCTTACGAAAGTCGCTGTACTTTTGTTGTGTCAACAAAGATTTATTTCACCCCCCCCCTCCCCTCCAGGAGGAGCATCTGAGGGAGTGCAGCACCTGGGCCCGGCTGGGAACATCCCCAACCTGTGGGCAGCCATGGTGGAGTCCGACAACAACCGCAAGCCGGACGCCTACCCCAACCCTCCCAACCCCTGTCCCAAGGGATACACAGGTAAACTTTTCACTCTATGCTTTGGGTAACGTTATTGCGGCTTTGTTTCTGTATTTTTATAGCAAGTATAACAGCCCTTCGGCGTAATACATCTTCTTCACATGCATGCGGCGGGGCGGTAGCTGGTTATATTACACTGAGCGTTGTTTGTGATTGCGTTTGTGGTTTTGTAGTTGAAGATCATAGCTCAAGGTGTGATTGTTATGATATTGTATGTGATTAGGTCTTCACCTATGGAAGAAATAATACTTGTAAGATCATGGCCCCCGAGTGGTTTCTTGTTGGCACTGCATCTTAACTTCCAATTTTGTACTGAACGTGCTATGGAGGAAATATAAAAGTTTCTGTATATCAGCATTGGTATCATTAGCTTAGCTTTTCGTTTTACATGCTAACCCCTGAACCTTTGTATCTTAAGCCAAGAAGAACCCATGTGCCTCTTGATTTTTCCATATAAACATTAAAACAGAAAAAGAAAAATACTAATAATTCGCGGTATAATGACAGTAGGTAATGACGTTGTGCCCATTATCTCTGTTGTTCGCAGCTTGTGCCGTTCTTTCAATCCTCACTACTATCGAAAAGACTACATTTTGACCACATTCAACAAATATTAGATACCCATTGAAGAAAAGTGCAAACGTTAATAACTAAACATCACATGCAAGCGAGTTGAACAACCGTGCATTTTGAGCATGCACACAAAATATGGCGAACCATTTTTCTTCAATAACAAGAGACCTGAATAAAAGCAGCGGAGATTATGAGACGCGGCAGGTATCGGAAGATTCCAGGTATCGCCCACACAGCCTCCGAGGCGTGTCCCTGCTCCCGGCGGAGGGGTAGTTACGAACCGTGTGGGCGTTCAAACGATCCGCTCCACTACTCAGAATCCATGTGGTGAAGTCGATACTTCTGCAGACCTGACATGTATAGGGTTCACGCTGGTTGTGTTCTATAAACGACTGGTTTACTTTACAATGCGGCTGTCGGGTCAGTCCATGGTGACGATGAGAAGTTGTGATAGTGTGTCGTACGTCCTTTTGTAGTAGAGAACGGTTCATGAATTTTGCTTGAGTTCTATGTCCGGTCCAATGGATCTGGATGACCATTGAGGCTTATCTGACCAGAAAACTCCTCTCACATAAAAGGCACATTCGACGGCCTTGGCATTGATGTTTCGGAGTACCGGCTTTCGGAACGTGAGCTGGATACCAAGATGACAAGGCGGAACATAGAGGAAAGAAATTAGACGATCTGACCGATTCCTGCGGTGCTTGATAAAAGCATCTCCGCGTGCGTGCGTCACGCCAGTCAAAATGATTTGAGTTCTGACAATCTTGCTGAATCAACCAGCCATTCAATCAGCGTAAACAGTTTTTCTGTCGTCGCTAATCAAAACTTGTTCTTAGAGGTTCCTTGTCAGTATCGTCTGAAGGCAGTTACATTTGTACATCATTATGCTATTTGCTCAGACTGACAAGACACCTAAGGACACGTTTCCTCCAGATGATCAACGCGCCTGTATCTGCGTCATGAAAACAGTCATGATTGGTCAAAATTATCTCATCGTGCTGATCACGTTAACAACTTCCCAGCTCTACAGGTACATAATACCGCTCCCCTTCAATGAGGCGACCACTTGAGCGAGCAAAACTCTCATTAGTTACTAGTTCAAACGAATTTCATTTCCAAAGAAATGTATTTTGTAAGTTTCGTTGTGTTTTTTGTTGTCTTTAAAAGCATACCTACACACCATGGATCAAATTCAAATCAAAGTCACAGGTCATGCAAATCCATTTTTGGCCGCTCAGGGGTCCCCATCCAGTGGTAAGGAGGCACGATCGAGATTTGAAATCTGACGGATTTTCTAATTTTTTTATCTTCTGCCTAAAGCAAATAAACGAGTGCGTCACACTTCACGCGTTTTGCCGCGTTTGCCGGATATAGCGTTAGTCCAATTACAGAGCGGGGGAGATATGGCGATCCTCTTATTCTGGGCACGCGCGCGTAGTTAGAACTCTCGGCGACGTCTGGATTAGATTTGAAATCCGGTTAGAATGAATTAGCACCGAGGCAGATTGGACAGGAAGGGAGAGTCAGGATTGAAGGCCCCGCCACCCTTGATGTCGCGTAAGATTTCGTTGGATTTACATTTGGCATCGAATTGCTGGAGGAGGAATTGTTGATTGAGGAAATCTGATGAATGCATCGCATGTTTGCAGAGCTCTTAGGATGTTTCAGTCACAAGAGATGTTTTTCTCTCCCCCTGGTGCTGCGTTGACGTCAATGCCAGATTTAGACTTGTAAAGGAGGCGGCTAGCATCGCCACGGGTCACTCGACATAAGAGTCTGGTAATCTCTGAGCATGAAGAACAGGGTTTATCAGGACGCGGCGTGACTGTAGAGTACAGAGTCCTTACTTATAAAGCCATCTAAACTACATCTATAAATCATACTGCTCAAACTTTCCTATTACCTCAGGAAGGATCGTTGTTGAGATTGTGTACCCAGCGCATTGCCCCGCAATGCTGTCAGTAGTCATGATAGTAGAACGCCGCAGTAAGCTGGAGTCACATTACCAACGGGGCCTGCTCGGCATGTTCCCCGGGTAGACGCCGGCCGGCGTCATAAAGCCGAGCGTGCGCCGGCGGTCAGGGTCACAATTAAATGTTCCTTTACGGCTCCCTGTCGGGGCCGGGGTTGAGGCGGCTTCTAATTAAAATTCATAAACTTTTGGTCCCCTTGAGGTTTCTGTCAGGGACCCGTCTGATGCCTGGTCAGTCTCCCGTCTTGACCCGTGCGGGGTGCGGTAGGGTGCCGACCGGCTCTTGCAGTCCGGCCGGGCAGCTGTTGGGTCCCTGGCGGGGTCCAGGGGTGATCCTGGCGCATCCCTGGCTGGATCCCGACGGGCTCCTGTCGTGTTTTTGAGCATATAAGCGCTGCTCGGCCTGTCACCGTTCACTTTTTTTTCTTAATGTACGACACGTCACGTGAAGAGTAGACTGAAGTTGGCGATGCAGCGTTTAGTGCAACCTGCAGACAACCTGCAAGTCCGTCTGAGGTTGAGGTTGGCGACAGCGCGTCACCGTTACAACCTAGGTATTGTAGTATTGGTAGCTGAAGAAGAGAGGCAGGCCGAACTGGATTGTCGCAAAAGACGAGGGTAGGTTCGCCCCTGGTTAATGCGCACACCCGTGCATGGACAGTACTCAATGTACGACTCACTGATGATGGAGCTGTGTCGCGAATTCTGACACACAAGTACATAGTGTAACACAAACGTGGTGAACTGTGCGACGTAGTCTGAGGAAGGAGTTTATGATATGCCCCCTATAACCCCCTTTTCCTGACCACCTGATGCACTGATCAGCACCTGTGACGTCATATCTTAGTCAGGTGCCTTTGCGGCCGCCTGATGGGTCCCGGGCAGTTAGGTTACGGCGTCGTTTCGGCGTACCTTGCCCGACGGGGCCCGAAGTGATTTTAAGTTTGTGTTAAAATCAATTCGGCTACCGCGCGGGCCCAAAAATAGACCGGCAGCCGTCGGGAATCCCGCCAGTCTCCGTACAGGCCCCGTACGGTAGTGCCAAAAAACAGCCCGAAAACGCGCCGAGCGGGCCCCTTTTTTGAATTGTGACCTAGGCTTTAGCGGCATCTTTGTCACGAAGATGCAGTACCATACGCACTGTTGTATTGTAGGTGGCGCTCTATGTCTGTGACTGCTTTTGGTTGTAGTGATGATGAATTTGTGTTGACCACCACGCCATTGGACATCTTTTGAGAACCCTTCTAACCACATTCCTGTATTAAAGTATTAGTTGGTGCATAAAACCAACATGTAACAGTCATGGTTGCTTGCACATGCAATACAAACGCCATTATGATGCTAACAAAACACGACCTTCACCAAAGACTGTCACATTGTCCTTGTCCTTTGCGTGATGCTAATAAGATTTTTTAAAACTCTGTTTCTGCCATTAAATACAACAGTTGTTTTTTTCACCCCACATTACAGCTGAGGACGGCTGTATCGAGGACATGCCGGACACGGCTGACTTCAGCCGGCTTTACCAGGCCCGGGAGGAGGCTCTGCGCGGGCGCGGGGGACAGGCGGGGGGTGCCCCGTACAGCAACCCGGGAGGGCCCGGTGGTGCTCCGTACGGCAACGAACTGAACGAACTGGAGTACTACCTGGTAAGGACCTCGATACAAGTGTCTGATTTAATAGATAACATACAGTTCTATATCCATATCCCGTGTACTATTGCAGATGTTTCTGCCCGTAACATACAAGTGCCCGACCTTTATCACTATCTAAAGAATAGTACAAGTTTGTATGATTTTAGGATCCTGCGAAAAGACCATTGATGTAGCGTAGGTACCATTCTTTTCAACTTGTGTGCCGTGAACGTCCAGTTTTTTTTATTGCAACACCCATACATGTAAGTGTACGATTTCCCACCAAGGAATCATAATGTTCACACATCGAGTCCGTACTCACCCAATGCAACAGCCTCATCTTGCGATATTTTCAATAATTGCAACCATGTCAACAAACGCACTAGTGAAATAAAATTCAAGTGTACAGACAAATTATACAAAGTAAATGAACATTGATAATGGTAAATCATAAATAAATCATAATGGAAGACCAACCAAACCAAATCTACATTCAAAATTGGCCAGGAATGTATTTAACATCATGATGTTTCACTTCAATACTTGGTCCCTCAATACCCATTGTGTAATACTAAATCTTAATATGTAGAGATGAACAACGACAAGAGAAGATTCGTTCTTATTAAAAACAACAATGTACGGCATCTAACAGTCCAGCAGATTGTTGGACGTGGGAAGCTGCTTCAACACATGAGGAACTTGAAATAAAGAGAGGAGACGGGAAGCCAAAATTCTATAAAAAGCACCCATTCATAAACCCTTTACATAAAGAGGCTTATAACCCTTGGGACAATTTGAGGTGCATTTAGCGCTTGCCGACTTCATTTGACGTAAGCCGTCACTTAGAGCAATTAACGCTACCGGATTTGAAAATCACTTGCCGCGGTCTGCATGCGTCACCGCTTGAAACGATAGCCTTATTTCCTAAGGTGCGTGCGTCAAAACCGCAAATGGGTTGCGTTCAGATGTCACACGGTCTGACGTCATAGACGTGTTGATCTTCTCATATCTAATAGCCTCGGATCTAAGGCTTCGCGGTTTGGTCTCCTGTGGAAAAATAACAGGCCGTATTGACCATGTGTATACATACAGTACCAGATGTTTGTCACGCCAAAATATACCATCTAGAGCATTTACTACATTGGGTATCAACAGTATCTGTCACTATACTGTATCTGTTCTTGTCCTCGTGGACGAAGTGCAAACTACGAAACACGACAAAGCAAAAGACCAGAATGGTTAGTAGATATAAAGAGCGAATCTCCAACTAATAAAGAATTTTGTGTGATTGATCATGGTCTCTCATGCCTACAGGCCTACTACTTCATCAGGTCTAGTACATAGCAGCTCATGGGAGAACATGGTGCGTTTTTGCTGCCCACGCTAGTTTTACGAAAAAAAACGAGGCATCCAGAAAGAGAAACGCACCATTTTCTGCTTCAAGAGAGATTATCTAGTACAACGAAGAGAAAAATGGGCACTATCTCTTTCTGGTACCTACAAGGCCGATAGCAGTTGTCACTAGAATTTGAACGTCAGACCAAGGTTAACAGGATTCTCAAACCCCAACATCCGAACATCAAGGTGACCTTGAAGGTTAAGAAGGTGCAAGTCGTCAAAACATGGCGGAGAGGTCTGGGGGAGATAAAAATGGCGCAGTTCACGCGCCACTCATCACCCAAACACTCCATCACACGTCATGTATATCAGCTATGATCTACGTCACGACGTACGTCACGATGTTTGCGGAAGGTTGACCAATCAACGCGCGTTAGTTTGCGATGCTCGTGATGTCCGTTTGCCCAGCACGTCAGTGTCTCCGCTTGCAGTGTATGCAGTTCTCTATCGGTGTGATAAGTGTCGCATGTTGTAACGCCAATCCTAGCTGGTACATGTACTAGTACCTTCCACTCACCAGGTCCTTGTTCTGCTTATAAATGATAAAAAGCGATCCCCTGTCGGCGGTGAAAGTTTATTTTTTCCTTGTGAGGCTGATGAAGTTCTTGAACGGAAGCCGATGACCGCAGGCGGGAAGTTGAAGGACGGGAAATAAGCGGTGTGGTCTGCAGAAATTCCTTCCTTACGCCAACTACATGTACAACCTTTGACAAGAACGGAACTGGGGTGGCGAGGGGGTCATGGGAACGGGGGGGGGGGGCATGAGGACTGTGACTGTGGAAACTGGGGGGATCTCGTGCATTCGCCTACCATATGCGGAGGTGGCTTGTTCGTTTGTGTGTCACACGTTTGGGTGGAAAAAGTCGCTCGTAATGTTACAAACTATATTGACCTTGACGCACATTCTATAGGTATGGTAGGTCACAAGTCGCCGTCCCATGTTTTCCCATACATCTTAACGACATAGCGTCCTCGTGGCATTATTAGGTCTCTAATACACATTTACACAGTTCCGGGGAACACAGTCAAGAATGGAAATGCGCGTAGATTGAGCTACTCGTAACAAGATAAATGAGCCCAAAGGAATTGAAAACTGCAAATCTGTGTTTTAATTGTTGTGAAACTCAACTATGATTTGACAGATGTTCCAGAGTGTTTCACAGTTTCAAATACATCAGATGGTGCTCCATAACTAAGCAGTTGACACCCCCTTTCCATTGAAAAAAGAGGCTGTGCCTGCTGAACGACCAAAACGTTGACAGATCGCTCAACAAATCTCATAGTTAATCTCAGATCGTACATCATCTTCCAATTGTAAAGCCAAGGGTCACACAAATCAAAGTTTGGTCGCCCAACAGTCGCTCTGCGACCGCCGTCCAGTGGAAAGGGGACCAGTAGGAACGTTTAAACGCATAAAAAGAACACTCCCCAGTTTCCATCGGTCACCTCCGCATTATTTCTAAGAAAAGTCTGGGAAGCCCCGTTTTGACTCCATCTTAATGCGCCCAATTTCTCTTAAGGTAAACAGCCTTAAGGAAAGGCATCCGCCTCCTCAAGTCGCTGTGCTTACTTCCCAAGATTGCCTTTCCTCTGGGTTAAACAGGGGCGGGTGGGTCGGCAGGACGCGCGAAGTTGGATTCTGTACCCTCCACTTTAGTGGCTAAAATATAGGCTAGCAAAAATAAAGAAACGGGGTGAATGATTTGCCAGAGAGGTGATCCGGCCAGGGCAGGACAAGTGTTTTGGGTAGCGGACTAACTCTTTTGGCCAATTGTCTATTCTATTTGTTCATTTTTCATACTTCAGCAGACACTAAAGGACCCTGGTGGGGACTGGTCATGTGGCGGCCGGTTGGTCTTTCCGACTGTCAAAAGGAGATCAGAAAGTAGGCGAAGGATTAACCTTATCTTAATGGCATCTTGTGCGCGTCTTGAGGGCCATTCTTTAAGACTTTTCACCCTGGTATGTTTAAGACATGTCCAGCTGACGTGTCCGTGGGCTGGCGTGGCCGGGCGGTGTTGAGTGGTGTCCGGCCGTGCCCGGGGCGCGCGCCAAACCCCGCCGGCTACATCAGCACCGAGGAGTCCAAGGGCATCATGTTCTTATCTCACCCGCACGCTGGAACAACAAATACCAAATATTTCCCAAGAAACGCGAGACCAGTCGGGGATTATAGCGCTTACGGCGCGGGCACAATCGTCGTATGTCGTCGTGAGATTTTGATGTCGTGTTATTTTCAAGCAGACTCAGTGTCAGGATCTAAGACAGCATTTTCCGTAACAGTTGAATTGTGTGTCCTGTCCGAATTCACAGCTACATGATATACATAACGCAAATAGACATACATAAACAATAAATATAAACAACAACAAACCGTGATTTGTAGAAAAAATAACATATGGTAAAAGAGTTGTGGTATCCTTGGAAACTCTTCATTTTTGTCTTTTTAATACAATAATTTTTCAAAGGTTCAGATGTAAGTCGTATAATCATGCGTTAGAGGTATATGAACGGGCGAGAATCTCCTTCAAGTTTAATACACCCCCTTTCCGTTGGAGTGCGAACGACCATACATTTGACGGATCGCTCAACGAATTTGACACATA
This sequence comes from Branchiostoma floridae x Branchiostoma japonicum, assembly GCA_013266295.2. Taxonomy (NCBI): domain Eukaryota; kingdom Metazoa; phylum Chordata; class Leptocardii; order Amphioxiformes; family Branchiostomatidae; genus Branchiostoma; species Branchiostoma floridae x Branchiostoma japonicum. Next base: position 22,009,786 of record CM023840.1, read on the forward strand.
AAGAACGAATTCTTTCACGTTTTGTGTGTTTGAAGTCTTTTAAATCGTGCTTTTACGTCGTGCATCATATTCCAGTTATAAAATCAAGGGTCGCACAAATCCAGTTCTGGCCCCTCAGCGATCGCTGTATATAGTTTGAAAGGGGCTTTTCTGCTGAGCCCGAGGAAAACAGAATGGGTTCAGCCTGGTGTTTTAGTTGGCCGAGGCTGTGCGAGGTAGAACAAACTCGGCAAGGGTTATTTAAGGATATACGAGGCCGGGCGTGGACCCCTGACCAAGATGACGGGATGGAAGAAAAGGTGGCGCCAGGATACATTCCACGAGTTCAGCTCTAAGGCGGAAAAAAGTTTCCGCTCGCTGAAGGCTGCTTGTCGGATGAGTAGGACGCCCTCATATCATCCTAAAGAAACATACCGGAGCGAAGCTTGCTAGAGATGTGCTGCTGCTATCAAAGCCTGGAAGCCAGACTATTTCCAGGGCCAACAAAGGCCAGATCCTCAGCACCAGGGCTCACCTGCTCTCAGGGGAATTTGAGTTCAGCCCCCCCCTCCCCCCTCCCCCCCTCCCCTTAGGTAGACCCAGTGATTCAGGGAGCAGAGTCAAAATTTCCTTAGAGAAATGTTGGCCCTGAAGCCGAGGAGTATACCAGTGATCAAACTTTGAATGATTGCTTCACCCTCATATGATGAGCGATAATGGTGATGGTGGTGACGAGGGTTTCTTCAGGACACACTACCACTGTGCTGTTATTGCACTGTTTCATGTACCCGACACAGTACGATAACAGAACTGAACTGAAATACAGGATAAACCTGCAATCCTAAAAGTTTGTCTAATTTGTGTCAATTGTGAATGATTTTGTCGAAAGTAAGGGGGACTGGGTTCATAGGACGCAGATCGTATAAACCAGAGCAGTTGGAAGTTGGTACGTATTTTTTGAGAGGGATCTACAGTGCGTCACGTCGGAGAATGTATTTCCTGTATAAGATATAATCTGAAGCTTAACAAAACATACGGAAAAAGTTCTTAAAGCCTGATTGTAAGAAGCGATATCAATATCTAGTGTATTCTGTTATGACTGGTCCGAGAGCGGAAAAGATTGGCGTCGGCCGTGGGAGTCAGCCTTGTCTGGCATTCCTGTCAGATTAACACTAATCTTACCAATTATTCCGCTAATCCATGTGATAATCTGTTATGTCCGTCCGATGACTGATAATGCGTCCGAACACACGCGTGGAGAGCACGTCGGCAGAACGTACAGCGCCTGCGCGAAACCCGTAATATAATGTATTGTGCATAGCACTTCCGCGGAAAGTATTCGAGACTATAATTATCATTCCCGTCTATAATTTTCAAATATTGTGTCGGAAAGATATCGTCTGCAACGTCAAAATTCTCATGGACGTTGACCAAACATCCAACGAAAACCGTGGAAAATCCGGGTTTCGCCGTACGTTCTGCCGACGTGTTTGCGTGGAGAAACATCACGTTCACGTGACGTGAGCCCCAAAGCGTCATGGGATTGAAAATGGCCGCCTTGTATTCAGCAGAACAAATGGAAATGGAATGTGGGAGGACTAACATTGGAATGCGAACGTTTGAGTCGATTTTTCTTCCGATAAGCTGTCACCACGCACACGACCTCTACTCCCTGTACACTAGCTGCGTCACTTACTTACCAAACCTGTGCCGGGTACGCTTTACTGTTGGTCCAACAACGCAGTTGTTCAATTCAGTTGGACTCCTTTGGACAGTGCCACGTCTTCTACATTTGTACATGGGACTGAGAAACGTTTCCAGCACAATGTCCTTCTTAATTCACACTCAAGAACACTTATTATTATTATTAGCACAATCACTCCTTCCCTCTCTCCGTCCTTCAACTCTTTTGCTGACACTGACAGGTAATCTTTGCTATTACTTTCGACAAGTCTGATATAGAACTCTCGTTTCAGGTTCAACACCTTGTGATTAAGACAGGTCAAACCTGGGCTATCATATCAGCGGGTCGTCAATAGATAGGTGTACAGCCCGTAGTTTTATTCCGTTCATTGGCTTTTTACTAGTTTTCTTTTTAGATCTTTCGGGTGTACATGAAGAGTAACACCACACCTAGACAATTAACTCAAGTTTGTAACTCTACGGCTTCAGGGACGACGCGGCAGGAGAAGGCACGTCCTGGCGAAAAACAAGCCGCCAGCATTTTAACAGTTCTCTCTTCTGTCGCCATAAACAAATGCCTCTGGTTATCAAAACCAACTGAAAGCCACAAACCTGGGAACGGGGGGAGGTTCGGGGGGAACGCATCCCGCTGAGGCGGGGCAACAGCAGCTGATCAGCACCAGGTGACAAGAAGAAACAACCAGGTCGCCAGGGCGGCATATCCGTCTAAACCAACCCCAGCAGTTTACCTGGCATAGATAGTACATCTATATGATCCTATATGACTTGTGTCTGACGTCTATTTCTATTTTTTATCTTGAAGAATCCTTACCGAGCTGGAGAAAAGCGGGAGGCGGTTGTCGCCAAGAAGTCTCCGCTGTACCTGAGACGTAGGAGGGTAAGTAGGATTTCACGGGCCCGGTACTGTTATGATTAAACTCGTGTATGCCGAAATTGTGTTATTATTAAATTAGCCGGCCTACGGGATTTTATATCCATAGTTTCAAAATCATTGATCCCACATTTCTGTTGGAGACACATTTATGATAAACTCTGGTCACTATGAGTCTGGGGAAAGATACCGAGAATCTGGAAGATCTAATGTTTAAAATCAAATATATGATCTTTTAGATTGTGACCGTCGCATGCAAAAGAAGTAAAGACACCACGATCTAGAGAGCAGCATGTTCTTTCGTAAAGCTTTGATGTAAAATCAACAAGTTGAAATAGAAGTCTTGAATTACTGTTTTTCCCAATCTAAGTGGCCAGAGTTAACGGGGCATTTACAAACAGGAAATGTCATGGTTTCTCCATCCTCTGTGTAATCAGCATCGCACTACAACTTCCGTCACACGGAGAGCTGGCATGTAACTTTGCGGTACGACTTCGATCAAAACATGAGCTGTAGAAGCGTTCCAAGTATTTTCTGCGCCATGAATCATCCCTCGGCTCGGCTTTGATGCGTTCGGCAAGCGGCCATTCAGAATCAGTGCTCGCCATCTTGTCTGGGCGGGCGGGCGGCTCCTCTGTCACTAACACGTGTGTCCTTCTCCTCTTCCCTTCCTCACAGAGCCTCGGCCTGAACAGCGCGGTCGCCATGGAGACGGACGAACACGAGGTAAATATCGTCTGCGACCTTGAACGTGGCGTTACCCCCATTGCCTGAGGTATGCCTGGCGTGGCTCCCAAAACTGAGGATTAAACTCTGTGTAATACAGACATCCTCCCCACCACACATCGCAAACATTGCTGAGGACACATTGGTTTATTACCTTGGCTCTCGGCCATTTTGATAACAACTCAGCAAACGGACAAGATGAAACCAGGGCTGAGAGGAAAACTTGAATTGACTCTGACAACATTCACTCCCTAAAACTTTGGGTACACCAAGTACAGACTGAGAGCCAACAAATCAAATTGGTGTGGCCTAGAAGCCATGTTTTAATGTTATTAATAGCAGCTCACCATAAGATTAAGACATCTGATCCAGCAACAAGAAAACTGACCCCGAATACGAAGTTCGATTTTCTTCCTCATTGGACCAAATCATGTTCGCTGCCAACACAGATGATCTTCACGTTCGCTCTCACCAACACATGTCACCACATCACGTTCAACCCCAGTTTACATGTATGTCCTATTAGTACTTTATAGCCTGGATGCCAGACTGTTTCCAGGCTCCCACAGGCCAGCCCTCGACTCTAGGTCCAACATGCCCCCACAGACTCCACTAACCGTTACTACAGTACTTACTAGTGACAGACTGACGGACGGACATGAGCTGTACACGGCTGGACACTAGGCTTGTGTTTGTGTGTGTTTGTGAGTGTGTGTGTGTGTTTGTTTGTGAGGCGCTCTGGGAGACCTGCGTGCCCGGCATCACGCAACCACCTGTAGGATTCGTGGCGTCTCTGTAAGCACTAGCACAGAGACCACCGCCACTTCGCCTGGATGCCAGACTGTTTCCATGGCCAGCTACTCAGCTCTATGGCCAACGTGCCCCACCAAGGAAATTTTACGCAGTCCGCCTTGACTTACTAGTAAGTAAGACCGGGGGGGGGGGGGTGCTGTGATAAAATTTCCTTGGGGGCCGAGGAGCTAGCGTGTGTGAGCTGGCGACAATCTGGTATCCAGGCTACCGCCGTTCGTGTGAGCCGGGTGCTGCTAGCTGTGCCGTACGGGGTCGGCCCTACAGACACACGACAGGACTTGTAGCCGCCGAGTTTTCACAGGGCACGTGTGACAACACCTGGCACTCGTGCCGACCCACCGCACTCATCCGTACATCTCAATAAAGGCCCTCTCCTCATACACGCTTCTTGTTCCGTCCAACTCCAGCCGTAAAGCGTGAGTGAGGGTGATGAAAGTGATCTCGCCAGTTCAGCTCACTGAAGAGCTAATCTTCCACTGGTGGTGACGCTTTGAACAGTATTTACAGGTCCATTGTACCGGGGAAATTCCCCTAGCTCTTTTGACAATTACAAGGAGGGAGCAATCTGAATTTCAAACCCGGAAATCGGGAAAAAAATCTTTTTTTTTCATAGGTCTTGGGGCAGTTTTCGTCTGACCCCCGACACGACCGACGACCCAGTTGATCTGTTCTCGCCAACCTTGATTATGATACGTTATCAAGTCGATCTGAGAAACGCTGTTTCCGGCGGCTCATCTGTACCAGATACCGGCCTGCCAAAGAGAAGAGCGACCCGGGACAAGCTCCTGCCAGCTTCCCCGCGCCGCGTCAGTCATCACAGTCCCCATTACATGCAGATGAACCCACTGATTACCTTCTCCGCGACACCCGAGCTACCGGTGCTGACAGCCCGCACCCGGCGGCAGTGACGGATGGGTCTCCCGGGGCCCCCCGCCGCTCAGGCCCCTGGCTACCTGTCAAACCGCGCCCTTTGATCCGCGGGCTCGCGGGGAGGCGGGCAGGCGACGCCAGGTCGCGCGGCCTTCGGAGGCGGAGACGAGGGTAAAATGGGGGACAGATGAGTCGGTCAGAGCAGCATCTCTGCAACGTCTTCCCTCCACACAGGATTGATTATCACCGGGCTGGCTTGTTGTTACCGCCATCTGGGGGAAGTTAAACCGTTCCTTAAACAGCACAGCGGGGGTGGAGCAACCTGCCGCCTGCTTTCAACACCTCGCGTATGATACCCCCCCCCCCCTGTACACATCTCACCCCCTGTACACAACACGTACGTACATGTACGTGGGTTAAGCATTGTTAAGTTCTAAAGAAAGGCGAACTCGTCGACCAACTCCCAACCACAGATGACCTTGCTCACGACTAGCTCCCAATCATGGTCTACAGAAGGTCGGGTATGTCTATGTGTGACTTTAGGTATAATGCCCGATTGAGTCAGGGTGATGCAGTTCGAGCGCGACGATCTCGACATTGACCCATACAACACAAACCTCACCTGCAGGTGGTCTGTGGTTAGATATGGTGTTCGTGAGGTAGCGGTCTTCTGGGGATGGCTTCAGTGGAATTTGGTCCACTAGAGAAGCTTTTAGGCATAATTCCACCATAAGACCGTCACATAAAAACAAACACCGTGCTAGCGAGGCCTTCTCAAGAATGTCTTGAACACCTGGATTTCTGAAGTGTCCAGTACATTGGGAATGACTGATGCTGCATTAGTAGATTTATCGCCGTTTTTATTGTGACAGTTTTAGGGCATTCGGTAGAACCAAGAGTGTTGACGTTATACTTCCCGGGGTTGTTCTTCATTTTTCTTTCTCAATTGAGGCTAAGCATGATGCTTGTCAAGCAGCTAGTAGGGCGACGCAGCTCCGATCTAGTCAGTAAGAATTGGTGCAGTTTGAACATGCAAACACCTGCTATATACACGCATGGAGGGTGTTTTATATGAATAAGCGAATGAATGGTTGATTGAGTGAATGAATGAATGAACGAACGAATGAATGAATAAATAGATAATCAAATATACAATACAATAGAATAGATAGCACAATACTGGCGTACAGGTATATTTCAGGTATATAATATATCTGGGAACGAACTCGAGGAGGTTGGTTAGCTGGAGTTGGCCGTGATCATGTTGATTTTGAGACATGGGAACATTGTCTTCAGATGTTCTATTCTTAGAAATGGTATCAGCGGGATCGGACCTTCTGGGTGTGCAGTTATTAAAAGGGCTTTGTTAGCTGGAGTTGGACCGTGGCGATCTTGATTTTAAAAGTGTGAAAACACCATCGACAGGCGCGTTCTATATCTGGAACAGGGTCCGTGAGGTCTGAGTCTTTTGGGTTTGAATCCCGGATATAATGGAATAATGGAGACAGATGGTGTCTTGCGCTTGTGGACCGTGATGATCTTTCCTATAAAAAGAAAACCCGTTGGTAAATATAGAAACAGTGTCAGTGTGGGGATTGTGGGTCGTAAAGAGTCGGCGATTACATAGCTACAGTTCACCAGGTTTAACACAGGCACAGGGTCATGACCAGGTGAACGGTTCAATGGGCGAGTCCAAATAGTGAGGGGAGGAGGGGGTAGCTTTTTCAACATAATCAACACGTGGGCGTCAAATATAAAGAACAAATTGTTGTAAGAAAGGATGAAGCCCGCTTCTGGAATAAGAAATTTCGTTGGCCCTTGGAGAGAAAGTCACCTGAATTGTGATAGAATCGCCGCACGCATGCAAGCAATCAGAAAACGACCAGGATCAGAAGACAACTACATGTGTAGCAATGACACTATGATGGAGATCCTTACCAACCAAACCAAACCAAACTAGCTCGTCTTGAATATTGGCAGTTGTGGTTTCACGGATCTCTTGCCGCACTCACTCTGAAGATCCATTCTGAGCAGCTCCTTGGGGGGTCCTTTGGTAGCCTAGTGCCATCTACTGTAGTTCAAGCCATGGTGTTGGAGAAGGGAGCCACGGAAGGTTGAGTTGCCTAGTTCTCAAACAGTACACAGGAAAGAAACGGCAATTAATATCACAACGCTGACTGTCACAGCTATCCCCCCTCCCCCAGGTGCACCATAACAAAACGAGTAGAACTCTGCACCCCTGACAGAACGGACCGAACAGTAGCCAGCTCCCTGGCGCCACGTACGTTATGGTCTGCTTCACGTCGCCTGAGAAACACAAGTTCGCGGCCGACAGACTAATTCACACGTCTTAACTGTAGTTAGAAGCTAAACGTTGCTCCAACACAACAAACAAGTCTATCGGCTGTCCGCACTGCAACCTTCATCAGGTCCAAATGACCAACCACTTAGGACACGTGACCGTCAATCAGACCTCAGGGATTGGTGAAATGGTCACAGATAAGCTTCTACAGTACTGATGTATATGTATCTGTATCTGTACAGCCGGTATAACCGCCCTTCGGCGTAACACACCAGCTTCTATATATGTATAGCGATACTAGGGAAAAAACGTATTTTTGAACACCCCAATCCTTGACTGATAACTCTGGTTCTTAAAGACACGTACGTTCTGACCATGTTTTCCATTCCATTTTCCCCAGGATAACCCGTTCTTTAAGGGGGAGAAACTGCGGCACGTCGCCGCCAAGAAGTCTCCGGAGTTGTCCCGCCAGAAGCGCTACTGAGGGACGGGCAGGGATGGGGGATGGGCGGCTGACGGTCTCGCTCTTGTCCTCCCGACCATACAAGCTACAGACTTCCTGGGTTGCCACACACCGTCCTACATATCTGTCAAACATATGATTTGTTGTCTTATTCTTTACACTGGCCAGAAATTTGGCACCCCTTAGCACTGAATCGTTGAAGTGAAATATCAAAGTCAAATGCGTCATACCATACCCTGAATTGAGGCAAGCAACCTCTAATAGAGGACACATTGGGTCAAGTTGAAATGCACGACTTCCGACGTGGTGCCATTCACATTTCTCAAGAAACGTTCAAAAATCTTAAAGAGTATCAGCGTTTATAAAAACCTAGGTTTTATTTCTTGTAATGATCCGGACGCACGCCCGGGTGCGTGCCAGCTATGCTAGTTATGCTATAGAAATTCTCCGCGCTCACATCAGACAAATTACTGCAGATCACGAACGTACCGGCGCGTTCAGTCGGAACAGACGTCACTGCCATGGTCAAGGACACACCTGACCTCTACCAGCCTGTGTTAGTAGCTTAAGCCCCGGTTACAAACATCGTACGATGCACTTACAGTGTTGTTTTTTTCGCGTCGATATCGCCGTACGTACATCATAGATTTTTAGAAGAAACGAGTACAATAGTTCAATTCTTTATAAACTATTGCTCCCGTTTCTTCTCAAATCTACAACGCACCGCACGATCGTCGCGGAAAACCCTCCACAGTAGGTGTGTCGTACGATGTATGTGACCGGGGATTAAAAAATAGCAGAAATCAGCCAAATATGATGAAAAATTTCCCTTAGATTTGGTTGATCCTTCTCAACCGTATATTACCGACTTCGGTAGGCCAGTTGCAACGTTGGGCTTCATGTGACATGGTTATAACGCCAACGACGAATCATTCACCACATTTGTACTGTTGTTTAATCACCCTAAGGAGTCTGGTGGAGACTGACCTGAGATTCTAAGGGAAAAGCGAGACGAAGTCCAGTGGCCTTTGTCATGTGTCTGTTGCTTTCGTATTACTTGGTGTTTGTTAGTTGTGTCATATGATGTAGCCGAAATATTTCATGGTTAGAAGTTCCAAATATGCAGTATGTGACTTTCACAACGTCTTTGACAAGAGACGGGTGACCATGTACATTGTGCAGTGCTGTCGCGAGTTTCCCTTTGATATGTAGCCTCCACTGCAGGCTTTAAGACAGTAGCTTTTTTCCTTGGGTTTACTAAGTACGCGCTGCTTTCTTGCCGGTTGCTGCTGTGTTCTGATGGCTGCCGATTACTCCACACTTATCGCCTAATCTTCTAGCAGATGTAACGACATAGCTCAGTGTTTTAAGCCTGTTTATAAAACATTTAGCACACTTTTCTAGTATTGCTCCTTTAAAAGTGCAATAGTAGAGGGACATACTAAATGTTACAAAAGTACGCGTAAACACTGATCCGGGTCCTTACATCTGCTTGGAGATCATTGCTGTCAGCATCTGCATAGACTAGCACGGCCTTAGGAAGACGACAGCATTCAGAGCACAGCACGTTAAAGTTAAAGTAGCAACAAAAGTTGCAGTATTGAAACACCACTATGGAGCCTACTGTGGAGGCTATGTTACTAGAGATGCTAAGAATAGTAAGATGTACCCCAGATTTCCCGGACTGACCAACTCCAGTCTTTGTCAAGGAATGAGCAATCCACTGCTTCTGTGACGTCACGTTATGCAGATAGAACATGTGCCTCGGAGAGCAGTGGATCATAAGTTGCAGAAAGTTTGTGGCACCTCCCGTCTCGGCTGAGAGAGTTGTAGGTCCCTGACAAAGACTGGAGTTGGTGAGTCGAAAGTTTAGCCGGTAAAACTAATTTTGAGTGTGTTGGAAATCACAGTTCAACCTTGCTTCATAATGACTTTTACCAACACAGATGAACTTTCAAGCTATGTACACGGAAAGACTGGATGATTGAATTCTGCCTGCAACTCTGGTCAGGATTTGATACAAGACGGTTCACAAAATGTATAAAACGGATTATAATCAAGACTTCCAACCGGCTGCTGTTCGAATCGACGTGCCTGATGACGTGTTGTTAAGAAAGGAGTTCTATTTTAAGTATCAGAATCGATACAAACGGACGCCTAACGATGGTCTCCAAGCAGATGTGTGGGGCTCTGCATAAAAATTATAACAGACCCGAGCCACACATCCGCTTGGAGATGAGCTACATAGGGGGTCCCGGTGGGGTGGGACAAGTTTGTTTGCCATGCTTACTGTCCGTCTGTCGGACCGGTTGAACCGGTAAGAAAGTCGACATGTCAAAAGCAGAGAGTGTATATGATATTATACAGTCGGAAGTTATCATCCCATTTGCAAAATATATATCTGCTTTGGTTGGACCTAAATGTGCAGAAGTTTACAAGAAACTACCTATTTAGTGGTGAAGCGTTGATGCAGGAAGGATACTCTCTCTCCAAACGAAATCTTCTACTACACAGAACTGTCTCTTGTTATCACGTCGTCATGACTACAGCTGTTGTTTTCTCGTTGTGTGAAGTTTCCTTATACTGTGACGAACTTCAGAGGAAATAAAGATACGTGCAGAAACATGTTTGTGTGCTTCAAGTTTTTGATTTTTCGTTTATATTAGATTAGGTATTAGATTAGAAAAGTGTGATTAGTGTGTGTGTATCATGTGTGTGTGTGTGTGCATGTGTGCATGTGTGTTTGTGTAAATAACTGTGTATATGTGTGTGTGCGTGCGTGCGTGTGTGTGTGTGTGTGTGTGTGTGCGTGTGTGTGTGTGCGTGTGTGTGTGTGTGTGTGTGTGTGTGTGTGTGCGTGTGTGTGTGTGTGTGTGTGTGAGTGTGTGTGTGTGTGTGTGTGTGTGTGTGTGTGTGTGTGCGTGTGTGAGCGTGTGTGAGTGTGTGTGTGTGTGTGCGTGTGTGTGTGTGCGTGTGTGTGTGTGTGTGTCCGTGCGTGAGTGCGTGTATGTCTCAGGGAGGGTAACAGACACTGAAAACTGACAACTCAATGTATTTCAGTCCTTCTGAAGTTGACTTACAGTACCAACAGTCACCCTCTGTCCCAGATGCATGCCCAGCCAAGCCCCTGGCGGAGGAAGAACAGACAATGCCAATCAAACCGCGGGGCGCTCTTCCCCTGACGCCTCGCCGTGTGTCCCGTAACGCCGCGGGGCGCTCCCTACCCTGACGCCACGGCGTGTGTCCCGGAATGAAGGTTAAGTCCACAGAACTTCCGAACAGTTCATCTCATGTGTTCGTGCGAACGTTAATCGTCGCCACCCTGCGAGGAAGCCTGAACAATCGGTTCGACAAGTTCATGCCCAACTTCCAAAATCGCCTAGCCTGGTATCCATCACATGCTAGCTCCATTCCGCTCCTCTGGAATCACTAGTCTCGTTCAGACTTCACGCGACTCCTAGCTCTACGCACACAAACGTCCAAAAGAGGGCAAACATGACCGAGAGTCTGTCATACGTAATTTCCAAGTAGATGTAAGGATCTGGCTCAGCCTCAATATTTTACGCCTGTTTTGCCCAGTGGGTATATGTGTACAATAAAGGTCTTCATTCATTCTAAATCACGCCAAGTCTGGTAGGGACTAGACCAAGCAGGGTATGGTGGATCCCAAGAGAACACCAGCGCCCTCAGACACGCCTGGAACCGGGGCTAATCGCTTCTACATCATGTAAAACGCCCAATGTCTGTAATACTCCATGTACACAACATTTGTCATGACAATTAACCCGTTAATTTACACAGTAACCCATTAACTCTTTCAGCTATTGTTCCAGTGAGTGCGTGAGTGATTGTTGTAAAAGCGGTGCCCATGATTAGGACCCCAGAGGCATGCTCAACAGAACATGCCGCACAGCGTCCGTGGGAAGTCACGGCTAGCCTCCGTAGCAGCCATTTCGGTGGGCGTCCTTAGAAGAATTAAAGATATTCAAATACCTAATCATTTCTAAGGCTTAGGTATTTATATATCATGTTGTATTGAGAAATAAAGACAGGTGTCTTGATGGACCACAGGATATTGGAGGTTTTTTTTTACACAACAAAGTTTTTTTCTTATTTGCCATCGAGTCGGAAAGTAGCTCCAATAATTTTAACTCTGAGTTACACCCGTTTCCACTAGTGACCAAAGACTTGACAGATCATTTCATAGACAAAGAATTATTCTTTTAAGTTTTGTGTTTTTTGTTGTCTTTTAAATAATACTTTTACATCTTGAATCACATTCCAAAGATAAAACCAAGGATCACAAAGATCCACTTTTGGTCGCTGTACGGTCGCTAAGCGATCGCCGTCTAGTTGGAATGGGATCTAAGACAGCAGACGGTCTGACGAGCACAGGAGACCCCAACCTGCTATAATCTGTAGACCTGCTGATGAAACCATCCACATAGTGGGATTCTGTTCGGAACATCAGTGTCAAGACGGGAAGGCGACTGTGGGATAAAAGTGTGAGACTGTTTGCCCTTGGTTCGCTCCCAGTTTTCATCGCCAGTCGGGGATAAGAAACCGCCAGTTCTAAACACGCCTTGACCGCACACAGCGGGCCTTCCGGGCGACAAGGTCGTGCGCTGGGCCAGATTAGCCTCAAAAGCAGGCTTCGTGGTGGTTCCTAATAGAATGCAATTCGCACACATATACTAGTAAAAGGTAGGTTCCTGCGCACACAGCATTGTCAGTGCTTGCAGACCTTAATGATGCTATGGGCATAGTCCTAGTGCATCTAGCTCTTTTTGGAATGAATATGCAATAACTATCATTCATGATTTATTCAATATTGCCGTACAGGCATATACAAACGTGTTGAAAAAAATAACAAGTAAGTGATTAACGTTAATGTTTTCTGGCGGCGTTCTTTTTCTCCGACATTAACCCTACATTGTCCGGCACAGTTGTATCAGTCAGAAATCAAAAGCTGAGAAGCGATAAGAAAACGCCCGTTTCGGAGTCTGTTATCGAGGCTAGCGCCAGCCGAGGTGTCGGACGTCGTCAGGGATAGAGTTAGTAGCCATGTTTGTTTCTGATTCGGGAAGATTTCCGCTAAAGCCCCTGTCACACATAGCCGACAACGGCCTCCTGACCTTCTCCAGACCATGGTTGGGAGTTACTAGTCGTGAACAAGGTCATCTGTGGTTGGTCGGCCTACTAGTCTTTCTTTAAAAGTTGTCTATACCAACCCGCCCAGCCGACTATGGATTTTGACAAATCAAACTCGGGAAAGTCATATTCTGCTTGGATGCGACCACAGGAGCGAACTGGAGCTAGAATAGGATGGATTCCAGGCTGCTCCCAACCCAGCGCCGACCTCGGTTAGTGGAGTAGTCGGGAACACAGTCATGAGAAGGTCCAGGCTTATTACCAGAGGATAGATACCTGGGGAAAAATGAACAGTTCACTAGTTGGAGATGGTGACTCTATACCTATGGACCGATAATTCCTCTGACAAATCATTTAACCTATTCGGCAAACTGCAATTTCTATTCCCTTTTAGCAATCTGTGGAGCACTGTAATATGTGTCAGAGACTAGCACTGTACCACTAGCTATCGAAAGACAGTATCAAATTGGCCAAGCGTTACGCTTCGCCTTACCTTTACTGGTGGTAATAGACTACATATTCCCCTGTGTACGCACACAAGCCCCCATAATCACAGCAATTACCAACAAACAACAGCGGAAATACCGCAACAACCGCAGAAATCCGAGCGGTGAAAATTGGCGGGAAGCGCGTCCCGTGAGAGCCCGGCGCGTCAGACGGTAACTAGCCGTGACTAATGCGCGGGAAATTCACGTCACCTCCCTCCCGAGGATTACCCCCCAACGACCAAGGTCAGGGCGAAAATTGTTTCAGTCTGGCGGCGGGCGGGGTGCACGGTTCGGGATAAACCCTACTGTATTCACCTGTAGTCATGACTACCACAAGTACATGTACCAGGGTTACCGACCCAGGACCCTAAAACTTGTTTTCGCCAGAACTATCGCAGAGTGGAACTTCTTGTCTCAAGTAAAGCAGAGGTATCCTCGCTAGATACCTTTAATAAGCCTTTATACAATGCTTAGAGCAAGGAGCTTCTACTGTGTAGAAGCTCCTTGCTTAGAGTTAGATGTGGAAAGGTCGTGCCTACTACTAGTGTTACGAAGGTAGATGCAGAAAATTGTGAGCAATCATGGAAACGACTAACCTCCAAGCAGATGTGACAATCGGGTCAGTGTTTTATACCCGTTTTGGTAACATTTAGCACTATTTTCTAGTACTGCACCTTTTAACGACTCGCCTCCTCCTAGCATCATTCTAGGAGGAGGCCAATCGTTAAAACGTGCAATAATAGAAATAGAAATAAGTTATGAATGTTGCAAAAAGAGGCGTAAAACACTGACATGGCTATGTAGGCTGTAATATTGGTGATTGGCAATGTCGATAGGGCACTCGGGACGAACGGAAACGTTTTAAGGTTGACGTCGTCAGAAACAGGCCCCCACCCCATATCCTTGGCTGCAAATGACATTATGACAATATGACTACTACACGCCGAAGTCAATGAACTCTCCAAGGTCGACGACACAGTGGCTCCACTTAGAATTTGACGTTTCACATAGAATCAATGGCGTCATAAATACAAATACACAAACTCTTCACAAAACAAAACACCGCCTGGGAAAGTCAAACTCAAAGCCAAAGGGTCATCCACTGACCGAGGAAAGCTGGGACATGACTTTGAAAACAAGGAAGGTTATGTACTTTGAAAAAATGGACGAGCACATTAAGGTCAAGGACACGGTGGCTCTTCTTGGAGTGTGTCTTTTCAAGTAGCACTGGCGTCATAGATGAACATACAGAAAGCTTTTGGAAAGGGACAAGATCGTCCACTGACCGAGGAAAGACGGGTCATGAAGAGAGGAGGCTCTGTCTATGGAAAGGCGCCCAAGTCTACTCCGTCTCTGCGTCTGTCCCAATGATTTATGAATAGACAGGACACGTAGTTGTCAGAGTTTGAGAAGAAGAGAAGTCACATTGGAGGCTAAGTTAGGCCTTCCTAGGGGGTTACGGATAGAATAATTCAGCAAAAATTATAGGGTAGTCAGAAGAGTGAGACTGTGGTGAAGACAAATGAAACTTACATTGGTAAAACTTTCTCCCTATTTGGCTAAATTTGACTATTTTTCAGCCTGCGTTGTTAGTCTGCTGGAGACCTTCATTCCCTCCACCCTGCCCAAACCAGCACCACATGCTCAGCTCGGTCGGTCGGCCCTTTTTTACAAGCTGTGAAAAGCCCTTCGCCGCCCGTTGATTTACAGGAGATTTAAGGTCCCCTTCTGGAGGCTCCTCCGCGGCGGTGGAAGACATCTACCGTTTCAAGTAGTCAGTCTCCGCGAGTTTGTGTTTTGGTAGAAAATCTCCTGGCGCCCGAGCAGCTTGGGTCGAGAGGGGGACACACAAACACGGTACCGGGTTAGTCGGCAAGGGGCGGCTCGATTGGAGAGGGTTTGCGGCTGGGGCCACACCGATTTAGTTTGCTGATTGAGTGATTCTTGCCTTTTTGCATGAATTTTGTGGAGCGGGCGGGTGGGCGAAATCAAAATAGAAACATATTCATCTTTTTATTTATCGAGATTTACCACATTTGTGGATGGATTGACATAACAGGACGTCACTTTTTCTAGATGTCAACCCTGAGACCGGACGGTAAAGTTTGAACCACTCACACTAGAAACGACTCTTACACTTTTCGATAAGTGTGATGGGTTCTTTAACGTGCTAAAGGTATGGCATAACAAATAGATGGAATAACGTTCAAAACATAATAGCGTACGGTAGAGATATTCTACTCTCCAAGCAGAGGTAGGGTTTTGGGCTTATTTTTGGCGTGTTTTTAGGCTTTTTTATCGGGCTTTCTTTTTTCACTGAATTTTTTTTTCCACTCAACGAGTGGAAAAAAAAATTCAGTGAAAAAAGAAAGCCCGATAAAAAAGCCTAAAAACACGCCAAAAATAAGCCCCAAACCCTACCTCTGCTTGGAGAGTAGAGATATTCCAATAACAACTTGAAATTTCTTCAACTGTTGGTACATGTACCAAAACTTGAGCATATTGGGGTTGGCGTGTGTCCAGAACGGTACATGTGATGATTTCTGTTTGCAGATTAGAAAAGAACAAGAAATGCGAGATTTCAAACTTGCTGGAAGTAGGAGTTTTTGTGAATTTATTGGCACAACCAAAGAGATGGTCTGGCGTACTTCCTACGGACCTAAGACAGAAACCTTGCAGGCTGAGAGCTTGTTGCGGGGATGAGTGGGAATACCCTCAGTATAAACTGTGTGGGTGTATTCACCTCCTCCTGTGTAGCGAGGAGACCATACACTGCCAACTTGATCTTAATCTACGGTTACATTACAACCCCCCCCCTCTGCCACTCTGTTGCATTCAAATACCTACGGACACACAAGCAAACAAATACATACAAGCAATGTCTCCGTACCCAGAACCAGGAAACTAACCTGGAGTGCCTGAGGAGTGTTTTAAACGGTCTGGTGTGACGTGCAGGGATTGTGATGGTGTGAAAACACGGGTAAACTTGTGTCGGAAAGTGACGCCAACATATAGACGGCGGGTCTATGGGCAAAATACTCGCCAGACGGCAGCCAGCAGAGGACGACCAGCTCTAGGCATGGTGGCTCAGGCACTTGGCACGTTTTTCGACGCGAACACAGAAAAGAAGCGTCCACTTCTAGGAAGAGCAGATGTATGCATCCAGCTCATTCTCTGTGGTTTACGTCTGTTCTTGCAACATTTATAGTCTTGGAAGAGAAACCTAAAAAATGTCTTGTCGAAGCCCACCCTGTACACAATAAGTCTTGTACCGCAGAATGATAGCTAGTGTCTCTTGATCACTTTCAGGTATGTTGTGGTAAGGTCCAGGTGGGACAAAGTGGTCCTACAGCTCTTTATGCAAATGTGTGCAAATGAGGCAAATATTGAAAATAAAGCAGTATAACTTGTGTAACACTTAGGTCAAACTTGGAGAAAGTTCACAAGAGGCGGGAGAGTGTTTTTCTGACCCTTGAAAATGGTTAGCGTGTTTCTATGGCAACATTTGCTAAGGGAAACATACTTCCATAGCAACGGAAAGGCATAGAGGCTAATATAGTCTTTAAAAGTAAGTTAAATTAGTTAATTTATGAAACACTAGTTGTATTCATAACAGTTCAATAAATAAATATTTCGTATAGTATGTTAGTTATGTGTAGTAGATTTCTTGGGAAAATGGTAAACGACTTTGATCATGCATCATACCAACAACGACTGGCTTTCGTTCTAATGCTGAAAATAAAATCTGTTGTGAAAGGTGCATAAAAATCGCCGCGAAGCATCACGTGGAAGGTTTCTCCACTTGCTGAGACGTTTAATGTCACATAAGTTTGTTTTGTAGGCTTGGAAACGGTTCAAATCTGGTCGAGCCCGTTCCGAAGCGTCAGTCCTGGCAGGATCACCACTGCCCAAGCCAAGGGGCGCAGGGACGGTGAACCGAGAGGCATCCCGCCGGGAAAAGGTCTGGCAGGAAGCCTTAGATTTTCATTGCATGCGCAGTTGTCAAATTTGACAATTTTAAAGATAATTTCTTGAAAATCATGCAAAACATGGAATATTACTCTACAACTTGGGAAAACCCATAACGTAAACTCTTCTATTTTGTAATTCCTGAACGTGTATGCTGCAGTGTAGGAAGGTACGCAGTAGATATTTTGTTGTACATAATGTATGGAATTCAGGAAGGCTACGAGCTCCTGAGTCAAAAAAAATCAGGGAATGTCTTTCAAATATTGGAAGAAATGATGAAACAAATATCATTCATTCTCCAGTTTGAGAAAGGTCACTAACGATCACGAAAAGAAGACTTTGATAATTAAGGTTGTTGCCCTGTCATTTCCCGGGACAACACCACAGCAGGTCTCACCCATAATGTACAAAGACGCGACAAAAGATTTACATGATGACGCCGATTAACCCCCAGCACGACAGAGAAAACACGGGGAGACGGTCGGGCCGTTGTCGGCTGTGTCCGTCGCGACAGGTCGGGCCTGGTGTCCGCCGACTGAGAGGCCGTTAGTACCTGGGGAGAACCACGGGGAGGATCACCCCAGCACTGACCCGTGACGAAAGGGAAAGTCGCTCCACCGAACCGGGTCTTTTACAACATCGATTCTTAGTAGTAATTCATACCATTACAATTTACAAACCACGAACACGTCTGTCCTCCAATAACGGGCCAAGTCTTCTTGAAAAATGTTAACCCCTATTTTGTCCAATAATTTGTACAATTTTGCTAGTCCGCCACGAGGTCTGGTAGAGACTACTGTTTTCAGCCTCCTGAGGAGTCTGGATGAGACTAGGCCTGGTGACATAATCTGTCTTGTAAGAAAACATGCGGGAGTTCAGGGCAAGTTGTTGAGGTAGAAAACTGTGGCTCGGGTCGGAGCAGTTTCTGTCTCGTTCAATCACAGAAGTGGTGGTGAGTCTGCCCAGGTATCTACAATGTAACCCGGTGTCTTCACAATTACAAGACCCTGCTCTCAGGGCGCGCTAACTTGTAGCCTCCTTACACTTTTTTACAGGCTGTACGGGTCGGGTCCATTTTTGGGGGATTATAATGTGCTGTTTTTCTAGTGATATATCTGTTCGGATTGTACACGGCTTGTTGTTAGCCACCTAATAGCGCTACTACGGAGGCGGCTTACATTACCCGGTACAATCAGAATATAACCAGGAAAAAACACAATATAAGCCCTAAATATCCCGACCGCAAGAGCCTGCATGCTAAGGTGGCTGGCTAAACGTGTGCAAACGGAAGAAATGGCTGGGCGGGGACCCGTGTTTGCAGCGGTTTTATCGCGGAGACGATAATTGGTTGACAATCCACAAGAGGTGGCGAATAAACAATTAGCGGGTCGTTACGACCAGCGGGGCTGGGCGGGACGCTGGCCCCAGTCCCCCGGGGCACCCCGGCAGCGCTCCACGGTAAATATTTTGAAAACGATCAGTCTGCGGCGCATCTGAGCGACGGCTAATTTCACGCGGATAATTAATAGTTTTCTCTGGGCCTGCCACGTCGCATTTTGGTCCGGCTTAGCGCGCGTCGCCAGGATGGCGGCCCGCAGTTCTTGTAAACTCCGTCCCGGCCGGTCGCACCGACGCCCAGTCTGTCTGAGAGCCTTCCAACACAAATCATTCTCTGCCAGCCCAGATTTCTCTTGCAGGCGAAACGTGCTCGCAAAGTGCAAAATAACCCGAGGTTCCCACAGAGGTACATGTATTGTACACCGAATCACCTTGCAAGAGCGCCCTCTTCACCTGGGGAGCATGAACTGCAGGCACAGGGCACGCGATCCCTGGTCTCACCCCGGCACTTGAGAAACAAATCAACGTGCCAAGTTCTTTAATACACAGTTTATGGTTTGTAAAACAATGGATTCTTTTAAACATAACAGTCTTCTCCTTTTTGGGTGCCCGTGTGTGTAAGCTTAAGATGTATTCCTATTCATGTTGATGATGCGTTTCTTTCAGTAGTTAGAAACGGGGCAGTGAGTCAGGGTACGGATTTGCTGGGTGCGAATTCCTTGTAGAAGTGGTGACCGTTAAGTTAGGTCAGATCCGCATTGTTGAAATCTCGGGGTTCTCTTGCAGTCCGCGTAAATCGCGGAAACGTTTTTTCCTCCCCTTCAACACGCACGCACGCTCCTGGGCTCGCCCCCGGCTCCGCACCGAGGCGGGTTGTTGTCCGTCTTCCCGCAGAAACAATTGCGGATCGGTAGACCTGGCGCCTGGGTAATTCTAGGAAAACATACATGTGTTGCTATCAGACACAACTTATCCACTGACAGCAGCAATTGTGGCGCATTGTGAGCCCGGGTGATCCGAGAAGGTTGGTTGAACGGCGTCTCCTCCGAGCCTCAGGTGTTGCGCAGACGGAGACAGTCGCGTCACGCCGACGCACGCACGGCGACAGGGGGGAGGGACGCGCGACGTCGCCACGTCACGGGGCGTGGGACGGTCCTGAATGGCTCGGTCCTGGTTACGCCGGGTAGTAATTGATGGGTGCCGGGGTGCGTGCTTTCCACCGAGGGAGATCAGAAGAGCGATAAAGCCCGGCGGGCCGGCAGCTCAGCGCCACGGCTCACATCATGACGCCGTTCTAGGGGGTGACAAGCCTTAATCAGCTGCGCAGCCAATCGGTCGGGGCTCCTGAGAGATAAAATTCCCAGACTTGAGCGGTCATGCGTTGTCCCCGCGCCACGGCGGCGCTGCTTCAATAAACTTCTTCATTTCAATGCGCATGTAAAGCACTATTTAAACTGTTGGCAGCCGCTCGCCCGCAGGACTAGCGCTCGGACTTCCTGCACGGTTAGGACGTGACTGCAAGGCTCGCGCTCTCACACCAACCACACCGCGCGTACACACGGACTAACCGCAGAGCTCACTACAGAAGCACACGGCTAATTCCGCAGGCACTGCACGGGTGCTGTAGTACGACAGGGCAAGCAAAAAGGTAAGGCAATGCCGTTTTTTTCTTTCTTCTGTCTATACGTTCTTTTAAGTTAAACACGTTCTAGTGGTTGTGGGGAGTGGAAGCGTTAAGGCGGAGGGGCACATTGTTTTCGGGGTGACCGAACTTACACTATTCCGCACATTCCGGTGACATTGTCAGTGACGTGCCTCCTCCGTGGTCTCGAACAGTCGAAAGAAAGGTTACAAGGCCCGGTTGTTGACTCAAGGTAGTAAACTTTCTAATTTATTATATATATATTCATACAAATGTTTTTCATCTCTTTTAGTAGTTTTATATTTTACTGGTCCTCGAGGTTATATGTCTCTCTAAAATCACAGTTTTTTCTTCGTCTTTTTTGTATGTATGTATGTATGTATGTATGTATGTATGTATGTATGTATGTATGTATGTCTGTCTGTCTGTATGTATGTATGTATGTATGTATGTATGTATGTATGTATGTATGTATGTGTGTATGTGTGTGTGTGTGTGTGTGTGTCCGTTAGAGTACACGGTAGTTTCGCGTCGAAAATATAAAGGAACAAGAAATGCTTTCAACAAATTTGCAAAGCTGGCGACATGGCAAGATAGGGTTAGCCAGCAATAGTAGCTGTGGGGAAAGATTGTTGTAAGCTTGGCTGCTGACGTTGCAAATGATGATTTGTGAACTTCTTCAATTTTTTTTTTTTTTCAAATGTGGCGTTACGTAGGTCACGGGGCGATGCTCCGAAGTTTCTAGGCGACAGGGACGGACGTCCTGGCATCTCCTGCCCATCACTGCCGCTTAGGCGCAGCACCAACACAATAATACCCTTTCAAATTGACGGTTCGAGAGGGATAAGCGGGCGCCGGCACCGCGGAGCCTGTCGATAGAGCTTTCGGGGTCAGCGTGCGACCAAAAGGCCGGGTGGGGGAATCAATGGTTGTGATAGGCTCCAATTCAAGGACGATTGTTTGCGATTGTTCTCGCCGTTGTGGCTGCTTGGCTTTCAGTGAGCCTTGTTTGCACATGTCACATAACCTGTTTATTTTGTCTACATAAGTCCCCCGTCGAGAGAGAGAGATAGAAAGAGAGGGAGAGATACTAGTAGATAGAGAAAGGCGTAAACGGGAAGTTTAGTTTGTTGGAAGGAAGGTGTGTAGTACGGAGGTTGAAACGGTCTCTCCCCCGTGCTCAGTCTGCCGGGCGAGCGGCGCTTGTGTAAACTGTGGAGAGGGTGGTGAGAGGTCCTCGGGTCACATCTTCTCTAATGGAGTTCTTCTCGCGATGTCGTTTGAGGAATGGCGCGGCTCGCGATGCCAGCCAAGGACCCAAAGGTTCTGGCGCGCCTGCCTGATGAATGAGTAAAGGGACTTTTCTCCAGTTTTCTGGCATTCACGCAGTCGAGGCGGGCTCCTCGGCAAGGGAAGACGCCTGTTCCAGACGGGGCGTCTACGCCCAATACCGATCTCCGGGCAGGGTGAAAGGAAGTTATTCCTAGCGATAGGCCATAAAATCTTCACTTCGCTTTGGACGTACACGAAACTGCGATAATCACGCCACTTTGCGTTACCTGGTAAGGTTTTCTGTAGGTTTGACACTTTCTCTAGCTCTCTAGAGCTTTCGTAGATTTCGCGCATTTTACGTTACACTCTATTCTGTAAGCGACGTGTCATACTTGCCTTACTTAGTCCACACGGTGTGCTGTTTTAGTTTCCATTAGTCTGAACAAAATAGTAAAATGGGATGAGTACTTTGTCAGGGGACCAAGCCGGGTAGGGAATTCGTAGGGCAAATTGGCCAATTTTTCAAAATCATTTTCTTCTTTTTGGGGGGGGGGGAGGTGAGCTATGGGATGGGCGTTTTTCTCTTACTTTAAACTTTACTTTCATCACAGCTTTTTGGCTGTAGCACACGCTGGTCCCTGTTGTATGTATGTATGTATGTATATATGTGTGTTGTGAATGAGAGCTGGCAGGAGGTATGAGTAACATATATGTGTGTGTTGTGAATATGAGCTGGCAGGAGGTATGAGTAACATATCACCCCGGCATATCTGGCGGCGTGTCGGCATGTCAGCCCCTGACCCTTAGGGATGACGGGGACACATTAAGATAGCGGGGATGATGGAGCGGGGAGGGGTCGCGTCCCCAGGTCACGGCTCTGACTTCCGTGTGTTCCTTATTTCCTGTCCCTGCAGGATGGCGGCACGGCAGGTGGGGGAGGCGGTCTGCGTGGCGGCCCTGCTGCTGATGGTCGGGGGAGTCCACCTGGCGGCGGCGGCGGACGGAAGCAGGTGGCGGGACGACGAGGGGACTCCCCCCGAGGAAGGAGAGGACTTGGAGCTGCTGGCGTTCCGCGGGCTCCGGTCGGGGGAGGACGGGGCCGTTGCCGACAGCGGGTTTCTGCCGACCCTGCCGGTGTTCAGTGGATTTACCGCTGCGGACTCCCTGGAACCTAGTGTTTCTACTTCTTATTTCGACGACTCGTCTGAGGAAGAAGGCTCTTCAGACGAGGACGAGGAGGACGAGGAGGAATTCGACACGCTTTCTGTGATTCGCGGCGTGCAGAAACACGCGGAACTCCAACACGACGACGACGATTTCGTCGACGACGACGACGACGACCGCAAGTCGCGACGGAAAGCCCGTCGGCGGTCTCGGACGCGGAAAGCCGGCGGCAGGAAGCCCCGGCACAGCGCGTCCTACATCCCGGACCCCGACAAGGACATGCCGAACGAGAGCGACCAGCAGATCGACGAGCGGGAGATCCTGAAGTCCTCCCGCCGCGCGCTGGTCGTCACCGAACGGAAGTACCTGAAGCAGGACTGGTGCAAGACGCAGCCGCTCCGACAAACGGTCCGCGCCAAGGGATGTCTCTCCAGGACCATTATCAACCACTTCTGCTACGGACAATGTAACTCCTTCTACATCCCCAAACACGTGCGCAAGGACGCGGAGTCCTTCCAGTCCTGTGCCTTCTGCAAACCCCACAGGTACAGCATGATCACCGTGACGTTACGCTGCCCCAACCTCACCCCAAACTTCAAACGGAAAAGAATACAGAGAGTCAAGAAGTGCAAGTGTATGTCTGTCATACTGGAATAACTTGTAAAATAAACAACTACCGTGTTTTAACAGACTTTTATTTGTCGCAGCTGTGACAAAATAAGTTAACACTCGGGTCCAAAATCCCATGTTGGGAAAAAAGAAAAACCTCAGAAACGAAACCAGCGTATTTATTCCTCATTTTAAAAGTAAGTGTGACCTGAGAGTACAGCACGTCGTCTGGGAAGTTCACTTTTGGATATACAACCACTGGGATAAACTGTTCCACCGAGATATACATATCTCAGAACAATCAGGCCAGCCAGGACAACCACCTGCGCGCGTTCGCCCCAGGGTCAGGGGAGCCCTCGTATCTCGCCGATCCTCCCCTCGGGGGGCAAGCGGACAGTATGGGTGGAACGTACACGCGGTAAGACTGCATATATAATAATGACTTGTACAGATATATAATACTAAATGGACCTCTTCCTTCTCACCGCAAAATGACTTGATGTAAATATTGATGTACGTGTGACTCAGTTATACCTATTTCTAGTAGGGGAGGGTTCGCAAGAAGAAACCCCTCTCGGAATCAGCCTGTAGGTTACAGACAAACCGTGAGATTTATTATGTGTGACGTTAATAATGCGACATCGCGGGACCTACATGTACGCACGGCGGGCCAAGTCTCCAAGTGATAGTTACTACAACGCACGGCCGTCGCTGGGCCGACACGGAACACTAACTATACTACTAATACTTGTGTGCAAGGACTTTGGTTCATTCCAAAACACGCAAAAGAAAGAGTTTAGACCGCCATTGTCGTCTTCCGACATTCGGTACGTACAATTTTAGTATTTACAAGACAAGGACTTTTCTGTATCTTATTTGACGATTGAAAAAAATCGTTTCCGACGACAACTATTTTCAAGTCAAGTATACAATTACTGTATTGTACAAGTTTGTATATAAAGAATAGGAACTATTTAAATAAATACAGTTTTTGGTGATAACTTACCACGATTCTCAGTGACTGCCTTTCCTTTAGTTTAGTACCTCCTATTGCACAGTAGCTGCTTTAGTTCCCATATGGGGAATGCACCTGTCAGTGCTGACAAGGAGGGGTCTGTGGGGGGTTGGTTTGGCATTGACGTCTAACATTGAAACTGTCCTTTAAGTCAAGGCATGTTTTGACTATACATTTCACTCCTTCACATCAATTTCCATATGTACAAAAATCTAGAATTCTCTCACGTATCCTCCAAAAGGGTTGCTATTGACAGGTACACACTAAATAGTTACAGACATAGCATGTTATGACATATACAATGAAGGTTAGGCCCTTCCCTAACAGTAAGGGCGTGACGCGGGCGTGCGCCTTTCCTTAACAGTAACGTATCACAAACCATACCATATGATTCTGTTACACTCCTTGCTTTTTATTTGCACGGTTAACCAGTTTAAAAATTGTACTCTTCATTGTGTTTGTACCATTTCAAGACCATTCCATGAAATGTCCACATACACCTGAAGAAGTGGCATGCTGACTTGCATATATTTTCATACTTCAGATGGAATGAATGTCTTGTAAACCATTTTACAATGGTTACAAGTTCCCTAAAGATTTCACAACTAGAGTTGTAGAAACTTATGCACTAATTCATATGTATGTTCTTTAAACCAAACTAGACAATTTGTGCATTTTCTGTAGTCTACCAGACTCCAAAGGGCTGGTGGATAATTGAGGAAATACACTGCCACGGGTTGCCATAAGCGTACTCCTATGGCTGGCTAACTCCTCTGGCACATTATTCATTATTAGTCTATTTGCCCAATTTCTACTATTTTCCAGCAACCCTTTGGAGTCTGGTAGAGACTACACTTTCTGGCCATATAGGCCACCCTGAAATGAATAGCTTTCCTTTTACACGTCCATTTGTTCACTCCTGTAAATATACTGTGCAGAAAATGGGCAGAAGTTCAAGTTGCTGGCACAGTGGCAGGGAGCCAGCAGACTTCCATAAACATGAGTGAAGGTGTCGCCTATGTCAGGAACGTTACATGTTATATGCATCATTTAACACTATGAAATACCTTCCCACATCTGACATGACCGGCATTATGTGTAGGTTGGGGTTAGTGAGCTACATGTATGGCAGAACAGAAGTCACATGGATGATGGAGACTGTTCCAGTGGAAGGTTTAATAGAATGGCATTAGCCTCTACCAGGCCATATCGGAGTACACTATGGTTGCAAATTGCACTCCTCTGGTCCCGACACTTGACACTAAATTCAGGAGGACTGTCTACATATTACACTAAATTTAGGAAGGAAATTGCTACAAACTTCAGGGATACTATGTTCAATAGTTGTTGCCATACATTGTACCATGTACAATTGTGGTGCAATAAAGTTCTATACTTCTATATCTATTCTATCTGTAATTGGCTAGAGGAGAAAATCTAAATGGTGATATTAAATCGTTGTCTGTAAGCCTGGTAAGGAGGCTACCATTTCCTCATGGCCTCCAGGATCAGAGTCCAGGGAAAAGGAATATGGTGTTGATCTCATCTTGAGGGCAGCATGATGCTTGTTTATCCCCAACTATATCTCCCATTTATCTGGTCTTGCGAGATAACAAGACTGTGGGGACCAGATTACAAGTGACAGTGGGTATGCCAAGACTGTGATACAGCTTCCCAACAAACACACAGTCTTCTCAATGGCTTGCGGCACACAAGTCATTAGCAACAGGCAGGGTGGAGACTGGCCGTACCTTTCCCAAAGGTGGATGGAAAAATTCCAGCTCTTCCTCCGGGCAAATTGCTGATCATTAGGGAGACATTCTCCTCAACAGATTTGGAACAAATTGTTAGAAATTCCCACTGTTTTTTTTCCCTTGGACTGCATCAAATCATTTCCTTGGTTCTCAGACAAGACAAAGTGAGAGGACATGACGAAAACAGAGGACTACTTTTATATGACTTCATTCGCTCCCTAAATCTGTGTGTAGTCCCTCCCCTCATACTCCATAAAGACAAATTTTAAAACAAATGTGGATCTTCCAGTTGAGCACTGTGCTTTTAAATCTTACAACCAATAAATCAACTTGGTCTCCTTAGGCTGTCAGGCCCTACATGTTCTCTAGCCTCCACAATGCCTTTCTAAGGGATTATGGATCGTAGAATTCCACAAAAAAAGGGTCAATAATTGGCCAGGGGAGTGAGCCGGCGGTGAGGCTAACATTTCCCTTTGATAACTGTGCAGGCAAATGTTACCCTATGGTCGCCAAACTGCCATGGCAAATTATTCTCCCTGTTTGGCTAAATTTCACTATTTTTCAGCCCACATTGTGAGTCTGGAGGAGACGACATGTTCTCAGGTTCATCTCCAGTCGCTGCCTGTGATTACATCCAGCTGTAAGGAGACCAGTCTTGAAACTTCAAGGATTTAGGGGATCGACGCCTTCAAGAAACAAACTTCCTTCCCACTGAAGACGTAAATCCTTCCAGAAACAACTGGGCGACTTTTGAGTCTTGGCAGGAAGTTTTGGCACCTTTATATCGTGTGTCATGTAGCTAATCTCGCACCTAAGACCCTCCCAATTCCTTCTGGCTGAGTAAGAATGCCAAACTCAGCAGTGTCGAATAACAAGCACCTCCCCGATGCTACCCTGTTTGCAAAACAGTATCTTCAGCCAGTTTTCTGAGGCTTTAACCTTATCCCTGCTGGCTAACCCCATAAAGAACAGAGAATTGGTCGACAGACGGCTATTCCAGAGTGCTAAAGGTTAAACCTTTCTCAAATGCCCATGGAATCAGACCAAGCCACACCACATCATTTCCTGGGTTATAGAAGGCTGAAGGAAAAAGTTTTACTATTTTAACTCTTATTACTTCATAAATAAACAGTTTCATGAAGTTGGTATTTGAATAATTCTTACACTGTTCTTATTTCACAACCAAAATTTGAACTACAGACTGTCAAAATGTTGGCAACAGTTGAAATTTGGTTGAAAAATACGAATACTATTTATTATTACTCCTATTTGAAACGTAGTGTGACAAGATACAAAATTTCTCCCCATGTAATGTTTCTTCTTTTACTTTAAATCTGGGAATCAAGAAGACAAACTGGTGTGGCCTCAGCAGAGTTCACCCATCTAGCAGCAGCCAGTGCCTAACAGGGTTGTTGCTGTTCCTATTGGGTTGTCAACAATGCATTTAATCTGTTGTAATTGGTCCCACAGGCCCTGTGGCATCAGCACAGACTAGCCCTGGCACTGATACCTGTGTCTCCTCCACCCATTATCAGCTGCCACCCTCCAGCCAAACTAATTTAACCTGTTGGTTCCCAGACTTAAAAAGAAGTAGTGCTCAGCTTTAATACAACATGAAACAGTGGTAGGGGTAAACGTTGATACACAGAGTTTTAGGAAGTGTTGCGAACTTGCAATGCTCCTATATTCCAACAACTCAACCTACATGTTGTGACAACCCTAACCGTAAGTCGGAACGTAGGGGCATTGGAACATACGGATGTTCCCCTTCCAGTCCCCTAATATCACCTGACCTAAGAAACAAGGAGCTAACTAGGAGTGGCCTCCCACAGCTGATGATATCTACCCTCACTTTCTAGTGTCACTCTCCCCTATCTAACCTGGGCTGGCAGGGAGGGAGCCTTATCACACAGACAGATCCTCATCATCAACCTGCTGAATTAGTGCCTGCACTTCTTCAACCTTACTGTCTTGTCTCCGCCCAAAACAACTCACCAGGCAACAGGTACATACTGTAAATCTTGAAATGTTTGTGGTGGTCTTTTTGCGTTGACCTCCTCACCGCGTATTTACATTTTCAATGTGTCACTACTGTATTACAGAATACACAGTATACTTAAAACACAGCAAAAACCTTCATTTCCCCTTCTGCTGTGAGATTAAGCCCTTGGGAAAATTGACAAATTCTACAGTTGCTGCAATCTCTGAGCAGATGTACATGTATGGCTCTGACATGCTATAAATTACAGTATAATAGTCACTACTCTCTTCGTGCAGTTTGTATGTTTTTCTAGTGGTGCACATTTTCCTCTGTACTTCTGACACCACTACTGGTAGACAAGCCATTAAAACATGAGAAAAACATGCCAGAGCCACACATCTGCTTGGAGATTAACATGGACATATACATTTTTAAGTTAATCCTTTAATCTGCCAGCAATTCTATATCTGGTCATATCTGCAGAAGATAATCCTAGCAGCACCTACTGGAGATTGCAGACTGCTACAGAATGCAATCTCTGAGCACAAGTGTGGCTTCTGCTTGATGTTCACGTGTATGGAAATATTGTTTTGAGTGGGTTGTCTGTGGGTTTGTGTGTATGTTTGTCCAGACAGAGTAGGTTGATAGCACGTGGGTGGGGGATATTGACAGGCAGGAGTTAGTTGTGAACAAGGTCATCTATATTCGGGAGTTGGTTGGCGAGGTTGCCTACTAGTCTTTAAAAGTCGTCTACACCAGCTGACTATAAATTTTAAAAAATCAACCCTGGGAAAATCATCTTCTTCTTAGATGCAATCCGAGAAGTGAACTGGAACAAGAGTAGGATGGATTTCAGCACCGACCTTGGTTGGGAGTGGTCAGGAGCAGTCATGGGAAGGTCCTGGATGTGTGACAGGCTCAACGATGGACAGCAGAAAAACCAGGAGGAGGAAGTAGTAGGGAGCCAACGGGAGGTGGAGACAACGATGTAGAGACGAGATTGGGGAGGAATGCTGTTCGGTAGTTCTGTGGCTGACAGGTCTTAACAGGCCATACCTGTCCTACCCTGGCCCCAACACTCGCCAGGCTCACCCAACCCAACTCTGTGGAGCCAAGACCCGTCATCAGGTGATAACGATACCTGATAATGTCACAGGAAAAATGTCTTAATTACAACATATGCCAACCCACCCCCCACACAGATACTTCCTCTGTAATCTCTGTCACCGCCTTTAGTGGAAAGAGTAACAGAAAATAGTCCCAATGATGCAAAAACAGGCATAAAACACAGAGAATGAGCGTGATCCTTACATCTGCTTGGAGATTACATTGTACCTCCTGGGACAGGTGTGGTACAACAGTTTGGCCTGATCACAGGCGATCACAGATGTAGAACGTCAACATTCATGTTCAGTAACCTGTATTTTTGCACATTTCATATGGAATAACTACCTGAAAAAAAGGACTCAAAAACCACCAATACCAGCAATAGAAATTAGCTTTCCACATTTCTAAATATTCCACATTTATTGATATTTTTTTCGATTTATTTTCCACCTGTAATGTACACCTATGCTGTATACTGTTATTTGCAATTAGCATCCAGGCATGGTTGGCAATAAAGTTATAATTGTTAATATTATGAATCCTCTGATTCCCTGCCCAGCTAATTTCACATGCACTGTACGTCCTTGCTATAGGCCTGCTCGGAAAGCAGCCACCAGTTGTCTTGGAGACCAATAAATAAATAAATAAACAAAACAAAACAAAACAGACAAACATGTAGATAGAGTTGAATGATAGGAGCAGTACACATTACATGTTTGCCGCACCAGTGTCAGTAATATTCTCCATCCTGGAATATTTCCTCCGATTCATCAACAGCTGGAAGTTCGGAGGATTTCTCCTCCTTGGATGTCTCCTCCTTGGATGTCTCCTCCTTAGAAACTTCTCCCTTCAATGTTTCTCCCTTAGATGTTTCCTTTTCACTAGATGACTTCTCAGCCATACTGTTTGTCTCAGAAGAAGAAGATGTTGTTCTGGTTTCTTGAGACTTCTTACCAATATTTTGTTTCTTTGCTTCCCTTTCCTTGGACAGTTCCTGGAATCTTTCTTTAAGAGATTTCTGCTTTGGTGCATCTGTACTGCCCTCACTGTCCTTCTTTTCAGATGAAGCATCTTTCGAAGACATCTTCACTTTCTCCACTGCTTCCTTTCCTTCTTGTACAGATGCAACATCCTTTTCTTCCTTGGATGAAGCTGAGTCCTTCAACACTTTCTTCTCCTTAGATGGGGATGCCTCCTTAGATTTAGACTCCTCAGGTTTTTCTGCTCCTTCTGAAAAGGTTTCTTCCTTCACTGTAGGCTGCTTGGGAAGAACCTTGGCATCTTCCTTAGATGCCTTTGTGGTCTCCTTCAAGGGAACATCTATGGACTTTGACTTGGTTACCAGCTTTGCTTTCTGGAAGACAAGAAGAAGCAAACATTTAGTGGTGAACTGCACATCTTTCCCCTGTCTCACTTGTGTTTGTATGCACTGTAGTCTTAATAATACCGATTGCTTTTGAGATGTGAAATGTTTTGTAAACCAATATCATGTAATTCAGATGGGCAATGGAATTTGGATAAATGGATAGAAACGTTGTTAATTAAATAAAAAAAGAGTTTGCAAAGGGCAAAGACAATGATGTGAGAGTGATGAGAGAGTAGTAAGGTAGAACATGGGGTAAGTAGGCTTACATGTTCCAACTTGAGATGAAACACGTCTAATATCTACTGCATGCTGAAATCAAGTGCACAGGAGCATGTTGAAGAGCTTTAAAACGTTGAACAATTGTCGCTTCCAATTCACTGTAGCTACTGTTTCAACCTGGGGCTACAACAGTTCAGTGTGTCACAAGTCAGGAAACAAATGATCTTAATGGATTTTGCCTTGGGCTACTCCAGTACTTGACCTTTCCAGAAACTTGAGATCAAAACAGACAGAAATAACTTTTCTCAGAATGTCTTGCAGTCGTTTGAAATGTTTTTCCTGTAGTGCTGCTGGCACAGAGTCACTTAATCAAGTCCAACTTTTGCTGGAGCTAATGAAATGATAAGCTTTGATGTGAGAACTCCATTTGTTTCTTGCTACTTTTTCAATGCTAAGCCCTTTGAAAATCCCAGTGTGAAGCATGTTTAATGCCTGCTGCATGCTGTGTTATAACTCATAATAGCATGTTGAACTGTTTAAGTTAGATGTCTGGGGTTTAAGAACCTTGTTAAAGAACCTGCTATAACAAACATATCATCATCATCATCCCTGGTGCTTGTCTCATAAATGCATGATGGTTACAAATTGTGCATCAAATACATGTAAAAGGGAAATAAAGAAACTTTTCATGACATGATAATGCAATGCTGATGATAAAGGAACAACAGAGATATGGTTGCCCAAACCCAAATTACCAGACTTTGATACACTCATTTCTTCCACACTTCAGGGAGACCAGCTTGTCTCGTGCTGTCAGCACAAGTTATTCAAAGGGGACTTCTTCTGGGAGCCTGCTGTTAAGGCATTCTGCAAACTCAACACCATGCAAAATGGCATCATAACAGCACCATTTTGAAGGGTTTTAACCCTACCAATGTTTTGGCCAACACTTCACAATGAACCCTGATTCCAAGAGGGTTAAAATGGGCAGCCTTGACAGAGTTTGCACCAAACTTCTTTGGTGGCTGCAAATAAAAGAAAGGTAGAAATTGGCCACAAAGGGTGAATCATTTGCCAGAGGAATAAGCTGACAAAGGAGGTTCAACTGTGCCATTTTCAGCCACCAAAGAAGCTGGTGGAGTAATTTAGCCTTGACCTAATAACCTCTGCTTGCTGTCTAGATTAGAGGATCCTTGGCATTCAAATCTACATTCTTCAGGCTGGGAGAAGAGAGGGCATCAGCTGAGGTTCTGCATGGGAGAACAGGAGGCCAAGGATTTCCCACCCCATTAAGAAGTTCTGGTTCAGTTTTCGGCCTGCCATAAATCACCCGCACACTTGTGAGGACTCCTTCCTCCACCAGGAGACAAGTCAATTTCCTCCCTGATGCACATACTATAAATCATCTAATGTTCACAGTGGCATAAGATGTAGGCACTGCCTTCCTGAATTTAGTGAGAGACAATGTGGGGTCCCCCCCCCCCATGCAGGCCCCAATATCATCTTCATGACCTCGATTTCTTCCCTTCACTTTTAGCGCAGAAGTATCAGAACCAGCAAATGTGGTTACCTGGGCCTGAGGGTGAGAAAAGTTCAGATGATAACATCAGAGTCTGCTGGTATAACTTACAGGCTGGGCTTAGCTTGTCATAGAATACAGACATCAAACACAAGCCTGCCACATTCTTAAAACTTCATGATCTTGAAGGACCCTTTCTGTCAGAGGAACTGACACTAAAGAAAGCTATGATGTCTGTAAGATGATTATCACTGCAAGCTGGGAAGAAACAACAAGTACTGCCATGACCCTGTTTCACACATTTCAAAGCACCATGCAGCACATATTGACCAATATTCAAGGTATTTTGGGGAAAGGAAACAAACACTTGATTGAGTCTTATATTTGACTGCAGATTGTTCCACATTGCAGCACTAGTATAGAGTTCTGTCAGTCCCCTCCTTTGCCAAAGACCTGAAGATGAATTCTACTTGTTCAATATATCAAGATGTGACTCCTGTTCAGCAGGGACCAACTTCTTAACCTTCTCCAAGCTAAAAACCGTTTTGCACCAAATTTGTATTGGTTATGGGGTTAGGTAACAAGCTTACAGATGCATGGGGATATTGCATCGAAGATCTCTTAGACACATTTTTTCAGGGTAGCTGATGTATGTGACCTGGAGGAATTATTTTAGTAGACATAACAGTTAAACGATGAAATGACAGATATGGTGACTGTTAGTGACAGGACATATGAATGAAGGATATGTTTGGTTTCAGCCTCCTGCAGGTGTAAGGTGCTTACAGAGGTTCCCATGTGAACGCCTCTGTGAAAATTGACTAGTTGTGGACTAGTCCAGACTAGTCCCTTGACTAGTCCCAGTTTTAATGCCCAGGACTAGTCCCGACCTCAGACCTTTAGTGGTCCGGCAGGGCCAGGACCTCCCAGGACTAGTCAGGACTACTTGGACTAGTCCATTTTGGTGGATAGGACTAGTCCCGGACTAGTCCTGGGACCGGTCCCCGAACCGGTCCTGTGCGCGGCGGGAGGGCTGGGACCGGTCCTACATAGCAGGCTGTGTGCGACGGGCCGAGGCTGGGACTAGTCCTGGGACTAGTCCTGGGACCGGTCCTAATAGCGGGCTGTGCGCACCCCTGGGAATAGCAGCGCATCCAGGAATGCCCACTAACGTATCACAGATGCTGCAGGAGCATCTCACGTAACACCATTATGAGAGCGTCTATTGATAAAACAGTATGAATCTGAGTCTCTAAAATATTCAAGTTGTTGGGATGGTAGATACAAGACACCATGTATGTATTGTCTTATTTCCTACCCTTTTTTTAATACAAACAACAATACTTTCAGCTGTTAAGTACACAAACAAATTGAACAAGTTTATTTACATCAGAAAACCTACCTTAGTAATCTGCATGAGCAACATTAAGGTCTTTTCAGCATATTTGTAGTTCAGAAAGATTCCTTAAAGCTGAGTGGCAATTGAGTTGTTAACTTTCTTAATCTTGCTACCAACATTATTCAATGTGCAACTGCAAACAGTAGCCTGTTTTCAGAGAAATTCACACTGGCTTAGGGGGTGGGGGGTGTTGAACTTACCTCGGAAGTAGAATCTCCGTTTCCTGAGTAATCCCTCTTCCATACATGCTGTTGCTTTGCCATTGTCTTCACCCAGCCCCTCTTCTCCCTTTCTCTACACAAGTTTAGCTTGAAAACTGCCCCGAATGATTAAAACTCAGACACAAACACACAGAGAGAACTTACTTCACTGTTCCTCTGGTTGTCAGGACTGGCTTCTGGATTCAAATTGTGGACCAACTGTTCTCTCATTACAAATGCACCAATCACCGATTTTGGTGAAGATCATGTGATATTCTCATTATCATATAACGGGACTAGT
The DNA here is from genome assembly GCA_013266295.2 of Branchiostoma floridae x Branchiostoma japonicum. NCBI lineage: Eukaryota > Metazoa > Chordata > Leptocardii > Amphioxiformes > Branchiostomatidae > Branchiostoma > Branchiostoma floridae x Branchiostoma japonicum. The sequence goes on from CM023840.1 coordinate 22,044,008, forward strand.
CCAAAGGGTTGTAGTCAGGTCCGGGACTAGTCCGGGACCAGTGGACCTGCTGGACTAGTTATGTCCCCGACCCCCAGGACCACCTCGGACCGATCTGTGTCAGACAGGACTAGTCCCTAAAGTCTGGGACCTGCTGGGACCTGCTGGGACCACCTCGGACTAGTCCGGACTAGTCAACTGAAATTTTCTTTTTACAGAGGCAGTGCACCGCATGCGCACTCAGTGCCTGGTGAGTGACCTCAAAATTAAGATTAGCTAAAGAACTTTAAAAGCCTTTTTTGGGGGGGAATTTTGTTGAATTTTTGGCCTTTTTATGGTGGGTTGTACAGTGTAGGGTTCTGAGTGATTGTTTTTGCCAAAAAAATTGAGTTTTTTCATGAAGTTGCCTTGCTATTGGGTTATATGTTGCCCTACACCCCTCCTGCCTTACCCATTGGTATCGACCTGAAATATAGGGTCAAAGTGCACCAGTGTTTACAAACACGGCTGTAACTCAAGACTCGCCGATCAGAATTTCCCGAAAAGGCTTGTAGGTACATATTAATAAATTGGCTAATGCATGAAGGTGAGTTTGTGTGACCACAACTTCAGAAAGGTGAGATATGGTACCCCTTTTTTGGCCTGTTTTTGCATAGAAGTTTTTGCATAGGCGTCTCCCCCACATGTTGGACTCAGTTAGGGACAAACACCAACCTTAGCATTGTCAACATGTAAAAATATTTTGTAACACTCACATTGTTACATCTATGTGTATCATATTAACATAAATTTCTTGCTTCCATCCCATCAGTCCTTCTGTAGGTAGCAATGGCCATTGATTGCAGTCTTTGATTTTTCTTTGATAAAAGCTGAGGATTGGCCCATTTTTTCCTAGAAATTTCATTTCAAATGGTAAACATAAAGTGTCAACTGCCAATTTTTTCCTTGAAATTTCATTTCAAATGGTAAACATAAAGTGTCAACCGCCAACAAAAGTTAGGTTGTCAGCTTGTAGCTCTTGCCAGTTGGTCACTCAGCAGTGTGTTTCCTCCCCCACCTCTGTAGTGTGATGTGTAGCCAGTCTGGGTTGGACCTGACAGATAGTGTGCTTTATCTACCATCTCAGGGTGCCAAAACTTCCTCCTGATATGGACACAAACCAACAAACCTGCACCACCAACACACCAAGGGAAGTTCCTGGTTCTCGGCTTTAAAAAAAAAGAAAGATGAGAAATTTGAATATCAACGTACAAACAAAGTCTGAGGGGCAAGTCTAGATCTGTATGTTGGTTCATATAGCATCAGGGGGTGAATGTGGTCAAGTTTTTCTCTAAATCCCATTTTCAACTTCTTGTAGAAAGTTGACTTTCAACTGTCTGGGAACCAACAAAATAAATTGGTGCGGCCCATCCAGCAAACAAACTTCTTCATATCCTTCACTGATCCCCCTAAAAACCTGGTGATGAAAATGGACTGTCACAAGAAGATGGTATGTCCAAAAGTGCTGTCCGAACCTCCTACTGTTCCTCACAGCTGTGAAAATTGGGTTATGTCACTCACAATCTCTCCAAAGCTGCCAGGTCTACTTCAAGTCCTACATATTTGTGTAGAAAGCTGACCAAGGGGCAAGTCAATCATGCTCCAACTCTACCACAGACCCACTGAGGAAGGGCACTCCCTCTGCTCCCTCCACCCTGACCCCCAGTAATTCTTGTGATAACATTAGGAGAACCAACAAAGTGAGGGCACCTTTAAGGAACTCTTCAACGTCAAGGCTGTCCTCCCCTTGACACCTAAGATCCCCCAAGAATTTTCCTGCTTCCGACTCCGTGGCAACAAAACTTCCTCAAGTTAGGGGGAAGTCAGAAATGTTCGTGCTTATGATTCCAGCATTGACATGGCGACGAAAACACACGTCTTTGGTTAGCGTGGTACGCTGTCAGAATGTGGCAAGGCCGTGTTTTTGGAAACGGTGGCTCCTAATCACCTTGGAGCATACCTGGCGCATTCCTGAAGTAGCCGCCAACAAACTTTATCATACCAATCACATCAGTAATTTTTCTTGGTTGGAGGTTGAGGATTTTGTGCATTTTTTTGGGGGGGGGGATGTTTTGTTGTCTTTTAAATCATGCTAGTTTTACATCATGGATCATAATTATCCTAATTATAAAGTCATACAAATCCAACATTTGTTCCTCAATAATCACTCATGTCACTCAATGGTCTCCATCCATGGGAAAGGGGATCTTAACTTAGGAGGGATGCAGATCTAGAGGAGAGTGAAACCAACATTTTTCTACAACCTGCTATAGTGTGAAACAGGCACTGGAGGTTTGACAATGATGTAGATAGGCTACAGAGCTTGACATACAATGCATTGGTCAATGGCCATCAAGTACAAAGGGAGAGAAGGCATGAGTCTGTGATGTCCTCAGGACTGTAGTACACCAATGGCCAATCAATGACTCACAGCTGCCAATACATGTAGTTCTTCCGGCTTCATGAGACATGAAGCAGTACATATAGAAATGGATTTTGGACAAAATCTGTTCTATGTGGACAACTGGCCACTATAGACAGGTATCTGTGTCAATGGGACCACAAAAAAGTGGTCACAATGGCCAGGTGGTCCTTATGTAGAGATGGTCACCTGTACAAGTTTGATGGTAGTATCTGTAATTGGGACCCCCACACAGACACTACAGTATGGATGAGTGGGTTTGACATTGAACCTGGACATGGCGTATTAAATCACAGGGAAGGAGGAAATGAGAATTAAGCACGTCGGACAGACTGAAAACAAAGGATTAACACCTGGGAGGGACAGGAGTTCAGCTTTCTGTGGAGATCCAAGCAGATGTTGGGATGGAAGATCGTAACTTTTTCTGGCTTTCCTATTTTCCAGGGTTGTGTATCAGAAAAATGTAACAGCCAAAATGTAACAATCTTTCCCTTCCAATATATACTTGGGGATCTCTCTCTGTTACCACATAGGGGCCTTACAAAGAGGTGTTCTCTGCCAGTATAACAGTCCAAGGTGTACACCTGGCCAAACTGCACCTGGGTAACCTCTTGTCAGGGGTATAATTTGGGCTGTTACACCAGGTAATGGGAATTCTGTTGTCTTAACTGTGTCATAACTTGAATGGACATATTTCAAGATTATTTCATCCAATTTTATTGCTTTGTCTGCCATTTACAAATGACCAACACTAACAACATTACATGTATGTCATGTGTTTTTGTAATATCATGTATGCCTAAGGATTCCACTATAATATGTTTATGGATTTATTAAGACTTTAGTCATGTAATTTGTATCTTTGTTTCATCTTGTGTGACCTTTACAACCTTTACCCCAATGAAAAATAACCTGCAGGCCAATGTGATCTTCTCATCAATTATATAGATAATGGTTCAAACAAACAACAAAGAAAGGAAATGTATGTCATGTACATGTCTATCTTTCAGTAGTCTCACCTTCATCAAGACAAGGTTTGATTTGAATTGATTTGATGTTACCCAGCAGACTACATGGAACATTCCACAAAGGGATTTTTTGCCCATGTTTCTACATTTTTAATTAATAAAAATTTCTTTTAATACTCAAAAAATTTCATATGCATTAAAGTGGTTGGTACTTTTCATTGTGGCTGATCATTCAAAATGATCTCCAAGTTGGTACTTTTCATGGTGGTTGATTGTTCAAGTTTTGCCCACAAAAATGTAATAACGGCATAGCGAGAGACTGGCACCACAGGTCCCAGGGGAAATGTGGTCTGGTCCCAATGTCTCCATACAAGAAGAATGCCAGTGCTTAATTGACAGATAAAATTATGGAGGCTGTGAAATGTAGGGGAGGATCTGATGCTAATTGTGGCCTAATAATGATGATCACCCTGGCTCACTCCTGCCAGGGCTGGGGGTAATCTGGGGGATTTGTGTCGGCCCAGAGACAGGCCGAGCAGTCTAGCCTGCTGTAATTCTCCTGTACGTAGGGAGTGGAGATGGATTTGTGTCGGCCAAGAGACAGCCAGCGCAGTCTAGCCCGCCGTAATTCTCCCGTACGTGGGGAGTGGAGACGGCATTGTTTCCCTGTCAGCATGATTACACGCCTCTTCTAATGCTGTTATACAAAATCTAAGAACTGAAAAGAAACTCGGAGAACTAAGGCTGCTTGCAGGGAAGAAGACACAGTGGAACGAAATCATTGATAGCAGCAAGAGGTTGTTTCAAAAACTACACTGAGCTGCAGAATACAGTTCGTCATCATCTAACAGCATTTGATAATGTGGCACTGCAGTCTGCCACACTGAATGTGGGAACATCTTACAACTGCAATCACTCATGAAATGATTCCACTGGAACAACATGGACTTATGATTTATACGGCATCTGATGGGAAATCTGTACCATTTCAGGGAAAACCTACAGTCAGATACAATTTTTTTCTCTTTTCATCATGTTATCCTGCTGGATTTTTTACTTTGAAATGTCTGAGAACCAAGGAAATAGGTTGGTGTGGCCAGAGCACTTCACGGACAGACAAGGTGTATTTGACACTGTCTAGGTGAAACTGACCTGACAATTGTCTAAACCAGTGGATAGGTCTTTACAAATCATGTCAACAGCCCACACAAAAACATGGTATTATGATTTGTGACCTGTCAGTCAAGAGACCATCCAAGCATCACAGCGCTGGTCATTACTTCAGTCCACTGTTTTTGGCTTATCTGTCTGTTTGTGTGTCTGTGTGTCTACGTTTCTGTCATTCCCATGTGCACAATGCAGTTTTGCCATACATCCTCTGCACTGCTATTTTTGTCTGAATGACTGGAAGGGTTGCAAAGCAATATAGATAAGACAGGCCTGTGACTGATTTGAATCTCAAAATTCTTTTCAACTTTTAGCCTCAAATCAGTCACAAGCCAGTCAGAGATGGCAGACTGTATTGCTAGTCCAACCTGTACCAATGACTCTGCATGAGGACTACTTGGCTATCATGGCCAGTTTTTAGCAGTCCCTAGGCTTAGATTATTTTTCCATTGACCCAAGCATGAAGAACCCTATTCCTTTCTATGTTACAAAGCACAAGTTTAAGATTTTTTAAAAATTATTTATCAAATCTTCAGAATACAAGGTAGCCCCTTCGGCTTTTAACAAATGTTTTTTTTTTTTGGGGGGGGGGGGCAGTTAACACAACAGGAAACTTAACAAATAACACCTGAACAAACAGAACAAAATCGTAATTCAAAATGATGAAGATGACAGTAAAAGAGTTACAGATGATGAAGCCATTCCTTACCAGTCCTCCTGGTCTTGCTTTTCGCTGAGTCGACGCCACCTGAGACTTCTTCTCTTCCTTCATCTCCTGCACTTTCTTCTTGGCTGTCTCAACCCTGAACAAGACAAGAATTAGTCTCAGACATGTGTGACTTTCATTTAGGGAGGGGCATGTGGTCTAGTGATCAGCAACCCTATACATGTACTGTACTAGTATTTGATTCCTTCATTCTTTCTCTGGATTTCACACCTGAAGGCTTAACATCCCCTCCAAGGACAATCTGATCACAGAACTTCTGTAAAATGCAGGTGTATTTGAAGTTGGGATAGCTCTAGCCTACAAATCTGGCTTTTTGGGGTGCTTGTCAGGCTCTGTGCTTTTTTTCTGAGTTTATCAGTTCTAACTGTAGTTGGTTTCTCTACAGAGGTAGCCCATAAGAAACTGAGTACAATTAGAACTGATCTGCCATCAGAATGAGAAGCACATTACAAGCCAAAAATAGGCTGTCTCGTAAAGCCTGCTATTAAAGAAGGCTAAGTTAGCTCCTAGATGACCATCAAGTTTCCTTAGCTGTCTTTTCCTTCTGCCACACTGTCTTAAAGAGGTGACATCACCTCCTTCCCAGACCTCAGGTTTCAGTACAATATTGACCTTAAGGATGAACACCTTCCACCAAGACAGTGACCTTCACCTGACAGTTAGCCAAGAAACTGTGAGCAACACCAATTTATCCTTGGTTCTTGGAGATTCCATATAAATTCTAGTGGGAGATCAACCTGAAAACAGAGGGCTGGGAAGAAAACTTTTACCTGACATTCCCTGAAACTGTGTGTACTAAGGTACGTATATACATACACTGTATTCGACGTGATTATTTTTTGAACCCAAGAACCAACAAGATAAACTGGTGTAACTGGAGTGACAGTGACTTTGCATGATTGTACGGCCATGTGAAGGATTAAGAGGGACAGATCAAAGTAGCTGAAGACAGGACTTCTGAAGTACCTGTAGCCCTTTGATGAGTCAAGCTGCAGAGTGAGTTGAGAAAGAGCACTACTGGGGAGCTCTGTTGTGAAGTGGGGAAAAAGTGGTGGTGTTTTCACTAAAAGGCATTGAAAGGTTCCAACCATTCCTGGCATAGCCCACCCCAGAATAGACTGGGAAAACAGGGTCTATCGCCTTACCTATCTATTTACAGATGGGCACTCCACTAAAAAGAACAGTTCTGCTTGACAAAGTTGTGGCAAGTTATGTCTCTCGATGGCCGATAAGTTCATGTTTGTTTCTCTGAGCGACAAGTGTTGTGTGACACGGCACAATTCCTGACATACTCCCTGCCGACCCCACCCCCCTCCCGCAGCTATCCGACATCTATCTGTTTGTTGCTTCTCCCCCATGCATTCTGCCCGGACACTTGTAGACTCACAGGGGCAACAAGCGTCTCTTAACAGGTCCCCTCGTCCATGACGCCCAGGAATGCTGGGAATCTCCCAGCTAATCTGATCGGACAGCACAAACCAAGTCAAGTGCTCTGCCCTGATACCTTCCTTCCGGAATTCTGCCATCCTCCGACTCATGACAGCAAGAAAAGAGTGTACTGTCTGTAGGTCTTAAGGAACTTAAGGAGGCATTCCTCAAGGCAATCTAGGCAGCAACATAAGGCCCAAGGTGGAGGGTTGAGCAATTAATGTGACATTAATCAGTAAACCCCCAAGTGTTTAGGGAAGTGTCTCCACTGGACTGTAAAATTAAAAGGCAGCATAGTCTCCCTCCCTTCCTCTGGACATCACTGCAGCAGATAGCAGGGTACAACAACAAACACACCTCTCCCAGCTTCCTCTCTCCATAACTCAGGAGGACAGCCAGCGTTTTTAAGGTGCCCCCCTCTCCTCTGCAGCATTCTTCCCTTCAAACCCAAGGAGTGAAACTGTGTAGCAGTGTTTGGACTGCGAGGGTTTTGTAAACACTTAAACAGCTTTGCTTTCCCTCGGCAAACATCCCTGCCGGCATGAAGCAGCAGGGAAGGATAAACGCTATCCTTTCAAGTCTCCTCTCACTATGATGTGTAAGGAAAAGATTAGTCAGACCTCTCCACCACTCTCGCTTTTATTTCCATGGAAAAATCGACAGCCCTCAAGGATGCGGCAGTACTAGTGAAGCTTCCTTTTTTTCCCCCATCAGCACACCAGTAGAATCAGCTAACAGAGGAATGGCATTTTCCTGCATTTTAAGCAGTGCAAGTCTTAGACATTTTACAAAGCTTTTGCATACTATCCTCAGGAACAGCTTCTTGTGTAGTTAACAAACTCTTTTCAAGTTTTTTTCACATGGAACTTGCACTTTACTTGGAAAGGGTTAACCTTTCCCCTTCTGCCTAACCCTTTAACCAACATAAAATTGGTGTCAAAAGGTTCCTTCCCTCAACAAGGAGAAGGATAATTTTGGACTGCAATCTACCGTTATCGGTAACCCAAGATCTTTCAGGGATATTTTGGGGCCTTGGTGCTACTGACGGATGTGGTGCACAATCGGGTTGTTAGGGGGCCTTGGTGAGAGGAAATATCACATTATACGGTTCATGGACTTTAACTTCAAAGTGAGACGTCCTTGCACAGAAAATCACTGTGAAAGTATCGATAAGGGAGAAAACCTGGTTTACAAATGAATTTTCAATGAACATTTTTGCAGGCACATATCTAATATGATGTCCATTGGAACTTTGTAGCTCTTTGTACATGTATAACATTGACACATTGACAAAGACTCAGGTCACACTGTAGTGATAAAAAAGTTTATACACTTGTTTAAGCATTTAAGCTGTGCTAATAAGCCACCAACCCAACCAACAAAGGTTGTTCATCAGATTTCCCAGGCTCCTGACCACGAGATGAAGAAAGGAGAGGAAATATACACCTGAAAGAGAATACATACAAAATAGACAACTTAAGCTAGTGGACTTTGCTGAAAGCAAGATGAAAACTTTCCTCTGAGAATCCATATTGGTCTTCGAGTTCAGCATTATTTTACAAAATTGGAGAATGAAGGAAATAAAACGATGCCTAAAGGCAGACAACAACACAGCAGTACCAGCACAAAGGCCCTTTACTGAATAACAACACAGTTGAACAACAAGTAGTTTTGAGCAGCATTGTGCTCCCGTTACAAATTAGGATAGACCCATTCAAAATCTATTATCCTGAAAAGGCCCAGCACAACTTTCCCCGCTTTTACAGGCAAGTCAGCAAGGGCAGCTGAGGTCAACTGGTTTTAGTGGCCAGGATACCTTATTAGTGTTATCTCCTGGATTGTCCCACAATATTGGCGGATCAGGTCCTAATCCTCTCCCTACCACGAGCAAGCCGTAACATTTATTACAATCCTGACCAGACCACCCCTCTCTCCCAGCCATTAACAGATGGATATGAAGGTTTAAGCATCCCTGGAGGGAATAATTCTGCCAGGCAGGGACGGACACCCTTTGAATCGGTGTCCTGTGACTCTGTCTTCCTGTACAGCCAGGAAGTGGCAATGAGGACTGCTGACAGTCGCCTGCATCCTCATGGTTTTTGGTTGTTCCTGATAAGCTACACCTGTTCTCCTGCCTTCACTGCAGCAGGTTGGTACTAGAAGGGACAGGGGAGTGGTCACTCACATACATACATGTACACTTCATTTCATTACACTTAGGTTGTACATGTATGCATCTCTTCTCCTTAGGTCAGAAACATCCATGATTGAGACAAGCTCGACTCACAGAGTGTGAGGACAAACTGATCCCATAGGAGAAGCAGGGGTTGGGAAGGCTACTCAGGAACATCCCTTACCCCATTTAGACCGGATTTGCTCCGCTCTATGCCCAAGGAAATGAAATTGAAAGCGCACTAAATATGTGTACATACATGTACACCTGTTACACTGTCTTCAGTCCAGCAGGTGGAAAGTGAAGGTGACAGGGGAGGGTGGTCGACTCCTGATATCATCTCCACTGATCCAAATGAAATTAGGACGGAAGAAACAACAGGAAGCCAGGGAATGTGGGAACATCCCAGGAAAGGCTCATCTCCAAGCAGACGTCGGGAGGGAAGATTGTAATGTTGTCTGGCTGCTCCGTTACCATAGCTTGCCTTGTTGAGTGAGTTGCATGTCAGGAAAACGCAGCAGTCAGAACTTTCAATGTTAGGCCACACCAACTCAACTTGTTGGTTCTCATAGAAAAAGTGATAATGCTAAACTAAGTTTGTATTCTGTTAGTAATACCTGTCATGGACTCCCGAGGAAATCAGCCCTATTTGTATAAGATTGATAAATAGATCAGGACAGAGGAAAGACTACAGTTTATTAACTCATACCGGTATGTTCAGGTAGAGAGCATAGTCAGATTGGAGTTTGCAACCACGCCCTTTTAAATGACATTGGCAACTCAATTCTGCATCCAATACTATATATCAATTTATGTTCATGGTAGCAAAAGTTCGCAGTCTGAGAAAGATGGACATGTTTCCGGAACTATACGTTCGCGGTGGCGGCAGGTGCAGTAAAAAGAAAGTCGGTGAATTATTTGTTCATGGTAATGATACGTTCACAGTACAGAAGTGACCATGAAAACCGTGAAAATAAAAAATTGTGATTTACAGTAAAAAGTTGTCATGTTGGGGTCCCAACAGGGTGCTCTTAAGATCAGGAAAATGGTTTCCAAATCTGAAAGTAACCACTGAGTGTTTTATGTGAAAAGATGCCTGCTCCATCCCACCTGAGGTAAAAGGTTCTGTGTAAGCCCCGTGGAACAGAGCAGGGTCGATGGTAATCTGGTATGTGTGACTATCCAGTGCTTTGTTACATCAGGATTTATTTGTTTTGACTAACTTTTCAGACTCCTTGCCATGGAAGACTGATCAATGCAATTATCTAATGGATGCCCAAACAAAATGTTGCGGATGTGATTGCCAGTTTAATCGGCCTGGCTGAAACAGGATGGAAAGGCAGCAGTCGTGAAATCCGCTAGTCCGCCGGAGAGGGCCTTGTCTTGCGTGGGCGAACGTCCACACAGCTCAAGCTGCTACAGTATAATCTTGCTGGGGGTGGAACAACACCTTCTGGTCACGAAGCATGGCTGGATGTCTTTTTGTGAGAGTTAAGATGTCTTTTCCGGGGCATTGTGCTTTCCTTCGAAGAACAGATATTGCTTGTTCTGTCCCCTTGTGGCAGGGTGGCTTAGCGAGAAGATCCCAAAAGCTGTGTGATTTCAGGGTAGGTTTGCTGCTAAGGTGACTTGAGTTTCATTCCTCTAAAGGATCAACACTGCAGCCTTGTTGTATCTGCCGCTTTATTTTTTAAAAATTTCATCCTTGAATTCGAGATAAGTTCCGTCTTTCAAAGTAGCAGCTTTAGAAACACATTTTGGCAGCTTTAGAAATCAAGAGTAGATTCTTTTACTTGACAGTTATGTATGAGCCACCAAAATTACATGGAAACAAATACAAGCTGGAATGATCAAGTAAGAAGAACAGGAGCCACCAAAACTACTTACAGCAAGACTTCAAAGACTCTACAAGTCAGGACACTTTCCTCTGAAGTGCAAATGTATGTAGGGGAAACCAAGGACCATGCCCTTCAGTGCCTCACAAACATTATGCTACGTCCTGGAAAGAAGGACGGGAAAAAGACAAAAAGACCTTCTCAGTAGTAGCCAGGATGTCACCTCAAACCCCAGATGAAAAAAAAAGATAAGTCTGACTCTACTAAGTGTTTACCTGCAAAGTTTACCTGGTGTGTAATGTACACCTTTCCCATTTACTCAAACATGGCCAGGTCTGACCAACACTCACGGTGGACAATATCACATTAACTTAATATTAAACCTGGGAGCACGGCACTGCCAAGGAGCAACAGTGTCGCACCAGCGGCTTATCAAGAGTGACAAAATTTTATCTTCTATTTACTCCTGCACTGCAGCTTAAAGTGTGCTGTTAGAGGTGAATGTTTACACGACGTGCCTTTGTTGTTTGGGCCCTTAGCCGGAGAAGAGCCCTTGACTCCTGGGCGGCCGAGGGTCAATAACCTTGATGGGGAAAGCGCAAGTCTAGCTAACAGTACTTTGCCTCGGCAGACACAAGAACATTGCTAGTACATGCTTCTCTTCATGTACCGTTAGCTTTGCCTCTTAAAAAGTCATGCACTCAGCATGAGTACAACTGTAAATCATCGTTCAAGAAATCCTGCCAGATGAGAGAAGGACTGACAGGAAGAGAAGCTACATGTATAGTCAAAACTGCCCAAGAAGACTGTGGTCCTTATGTAGAGGTGGTCATAACTAGTACAGGTTTATCTGTACATCTGATGACTATATATTATGTGAACTGGTAGACCTTTAATTTCTTTTGGTATCACTTTGTGGCCAGTTTGAGTAGTGTTTGCTTTCACATTACCCACGCAGCAGTTTACATTCATTTGATATTTCAAGCATGTACTTAGCCCCTACCAGGGCATGTCTATTCAATAAGAATACATTGAAAATATGGCTCACACACACATTCCACTCTGTACTAAATATTCCATTATAGGAGATGCCTGTATCCCTAAACGACAGACATTTGTTATCAGGTGATGGTTGCTTGTTAGGTACATAAAAGGCCCTGAAGTCGTGCAACAACACAAACCCCACTCAATTCTTGATACAGAGACGGCAGCGGTGAATGACTAGCCCGAGACACAGAGTCTGACGGTACCCTGTCAACAGAGCCTCCAACCACTTATGTCCCTAACATCATATCACACAGAGCTTGTCTCCATTATAACCCAGGCAGCCTTATCAGCCCCTATCTGAGCCAGCTGTCCCAGGCAGTTTGTAAGTGCTTCAGGTTGGAGCCAGCTGAGTGAGAGAGTGGAGACAGGAGAAGGGCCTGTCTACAGCCATGCACCTGTCAACAGATCCTGTAGCCAGCATCACTGACTGTTTTGTGAACAGTGTGGATCATAGCACCACCAGGAAATGTAGGGTTGGAGTAGCTACTTATGTTTGTTAAGGACAAGAAGTTGCACAAGATGTTGAATGCATGGGCGCGCGCACACACACACACACACACACACACACACAAAATGAAATAAAATAAAATAACACAGACACCACTACACTCTTGCAAAATGCTGTCTTGTCTTGTAAAGTACCTTACTTTGATGACCCATTTTAATGGAAGGTTTATTGTGCAATTCAAGCTGCTGGTTTACATCCTGAAAATTTATATGTAAACATTTGTACAACATTTTCCTCTTACATGCTGGAGGCTCAATATGTTACCAATCCAACAGGTGCCACCAAAGTACATCAAAATCTACACATATGTTGGGTAAAACAGAGCCACTCTGAGCACTAGTCTACTCTTCATAAATCTCTTCTGTGTGAAGAGTGCAGAGCTTTTGTGTCGCAAAGATTGGAATCACTCAAAATTTGTCGCCAAACACTGAGAATAAAGGACCAAAAAATGCTACAACGTAAGCTGCTGGCTCCATGTCAATCAAGTATATACAGGGAAATCAATGGTAAGACTTATCAGGAGAGTTATATGTGCCTATTCTGTAAGACATAGGCAAGCTATTTCAAGTTCCAGTTTCCATTGGGAAAGCTATTTTATCCCTGTAATTCATAGCATGGTGGCCAAACTTCGAGAAATTGCCTTTCTGAATTTAGCGTGATACATTGTCGGAGCCCCCCATGCAGACCTTTGTATCACTCTATATTTGGGAAGAGATTTTCTGAACATGTCTTGTTCAACTCTTGAAACCTTCTTCTTTAGACCTTCTGACTACATTTGTACTTCAGTACCAGATCTTTCAACCTCCTTTTCCAAGTGTCTTTCATCTTCGCTTGTCTTTGATCACAAATAAGGAAGTGGTTGGGAATCAAAGGACACACACAGACAAGTGAAGGACACATGGAGATACTGTGGACTGACTGTCTCTGGGCTCCTGAGAGCTTCCGACTTAAAGATATTAGATCTTCACTAAAGTGTCAACACTTCCTGTTTTATACATGAGGATTGCTGAGACCTGATAAAGGTGGTCAAATCATGGAGGTATTCGTCACTTTGCGTTTATTTAAGTTCATCAGATTTTCTTATTCCTGTCTTTCAACAATCTAAGTTACCAAACTGACTGTTCTATCTTCTTAATAGAGGTCTGTCCATCCTTGAAATTCTCTTCAGTGTCAAATCATTCATCTTTGATTGTTCTCTGGGTCTTTTTATCTTCCTTTGTCTTTGAGTATAAACAAAGAAGTGGCTGGGTATCAAAGGACAAGTGAAGGGGACATGGAGACACTGAGGACTGACTGTCTCTGGGCTCCTGACAGCTTCCGACTTAAAGATATTAGATCCTGTTTTCTGCAAGCCTTGGATACAATACATCCCTTTTAACTGAGGTCTGATAAAGGCATACCAAATTCTGAAGTAGAAACAAAGACAGATCCATGTATGTGCTTGTTACAGTAGCAGAAACTTGGGTTGCAGAAAACGGAGGGCATACTAAGTTTATGAAAGGAAATCCCTTCCTGACTTCTACAACCTACTCAAGCCCTTTCCCGTTTCCTGTTGTCCACTGTTGGTGGCCGACAAATAGCTCCTGATGGTGCTTCAGGCAGGAAAACTTGGGGTCTCTCCTGGGGTAAATGAGCCGATACATGGCCGGCCGTCAAAGGGGAGGGAGACGTTTCTTTCTGCTGTAGCGGGCACTGACTCCATCTCTGCTCTGTTGTCCCGACCACTTAGGTTCCATGCACGTGTACCCATCGCTGATATGTCTTGTTTGTTTGCAAATAGCGGACGGTGCTTGTGGTAGCAGCCAGAGGTGGAAAGCAAACAAGAACATAAGTGGCTCTGGAGCCAGGGGGAAGCTAGCGTGGACGTCTCCGAAACATTTCTCGCATGATCCTTGCATTTTCCGCGAGTCACCGGACATGATTGATTTTGGAACATTCCTCTTCCTATTGAGAGGAAGATCTCCTTGGCTGAGGCCAAACCAATTTCATATGTTCGTTCACGGATTTGAAATGATAATGCTGAACTGGAAGATAAACGCACCATAAGAACCGAGTTTGAGGGATTGTGTACAACCTATAAATTATAATAGAGAGTGAGATCCAGGTTTTTTTCCCAGCCCAGCCCAATCCAAATGTTTCTCCAACCCTTCTATTTCCATCTCTTCCATCTTGTTTCTCATTAACCAACTTGAAGGATGTTGGCCTAACAAAAGAGCTACAAGCACTTCACGATCACAAGATTACTCTCCTCAAACACATGTGATGCTATCTTCAGATTGAGCGTATTGTACTCGCGCTATTATATGGCACCAAGTCAAACCTTGTCCAGACAGACTGTGCTTGCCAAGAAGGTGGCAGTCAATAGGGGCAGTGGGCGTCTGCTGGTTTGGATATGGGAAAGGGAAGAAGCTATGCCCCAGAGTAGGAGAGGGCAGAGGAGTCGGGAATATCTCGAATATCTCCTCATTGTCTGGCTGGGGAGTGTGAAGAGAGGGGTCACTCCTCGTGCATTCCCCGCATAGACGGACGCTGCCCTGCAACATCACCGTGGATAAACAGCATTTTTCCCGTTTTGTCGCGTCCAGACGGTTCCGCACGAGGCACGAATAGCTGGCATCCCGCAGAGGTAAAGTTACACAAGACGGACGTGATTCGGCCACGTCTTTCAACACCCATGGGACACGCAGGCTCTGTGCTCCATTCAACTCTTTCACCTTTGCCCTGCTTGTGGAGATACCCAATGTACGGTCTAAATGAATTGTGATACCTTCGTATCTGAATAGCATGACCATTAAACTTCAGCCTGCATAGGTAGCCGTTTGGTACCAAATTTGTATTGGTTATGGGGTTAGGTAGCAGTGAGAAGGTTAAACCACCATGCACCACATGACTCAAAACACAGTTTTGCACGTTGAGATGGTAGTTTTAGGTGCACTGGTACACCTTACCTGAAACTTAAGGTGCACACTGGTACACCTTACTTGAAACTTGAGGTGCACAGAAAAAATTGGATACACAACATAAAATAAAAAACCTATTCAAATCTTGAAACTTACTGTTATTAGTCAAGCTATGAAGAAATGCAATGAATCCAAATTCCTTTGCTACCTTTAAAATTTTCAGCAACACAACAAAGTTTTATCATTTTTTCTGACACTTAAGAATATACTGTATACTAGTATACAGTGATAGCTTTACGTCATATTACACAAATATCTAAGTACACCAGTCCATCCACAGTCAAAAATCAGGTGCACAGCTCCAATTTTGGAGATGCAAAAATGCATATGCACCCAGTCCTGATCTCGTGGGTACTGGATGGCCACAAACCCTCCACACAACCAGACATGATGGACAGGTTAGTGTGAAATATGGGTCTGGACCAGCAAGACTTCTCTTACTAAGGAGACAAATCTTACTTCTTCTTGGCGTGCTTGTTCTGCTCCTTCTTCCAAATGTCCTTGAAGTCCCTGCAGAAGGCAGTCCAGAGGCTGAAGAAGTAGGGCGGGGTCACCTCCGTGTCTCCGGGACGTGGCTTGACGCCGAAGAAAATCACCACCTGTTGGAACCTGAGGGGGAGCAAACAAACTCTTCAGACCATCTTTTATTACTCCATATTCACATCAATCTATTTCCTGGTTCTTGGGCTAAAGAAGAACTTTGTTGTATGACAATTGTAGCAGGTACAATGTATGGCAACTATATATGTGGAAGTTGAACTACAATGTATTGCTAAAGTGATGATACTGAACAGGGGTCTGAGGGGAAAGTCTGTAATTTGGTACAAATAGTCATGAACTCTGTGCCACCCTGAGTGTTACTGGGGGACACGCACGCACGTCCCAGCTAAGGTTGACTTCACATCCAGCGCAACAACGACAGACAGACACCCTGGGGATTAGGTCACTCTCTTTGAAGTTAAGCTACCAAGAAAAAGGGCTTAGCTCAACGTCAATGTTGTGGATTACATCTCCAAGTTCATGGATTCTGTCCAGCTTCCACCTAAAAGTCTAAATAAAGAAAAAATAAAAAACAAAATTTTCTAATTACAAGAAAGAGTTGTCAATGTGTTCTGTCTGTTTCCTGCTTCAAGAACTGTCATCTGAATCTACGTTTAAAAATCTTTTTTGCAGTTATGTAGAGAGATAGTATCATTAACATGGTTGGTGCATACATACATTTTCTTTCATAGTTACCACCAACCATTTTCTTTTTTACTTTAAAATATTTGAGAACCACATACATGAATTGGTGTGACCACCGAAAAGTAAGTGCAGCAAAGTTGGCAGAATCTTCCCACAGCAAAGAGCACAGAGCCTCAGTTAAGACCACCCAAAAAGAAGCCGGGATCTCAACAGCCTCAGGAGCTTTGGTGGCAACTGTCAAGGTTAAATTCAACTGATCCAGGCCTAACTGCAGACAAGCGTGCAGGAGTCTCAGGGCACATGGCTCAAGACGTCTTCACCACCTGTTCATGTCCCTCATCTTCATCCAAGGCAGGGTCAAGTGAAGTTTGGGGCTCCTGGGGTCACTGTTCTCTATATTTCTTAACTTTGCAAACAGCAGAAAGTTTGACTAATTGGTCGATTAATGTACTCCAAAGTTTGAATCATTTATTTAACTAACACGTGCACAAGTCTGTAGATACTATCAACCCTGACCACCTGCTATGTCATTCAACTTCATCTATGACCATTTCAAGTCATTTCCGGGTTTCCTGCATCACTGTCCCAGAAAGTTTAGCATTTGCCAAGAAGAGGAAAATGTGGGATCAATGCTGGACAAACATTTAGGAGCTGGAGCAGATGTCATTGGTCTTGTTAGATAAGGAAAGACATGCACTCGGACATCTCTACTTTCCAGTCAAATAGAAAAACTAAAAAAGACAGAATGAAAGACATGACATTGAGAAAAGTATGCAATCTTTCTCAATGCTTGAAACTTTCCTTTCAGTTAAGGCTTGAAATGAAATACACCTTCCAAATTCGTACTAGTGTCTTTTGTGTATTGAAATTCAAAGCATCCAGAGTGATAGACGATTATAATTCTTGTCATAAGATATCATCCTTTTGCCAACAGAAATTCTATTCTAAGTCTTCCACATTGATAATAGCTTAAGTAGAAATACTTGTAGTTTTATAATAGTTGTTATTCCACTTTTGATTTACTTACGTACAGGGTATTTAATTTTTCTTCTCTGTTAAATATAGTATGTTTTGCTTTGTTAGTAATTAGCCATTGCAGGGCATGGATTTGTAATAAAGTTATATATGTTAACAATAAACAATAATAATAAAGACACGTTCTTGGCTACAAATTGTTTACAAATTACAACTGGCAGACTGTATGTTCTGTGTCTTGTCTCACTGGTTGTCATTTTCTTGACTCCGAGGTAAGCTTGACTTCCGCATTGCTCCAACCACACTCATGAGTGAAGCTCTCACAAGAGTGTTTCTCCATGACAAGTGTGGCCACTTCTCCACGTTTGTTGGTACACATGGAATACCACGTCTGGTCAGGAACATCCAAGTGTTTACTCTTGTACAAGTTCAGCACCGTTAACGGACGATTGAGTGTCAACTGGCTGACAGCAGCAAGTCAAAATCTCTCCAGGCCACACCAATTTGACTTGTTGGTTCTTGGATGTGAAAATGCAATTACCATTCTGAACTGGGGAAAAAAAGCTAAAAAGCAAGTCTAAGGATGAATTGCATTTCGTTATCTAGCATCATTTTCACTTTAAAATGGTCTGAGACCCAAAGGTGTGGCCCTGCCTTCTGTTTTGGCTATATGCGGGGATAGGTACAAATTTGCTGTCCTTAGGTTCAGTTGAGTGCAGAGACGAGAGGAATTCCTTTAGCTCTCAGCCACAAAGAGTGGACGGGAGTTTACAAGTTGGTGGAAATGTGAGGATAGGGTAAAATGTTGGAAATGTGCTCAGCGGTACTCAGTGATGGGGTTAGCGTGCCTACCTGCCTAAGTGCTCTGGCCAGGTGAAGGCTCCTTACTCTGAGTATGTTTGATTTGTTATGTGTAATGTTAGATTTCTATATTTATATTAGACTACGTATTTTTGTATTGGACTGTGTATCTTATTTCGTGGTGGTGTTAAAAGAAGCCTGCAGCTTGAGTATTGCACCACTGTGTGAATTTATTGTTGTGTTGCAATGGATAAAAAGATTTTTAAAGATCTAAAAAAATGATCACATCTAAAGATTGCTAGAATAAACAGTGGCTCTGACAAGTCCTCCTTCAGAACAACAAATATTTGGACAGACTGGAAATTCTGCCTCTCAGAGGAGACGCTCACACTGCATCAAGAGTGGCATTCCTTGGGCTTGAAGGGGTAGGTGAGTGGCTAGGAAAATTCATTGCCTTGGTAATCAGACATTTTAATGTAAAATTTGACCAAAAAAATCACACATGCACACACTCAAAAAATCTTAATAAGAGGACAAGACAGAAACACAGCATTGGGTGGACAACTTGAATCTGACTCACTGACACTAGGAGCACCAAGTCATTCATTTGGCCCTTACACTACATATTCATATTAATCTGACAGTTGAGCATGTTTTTTTTTTCAACCAAAAATTCAATTGGTGTGGCCCAAGCAGATCAAAGCTGGTATGACTGCAGACTGCTCTACTGTAGACCAAACCTTTTTCACTGGGTGTATTTTCACAGCAATTATATGCTTCAAATCTCAGCTGGACTCCCGACAATCAAAAGGAAAGTGGATTATGAGATATCACACTTGTGATGACCACTTAACTGGGATGATCCTACCTCAAAGCACCTTCCGACGAGACTGTGACGGCTGGACTGTCACTTTACATCCCAATCAAAGGCCTGATGTACCCTTAATGACGATTCTCCAATCCCTGGGCATCCGGTTCGGGTTTACAAACATGGTTTGCCACCATAACAGCGCCCCGTCTTACCCTTCCTCACATCAGCAATTACTTAAAAACTTCAGGGATCAGTTTAATCTAGCCTTTCACATTATATAAACCCAGACGGCTTATGGATAAACCCTCCCTCTTGACATATAACTCAAACATCCCACACTGTAAACAGGCAGCTGCACTCGAAATATTTAGAAGTATCGGAGGACCCTTCCATCTTGTCGTGACACAATGGACATGCTTGTGCTGGGCCGGGGTAGCTTATCTATTCAGACCCTCGTGCTGATCTTTTTTAGTGCCCGGAGTTTATCATTAAAGTGATCCCCACTTGACACAACTTGAACTTTCAGTAAACGTCGTCACTCCGACTCTCTGAGGACACTCCAAGTGCCGCTGGAATTTGGGTGCTAAATGGGTTTGAGGGATTTTAGGGTGGATAAGGAGTCGTCACCCACCACTTAAGACTTCATCTGGTTAGGCCAAACCAATTTCATTTCTTGGTTCTTTATCTGCTTGGAATTTTATCAACATGTCCAAGCCATTGCAGCCTATGGCTCGAACATGTGATTAAAATTTAGGCTTAGAAGTTTGCGATCTACACTAAGGAAGATTATTCTAAGAGACCTTAGGGTGGATGAGGAGTTGTCACCATGCATTACTGAGATAATGTAACCTTGAAAGAAAGTTGTATCATTCAGCACAATATTTTTGGCATGAAAAAAATCAAGAAACAAAGAAAGAAAATTGATGTGGCCTTGGAAGTAGTTGAAGCCACTTGAGACTGAGGGGAGAAGACAACACTGCCTGCATTCTTTCAACACCAAACATCAAAACCGTCTTCTACTTCTGGAGAACAACTTAAAGAGTCTTCAGCTCTCTCCTCAAGGACATTCCTTTCCTCATACCTCATGTCGTGACAGAGAGTGACAACTCCGAGTGAAAAGTATGCCAAAACACACTTTGTGTAAGAGTGGATAATGTTGTCTAGAGGTGGCAGAAAGAGCAACAATCCAGCCCTGGATACCTCCTTGACCGGGTATCATGGCTTCGGACACTGGAACTTGAGCTGCACTTCGCATTCTGAGCGTCCGTCATTTGTAGAAGTACACTTCAAGAGTAGAGTGATGAGAGCAAAAGAGAGGCTGTTCAACAGGATTCGCATTCCTCCCATGCTTTCAAAGAAAAACTGAGCCTTCACTTTGACAGACAGTTTGGAAGAGAGTGACACAGCTTTCTTCATGTGAAGACAAACTTGTAAGCAAAACCACTTTGCATGTGAGCAAGAGAGAGGCTATTCAACAGGATTGACAATCCTTCTATCATCATCACGGAAAACCAAGTCTTCGGTTTGTCAGACAATTTGGAGGAGAGTGACAAAGCTTTTTTCTTTTACTAAGAAAACCTAAGCCAAACCCAGTCTATCTTGAACTTGTTGGAGAGAGAGAGCCTGTTCAAAAGGATGTGAATTCCTTCCATGCTTTTGGAGAAAAAACAAGCCATCACATTCTGACAAACAGTTTGAAAGAGAGCGACACTGATACGTCCTGACAAACTTGTTAGCAAAACCCAGCCATACCTTGCACTTGAGCAAGAGAGAGCCTGATCCAAAGGATTGGCATTCCTTCCATGGTCATTAAGAAAAGCAAAGTCTTCTCATTGACAGACAGTTTGGAGGAGAGTGACAATGCTTTTTCTTTTTTGGTCAAGACAAACTTGTAAGCCATACTTTATACTTGAAGTTGAAGTGCCTAAGGTCATATATATGTAGTGGAGGGGGGGGGGTATATGATGATGTTGGATGTCTCATGATGTTGGAATGCTTTTTACAGTTGTGAAGGAATATCATCGCTAACTCTTCAACTTGGTGACCAGAGGCAGGGTTCAAACTGCTTTTTTTTCTGCATACCTGCACTAGGTACCGTTCAAAATCACCTGCACCAGACAAGATTTACCTGCACCAGTCATTTTTTTTCATTTTCACCTATGATTTTTCTGGCTTGGTTAAAATGCCCAGTTTCTGGCAAAGATTACAGGAAGAATGAATGAATCACACTAAAGACTGTTTGAGAAAACAATTCAATTCTTTGTTTAGCATATTACAGGTGGTAACAATATGCACAGCAAATGAAAACATACATGCATAGATCATTCATGTTAGGTACTTAACCCCTCAACAAAAAAGTATTTCCTCGCTTCTCAGACATTTTAAAGTAAAAAGAGGCCGAGGTAAAAACAGAGGAAAACTTGAATCTGATTATATTCACTCCATAAAACTGTGTGCATCAAGGTACAGACTTCCCCTCGGGCTCTGTTTTGATGTTGAGCTTCCAGTTTATCACTGATTTTTTTTTTCAATTCCAAGAACCAACAAATTAAATTGGTGTGGCCTTACCCACCTTTTCTGGCAGGAGTCCAAGTTGTCTTCCTGCTCCTTATGTTCCTTTTGGGCTGGGAGAGGAGAGGCAATAATTAGTCTACAAAGCATCCAATGATTACCGCAATTTCTCTGGCATGCCTAATTTGTTGGCGTCAATGGGGGAGAAAATGGGGGGCAGTCTCCACCAGGGTAATTATAACTGGAGCCAGGAGTTCTAGACTGGGGGGGCTGGGAGGGAGATAATATCAGCCTGAGGTCACCACAGGACAGGAGCTGAGGGATCCACACCAGCCATGGATACAACCTGGCAAAAAAATGTTTGACTTCTTTATTGATAAGTGCCACCTTTCAGACTACAAAGTCTGAATTAAGTCAGTATTTAGAATCAGTACATTTTGGCAACCTACCTTTCTTTATATTAAACAATGGAAAGGAACTTTTGTTCTAAAATGATGACTGAGAAAAAGCAAGGAGGTTCAATATTGGAAAAAGTTAATGCCTTGTGGCATTACATTGCAGTTGTCCATAGAGTTGTATATTCAGAGGACAGGATGTTGGTCCTGGTGTAAGGTGAGTTCCAGACGCCCTGTCTAGTTCTCCTCCCAGCTCACTACCCAGATAGAAAGTGAAAGTGATATCGAACCAGTTTAGCTCATTCAGTGATCACTGAAGAGCTATTCTTCCACTGGTCGTGACAGAGAAGACAGACGCTATGTATAGTATTTACAGGTTCATAGTACCGGGGAAATTCCCCTAGCTCTTTTCGACAAGCACAATGAACAGTAGACCACGGCTTAACGTCCCGTCCTAAGGACTGCAACCCTCTCCAGTAGCGTGCATGTCGGGTGAGCGACAACAGCCGGGATTCGAACTCCCAACCACTTAGTCCATAGGCAGGGTCGCTAACCACTGGACTACGCACGCTACGCCTAATTTCGTCTAATTGATAATATAATCAACTCCTCTGTTCACCTGTAACTAAAGATGACACAGCCAACCCACTTGAACCAACCAATGACAGACAGCCTATGGCTGGGAGCTGTCCCCATTGGATAGAAGGGTAGAAAGGAGGTTTTCAAGGTCTTTAAGTTCAATTCTGTAGTAGAGTGATCATATATGTACATTGGAAATGCACGTCTGCAGTGTCATGTATTCGCGGTAAAAAAAAAAAACACGAACATTTCAAGATTTACAGTCATTCTTCATCTAAAGTGAACCTTGTTTGAACCTCTACATTTCTAGTTGTTACTGAATGTACAGTGAGGTTTTACTTCTACATTAGAAGACAGTGCTTTCCTTTAGATTATGGTATTTTTATTTCTGTCTTATCATACATAGTTGTTGAGATAGCTGACTCTAAAAAGTTCTTAGATATTCCAAAGCTCCAAAGAAGGTCCCGTGCTCTTGACAGAGCCATAGGGGTGGTGCCCATATCCATTTCTGTAGCCCTTGGGCGACACACAGTTGTGCAAGGCACTACAGCAGGGGGCTGGTCCGCTGGCAGTGCTGTGTGTTTGACCTTCCCACACTCTTTCTCATATGTGCTGAGTGCTAATCAGAGAAAGAAATGTGTACCATTTTTAAAGTCTTTGGTATGACCCGGCCGGGGATTGAACTCACGACCTCCCGGTTACAAAGAGAGCACTCTACCAATTGAGCTATTGCACCTAAAGCTCCAAAGCCATATTTGAACTAGTGTGGCCTAAGAAACAGAATACAATGAGCAGGCAATAAATCTCACCTTTCTTGATGAAAATCTCCATGTTGTCCTTAAAGGGCTGGATGTACTTGTCTTCAGATGAGTTTACCACCTCAGCCACTTTCTTCTCACATCCTGTAAGTAAGATTTTAAAAAAAGCATAGTAGCATAAACACATCCAGCTGTATACATGTTTTTTTGTAAATAATACAAAATGTAATTAATCTGATAAATCTCAAGTGTCTTTTCTTTTTTCTCTTAATAACTCGAATTGTTATTTTCATAGTGTCGAGAGGGGAAGACTGAGTAAAACAAACAGGTTATGTCAAAAATTCAAACAACTATGAATACCTCACATTTCTTGTATATCCTATTAGTTTTTATTAACTATCATAACATGATGCTTCATTGTTTGCATTCACATGTACTAAAAAAAAAACAAGCCCGCCCTTCCACCATTATCATACCAGCTAATTGTGGTAGGGGGGCTTTGTAAGGACATCTAGGACCACAGCCGGAACTGCCGGACAGCTAATAGAGATAGAGACCAGGACGTGTAATTCTGATATCTAAATGAGGCGACTGTTGCAGATTTTGTAAGGGATCAAGCCACTTGCTAATTGTCCCAGAATGAGAGGAACGAACCCCTGGGGCCAGAAAGCTTTCATCAGCTGTAATGAGGCAGATGACTTGATAAAGGGGGCTCCAAACTGCTCAGTCAACCTGGGATATTCTCTACACATGCATTCTGGTGATATTACATCAAGTGAAGACAAAGGTTCAGAGTCTGCAACAAGTGTATGCAGATATGTCTATGGATTTATTAGGACTTCATGTTTATGGATTTGTTAGGATTTGTTATTATAGTTATACTTTGTCTGACCCTTACCTCTTCCCTCATGACCTAAATGAAAATGAGTATTTTATGAATAAACAAAGGCTCAAACAAACAAACTTGAGGACAAAACAATTATCTTTGTCAGAAATGGGAAATAAAACTGGTGCAACAAGTCTCAACATTTGGCAACCTTGCTTACAAAAGCTTATCACATACGTGTGTACAAAAAAGCAACACGTAAAATACATAGCATGAAGCATGTTTTGTTTCCACCAGAGTCAGTTGTACATACGTCGTACATGTTCAACCGAAACCACCATGTCCCATTCCCGATGTTGTACAGCAGCAGGCTTTAGATCATGTGACTTCCTGGCGTGGCGTACAAATGTAGCTGCACTACTGTGTAAGGTGGCTCTAAACGTGCTGCGGTCTGCGGTACTGCCTGGATTGCCACTGAAGCGCACAAAGGAAATGCAACTGCAACTTTGCCTTAAGCTAGAGCCTCCCTGGAGTGTCAGCGGCAATGTAGCCATAGGGAAGGCCACAGGTCGGTCATTCCGCAGAAGGCTGTACCCCAGCCCTCTGACTGACCGTTCCGAGAAATCAGGTTCACGCCAAGCTTCCAGCAGAAGTCCTGAATGCCCTGTTGGGATGGGCAGTCATGTTGCTGAGTTACCTACGTAGGCTTCTTTGGTGAGTGATGAGGAATATTTTGTGGGGAGCGAGGAGGAAACACGGACACGAGAGGTTCACAAACAACACCAGCACCAACATGCCAACCAGATCCACAGAAAATGGTCTACAGGTATGATGATGTTCTTTCTTCAGTTGTGATTGTGATACAAACTTTTCTGACATCATTTTTAGATACAGAGATAGTACTTCCATGCCAACAGCAACTGAAAATATTGCTAGTAAAATTGGTACAGTTGAAAACTCCAAGGGGACTTGTTAATTCCAGCCTAGTCTATTCTAGGGCATACTGACTACAATGACTTTGCAATACAACATGTATAATATCAAAATCAATTTTCATGTTCACAAAAAAAGATACAGTGTATTTTTCTACGCTGAGCAAAGACTGATGTTTCACAATGGTAGGTTTGTAAGGTCCCTACATTGAGTGGCTATAGGGCACAGGTTGACAGTAGTCTGCACTATGTAAGGAGTAACTGAGTCTATATGGTAAGAGCTGTGTTGAAAAGGAAGTAGATACGTGCAAAAACCCGTCTCTCTTTTCATCGGGTTAAGTGGAACACTGAATCAGTGCTTTTATCTCCGGTCTTCAGCCTCCTCCAGTCATCAGTGCCCCCTTCTGCGGGCACTTGAAGCGGCGCGTGTTTGTTTATAAGATGCGGGATTGGTGATTGTTGTGCCGTGTTCTGCGTCCCATCAGAGAGAGGAGTGGGTGCTGGAGTCGATTGCGCGCTGCCCCGGCGTGCAGTGCCGGCTTTGTGCCGCCCTGGCTCGGGTGACGTTATTTTGACAGGTTCAAGAGGACTGTAAACAGATTAGCTCCATTAGGGGGAACAAAGTTTCGATCCTGGAATAGGCTGCTTGCAGGTTTCTTATTTAAGAAACCGTAAAATAATGATTTCAGAGTATCAACATATGTAGCTGCACGTTAATAGACACACAACTCCTTATTGTGTCTTTTATAAATATTGCATAGCTTTCAATTTATGTGTAGATTGTACTAGATTAATGACGTAACTAGCCAGTAGTCTTACACAGCGCTTTGCCTTACAGTTGATTCAGAAGTTATTGGGGACATGTTTTGCTAATGAATAGCTTGACAACATGCAGGCAAACAACCCCAGTATCTCAACAGGGCTGCGAATACCAGGTGCATGTGCACCCAAAATTGGAACTGCGCACCTAATTTTTGACTGTGGGTGAACCATTCATTGTACCTACACATTTGTGTAGGGTTACATATTTTAAGGTACTATTGAATGCTAGTATAGAGCATATTCTTGAAATTTAAGAGTCACTGTTGTATTACTTGTTTAAAATTTTTAAGTTAACTCAAGTTCTGAAGAAAGGCTGTAAGGTTTGTAATTATGTTTTGCTGGCATTCTACTTTATCTTATGTTGTGCACCCAAAAGTTCTTGGCTAGTTGCTCCAGTGCAGATACACTGTATTCCCAAAAATGAATTTCAAGCCCAGCTCAATAAACAACAGCTTTGGTTGACATCAAACGAGAGCACAACATCTCAATTAACATGCGGAGTGACAGGTGGCAAATACTAACATCCTCCACAGAAAACTGCTGGGAAGATAAGAACCAATTTGGCCTTTACCATCTTTGATTCATAACTGCTGTTTTATGAAACTTGTCACTGTAAGACAAGTCTGAGATATTTGAAAAACTTAACCTCCTTGTAAGAATGACACAATATGGCTCAAGGTGGTCCTCAAGTGATGTCAAGAGGAAGGAAGAAAATGTTGCCTTGACACAATTTACTCCAGAACAACTTATGGCTTGACCTTAGTATCAGAGAGTTCAACTCCATCGTTTAAGAAAATGTATCTAGTTAGAATGGCCACTGTAAGAAATGTACATTTGCATTGAATTTGGAATGTTTTAAAATTTCCTTGTCGGTGACAGTAACTTTATAACCAGTACAAAAGCTCATCTGCATTGGTAGATAACATGATTCAAATCTAAACTTTGCATCGGTTTAGAAGTAGTACTGGCAAGTTACTCTTCCTTGTGTTGGGTCAAAAATCATCTTAATTTTTGTAGACATGAGTCCCAAGGCTTGTTTGGACATGCAAAACACATCACGGGACCCAGTGTATCACCTAAAAAAATTACAGGGAAGAGTTAGGAATAGGCAGGGTATGGTGCAAGAGGTAGGGCAGTGATAATTTGTTACTGATAAAGAGGGACGACTGGACTAGGCCACAGTACTGCTCCTGAGAGGTGACTGATAAAAAATGACCACAGCACTAAGTACTACTACTGTTCTGTTGTCTGCCAAGGAGCACCTGTCACCTACAACTGCTGCCATGACTTCTATTTTCATTGGTTAACTGGTACAAAAATGTATAACAATAATTTGCCAAGTACATGTACTATGCAGAAAAATACATAAAGCACACTACCAAGGGTCTTTGGGGCTATGAAACATTTGGCAACGAGTCAATTGACTCACCAAAGAATCAGGTCCACCAGAAGATTTAGAATCTATCCTTTACTACACAAGGAATGATGCAAAGCGGTCTTTGGCTGAAACTATGAAATTAAGTCATCTTACAATATCTTCTTTCATCAGAAGATTCAGTAGTTGTCCTTCACCAAGTCTAGACAAAAGAAAGTCAAAGGAACCCTGTTAGTGGCCGCCTTCCTTGAGACTATGAAATTAAGTCGTCTTGAGACATCTTATGATTTAGTGGAAGATTCAGTAGTTGTCCTTCACTAAGTCTGGATAAAAGAAAGCGTGAAGAATCCTGGAGGTGGTCGCCTTCCTTGAGGCTGTGAAATGAAGTCGTCTTGAGATGTCTTACCGTGTAAGTCTCTCTTGAGTTTCCTGAGGTCCTTCTCGATGTCGTCAAACTTGACCAGGGTTGCCTGGTTAATGTCGTTGGGTTCAGGAATGGGCAACTTGGCGTGCTCCGTGCCGGCAGCCTGCAGAGAGGAGAGTGAATGAAACTTCTGTAATTTACCACATATACATGTATACAAGAGTATCATCTTCTATACCAGGATTTCTCTCAATGGATTTATATGGCATCCGCTATTTTATCAGTAAGAAGAAATTCTTCTCAGTCATTGATAAAAGGTAGTAGATGCTAGATGCTCTCTGAAATACCTGACTTTTCTGAGAATTTATCCAGTTATTTGATTTATTTTGTATTACGTACTCCTTGGGCTAGCAATTAGCAATACCAACCTTGTCAAAATTATTGATGAAGTAAATCACTAGGTAATGCAGCAGACTGGTCTTGCCATCCTGTGGGGAAAAACAGACATCATGATACAAAACTCTGAAAAAAGGCAGAAACGACTTCCACAAAAGTGACAAAAAAACAAAAATCAAACTAAACAAGGCCACACCAATTGAATTTGTTGGTCCTCAGATTTAAAGATGCTGAACTGGAAGATCATGACAACAGAGCATGCAGGCCAAGGTTACATTTTGGTTCACAGTTTCATGGATTGACTCAAGTTTCCTTCCCAATCCTCTGTTTTCATCTTGTCCTGTTGATCAACTTTTACTTTAAAATGTCAGAGAACTAAGGAAATCAATTGGTGTGGCCCAAAATGGAGAATTGTCGGGGGAGGGGAGAAACAAGCAGGAGCCCGGTGTACATGTAGCTAATGCTCGTTGCTAGACAACATTGCACAAACCTTTGGGCAGTGCTGAAAATATGACGACAACCTGGGTTTAATATATGGTGAATTGTTCAAAACCACATGTAAAAAATAACAAAAAATGCACCTCAACACATTGCTTTTCATGCAAGATGCAAAATTCCACAACTACAAGGCTCAGCCATGCCAGACGAGGAAACCAGAATGATGCCATAATAAAGTAGACATTTGAGCAAAAGCATTAAAGCATTTAGGAGCCAACAATTTAGTACAGCATATGACACACAAATTCTCGCAAAAGATAACTCAGAAAAAGTTAGGATACAGCATAGCAGTCTATTGCTTGTTGCACAGTGTCAACAATACCTGCAACTGGAGCACAGTAAAAACAATGGGGTTGTGCATGCTAATGATTATAAAAATACACAGAACTTGTTTGGATGTAGTTTTAGTTAGGCCCCCTTTCTACTGGATGGGGGAAAGATAGCAAACTGTTGAATGACCAAAATTAGATTTGTATGACCTATGACTTTATAAATTGAATTTGATCCATGATATCAATATATGACTGGAAAAACAACAAAACATGCCAAAATTACAAAAGACACTTCTTTATCAATGAAATTTGTTTGAACTACTTATGAAATTTTTCTCCCACAGTGGTCACTCAGTCTCCATGGAAGGGGGGCTTTAGCAGCCCAATGTTAGAAGCAGCTGCTGTCGTAGCTTCTTTAGACTGAAGTACATGTAAGGTTGATGGTACCTTTCCTTTCACATCCTTAAGTTTGGCAAGGATCTCCAGCTGAAAACCATCGGCCTGGCCACGAGTCCTATTCCCTGCGAACAAAAAAGGTACAGGTACAATTAGCAAGGAAACAGAATTAAGATAGTATAACATAGACACACCTGTACTAGTGAGCACCTCTGCATAAGGACCACCTAGCCATTGATACACATGTACAGTCAAAACTGTACAACTAGCCACCTCTTTGGTCGTCCCTTTGGTGATCATTTTTCCTATTGACCAAATTAAGAATCCTGTCTATAATGACCACCTGTATACTATGACAATTTTCTTCAAGTCATCTGAGTAGTCACCACAGACAGGTTTGACTGTACAGAGGAAACGATTCTCTTTGAAATAATGTATAAAAATGTACAACTTCAAAGATGGTACATGATGTACTTTGGAATTAGGAAAACTAATGCTAAGATGCACTTTTAAAAAACTATTTGTTTCCAGTAAAGCACCTCAGTTTTGAATGGTAAGCCAGACTTATGACACTTGCTGATTTTTCCTGAGGTTTGTTCGTTTACCAGGACAGATAATCAATTCATCACAGATCTTGTCTTGGGACACAAATAAAAAAAATTTTTAAAAACACTCTTAACATGAAAGTCCCACAACTCTGGCCCTCCTCCAAGTGAACCTGCCCATCCTATCCTCAGCTACAGTTACACCTAGATGCCTGTAAAATTAGGATGTCAATTTGTGCCCACCACTTTCCCAAACGAAGCCTGTCTATCTTACTTAACTTATTTAGTCTACAAATAGGAAAACTTCCCACCGACTCCAACTGAAGTTGTGGAAACAATACAGGCAGTCAACATGTAGGGGGGACCCCAAGTCAAACGCTAATGGCGTGGCACAGGTAGACTAAACTTTGCCGGCCCTGGTGCAGGCTGATACAAAGGTAGCCAGTAGTACTTAAGCCAGGAGGGAGGGGATGCCATTAATCCACAACAGGCTGGATTACATAATATCAGATCAAGGCGCTGGCAAGGATTTCTAGGAAGGATGTTTTTCCTTAAGGCTGCACTGAGTTGATTTTGGGGATGACATCACCTGGAGCCCGTGACTCTGGTACAAGAATGTGAAACAATCAAATTTGTTACCTTAACTGAAAGACAGACCAATTGCCAAAGTGCAATACCATGCCTCGTCAAACTTTTGAAAGACTCTGTATCCTTACAATCATATAAAATCTTTAGAAATCAAGTGTTTTATAAGTTGCAGCTTTATGATTTACAAACCCTGTGTGATATGCTATGTACATGTATTTCAACCTATGGCTACAACTTACAAGGTGAAACAAGTTATAGCTTAATATTGTACCAAGTGTCCTTGCTTGTGATATAATATGCAAGCACCAAAATATGGACATTATGGCAATTTTCAACAAATTTGGCAAATGAAAAACTTGAAAAATGAAATAAATGTGCAGTCATCTATTGACACTTTGACAAATGCTGTACAGAAAACCACCATCATATGTAGTTAAACAAAAAACTTCCATCTAATATTCAACTGATATACATTGTAATTACCATTACACTTCATTTCAAAACATTGTCTACAATCCTCGGAGATTAACGGGTATGTCTGTCTCACATTTAAAGCAAAATGTTGAGACTGTTTTTCTTGGGCAACAGAGAAGTTGTTAAAATCTTTGTGCCATCCTGTAAAGTGGGCGAGAAATTGTCAGAACTATGTCAAGAATGCAGGTGGTCCCCAACTTGGTATCAGCTATATTCATCATGTGCTTTTTATGCCCAAATCTATCAGATTGAAGTCTTAAATATCTGGATAAACAGCGACAAAGTATCTGAAGAATGCAGCAGGCATCAACAGAGCAAGGAAAGTCGAAAAGATAAGTTGAACTCTTAAAACACTTCCGACAGGATTACGGCACGGAGTGGCATCGAGAAGTCACTTCCATACTTCTCACAAATCCCTCCACCAACAAACACGGGGTGAGTTGTGAGAGCGTTTTCTTGTCGAAGGTACCGCAGGTCGTCGCTACTTTGTTCTGACAGCATTTCCAAAGCCACAACAAAAACAAGGGAAGTAAGTGCTCTGAGCCCAGCCAGTGCACTTTCCCATGATAACACAGTCTGGGCTCCCTATGATTAAGTCCTGCAGGCAGACTCCTGGCTCCAGTGAGGAGAATTGAATTAAAGATGTCAGACTGATAGTCAGGCCCTCTTGATGAAATTTGTTGCTTATTATTTACTCTGGCTTCTGGCTGGGGTCCAGAACAGGCATTAAACTGCCCAAACAGCTTTCCTTTTTGTCTAAGGGCTCACAGAGAAGCAAGGAGCGGTGGCCTATGTGTCAGCAGGTCTCCCACCTCAGTGGATGATGTTGTGCAGACCACCTGTCCATCATTGCAACTTGTTGCCACGACAACTGCAAACACCCTACCCTATGCAAATTGTTACAGAGATCGTACATTTATTTATTCATTGACCTTAATTAAGGGTAGTCCTTTCATTTGTAGTCAACTGATTTTCAAGGGAGACTTAAATATAGTTATTACAAAATCAAAACACTCTGTTGACCCTGACCTCTCTCGGTAAAATGACATCTCTGACCTTATTGTTAAGTAAACATGGTGGTCCATAATTGTTACGTATGTTTCATTGTACTGATTGTATTGTTTCTGTTCCCAGGGCTAGCCATTGGTAATAGCCACTGGCTAGTTGGGCAAACCTGGCTGTACATGTATGTCTCTCACAGCCAAGCCGATGAATAGAAAGTAAATGAAACAAAATCATTATACATATACATGTCCAACAAAAATCATGATACAAAAGGAGACTAATTATGGTATAGAAGTGAACAAAGTTTGCTGTTGGATTGCCAGAGTAACTTTTTTTACCTTGGTGACTTGTGTAAGTATTACATGGGAGTGAGTATGACACTGATGATGTCTGAAGGGCGGGATAACCTGGTTAAGGCTATAGATATCAGGAACATTAATCTGTCTGTGGCTCAAGCAGGAAACGAGACATGCATGTAGCAAACATGACTAGGGAATCCTTAACTGTATAGAAATGTGAAGCACATGTATTTAAAGGCAGGAGTGAACAATGCTTTGGCTTTTGTCGGTGTTTTGAATCAAATGTGCAAATTGTTGATATTCTAATTACATTTGTACTTTGCTTGCATTGTTTTGCACATTAGAAATATCTAAAACATGATGTGAAAAATTACTGAGCGATTGAAAAAATACACCTTAAGCCAACATCACACAGCAGGAAAAGAGTTCACAATGAGTCTGCGAGCTTGGCATATGGGTGATGTCTTCTTCATCATTTGCAATTTTCAGGGAATGGCCAATGCTTGCAGGTCACTGAGCCCCGCCAGATGTAACAGATTACATTTTCAGGCAAAAAAATGCTTGTCTCTCTGGCGGTGTCAAAATTTGGCAACCTTCTGAGTGATCAACAAATTTGGCCAAAGGTCATTGACAGCATGACACTGGAGTTAGAAACTACAGATTAAACCTTGCACAAAAGTCCAAGGAGTGCTGGGCATTCTATACTTGGAAAGTTATATTTGTACTTTCAACAATGCCATTTTGGAAGTTCTACATTTCAACTTCATTTTGGAAGCCCTACATTTCAACTTGCTATTGGATACTAGTATACAGTGGATTTCAAACTACCATACACGTACCTCCCTGAACTATCGTCTCTCTATTTGCATCATACCCTTACAGTCTGGTCTTACATAGCTTGTACTTATTGTACAGAGTGGAGGGTATTACTTCTTGCAGCAGTTTACTGCTTGTTTGCGAAAGAAACAATAAGATAGATTTACTTGACTTTTGAAACTTTGCAACAATCTTTCCAAGTGCTAGGAAAAACAAAACTCCAGTCCTGATGGTATTGGAGCAAGCATTGTGAATAATGTATACCTCTTGGTGTGGGCACCTAAGTTACAGACATTACAGGCCCTGATAACATTACATGTCTAGTGCTGTGTTCTCCTTATTGGGTTATGGAGGCCGTTAAATGGATTACGATACCAAACACTTACCACTACAAGACAGTCTTCAAGCCTTTCAATAGGCATTAGACATGTTCTATACACGATTTTCCCACAAATATATTGCCCCAAAACTTTGAAGAAAAGTTTTTAAAGACTGCTAGTTTGTGACAATACCATTTATCTTTCTTGAATACATCATATGAATTGGTGAATGAAAATTCCACAAAATAAATTTAAAACTGGAGATCTTTTGAAAGGTTTTCTCTCTTTCAATATGCTGGTTGTATTTATCTGTATTTATAAATATAACATTTTCTCTTTTCTTGTCACTTTCACCTAAGTTTCAGAAATTCAACGTCACCAGCCCTATCATCAGTAATGTTTGAACTTAGGCTAGATCAATGTATTTCCTTCGATGTCTGACATCTTTCAGCAAAAATTCAGTAAGAGGTCAACATGAAAATGGAGGGAGGGCTTTGAGGAAAACTTGCACCCAACTTTATTCACTCTCTAAAACTGTATGTATCTTGGTGCAGACATTGCCACAATGAAGCTGTTGATTAACATATTTTTCGGACTTACCTCCATTCATGTAGTTGCCAAAGGCCAGCACTAAGCCCAAAACTGTCTGCACATTTGTGTTTACCTCAATAGCCTGGAAAAAACAGACAACAGCCTCGTCAGCTTACACTTTTCTGTACACACATAAAAAGGGGCAAATCTTTATGAAATAACGACTGCAAAGATGGCTTGGTGATGATGATGGGGACACCATGCACTATACACACACATGGGCAGACAGGCAGCAGCAATGCAGCACACAGCACTGACGGGGGACAACTGCAGGCACAAGGAACACTGTGGATGGAAACGGCAGACACCATGCAACAGGCAGGCATGGGATGGATGGAGGGGGTTAGTGAGTAAAGAACCTCAGAGCTGGACTCTTCCTCTTTCTCCTCTGCACTGCTTGTCTCTCCTTCTTTCTCTCCTATATCTTTCTCCTCTGTTTTGCTCTCTTCCATTTCTTTCTCCTGCCCCTTTTCTGATTCTTCCTTCTTTTCTGCCTCCTCATTTTCCGACTCTATGTTTTCGGTCTCCCCTTTTTCCTCTGTGTCCTTTTTCTCCTTGTCTTCATCCTTGGAATCACCAAGGAGAATCTGTGGAAAAGAGACTTCAACCTTATTTGACCTTGGGCAGAAACAGTGCAGTCGAGACTGGGTCAATCACATTCTGTACTGGCAGTGCTTCCCCTACAATGGTCCTCATATGTATGTGCGTGTGTGTGTGTGTGTATGTGTGTGTGCGTGTGTGTACATGCGTGTGTGTGTGTGTGTGTGTGTGTGTATGTGTGTGTGTGTGTGTGTGAGAGTGTGTGTGTGTGTGTGTGTGTGCGGGCGTGTGTGTGTGTGTGTGTGTGTGTGCACATGCATGTGTGTGTGAGGGAGGGAATTAGTTAATGTAGAGAACCACAAATGGACCTTGCTTGACTGATGCCTACCCACCCCACACCTCTCTGCATTTCAGGATGAGTCAGTTTCGCAGTTAGTTCTCAGATCTGTGTTAACAGAGCTGCAGTAGCGCTGGGAGTATAGGCCCAGCTTTAACAGGGACTGGGTTAATGCAGAGTTGTACCACAAATGGACCACGCTGACAGACGTCGGGTCCCCGAGGTGCTCAACTCTGGCCCTAACCCAGCCACAAACCTGCCCAGACACTGGCTACTGGGAAAGTTGATCTGTCAATACAGGTTAAAATGGTCTTGCTTCTCTGTGTCTGTGATGGTAGGCCATGCAAAGTCCATTCTGCGGATGGCATGTCTGCAGACTGATTTTGACCTGTTTCCAAAAAGATTAATGAACTCTTGCTCTTATCAATAGATGGAAACAATGTGTGACAATACTCAATGGATGTATCCAGAAGTAGAGTTTGAATTGTCCAGGTAAGTATCATTTACCTGGAGGTTTAACCTTCAACAACATAATGTATGACAATGTTTGCATACTCTGAGACAAGCTTCTCAAAGGAAAGGAGCTTGCCATGAAACCCTTGAAAAATGAGCGCGAGGGTCATAAACTCTTTTTTAATTTTGTGGTTTTCCCATCGCGTCAAATTTGGGGGCTCAAAACAATGTCATCCCTAAAATCCTGTTTGCATTGCCTTGTCATCTCCTAGAATCCCCGCTTTTTCAGTGCTGAAAGGCTTTGATGTGTTCAGATAGTTTTGGGGGGTGCTGACAGGCCTGCAGCTCTTTAGGGAGCCCCTAATTCCATCACCTTCTGACACACAGGCAGACAGTACTGACCTGTTTCTAAACACTGGAAGGGGATCAAACTGTGTCACACTAGTTCTGTGTACTTCAATCTGTATAAAGTAGCATGACCAGAAACATGACAGAGTCATAAATATGTATGATTGCTAACTTGTCTGCTACCAGCGTGTGAAATACTACATGTAGGTTGCCCAGTTGCACTGTGCAACCATATTTTGCCTGGTGCAACCTATTTCTACACCCAGGTGTACACCCACTGCACTACCTAAATTTTGTGGTAAGGATGCCCCTTTCTTCCATTGGAAACTGTTTATTGAGAAATTCCCATGGAAGAGCTCATCACTTCAGGTAAGGGGAAACAACTCTGTGTCAGAAATGTATAAATGCACATTGCATTCTAACGGAGTTAATCATAATGTAGAAGAGTTTAAATTTGGGGCAACCTAGAATTTTGATGGGCAACCTAGCTTTCATCCAAGGTTGCCTCAAAAAAGTTTTCGTACACTGGCTACCTAGTCCAGCTGTGGGTGCTGGAATTTGATGCTTGTTGTTGGATTTGGAAATGTTCTATGGGTTGTATGGCACAATTTTTGGTCAGATACAAATCTTTTAGTACTTAGGTCTTCTAACAGTCTTTATTACTTTTGATTAGAAGGTTATGTTTGCAATATCATTTGTTTGTTTGTTTGTTTGTTTGTTTGTTTGTTTGTTTGTTTGTTTGTAGACAGAATAACTCAAGAGGTTGTGGATGGAGCTTTATGATATTTGCTACATGGGTAGGTGTCAAAACAAAGGACAAGTTGGATTATTGGCCTCCTTGTGGTTTTCTATGGTACTGTAGCAGAACTTTCAGTTTTGGTGTCTTGTAGTGGCTGAAGGTTGCCCATGTTATGTAATCTCACCTTGCAGACGTTTTTGAAGTTGTCAAGTCTCTGCCTGATGGTCAAGATGCTCTCCTGGAACTGGGCCTGGAAGGTGAAGCAAAACACACGGTCTCCGAAGCTCGGGATGTTCGACAGCTCATACAGGAACCTGGAACAAAAAGGAAACAGCTAAACAAGTCATTTCTGGAGGACAGTGGCTGTCCCAAACATAGCAAAAACAATAAATTTTGCCCTTTTTCCACAGAGAAGGGAAATGAACAAAAGTGAACCCACTGCTCTGGCTTGTCCAGTGGGGTGTCGACCTTTGCCACCAGGTGCCTCTTGATCTTGTCCAGCTCCTCTGACTGGGGGCGCTGAAGAGTACAGCAATGTCAGTATCAAAGATTGTATGTTGTCATGGTAACGTCACTGCAATGTCATAATTCCACAGGGTACCCTAAGACTACTACATTAAAAGAATGGTCTCATCGATGCCTTTTGAAGCATGTCTTGAACACCTGGATACCTGCATGCCTCAGGGATGACTGATGCTGCACTTAGTCTAGTAGATGTTTTAAAGACTTAGAGTCAGCATATAAACTAGAGTAACCACCTATTCATACGTCTAGATCGCTCTTCATTGTTTGTCTTTTCTTCCTGCTACTTGCAATTAGCCTTTGAGACAAGAATTTGCAACAATCTTATTATCTAAATCGACTGCTTTGTGTAATGTGGCCAGAAGAATTAAGAGAGTTGATGTTAGATTGTAAAGACATGGTATATTGCAATCATCATATTTACATCGGATTTGTACATGTATCTGATGAAGACCGATGTCACAGCTGAATATGTTGAATATGTTGAGTGATTTTTCTTCGTGTTGCATTGGATCCAAAGTTCAGGAAAAAATTGATTGCCATACGTTCTCTCTGACAAAGACCATCACTTCATAAAGTACAAAAACTTTACAAAGTTCAAGAGCATTCATCCTGACTTGTATATAATATACTAGCAGTAACCACTATAATACAGATTAAAGTCAATGTTTAATCAGAGAACTTACGATATCGTAGAGAGCGTTCAGGTTCTCCAGGTCCAGATGAGTGGTGTCCATGTTAAGAACAGCTGCAAGTGTTTTAAAGAAAGTCTTATTCTTTAACTTGGTGCTTGTTCCTTGTCATATTCTTAGAACTTGGTATGTATCCCTTGCCACATTCTTATTACTCAATGCTTGTTCCTTGTCATAATCTTTAACTTGTTGAATGTTCCTTGCCATATTCTTATATCTTGGTGCTTGTTTCTTGTCATATTCTTATCACTTGTTACGTGTTCCTTGACATGTTCTTACATCTTAGTGCTAGTATCTTATCATATTCTTCTATCTTGATGCTTGTTTATTGCCATAGTCTTATAACTCGGTTTTATAGTTTCTACAGATTCAAAAAACACTGACCGTTCTCGATGTCGGCCATCTCTGCATGCAGGCTGGACATGAGGATACCGACCTGCTGTGACCTCTTGCTGTCCAGCAGCTTGGCCACCTGCAGGGGAGACATGTGACCTCAAGACAGAGCAGCACAAGGTCAGCTGCCCAGTGGTTAAACACTACTGAACAGCATCTATGGTTAACAACTAAAAAACAGCACAAAGTCAGCTGTCCAGCAGTTATACACTACTGAACTGCATCTATGGTTAACAACTAAAGCACAGCACAAGGTCAGCTGTCCAGCACTTATGCATTACTGAACAGCACAAGGTAACCTGTGTCCTATGGTTAGGCACTACTTTCCATTGATTTGGACATGTTATTTTCAAACAAAACTCTCAAAGACCTGTAAAATGTGGTTATCTGACTATACGAGGCCAACCTACAAACCATATACTATATAGTTAAAGCCACAAAAACATGTGCCATCTATACCAAGTTTGTTCAGTTGTATCTGAAACCTAAAGCTAGAATTATTTCAGCACAATAACTAAGTCTGAAGTTATTGTTTGTGTGTCAAATTCAGAAAACCAAGCAAATGTTTTCTACATCAGTCCCGCAAATAACACACAGTGCACCTATGTAATAATTAGTGGATAAATGTTGGACAGTGTTTCTAACCCTAGTGTGGCACACTCTGGTAGCAGGAGACTTTCTATTGAGGCTGACCAAACTCTGATCTTCCTTCAAGGTCACAACAACAAGTCCTTCTTGAGTACAGCAAAGTCAAGAACTTCATCTTTTGAAATTCTTATTGTTCCTCTTGTCTATCATAACTATTTGTCCCACCTCGGTTAAGTTTTATTCTCAAAGAATAAAGAATGTACAAAAATATGCAAAGTAAGAAAAGAAAAAGGAAGGAAGGAAAGAAAGAAAGAAAGACAGTAGAAGAGATAGATACTTACACTCTAAGAGAGGCAGGAGACAGCAAATGAAGAACAAAGACAGCATGAGTCATAGTCAGGAAAACAGTTTCAAGAAGAAGACATGCTGAAGCTTGCAGTGAAACTACTCCCTTTAGCAGTTCAATACAGTACTGCAGGCAATCATGGAACAAGCCAAATCCTGCTTTCCTAGATCTTTCAGAGTTTGTTTTAAAGTTATGTCATGTAACCAAGTAAACCTATAAAAGCAGGCAACATCATGTATAAGACACTATGTGTGTCCTCAGTGATAACATCACATTCCAGTCATATAATTAAAGTTGAAAGGCAGTTGCCTTAATGGTACTCCAATAGCCATCACAAAGTTTTTATTCATTTCTTGTATCTGCTGATTATGCGTAATTCAGCGACTTGTACTATGTACAAGTCGCTGCAATGCAATGTATGTATCTTAGTGGAAACAATAAACCAATGTTATCATTTCATACTTGAAGCGGAAATAACACATTCCCACAAAGGTTCTTATTTTGTATAGTCATGCATGTACATGTAAGCACAGAGTTCACATACATGTATGATTAAGAAAAATACTTTTGAAGACAAGAAATGCCTTGGGAGCCTTTCTGAGTCAAGCTTGAAAGGAAGTACTTACAATTTTACACAAGGATACCAAGAATTATCTCCAAAATACAATTCAGAGTTGGTGATCTTACCTTTTTTGCCTTTGGCTTTTTGTACGTGTCAGACAGTGGTTTCCTTTTGGGTGTGTTTTGTGGTTTGGCGAAAAGTTCCTCAAACTCGTCCTTGTCGAAGCTCGGTTCCTCCAGTTTGTCCCACAGAGTCTGGATATCTTGTGTGCCGAACTGCACCCTGGTGGTTAGACAAGGTACTGCATATACATCTCTATCAAAGTTTTCTGCTCTTCAGTATAGCAAGGACTGTATATAGGACTGTATATAATGTCCATCAGTATAGTAAGAATGAACCTAATTGTTGACAAAATGTCAGGCAATTTCAAATGCAAATTAGGAAATAATAGGCTGCTAGTTTTGGTGTCTTACATTTAACAATAAGGCCGAAGCCATTATTGATGTGAATAGTGGAGGAATAGGTTACAGAGGGCATTACAGTAGTACATTACACTTTAAGCACTATATAAACTTGACATTGGAAAGATTGTGTTCAATAATCAAGTTTGTATGTATTGTAGTTGTTCAGGTGCACAGCAACTTCAAGAAGGGGTAAGTAGTAATGTAAGTTGGTAATGCAGATCCATATAAACGAACAAAAAGCAATTGCACAATGAGGTAAACATTGCATGATGGGCAGTTGGATGTTTGTTTGTTTGTTTGTTTGTTTATACATACTGCATGACAGCCTTGTCCTTGTGCAGCTGAATACGGTTCCAGTACAGCGGCTTCATGGGAGATGAGGGTTCCACTGGAAGCTTACGGGGCCCTGCAGAGCATTGGGCAGGGAATCAATCAATCAATCAATCAAAATGGTTTATCAATCAAACAAGAAACTTGATCCTGAGGCTGAATTATGTCTTGTACATTCAAGAAAAAAGCACCATTACATTTAACTAATCAATTCAAAGTTCTTAATTATTGCTGTACACATTTAAGTTTAACATTTGACCCAAGCGTTTTTTTTTAGTCTGCGGAAGTGTAAACTCCTCTATTGCCTGAAATGCAAATTGCACACCAACATGGCAGTAGGTGGTGTCATGTTAATGTACTCTATAACAGCCCCGTCATTGTGTGAACTTATTAGACGTACCTGCTGGAGCCTGTAGAAGATGCGCCCTCCCAGGGAAGGCACCAGGGGGAGGGGGGATGCCCCCAGGAGGAGGGGGTGGGGGGATACCACCAGGGGGTGGGGGAGGTGGTGGAGCACCCCCAGGGGGAGGGGGTGGTGGTGGAGCCATACCAGGAAGGGGAGGGGGTGGTGGTACCCCCATGCCAGGGGGAGGGGGAGGAGGGGGTGGGGTTCCCATTTGTGGTGGAGGTGGAGGAGGGGGTGGGGATCCCATCCCTGGGGGTGGGGGAGGCGGAGGAGGTGGAGATCCCATTCCTGGAGGAGGTGGGGGTCTCGGGACAGCTCCTGATGGGGTGGGAGTCTGAAACGGCAGCCCTGACAGGTGCCCTGGAGGAGGGGGTGGGGGCGGTGCAGGTGGGGGTGTCCTGGCTACAGCCCCAGGGGGTGTGGGGAGGGGGGCAGGGGTACCCTCCATGATGACTGCTGTCGGCACGGCAGTGCCACCCGATGACAGCTCCTTGATGATCCCGTCCTCCGAGGTGCAGGTGGCCTGAGACTTGGTTGCCGTGGCCGACACCTGCAGGACGGGTCTGTCGAAGGACACCTCCACTCCCACATCCACCTGTAGTAATATTGACATGTGACATTCAACATATAGCACAGTATCTCAGAAAATGCCTCAACACTAGAAATTCCACTGATGATTGTAAAAGCATGTTCACATCCCATACTATATAGTCTTTTGTAAGGTAGATTGGTCTCATACTATGTTTGTTTTCATGCAGCAATAGATGCCATATGTTGTATCATGAATTGTTATGCAATAAAGTTTATGTATTTGTAATGCAGTATCATTTTGTGATCAGGCCACACCAAGTCAATTCATTGCTCCATAGAATCTCCAAAGGTAAAAATGTTTAACGGGAAGATCAGCATGAAAACAGAGCCTGAGTTATACCTTGATACACACAGGGTGAATATTATCAGATTGAAGTTTTCCTCCCAGCCCTCTATTGTCATCTTGTACTCTTGATTTTTACTTTAAAATATCCAAAAACCAAGGACATGAATTGGCATGGCCTTATCAACTATGTAAAACTGATATTGCCACGGATTGTCATGTGCCTTGTTCATTGTACATTCATGCCTATTCGGCTAAAACTTAATGCACAATTGACTACTTTTGGCTTTCACGTATTATGATTATTGATCGGAGATATAAAATGGCACTGCTAAAAACACTACATATCAGAGAAAGAAAAGAAAGTGCTAAATTTACTGATACAACCAGAATTGACATTAC
This sequence comes from Branchiostoma floridae x Branchiostoma japonicum, assembly GCA_013266295.2. Taxonomy (NCBI): domain Eukaryota; kingdom Metazoa; phylum Chordata; class Leptocardii; order Amphioxiformes; family Branchiostomatidae; genus Branchiostoma; species Branchiostoma floridae x Branchiostoma japonicum. Next base: position 22,085,791 of record CM023840.1, read on the forward strand.
CAGTATGTGTTAATTGTGAGTGAAAGAACTGCCCACCTTCTGTCCTTCTGATGGTAGCAGCTTCTTCAGGTCCTGTATCTGGTCGATCAGGTTGGCCACTTCAGCCTCCAGCTTGGTCACTTTCACCGCATTCTCTCCTCTCAGCTGGAACACGGCCAGCTCGTGCCTTTGCTGAAGAACAAGAGAAAAATTTTAGTGTGCATGGTCCAGCGGTTAGCGACCCTGCTCCTGGACTGGATGGTCTGCTTACCCAATTGGCCAACCTTGCTATCCATCAAAACAGCCTTCAGCCAATAATAACAAAGTGGATCCAACAGGTTCCAATTTGCACCTATGTTTTTTATATAAAGTTGTGATTTAGCAATGGATAGAAGACTAGATCTTTTTCTTATCAATTCTCCAGACAAATGTAAAGTAATTTCAATGTGGATAAAAGAATTGCTTTTTAGTACAGAAACTGTACTTAAATATAGCCAATCCATTTAATGGAGGAGCTGTCTTCTGCCAAATATACAAAACTACTATTTCTGCCAATCTAACCAGAAGTTGATGACTTACATGTAGCTGTTCTATGTAGTCTTTGTTCTCCCTCTTCAATGTCATGACTGCATACTGATGCTCTGAAACACAGAACAAAAACACAGTCAAGAATTCCTTCTAACCTTCATCAACATTTAAAAAGTAACACCCTTCCTGAAGGTAAAGCTGCAGCTGCACTTCAGAATCCCAACAGGTTTGCCCTTCTGAACAGATGTTTATAATCAACGCCTTGTTTTCATTCCAACCTACTTTTCTCATCTGAAGATATGTTACCCTCTACAATCTAAGGGTAAAAAGAAACACCATTCTGTGGAGCAGCTGGGCTTCTGCAAGCCTTTGACTTGGAATTGAATACTACCAATCAAATTTCTGAGGTGTGTATGATTATATGAACAGGATGGCAGAATGATGTAGATGTTGGTTTGGAGTGTGGTATGAAAACACCTGTTCCCAGTAGACTGAGCAAAACAAACCACCTGTTAGCAGAACTCCATAAGGGAAACATGATACCTGTGGCAAATGGGGGATGGCTGCATTATTATATTTCTTTACTGCAGACCAGAAGAGAAATACAGTAAATGTTCACTGTAATTTTGTTTTTCTAGTTTTCAGGATGACGTCTCCGCCGAAAAATCATAACATCGTGAATATGGATTTGTATGTCCATCTTCCCAAAGCCACAGTGACTAGCAATACATTTCTTCCATCTGCCACTACAGGAACACTTTTATCAGAAATGTATATAAATTGCTATATGTTTAGTCTATTTGTATGTACTATGTACATATCATGCACCTGAAATAAAGAAATTCAATTTAATTTAATTCATCTTACCCGTTGACAACAGTTAGACATCCTGGAAGAACATATGTAATACAAAATCCAGCAATATTTCAATGATCTTTCCATTATGTTCAAGACACTCCACAGTTGCCAACGATCTCTGTCCAGTATAAATGGGGCTTTAGCAATGTCATATTTACCTGCTTCTGTGTACTTGAGACCATCCTTGCTCTCCGGCTTAGGTGGGGGCCAGACAGGGGTGATACGGCCCGGCGCTGCACTAGGAGAGTTCAGGCCGTTGGTCCCCTGAAGCGCGGCATGATGGTACCAGCAGTAGGTTGTTTCAGGCTGTGGGGGGGTGAGGGGAGGGAGAGATAGAAAAATTTATCATTCTACAACCACAAAATGATGCCATCATGTAAACTGCAGGCTGGGAGGTGAGGTGAGGTGAGGTGAGGTGAGGTGAGGTGAGGTGAGGTGAGTGAGTGAGTGAGTGAGTGAGTGAGTGAGTGAGTGAGTGAGTGAGTGAGTGAGTGAGTGAGTGAGTGAGTGAGTGTGAGTAATGGATGGATAGATGGATGGATGGATGGATGGATGGATGGATGGATGGATGAAAGGATGGATAGATGGATGGAAAAAACTATCATTCTACAACCACAAAAAGGATGTGGGAGAGGGGAGGGAAAGAGATCATTCCATAACAACAAAATGGGAACATCATGTCAACCCCCAGGCTGAGGATAAGGGTACCAATGACATGAAATGTACCATGATCAATCTTAAGCACAAATGCTTTTTTTTCCATTGGTCAGGACAAGCTAAAAGAGACAGATGCTATGTGCTGTACACTGTTTACAGTTTCACGTGTGATGTCATTGGGCATCATCATCAGGTTCAATGTACAAGTACAATACACAGTAGAACACAGCTCAACTTTCCAGTAGGCTGCAAGTTGGGACAGCATCAACAGCTGAGATTCAAACTCACAATCTTCAGATCAGGTCCACAAGCACTAACATATAAATGCTACTACAAACTACAATAATACTAAACCCTCCACAGTAAAGAGGATCTACCTGCCATACACAACAGTCCAACTTGGTACTGCCAAAAACTGAATCCTAGGACAACCAAAAGGAAAAGGTTTACATACACAGTCAGCAATCGTCAACCAGAGTGTATGAAAATTACAACCTGGTAAAGTGAGACTAAATCTTCTCTCTCTGAAAGACAACAGTAGCACCCTAGCCTGGTATTTCCTTCCAAATATCCTCCTGCCAATTCTCACAGGCAGACAAACTGTACCCCCTTGATACCCACCCATAATTCTCCACATCCTGAAGACTCCTTAGAACAAGCTAAACACAACCCTGACCTGTCTTGAAGTAATTACAAGCTAAGACGTGTCTCCTGCCCCTTCTTTCTCCAAGTAGAGCATAGAGGCTGCCATCTGGGAGAAAGCTTGCCAAATAACACCAGAGTGTGAGGTGGATCAAGTTAGGACCAGGGAAAACCAAATACTCTGGGTCTGCATTCGCTGACCTGGTTGCCAACCAAACAGAGCTTCAACATTCTGATACACCGACTTCTGTTAACACATTTGGTCCACATGTGTATTCAGAAAGTCTTCAACATTGTCTGTGAGCTTGACACTGGATGGGAGTGACTTTGTTCCAGATTTATGTGGACTTAGCTGATAGCTTACAGACATTTAGAGACAGCAAGAGGATCAAAGAGTCATCCCTAAGGGCTTGGAGAGGCCGCATCCACAGCAAATCCACCTACGCGCCTGGAGGAAAGTGTGAGAAGTGAGAATGATACTCCACAGCTGTTGCAGGAGCAGTCTCACAGGGAGAAACAGTTGATTGGAAGGGTTGCTACTGTAGGGACTTGGGGGTAGTAGTTCGTAGTGATTCAGTTGACCCTGCCTCTGGACCAGAAGGTTGAGGGCTTGAATCCAGGCTATTCTCACTCATTCTGCATACTACAGGTAAGGTCACACCAATTCAATTGCTTGGTTCTCGGATTATGAAAGCTAATACAAAATCTGCTGGGAAAGTTTATACTATGGTGCACACACTTTCAGGGAGTAAACAGAATCAGATATCTAGATGCAAGTTTTCCTCTCTGGCCTGTTTTTATGGTGTTCACTTGCTAAAATTTCACATAAAATGTATGAGAACCAACAGATTGAATGGATGTGGCCTAAGGGTAGCAATTGTTAGGATGACAGGTTTTGGTTCACGCTTCCTTGTACTTGTCAAGAAGGGCAGGGGAATTTCTCAGTAAATTGAACCTGTATATACGGTACAAACATGCAGCATTCTTGTCATGATCAGTACAATATTATCAGTTTTTCGGTAAGCTGCTCTGGATTGAGATACAATTTTTTCCACAGGGAGGACAGCGGATGAACTTGAACCTGTGTTGGAAAACTTCAAAGCCAAGTTACTCTTTATCTCTGTTAAATAGACAACATCTAGAGTATACACATGGAGGGCTCATGCATGTGTGACAGGCTTTGTGTGAAGATTGCTGGCTCCAATTAGTACTGGGTACTCAAATTTTCAAAATTGGAGCAGTGCACCTAATTCTACCAAAACAAAAACAAACATCCATCTAGTTGCACCGGTGCACCCACACAGTAAAAAAAAAAGAAGGTGCACAGCTCCAATTTTGGGTGCACAAAAGTATGTACATATACACCCATGCTAGTATTTGGAGCCCTAGTTTAACTTACGTTGAACTCCGTCTGAGCAGAGGCCTGCTCCAGTGGTTGGAGGATGCCCACAGCCAGCAGCCTGTTGCAGAACTGCAGAGCCAGGTCCAGCTCCATGGCATCAGGACCAAATTCCTCATGGTCAGCAGGCATCAGCCAATCCACCAGCATCTTCCCTATAAAACAGAGGTTGGTGCTTTTATCTACATGTATGACATATAATGTTATATGTACTAACAAGAAACCAGAGATTTCAGAATACCAGGAAGTTTGCAATCGTCAGCTTCCTGAATTCCCCCATGTCAACCTCTACCTAGTTCCTGCTGGCTTCCCAGCCAGACTGAGACATGAGTATTTGTCACAGGTCAGCTGATTGGAGAATGAAGGGTACCTGAAAGATTTTACTGGTGGTGACATTGTGGCCTAATTTCCAAGCAGATGTCAGGTGGACAATTGTTAAATTTCCTGATCGGCTGTTTTTTCTGACAGTCCTCTAAACCAAATAGGACAGTAAATTGACCAGCAATTGGTTACAATAATGTTGGTTACTGTTCATTATAGTTGGTTACTGCCTGTCTGAGACCTTGCTATTGTATCCAGAAAAAAATTGACCTCTCTTTTCCCAGCGAGGCCATACAAGGCGACACCATGAACTGTCTGTTGACATTGCCATGAACTACAGAATAGTAGCAAAACGGATGTTGACAATGTGTTGTACATGTGTTGTACATGTCTTTTACATTATCATTGGTACCAAATTGCTAAAAACTGAAATAGCCTGATATTTACAATCGCTAACACTCTCCACATCAAACAGAATTGAGTATCCGAAATCTTCATGTGTAGTCTGTCCTAGTTGCTACAATTGTTATTGGCTAATGAGGCAATGTGTTCTTCCCTTAGGCCAAGATGTCACAATGGGTGGATCCGTCTAGTTGATACCTGACTTGAATCCTAAAATTAGCCAAGACAATGTGTACAAGTAAAAGTACACATGTGTAAAGGACAACAGTTTGTCTGTGCACATTTTACTACAACAGATCAGATAGATACAACTTGTTTTTTTAAGTTAATGCTGTCTGTTGACAGTGTTACACCTGCAAAGAAAATTATGTTCATATTCAGCATAGCATTATTTAGCATGTTTGTTTGTTTGTTTGTTTGCTTATTTCCTTCTTTATTTGTTTTTGTTTGGTAATTTGGCTGATTGATTACCGGTAGTTGGTTGGTTGGTTGGTTGGTTGGTTGGTTGGCTGGTTGGTTGGCTTGTAATATGACAACTCAAAAAAAGAATTTTTAAGCTCTTTTGGACATTGTCAGATAGAACTAGCAGTTCCCTGTCAGTCTATAGTAATAGATTACAACATTACACCTGAATGAATGCTATTGCATTGATTTTTTGGCTGTTCTTTGTGTGTCTATTTTTATTTGTTTTCTGCTTTTAAAACATCCTTTGCATTTTCAGATATTTTGCTGCTGATACTCTCAATTCTTAACACTGTTGCTACTGCTGTTGGTGGTGCTGTTGTTTTTCTTTGCATACTAAACATGCTCTGTTATACTTACTTATAGATACCCTTGTCCAAGTCCATCCCCTGTGACACTCAAACCTTGTGGATTTAAGGTAGATAAGAAGAAAATGTACCACCTACCTAAGAACTTTTCCTTCTTCCTCACATCAGGCACCTGTTTCTCAGACATGGACAAGATCTGGTTCAGTCTCTCCATGCTGGACACCCAGGGCTGCGGTCCCAGCGCCACGCCCTTCTTCAGCTGAGGAGACGGGGACGCTGATCTGGTCAGTGTGAGTGGCTCTGGCTTCGATTTCTTCTTCCCAGTCATCAAATCACCCGCATCGCTGTCTGAAGATGGTACATCTCCAGTCTTGGAGCCTCTCTGTTCTCCACTATCAGTCTTTATCTGGCTTGTGAGTTTTTCAGAACTCTTCTGCATCTCTTGTTCCAAGGTCTCCAGTTTCTGTGCGACCTGGCTGATTTTTGTGTCGGCAGAGTCCTCCCTCTTGATGACAAACTCTGCCGAGTAGTTGTCTTGACCGTTGAACTTTTCTGGGGGGGTGACATAATCACCGTCCTCTTCTTTCTTCTCAAATGATTCGCCGTTGAGAGCTAATGTCCTCTTTTTGTCCCAAAATGTAGTGTTACTCGGTTCTTTTCTCGCAGGATCCATGGACTTAGTTCGAGCCACCTTGCCCTTTTGAGCCTGCTGGTCATCGCCTAGTTCCTTATCACCTTTTGCTGTGTCTGAGTCTTGTTTCTTTGATGTATCCCCAGTGTCTACTGAAGCACTGCTCTCCAGTTTGCGTGCAAGCTGAGGGGATGACGTAGAGACTGGAAACTTGCGCTGCTTGGCCACAGGACTGGACGCGGGTGAAACTCGTGGAGAAGAAAAACGTCTTGTGCTTGTGACGGTGTACGCTGGGGTCGGGACAGGCTTATGCTTCTTGCCTGCAGCACTCTCGACGATACCCCCTCCTTTGCTAGTCTTCCCTTCCAGAGAGTCTGGTCTAGTTGGCTTTGCACCTACCGCAGCTTTTTCTTTCTGTATTTGGGCCTCTACTTGCTCTGTCAACCCAGCTGAGGTTTTCATAAGCAGTGACAAACCAGCTGATGGAGATCGGACAAGCCCTGCTGCTGTACCTGATGTAATATTGGCATCTCCAGCATCTTCATACTCAGACAAGTCATCTTCAGACTCTGCCTTCCTTGCTTCTTTCTTTTCTGCCTTCATTGGCTTTGGCTGGGCAGTGGCTGAGGAGCCGCCCCCTAGGTACCACGGAACTGTTGTACCCTGAACGGAAGATTTCCTCTCCAAGTCTGCTCTATCTGTCTCATCTTGTGGCTCCTTTGCATCATGTATTGGAGACATCTTAGTTTGTTCCTTTTTCACGGCATCATCTCCCTTGGCTCTTTGTTGTGATGGAGAGGAATCACTTTTCTTACCTCTGGACCAAAACTTCCCTCCTCCACTACTGCCAGACTTTTCTGAACCACTAGTATCACTTGCAGTGCTAGCATCGCTCCTTCTCTTTGCAGCTTCTTTAACTTTGGCTGCTTTAGACTTCTTCCCAAAGCTTGAAGTCCTTTTGGCAGGCCTTGAACCCTCTTCACCTTTCTGCTCACCTGCGACATTGGCCAGCCTGGAGTCCTCATACTCGACAGTTGAGAAGTCAGCCTTCTCAGCTCCCTCCTTCTGCTGCTCTGCGTGTTTCTTGTGCTTGCCCTTCTCGCCTTTCCCTCTGCTGTCTGCGTTTCCCATATTGTCTCCCTCGTACTTGTTCTCAACTCTCACAGCACCTCCCAGCAGCACAGACAGCCTGTTCGTGTAGCCCGGGGAAAGATCATTTGCGTCACCTGGTGTTTCGGCTGAAGCATCTTCGTACTCGTCTGAATCAGAGTTCCTGTCAGAGTCAGAAGAGTCACTGTTATTTCTGCCTGGCGAGGCAAAGGCAAGATACCACGGAAGGGTAGATCCCTTTTTCTTACTCATGGTGAATATTTGAATGAAAGTGGGAGGGGGGTGCGGGCAAAACAAACTTCACAGATAGATCTAAAGTGATCACGTCTTGTTGTGACGAAACAAAGACAAGACAGACGGTTTGCCCAGCGACAAACATTCAGGACATGGCAGAAGCTCGAGGCTGTCGTCCCAGATCGTGACCGCGCCTTGTCCCGGACAGTCGGCGTTTCTGAAGGCCGTGGAGTTTCAAAACAGAACCAACAGCCATGTCGAAATATAGGCGCACACCAAATTAGATGCAGGCCTAGGCTCGATGACGCCAGCGAGTTTTGACACTGAGTGGACAAAACTGTGAATTTTTAGACGTCCCGGACACCAAATGAAGTTGAAGATTTAGTTTAAGAGATCTACATCGAAATTCTGCGCCAAACTGACACAAATTTCGACAGGGGCGCCGGAGAGGTCACAGATACCCGACCTCATTATCCCTGTCGTCTGATTCAAAATGGCGGCTCTTGTAAATAAGGCGCGATGGATTCTGGGACCTTATCTCGAACTTCCGGATATTCACTCACATACTTCGCGCTAATTATATATAAAAGATCAGGCAAAATTATATACCTGCACAAATTTCTTCAAAATAGAAAATGTTGATTGATGATACATAATTTTCCGATAGCAGGTTTTCAAAAGGGGCGCTCTCAAATAAATCACTGAAGCTAGCAGAATAGGGGCAAAGCTTTCCATTGTCAGGGCCTTTACCGCCTTTGCCTTCTGGTTTCTTTTCCAACAATACAATAAGCAATGCCTTAGGTATTAGGATAGATTTAATTTTAATCTTCATTAAGATACAACTGTTTTGATCTGGTAATTAGACTAATTGGCGTGCTATCATTTCATCTCTACAACGCAGTGAAAGTGAGAGTGTGCACATTGTTAATTTTCCTCCTGGCTGGGTGCACTTTCACCAGGGCACGCCCCAACTTTTCATCTGGCAGCATCGCGGCCCTCTGACATATCATGAGACCGGACGGATGTTGTGATACACAAAACGGTCCTACCCCCCATTTCTGTAGCCCGAGCAACCGCCCGGATATTCAATGCACACGATATTTATGTGCACCCAGCATCACTGAATTCAAAGAATGGAGGAATGTACTTACCGTATGTATCAAACTGGGCCCTTAACTAGTTCTTTGACGGGCGGTCTGAAGTCACAGTCTCTTGTTGTAGTTCGTAACCGAACCGCGAATTTACAAACGGCAGAGCAGTATTGTCACGATCGCACTAAAAATAAATGGGCCCTCGCTGTAATAACACCGTTGTTCTCATGGGATAGAAAGTCAGTACAGTATGTCAGTCTCCCCAAAGGAGCATAGGATGATCATGCATGATAATTGTACCAGCCACGCTCGGGGTGGCTACGACGAAATAAGTGGCCTGGCGTGGAGGGGTGTTTTTGGTACGTTGCTGACTCGTGATGTCACAGGATGCGGGAAACCCTTGTGAAATAAATATTCATAGCGAGGATGTGGCCCGCCGTACTTTCACCTACCTCTAATCAATAACAAGGTCGATCGGCGCGACTAATAAACGAACGCAATCGCTAATGCGACGCCGGGGATCGGCCGAAATTTCATTTGGCAATTGAATGAGAGGGACACCCAATACTGACGGCACTGACGTAAATCACTTTGGATCACTCACTGGTACGCGCAGTTATCAAATTCATCGCCACATGCGCGCTCTTTCTGTTTTGTCAACTTTTAAAACTGAAATACGACTTAGCTAATTATTCTTGAATCTGAATGACGCTACAAGGACGCACGCACAGTTCAAAAATACCGACATGAATGATTCTTGTGTTTGCAGGGTAAGGCACCGTGCGGTCTCTGACTATCATATCCGAATGGGAGATATGCCGCCGGAATTTTGGGTAGAATTGGCATTCAAATCATCTGGGGGACACGAGTAGTCACTGGATGGGTTTGCCCAGGGGCAGGCCTGTCTACGCAATATTGCTTCCTGTCAGCATCATTACCCCACATTGAATCACACTTTACCTTTATTTCTTGACGGAAATGATATTATCATATATTACGAAACTTGAAGACCATGAAGAAAATTTTATTCATTCATTCATTCTGCAGCCTCAACTGGGAGAAATATTTATGACATCTGATCGAAGATATATCATTTATCAAATGAGTTGTGTATGACCGATGCACTTGACGTGCTACCCGCTGTGCTACTCCCATTTCATAGGTGACGTTTCTTCCTATCTTGCAGCTTAATATCTATTTATCTCATTCACATTTATTTATTGAGGAATGGGCAAAAAACAAATATAAATACAAATATAACAAGACGCCATAGGCGACAATTCTCCGTGAAATTTTATAATTTGCAGATTGAGAGGTGGTATTGGCACTGGCATGCCTGCAGACGACGTATAAAATTGCATGCCGATTGAACAAAGGGGACCGTGGGTTTTAGCTGCAAACACGGAAAAACGGGTACCGCTCAAGTCAACGTTAACTCCAGGACTGTCTACAGGGAACACTCGCATATTAGCGCGACTGGCCATACACCGTGACTGGCCAAGCCCAGACCCTGCAATTAGTAACAGTTGCACATCAATCCGGCCGAAAGCATTGCGTAACACAGGCTACTTCTTCCTATATTCAGCGCCGTGTTTCGAGAGAATAATACCGGGAAACGATTACTTTTCTTGTTTTGAACGCATAAACATAGATAGATGTACGCTAATCTAGTATACCTGCCATGGCCAGATTATCTAAAGATGTGTGTATTCTGTGTACAATCTACAGAAATGTACATCAGGTCCAATCATCCGATTTTCACGTTTCAGTTTTTTGGACTCGGTCATCGGTATTAACATTAAATTTTTCCTAATGTTGACCTCTGACCACCCCACATATCCGTCCCCATCAGCCCCGCCCCGACTTACTACCGGTGACATAAACGGACGACAACATTTCAACGACATGGGGATGTTTCGAAAATAACCATTTACTCCAATATCAAAACAGCTACGGTAAAAATAAAAAGACGTGCATCATCCCGGACATAATGCAACACCACATGTGAAATTACACAGAAATGCGACGTACGGAAGAATGCGTTTTGGCTGCGAACATCTTCCAAAAAACTTGGCATCTCTTAACCATGGGCAAAAACATCTGGAACCACTTATAAAAACCACCCCGTATCTGCATGAAGTTCCATCCCCCCACTGCTATTCCAAACAACGCGTTTTTCTGGACCATTCCAATTCGCCTCGTAATTGTAGGGGTGCGTTTGCAATATTACATTGACCGCGAAAGCAGCAACGGCAAAAATACACATTCGTGCATCAACACGGGCATGCCCGCAGACGGCGTATAAAATTGCGTGCCGATTACACAAAGAGAACCCAGTGTTTTGACTGCGAACATGAAAAATCAGCCGATTACAACACTCCGTCCGGAGGTCCTGACCTCCTTCACGGAGTAACAATTACATTGTGAAGGAAAATACATGTGCATTAAAAATACAAGATAGATAAACGGGAAACAATCAAAAGGAGACAAGACAAGATGGCGTTCAACCAGTCACGAAGTGGATCCTTGAAGTAGTAAAGTGCATAGTGTACTGTCATTATATTGCAGAACTTTTAGGATGAAATCCATGGATGTGATTTTCCTTGCATGGATCATCGTTAGTTTCATGCAGCTTGCAGGGTTCTATAATGATCCGAGCTTGAATGTCCGTTGTAAATCTTGTGCCAGGATCATGATAACAAAGCACATGTCCACGCTTCAGTCCGCAAATGGGCCGCGATCAAATAACGGGGGCATCGATTTTCAGGCGCGCGAAGGGGTTATACCATCCTGCCCCTCCTCATGACTTATTCATGACGTTTTATATCTCACACGTCATCTTCTGATCATTCAGCCGACCACGAAAAGGTACACAGGTGCACAAAAACTCTTGAATATTTAATCAAAGGTGAGTGGGTGGGGAGTTGGATAAGCCGATACTAACCTCCTGGTTACGTCATTGCATACTCTATGCTATGTCACCGTAGCTGTTTTCCCGATAACCATTCATCTTTACGGTTTACCATATAACGTTAACGTTACTACGAGTATATTGTAATTTATTCAAAATCCTCAGAAAACACTTCTTTAAAACACATGCCATCACCACTTGTCAAACAGGGGGGCTGAATTGCTGCCTGAGGCATTTTAAAATGTTGAGGACAATTTTCAAGTCATCAATCTTCATGAGGTAGATTGTGCGGGTGTTATTTTTTCGTCGTATTACAGAGGAAAGAATGATATTATGAACCCCTACACGTGATCATATCTTTTGTTTGTTACAAATTTGCAATGCAGCAACAGCCTTGAAAATGTAAAACCTTAAAAACTATGTAAGCGCTTTGGATCAAATGTTTCTGTTTACATGGTAAGTTCTGAGTAATATAACCTCGAACTTTAAAACCCTCACTGTCAGTGTCTTTGGTTTTCTGGTGTTGCAGGAAATTGAAACAAACAGCTCATCACCGAGTGTGCAAGTTTTTAGTCTGTTACATCAAGGAGGTTATTGGTTACATTTAGCCTTAGGTTAACTTTACAATTAACTGACTACCTGATACAACGTACTTGGTCGTTGTCTTTGAATGGTACACAAATTCCATCCTTTAGTGTGCTTCCTTATCGACCAAAGGACATTTTTTTCGACCAAAACAATTTTTTCACTGTTTGTAAACATAACAGCAGACGACAGCCCTGGCGACCTCTGACCCCTACGACCCGCACAGCCTGACGGGAAAACTGACTGGGGCCTCAGGAAGAAGCATCATGGCGACACTGGCGCTTCTGATGGCAGGCAGCGAGGGAAACAGTCGGGTAAGGGTCATTCTCTCCCGTCTACTGCGCATTCTGCCGCACAGGCGGTTATTCTGAAGTTGTAGCATATGTTGATGTAGTTCAACTGAACGTTAACTGCTGTTTTCGCTGTCATAAGACGGGTCGAAATCATGGGCTTTGTCCGGGGCTTTAGATGTTTTATGGGCGTCGCGCGGCTTACCCGCGAAAATTGATTTTATTCAGGGAAGCAAAAGTCCACACATAATGGGCCGTTCAAAAAAATAACTGAGGAGGGGGGGTTGAAGAGGTCGGATTTTACCTAAGGGGGTTAGTGGTGTGGATTTTGGATTGAGAGGGGTTCACCCTGGATTTGGATGAAATTAGAGGGGTTCACCCTGGATTTGGATGAAATTATAGGGGGTCAAGTCGTTTGGATAGCATTTTTAAGGGGTCAAGGCACCCGGATATGGATGAAATGAAAGGGGGTCAAGGTACTCGGATAGTAATTAAAGGGGGGTCAGAAAATACAAAATCCAAGCTCTTCAACCCCCCCTCCAAATTTTTTTTTTGGAACAGCCCAATACTAGTATACGACTGTGTGGACCAGCGTAGCATAGGTGCCAGCAAATGTAGAACTTAAGTTGTGCAGGGTGCGTTGTTAAGTAATTCTTTCCTGGACATTTTAAAAATACCATCTTAAGCTCCTTGTTTTTTTTTGGGGGGGGGGTCTCACAAGTCATACTCATAGGCAACAGTTTCAGTGTGTTATCCGGGATTGGCACGTCACCTGTGTACATGTATCCGTCAGTTGGTACAACCTCCTCACAGAAGAGTGTGGGTGGCACCTTGCATGACATCAAATGACTTTTAACACCGAATCCCTCTGAATTTGTCTTTTTGGAATTTAATTATTGTAGTCAAGTTTTTACGATGAAGATGAGGAAAACAACAGCACCCCGAAGAGGAGGCCCATCAAGCGGAGACGGACCTCACGAGACAGCGACAACAAGAGTGAACGCGGGGATCCAGAAGAAGGGTAACAACTTTTTCATTGCTTGAACACAGATGTACCAAGAAGCATGCAAGTTACTTTAAATCTTGAAATATTCAATCATGGTGGTTTCTTTTGCATTTTTTGTGGTGACCTCTTATTGCAAAATCATGAGGCATATGTGTTTTGTACTTCTACTGTACTAGAAAACTGTCAACTGCAAACTTTAAACACTGTGAAAACCTTCTGTCCCTTTCTACTTTGAAATTTAAGTCCCAGAGAAAATCAAGTAAGAAAAGAAGTAGACCTATGTTAGAAAATGGAAATTAAATGACGGAGTTCCCTGTGCCATGGCAGATGCAGTGAGTCCATTGTTGGAACAGAACTTAGCTTGTAACATTCCAACGTTGTATCCCACACACAGTGTGTCCTCCAGACTTGGTCCATCTTGTCTCTGGGAAGGAGACAGAAAAGGACTGTTTTTAGACAGGTCAGGCTACAGGTGTTAGCCATATTTGTTTGTCCAGCTGCTGGATGTGTTTGTTCATTTGTCTGTCCGATTGTTAGTCAGGTCTCAGTGTTTCACCGTGTCCCAACTGATGTCTGTAGAAGCTACACTGTTCTCACAGCACAAAATGTCCTCCTGCAAGCTGTAATTCAGCTGTGTTTTGGCTGAACATTTAGTTAAATTCTGACACAGGTATGCTAATGCTGTTGTTGTGATGCCATAGGGAAAAAAGTTTCTTGTCAGGATTGTTATGTTCTGCTTATAGAGAGATTTAGACTGAGACAGGAAGATAGTATTCTCTAGTTTAAGCCACAGGGTTAGTAGAGGATTGTGACAAGCATGGTGCTCAGCATACAGCCTGGAAAAGAAGAGATGGAATTTACATTAATTTTGTAAATCCATTTTTTTATTAATACTGTACTCTTAAACTTCAAGTTAAAGGCTGAACTAGTTGATATTCATTACCGGGCTAAACTATTAACAGAGATTACAAGGGGTGTTGCCCAGCCTGTCTGCTGTTACAACAGTGTTTGTTGTGTTTCAGTGGTTCACTGTTCCCAGCAGAGAACCTGTTTGAGTACCAGTGGCCTCCAGACAAGAACGGGGACTGGTACTTTGTACAGGAGCAAGTCAGTGAGTTCCTCGGAGTCAAGTCCTTCAAACGGAAGTACCAAGGTGGGTAATTGGAGAGGGGGCATTCATCATCATTTTGGACAAGTTGCCCAAACTAGATCCACTAGATCTCTCCAAGAGTTCCTGTCTTCCATGATGTTTATCACATATCTCTGTACCTGATGACAAGAAAATATAGCTTGAAAGCAAGCTCTTTCAAATGACTTGTGACTTGACTGTGCATCCTGTTGTAAGATGGAGTGTAGCTATAGGGTTTCCAAGGTAGTGCCTAAACACTAAACCGGATAGTGAGTGTGAGTGAGTGTGCCCTTCCAGAAGGAAAAATGACTCACCAAATGTAAAGTGACAAGTGTTGAGTATTTTAGTTCACTGGCAGTGACCTTACAGGAGACACTGGGCAGTTAATGAAGTTATGTCATTAAACATTTAGTGCTAATAAGTAGATTAGTGTCTCACAAGGGTAGTTATTCTATTAGGGCTTGGTGTTTCCTGTTGCAGTATAACCAAATGAAAATTTTGAGATTGCAGAAAAATATAGATAACTTACATTTTGAGTTTGACAAACTACAAAAACATAGACCAGGTGTTATGGGTCACATATTGCAGAAAACTGCAGTAAAGCATTTGCAGCCTTGCTTTAAATGAAGAGTGTAAATGAAGACTGAATACCAGACTGCTCTAAGTCTTACCTGAAGTACATGTAGAGAGAAATTGTGCTTTAGGATGTATCATTTTGTATCTGTGTGTCTGTGCTTGTGCATTAGACAAAAACATTGATAAAAGTTTATTAACAAAGTACAAATGTATAAGGATTTGTTTTGCACTACTAGTATGTATATTTGTTGGAAGGTTTAAAGTTGATCTATAATGAGGAAATGTTTCCCTCTGTCAGATCTGGACCGGCGAGTGATGGAGATGGACGAGAAACAGTACCTGTGGGAAAAGGGCGTGGTCAACGAAGCTCAGGTCACCTTAGGTGAGCTGGTACTTTTATGGGGGAGTTATCTGATTGGTTCAGCTGACAAGCAGCCAAGGCTACCCACCCTCAGTAACACTGGCATCACACAGCAGGAAATTAGCCTGCCTGACAAGTCTGTCAGCTCTAAAGTACATTTCCAGCTGGAATACTGTCTGTGTTTTCTCAATCACTGCAATTTTTAGAGATCTGCCAATGTTAGCAGAGCCCCATCCAGTGTAACGGTACATTTTAAAGCGAAAAATACTGTGTGCTTGAATCTCTGGTGATTTCAAAATTTGGCAACCTTCTGGCAGTCAACAAATTCGGCAGAAGGTCATTGACAGTGTGACACCAACTTAAAGGTAGTCTGTGAGTTGGGACCTGTTGAGAAGCTTGTACTTGACCAAAGATGTATGGTAAAAGTGTGGCCTATTTTCTACTCTGTAAAGTTTGGCATGTTTCAATGTTGAACATATGTCTGTGCAGGTCTGACAGCTCTCCGGTCAGAGGAGGTATATGACCTGATGTTGAGGGACTATCCACAGAAGTACCAGGTAGGTCATCACATTAAACATTACGAAACACTTTTCATCATTAAATTACAATAATGACAGCCTAATTTTCCTAAATTCTGCCAGGTACATTATAGCTTTCCAAAGGTTGAATGACAGTAAGAGCACATGCTATACTGTTAGTAATGCTGGTATGTGATTTTTTTTGTGTTTCCATTTTTTTCTGACAGGAATATGCCTGTGTTCTTCATGAGAGAGAAAGACAGTCTATTAGTGAGAAACACAAGGAGTATGAGATGGTGAGTTCTCTTTGTTTTGTATAGTTTGGATAATATGATATGAGGACATTTCAATCTTCCATATCAATGTAAAAGTAGTCTCACAGAAGATGATGAAATGTTCATGATGGTTTTGTGTTTGTGTTTTTTTTGCAGTATAAACCTCTTATGCATTTCGAATGTATTTCTACTGTGTATTGTACTACAGAATTGTTCAAAGCACAAACTTAAAACACACCTCTTTTCCTTTCCTGTTGCAAAATTCAGAAAAAAGAATTGACCATATCCTGCTGTTTCAGCCGACCATAGAGGTCAGTAAGGTGGCGGCGTACATCAAGCGGGCAGCACACCAGGCGGCAGAATACAACCGTCAGCTCAACCAGGAGAGGATGGAGGAACGCAGGGCATACTTCGACATGCAGACACAGGTTTGTTTGCTTCTCTACAAGCTGAACTTCAGTTGTTTGTAACAGTTTGACCCTTTAGATTTAATAAGATACACTATATACTTTGTTCACTTTACCATCCCATTATCCCAGACCATTCAAGTCCCAGCAGGGAAGATGAAGAAACTTCCCCCCGAGGCGACCAAACCTGGACCTTTCCCCGTGGCTCTCATCCCAGGACAGTTCCAGGAGTATTACAAGAAGTAGGTAGACTTGGGGTATCACATTCTTCTGGGAGAAGAAAAGATTATTATGATTACAAGATGACAAGGTGGTCTTGTGGTTACGATTGTTGACTTAGAATCTGAAGGTTCTAGGCCCAATGTTGTGCCCTTGCACCTATTTCTCACACCTAAGTCACTTTGTACCTACATGTATACCTTGGATGGTACACAATGTAGACGGTCCTGTGTTTGAGGAGAGCCATACCTCAAGCACATTACAAATCCTAAGATTACACAAGTAAATATCTAAGTTTCACATCATGTGACCTACCCATAATCATGATTTATTCATGTGTAGGCCTATAGCTATTTTTGTAATGAAAACCCTCTGCTTTATTCCCTGTGCAGGTACACATCAGAAGAGCTGAAGTATTTCCCCATGAACACATGTCTGTACGGTCCACCCTCCAAGGTGGACCCTTACGCTCATGTCAGCAGTGGGGAGGAGTCTGATGAGGAGAGCTCCTCGGTATGGTGGTGGTTTCTTTTCTCCTGCCTCTCTTGCACCTTTTCACAGGGCTACAAACACTGTAAATCTCGAAATCTTGAGTTTGTCTGGTGCCGCATTAGTGCAGGTATGCAGAAAAAAGTATTTTGAGCCCTGTTTTTAGTTAGTTGCTTCTCGCACTTCTGCCATCTTGGATAGATCAGAACTTTTTAAGAAAATCCTGCATCCAAAATTAAGTAGAAGTAAAGAAAATATGAAGTCAACAACAGCAATGTTGCATGTTCCATGAATAAATGAAGGAGGGAATATACAAACTTTTCCTCATGTTGTATATGGTACAGGATGGAGAGTCGTCCGGCTCAGGCTCCGGGAGCTGCAGTACCAGCAGCAGCAGCGAGGGGGAGTCGTCACCACCCGAGCAGCCTAAAGCCAAGGCAGCCACTCCCAGGCCTGCTGCCAAGCGGAAAACACTTCCTCCTGTTGCACAGCCTGGGTACAGGGTATGTACCGTTGGTGCTTGGAGTGACATTGTGAATATTTTGTCTGCATGAAATACAGTGCAACATTCTCTGATAACTCACTCAATTTGTTTCTTCTGTCAGAGGCCCCTCTAATAACAATTTCTGAAATCTGAATAATACAGCTGTCATACCAGGACACGATCCTGGAGTTTGGGGTTGCTTCCTTTCAAAAAAAAGTTTCATTTGTCCCAGGTGCATGGAACTGTTAAAGTGGCCAGTGTTATGTAAATGAAAAGTAACCATTCTGTCTCTTACCTTGAATTACTCATTGTAATGACTAGAACAGTTTTCTATCTTAGATTTTTATGTAAGTGCTATACATTACATTTATGATAGATAACTTATACAGTAGGGAGTCCTTCCTTCCATGTAGGAGTAGGTATTCTAACCGAAATCAGAAAAACATTTTGTGCCATGAATTATTATTGTTTAAATACTGATAGATTTCACTAAAAGAAAAAAAAAATGGTTTGGAACACCTACTGGAAATCAGTGCCCGTGTAACATCTACTGACACAATTCCTCCAGGTCACATATGTCCACCACTCTGAAAAATACATCTGAACAGATCTCCAATGCAACATCTCCCAAGTATTAAAAATGCAATCCTACATATATAAACTCTGCATACCTGGGGGTTGATGCACTAGAGATCTCTCTCAAACACACTGTTTGTCAAAATGGCAGATATATGTAACCCGGCAGATAAATATGTAAACAGGGATCTCCCTAAACACTGGAACAATGGTGCTCCTCAGCATACTCTAATCCCAGCATTGTCATACTGATTTGGGTTTTCTAGTTAAAATTTCTCCTTGTCTCTTTAGAATGTAATTTTAGGTAAGATGGCCTCCATTTGTATTTGAAAAAGGCAAAAGGCTAGAAGCTCTGGAGTTTCCACCCCCTTGAAGGTGGCCATGTCCCCCTCCTGGACCATCATGTTTACTCCCTAGCACCATCACTCTGTAAAATATGGGAGATCCCTGGAAAATGAAGGTCACCCCCCCCTCCCCCAGCACACACCATGCTGACCCATGATTTACTGGTGTGTGTGGTTTCAGAAGCCTCGTGTGCAAACCTCGGCTACTGAGGCTAAAGGTGCCAAACTACCCAAAGCCTCAGAAAAGGACAAGGTTAAGATGTTCTCTTCCTTCCTTTAAGTGTCCATAGAAGCACTGGTAAGGCAAGCTTCCCCTCCATGTGTGCACTGGAACAGGGATGGAATTCCCAGGCTGCAAATTGGATGCCAGCCTCTGTCTGGACTTGATAAAGGAATATTCACAATGGGTTTCTTTGGACCTGTTCTGTAGAATGACAAACTTGTGCAACAGACTGAAAAGATATTTTACAAGCTAGATAGATTTTTTGGGAGGAAAACTGACACTATCAAAGGAACTAAAATTTGTTGTGCAACAACTTTTTGGATTAACTTTACTTCATCTAATGAATGCAATTTGACAGTTTTGCTTTATTACAGGAAACTATTAAACTCTAAAAATCAATGCAGATTAGGTTTGGAAGCTGCTTGAGGCTGTTGGATTTTAGCGTTTCTCCTCCATCCTAAAGTAGAAAATGTTTGCCACTGTTTAGTATAAGTTAATGGCCATGTTCCAGTGCGCACGACTGCATGCATGGTGCCCGGTAAGACCCTGCATGATGTAGATCCAGCATGGCTTAAACATAGGACATCATTCAGTATCATGGTATGCAAGCCGTCTGTTGCTAGCCTGAGATCCATCCTTGTTAGCTTAGGTCTGATCCGATCAACTCAGCTGAACAGGCTGGATCTTGGGCTGTTTCATGTTAGCTTGATATCCAGCCCCATTGTACGTCCATCCCCATCCAAATCTGCAGAGGGGACAGAAGAGACCAGGTAGCTACAATAGGGATGGATGCCAGGCTAGTGTCTTGTCTGCTACCCATCTGCAAGCATGCACTCTTTTATAGCAGTGTTCTACAGAGCCAGTGGTAGCTACACATTGCTGATCTTAAGCTGTGATCAACAATCTTGCTATGCACTCCTGTATGACTGTGCAAAACAAGAATGTTTAAGAGTAACCACACTGGACCTTCAAACTGCTTTTTTTGTCTTTATTGAATTGTTGCAACATCTGCCAACATCTAGATTGTTCCTACCACAAGAGAAAACAATCATGTTAGGCTTTGTATGAATTTTGAACAGTTCAGTTTGGTTCAGCAACAAATCAAAGTGTCAAGTGTTGATCAATAGTTTGAAATGATGATGAAATCTTGTGTTGCTAGGCAAAAGTGTTCTCTGTAGAGCACCTGTAGGAAGAGTGCATCATCAGTCACGTCGTAACCACCATCCCAGCTGTGCTCCCTTTATTTCAGTTGCTGCTCCATGCTCTATGCTAATGCTTCATGACCTGTGTGTGTAGGCCACGCAATCTCTGTTTTGTGGATGACATCCTCTGGTGCAAACAATTATGATGCAGAAAAAAAGCTCTTTTTGCAATGGGACATCTTGTGTTGGAAATTACAGTTCAACCTTGATTCAGAATAACTTCTATCAACACAGAAAAGCTTTCAAAACAAGTACATGTTGTAGTTTTATACAGGGCTCTTGGCAACATCTCTATTTGAGGCAGCTGGTAACCAGGGTGCAAGTGCCATCATTATCCAGTTATCAGAAGGAACAGGTCAAATCTGTGCACACATGAAGCCATCCATAAATACAAGTTTGAGTGTCCTTCCACTCTCCACTGCTTAGTCTGTGCTGTATATATGTATACACACTAGATATGTGTACCCTACATTACTGGTGTTTTGCTGGGCAGAAATCACCCTTTTGTCACTGAGACTGTGCAACAAGAGATCAGTGTCATCCTTTGTTTGGTGAGAAAGTCGATTGATGCACAGAAGTATTCATGAAGAAAGTGTAAAGACTGTTACATGTACACATGTACATGTAGTTGATATTCTACCTTTCCTGCAGAGAAGGTAGTCTGAAATACAGCCTTGTTCTGGCTAGTTTCTCTCCCAGTAAATCAAGTACATGTATCTGCATCCAGCAAAATACCTGTGACCAGGTTACCTAGTAACCATTGACTGGATACAGACTGTTCCATATTTCCCCAACCCTGCAGCCTAAGGATGACGTGCCCAATGCTGTGTGTGGGATCTGTCTGAAGGGTCCGGAGAACAACAAGTGGGGCAGGATGGAGGACCTGATCCACTGTTCACAGTGTGACAACAGTGGTATGCCATGTTTCAAAGAATAAATGCTGATGTTAAGTAAATCAACAATGATAATGGTAAATCATAAATATGTTATGAAAAGCAAGAAATAATAGTGGGAAGACAAACAAAACGAAATCTTCAAAACTAATCTATTTACCAGAATGTAAATCTTCAACACTTCCCATCCCTGTACCTGTAGGTCACCCCTCGTGCCTGGACATGAGTGATGAGCTGGTCCAGGTGATTAAGACGTACCCCTGGCAGTGTATGGAGTGTAAGACTTGTGTCATCTGTGGCGACCCTTCTGAAGAGGTAACTTCACCAGTCTCTGCTAGTTTTCTCTCTGATGTTTTGTGACATGTGTGATCGAGGGTTGTTGTTTTGCAGGTTGTTGTTGTAATGTT
This sequence comes from Branchiostoma floridae x Branchiostoma japonicum, assembly GCA_013266295.2. Taxonomy (NCBI): domain Eukaryota; kingdom Metazoa; phylum Chordata; class Leptocardii; order Amphioxiformes; family Branchiostomatidae; genus Branchiostoma; species Branchiostoma floridae x Branchiostoma japonicum. The sequence continues at coordinate 22,107,308 of CM023840.1, forward strand.
GAACTTTGTTGTTGTTGTTTCCCCCCAGGATAAGATGATGTTCTGTGACGTGTGTGACCGCGGGTTCCACACCTTCTGTGTGGGGCTGGAGGAACTCCCTATAGGTAACTCTCCTTGTGCTGTCTGCACCACACACCATTACCACTTAAGCATGAAAGTTCACCTGTATCTATAGAATGGACTAAACTTTAGTTCCAACACAACATGGACTAATCCCATAACCCTGCCCACTGCAGTCAATTTGATTTATTAGTTCTCAAATTAGCCCACTTCATATTTTTCTTAAAGATGGCTGAAAAATTTGGTTAGTCCAACGTTATGGAACTAAGATTTAATCACTCATCACCTTTACTACCTTACAGTTTATCATTTCTGTTTTTTTTTTAATTCTTGATTGCTATTTATCCAAACATCTTGATCATCCTAACAAGATATTCCATGATGGTATTGCTTTTTTTGGAGAAGAGTTTTGGGGAGTTGGAATGTTTCTAGAAGAACCTGATGCTATGTTTCTTTTACCCTACTCCTGCATGCCGAAAGCCAGACTTCTCAATGTTTGAGACTTTTCAAACCTTCCTCAAACTTCAAACTTATATATTTCAACCAGGGCTCCCTCCAGCACCTGATCTTCTGTCCTTGGATGCAATTTTGCTGTTTGGGACAAATATTCTGACCATTTCATCCCCCTTGACGGACAGAAATTGAAACTTAATGACATTTTTATCAATTCATCAACAGTGCCACAAAACTTCTACAAAGTTAAAATGAAGCTATTTGAAATTGCCCCTCAAAATGTAGGCAGTAAGGGTTAAGAAGAGACTCCTAGCAGTCATGATTGCTTTGAGGGGACAGACCAAGACTGGAGAGAGCCCTGATTTCAATTCTGGTGATTGTATACACCCCCTTTCCACTGGGACTTCTGAGCAACCTAAAATTGGACAGATCGCTCAACAAAATTCAGAGATAAAATTGTTGTCTTTTTAATCATACTTTTACATCTTGCCTTATATTTCAATTATGAAATCAAGGGTGAGAAATTTTGGTTGCTTAACAGTCATTCAGTGATCACTGTCTAGTGGAAAGTGGGCCTTACTGCGAAGGTTGCGGGTGTGTTGATACCTGTCTCTTTATCTTTTCTGCACTTCATTCACTACTGAAGTCCTGATCCAGGAACAACATATTCCTGGTAAAACCGCACTCCTTCTCTTTCAGAACAGAGCACTTAGTCTCGCTTCTAATGTATACACACCATAGCTATACAGTTTATATCTGTATCTGCCAGAGCACATATTGTCTAATGCCTTGGGAGCCACTGACATGTTTTTCAGCAAGCCACATGCTGAAGTATTCAATATTCTTTCAGCTAAGGAAGAACAGAATTGTATTTTCTATGTTGTACTTGCTGTCAGTATGCTAAGCTGCTTGCTAACTGCTTCTGTTTGCCTCCTACGATTTCTGCTGTCCTTGTGTTCCAAGGCCCTTTTCACTGTTCTGTTTCTGCCTGACAGGGCAATGGGTGTGCCAGACCTGCAATTCCGCCGACATGGGACAGGAGGAGCTGCCGCCACCCCAGACCAAGAGAAGAAGCAGGGCAAGATGAACATCCCAGAACTGCCGGCTAGAGTGGCATTTCTTTTGGCAGTTATTTATCCACAGACGTAAAACATAAGCCTGCTTTAAAAAAGAGCTACTATAGGGAGGCTGACATACGTTCAAACTTGACTATAGACTTGACAGATACTTGAAGAAGATGGTATCAGTGGATACTGGTAGGTGGCCACTACAGACAGGATTCTTATGCTTGGATCAATGGAGAAAATAATCTAAGGAACCATGGAAAATGGGCAAGTTTGACTGGTGGTCTTTATGTGGAGGTAGTCACTGGTACATGGTTGAATGTATATGTTGTCAGATTTGTATTATAAAACACTGGTCACTTTGAGTTTAAAAAGTAATTTCAGGAGCCACTTTGTTAGAAAAATCTAGTACATTCCAACCCGCTAGTGGATGTATAATAATATACAACTCTACAGAAAAGCCATTCTGAGTGTTTTATTTGGTCCACTTTTTCTTCTCATAAATGTACAGGTAATTTGCCATCATTTCCAGCATATTTACATCATAAAAATATATATAAATATATATTTACACCATATATACACATTAGTCAGATTTATAAAAATTACAAACACCATTGTTTAAAAAAACAACTGCCTTTGGATCGTGTAAAAGTTTAAAAGGGTGTACATGTCAAAACTACATTTCTGAAGTATAGGTTAGGAACCAGATTTCATAGTTTCATTTATACTCCTGCTGTTTAATAACTTTGTAAGGGACTTTCACATTTCCAAGTGCACAAAGATATCCCGATACATTATAGGACATTAGAGATACCTGAGGACATTACAAAAATATCATTTCCTGCATACAGGAATACTGGTTGCTGTGGAGCGTGTTGTGTATGACTGGCTGGTGCAAATCTAGACTCAGGCCACACCAAGTTAATGTGTTGGTTCTCAGATATAACATCATGCTAAACTACAAAATCAACATTAAAACAGAGTCCGAGGGCAAATTCTGTACCCTGGTATATAAGGTATCGGAGTGAATGTAGCTGGATTCAAGTTGTCCTTCCTGCCCCCTTTTCATCTCGATCACATGCTGGAGTTTTGAGGAATGTCCGAGAACCCAGAAAATAAATTGATGTGGCCTTAAGACATCTGATCATAGTTTTAAAAAATCTGATAGTAAATATGAATTAACAAAATTGATATATTAGATAATTTGTACAGTGATTTTGACAACAGGACATGTTGGGGGTTGAGAAGATACAACACAACATTTCTCCAACACCACACTAACTACTATGCAAGGGGGTATTAAGAAGATTAGGGCATGAGACTTTTTTGAGAAGCTTTTTTACAAGTGTGACAACTGCTACCTTGTAATAACAACCAGTGCCTTTCATTACATGCATACATGATTGTATATATGGAACTTCAGACACCATAAAGCGGCATAACATATTCATCAATAGAGTATTCTAGAATTCATTCCCATCTCCCAAAATGAACTACCCCAAAAATAGCCTCAATCACAGATTGCACATCTTTAAATGACTGTCCATGATATATCATATAAAGAAGAATTGTTTTAGAAAAGTATAAAATGTACAAAACATCTTCCCAAGTCATTAAGCACCATTGTGGCAATTACTGTAAATCTGAAAAGGTTTGCAGCGGTTTTATTTTTGCAGTGACCTCTCCACTGCGAATTCATGAAACTACAAACATTCATCTCCAATGTATTAATAATGAACTACAGAATTGTTTCAACCATGAACTTAAAAATACCTTTCCCCTTCTACCAGGAAAAAGTCCCTGCACACCTTTAACTATGAGACAACTGAGAATAAACTTGTGAAACTTTTACAATAGACACCAGAAGCCTGCAGAAGGGAAGCCAAAGGAAACTCATTTCAATTGAAACAGATTGAACAGCCCTATGTTCCAACACCCCCACATTAGGGTTAATTGTCAGAACATTGGTTGAGTTGCTGGAACATAGGTGTGTTGAAACATAGGGGTGTAACCCTTTTAAGCCATGCCTCCCTACTCCAAGTGTTTTTGTGTCCTGCTATACTTCAGACTCTGCTTCCTGACTGTCCACTGCTCCAGGGATGGTCAGTCCCACCTCGAGCTTCAGGCTGGATTTTCTGGAAGACAGGGATTTAACTTGTTAGCAAAGGATTCTAAACATACATGTACTTATGATAAGATGTATACAAGTATGAAAACATACATCACACCAGCCAAGAAAAGGGCAAGAAGCAGCCATACTTCTTAACTACAAGGTAAGGTTGTACAATGAAGAGTACAACTCTAGTACTAGTAGTTTCTCTAAATACCGGTAGCAAACAGTAAGTGACTTTTTGCTTCCAAACAGCTGGATGTGCTGAGACAATTTTCAGGCTTTGAATATACCAGGTGGTACAAGTTTCAAGAAACAAACCATTCAAGCTTTATTTCAATATAGTGTAAAACTTGCTGATTATGTTATTGTAGATCTTGCAATGTCCATGGTGGCTTCATTTTGAGCTCTCCACCACCAAACATGTGTTTCCAATGTGCAATGTATGACTACTGTACTACATATTTGTTTTAGAGTACCTAACTGTATACTTTGTTAACATGAATTTTTTGAAACAGCCAACTCACTCGTCGTCTGAGGACACTCCTCCGTCCTCGATGTCTGCCGTCTTGAGATCTGCCTCCACCTTCAGGTTTTTCTCCTGGACAAACTTCTTGGCCCAGTCAGGCATCTCGCCCGTCTTGTTCTTCTTTGGGGGAGGTTTGGGGCCTCCTGACACTCCTAACAATGATGCTGATAAGGGAAAAAAAGCAAATTAAAGGCTTAGCACAGACATTTTACTCTGGTCCTTAAACACACAGTTCCTGGAAAACAAGCCCATTTCAGTGTCTCCTGAGGTCCCTCGCCACATGCACCTGGAGTCAACATAAAGCACTTTTACTTTTGACAAGATTGAGATCCTGAATTCTGAGTCAGTCTTTTTTAAGAATAGAGCAAAGGAGGCCATCTAGAGCAGAGCTCTTCAACCTTCATTGAAAAGAGAGGGGGACGTTATAAACTGTATGGGAACTTTGTCAGTTTGTATCCATCCTTCATCTTGTGTGTAGCTTTTGAGACTGACTCTCTAGCCTTACAATTTTAAACCTAAAGGCACAATGTCTTGAGGCATTTCTTACAGTTTCTAGATGTTTCCTCTTCTGCTTCTTCCTCTTCCTCCTCTATAACTTCAGGCAGCTTGGGCTGGTCAGGTTCAACTATCACCTGCAGGAAGTGTCATATTTAAGATGACGAAAGACCTTTAATGTACATTCATGCCTTGAAGGGCTACATGTAGGTACTGGTACAAGTCAACTTCTCGCTTCTTTCTACATACATATTTAGATGTGGGAACAGATAAATGTTTCTTGTACAAAGTTTGTCTAACAGCATCAAAATATATAAATTCGTCCATTGCATTTAGATATTCGAAGTATGGAAAATTTTCTTTGGTACAAGTTAAAAAGTACAACTCTTTCCTTAGGCCACAGCAAGTAAATTTTATGGATGACATCCTCGCGCTCATTAATTTTCGCCTGATTTCAGAAAAAAAAACAAGAAATTTTGTTGCCCTGCGACGGTGGTCAACATGCCAAAAAAGGGCAAATTTGTCATGAACGTCCATCTGCAAGACAAGGCTCTGATTTATTCTTTTATTTTTACTTTGATACAATGTTGTATTTTATTCATTTTATATGTGATGTTGCCACTGAATCAAAACCATTTGTACAATAATGGGCCAATAATTGAAAATTTTATTTAGTTTCAAAGTTGTTTCAGAGACAAATCGGTGCTGTAACAGTTGGCACAATATAGGTAGAGTATGGCTTCCAGACAGTTCGGTTTATGAGTCACTCTGTCAGTGATTGAGCCCTGTAGCCTGCCTGGTAGCCAGTCTCTAAACTCAGAGACCACCAGGGATCCAGCAAACTTGAGGCGCAATTCCTCGTGTTTGATGGCAAGTGTTGACAGTCCAGGGTGTTCCATTACAAATGAATACCCAGTGTAGTATCTACCTTGAAGATGGTACAGCAAGCTCTTTTTTTGTTCTATTTAATAAAGACACATCTGCAAGGACAGGTAATACTGTTGAATACAGCAACAGAAGACCTGTTGGGTATGATATCATGTTTTGCCGCCTAAATTCTTGTTCAACGAGGTTTACGATCTCAAAATCTGAAAATGTAGGAATCTTGTTTTTTTTGGCCTGCCTTGTTTTTTTTTCGCCCTCTCGCATTAATTTTGCAGTCTCCGGAGGATGTCATCCATAAAATTTACTTGCTATGGCCTTATGATCATTATGATACAGTTTACAGTGTAAGATAAAATGTCCTTCATATCTAAAAAGTCTTTATCCTGATCTTCAACTCTTTCAAAGAAACAAACAGTAACCCAATATCAGCTCCCTGTCCAACTGCAGATATTAAGCAATCCAGCCATAGCTCACCTGTGGAGCTTGTAGTGACACCTGAGGTGTTAACTTCCGAGCCGGCGTGGTCGGGGGTGAGCTGGACTTCCCAGGATTCATCTGGCTGCTGGTGGTGTTGATTGACGGGTACGTGGACAAAAACATTGGGTTTTCTGAAATACAACAAAGAACAATCCTCAGGCCTCAGTCCACTTCAATATCATGAGTTACCGGTATCATAAAAGTTTATCTGTATTGGAGTCACCAAATTTTCAACCAGTTCTCTGCTTGAGTTTCAGTTCACTTGTGCCCATCAGTTTGAAAGACATACCTTCATCCTCCTCTTCTTCAGGCTCTTCTTGTATCCCATCATCCCTGTGGGCAGAGAAACACAACTGTTGCACAACTTTTCAGGATTATGAGAAGTCTGATGTTGTACATGGTGCAACAGCAGCTGGTCATATTTCTCCTGAATGACCTGTCACACCTGACCTTTGCACATCTAACTGCAAGCATTGTTTAAAGCCATCTAGTGATGATGCCCCTACTGTACTTGGTGGCAGCAAGTTCCACTCTGCAATAGTTATAGGAAAAAGCAATTTTTGAACACCTCAATCCTGGGTTGATAACCCTGGTACTTGAAGGCATGACTGGTTCTTGTTCTTTTAACATGCATGATCCTCCCAATCCTACTCAACCATAATCTGCTTGTTTCTTTTAATTGATACAAAAAGCTACTTACGATGACATGGATGACACTGTTGCTTTCCTTCCAACCTGTAATAAATCAGTAACATAATTTAACATCTTGCAAAGAACACCAAATCATCATTAAAAATTTGGTAAGATTATGCTGTAAACATCTTAAACAATGTTTAATTTTTTTGTATAAATGCTGACAAAGAAGACTTACACTATTCCGGTTCCTCCGGGATGACATTCTTATTCCTCCCTTTACAATCTTGTTCAGCTCTTTCATCTGAAATCAACATTGGAAAATATATATGAAAATACTATACCAATGAAGCAATAAAATGTGCTAGTAATGACAGTGGTCATGGTAGAAATGTTGCAAAGAGTTAGAATATTGGGCATTTTTCTTTTCAAGTCTGGACAGCCCGACAATGAGAGATTGTGTAACACAGTCTCTAGACTATTGTGACATATTCTACATGTAGCACGTCTACTGACCTCCTCTGGGTTCATGACAGTCATGTCCCCCAGGATGCTTCTCCTCCACTCTGAGGTGCTCTTCTTTTTCTTCAGACGAGGTCTGAGGGGCAAACAGAGGAAACTGTGAGCACAAGGTCACGTGTGTGTAAGATGGGGCCATGGTTAGTGGAAAGATGGGGGTTTATGTTGTTTAGGCTTCCTGTGGATGTCGAATGAAATGGGTTAGTGCTAGAAGGGGTGCAACTCCTTCCATTGTCTGTGCTGGTTAAACAAAACTAGGTTAGTATTGATAAGTCAAGTGATGGTTAATAGGAGAAACAGTGTGACTGTTTTAATGCCCTATGGTAGTTTAACTAAACCAGGTTAGTAATGATAACTTTTCTGCAGTTTTTAGCATGCCATGCAGGTACAACGTAGGTTATCAATGATGCACCATGTGATGTTAGTAACCGTCAAATTTGTGTTGGTTACCTAGGGTTAAACAGCAGGGAGAAGGTTAAGGGCTTGGTGGGTTTGTTTAAACCTTAAATGATGACCCAGATGAAGTTTTTGGTCTGAATAAACGATGATGATTCAGATTTACTGTTATGTCCACAAACTCACCTGTCCAATAGAGTTCTGAAAAATTCAAGGAGAGGGGTGTGAAACCAATGATACAGATATGACTGTACTGATTCATACTAAACTATACATGTCATGGTCAAACTGGCTATGGTGTTAGACACCAAATTTTCATAATCAGGGCACATATATCTAGATATGTCCATGCATATCATAACATCAATGTTCATAATTCCGATGAGTACCCTAAGACTGCCAGATAAAAAAATGATGAGTTTAAAGACATCTACTATTGCAGCATCAGTAATCCCTGAGGTATGCACATTTCAGATATCCAGGTGTTGAAGACATTCTTGAGAAGGCCTTGGTAACACTGTTTTGTTACTGTGGCAGTCTTACATGTATGGTACCCAGTGGAATTACAGACTTAACCTGTGCCAGAGGCATAACTCCCGTTAGCACTAAATTTGCATTGGTTACAGGGTTAGGTAGCAGGGGAAGAGGGGTGGTGAGATTGACATGTTACAACTTTCTAACTTTCTAGTCATCATGACTGCACCACAGAAAGTAGTATAACAAAGATATACACTGAACCAGCTGTTATAATGACAAAACTCTTAAGAGACAGATGACAAACCTGAGAGAGAATGAAGGATAATGTAAACTGTTTTGGCTTACTCTAACTATAGGACTAGCCCTTAATGATAGCCTATAGCTAGTTGCACAGACCTGGTTGCATGTCTGTTGAACCAATGACTGAAAAATAAATAAATGCCAACTTACCCATTTGAATGATCCACAGAAAGCCTGGGAGGTTCCGTCAGGCTATTCCGGGGTGAGAGTGCAGTAACACTGTTTCTGGGTGTCTGGAACATAACAGTACAACAACTGAGACAAGGGTTTCTCTGACTGCCTCTTACTTCATCCTTACCTTAGACCTTAGTCCCTCCTACAACTTCAGTGTTCTATCTGTAGGCTTTCTCAAAGTGTAACCTTTGTATAAATGATATGTGGTATACAGATAAAACATCTATTTGAAGTAGATAAAAAATTGTACTTCTTGAGAAATAAGTCTTAAACACAGCTTAGCTTTAAAGAGATGATGAGACTACTTTACCTCAACCTTAGGTGTGGGCTGTGGTGCAGGCTCTACTTGTACCACTCCAGACTTAGGCTGGGTCGCAGCAGGCTGCTCAGGAGGCTCCTCCAGGCTTTTACCAGAGTCCAAACTGCTCTGTCTGCCTAACTCCTCCACATGGGTCACTGGGGGACAGGTTTGTTTGTTTGTTTGTTTGTTTGTTTGTTTGTTTGTTTGTTTGTTTGTTTGTTTGTTTGTTAACTCATATCAAGTACATTTTTGTAATTTGTCTCATAGCATACCAAATGGGTTTTGTAACTACAGCTTGTGCAAGCTGCACAAGGGAATTAATGATTTACTGATAAGGATTCTTTGTTAAAAAACAGTATGGATGGAATTCATTTCACTCAAATCCACAGTATATGGACTTGTGAGCACATAGATACAAAATTTCAGACAAAAGTCCTTCTGTTCTATCCCCAAAAAGATAAGATTTGACCTAGAAATTGGTAGAACTTACCAGGGAACCATCCCACTTTGTCATGACCAAGTTTTCTTCCTTTGTACCAATCACCTTTCTGTAAAACAAAATACAGTATTATGTTATAAACCAAGTTTTATTGAGTGTCAATGTTAACAACATCCCATGTATTGACAAAGACAGAAATAAACTTATCATGGATGAATGATTATTTACAAAGTATCCTAGAACTTAGACACAGCTGATTGACATATTTTTTTATTAAGCTATATTCTGACATTATCTTATAGAGTAGGAATTTGATTATTAATAAGTGTATCTTGGCATAAAAAAAGAACTTGTGTTCTGATTTACCTTTTCTAATGCATCGACTTCATCCCCAACTTTGAGGTTCAGTTCATTGGAGCCGTTTGCCTCGAAAGCCTGGATGGCCCTCAGCTTCCCGAGCATCGCCTGTTTCCTCTTGTTTCTCTTCCTGTTCTTCATTCTCCTCTGCATCTTCTCCTCCTTGGACAGACCAGACAGGTCTTCATCTTTATCCTCGTCCTGCAGTCCATGGATGTCACAATAAGTTAGTGTACATCTATGAAGGTTAGACATGCAGGTAGAACATTACATGATACATGATACAACATGTATCCTCACCGGTCCTATATTACTGTTCTAAGGTACTGCTCTTGAGATTACTTGGGGGTACGTATGCACTATACAATGTGTACAAGGTACAGTAAGTCACTTACACTGTCTTCAGGAGGTGCTGTTGTGGGTCTTAAAGATGGTTTTCTCAGGACCTCAAGGTTTGGTTTGGGCAGCCCGTCCTCCACCTTGTTCTGGCTCTGTGGAAATAAGACACAGTAAACACACCGGCTCGTGTTTCCAAACACCACGTGTGGCACCTTCCCTGGTCGTGCATGTAGCTGGGTGATGAGGTGGTGATGTTATTTCCCCCATGATGTGGCAGTGCTGATGAGAAGCAGACTTGCCTGTTAGAGCAACAAGTGAGGAGTGCAGCAGGGAACTATACTTACTCAAATTCAAAAAGGCATCTGTCAAACTTTCAATGACACCACGAAAAGACAAGAAAGTTTCATAACATTGTGACATGCATCCTTCTAACCCATAGTATTTTTAATTGTCATTTGATAAATTTTGGAATATTCCACTTTTGAATTGTTGAAAGTTTTCCAGTGCCTTTCAAATCCAAAGTGGCCAGTGTTAGCTGATTTCACCAGAGCATGTGGAATGGAATAAGCCACAGCAAGCAGTGTAACAGTGGATGTGACTGAGCAGGAAATGGAGGGTATCTAATATGGGAGGGACCCACTCTGTGCAGGATGGCTGGATATGGAAAACGCCAGGCAACTAAGACTTCTGTGGTTACATGAATGAATTCCCTGTTTTCTTTGGTAATACATTGTAGTAGATTTCTATGATTAAGAGTACCACAATTGTTTAATTTATCATTTTTTCAAGATTTCCTTTCATTACATCAAATAAGTTTTCTGTCATCATCATACCACTAGATAGATGATGACCAAGATGTCCTAAGGCTCCAAGACAGTATTTTTGCAATAATATTCCTTTCTTTAGTGCTTTTCATAAAAACTATCAAGACAACAAATGATAAAACATGCTGCTAATGAATGTATTAAACCAGGCTGTAGCATTTCTCCCTATCCAGCGATCCCCCAAGAGTAAAGGAGAGTGGGTTTGCCCTCAGACATGACTACCTGTCGACTGGAAGTTCGAGGAGTAGAGGCTCGAGAAGCATTGGCAGAGTGAGCTATAGACCCTCTCCGGCCCGAGGAGGGTGGCGCCTCGTTCTGAAAGTCAAAAGGCACGAATATCGCACAAACACATACACAACAGCAGTACATGTTAGTCTCCACCAGACTTCCGGCTGAATAAATGTAGTGCCTCAAAATCGTAACCTCCATTGCACACTCTATCTGACTTTTTTTTTAACAACTACGGTTTTCTTATAGCAACAGGGTTTCTGACAGCTGCTGAGATCTGCTTGCTGTATGTATGGAACAAATCTCAAGAACCATGGATTTATCAGAGGATTTATGCTGTCTGACATAGTCATGCAAAGAGTCTGGTGGATACATAACATTCTACTTCTACTACGGTACTGATCCACACGGGAACAGCAAAACACTACAAGATGCACATCAAAAGCAAACATAGAAATTGAAAGCAAGTGTGAACTCAAGTGTGAATACATGTAATAACATTGAGTAGCAAATGCTTTCCGTCTGTGAACTAATATTTGATGTAACTTTCTGTATTTGAAACTTAGAAAAAGGATTCTAGTATCAAACATGTATGAACCAGATAGAGATATAATTATCCTGAGATGTTTATTAGTTTCTTTGGGTCAAAAAATACTTAATAATACTTAATAAGAAAATAAAAAAACAAAAATATCAAATGAAGATTAGATCAAATTGGTTGATATTTTTTTTAAGTTGGCCTTAAAATAGATGTTATATGCCTACCCACACCATGAACATGCAGATTCTAATAGATGTGATATTAACCTTCTTGTTGAACCTGTCAAACCCATTAACCAATTGTACAATTTTGGTGCCAAATGGCTACCATAGCAGGCTAAGGGTTAATACTTTCCAATTCGAATCAAATTTGTCAAATCTCGATACCATACAGATGTTAAGTCTATTTTTGGTTAGTTCAGTCTGACACATGTTACACCTTGGCCCTGACAATGACAAGTTTCTTATACCACTTGGTCTCTCTTCTTCTTCTTCTGTAGTTGGGAAGTTCCAGGACATCGAGAGACAAAACAGTGACAATTTGAATCTCAACAGAAAATGGATCAAAGAAATTTCAAGTTCTCACCTTACTCTTTAGACACAATCTTTTTTCTTTTCTCAAAAACAATGTAAATAAGGACTTCTGCACTAATGTCTGTGCTACTCACCCTGGTGCTTTCAAACACTGCATTTAGGAAATTCTTGGCAGTGTCAGCAAAGGTGGTCTGCAAGAAAGAAAACAATAGAATGCTTAAATTTTCATTAAATTTCTTCATGATTCACATCTGCAATACTGTCACAGAGAGGCATACAGAACCGATAAAACTTGCAAACTAAGCTGAAGTTGGTACAGTTAAATCTAGAAATATTCACAGTGGTTTTATTTTCATGGTTTTCTCCATGTCAAAATCATGACAATGTGAATACAAATGTATGTGTTTTAATTTGTGCTACAGTATTGTTTCGACTACAAACTTAAGACATTATAAAAACCTCCTCTTCCTTTCTACTGAAAAATGGGAAAATAAATGAATCTTTATACCTTCTCCTTCTGGAGCTGTCCAATTTCATCATCATCGTTCTTTCCCAACTTGTTGAAGGCTTCGATGGCGATGGCAACAAACAGGCTGGAATAGAAAATTCCAAGTTTCAGTGAATTCAACATTGACATTTGCAAACAAACAAACATTCGCTTAATACATCCAATACATCTGTGTGGCAGAATGTATGTAAAAGTATCTTTAACACGGTCACATTGTAACCAAACTGGCAGGTAACAATTTTACAACTGCTGAGAGAACGCTAGTGTCAGTACCGGTAGTGTTGAATTGCTACATTTGTAGTGCATATTGATTTGATGAACCTAACAAGTACATATAGACCTTACTTCATGACCACCAGGTTGACCACAATGTAGCAGCTGACAAAGTAGAGCAGGGCTGCGTGATTGGTGTTGAGAATGGCCTGAAATGGACATAGAATACCATAAGGGAACAGCAAGTTAATTTCATGGACGACATCCGTGGGTGTGCCCAAGTTAAGTGTGAGATTTGAATGTACAGTAGTTGTAGTAGTGAGACTAGTGTGGTAGCCTTGAGTGTATTCATATTGATACTAGGCAATAGCTACCACACAAGTGTCAGTTTCTGCACTACTTATATACAGGAACAAAAGTTGGAATTGTTGGCTGTGGCACCATGTTTTGCTGCTTCAATTCTTGTTACATTGTTTATGGTATCTAGTTTGAAAATTTAGGAATCTTTTTTTCCCCCATCATTTACTACAAATTGTTACAACTGTAAACTTAAAACACAACCCTCCTACCCGAAATGAAGTTCCTGCAAACTTTAAATCAATTTACAGTACTCACTGCATTCATGATCTCATGCCAGTTACTGGTGGTGACAACTTGAAACACAACGACCAGGGAACACCTACAGAAAAAACATGACAATAAAAATATGAATGGATTACTTCAAAAATATAGCAGAAAAATCAAGCAACACATCCTACAACAGACAATAACCCACCACATGTTTCTGAGGCCTTCCACAATTTTTCTCCTGTTCTTAAAGAGGTGAACACTTACAGGAAAGTTTGGAAGCCAAGTCCACACTCATAGTCCCACAGGGAGGTATCGTAATCCATGCTTATTGTTGAGTTGGCTGGGCGGAAGAAGATCTCCATCCCCAGTGTGGAGTACATGTAGCTGTGGAAAGAAAGTTAAAGTCAGCCAGAATCCTTCCCACACCTTTCAGTGTATAGGGGCAGTGCCCATCTCTGTAGTAGAGTGTGTTCAATTCCCATATTATTTGTCATAAGTGCTGAGCACTAAGCTAGTACATTGTATGTACCATTTTCAAGTCTTCAATATGACCCAACCAGGGCACATGGTGTTGTCCCCTGTGCATGTAAGTTTGAAATTTGGAAAAAGAAATAATGCCCATATAAGAGGTTGTGCTACTCACATGATGATGAATACCAGCAGAAGCAGGTCAAACATCACCGGGTAAATCTTCATGAACAGCATAAACGCTTTCTTGGTCTGTGGGAAAAAATGTCAACATCGTCTACAAAACACGTAAAAGAAAAAAATGCACAAGCAAAGGATGGATCATGTAGTGACCTGTACAAAGAACTAAAATTACTGAACTGTGGCAATAAAACCAAAACAAACATTTCAAGGTTTCAAGTATCCTATAATTACAATTTTTATGGGTTTTTTTCATGGATGACAAAATAAATCAAACCTGTGAGGAGTTGAATCCCAGCCTGATGAAAACCGCCATGGATGACACAACCACACACCACCCTCGATACACCAGCACGTCGTTCTGGATCACGTACACCACCACATACCTACAGGGGGAAGCACATATATCAAAGTCTGATGTGAGAGGACAGGCTTCCAGAGTAAGAACAGTTATTGTGGTAAACTGGAAGAAGTTAACTCAACTGCTGAAGTAGTGCTGCTAGATGAGAGCAGGTTGGTAAGAAAGAGCCTAAATTCCTCTGAAAAATCTGTTCAGCATTTGATCTGATAAACAAACAGGAAACTTACCAGACAACGTTCCCCACAATGGCTATGACCACCATGAGCATGTCAGCCAGCTCCAGGGGATCCAGCATCTTCTTCCCCAGGCCGATGAACCTGATAATGATCTCAACTAGGAACAGGAACACGATGGCTGACCTGATCGCTGTAGAGGGAAAACAACAAGTCATTTGGCTGTTTGGATGGAGGAAGGAAGGAGGGAGCTAGTAAATAAATGAATGAATGGATGGATGGATGGATGGATGGATGGATGGATGGATGGATGGATGGATGGATGGATGGATGGATGGATGGATGGATGGATGGATGGATGGATGGATGAATGAATGAATGAATGAATGATGCTTGCACAACTATGTGGCCCAACCAACAACTATAGCAATGGGGATGGGTGCCGCCCTATACACTAAAAGGTGTGGGAAGGATCTCTACTTATGGAAGAGTTTTTAAAAAATACAAACATCTCACCTTGTACGATGAGTTCATCGTTCAGGGTCATGGTATACCAGCGCACACAGAAGAGGATGCAGTGGATCCCGATCAGCACCAGGATGAAGATGGAAAACACTGTGGCCTGAAACAGTTGTTGGGATGGTTAGTCGTAGTAGGAGGAGAGTGGTTTATTTTTCACAAAGGGATAAAAAAACATGTTGGTAACCCAAGTGCTGAATTGTACATCTTGGATGGTTTACATTATACTTAATTATAGATAAACATTATTCTGTATCTAAAAATAGACAAAACAATATACAAAATTTGTGCTATGTCACCTGTTAACAAAAGCAGCATTCAACAACACGAAAAATGAGGCAACCATAAATAGTAAATCAACCAACTCAATGGAGACGTCTTAGTCCTTTCACTTATGCCATTTGTAAAAGCCAAACACAAGTAACACAAATAAACTGTCGTGTTCAATGGTATATGGCCATTTCTCTCCCTTTGTCTGTATTGTCGTCTTTGTTTGTGCCACATGTGTTGGTTCACACATGACCTGCGACTGCCATGCCTAAACTAAACTAAAGCTGCATAGTTCATAGCCTAAACATTTGAGGATAAGTGACAACAAATGGATGTCAAATACCAAGCACTTTTCTACCTGCTGCCCAACCCTGTAGCCAATACATATTTGGGGTACATTTGCAGGGAGCAGGTAAATGTATAATGCCTGCACAATGTAAGCATAAACGTTACCTGTGCCACTCTTTTAAAGACATCTATCACAAGGGTGAAGCATGTTCCATGGATTCTCTGTAAAGACAAAAAAGAGTCTGTCAAGTACCAAGCTAATAAGGCAAGGAAAATGTACAATGTACTGTAAATTTATTTCTTTCCAAATTCAGGAATGGTTACTTAATTTTGCAAGAGGAAAAGGTGTTATCGTGGTGATTTAAGTTTGCGGTTGGAATAATTCTGCAGTACAGCAGTAAATACAATGGAGACACATATTTGCAGGTTCATCATTTAGCAGTGGCAAAGTCGCCATGAAATTGAAACTACTCACTGTTATTTCCTGCACATCAGACTCCTCAAACTCGAAGGACAGAGCGTCGTTAACCCCGGTGGTCCAGTCAAAGGCGTCCACAAACCCGTCAGTGTCCTGGTCAATCTCATTAATCAGCTCCCTGTTCTCCTCATCCGTGTTCTGGAGATGACGAGGTATAATAAAACTCAAATCAATTTTATCAAAATCAACATGGCAGACATTGTACATGTTAATGTGTTAGGTTGGTCTCCCATTCATAAATCCCGAGTTTCCAGTCAATCTACAGTGGCATAAAATGAAGTTGAAAAGTTCTGACTGTACGTCCACATGCACAGAAAAATTTACAGATTCTGCAATTTACAGATTGCAATCTCTACCCTAAGACACATATAGACACCTTTGGTTTGAGTATCCTGAAGAGGGTGAGCAGTCTCTCATCATCGACAGCCAGCTGTCCCGACCCGAGGGGGTCTAACAGGTTCCACGCCTTCCCCAGCTCTGCTCTCTCCCGCGAACGTTCCCGTTTCACGTGCTTCTTCGAGAACTCCCTAGGAGCGGAGGGAAGGAAAATGAAGGTGGCAAGGTGGTCTTGTAGCTAGGGTTGTACATGTAGCCTTAGAGTTTGCAGGTTCTGGGTCCGAATTCCTAGCAGGCTCCAATGTTCCAGGCCAGTACTAGTATGCCACCTGGCATTGTGACTTGCAAAAAAACGTTCTTTTGCAAAGCAAACAAAGCAAACATTATAATATCGTGCATTTTTATGTAATCATGACAATTATACACTGTTTGCTTCTCAAAACAATGCCAGGTTCCAAACCGGCTGCTGTGTTCACTAAGACATTACTGGGGAATTTAATTGGATTACCTGGCAGCGGAAATCAAGAAATGGAAGTATGATCAGTAAGGTTCAATGTTCTCTAACATCATTTGTTCATACTGGATTCACCAACTCCGGACTCTACACCCAGACGGCCTCAACCAAGAATCCCTAGAAATCACCAGGGTTTGAAGATCACCAGCGACCTCGTCGTGACCGGCACTCCGAAGAACAATCATTTGTTCATTTAAAAAAACTTATCATGACTGAATGTTATCTGGAACTGTTGTATTTTGGAGTCATAGGTGGCATTGGCACTTTAAGTATGGAAAATTAGAATGTCCCTTGACACTTAAAGGGTTAAGGTCCTAAAGAAGGAAACGTACCAGTAACTATCTACGATGATGGCCAGTAGAATGGCTGCTAAGAAGTACACGCCGACGTACAGGAAGATCCCAAAGTACAGGAAGGCTGCCCGCTCTTTGTCAAAGGCTTGCATCATAAAGTCCTGAAACAAACAAATATGATGATGCAGTGCTGTGTAATTCATTTGAGGTTGAAAGGTACCCAATTTAATTTGATGCATGTTTTTGAGTCTGCTAAAAGAACATCCAATAGACCTGCTGGAGAGTTGACTAAGTTAAAACTTGCTTTTTTTCAGTAAATAGGCAATAAATCAAATAGGCAAATCCAAGAAGCGAGACATTGGATTGTATACTAACAACTAGCCACAATTGGCTACACTAAACCTGTTGCTACACTTAACTCCAAACAGGTTACAAAAATTTAAGGGCAACTTTTTAGTTTCTGCGACAAGAAAACTGAAGAGCACCAACCGGGTAGTTTTCCGTGGACAGAAGCACAAACAGCTGGAGAGAACTCGTCCCAATCTGGTCAAACACTCTGATGGAGAAACATAAAGTTGAAATTCATCTGTCTCACTGTTTTGGTCAAAGAAGATACTACCTTAAAATTCATTTACTTTTGCAGTGGTTTTATTTTGTGGTAGGAGGAAAAAGAAGATTTTTGCAAGGTTTTGAATTCAAGGTTGAAACAATTCAGTAAAGCTGTAGTAATGACTTCTTCCTTAATCCAACAACAGATGAAGAGTACATATCTAAGCTTTCCCTACTAGTTTTGCTCTTACTGTCATTGGGGAATACTAGCTTGCTCAATAATTACAAATTTACATATGGGCTGGGAGACACAATAATAAACTTTCAATCATACATGGTAACAACTACATGGTAACTATCAATAACAGTAGACTAGAAGATGCAAACTTACCCTGTATAAATAATATCTGTTTTGTTGTCTGCACAAGTACTGCAAAATACAAGGGGAGACAGTGAAGGTTCTGATTGACTCCAAGTTACTCAGTCCTCAGTCCTGAAAGTTTGATCCCCACTACACTATTTTTGAAAAATATTCTCGAAATAATGCAGGATGTAAGGACCAAACATTTAAGTGGGGGTGGGACTATCAGAGGACAGGCAGTCAGTGGAGCAAACCAGAACTAGTTAATATCCAATGTATACTGGTTTGTCTTTAAAGACCTACAAGCTGGTGGCCCCATGTATGGGGGAACTTCAGGCGTTAGTCTAAGGTGTCAAACCCCTGCACATAGGGGTAACTTGGTGTGTTTGGCATTAAACTTTGTTTCAAGCATTACACTGCCTTATGGCCTTGGTCATGGCCTTATGTCTCACAAGGTATAAAGAGGATAAGTAAGTAAATAGTCAGCGGAAAAAGAAGACGAAAGACCTACATGACCCTTGTTGTTGCATCAGTGGTGCAGTTGTCATGGTAGGCCTCCATGAAGATGTGCACACCGATAGCACTGAAGGTCAGGATGAAGACGAGGATGATGACAAACACCTGGGCACAGGTAAACAATAACAAAGGACAGGTAAATACAACAAACGAAGGAACAAGAAAACTTTTCACGACAAATATGCCAACTAAAATTATTTCTTGGCTGTGGGAAAAATGACCTAGGGGCCTGGCAAGGAGTGATCACAATGGCTAGGTAGTCCTAATGCAGATCGAGGTGGTCACTTGTAGTCACTTGTAGTAAGTTGCACAGGTCTGACTGTATATCAATGGCCAGGTGATCACTGGTACAGGTTGGACTGTGTATACAGCATACAATGTAAACACTATAGCTAAGTCAGAAGCTCCCTACCTTCCCAAGTTTGATAATGATGGACAGTAGGACGTCAAAGATGTGCCCCACGTTCTTGGCCTTACAGAGAAGCATGCCTGCCCGCAAGCACCGAAATGGCTGTGCTAACCTCTGTTGGAAAGGACGCAAAATACAACATGGTTATACAGTCTTGTGATATATGGCAATACCTTCTGAGCACAATAAAATAAGAATGCAACAAAATAACAACAAAATTACCTGGAGGTAAAGTATGAATCATTCCATGCTTGCAGAATCACACAATCCAGTACGGGGATGTATTTTGGAGAAATGGTTAACAAACATTCTTACATAGCTTGTACCTTCTGTCCAAAACTGGTGTGTTGCATACACCTAAAGACGGTTTACTTATTACGTGAAACAAACAACAACAAAAACCTACCATGGAAATGGCTTCTTGTATGATGAGCATAATGAAGTCAAATGTGAACATGCACACCAGATAAAACTCAACTCTGCAACACAGGAGGCAACACTGGTAACTACAGACGCTTAGTTACTGTAATGGATTTTCGTATAAGTATGAAACTCTGAAAATTTATCAACAAACACATGACTGCTCATTCCTAATTAACAAAGACTGGTGCTGTTTAGTAAAAAATTTGGGTATGCGGTATGTCAATGAAGGTTAGACAGGTGAAACATCAGTCTTTGATGAAAGATAGTGGATACTACATGTATCTGAAACGTCTGGATCTTCAGAGAATTTATCGTGTTGCTTGATTTATCTTGTACTAAGAAATTTTCCCAAGTGTTGGAAGTTATAGTTCAATTCTGCATTAAAACATCAAAATCTGCTGCACCTACAACATACAATATCTCTGCTGTACAGTCTGTCAAGAAGACATCGACCAAAGACGACCACATGGTGACCGTCATACTTCTTGAAGCACATTAAAGGTTAGGTATACGAGTTTTGCCATCCTTTCTACTTGGTTACTAAACTTTAAGGAACATGAAACAAATTGAGTGTTCAACCTCATCCACTTGTTCTCGTCCAGTGCCCAGTAGACTCTCCATGTCATGAAGGCCATATGCAGGGCAATGTCCACATAGTAACACAGCAGACAGAAGGAAGTGCACAGGTAAACCCACCAGTACATACTCATGCTGGAAACAACACAAAACAGGGCAATCAGAGATGGCAGACTTCACCTTCTATTGCTTTGTGACCCAGTCCCCCAGACAGAAATAGCTGCACTGTATATATTGGGAATTACAGAAAACACAGACAGACAGAGTGCTCGCTTTCCATGCAGTAAGTCAAGGGTTCGATTTCCCAACCAAGTCATACCAAAGATTTTGATTAAATGGTACATATTGAGCACTCAGCACTGATAGGAAAGAGCAGGATGACTTACATGTACACCAACCTGAGTTTGTTTGTTTGTTTGTTTGTTTGTTTGTTTGTTTGTTTGTTTGTTTGTTTGTTTGTTTGCTTGTACTTACGACCCAGCTGTGATGTGTTCCTGTGGAGGTTCCCACACAGTCATGGTGCAGTGCAACAGGATGACCAGGTATAGGAACCGCTTGAACCATCGGTTACTGATGATGTAGAAACATCTGCCATGTGGGAAATACAGGATTTCGTCAGTCATGAAAATCTATAGTATGCATTATTACACTTGACATGTCAAAATCATTCATAGTGTTCATCTTAGTTGACAAGTTGACAGATTTTTCCCTCAGACTATGTTTTCATGTTGACATACCAATCTTGCATTATTTTGCAAAATCCAAGAAATAAAATTGTTGTGGGCTAAAACTATTCCACATTCTTCTCTGGACAGACGAGGAAATGTTCCATCATTTCTCACCTTTGTGCAAATTTGGGCTTGAAGATGGCACGAGCCTTCCCATATTTCCCTCGGCCAGCCAAGGCATCGTCGATGTGAGCAGCAGCGAGCTTCAATTCTCGATTTTCCCCCTGGAGGTCCACAAACGTCTTGGTCAGCTCGTCGCTCTGGAGGGAATAAACAGGAAATACTGTAACAATACTGTAAACTCATTTACTGTATTTCACGGGGATTTCATTTCACAGTAGGAGGGGAAAGGAGGTTTTTGCTGGGTTTTAAGTTCGACATTCAAACGGTTCTGTAGTACAGTAGTAATACAATGGAAATGTATATTCGCAGTGTCATGATTTCACAGTGCAGAGGTCACCACGAAAATAAAACCACCACGAACATTTCCAAATTTATGTAGTATATGACTAAAATCCAGCTAAACATGAGTAATTGAGTACCTCTAAATGACTTACCAATTTAAAGTTCAAGGCAGATGAGAAAAATGTTGTTTAGAAAGAACTTGACATTCATACAACAAATATTATTTTATATTCTTAAATTTTTAGGTCAAAAATTTGTTGGCACTGCTTATAGTATTCTAAGCTGCCAGGCTTTAGGACTTTGTACGGTGGGAGACTACATTTTCTGAGCTTAACTGAAGAGTTATCAATATGCAGGACTGAAAATCCTTTATTCTGCATACCTGCATGATAATGAGTTCACAGGAGATAACAACAAGATAACAACAAGTACAGTCCACAGGCACTAAAAATATATAGACATCAGAAATTAGCTCCTACTCCAATTACATGATGTACCAACCTACATATATGCAGGTGGTATTTTGAGCCCTGACAATGGAACACAACAATAACAGCACAAACCAAGGAGAATGTACAGAATCTGTCCACCTGCAGTATACTTGACTCCTCGTCCCAGGCAAGCATAGGCTGTGGAAACAGAACCTCTGCCCCATTGCGTTCACACATTCTGACTCCTAATCCCACCATAGGGGCGTCAGTACGGCACGGACACACTCACAACAACAGGCCTCTACCTTTCCTTCCCTATAACAAGATTTATGGAAGTGATACTCTGTAACCAAGGAGGCAGTGGGTGAGACCTTTACAATACAACCTGTTGTTCCCTCGTGATCATTAATCTAATAAGGGACAAGTTTCTGCCAAGTCTATATGCAAATGGGGGGGATGTTCTTTCTACTTCCCTAAGCAGCAAGTATTGGTGGTATTTTTCAGATATGCTCCTTGGGCTTTTCTAGCAGGTAATGGTGAAATAGACAACAGTGATAACAACTACACTGAATAGTGATGTTAAGCAAAGGCTAGTCTTGTTAAATACTTCACTTAAAGGCCAGGCCAGAAACATTTCCACCCAAATGCTGTCTTCATACCTCTGTCAGAAATATTATAAGGCATTACCAATTTATTTTTTTGGTTCGCAGGCATTCCTAACAGTAAATCATTAACAAGCAGTCAAGATGCAAACAGGGGGCAGAAGGAAAAATATTCCCCTGTAAAGACAGGTTAAAAGTACACACAATTCAACCATTTATTCCTGGGACATACAGACAAAGGCAGAAGAAATGTCAGGTGTACATATTACATAACCCTTTGTGTCACTTGATAGCTGTTGTGGAGACAGTGACATATATTTTGTAACATGTAACAATAACATGACCAAGGACATGTACGAAAATGTCATCCTTCTTTGTCCCATAGACTTCAGTACAAGTTATGGGACAGCTAAAATTTCAGGCATGAATTCTGTGTGGTGATACAGGGCTTGAAATTTATTTTTGAGAGTACATGCAGGTACTGGTGCACCTAGCCTATAGATTTAGGTGCACAGAAAAATGTTGGGTGTGCAACATGGACTAAGGTAGAATGTCAGCAAAACCTAATTGCAAACATTACTGCTCCACTTCAAGGTTTTATCATTTTTTCTGGCACTTACATTTCAAGAACATGCCGTATACTAGTGTACAAGAGTACCTTTATGAATGTAACCCTATACAAATATCTAGGTGCACCGGTCCACAGTCAAAAATTAGATGCACAGCTCCAATTCTGGGTGCACAAAAGTGCATATGCACCCAGTATTTCGTGTCCTGAACAACTACTGACATTGAAAAACTAGGCAACAACAATAGCCTGTAGCGTGCAACCTTTTCATGCGTGCTTGTCTGTAGTTTATTCATTCTGCTAAGGACACATTTCACACCCTGACAGTACTGTAAATATTGAAATGTTCGCAGTGGTTTTATTTTCATGTTTACCTCTTCATCCAAAATCATAACTTGTGTTTCCAATTGTATTTCACTGGTACTACATTTAATTTATTGTATCAACCGAGAAGTTAAAACACCTCAAAAACCTCCTTTCCCCTCTACTGTGAAATTAGGTCCCTGTAAACATAGATGAATTCACAGTAATGTGCTTGGACATGCCCACTTGGCATGACTATAACTGGAAAAAGCAGCACCTTTAGTCCCTCTTAAGGGTGTTGAAAGTTAGATGTTAGTACTCGACGGTACTTTGTAAAAAAAAGAGTGAAGGCAATGCATCCTTTCTCTAGCCTCTGTATTTGACAACTTAAGCATGGGCAGGTCTTACAACTTGACCTGAAAAGAATGTGCTTGAAAGTGCCAACTTCCAGTAATACCTTCACATGTTAACTTAATAGCTAGAAAGTAATTCATGTAGCACATATGTGCTTGGATAATAATTATGTCCAATTGTCTTGAAAAATCAGCACTTTTTTTGGCAGGATGAAATTAAATTGTTGACTAATTAGTCATATACATAGCCATGTGTGTTTACATTGGAGCTATTTCAGGTCAACATATCTATTTTTTGGATGGCAGTCCAAAAATGTTTTCCAAAATGTTTTTGATATTATGTATGGTGTAGAGTTGTATACAACATTTATGAACAAATAAACTCATAAGCAAGCTAGGGTCACACGGCTTTCACTGCTAAAAATGTTAACTAAAAAAGCGAGAGGGTTGCATATTAGATATCAAAGGACCGGATCCCATCTACTTTGGTATAATAGTTCCATTATACCTGCACCACTTATGTTACACTGTACAGGAAAATAGTAAATGAATAGCACTATATATTTGGATCCAGTTGCGTTAACTTAAAAAAGTTAATTTTTCACTGGTCTTGACAAGAAAAACAGATGCTATATTCAGTTATAATGTGCCGAAGAGATATCTGTTACATTTCAAGAAGGCTGAAGCACAAGGTGCAAGCTAAACATCCTGTCCTAAGGACTACAACCCTTTCAAGTAGCATTCAAGGCAAGCAAGTGATAACAGTCTGGATTCCAACTCTCAACTCTCTGGTCCAGAAGGACTGCTCGCCACTGACCCAAGGATCTGCACCTTCAGCCATATCTCTGTAACTTTTGACCAGCTTGATTTTTTTCCAAATGACAGTTATCTGAAAAAGAGTCTCTTATATTTTTTGCATTCCACTTACTACATTATTGTCTGTTGTACATACAACTAACTTATACAACAGCACAGAGGCCAAACTTTTCTCTGACCCCCAGGCAATTAGTCCAGGTGCTTATCACAATTTACGTGGTTGCCATGGCAGCTGCCTTCACCTTTATCTGGGTGCATTTGTCCCACACACCTTCTCCCCTCTGGCTATACAAACACACCCTGGTTACTGTCCATGCACCGCTTCTCACAACAAACACGCTGACTTTCACACACTCTTACACCCAGGAAAACTATCAGCCTGGGGTGCGTGTTTAACAAAATCCACCGTCCTTTTGCATAAAAAGAGGGGATCTATGTCCTTTGATGTTGAAATAACAAGTAAAGTTCACTTATTAAGGGCATGACAGCATGAATATATCACTGCACAGGTCTTCATCAAACTAGACTCGTACATAAAAAGGGAAGGAAAGGTTCGAAGTGCTTTCAATGCTATACAAAAGCAAGGGTCGTTATTTATAGGTATTCATTCATGTTGCTTGGATACAATCGCTGAAGGACATATTATGACTAAAGTCTAAAGTGTATATATACAATACATGTTAGCCCAAAGCCAAACAATACCTGACCTACACAATGCAGGTTCAATAAAAGGCAGGTATAAAGAGGTAAACTGACTGACAAAAGTACAAGAGAAGGATTGAAGCTTGAGGGGAAAAAATGGAAAGGAAGTAGAGCAAAAGGCTAATCATAACATTTTGACAAACACATTCTATATGTATGGTTAAGTATAATAATAGTTCCATATGGGTCTGACAAACTTGTTAAGAAAATGCAGAACAAAAAACTTTTGTTGCTGAAGTGTAGCACAGGTAGGACATGTCATGATGCTTGCTTTTCAAAATTTCATTAAATTCTGCTTTGCAGAAAGGGCTGGCAGTAACATAACTACTTGTGTCAACTTGCTTCAAAGACAAAAGCATACAGTCATGTAGAAATACAAAATAAATCAAGCAACTGGATGAATTAACAAAATCGGTGAGAGTGCAGATAATTGGGAGTATTCGGGTGAAGACTCGAATGAATTAATTAGCTACTCGAACCTTTGAACTTTGACCCCTATGACACGTCACCTCACGTGACTTCAGTCTTCAGTAATCTCTCAGCGTAGACAGACGTGTTCTTGTGAGGTGCGCTCCATAGCGAGTTTGTCCAGTCGCCGCATACCAGAACATGCTTGCTCTCATCCCAGCCTCTCCAGACGACCCAGCATTCCTTCTCCCACCGACTGCACGTCGCCCCTTCCATCCGGTCACCAGCTCCATCCTCGAAAAGGCCTTCGCTCGACTCGTCAGCGCCGCCAACTTGCCCCCGGGGTTTCACACGCTCCACGACCTCCGACGCGGGGGTTACACACTAGCCTTTGAAGCTGGCGTCCCGCGGGAGCTCAGACAACATCACGGCGACTGGCGATCCGACGCCGACCTCCTCTACTTGCGCCCCTCCATGGCTCAGCGCCTACGGCTTCCGGCGGCCATGAGACACCTGATCCTCCAACGCACCAAGTAATTGTACCAACTCACAGACTTCGCACCTACACAACGACTCTTTCATCTTGGCACACCTCCGGTCTGGCCGGTGACATCTCTCAGGGGACAGAATGCCAGAACTTACCTAATTAAAGATGTCATGTGCCAAAACTTCTCCGCGTGTGTCTGAGTTGGTGTAATTATAGTGGGACAGCGCCACCAGGCGGAGTACCGAGGAATTGCACCCACGTGACTGAACACACCAATCAGCGCAGTTCTCCACGAAGCCTGACGAAGGTCGGACGTGCGCAACCACCTCCCGCCCCAGCAGCAGAAAGCTTCAACATAATTCTGGACTCTAGTAATCACAGCCGGACTGGATCAGAGTAATTCCGAACTTTATTGATCAAACAACAGAATCAGACTCTAGAAATGCTGGACTATAGTAGTCACCTTATAGTTCCCTATAATAAGTTTTCTTTCTATACAAGTTTCGTAGAGTGTTCACTGTTAGGTTCTAGATGTTATATCAAGTTTCCTTAGTATAGCGGTAGATAACGTTAATTTATTGTACTGTTTGTTTGACAGTTTTTCTAGCAAGTAACAGATTACTACTAATACTTTCAAGTCGTTAACCGACCCTCACATGACGGGTTTATCTATCGAGCACCAGCTCAGAGTATATACGCCTTCCAGTTGGACTATCATAGAAGTCAACAGCACAAGCTGGCGAAGTAGTAGACAAGTGTCTCAGCACTGCTACGATCGCACTTAGTTTCATAGCTCCTTCTTTGAGTTCTTTGTTATACGCATTATCCTAACACGTTTTGATCTAAGTCTAGTTACTACATGTTAGACGCCCGGGTCATTCAGTTGCCGAGAAGGGCCTGAATGTCCCGCTTCTTGGCGCGTTTCTTCGTAGCCCAAAGGCGAAGTTCGTCCATGACGTCAGTAAGTCTGTCAGGTGTGACTTCCTTTGACATCCTGCGGGAATTGTAGCCGACGCCGAGGAAGGTCATCTGTGTGCAGGGAGGTGTGGCTTTCTCCTTGGATTCTGCCAAACCAAGGCTGTCGAAGGTGTCCTCCAGGGCAAGGTAGGCTTCCTGAGCGCGCTCTGGTACGTCTGCACCGCCGAAGTCGTCTATATAGTTGACGCATGAGAAGCCCTGGAGAGAGTAGATGAATGCCACGGCATTGGTAGTGCGTTGGCATGCCATGGCAGCGGAGCGAAGTCCGAATGGGAATGACGAGTCAAAGTAATACCTGCCACGCCAACGGTATCCCAATAAGTGATAATCGTGCGGATCAACAGGAATCTGGCGGTAGGCCCTGCTGAGGTCCCTCTTGAACATGAGGCAGTCTTGGCCTTTGCTGCGTAACAAGTCTTCGAAGGCATCGTAACTAGGGAGTGTGAGTGTGAACTGTTCTCCTAGATATTCCTGAGCAGGTATGCCGCTGTTGACAGAGGCCCCGGGGGGGAAGCTCAAGTCGAGGACGACCCGGCGTTGGTCAGAATCCCGCTTGGGAACCGTTTGTATAGGTGATGAGATGAGAGACCCGAAGGGGGGGTTCTCAAAGGGGCCGTGCGTGGCTCCAAGACTCAGTTCTTTGGCAATATATTTATCCACGATAGAGCTGTATTCTGTAGCTGACTTGTGATTGCGTAGAGTTGAACTTGGAAGAGTCTCCGCTGTGTACCCCACTGGCCAACCAAATTCTAAGAAGTCCACTATAACGCTGTCATGATACTGCGGCAGGGCAGCCCGCCAAGCTGGAATGTTCAAATTGGAATGAACTGGAATACGTGTACCTTGGAAATTGAAAACTCCAGAGTCACGGACTGTCTTGTGGAGCACGGGAGCAGAGATACCAGAGGTCGTCTGCGAGGGGAGTGGGGCGAACGCAGTGTCTGTGTCGGCTGTGTGCGCTTCCGCGATGACAGAGTCCGCTTGACCTCGTACTGGCTGATCTACGCCGGAGCAGCGACCGTTGCCGGGAAGTCCTGATGGCTGTATGCGCAGTCCGTTTTGTACGGGGCATGAAAGCCGAGACTCCGCTGTGGCGTACTCGCTATGTCGCTGGCAGAAACCAGTGGAGGATGTGGGTGGGAACCTGTCGGGGAAGGTGGTCAGCGTCGCCCTGCTAGATGACTCTGGTGAGAATGTACTCTGTGGCCCTTGCTCGACAGTGACGGTGGACTCTCCGTGATGTAGATGTGTAGAGTGTGCGAACGCAATTGTTGAAGTCGGAAACCTTGAGGATGTGAGGTGTTCGACCTGTCCGCTGGCGTGGGGGGGGCCCTGAAAAGGATCGGTACCGCACGTGGATTGTCGCAAGGGAAGGGAAGATACAACGTGAGTCAATGAGGTAACAGTTTGTGAACTGGAGTCAACGTCGAAGATGGTGTGATTGGGAGTGTTGGCTAGTCACGCCCGATTTGCCTTGGCTGCTACATACGCATCGCGCTTGGCCTTGTCGGTGTAACTGCACTCCTTGGGTGAGTGATCATGAGATACGTCTGGCCTATACTTGAAGCAGTACTTGCAGGCATGCTTGAGGGTGTTGCCGGAGGGGCCAGGATGGTCAGACTGGAAAGAACAAGTGCCCTGTTGAAACCCTGAACAGAGTGTGGAGGTATTGGAGAACCTGGGCTTGACTTTGTCAGATTTGGTTGCCCCCGTGGTTACTTCTGGACGCCGAAGGTAGTCGTTCTTGAGTTCCTTCACGTCTGCCAAAACAGTCGGGGAAGCCAAGTCTAGCATGGCGTGCTCTGCGTGTACGAAGAGTGTGCGGTAGAACGTGCGTACGCCTTCGAACGTGTAGGTAGTGATATCGAGCATGGCGCTCCGCAATATGTGCGCTCTATTGTGACTCTCCCTAGGATCAGTCTCTTTGCTCAGTATGATTGCCAATTCTCCTGCTACCAACTGGTCCCATGTGAGTTTATCATGCTCTAGACTGGAAGTGGCTGAGAAAACAAACTCGTGCGGCCAACTGACTTCTTTCTTCACTTTGTCATGAGATTTGCGGGACAACCCGCTACGTAGCTTTCTCTTACCTCGGTACGACCTGTCTTCCTCGTCCGACTCTGGAGAGTAGTCACGTGGGCGACCGCGTCTGGGCTTGACAGCGACGCCGCTGTCTTGGTCGAAGTAGGACTGTCGGAGAGGTGGTCGTGATCTCGTATCTTTTATCTTGTAGTGGGTGAGTGGATCTTGAAGATAACTCATGGCCCGGATATCTTGCAGGGACGGATAGCCGGCATCCCTCTCCTCCTGACGCCGTGGCTCTCTGGTTCGAGCCGCCCTCCCATCCTGCCTGAGATCTCGCGCGACTCGACGTGGCTCTGACGTCATGGGATCTCTGGAGGTGAAGACGTCATCTGCACGTTTACTGGTCGAGTGGGGAGGGGGGCTGGTTTTCGGACGCTGGTTGTCCTCCTCCTCCGCGAGCAACTGTAAGTGTTCAATTGTCCGGGAGACCTCAGCCAACTGCTCGTCGATTTCCCGCTCCAGTAAACGATCGCTGGGCGTTGGGCTGGCGCCGGGGGGCGAGGGATCACGCGTACGCGTCGGCCATTCATCCAGAAGCTGAAAGTCTTTCAGATACTCAGGGCGTTTTCTCGTTCGTTTCCCTGCGCCGAACATGCTGTTGGTTGCTCCAAGAACGTCCTTGGTTGCTCGTAAGTCTTCAGGACTCGCTATGCTCAAGCAAAATGTCGACCAAATGTGGGAAAATTGCGCACGTCCGACCTTCGTCAGGCTTCGTGGAGAACTGCGCTGATTGGTGTGTTCAGTCACGTGGGTGCAATTCCTCGGTACTCCGCCTGGTGGCGCTGTCCCACTATGATGAATTCTCTGACTCTTCAAAGCTATCTAGTAGATGCATTATCTAAATTGTATTACATAATGTTCTACCTAGATGTCTAATCTTCATCAATATATACAGTGATGTAGTTGCATGTTTTGCTGGAAAGGACCAAACCTTCTTTTCTGTTGTCAGAAAACAGACCAGACATGTCATTCAAACCTCCAAGACTCAACAATAGTGCCATCCTGCATGTGGATAAGCAGGGATTTCCAACACAGGACATTTGCAAAGCCCTGACTCTTTTCTTGAAGTAAGATGACAGACAGAAGCAGACATTTTGTCCATACACAAACACTTCTGCACCCTTTCATCAACATTAAGTCCTCTCTGACCTGGATTTCTCTGAGCTCAGGGAGTGACTATTGTCCTGGGCTCTGGTAAATTGGCTTGGCCTATGTCGGCAATTGTGAAATTAGCTTTTACATCAGAGATGGAATCTAAACAATTTTGCCCATTACATGTATCTGTCTAATCATGTAACAGGTTTACGTGCAACCTTGTTTTTCATGTTTTGCTGAAAAAATTGCAAATGTGAAAATAAAGTTTGGCAGTTTAGACCTTTCATCTCTCTTCTTGGCTTTTAAAGATTACTACCAAAACCTCTCTTTCACTTCACAGATGTCACAGAGAGTACAACTTTTCCAACTTAGAGTGTTTGTGTAGCAATTAAGAGAATGCAGCTATGTTCAAAAGAACGCATCGAATGAACTTCATCCATTATGCAGAGTCACGACTCTTCTACTAAAGTTTCCGTCATGCATTTAGACGACCTTTGTCTACCTGTCACACCTGCAGCCAAAAGCAAAACAAAGTTAAAGGAGAACTGTAGCACAACGGCAGGAATGTACACTCTACCCTGTCACTTTGGAACAGGCCACCAGGAAGGAGCACTGGATAAATTTTTACTGAAAAGCACCTGCAATGACGGGTGACAAATAGATTGTAGGTAGTCACCATTGGTCCGACACATATGAACAGCATCCTTCAATTCTTTTAAAAAATTTCTACAACAACATTTTCTGGATATTTCCTTGTCTGCAAGATGGTTGGCAAATACTAGACTTGTTGCTTCTACTTTTGAACATAGCAAAAACATTCATTTCTCTGTCTAATAATTTCTGTTTTCTTGTAGCTGTTGAAATGTAGCATGTACAGTTCTACTTACCCCATGTATGGCTGGAGCCAAAGCCACAGCAGGAGCAAGCAGTCCAAACCGACCAAAGTTCTCCAGGGATGATCGTCTGTTCAGAGGTCTCAACGTTTCTTTCTTTGTCTCTTTACTTTCCGTCTTTTTATCCGACCTTGGTTTGGCCCATGTCTTTACATCCTCCTTTAAACTACCCGATGATCTTGAGATCGTTCTGTCCTGCATTGGAATCCTGTCTGAAGATTCCCTGACTGCGTTCCCGTTTTGGCCCCCTCCGTTCTTGTTCACATCTCCAGCATTTTCGAGGAGCTTCGCTTTTGGGCTGGTATCATATACCGGGCTGTCCGGAGAACGTCTGCCGGCCGATAACTGCCCTCCTGTCCTCTCCTCGTTTTCCACAGAAAATTTAGTGCCGACAAACCCGCCGTTCGTGGCTGTCCTGTCTTCGACATCTGCCTCCATGTTGGCAGACACTCAGAGACACCCGGTAACAATGTGTGCTTCAGAAAGTTCAGGGGTTATCTCCATGGTGATATTGCCAACCTTTGTGCCATAAAGTTAGCAGACTGGAAAGCAAACAGAGGAAAACACAAATAAGGTACAACTAAGCAAAATGCAGACTGACTTTCTAAATTGACAAATAGAAACTTATATTATGTTCTATGTGAAGAATGGCATTGTTTGAAAGTTTGTCTACTTCTCATGAAAGGAATATCATACCACATGTTTAAAAAACTGTTTAAAAACTTCATTTAAAAGATTGTACAATTGAAGACTATGGAAGCTTAACTCGAACCTTGTAGAAGCCCAAGGTATCTTGTATCTTATCAAAAGAAAATGGCTCTAGATTAGATGTTATTTTCATTTTTTCAATTGCCTCCTTGTCTGACATCTTTTTGAAAAACAAGTTCAATAACTACTTTCCTGTACTCAACAACTATACATAACATAGAAAAGAATGTTTGACACAACCAGCAGGCAGTTTATCTGAGTGTACTTGACAAGGATGTCTGGCCACTTAACCATTGTGCACACAATGCCCATAATGTACCCATCATAAGAGTTGTTTATTAAAAATGCATGCCATAATTGTGCATGGCAACACACACAAAAGCGCAGCAAACGTATCCTGTCTTTGTTCAATCGTCCTCTAATGACTGCATAATGCACTCAGCCCAGTACAATTCTCATAAAGTCAACAACCCCCATCTGTTCTGTTATGGGGTTTTCATAACTTAAATCTGACCTTTCCTCCCATATTTTTACACAATAGCTTTTGTCCCCTGTCCCATGATGGTAGAATTATTGTCTTGTCAGCCCTTCTCTCTGGAGAGTGAAGCAACAACGGAGCAGAATCCAGACTTGTCCACTTTTCATCTCATGCAAATAAACCCTCTATACTTCATACGTCACACCAATGTTTACTTTTCCTATTTCTGCTTCAAGTATTCAAACAATAACCAACTTCGCATGGGAGATTAGTGATAAACGATTGCAGGACCAGACAAATAAAACTGCATGTCTTTTGAGTCTGACGCTTTGTACAATGAAATGGGAGAGGGTGAAACTACATATCTGTCCATCAAATCAAGCAGTTTAAAAATAGTAAACCTACCAGTCATCGACTGATCGAATATGTGTTCTTCTTCTCATTCCAATATGCAATGGTTAACTTTCACATATACAGTGAATTGGGCCCAAGCTTAGATTGGTTTATTTTGAGCAAGAAACTAGACATTTCTTTTGAAGTCTTTTCAAGTACTCTGGTACCAAGAGAGTGTGCTGTTCTGGATGGTAGTCACTATGTCTCCAAATCAAGGTATGACAGCAACACTCCAAACAAACAAGCAGAATAAGAAAACATTTCTAGCATTACAGCACACCCAAAATATACCATCATCACAAAGAGTGCTGTCGCAGTCTGTTTACCAGTAAATTTTTCACCTCATCCAAAAAATGTGTGGTGTGTACTGTCATCACGTCCCATAACATATGGTGGCCCTATAGGCAGCATTCAGATGTCAACTATTATGTTTTACACTAAGGTGACAACAAAGTCACAACATTTTTCAGAAATCAGACAAATCCGAGCCCCCTCGCAGCTACAGGTGTAAAAACACAAAATGTCAAGGGTCCAACTACCTGTAAACAAAGGTGTGCCACAACAAGCAATGTCCGCCCGGTGACTGCCCGAGTCAAAACAGTCCCTGGAACATGGCTGACAGCTATATCCTGACTCTATCTGAGTGTGTTAAGTCCATTTTGAACAAGCACTGCCACTTTAGCAAGGTCTTTGTAATACTCTAGAGAAAACTATGTCCTGTGGGTAAGTGTAAGGGACAATTAGTGCTATGTCACCTGTTCACAAAAGCTGTTCAACAACACAAGAAATGTGACGACCACAAATTATACTGACTACATTACGTCCCCCCAAAACAACACACACACCTGCCGACGGCACACCTGTCCCACACCTGAACTCACCTGTTGCTCTTCTCGCAGGTGAGCAATTACAGGTCACCTGAGATCGGATTTCTTCCGTCCTTCTTGGAAAAACTAAGTTATTTTCTTTCCACTGATGCAGATAATAGTGACATAAAGTAGCCGTCTCGCCTGGTGAGTGGCCACAAAACTCTTCAACCAGGAAGTTTAGCGTCGGGTTTCACGGAGCACAAAGGCAGAAATACGTAACGTTACATATGTACGGGGTCCGGACTGGCTTGAGAGACTATTGTTTCACGAACCTAGTCTTTTAGGGTCTTGGAGAAGCTTCTTGTGCAGTGTCTTCTACGTGAGAAGGTCTAATCTTGATAGAAACTGGGTAATTTGTTGGTATCAGTAGAAACCACTGGTTATATATGGGGAGGGGGGCAGACTACACTTTCGGATCGGCTAGATGTCACACCGAATTTCTTTGTTACGTGAAGAGTTTCTGATAGTCTTCAACCAAAAACACACACAATTATAAGACAACTTTCGTTACAGATACCAAGCACCATGCCTTACCTGTAGGAATCTGCCAGCGGTCCGCGGTTTAAATCTGAAAACTCTACCAAACTCTGCCCAACACACACATCTCCAGATAATCCAGACAACCTCCCCTGCACCGGTGACTCTAAAACCCCTAGTGTCAGCAATCGTTCACCAAACTTACTCCTTCAGAGCTTTCCCTTTCTTCTAACTGCTCCTTGGACAAATCTTGAGGAGAACAGGTGAAGAAACTGAGGCGAAAGTGGACAAGACGCGAGATAAAGTCGGTTGACCAAGTCCTCGCGGTGCGGTCAGACATTAGTAAGAAGGAGCGATTTGTCGTCACAACAGTCGTGAAGTGATCGATGACCACTGGGCGCAACCAAGCAAGCGCGGAAGGGGGACACTATTCCCCAGAGACAACTGGTCATTTGTGGAATTTCCACACAAAAAAAGGTCTTCAATTCGTCTGCATATCGTCTCTAGGCAACCACTTATGACGTGTGCTTTTGTCCAAAAAACTCAGTTTGTAATGAATCATCGCTGTATTGTTGAAATTGTTCTCACAAAATGACGACGAAAAAAAGGGGCGGACCCTCACGACATGACGTCAACACGGTCCTATCTTAGAAGTAATTAGACCTTTTCCACATGTCCTTCACTTTTCTCTCCCGAGTCGTCTTCGTTTTCCTACCCACTTTCACTTTTACCATTTGTCGTTCTTTGCGCTTATATGATTAACGTTACATAGAACTATAACGTTACTAGCCTCTACCAGTCTTCGGAAAGCGGCTTGAAAGAGTAGATATTTGTGTCCCTCCCATCCTTTCTAATGGGATAGAGAAGAGGTCAGTGTTATTTTCTAAAAGACCACTTGTAAAATTTAATCACAGACTAACATTATAAATTGAACTCTTTATAATAAAAAACTTGCACATTAGAAACTTTTTGGCCTTGTTATTAATTAACAAACAAGTATCCTGAAACACACTACAAAACAATTACTTTTTGTGATTGAGTAATTGCCTTTAAAATAGCCCACTTTGCCTCACAGGTATTTGCCGGATGCAGTAGAGTAGCAGGAAGGGAGCCGGAGTGCGTTACCGCAGATTGACCTTACATATGTAACGTTACATGTAGAAGAAGAAGAAATAGGTCACACACATGCAGGCTGGAAGGAAGTGAGTCCACCCATACAGTTACTGGGGGGTATATCCCCGTAATAACAAGCTCTCAGCAAGGAGGGATTATTAAACCTCCTTAGTCTCAGCCTGCAAGGTTTCTGTCCTAGCTTCCTTCACAGACTTGTGGGCGACGTTAATTTTTTTCGGCGAGCGACGCGATTTATGTCGCCGGAGGGACGGTT
Source organism: Branchiostoma floridae x Branchiostoma japonicum (assembly GCA_013266295.2). Classification (NCBI taxonomy): domain Eukaryota; kingdom Metazoa; phylum Chordata; class Leptocardii; order Amphioxiformes; family Branchiostomatidae; genus Branchiostoma; species Branchiostoma floridae x Branchiostoma japonicum. The sequence goes on from CM023840.1 coordinate 22,142,616, forward strand.
TTGCAGCCAAGGGAGTTTGCCGAGGAGAAAGTGCGCGGCGAAGGAGGCTATCTGTCCTAGGTCCGCTGAAAGAAGGATTGAACCTCCTTTGTTGAAAGTACATCACACCATCTCTTTTTGGCTGTGGCAATAAATTCACAAAAGCTCTAATACAGCCGTAAAACGGAGTTGCAGGCTAACTACAGGCTTCTGTTGTTTCTTGGCCACCAATGGATGATGGATACTGAGCATTTTTTTTCTGGTAAACCAAAGAAAGTAAAGAAGTGACCATGAAAACCGGGTCCCCCCACTGTGACGTCACAGGGCGGACGTGCGTACAGACCTGAAGGGCGAAAACGTAAACAAACATGAAACAACGGAAGCCTTATATCTGACATAAATCAGCCAACAAAACAACTACTACAGCCTGATATTATAAGTGAACAATCAGTGTTGTATGAATCAGTGGACCATGGTCTGGATACTTGTCATAGATGTTGCTTACATGTATAACGAGTGGGACTACGTGGACCGGTCTTTTGTCCTTCGATGTCCTACGGTTTAATCTTAAACAAAACAGTTACGTTCAATATCAAGGGACGATGAAACACGCAGAGAAAAGCAAACACCAAGAGAGCATCCTTACATCTGCTTGGAGATTACGAAAGTGCCGCTCTCATTGGCTCTGGTCAACTACTAGTAATTTCATTCACCCTACTGTCGGAAGTCAATGACCTTTTCTTCCACAGAAGCCCCAGTAATACCCATGGCCTCCAGCGGTTCCATGTAACACCTGGGGAAATGGTTGTGACCGTGACAATGTCATTGACCTCGAAGTGCTCGAGCCTCACGTGATAAACAGATCTACCGATACAATAGTTTCTAACAACTAATTTTGTGTCTAAACAAGCATTACAAATTGGCCCAAATTGGGTGAATAATTTGCTACAGGAGTTAGGGGCAAACCTGGAGGCAATTTTTTTTTTTTGCAGTTAGCAAAGGGGTCTGCTGGGAGACTACCAAGAACGCACGGACAGGGCAAACTTCCTTCATGACAAACTTCCTGTGAAATAACACAAAGAACTCAGCCCGTGCGTGTGTTCAACCTTTACTTTTAAAACAGCAACCATTATAGCGCATTCCGACAGTAAGTTAAGTTGAAAGGTTAAAAAAGATGTCATCACCTCACGAAATGTTTGACTGACGTGAATGCGGTATAAATAGAGCCCCGGCGCTACGGAACGTTTAACTTACGCACACTTTGCTACAACCGTCCTCTTAGGCTTGCTCTATTGGCAGCTAAATTGAAGCGAAGTCGGGCGTGCTGCCGAGCCTTTGTTGCTGTAAAAACACAGCTTGGACGGCCTGATCAGGTGTCTGCTAGGTGTCGCTCCACAGGTATCCGATAGGTGTCACTTCACTCGCTGTCCTGAGATGAAAGCATACGTTGGAATAGCCTCTACCAGTCTTCGGAAAGGGTAGAAATTGGCCAAATGGCGGACCAATAGATATTCCCCTGGCATCTGTCTTAGCTTTTTGCCGTTCCCGTAGCCTGTCGGGGTCGCTATGTTCTTTGAACTCCACTAATCACTATTTAATCAAGCCAAGTAGTGAAATAATCCTTTCATTGCTTTGTAAGGCCACAGCAAGTAAATTTTATGGATGACATCCTCTGCAGACTCCAAAATTAATGCAAATCATAAACAACAATTGAAGCAACAAAATATGATATCACAACAAACAGGTCTTCTGGATCCCTCATGGTCTTAATGACTTGTTTATGACTATTTGCGGCAACAAAAGAGGGCAACAGGATTTGTTTTCAAAATCAGGCAAAAATTAATGCGTATGCTGATGTCATCCATAAGAATTATTTGCTGTGGCCATTAGCGTCCCTCCCAACCTTTCTAATGGGGCAGGCCTTAAAGGCCAAAGTGCTTGGGCAGACTCGAGAGCAGAGGCCAGTGTTATTTTCTGCCAGAGATCAAAGTCACTTTTGCTTTTGGCCAAACAAGTATCCAAAAACACATTGCAAAGCAATTACTTTTTGGGATTCAGAAAATAGTATCTACAGAACCAGAACAATTGCTTCTGCTCTTGAGTATGCTTTTAAAATAACCCACTATGCCTCACAGGAAAGGCATGCAGACTCTCCTTATTTCCCAACACTAAGGCCTATCCCATTAGTGTCCCTCCCAACCTGTTTAATAAGCAGACTCAAGAGCAGAGGCCAGTGTTATTTTCTAAGACTTTTGCAGGCACCATTTTTAAGTCATAAATATGCATTTCAATGGGATGACTGCTGGAGAGTTAAATCACTTTTTGGCCAAACCAAATGGAAAACAAAATTATCAATACAACAAGTCTTCGTCAGAGGGACATTGCTCTAGAGAAATAAACGTGTACTCTTTACTTTTTAATAATCGATTTGGTCTAGAGTACAAAAGAATCTCTGTACTCCTTTTTTTATTCTACAGAACACTGTGAAATGGTTCGCCACAGATTTACAGACTCGCTGTCATCCATGTTAGCTATTTGATTTTGGACTGTTTTACTGTCAAAAAATTACTGTTACAAGAAATACAATTTACTGTATTATGATCAAAGTGTCACAACAGTGTTGCAAAATGTAACAAGAGAAGATGTGATGAAAGGAAAGAATCAGAACAGGGCGACTACTACTGTTTAGTTGAATTAGTTTTATGCTTGTTTGTTGTTACACTGTGTTCTTTTATTTAAATTGTGTCCTAACATTTGTATTTCTACATTTAGTATATTCCAGATCTACATGTAGGCATCTTGTTTTTTTTGACCCAGTGGACGTCATCCATAAAATTTACTTGGTGTGGCCACTGGCCATATATAAGTAATGACCTGACCAACCTTTTCCTCCTCCCGCTGAAATTACAGAACAGTCCCCTATTAATGAATCTAAGCAACATTATCTGATCCCAGACCATGATAAGACCCATGAGACCCAGCAGGGGTCTCCAGCTGTCTCTGGTGGGGAAAGATCTAAAGGTCGTTGACCTACATATAGGACAAAAACAATGTAACCAAAAAATAACGAAATAACTTATTTTCCACATTCCTATAAACCATTTAAGTTCAAACTTACACCACTATATCTATATTTCTAAACCTATACACCATACAAAAATCTAGACAACTGCCCAATCAGCACCTCAACTACGAACAAACAAAGAAACAAACACAAAAGGTCTATTACGGGGACATATCGACCCCCACGACTCTCATCTTTGAACTTAATGTTGGTGTTCACCACAGTAACATGCCTACCAAAATTCATTAACTTCCATCCACAAATACACAAGTTATCCTGCTAACAAAAAAAATGAAAATGCCCCCCTGCAGTGACAACCGAACCCCCCACGAAGCCCGTTAATGAACTTAACCTTGCTCTTAACAATAGTAACCTCCCTACCAAAAATCATGACCATCTATTTAAATATACTTGAGTTATTTTGTTAACAAGCAACAAACACAAAAGGTGCACTAGCGTGACGTACGGACCCCCCACAAAGCCCAAACTTGCACTTGACTTCGGCCTTAATAACGGTAACCTGCCTGCCAAATATCATGGACTTTGAATCATGCCTTCCAGAGTTATATCCCTAAATCCGCTGTCACCCACAATACGGCCAACCATTTCCATAGTACTTCTGACGAAGACAATTACTGTTGGGATTAGAACAAATAGCATCTATAGAACCAGAACAATTGCTCATGCTCTTGAGTATGCCTTTAATCTGACCTATGACACTATGCTTAACAAGTAAACCACTCAAGAATGACACAGAAACTTGGTTTGGTCAGGGTTTCAGGTTTAACCCCTGACCTCATCATTTGATGACCTCTGGACTCCTCCCCCCCATCAGTCACCTTGCAGCAGAAGACACCTGCCGTGGCAGCACCTGCTGCAGTCTTGAGTTTGAATCATCTTGAATGTTGTACAGGGAATGGCCATGGTACAAAGAGTGACAGTTGTTTTATAGAAGGAAAGAATTTATGTACATTCAATTTGCCAAAATCAGAATGAGTTGCAAAAACACATTGTTGTAACATTTTCTTCCCTAGTACAGGGTGGTCAAGCACATTTAAGGTCTAAGCGATGGGGGAAAAATAACGATTATCTCAACAAAACATGACATGTCCAAGTATTCATTGTTTGTGCCACTGTACTAGTGGCTAGATCACACCTGTAGAGAGGAAACACAAAGAAATGGTGAGCATCATCAGAATCATAGCATGGTGAACAAAAGTGACTTCATGCAATCTTGCAGCTTATCAGGGTAGTAATTTACAACTATATATGGCAGATGTAGGAGCTATAGCATGTATAAATGGTTGACTCATTATTGTTTCCCTCTGTCTTTGTAAATCATTAGTAACCATCTTTTAATTGTGACTTACATAAACAATATAAGTTATAACACAGGATGGCAAGAAGCTAGATAGCACAGAACACAAAATGCCTGTACCATGGCCTTTTTCAGAAACATTCCAATCAACTTGCTGAGGAGCATTAAATCATAAGGGGAAAGAAAACAGAAATGATCAGGTAGGGAACCAGTGCAGGGATCCAGTTTCCTGGGTTACAGCTCCGGGAACAAACCAGACTGAAAATCTTGCATCAACAAAATAAAAGGTAAAATCACAAGAGAAAGATAGCACAGTCCTAAAAGATACCTGCCTCCATGGAGAGGGGTTCTAAAGAGTCAAATCCAAATCGCATGCTGTATTCATGCCCGTACAACGTGCCAGAGGTCAAAACCATAGAGACAGGTAGGTTGGGGTGATCATATTGAAACCCATCAAAGTTGGGTTCTTTTAGGATGTCATTTCTGTGTGTGATCTTTCACAGAGGCCGCCCAGGCGGAGGGAAGGAGATAGGAGAACTCAAACTCCACCGGCTCCCGGTCGAGTTGACACATACCTGCTCAAGACTCAGTGTGATAAGCCACCATGCCTCGGAGCTATCTGCTCTTGGTGTTCCCCTCACCGTCCTCTATGGTATTTACTCCCCCATGGGGATAATGCGGGGGCACTGGCTGCTGATCGATGATACAGCATACTACCAGCTTCCATAGGTATATAAACAAGGCACACAATTTGGGTGTCCATACCAGGACGCGGTGGCATTCAGCACATAGGTCCTCCAGGCCAATAAGGACCATTATCCGTTATCACACTCACACACCCCAATGCCAAAATGATTTGATATCAAGTAAAGTGTTGATGTACAATAATAGATATGATCACCCGTTCATCCCATCTCTATGGTTTCGAGCTTCGACACATTGTAGGGCAAGAATACTGCGCACAGTTTGGACTTGACTCTCCAGAAACCCCTTCCAAGAAGGCAGGTATCTTCTAGGACTACACAATCTTACCCCCATGATTGACCCTTCATCTTGTCAAGGCAAGGTTTGTAGGCCAGTTGGATCCCGGTGCTGTAACCCAGGAAACCAGATCCCTACACTAGTTACTTACCTGGACAATTCTGTTTTCTGTCCCCCTATAATTCCATGCTTCTAAACAAATTGCATGGCATGTTTTTAAAAAGACTATAGCATAGGCATAGATGGTATATTCTACAAAAGATTTCAAAGCAAACTAAACTCACGGTGGACCTGCGCCAGGCATGCTACCGGTGTTGCGCTGCTTCCTGCTCCAAATTTGCCGTCGCCGTCGCCCAAATCCCAGACTTTGTCATCCACAACACTTCATGATGGAAAACTCGCCACAAACACGGAGTAAAACTGAGCTTTTTGGAGACATTTTGAGCACCCATAAGCGTTAGTCACAATCTTTATAGACTTTTCACATGCGCCATGTTGGATTACAGTGCATGCCGCTGTTGTAATCAATTTTCCCGCCAACACCTGGTCCCTGGGATTCATATGATAATTATTATGACGTCAATTAAAAGCCTCTGCAGTAAGTCCTCCACTCCAGATGACGTCAATGGCGCCATAGCACATTTCGTCGAAAAATGCCTGTTTTTTTCCGTATTCAATACAATTTTCACATTTTTGTCTTAGATTTTTTCAAAATTGTTTGATTTCAAAGCTAGACTGACAAATTAACCAAACAGATGTTGGATCTCGCATTCGAGTTTGTAGCCCATCTCTGTTGGCATGGTAACAAGTAGGTGCTCCAAGCAGATGTAGGGTCAGGCTTGTTTTACACATTCTCGGCATTCTATATGTGTGGCTTTCTAGCGGCCCACATTTTTGGTATCTAGAGGGAGGTGAATAGATAGAACCATTGAACACTAGAAAAGGCTGCACATACTAGTACCACGGTCACGTCTTCAAAAGGCAGATTAATTAAAATCCAACCCAATTTTTCTTTCGTAATGCTGCAGGCGACGCGGGGACGTAAAAATGCTTGTTTGAAAGCTTACACTTGTAAGGGTTGGTTAATTGTGCTGAGATACTTCTTTTGTTGGAATAATGAGGGGATTACTTTTATACCGTTTGATGGTAGCCACCCCCACAGGCTTCGGGGGCGGCAAACTGTTCTCTTAGTGGCTCCAACTCCCCTGGCATATTATCTGTCTATTTTGCAAATTTCTACTCTTTCCAGCCGCTTCCCGAAGACTGGTAGAGGCTAACGTTGGAAGGGAAGCCTGTAATGTATTCTGACTGGTCCAGGTCCCTGATACACAACTCTTAATGCACGTTACGATCTTCTCAGTTAATATCTGGTGGGATCGATTATGGAGTGACCCTAGAACATCTCTCTGATGTCAGTCAACTTGGTTTATGCAGAACTTATCCGCAATTCGTGCTACGTATACCTTTAGTCATGTTGCAGTATACGAACCGGCACTTGAGGCAAAACTCACAAGGAACGTGACTGCAAATGGATGCTTGGACTTGTTCTTCAACTTTGTAAAATAGAATTAAATGTGAAGTTCTGGGTACAGGAGAAGATGCATACGTCCCTTTCGACGCCTGAGATGAATTTGTGTCCTGCCACAGCTTCAATGGACGTGATTGTTCCAGAGGATATCAACATGCTGGACCAAGTTTAGTAAACAATGCCCATCACCAGACACCTGGGCTTGACGAAACAACAAACAACAGCCGGCACACTTTGTGCAAAAAAGTCTGGATATTTTCCAACAACGACATAATGCATCGTAGCTCTGAAGATGTTTGCCAAAGTGTGGACAAAGCTAGCGACAAGCGTGGTATGAGGTCTTCTATCAGAGCCTACACGATTAGTCGCACCCCAATGCCTCTGCCAGTTCATTACTGGTTCCTGTCTGTCAAGCCGATCTGCATTGGTGCGGACCATGTTTAGTATGTCAGGTCACGTCATACTGGTGAATAATTCCGTCACACCGACAATTACCTACGACTGACCCGTCCTGTGCGATCGGAGTTGAGGCATGTCAGGACCAAGGCCTGTCGCCGAGATGTGAGACCCGTGTCTGATCACACATCGCGTCTACTGAGAGCGAACAGGTGAGGCTTGAATTCTTCGCACTGTTCTTAAACAACCGTTGTCGTACATTCGTGTTTTATTTTTGACTCACAACACAGTCACTACATAATAGAGAGTCCAGAAATGTTTCGGCCGACTTGGCCTCGGTTAACACAACCCTAACATGCCGGGTCACTGCTACATCTGTATGCATACATGCTGACTTTGACATTTAGAGTTATCGTTACAGGATTGTAAGTATTTCGGTCAGATATGAGTTCTTGACGATACGTTTAGTTGAAGCACATTCTACTTTCCAGGCAGAAATCCCTGTGCGATATAAACATTTTACTACTGCCACTGTTACTGTAAATACCACATACTAACCATGAACTGTTAAAGATACAAGGTCATGATCCACACCCCTTCCCTCTACCTGTTTGCTCCGTGTGTTACGGTAAGCGGCAGAATGAGGCACATATTTTTGTTCTTTCGTGTATTCAATAGAACAGAAAATCCTCTCTTTGTACCAGTCTGACACCGCAGCTTGTGTGCGCTGGTTTAACAGTTGTTCAACAGACCTGTAGGGCTACGTGTGTATTCACCACAAAGTGTTGGACTTTTGAACTTTGGTTGCCATTATCCAAATCTTTTCTCTGGTGTCTTATCCGTCAATAACATCGCTAAAGTCTAGGGACCTGCCAGTGTCCGATTTTGTTGTCAAAATTAGTAATTTGTGCCGAATGGCGTTGTTGGAAATCATAGATCATAAAGTCACTGGTATCTGGCGACGCGTCTCTGAGGGTCAGGTGTACCTGTGTCAGTCTTTGGTGTCATGATTATGATGATAGCCGGAAGGCTTTTAAAGGGGCATCGAAACACAACGGCTCATTGTCTCTGGTCATGATCGATCTGCTATCTATACCTATATGAGTGTATCTGAACAGTGCAGCCGGTATCACCGTCCGTTGAACAACCTTTCGCACTTACCTATGAATATCTAAGGAAGAGTTGTTTGAAGTAGTGTAGTGAGTGCCCCCTTTATGTGCTATCTCCATCTATATTTGTATCGTTCTGAACCGGTATATTAACCGCCCTTCGTCAGAGCACGTACACCACTGGTTTGCATGAAACGATCCTGTTCTATATTCATTTTGTGGTTGAATTTTCAGCATAGGATCTTTCACCGCCGTAAAATAAAAACTCCACCAGGGAAACCCCTTTGACGATGGCGTCGGTGAAAGTAACATTCCTGCACACCGTCAACAACTTTGCGGTGGTGGGCCTGCTGATCACCCCTATGGTGGTGAACTACTGGCGGGGGACGTGGGGACTCATGGACCAGTTCCTCCTGCCGCAGGAGATCATCTACAGCTCCTGGGTGTCCGTGGCGATCGGCGTCCCCCTCCTGCTGCTGCTGAACCTGCTGCAGTCCCCGCTCCGGCGCCTCGCAGGCAGGACCGAATCGTGCGTGGTTCAACACGCATGTCACATCCTCTATATCTACGTGCACGGTTTTGCAAACGTCAACCACTGGCGGGGCGTCTGGAAGCTGCTGGACGGGTACACGGGCATCAACATACCAAGCGCCGTCGTCTGCGCTGTCCTCGCCATAGCGGTGAAGACCGTAATACGAACACTGTACAACCTTCTGGCTCCGCCGATCCTGGTGGCGACGGACTTCAGCAGCGACCCGTTCACCATCACAACCCGCTTCAGGACGGACTCCAACAGCTGGTCGCTGAGGTTCATTCTGGACGTAGTCTTCACCGTGGCGTTCATGGGCTCCATGGTGGTCCTCTTCTGGCGCGGGACATGGGAAATGTTCGACTTGTTTCTGTTTCCCGAGAATAAGCAGCTGACGGCGCTTTCCTGTCTCGCCATTGGCTACATCCTCTACCTGGTGCAGACGGTCCTCCAGTTTCCGGTCATCAACCTGAGCAGAAGACTGGAGAAGTACGTCATCCTACAGGTGGCCTTGGAGGACATCTTCAACCTGGTGTCGGCAGTATGTGCGGTAAGGGACCGACATTTTAAACAGTTCAAATTCAAACTGTTTTAGTACTACAAAATGTACTCGTACTAGTAACGTTACATCTGAACTATCGACAGAACAGCTTAGATATCAGTCCATGATGTCACAGTTCTTAATGAGTTCTTTTTTTCAATACTGCATTTCTTTTTTGTTTAATGGTTTGAAAGACGAACAAAACGCTGGAAAAGACCTTGAAAGTAAGCTGAAGATGTATATGTGCTGTGCTCGGTATGACACCCTATGTGCTTGTAGGTTAGCTTATGGACCAAAAGATGCCTAGTGGCCGTAACTCTCACTCAGACTCCGGGATTCCTCCCACCAGGTGAGTTATTGGCGCGGCGTGTGGCTCACATGTGACCTGGTCCTGCTGCCTGATGCCCCGACCCTGAGCCTGCTGGTATCGCACGCCGTGGGGACAGGTGTGCTGTACCTGACATGCGCCGGCCGGAGCATCATCGTCACCGGTTGCATCATCGACGGGGAAGCCGGGGATGGGGCTGGCGTCCGGCTGGGACACTACCTGAAGATTGACGATGTCCTCTCGCAGGTAACTTACTTATCCCTTCATAAGCCCTGATAAGGATGCACTCAGTTTCTTACATTGGGGCCTGCCCTGTGTCAAGGACTGAGCTGTATCCCAGGTGATCCCTTGCCTCTAGGTTTTGGAGCTCCCTCGCAGGTGTCTCCAAGCAGATGTTTGTAGGGGAAACGTACGCTTCCTGGTGGCCATGTAAAAAGATAGATGCAAGGATCTTCCCTTCTTACATCAGCTTGAAGATTGGGTGCAGTGCCATTTCATATCTAACGTTACTTAGTATTGGTGCTTTGGGCAGCTTTTAGTAGAAACAACTGTGTCTTTGTGAAGGGGCTTTTATATCATTCCTTCTTGACTGTTAAGTTACTTATGAAACACAGTTACAGCTCAAGTTTCCATCCTGTATTCTCCAGTACCGACCACAGAGCCCAGAAGACAAAGAAGGACCAGAGCCAGAGGTGAACCAGATACAGATGGACAAAATACCCAGGAAAAAAGCAAACACTGCAATAGCGGACATCATGATAGACGACATGGTTGAACAGTCTAGGTTGTAGACTTTGTACGTCACACAACGAGATAAATTCTGTGAAGAATACTAGCAGGAAAACAGGGTATATTAAGTAGTCAAGATGTAACTGTTGATAGATAACATATCATGGGTGTATTCAGGTGTTGGACTTTTAAATCTTTGAAATGCTACTGATTAAATCATACAAAAATATTTGTGAATGTATAGAGAGGTCACCATCATATTTTTTTTATTTTTTTAATCTATGCATTGCCAGTCTCAGCTTAGCAGCTGTCACAAGGGCGCTGTCCGATACCACTGAGATGGCGGTAGCTTACAATGGTGGTGGGGCTATTTGACACGTTTCTCTCTTCTGATGTATGTATTCATGTAAACAATTTGGAAAAAGTTGGGGCTGGATTTCTATCCAGATCTACCAAGAGAAAATGTTTTCAGTTTTCCCGTTCAATATTGATTTTAGTCTGTTGTTATGTATTGGACTCACCAATCTTGAAACAGCCAGGAGCCACCGTGGTCTCAAGCCATGCCAGTATGTCAAATATACTACCTCATTTTTGCTAAGTCTGTATATGTATACCACTTACCAGTATGTTAACCATCTCCTTTTCTCAAATCGACTTGGTGTCTATTCTAGTAATGTACATGTATTAATGAAGCTGATTGTGAATAGTTGAACATGATGGTGTCCAGAATACATCAATATCCCTTCTGGTCTTTCCTACAGTTTATTACTACACAAAACAATGACTTACATGTACAGCAGTAAAGAAATGCTTTTCTTCAAGTATCTATTGTTTTAGGACCCACTAAGCCATGTAAGGCCAAAGCCAAAGATCAACATAGGCAGCAACAGATTATCACTTGCTATTCACAGCTCTGTTGCTAGATGTCACTGCTGCACAGATAGGGGGAGTACATGCATCTCAGTGATAGCCTTGTTAAGTTCTGATCCCCTCTGAGTCACCCAAAGTCACCCTTCGTGTAGGGAATCAGAAAGGGCTGAATACTGGCTGCATACTAGTACATTGTATTTTATCAATTTTAACAACCTACATACTAGTATACCTCATATCTTTTTAACCAGTCAGAGGATCTTTCAATCTTGTGGTGGCAGTCTGTATTGTATACTTTCTATCCAGCCTTCTTCAGCTATGGCCTGCTCCCCAATAGTCACTACCATTGCCAAGGCCTACAGGTCTGAACATCTTGGTTAGTGACTTATGATGCAGACCAGGGAACAAGGCTGGATAACGTCATACCAGTCCTACCTGAACGTCAAGGGATAAAATGTTTTTTCATACAATGTACTTCTGTTGTCGGATGAGTAGTCAATAAAACCAACAGGTCTGGAAATAGCAATAGTTTAATTTATTACACAATTAATTCATCAATGTCTGGACATTGTAACACTTTATTATTCAATTCATCAAACACAATGGTAGCCATGCCAACATCAATCATAAAAATTCAGATTGTTTTCAAATTGCAATGACACATACTAGAGGCCTTATATTTCAACTTCAAAACTCAAAATGCCATTTGAAAAAGCACATTAAAGAGATTTTAAGTGTTTTCAGACCCAAAGCGACCATCTCCTTGTACTTCATCAAGTTCAGCATGCTGCAGGTTCTATCACAGTACACCCTTGGGTCTTGTATCACAACTCTTTCCACAAGCAATCCTTTCCAATTCTCTCTAAGACTCTCTTCAGAACCTTACAAAATAAAGGTAGATAATGAGGTGAGCTGGAAGCTAAAGAACATCCATCCTTTTATGTTTTCTGTGAGTACCCTAAAAACTTTCGGTCATGTTTTCTGCCAGTCTTGTGATCAGTACTGTGGTAGCCCACCCCTGGCGATGTCGTGCCTGACCTCCCATCGCAGAGCTTGTCTCTTCTTGTTGGTCGGCACCACGTAGCTGTTTGGTACGTAGACGCGCTGTGGCTTCTGCACCACCTCATCCTTCTGCATCATCAGTTCGCGGATGTTCCACCGCAGGTCCTTATGCTTCTTCTCCTCTGGAGCCTTCTGTGCCGTCCACTGCCGGTTGTAGAAGTGGAACCTGTTCACAGGGTCTGTCTTCACGCTCTTTCTGTTCTGCGGAAGCCGGACCACTGGGCGGATGAAAGATCGTGGAAGGTGTGGCGCGTATTCGCTCTCCTCGTCTCCTGCTGGTCTGTGAGGCCACAAACCTGCTGAATGTGGCCTCTGCCTTCTATACTGTGAAATATCGTCCTCAGGCAGGTATGAATCTTCCTCATTGATTGGCAGGCCAGCAAGACGTTCCCCGACTTCACTCATGTCATCCGCCTCGCTCTCCGTTGTGAGGGACTCATCAAACACTCTGGATTCCCCATTTATCTTCCTCAGCACCTTCCTCTTTGGTACTCTGGAGATACTTTCATTCCTGCTGTCGTTTGTTGAGCTGGCCTGAGTGTAGCCGGTGGGTCTGGCCGGAGCAGTCGTTGGCCTGGTTTCTCTGCCGTAGTATGATTTTGGTCTGGTCTGCTCTCTGGCGAAGCCAGTGTCTCTATCATGCCCAATGGGAAAGTTCCTGGTTGTCTGGTTCTCCTTACCGTAACCTGGCTGTTCTACCGGGTCATGTCTACAGAGGGAGATAAACAGTAAAGATATGACTTTTTGTTCCACAATGATTCAAACTAGCCCACTAGCACACTCCGACATTCAGCTCAGCACCTGCTTGAATAAGTATGCCGGCATTTTGTCAGTATATAATTGTGCCTTACTCAGACATCGATATTTTAGGTAACGTTTGGAAGCCACTACTAGTACCAAGCCAGAGTACAGAAATTTGGGGAAAGTAGCAGATGCAAACACAGTATAAAATTGGCCAGGCAGTATCCATATAAATTTTGCCAGGCAGTTACCATTTCTATAGGATATCCTCACCTGTCCGATCCATACTGACGTGAAGGGTTGGTCCGTGTTGGCTGCCGGAGTAAGAAGGCTGGCTGGGCAGAGGCAGAGTCCATGCGGGAAGCTGACGACGCGAAGCTCTGGTCTTGTGAGCTCGCCTTGGACCGATCGTGCTGCACCAAGTCCTGAAGGTCTCTCGCGAACTGTTTCAGACGATATTCGGGGACGTCGTGGTAACCAAGAGCAGCCAGCTGGCGGCGGATGTCGTCTTCGGTGAATTCCGAAGACTCGTCGGACATTTTTGGGCGATATGAGACGGATATTGTGCAAAAAATTACCCTATACGACCGGCAAAATCTTTCTACAAAGCCTGCAACAAAGTATTTTAACGGTTTAAATATGGCGGCGTTGTTTTCAAAGTCAGACGATCTCAAAGTATACAAATTAGGGGTGGAGGTGCTATAAAGCTAACATCATTTTCGCACAAAATATAATCTAGCCATATACAGAACACTAAGATAATAAAATATAGTAAATACTATGTAATAATGTTATTTATTTAAGGATTATTATTTCAGTTTTGCTAACTTTGAAATTTCAAGATCTTAGCTTACCCTTCCATACATCATAGCTTGGTACATTCTAAAAGGCAAGACCAATTAGCAGATGTGTGGGGTAACTTTCAACAAAAACTCTGAATCATAGAAGTTAATTGGAAAAATAAATGGTCCAAAATAAATCTTATATACCATTACTTGTATAACTTATAACTTCATTCCAGTAAGATGGTATAGGTAATGAAAGTTTACCTTTGTTGTCTGATTTAGAAAAACAAGGTAATCTTATGCCACCCCAAAATAGAATAGTTTAGTCCAGCTCGACATCATGGCGTCTAAGGTCGTCGTCTCGTCGTCTACTGAACGATGAAAGTTGTTTGGCGGGTTTTTCAAGATTAAGTTATGTTTTCTATTTACTACCATCGAAATCTGTTAAATATAAAGCGGTATTACGTTTCAGACAGTAGCGACTTGCATATTCTAACGTTTAGAACTACTGTTTGCAGTATCCTGCCAAATGCCAAATCCTGTCTATTTGGGCTCTTCGATAAAAAAAAATTCTGGGCATGGTAACGTTAACATTATGTTCAAGCAGATCCTACAGTGGCTAATGGTTACAGGCTAATGGTTACAGGGTGGCTAATGGAGACTCCTTCGGCAAATGGATACTGTCTTGCCACCATAGGATCTGCTTGGAGATTAACAATCACCACCGTGAAAACGAGGGCACATCCTGCATATCCACAAATATCTTGATCGAAAACACGGTTGCAGATATCTTTATATAATACGGGGTTCTCTTTAGTGGGAGTTTTGACCCTAAAATTTGTGTGGTTACGTATGATCAGAAACCTAATCTCCAAGCAGATCCTGGCTATGGTGGCAAGACAGTATCCAAAATTTATTATGGCAGGAGTGTCCATTAACCGCTAATGGACACTCTGGCCGATGGATACTGTCTTGCCACCGTAGGATCTGCTTGGAGATTATCAAAAACCCATGCTGCGACTCTCGGCACACTTCTGGGTTACTAGTATAACGTTATATGGCCAATTTCTCCTCTTTCCAACTGCTTCCCGGCAAACTGTTCTCTTGGCAGACCAACTCCCTTGGCATATTATCTGTCTCTTTTGCCAATTTCTACTCTTTCCAATTCCAGCCACTTCCTGAAGACTGGTAGAGGGTAGATGAAGTCTGCATGCTGATATTATGGAAGTATTTGAAAATGGAAACATGTTGATCAACATTGGTGGGGTTTGTAAAGGCTGAAGCTTTATCATTCATTATTCTTGCTCCAAACCTAGCCTCTACCAGGCACCGCAGATTGCTGGAAAAATACGTCGTAAAAATTGGCCAAAATAAAGGGAATAGTATACCAGGGGAGTTAGCTGCCCAGAGAGGGACAATATGCAACCCATGAATCCGTGAGTCGCATATTGTCCCTCTCTGGGTGGCTAACTCCCCTGGTATACTATTCCCTTTATTTTGGCCAATTTTTACTATTTTTCCAGCAATCTGCGGTGCCTGGTAGAGGCTACTCCAAACCTACATGTACCCTGTAATTACCCAGGCAACCTAATGGCCTTCAACACATCTAGTAGATACACAGCAAAGGCAACCTGCCCTTTTATTTGCATAACAGGTCGCTCCAGTATTTTTATGCCTTTGCTCCAGAGGTGGTGTGTAAATATGGGAGGTACCCAAATGTCAGAGTTATCCACTTCTGACACGGCTGTTGTAGTTATGGCGTTGGTGACCACACCTTTGTTTATGCGTGGTTCACATGTGTACATAACCTGTTATTGTCATAGAGGCATGCAGCTACCTGTTCCTACACTTTTATTCAGGTGTGACGCAAAGGTTTGTTTCTTTTAGTAACTGAAGGGAGGTCTGATGGGAGGTCCTTTGTGTTAAGATGTTTTTGACATCCATTGAAGGGGACAAATGGTGCGTTCAGTCTGAGGCCACTCAAATAAAATTAGTTGGTTCCCCGATTTTTGTGGGAAATTAATAAAAGACAGTCTCTGCTACCGTGGTCCCCCACTAAACTACACAGGAGGAAACACTCAAGACAAGAAATGTTTGAACTTAAATAAATCTAACCTAACTTTCAACAGTTGCCGAAACAAAAATACTTAGGTTTTATTTTAGGTTTGTCTGACCAAATATTTGATGTTGAGTGGAACTGTCCAATGAAACTGCTAAAGGAGTCAAGTGGTCTTTCTTTGGCTAGTTCCCTACAGAACTACCTTAATATGTGCATGCTAATTTGCATGAATTATCTTTCAGTAAGGTGCTACCAGCAAAAAAATCAAGGTCCCTATTTGACTACAAATGGTATTTTTTTAGAACACCCCAAAACTCCTCAGCCACCCAATAGTACCGATACTACTGGTAATAATAGCCGATGACTAGTTGGGCAACCTAGGCTATATGTCAGTAGAAACAATAAACAAATGAATGAAAATAATTGGGGAAAAGGGAAGATAAATTTGACAACCAAGACATTGACATGATGTGGCCTGACCCTTCTCCATTTAGGTGGTGTTTGTGGGTTGTTTGTCATCAAACAATGCTAACAAGAACCTTGATCATATATCACCCACAGGACTTAAATCGACTGCAAAAATGGAACAGTCTATAATCACTGTATTACTTACTCATTACAGATAAGAATCTATTGCACAAAACGTTGTTCTTTCTTCTCCAAAAAAATCTGAGTTATCAACTTTTCTATCGAAGTTTCTTCCAATGGTTTAGATTGATATACTGACTGGCTGGAGGAGTCAATTTGGTCTTTTTAGTTGCCCCAAGAACCACCCCCATTGTGCAACATGCCAGGACCCACCCATGTTCATTATTAATGAGGGCTGTGACAGCATCATAGAGCCACGCTGGCGGCCTGACATCACCACCAGGGCATAGGCAAGCTGGACGCTGGCCAACACAGATGCTGATCTAATCCAGAGGTTAGTGCCTTCCTGATGTGTTGAACTTAGAACTTTCCCCTTGCTGACAGAAAGGGCAATGTGAAAAAAAGCATCAGTGTTTACTCTTGATGGCGTGTGTGGTTGTGCTTGTGTTGTGGTATGAAATTGGAATATTGCTCCACTTTGCTTTTCAATCTACAGCCCAATTTGTATGCAGGTACATTTGTACTACAGTATCTTATATATGTCCTAGTTGACAGTGGATATCCTTTGTGGTAGATATTATGGTAGCAATTATTCAGCCAGCAGGGGAAGGAATACAAATGCATTGTTGACATATCTGTTACTCTAAGGCCAGCTGCTTGTTCTACTTGTTATTTTTACCTCACCTTAGACCTTAGATCCTCCCACAGCTCAGTGTTGTTTGGTCAATGTGTTATTTTTGCCATTTTGAAAAACTGAGAACCTTTGATTTTACAAATGCCATAAGCTAGTTGTAAATTTCTATTACAACATGCAATATTTTCAAAGAATCCATACAGCATCAGACATGTTAAAATTGGAGAATGTATTGAAGATTCTGCACATCCTGCTATGGTGGCCATTTGGCACCAAATTTGTATTGGCAATGGGCTTGGGTAGCAGGGAGAAGGTTAAGCTGCTCATAGAAACACTACTTCACTTGTTCTCATGTAAAGTTATACTGGTCCATCCAGCTCAAGTTCAAGTTAAGTTTTCAGCATTGATGTTGTGTCACCAGAATTTGAGAGTGGAGATGGAATGTTGACAGCATTGAAGGCATATCATATTGATTCATAAAGATTGTGTGACAAAAATTACTACATTAACTCATTTGCTAGTATATGTGTATACTTTAACATGCAAGATCATTAAATTTGTAATTGATATACTGATATGCCATCAGAAAAAAAATCAGATTATAAGTCCAAAAAAGCCTGACCTAGAGCCTGCAAAGGAGGCTACACAACTGGGTTTTATTAGGTCACATATCCACTTAGCCAGAAATGGAATGTCAGCAAAAATGGAATGTCAGAGAAATGTTGGAAGCAATTTGATCGTGACTCGGATGCATCAGGGATAACCCAGATGTCAGCATTCCTGAAGAGCTGGGATGAAGTTATAAAGGGCCACAGATGTGTGTGATCATGTTCCCAGCTTCGGAATGATCTGGTTTCCTTCTCCATCTTTGTAAGTCAATCATGGAAATATCTTAGTACCAAATAAGATTAGGAGAAAGTTTCCCCACTTGTTTGGAAGTCACTAATCCTGCACTGCTATCATGGATTAGGCAGCAACAGTGATAGTTGTCATTAGCCTGGGTGCCATCCTCCGTAGCTTCCACTGGCTCTCTAAGGTCCTGTGGTGGCCAGCGACTTTAGGGAGCCAGCGGAAACTATGGAGGATGGCACCCAGGCTAAGTTGTCATTTGTGTTTTTTCCATTTCTTCAGCCCTGCCTGTTGATGCTGTTTGTGCTCTCATCTGTATGTCCCTATGTTTCTGCTTTCATCTGAGATAATAGATTTCTTGTTCCTTTTTCTCAAAAAAATTGAGAACACAAAGATCAAATTGCTTTGGCCTTCTTTACTGAATGTTGTTAACGTTAGGGGTACCCGTCATTTTACAACATTGTATCCAGCATGCCAATTTGATGGTACAGTGATTACGACCCACCTGACTTCATTATCTTTGCTATCACCACTCTTTATAAAACTGTTGCTTTCTGTATGGGATGAACCTTGTACAGTCTGGGGTAACATATTTCCCATCTGAGACAAATGTATTGGAGAGAGAAAGAGGAGACACTTGGAATCATGTTTAGTTGAGGTGAGGTTTTGTGGACCTTTTCCCACCTGTTGACTTCGTTTTCTTTTCTTTTTGATCAAGAGAATGGTTCAACATGGAGTTTTATCAATATGTGTCCACTGTCCAGGGTACTTCACAGGCATGTTGTTATTGGCTGGGCTGTACCAATCATTCCCAGAAGCCCCATGTTGAGCCTCTGTCTGCCACTTGTCAGGAAGACCTGGTCCTGGTGGATTGGCTGGGGTCGGGTTACACTCTGCCATTCCTGCCATTTCATTTCCTTTCCCAGCGCTGATGGTAATCACTTCCTCCCAGCATTCCCTGTCCCCCTGACGTGTCATTATACATGTGGCGGTTTTGTCCGTTATAACGGTTATATACCAGAAGATTAGGTTAGCATACCGCAGGCAGGCTGTAGTTGCCAGATGTAGAGCTAGTACTTAGGAAGTTGAGGATTTCTTGCTCACAGTCAGTGGTAATTTGTTGCCTTACAGAGTTATGAAACTACATCATAGTACATGGGGAGCCAGAGTGGAGTAGTCCTTGATACAACACGGAGTTTTATCAGGACGTAGAGCCAGTAGGAAGTTAAGGATTTCGTGAGGATAATTTAATTTTCTCTCACAATTGGTGGTAATTCGTTACTTTACAGACTTACAAAACTACTACACACAGTGAGAGTGGGGACGTTACACCAGAGGATCTAGAACAGTGGAGTTTGACCAGGATGGCTTTCCTGGACCGGGAGCAGCTACGGGAGAAGCTGGAGGAAACACTGCAGCGGAGCCGGGACGACTCCGATCGCCAGCTGGACAAGCTGCTCGGGGAGGTGCGAGGAATTCAAACCTGGATACAGGACACCTTCGACCAGCTGGAGCTGCTGGGTGTAACTGTAGAGGAGGAAGCTTCGCAGGGGGTCTCGGGCATCACTAACCACAGACAACATCTCCAGGTACATCCTTACCAATTTAATTTGTTTGTGTTATTGGTCTATATTAGGGATTACATGCATGTATGCATCGCTAGTCTGTCCTCCCTAAATATTCTCAATGACACCACATATAGGTACATCCTCAGAATTTCTGTTTGTTTTATTGGATCTGAGTTAGTTATTGTACATGTATATGTCACTGGCCTTTCTGGAGTCCTCCCTACACATTGTCAATCAAATGGCACACATACATGTATGTACATTTTGTAGTACACAAAATGTGATTGTAATGACATAAACTGATAATAATAAACTCAAAATAAAAATTTCCAAAAATTACCTAGGAGAGGTCAGAACTCTACAATTCTAATCCATTATTTACTTACAGCTACAGCATTATGTTCTTATTACGCAGTTTTGACAAGTGTAGCACTATAGACTGTATAACCATGCTTGGTCAACCCCAAAATTCCCTGCAACTTACCTCGTACACTATCTGTCTCGCCAGGCTATTTATACCACCAATGCCATAATTCACCCAAAATCACAGTTTTATTAGGAGCTCCCTGAGCAGGTTAGACAAGCAAAGGTCACAAATGAGGAGCAAGATTGTCTGATTGCCGAAAATGGGGCTGTTAGTGGGCAGATTTTGTAAGCTAATTGAACAGTTGGTCTGGTGCATGTAACTTGAGTTAGAAGTTCGGAAGGTTTAACGTCATGATACAAGAATCTGGATGCTGAAGGGCTTCTGGGTGCATGGTGTGAACAGACAAAGTAAGGCTGCTACATACGTGGAGGAATTTCACAGCTACTAGTGTGTATATCTGCTGATTTCTAAAAACTGAGGTAATCATTCACTATAAACTCATCGTGTGCATGTATAGAATATTCATTCAGGGATCCCATAACAGGTAAACAGAATACAAACTTAGGAGTTTATAAATAATATACAAGTGAAATAAAATTTAGGTGTACAAACAAATTGAATCAGCAATGATATCAGCAAATCATAAATACAGTAAATCATAGTGGGAAAAGAAACAAAACCAAATTTTCAAAACCAATTGATTTAAGCTCATAAGTAATTCTAACAAATTATTTAATCCAATATAGCTGCCTGTCTAAAAACTGATGCAATCAAGGGTGACAACATGCCAACTGACACTGACATGCAGATGTGAGGGCAAGAGATATCAATCTAACCAGGGCAGATTCTTGAACTCCTCTAGGGGGAAGGAGTGTTTGAGATAGAATACTGGCTCTAAATATAGTTGGAATATGGTGTCAGTCTGAAGGTTTAATGTTAGCTTTTGAGCTGAGGATTGGGAGTTTACTCGGGTGGAATGCAGAGAAACAAAATAGTATGCTCAAAAGTAATGCTTCATCTGCCACATGCCCTATCAATGGAATGCTGTAAGACGACATGACAGGGCAGTTATCGTATAAACTTGCATTTCTTTTATTAAATTTTCTATATTCTCATGATTCTATAGACAATATGTCAGCAGATATCCCAGGAACTGTTGGTTGATACCAGACAGAGAATCTGAGAAATGTATGCAGCAGGCAATCCTTACGTGCAATGACCTTTGTCAAGGAAATTAATATGTTCTCAATGGCATTGGTTGACTTCCTTGTTCAATTTCAATTTCAATTTCAATTTTATTAAAACAGTCAACATAGCAGGGGTACGTAGTACTCCTGAATTGTGTGGACTTTACATACTAGTAATTGCAAGGAACGCACATGGCAATTACATACAGACGTGGTACGTAAAACACAAGGACACTTGTTAGGTGATTGGTTGCTTTGTTAAGTGATTGGTGATTATCCTTATTAGGGGTACTTAAAATCAGTGAAAATAACAGGCCACACCAATTCATTTTTTCCATGGTAATCGTACATTAAAGTAAAAATTCATAGGTCAAGATGAAAACAGAAAACTGGGAGGAGAACATGAATTTGACTACAGTACTTTCATTCCCTGACACTATGTGTACCAATCCAGCTCAAGATTGCTTATCAGTCTGCAAACCAACAAATTGAATTGGTATGGCCTCATAGTGCTGCAGACTCCAGTGTATTGATTGGCCTGACCTATATCTCATATTGGCTGCCTGCAGGTCTCTAGCCTGGGTGCCATCCTTTGTATACAAATAGGATGGTACCCAGGCTGGCAGGTCTCAGGGGGTTTTCCCATATTGTACGTGGCATTAATGTTGAATTGTTCATAGCTGGTGAGTCAGGCAGGAGGGATAATTGTGTAATTTAGTGCGACTGCCCTCAGGTCAACTAATATGTGTAATACATGGCATTAGAGGGAACTGAATGTTTCTATATCTAAATCAGGAGGTGGATTTGCAATTAAAATTCTATCATTAACTGATATACAATGTACTTAATAACTTATCATATGGTGTTTGGGTTGAATGAGAGCTTTCATTTATTGATACATGTACATCAGTCTGATAATAATCAGTAAGTCTAGGTTACATGTAGCTTTTTAAATGTATACAAGTATTCCAGGAGAGTGTCATAGTAATAGTTTGGTTTGCCATTTCTTCTTACCTAACACTAGGCCTAGTAATGTCAAACCCTCATCTGACCTCTTCTTTGAGTTTACTGGTACAGGTACAACTACAAGTAGCATCATTGGACTCACAGGATGATCTGATGAACATAAGCTTTCTCAGATGTGATATCCAAAGGAAAAGGCTGATCTGTCCCTTGTCAGTAGGGTGGAGTCAATCAATCCTTCACAGCAGGAGTTTGTGTTCCACAACCACTAATGACTCAGGAGGATAAAGCTCCAAGCAGATGTTCACAGTTAGAATTGTAATGGTTTCTGACTGGGCCCCAAGATCTGACAACTAAGCCCTGGCCCCCTATCAGTCAGATGCATTATATAAACTACCTCTCAGGTCAGAGGTTGGGGGCACCTAAAACATAACTGTCCATCACTGAGATCAGGAAAGTAGGTCATGTCAGTACAGAAATAGCCTACATGTCCTAGGAGACTAAGGAAAACATGTTATGAAGAAGATTGAATCAGGGTCATACACATGTACTAATAGCAAAATGTATGCAAATTGTTATCTCTAACAGCATTCCCTTGTTAAGTCAAGAGAAAAAGAAATTAGACTCCAGACTTGGTCCCACAAAAGGTCAAAGGGAAATTGAATCAGGTCATCACAGCACAATTTCCATAAAGGGTTCCTAGTAGTTATAGGGAGCCATAGAACCCTGACCCTTTTGCCCCACATTTTTGGACATTCATCATTTCTGTTCACAAAGCTTAGAGAATAGGAGGCATGCTACACCAATATATGCAGTTACAATATTGCAGCTTGATTAGACTTCAGTGGTATCTGGAAGGTCATTGTCAAAGTCAAAGGTTCTGTCTTTAAAAGACATTTTATTATGGGTTATCAGGAGCAGAAATATTGCTGTCACTGCCAGACACACTGATAAGCAGCTCTTTTAATTTCGTTTGGTATGATTTATTCATGTGGGCACATTGGCTTTTTTAAAGGACCCTGGGGGGGCAAGTAATCTCCAAGCAGATGTTGGAAGGCCAAAAATTACCATTTTGCCTTCCAACATCTGCTTGGAGATTAGGGGGCAACCACTAATTGATATAAAATTGATATGAAGACAGACAGAATGCCAACTGAAATGCAACAAAGAAGGAGAACAACTTAGGTAATCATCATCATCATTGGGCATCCTCATCAGAGGTGAAGCATGATATCATGCTTTTTCTAGTAGCTATGCTTGTGCAATGCGGCTTCGCTACGGCTCGCGCATATAGGGGGTGATGATGTTAATTACCGCGTGTAGGGATGCGTACCTAAATGCCGGACCTAAACCGGACTTGTAAAAACGTTTAGGTACAGGTCCAAAAAAACCTAACCCCAGTGATTCAAGTCCGGACTCGTAATAAAAAATCTAGCACTCACAAAATTATTTTCGTTCTAGACCAGTACAAAGACTAGTATACCTTGCAAATACAGTGCCAGGATCACTTGCACTGGTGTGTCACAGGGAATAAACCAGACGAGTTTGAGTTTTTTCACCCTTTTAGTCTTCGATAGAAGTCTTCGTTAAAGAGTCTTCAACTTAATTTATCCAAATTGCTCGCGTTATGCTGTTATAACAGCCTTCAAATATGCCATGGGTTTAGGTCCGGACTCATTAGGTCCGGACCTGAACCTAAACCTCTGGATTCAAGTCCGGACCTGAACCTAAACTTTTGTTTAGGTACGCATCCCTAACCGCGTGGCTAAATAATACAAGGCGGGGGTTCGCCAGGCCTCCGTCCGGGTGATTTGCAGTGAATCACCAACTCCCAGACAGTAGAGTTTGTACCATCGCACACCGGGGCATGTGCCTACTCTTTTTCGAAAGGTGTGGTGGGTTCTTTTACGTGCTCCAGGTGTGGCTCTCCCCAAACTCGGGACCTCCATTTTACGTCCTATCCGAGGGACGTCCCTAACCGAAGCTAGGTACTCATTTACACCTGAGTGAAGAGAGGAAAGTCGTGTAAAGTGCCTTTCCCAAGGGCACAAGATCGGTGACATGGGTGGGGATCGAACCCGGGACCTCTTGGCCCCGAGCCGAAAGCGCTACCGCTGCGCCACACGACCCCACTGGGAACTTAGGTAATATAGTAAATCAACTTACATTAAGTAATTTGAAAATGTAGTGAACAATATATAATACTAATAGAAAGTATTAGTATGTTACATGTTAGATTAACTCTTACAGTAATCCTCCTATACATCATAAGCCACTAAATGAGCCTGTTTTATTCTGGGGTGCTAAATCAAGGACCATTTAGGATGCCACAGCCAAGAAACTTTGTACTTTTGCCAGTGCAGTTGTGCCTGCATAATGATATTTAGATGTTTCTACTAATTCTAGTTCTTGAGGAGACCCATCTGGTATCCTATGGTATTGTGTTACGCTGAAGACATGACAACCTGTGATATCACAAAACCAGCACCACCCACACAAATCATTTCATACAGCGATCTCTTCTCAAGTATGAAGGCATGTTTTATCTGTCTGGTATGATGTCATTTCCCTCCTTCCTGCTTCATTTGCATGCAATGGCAGCTTCCTGTGATGTCATCATCATGATATCTCTGGGGAATCTCCCAGTTCCCTGAGTTTTCCCGCCATGCTGTTTCTAGCTACGTGGCCTATCATTTTAAACCATCCACAGACACCATGGATGGTTGAGTTTTGGGGCGGACATGTTCCTCAGATGTGTGCCATTGTTGACAAGGAAACACGTCCAGTTTACGGCTGTGAAGGTGAGGGAACATCAGATGTTCTGATCAGTGTTTGTTCAACACTGATCAGTGCAGTGGGAGGGGGAGGGTCACGTGTGGTGTGAATAGTGTTGTGTTGTTCTGTTTTTATTTTTGCTGGAGTTCTGTTCCCCCCTGCCTGAGGTGATTGCTAGGCAGCAGGTTGTGATGTATTGTCAGGAGACATACCAGCAGGGCACACAGCAAAACTATCCTCTTTTAGAGTGCGGTCAACCCTTGAGCTGGGGTCACCCGGGGTCACAGATGGCATGCGGACTCTTGGAAACATGATGATACCTGGACTGAACCAAACACAGCAGCAGGTCTGAACTTGTCCTTGCTCCACTGGTGCTCAGAAGGCAAGAAAAGGGGTCTGCATGGGGGACCTGGCATTTGGGGCAAATTCTGGAGTTTGACAATGTAAATAATAGAGAGAATTTGTTAATAACACTTAATGATGAATTCTGGATAACAAATTGATCGCTACAACTGACAACACTTAAGTCTTAACGTTGAATTAGAGGGGTACAGCTACGATCAATGGTGAATTAAAATATCTTGCTACTCCTCATGGAAATAGGCATGCAGACCCCCAAGAAAGATGAAGGATCTGTACAGAAGTGTGTGGCCATCTTTTGTGGATTAGTTATTTGTCGCATGGTGGTCCCAGGAAGCATTCATGATCAGACAGTCAGAAGATCAGACGTCTGGTGTGACTTTGAACTTTAGGTTGGATTTATTTCCAGCTTCTGTGTGGCAGACAATCAGGTGAACTAGAAGGTTTTTTGTGAAATCCTTACTGGATATACATGCCTGACTTTGTTGGTAACTTCTTTATAATACCATTGCAATTTTGTGAATTTTTGTATGACTGCTTATCTGATTTTTCTTAAGAAGATAAGGTAATTCATGTATTACTTCTTCTGTAGCTTGACTAAATCACACTCCTAGCGGCCAGCCTGCCCGACTGTTGCCATCATTAACCCTAGGCAGTAACACAGACTACTTCTTCTGATGGTACAATGTAACTTTACTTCTGATTGTCACACTTTTATATAGGTTGGTCAGGCAAGAACAAAAAGGGTTTGATTTTAAAGAGACTTTTTCTAACATTTCAGTTGCAAAACTAAGACTAAACCCAGATCAATCTATCCAAAAGTCTTCATGACAGTTTCAACAAAGATATCATTCACCACAGACATATTTGTACAAGGTTGAAACCAGACTGAAGGTCCAGGATAGCCTTGGTTAAACCGAGGATGCCGTTTGGATATTGGGAGCACCTCTTCTTTGGGTGCTATGTACTTAGCTCTTGCTTTTAAGCCTTTGGTACTGTCTAAATGAGCTGGAACCTGCATAGCAGTAAATCATACCTGTTTGTCAGTAAATATTTGAACCTGGTTTACGTGATGGTGCAGACAAGAGCAAGTCACCAAAAGGACGTCAAAGGAAAGTATTTCTAAACAGAGCAGCCCAAAAAGGCTTTGAATACTTGCTGTTGTCTGTTGTGGCTTCACTGGATGCACACAGGGAAGAGGAGGGGTTCTCATGTTCACCAGCATGACTAACATGCCCAAATTCTTTCCCACAGATAAAAACTATAAATCAAACTACAACAAAAGATACCCGAAGACCTGAACTGAAAACTGAAGGGTACAGTCCTTCCATCCTTCAAACCAATTTCCTCAGGAATGTGTGCCTGTTACATGTGGGTTGTTTTCCTTTGAAGTCCCAGGTGTTTGTTTGAGGTGATGTTGTGGTGTTGATTGACAGGTGGCAGACAGGTAGGTTTTCTCTTCACCTTCAAGGCTGACAGGATCCCTAGTCTTGGAGCCAGAAAGGTACTCATTTAGAAGATTTTAATTTGTGTGTTTTTTAACGAGTTTGCTCAATGCAAGGCCAAAAGACCACTTCTGGGCACTGAACAAAGTTGGTGGGAGCAAGGGTGGGAGGTATGGGTGACTGTGAGTGCTAGGAGATTGCAGTGAATGTTAGTTTCGAAAGGCTTGAGGGAATGTATTCTTAGCTAACTGTAGTCTTACTTTACCTTATTATTGGAGAGGCGAAACTCCCTTCACAGCATAACTCCGCTGCTCCAAGAAGTCTGCAAAGGAGGCTATACTATGGTCACTGGCATAGAAAAGACCCAATATTATAGTTTTCCTTCAGTTATTCTCTGTATTCAGTCACCCTTCTAATACTAGCAATGGCCAGAATCAGACGGTTTGAACAATAGTAAGGATAAACATGCCTCTGACTGTTTGAACAATAGTAAGGATAAACATGCCTCTATATCATCAACGATCATGTATCCTGTTAGATTATTGTCAGATTAAGAAGAGGTTGTATAATGAACATTGTAACTCATGGCTATTTATAGGGTTCTTGTCAAAAATACCTTTGTACCTGATATGTTTGGGCAGTGTTAGTTTTGAGGCTTGTATCTGAAAAAAAAGTGGAGTTATCTTTGGGGCTTGTGATGAAGAGGAGAGGCCCCTTTTATTAAAGCCCGTCTGGCTCTAGGAGGCATACGTCTGATCAAAAATAGTCTTCCAAGGCAACCTGGACCAAAGAAGACAGCATACTGCAAGGAAAACACTTGGGTAAAACAACTCCAATTTACTGCCAAAGAATCAATAGATTGATCCTGTTTTATGCTTGTGACCTATTAGTTGACAGGCAGAGTAGGACCATGGGAGACGTTCATTTTTATTGGATGTAAAAAGGAAGGATCTCTAGGTATGAAAATTTGCAAGAAGACAGAATGTTGCAAGATGATGATCTACAGTATGTTATTATTGTTACAGTTAGTGGTAGAAATTATTGCTATATATGCCAGCCATGAATTCATAATTGCTCACAGTTGGGTGCCTATTTACTCATCTGTGAGAATTCCAATAATTCACATTAGCCTGAATGAGCCCCAGTCTCGATCTTACGTGTAGGTTCAGAGCTGTCTCAGCAAAAGTGAAGCAGGGACTCCCGCCAGGGAGGAAAAGTACAGTTTGACTTAAGCCATATCTTCATTACCTTTGTCAAGGGGGTGCATTTTTGCTGGGTTAGTATTTGAAATAATGAACAGATGACAGTATTTTTGGTATGTAGGTACATATAGGTCTTGTATTCAAAATACTGCATTTTTTCAGCATGATATAGAAGTTAGAACTAGGTCCTGTGTTGCAAAGCAAGGCTGCTCTTTTAAATCATACCTGTGGAGATTCTGGGAAAGAACACCTAGTTCCCCCATGACTCTTTGCTGGAGGTGTCCTCTATCCACAGATTGGATTGGATATTCTGTTTTGATTGAGGTCATTTTTTCCAACCAGGCATTGCTGCACACTAACAGCATATGATATACATATCTGTTGTGTGCATGTGTTTACATTGGTGACCTTTTGGTCCTAGTTGTCTAGTCTGGACCAATGACAGATGACATTATTGACCCTTCCTAACCTTCAGGATTAACATTGGGAAACATGGCTGACCCACGTCTGACCTAGTAAACACTTTCACTGGCTCTAATCTCCAAGCAGACATGGGAAGGAAAAATCATAGTTTTTAGGGTTTTGAGTTAGAAAAAAAACACACACACCCAGACATAAACATAGACTGACAGACAAATCAAAAACAGTAATTCACTCCCTTGGGATGAAGTGAAAATTCTACATCTATCTATTTTGCTGTATCTTTGACCCTGTTCATACCAGACTTTTAAAAACCGGTTGAAACCGCTAAATAATTAGCGGGGGAAAACCCGGCTAAAACCCCTAGCGTTCACACCAGACTTACAAAAATGTATAAAACCGGTTTTTCAAAAACCCTGTCCGGCGAATATCCAGTTAATCAGCCACTGCAGTTTAATGTAAACCTTGTCCTTGGCCTTCTTGTATGCAGTCTTCAGATTCTTGATCTTGCTGCGGCACTGCAGACATCGAACGGTTTGATTTCTACTAGGCTATCCAAAGATGAACTTGTAAAATACATTTTCAAAAATAATCGTTCGTGTCCCGGCATTTATTTCCTGAAATACGGCGCTGAATTTACACCACAATGTGCGACGCACCGCCTGCTGACGTGCGTGCCATGAGGTTATATGAGGTCATATGCAAATATTGCATAACGTGACCGCGATACGCGCCTCGGATTGGTTGATGATTTCAGCCGGCGGTGTCGGCGGCAAGTCACAAGCGAGACGACGCGCGTGTAAACAAAATTTTCTTTGTTTAAAAATACGCGCCAAAATGCTGTTTCCGCGAACACAGAACGATTTTCTAGTGAAGAAATGTATAATTCAAAGAATCTTTGGGGAAAATATATATTTCTTTGCGGATTTATGGAGTCTTTTGCGTAATTTTGACGCCCAAATCAACCCGGAAGTTTACGTGCCGAGCCGGCAGCGTGGGTTTGAATTCACGTAGTTTTACCGATCAAAACAAGATTTTTCTCGGGGGAAAACCTGAATAAAGTACGCACCCGGACTTTGGCTTTGACCCGAAGCCCCTACTTGAGAGTTGAAATGTCAAAAAAGTGCGTCCTTTAATAGAAGAAATACGCAAAAACCGGTTTAATAAACCCTTAGCGTTCAGACCAGGTTTTTCGGTGGAAAAACCCTTCAAAAACCCCTGAAAAACCACCTCCCGAGGTGGTTTTTGAAAATCGGATTTAAACCCCTAAAAAACCGGTTAATTTGCGTTCACACCAGGTTAAATAAAAACCGGTTTTTGAAAAACCGGTTGAAACCGCTAAATATAAGTCTGGTATGAACGGGGTGTTTGTTAACAAAAAGTAGGGAAATCACATGAAACTACTGATGGTGACTTTGGATTATTTTTGTGTTTTTGTAACTTGTCTTAAGAAATTGGCAGAAAGTGGTCTTCGGTGCCAGTAACATGTAGTGCAAAGGCTAAACAGCATGTAAGAAATCAAGCCCACGCCTTTCAGCGCTGTCTAAAGGGATTCTAACATAAAAGCCTCACATTATTAGATAGCGGTTCGCCCCCGTGGCTACCAGGTGAGCACAATCGACACCTGTCAACAGGTGAGATGGGAGACGTGTCGTTACCTGGACCAGGTCACACGGTGATTGTGTGAAGGTGGTGTTGTGAAGACACTTTACACCTGAGCTATTGTGTTTGACCCTTCATGCCTAACATACTTACCCTAACACAGACCCGTTAGCAGCTATAGGCATTGTGTTTGTGGCTTTATATGTAGCAGTTCCTACCACAGGATGGGTTCAAGTTGTTGAAAAACAAGCTCTCTACTCTCAACATTTGTTGCAGGAAAGGTGTGTTATTATGTCTTGTTGTAATGTTCCGTCAAAGAAACTCTAATTAATCTTTTTTTAATGAATATTCAATAGTGGATTTGACAGGGCTGAGGGGTACGAGGTCTCCAAACTCTTGTTGTGGCTGATTGTCACTTGTTATAGTGTGTTTCCCCTCAGTGTGATGTATTTAGCTCCAGAACAGAATATGCTGTAGGTTGGGCACTTCCAAAGGATTTGTGTGTCCATTCTATTGTCAGTCTTTGTCAGCAGTACAGGGCAGCATACAAGGCCTGTATTCTTGTAGCAGGTATCAGTTGAGCAGGTCTGTTGTGGGAAGGGAAAGTGAGATGGTGGATAAACAAAGGCAGCTCAGCCTGAGGACTGAACAGGGTTATTGTACTGTACAGGAAGGGAGCTCAGGGAGCTAGGTGCTTTGTTATGCTGATTTTCAACTGTTCAGGTTTTGATAGATATGTGGATGTAGTTAGTACTATAAATATAATAGTAGTCTTGGCAGCTGGCTCTGAACTGATGGCATTTTGGGCCAACTGTTCCTCAATGATTGTCATTGTACATGTGTATGACAGTTGTCAGTGAGTCGTGATCCTATGCATGATAAGGAGAATAAAATGTATATTATCAGTGTTTAGTGCAGTCAAGAACACTATATAATGTCCTCCTTGCTACAGTAGATGCAAGGACAGAATGGCATTCTTGGTAAAGTGATGTATGTTGCTTTCTACCTCCACATGGTGAAATGCAATAAACACACATCACAAGAAGGTGTCAACGATTTCGCAAGTACTTTCAAATCTACCTTCCCTTTCTTTCTTATACCTAATCATCTTCCAGCCAAGATAGTAAATAACATGTCAAGAAGACACCTTTGTCCAGGTTGAACAGGTGTTTCTGCATCATTATTTTCTCAGTATTTACAGAATGATGTAAACTTCAATGAAAAAA
The DNA here is from genome assembly GCA_013266295.2 of Branchiostoma floridae x Branchiostoma japonicum. Classification (NCBI taxonomy): domain Eukaryota; kingdom Metazoa; phylum Chordata; class Leptocardii; order Amphioxiformes; family Branchiostomatidae; genus Branchiostoma; species Branchiostoma floridae x Branchiostoma japonicum. The sequence continues at coordinate 22,173,821 of CM023840.1, forward strand.
ATAGAGCTTGAAAAGATCAAGTTTTTGTTTTGTTGGTAGGGCTTGACTGGATTAAGGGGATTAGAGATGGTGATTGGAATGGATCTAATGTCAGCAGGAGAGGAATTAACAGCTATTAGTTCTCTATGGGGTAAGAGACATTTACAGAAGGGAATTTTGACTTGGGTTACATGAAATACCTAGTACACAATGCACAGCACCATTTTCATGACATTGTATTTATCTATTTGTCTGTTTATTTGCCTTATGTACCATCCTGGATAATATCAGCCATTTATTTCGAGGATCATATCACATGAACTTCTGCCCAGCAAGCAGTTGCTCCTGAAACTTGAATTGAAGTTGGGAGATAACCACAGACATCTGGGCTGTGGGCCAGTGTGGGGAGTTATAATTATGTATAATCAGGGCCCCTTTATTCTGTATAATGAACGGGCACTGTTAGATACATCTTGTTGCAGGTCGAAATGGTGATGAAAGGAGAAAAAGTTGGCAAATAAGAAGAGACATCTTAAATGTTTTTAAACCTTATTTTAATAATTTGTGTGATTTAAGGTCTGTCTGTCTGTCTGTCAAATGTTGTGTTGTTTGTGCTGTCTGTGTAGAGTCTTGGTTTTGAGAGCTCGATTCAGAACTCATAATTAGATTCAGGACACATGGTCATTAGCTGTAGAATGAAATGGCGGAACATGTAAGAGGATTACCTCCGGGCATGCTGTAATTATGCAGCTCTTAACAAACCTATCCTTAAAAGATTTGTGAAGTGTTCTATATTATATCTCATTACCTGAAATCGTGGAGAGAAGTGTTGTTAGCAGAGAGGGCCCACCTGGCCAGCGTAGCCTGCCCATCGTGCCGCACATTGTGAATATCCAACGCAGATGCAGCTGTGGGCGTGAGCCAACGTGTTCCATTGTTAGGGGATGTAAAGGGATATTATGCATGCACCAGCATCCATCTATAGTGCCGGGGAGCCAGCGTGTGAGTTGCATACCCATTGTACACTCCTCCCTCTGAAACCCCTATTTCAGTCCTGTCTTCTTCTGGAGCTTTTCCTCTCTGGCTGAATATTGGTGAGTGGTTGGTCTTCTTGATGGGATGTGATGGTGAGGTTTTTGGGTTGGATGTTATATTAAGGACAGCCCAGTTCAGGTCAAGAAGGCAGTCGGGCTCCCTGCCTGGCAGCATCTGTGTGTGTGAGTCTGCATGATTAAACATAGCAGAGGTGCCAGGAGGTTTCAGGGCTGTTCCAGGTAAAATCAAATTTGAACATAAGACAGTACTTGAGATCTTGATTCTCAAAACATCTCTACCATGTAGAGAACATGGAAATGGTTCAGTTGGAGCAAAAATCCTATCAAACCTCCTTGGTTGGATAATGGGATGGAGGTGCGTGTGTGTGTGGGGGTGATTACACATGTATTTTAAACTGGCGTTTTGTCCCCTATTTCCCTATTTCATTTCACCAGAGGGAAACCTAATCTACTTGTAGTTTGTGCTGATGTTGTAGTAATGATATTGCTATTTGCTGTGAATGTCGTCTGATATGTAAGCACTTGTTTGTGTACTAGATTTGGGAAGGGATTGTCAGGCGTTCTTCCCTCCCTGTATTCTGGGTCATCAGGCAATCCCATCCAGCCATCATAATTCATCCTGTCTTCCACATGTGGTCCAGAATATTCAGGCTGGAATGTAGGCTGCATTTGTTGTTTGTAGAAGCAAAAGTACAATTACGTACACAATGATGTAGACATCACACTCAGATACAGACATATCAGGCTATGTTTGAGCAGGCCTCAAAATTCATCCTTGGGAATAGGGGCAATGGTACACCTAACCTAAAAATTTGGGTGCACAATTTTATTTTATGCAAATGGCATCATTTTACTGTAACTGTGACAACATGATGACGCTGAAGAATCCCCTCAACCTGTCCCACTTCTCCATCTGTAATTTCTTCCTCGAGATTGGTTCCTTAATGACAATTATGATAAATTAATGCCTCACCAATTTGATTTCTTGGTCTTTGTATTCGGGGGAATTTTTCTGAAGTGGAAGGACAACATGTAAGCAAAGCCAGAGGGAAGCAAAGCCAGGGGGAGTAGTTTTGTACTTGCAGTTTCAGGGAGCAAATCTATCGTGACCCACGTTTTCCTCCAAGTCTTCTATTTTCATCTTGTTCTCTTGCTTGGTTTTTACCAGTCTCTACCTGACTCCGTGGGTTGCTGGAGAAAAATAGTAGAAACTGGCAAATAGGTTGAATAATTTGTCAGACGAAGTAGCCAGCCATAGAGTCACCATTTCTCCAGTTGAGTGAATTGTTCTCCAAGGCAAGCTCCGCCCCCCCTACCAATTGAAAATGAATTATCCCTATTTTGGGAATTCCTACAACTTTTTTTCAGTTCAAAAGTTAGGTCTTGTAGAGACTAGGTTATTACTGTAAAATGTCCCATCAGCAAGGAAATACTGTAGATTGGTTTGGCCTTAATTAAATATCACCAACTTTCTAACTCCAATTCATCATGGGTCTCCATACAGCTATTCTTGATAATTTGTTGCTTAAACTAACCAATGCTGACACTACAACAGACTTATATTAGAATTTTTCCTGCTTACAGCTTCATATAGAGATGCACGCAGTATAGTTTAGATTTGATAAGTGGGCTCATAAACTAACCAACCTGGACAGCCAAGAACTCAATGTTTAAATGTCAGAGATGCAGGTTTGGCACCTTGCCTTGCGTAGCCTGGTGTAAAATGTTAAATTGTGCCATCAATGTTCTCAGTGGAACTGTGCCAGCACAAAATTGGAACAACCCAGGTCACCTGTGGGGGTAATTTCCACTAATTTTACTGTCAATCTTGAAATACTGGCAGTGGTTTTATTTTTGCAGTGACCTCTATACCGCGAATATGCATTTCCATTGTAGCACTACTGTACTGTTATGCGGACTTAAAGAGGACGGCCTGTCGCCCTGGGCGACACAATATAAAGTCAATAAGGAAGTACTCCCCACTGTGGCTTCTCCAGCAGCTTGAATAGTGAATTGACCCCAATAACTACATAAACTCATAAACATCCCAGAACAGAAACAAAGGCAGGGACTGATTAGCATAATACTGGTCGATCCATTTTGAACAGATTCAAATATTTTTCTGTACTGGTTTTCATAGTGACAATATCAAACCATGCAGAATGATCCCGATAATTGCAACTAAGTCACATAATGAAGAAATTGCTATCAACAACTTTCAGTTTCTGGAAAACCAACCTTGTGTTCAAATTTCCACTTTCTACACAGCCCATTGAAAAGTTGTGTAATTGTAGATATCTGTATTCATTTTGTAACTTGAAAGTGTCTTCCTCACAGCTGGATTATCTTTGATAGTAAGTGTGTCTGGAAATATGTCTTGTAATTGTGGTGTCTAAGAAAACAGTATACATGTAGAATATGGAGCTCTAACAGAACTGTACAAGTAACTGCCAGCCAATGCATATGTCTGACACTACAATGTACTAGACAGAGCTTGGCAAGCCAGTGTTGTCATTACATTCTGGACTCATGACTCCGACTATCTTCTTACAATCATACTTGAATTCTTTATCTGTTTTCGATTCATTTCTAAATGTCTTGAAGAGTAACGTGTCTTGGGTACTGTCGACTTATTAGCCAGACCTCTGCCCATGTTACCACCACAGTGGTCAGAGGTAGACTGAGGCCTGGTAGTTTACGTTAGCCGAATTTATTGGGTGATTTTATAGTACAAGCATGCTCTTTAAGATACTGTGAAAACCATCTTTCCCGTCTTAATGTGAAATTGTGAACACCTTTGATCAGTCCTGGGTTGATAACTCTGGTACTTGAAGGCATATCTATTTCTTGTTTTTTTCTAAGCTGGTATTAAGTACTAAATAGTCGGCATGTCCATCAGTTTATTAGTCATTTTGTACATTATGCTTACATGTAGTCTGGAAAGTTCTCCTGGGTGTTACTGTGTTATAGCAAGGAATATATAATGTCCTTAGTTATAGCTGGGTTACTGAACAGCTTCAAGTTGTTGTAATTTCTCCTCTCACTTTCTTGTGGGAATCACAAGGTGGTGTATTTCCCAAAGGAGCAGTAAGCAGGTCAGATTTCACCCTAGAAATGTTAAGACTTCAGTCATGTGTCTTCCTGCCTACTATGTATGTACTTTCTCCTGGGCCTTGAAGAAATGCAGAGATTTTTAGATAAGATGTGTATAGATGTGATAGTTTGCAGTTTGAAATATATTTTTAGATTGCACAGATATAGATAGAAGGATGTAAGATTTCAAAGCTTGTTTGTGTTTTGCAGTGGGTGGTCGGGATTGATTTAACCCAGTGCTTGCCCCCAGGCTATATGTAGCCTGTCTTGTACCTGCGTCGCCAGGTGCCCAGTGCTTTTGTTTGTGATTTTCAGGTGTTCTCATCAGTAACTTTATCCTCTGTATGTACTGACCAGCCCAGAGTAGCCACAGGTACTGTGTGAAGCCAGGATAGTACAGAAATGTTGCACATGTACTTTGAGGGCTCATAGCCCATGTTTTATGTTTTTGTGTTGTTGTGATATACTGGAATATGTAAAATTCATGTAACTACTGGCTGGGTCTACCATTGCTTATATGCCGCGACCTCAAAGTGCTGTAGAGGTTTGAACTGTCAAACGTCCCAGCACTCTTCTCAGTTATTGCAGCTTCCCTATATCATCTTATGTCATTCGTGGATAATGATTCAGTGTCTAAGATTCTATTTTTGACTGACAGGCTTTATAATCTTTTGCAGCTCTAGGCCACCATAAAGGTTTTAAAAGTTCTCTTGTACTGCCAATCTCTGTAGGATTTCCATTGTTCATGTTTGGGTGCAGTTTGGGTAAAATTGTTTTTCAGATGCTTCAGCTCAGTCAATCTATGTGCTCAAGGTTTTTGTGCAGATTGTTTTGTAAAACTTGATTATTAAACCACGGGTTTTGTTTGTTTATTTGTCTGTTTGTATACCGGTTTTGTTCATATTTAACAGAGACTGCAGCATACCATCCATGTTGATTGTTCTGTAAGACTTCATCGTAAAACTACAGGTTTTGTTTGTTTACTATTTTGTTTATATTTTTCAGAGGCTGCAGCACACGATCCGTGAGCACAAGATCCCCGTACAGATCACCCTGCAGAAGGGGAAGCGCCACCTGGACCGGGAGCCCGACCTCTCGCTCCAGACGGACCTGAAGAACATCCAGTACTTCTGGGACCTCCTGCAGGGGAAGGTGGCTGGCCTACAGGAGCTGGTAGGGGAGGGGAGCACAGCTCCACCCCTGGGGACAGGACATCCCCACCCTGGGGGAGAAGGTTAGTCTGGTTAGGCTGTACTTGTAGAACAAATTATATCAAATTTAAGTTAACAATGTATGGTGGCATTTGAGTGGAAGCTGAATGCAACAAGTAGAAAGTTTTTAAAGTGCAAACTAAAATACTAACAGAATTAGCTAACTGATGAAATGATAGAAAAGGAACTTTTCAGTTGGCAGGTCAATTTAATTCAAAGCTATTCAAGTAAATAATGTAATTATTAGATAATGACTGAAAACTGCAAAGCAGAATCTAACGTAACGGAATTCGAAGAAATCAAGGAGGATGGATGTTTACTAGTTTCTCTTTAAATTGCGAAATAAAAGCAAGTAATAGATGGATACTTTTGTAATGGTTGGTTTGAACTCTTTCAGGTGGGACCATGTGTGATAACCGGCAGACAGGCAGGGAACAAGACAACAGGTTTCCAAAATCTGGCTTCCAGAGACCCAGTCACAGGAGGATAGTCGAGAGGAGCACGCAGGGGCTGATCGCGGCAGTAGAGAAGCTTCAGCGTCGGACAGACGAACTGACAAGTTCTGTAAATTCCCGGCAGACGACCTTAGGGACCCAGCAGACAACCCTGACAACCATGAACCAGAGTAATCCAATCTCCATTAGCCATGGCGGGAGTCGCACGGACAACCTGGCCAGGGAGCTGTCCTCATCGGACGAGAGTCTCAACGAACTCATGATCGACGTGAACGAGTACATGGCTTCCCTGGTCGAGCTGGAGAATAGCTCCTTGGATGATGATGGTTATGGTTCCTTTGGGAAGAAGGGACTTGAGTTTTACAACGGAAGCGAATCTGCGGAGAATTCCACTCAAGAGTCTCCGAGAGTCGTCGACAAAGGAGCGTGTGGCTTCAGCAGCGAGGACGACCTGGATGAAGCTGTGAGTTCTTTAGAAGATCTTCACATGAGCTGGGAGTGTCTCTCCTCGTCTCCCCCCTCACTCCCCATCTTCTACCGCCTCCCGCAGCCCAAACACTCCACTCCAATGGCTGAGATGCAAGATGTGCCTCAAGTCTCCAACACTCTTGGAGAAGAGAAGGGAGCTGAAGGGAAGGAGGGAAATGTGAAGGAAGGAAAGAGTGCCATGGAGGAGGAGACACCTCTCAGCACATCTCTTTTAACATTTAAGGTCACAGATTCGCTTCCGGAAGCCATAAAGGAACAGTTTGAGGTGGGTGTTATGATGTTTGAAAAATGATTTTTTTTAGGTCTAGAGTCTATTCCAACTGCCATTGCCAACACAAATGTTGAGCTATGATCTAATATCCAGTAACATCTGTTCTTTATGTTGCATACATTGGAGGATTAGCTTTCTGTAAACTTAAAGTGGAGTGAGAAATGCCTCCAGAATTAGTAGAAATGGTTTAGAACACCAACCCTATTAAACAACAGAACCTCTTTACACAGGCCTTCGCAGATGACTTGAAGATGCTGAGCGAGTTCCTTGAGAGCATGACGGAGCAAGCAGCAGCCTTCCAGACACCTGGGGAGGATCTGGTTGGCCTTCAAGTCTTCTTGGAGAAACACCTGGTGAGTATGATTCCTTAAAATATCAAGTTTTTTTTTAATGCCTGCATTTACTATTTTCATAACTCAGGGCTCCCCCACAGTCAAATCCTTCATAATCAAGGTCAATTTTCAGTACCCTTCAGTTCATCTTCAGGCCAGTTGCCTTGACCTTCAGATACCCTCTGTGCTATGTGAAAAATGACAAATCCCTTTGAAAAATTCCAACAAAGACTCCTTCCCTTGACCTTGCTTTCATGTTGTATACATGTTCCTTCAACTGCAGAACATGACAAATCTCCTCTGAATGCTCCCCCAGCCACAGTTTTTCATTAGTCCCATCCTCAGCCAGTCTGAATAGTCTGCCAATGCGCTGACCTTTTGGGTGTATACTGCTGTTGACCTTCTGCATGGAGTTGCATATGAATGTGTGGGTGGCTGTTGGGTTTTTGTGTGGGTATTGTATACATGCCTTGTATTATATACATAGGCCTACAACATGTTGATTTTATTAAGGTCCTGAAGGCAACTAAAGAACAAATAGCGACCCCTCAAAATAAGATGGCTGGTTTTTGAAAATCAGCATGTTGCAAATGTTCATATAAAAATCAACTTGACACAACATGATTTCCTTCTGTATATTCATCCTCAGGAGAGGTTGTTAAACCAGCTGAGTCCTTTGTAAGGGAAACCTCTGTCTGCATGTTAAAGAACCCAACACATTGATTGAAAGGAGTAAGGGTGCCCATATGCTTGGTTGAAAATATGAGCTGTAAAGCAGCATTGCATTAGTTTCACCTCAAACTACATTATCCTATTGCCAGCAAAAGTGATGAAGGTGTGGGTGTTGTACTTTCACTATCCACTAGGGGGCACTGTTGTATGTAAATCAATGGCTCAAATGTCAGCCAATGTTAAAAGATTTAACAAATGTCATAACAGATATCCCGCAAATACAAATTCAGTTACTTATAAAGTTGTCTTTGGGATATAATATGATGATTTGGTTGACTTTGCACATTTTGCCTATTAAACTGTTGGATCTGTTTGATTCATACATAAACAGGGTACAAACAAGTCAGAAACCATTGTTTGAAAACTTTGTAGATGTACTTGTGCATGCATCTCTCTGGATCCATTGTAAACTGTGTATCCAGTGCTTCTTATGACTGTCATATGCAGGTCAAGATCTCCATCACCTCAAGTCTCTCCTTTTTCTAGTCTCCACCAGAATAACAACTGTTCCGCTGGTTTACAAAGTAGTAAAATTTAACCAAACACAGAAAATAATTTGCCATGGAAGTTGGGCCACCATAGGGTTTCACTTGTTTGTGCAGTCAAGGAGAAACATTACCCTTACTGTGGGCTCACTCCCCTGGCCAACTATTCACCCTATTTTTGCTGAATTTTGATATCTATAACCCCTTAGGAAGGCCGGGTACATGGTGTGCTCCTGATCTTGAAAGTGCACATCTGGCTCTGGCCCAGGTCAGCTCCTATCCTAAGCTTTGTCCTTGGTCATGTGCTGTAACCAAATAATCACAGGATCTATGGTATTGTTCATATACTTAATCAAAATAATAGCATGCAGGATCGGCTCTTTTCTCATTCATGATATTTCAGGCCTCACCAGTTCATTTGCTTGGTTCTAGGCATTTTATTATTAAGTAAACATGAGGAGAAAGAGCAAGATGCAAATAAAGACCAAGTAGTCTTACCAAGTAGGCTTAATGAAATGCCTAGTGGTGCATATTAAAAATATGATTCAAATGGCTTTCTCCCCAGGCGCTCTTTTCGTATTTTTCCCTCAGTTTAGAATTATTTTGAAAAATCCAACAACCGAGTCAGGAAATTGGAGTGGCCCATGTATCACAAAGGTGGTCACCAGATGTCCACAGCCCAAATATTCCCCTTTGTTGTTTCTGAGCCTACATACAGTGGAAGATGACTCTCCTCCTTGTTGACCTGGGATGTTTTCATGGTTCAGACCATTTGTTCTCCTAGTTAAAGCCACACCAATCTAAGTTATTGGTTCCCAGAATTATAAAGAAGATGTGAAAGTAAATTGAAACCAATTCTTATCATGATCAGGAAGCTAGAGTGTGATGGGAAAGTCTGTACCTTGCTTCACACAATTTTGAGTATTTCAGAGAGTGAAAACAATCATTTGACTTTTTGCCTCCCGGCCCTCAGTTTTTATGTTGTTCTCTTGTAAAACAACTACCAGGTGCCCACATCCTAAACAGTGGATATGTCCCTTTGTCATTGACATGTGGTATTCCTACATTTGTAGTTCAGGTTTACTTTGAAAAATCTAAGTAAAAACTGATTGCCAAGGATAAATCATGAATATTCAAAATGCTTATCAGCAAGCTTTTGGTCGGTGAGCACTTTACCATTGCAGATGAACTTTTATTCGAACCAAGGATAGATATTGTTACAGTAGTGGCCTATGTGTCACCAGATGTCCTGTAGTAAAAGATGATACTCTGTTGTTGTGGTGAATCTCTGCCAACCCACCCACTCCACTGACCCCTTTCACTCCCCTGCCCCACCAGGCATTTAAGATGCAGATTGACACCAACGCTGTCCTGCGCAGTGCAGTGGTGAAGGAGGGGCATCATCTGGCCGGGTCGCTCCAAACACAGAGGCCTGCCCTGGAGGCCGTCCTGCACACAATAGAGGAGCGGTGGGCTCAGCTGGTTAGGGCAGTCCACCAGCAGCACTGCGCCATCAGCCTGGCGCTCGAGTCCTTCCGAATGGACCTCACAGCGCCACGTGGTGATGGCACCAACGGAGAGGTGAGGTCTTCAGCTTGTCTTTGTATATATCTGAAGGGTAGACTAGTTCTGCAGTCCACCATGCTTGCAGCACAGTCATCCTTCATTAACAACACTGCTGCAGTCTCATTATTTACGTCAGCTTGTCTTTGTTGTTAGACTTGTAGGTACTGTAACATATTGCCTTAGCAAGTTAATCAACCAGTTTTCTTGATCTGTTTTACCCTTCAGACTAGCTCTCTAGTCAACCATGCTGGCATTACACCGTCATCCTTCATAGTAAACACTCGAGAGCCACAGCGTTTCTGTCAGCCTGTCTTTGTAGTAAGACAATGTTGTAGTTACAATGATGATTATACAGTATTCTAGATCTGTTTTGCTTTCAAATATCAAAACTTTGTTTGTAGATTATCAGAAATCAAAGCTGTTCACCATGCTGGTAGTGAAACTTCATTGTAACCGTTGTGTATAAATTATGTTCCATTGTGTGACATGTAGTAAATTGCCCAACTTACAAGTCTTGCTTTGTTTGGCACACTTTCAAGTCAGACAACTTTGTCTCTAGACTAAGGGAGAGAAAGCTCTTTATTATAAAATCTCATTGATACAACTTCATAAAAGTCTTTCCAAAATGTAGTTGTATGTACGGGGTATTTACAGAGTAGGAGGAACAGCTCTTGCTTGTGGTAACTAACTTGCTTTTAACAAGCTTATTACTGCTATGTGTTGATCTGTCTGTCGGAAAATTTGTCAAGTCTCAAAATGGCAGTCATAGCAAAGCCGCATCGCACTACTACATATACATGTAGCTCCTTGAAAAAGCATCATGCTTCACCTCAATTAAGGATGACTTCAAACAAAAAACAAGTCTCTTATTGTATCCACTATTTTGCCTAGACCAAGGTAACCAATTTCTTTCTATGCTAGCTGTTAAATGTGGTTACAACATTGTGCATGTATCACTTTCCTATGTTATGATTTGTAGAAAGGGTACACGCTACACAGAGCATGACACAGAACTTTCAAACATTTGCCTCAGGAAACCTCTTGCAATTGAGTAGTATAGATGATAAGGCTAACATGCCCTTAGGTATAACGCTACAGAAACTTTTGAAAGGAAACCACTTCTGATTGTAGCTTAAGGCTTGAAGATTTCCTGTCAACAGGTAAAAGGAAAAATTCAAAGGATGAGCCATTGTATCTATTCAGTCTGAGCCTCTGAGGGCAGATTTCTTTAGAACCCAGTGCTGACCTTTGACTGCCATTGTTGTCCTGAAGTCATTCAGTGAAAACTGTAGTGTTCTGCAGCAGTTACAGGTCTGTGTTTAACAATCAATGGTTCAGAACTCGCCACTCCCCTGATTATAATGGCAGCAGTCAGACAGCAAAGGTGTGCCTGTGTTTTGTGTTTGTGGGCTTCAAACCCCCGCAGGACTCTTTAAATAGGGTGACGCACTTTATACACAATTGTTATTGGTTTGTGGGAGATGAGACAATGTGTTGGTGGTTAGCGTGCACTGTAGCGTCGGAGAGTCAGTGACAGACATCACACCTGCTGACTAAACCACAGGTACAGGGGACATTTCTCAATATTTTGATGTAAAAAACAATTTTCAGCTTCTCTGGGAACATAAAAATTCCATATCTGGGCCAGCCACGTTTCCTTGAGTGCTTGGAAAGGGAGTAGAAAGTGTTTGTTTATGAAATGTTGCCATTACCTGGGGGAATGTCCTAGTTTTAAGTAACCATAGGGGCCTCAGAACTGTCACATGAAGTCTGGTCTGATTAGTATAATCAGTATATCTCTTCCTAAATTGTTTCCTCAAAAACCTTTTAAACCATTTGTAGACATCCCCAAGTAGTCTGCCGCCTGTATGTAACGTTATATCATGGTGGCCTGTGGATTTGGTGGAAGCCTCTTAATTGTTAAATACTAAAATAGAGGACTGTGTCAGTGTGTGTGTTGCTTGTTGCATGCCAACAGACCTTCAGGGGATCCTGGGTTACAGAGGAGATGTCTGGCTGGAGTAACCAGTGTATTTGTTTCCATTTAGAACAATGGTTCTGCAAAAACCTTCTTGAACCAAATGTATATGTATCCCCATGTTGTGGGTTGTGTTTGAAGCTTATTCATATACTTTATTGACACAACAAAAGTATAGAAACATTTATATGGCTGTGTAAGTTTCTAAATGATAACAACAAAAAACAGCCAAATTTTAACATAAATGCAAGGTCTAGATTATATGTACTTGGCTACAAAAATATGATTTTTAATATCTAGGCATTTCTTGAATGTACTTCCCTATGCAGCAGGACCGTTAATTTTCCTATGTATTATTATAGTACCAATGTTAAGTTATAGGAGGCAGTGTTAGAATGCCAATAGGCCTTAAGGGGATCTTAAGTTAAAGGTTGCTCTCCATGACCTAAAGGTTTCCTGCTGCCAAGGAAGTGAGTGATGCACAACACATGGTCAGATCCGGAGAGCAACAGTCATGGCGGGTGGGAGAGTTGTGTGCTCATGAACATTGTCTTCAGATTTCTGGGCACAAATAGTTAGATAGACATAGGTAAGGCTTCTTGCTGGTGGTAGGAAAGAGATAGCACCTGCAGAGGAGAAATTTTTCAGTAAGTGTACCAGAGAATGAAGTGTTTGTTGTGACATCTACAAACATTTCTTTGTTAAATTGCAGTGTTCGGCTTTTGCCAGTAGCTAGATCAATTAGTAGAAGCAACTGTCTCAAACCTGTTGAGTTATGTTTTGAGTTAAATGGTTGTGAGAGTCGATTGCTGCATCTCTACAGTACTATGATTACATGATGATAGTTTTGCTGGTTGTTTGTCTATTAGAACATTTTTATGAACTTGTGTAACCATGCCCAGTGAAGTGTGTTGTTTCCGTGGTTTACATAACGAGTCACACTGTCTGGCATAACAACATTTCTTCTCAGCACCTGAACTCACACTCCAGACTTGGGGAAAACAGTTATACAATATTCTCCAGTTTGTGACAAGGCTTCTGAGGTTCAATAGACTGTCAAATGTATGATTTTTGAGGCTGTCAGCATTCCACAGTTTTTGATACAGATTGGTCTAGAGTGAGGTAAGTTGAGATAAGGGAAACTAGTCTTCCCCGGGGTAGTTCAGGTTACTGGGACCTGTGTCCCTATTTGGCCTGGGACATGTCAGTGCAGGATGATGTTATAGTGAGAACCATCAATTTTATTGTGAATTCAGGCTGAAATAACCCTTGACATGGGGTGATACAGGTTATAACCTTTCACCTCTTCTGTTGTTGCCTCCTCTGTTCATTCATAGAAATTTTCTGTGAAAACTTTGCATCATCCTGTCTTCATTCCAAAGATACATTGAATTTTCCAACAGTGTGGGAGTTTTACATACAGTACAGCTATAGAAGAAAATATGGTTGAAAAATATGAATTTTTTCACCTGCAGGATTTGAAGGAGGCAGTTGCCATGGAGACAGCCCAGGATGCCATGGAGGAGATGTCGCTGAAGCTGTCTGGGTCAGGGGTCAGCGACAGTCCCACCGACATCAAGGTCAACTCTGTCATGAGGTTCCACCTGGAGGAGCTGGCAGAGGAGAGGTTAGCAAAAAATCAGTTTAATTTTTTTTTACTTTCATTTTTTTAAGGTGGCTATTCAGATGTTGCTGTTGGTAGGCTGTTGCCAGGAGATACATAACCTATCACTTCAGAACTGAAAGAGTCTGTCCATTACTTATCAGTAAGTAAGTGGAAGTACTGAAAAATCTTGAAATTCAGATTTGAAATTCATGGGCTTGCCATCTGGCTGTTAGTTGGAAACTAGTAGAGTTTGTTTACTACCGTCACTTTTTATTATAGTATTAGTACAGTAAGTGCAGTGGGGTATTTAGTGTGTTGGAGCTGCAGCTGTCCTTGGACATAACTTTAGCAAACATGGAAACAAGTGAAATATTTGTATATTTGTGCAGATGCAGATATACCAAGAAAATTTGTTTACACTTTTCAACAACTATAACCCACCTTGCTATGGTCTTTCCCCATGCTACTCTCTGAAAGTGCCATAGTTGTTTGCCTCTCCAACCATGAATGATGTCAAAAATGCCAGTACTGTAATGTTTATTTGATCAGGGTTAGCTTCATCCACTGCAAGGTTTGGACGAGTGGCATAGAATAACACCGGTGTACTTGCAAGGAGTAGGCATATATTCCTAACCACCATTACCATTTATCCCCTGGGTTACATAAATTCGCCACTTTGAAAAACGGTATGTTTGAGAGATCTCTAGTCCAACAACCTCCAGGTATGGACAGTTTAGATATGCAGGAGTGTATTATACTGGGGGATGTTGTATTGGAGATCTGTTTATATACATTTTTTAAGGGTGGCAGATTTATGTTTTATGTTAATAGGCGTTACCACATATAATAGCCTTAAACCAAAAGAATATGACATGTATATTGCAAAAAACTACTATATCTGCATAGGATTATAATCATGGCAATTGGGTATTACAACATAACCCAGATGGGCTGGTGTGTTGTTGTTGATTTGGTAATGAGGTGTTACTGACTCTGTGTGTACATAAACTGTTTACTTTGATCCTGTAACTTCAAGAATCTGCCTACCGGTATCATGGTTGCTAGTTGTGTGACTAAGAAATCAAACAGTGGGAAATATTAGATCGAAACCAGCTTTTGACTACAACAATTGAAAAACCTCAGATTCCTTGCAGTAAATCTGCATCAATAGACCTGATAGTGAAAAAAAGTGATCTTGATCCAGTTTAGCGTACTGAAGAGTTCATCTCCCACTGGTCGTAACAGAGAAGACAGTTGCTATGTACAGTATTTACAAGTTCATTGTACTGGGGAAATTCCCCTAGCTCTTTTGACAAGCACAATGAACAGTCCTAAGAACTGCGACCCTTTCCACAACATGCAGGCTACTGGAATTAACCCCAGTGAGCAACAACAGCCAGGATTCATGATCAAACTCTGTAACTCTACATGTAGATCCAGAGACAGGGTCACTAACCACTGAACTATGCATGCAATTGCAATAAGTGATGATTTTAGCCTGTGGTTTGCCTGGGAAAGTTGTGGTCGTATCAATTTGCTCCTTATTAAATATTGATGGTGGGAGTAATGACAGACTCTGCTATACAGGCAGGTGCGCAGTCGTGCAGCAAATCCCACCTGACCTTTCGGTGATTGCCAGAAGACAAGTCATGTTTTTCACGTGAACTTTTACACAGAAAGATGCTGCACAAGTTGCATATAAACAGACTTCTCTTACATGAAAAGTCAAACAGAAAAAAATGGAGAATAATGGTCTGAAACTTCAGTCACAAATGAACAAACTGTTGAATTGTAAATGAAGGCAATTTTACAGAGACCGAACGCTTCATTTAACTCAATAAGTTGGGCCCAAATTTTCCTTAATTCAACATCTGTTGTAGTTTTGATGTGGTACAAGGGAAATTTAGACATTGTCTGCCATTTTCACACATGAATATTTGATAAAGCAATATTGTATTTATTAATGTATGTATTGCATAATGAATATTGTATTAGGCTACACAAACTTGTGTCTTTTATCATGGTTGACATCCCTGAAAAGTTCAAACTTAACCCAAGAGATAGCAATAGATTTTTTGATGACATTTCATCATTTTGTTTACAACGTAGTGACAGCTATGAGATGTTCTCTCATTTTCAGTGGTCTTTTGAAGTATTCACAGTTGCTTCTCAATTTCAAGAGACTTGCCACTTGGATGTAGTTGCAAGCTTCATAAAATAGATCACTAGAGAACATTTTCTGCACAGAAATGGGCCAGAATTAATTAACATCCTAACATCCTTCCATAAAATGAAGACCATTTGGCTGACACATTAGAAGTGAGCACCAACAAGGGGAACATTGCCTATACCCCCATCTGTCTGCTGGTCAGGTTACAGGCTGATGGGACATTTGGCTGATCCTTAGAAGTGTTCCTTTCCTTCTTTTCTTTCCACTAGACTCAAAGTGTAAGGCTTGAAACAAAGCATAATACTTCCTCGATAGCTGACAGTGTAATGTGGCTTTGCTACCGCTCATTTTTGTAGCCACGCACCCCTGCTCTTCTCTATTAATCCACGCTTTGTTTAATATACCCCATGTATGGAAAGGGCCTTACCACAGTATTAATAATAATAATTAGCCTCAGGT
Organism: Branchiostoma floridae x Branchiostoma japonicum; assembly: GCA_013266295.2. Classification (NCBI taxonomy): domain Eukaryota; kingdom Metazoa; phylum Chordata; class Leptocardii; order Amphioxiformes; family Branchiostomatidae; genus Branchiostoma; species Branchiostoma floridae x Branchiostoma japonicum. The sequence continues at coordinate 22,189,702 of CM023840.1, forward strand.
GTTAAACCTCAGCATGTAAAAGAACCCAACACAAGAGTGTACTGCCTTACCTTTTTCAATAAACTGTCAACTTTGACATATAGTAGATTCTGAATGCACAAGAGTCATACATGTTATTTATGTGATTATGTTATAAGTTTTTTTAAGTCAGTATCCCATGACATGGATGGAAGAAAACATTTTTAAAACTTTTTCCCCCAGCTGGGATCTGCTGAGCTCCTCCCCTGAGGACAGCCTCCTCCTGTCCCCCCATGGTTCTCCCCCAGGGGCGGGGGCACACAGCTACGAGCTGTCGGACTTCCACACGCAGCACCAGGAGCTGGCCGAGTGGCTGGGGGAGATTGAGGGGGTCCTGACCGACAGGGACGACCTCATGATGTCAGAAGAGCAGATCAAACATCTCTGTAAGGTACGAGCAAAGGCCTATTTGTTTGTTTGTTTGTTTTGTTTGTTTGTTTGTTTATTTGTTTGGGGAATGAACCAATGATGCCCAGTGGTAAAATGTATTAAAGCTGCCCAAACCTCAGTTTTAACCTTCTCCCTGCTCCCTAACCCGGTAACTGATACGAATTTCTTCAGCTACGAAGGTTAAAACTTTCAGATCAACCCACACTTAAACTTGCAGTTATATTTGTTGTGATAATCTGTTTATCTATCATCCCAGAATGTATTTCGCAGAGTGTGGGAAACTAAAAATGTTAGTAAAGCAACCACCCCAATATAGACTAGATTCAAGGCCTATTGTAGCAATACCCAAATTAGACCTGTATGTACAGATTCTTCCACCTGTTTGTCCTGCCCACCTGTCAGTCACTCAAACACCTGTCCAATAGCAGCCAGCCATCCCTGAAAAGACTCTGTGATGGCCTTTAATAGGTCTGTTATTTAACATGATACCCTTGGACAAAAAAGTACATTTGTAGATACTGAAAAAAAAACTACATGTTCATCCACACCTGACATATCATTTTGATTCGCAGAATTCCTGTTTTCAAAGTAGAAATGATCGGTATTTAGTTCCCACATCTGCTGGAAGGAACACCCCCAACTCATACTGTATATAATTAGAACGCTAGGCCCCGCCCCTGGTAACCCGATCCCCCAGCTGGCTCAGGTGGTGCGAGCCTGGTGGTAGTCAGTGTGTTGTGGTAGTTGTCGTAGTCGTGCCGTTGTAGTCAGCCTGGCTTTGAGAGGGATTTAACAACACAGGAACTGTCAGCAGCCAAAATCCCGCCTGCCAACATGGCAGCCCTCCAGGTACGAGCTCTGGTAGTGTTTATTTTCAGTGGAAGCAAACATGAGGAGTTTTCTGCTTCTTCTATTCCATTTTGTGAAGACAGAATGCCTTTTTACAATATGTACATTATAGCAAATGTGTTGATTTAGTTGTAAGTAAACTGTGGATCCAACATAGAAAAAAATGGATGTACCCAAATTTTCAACCATGCTCTTCAGCCTTCTTGTAGGCAAATCATTCTGTGTATAAAGTAACAGTAAGATGTGAACCAAAAGATCTTGCTCTTGTTCCGCAGAGCTATGAGATCGAGATGGGCCTGTACCAGCGCAGGCGAGACACCTTCCTGCAGAAGGGGGAGCGTTTGAAGGCTGCTTACCCCGACCTTTTCTCCGACATCAGCGACAAGCTGCTGACCATCACGAAGAAGTGGGACCTTCTGCGCGTGAACCTCGCCCACGAGGGGGGCATCACGCCACCGGGGGAGAACGAGATGGTGCTCGGTGAGGAAGACTTCGTCCAATTTTAACATGAATTTTGAGTATTCTATTACTTAACAAGATTGGTCAAGTATAATTTTTATATTCTCTTTTTGAGCTTTATTGGTAAGTTACCCACTGTGGTTTAAAAAAAACTTGATATTTTTATGCAATGTTGATTGAAGTTTCCACATGTAACAGGTGTTCCATAAGGCTGCCATAACTGCTTTGGTGAAAGTGTGTTCATGTGCTGTCCAAGTACTTGTTTTGCATACTTTCACTTGTAAAATTTGTCTAAATGTACCAAAACCTTGACAGAGATTATGATCCTGCCATCGACTGGGTGTTTGGAATGTTAAGAACACAAAGAGCATTGTTGAATGGAGACAAATTATGTCAACATTTCTCCATGCTGTAGTGAGTTGAAGAAAGAAAGCTTTGAAGTCCATTCACCGGCTGTTTGAATGAAAATTTTCCATTTATTATGAACACATTCCCCTGGCCCAACAAAAGCAGCCTGTAGTGTCTGATCAGCCGGATTTTGGCATGAGTAAACCGCAGCCAAGCTGTTGCAGCCTTTTTTAAATAGCCTGATTTTCCCCATTGTTAGTGGTGTATAGGCAGAGGGATCTGTTACAGGTAGTTGTAAGGGAGACCCTTGTCTGGTTACATTGTTACATGACGCACCATGGTCAGGGTCACAGGAGCTAAGGGTAAATCTCTGCAAAAACAAAGGAGCTACACAATCATTCAAGGGTTCTCACTGTAGGATTGCTTCAGGGGTTCTTGATTTAATTTGTCTCAATAATATACAAAAGTACCCCAGCACTAATCAATTTAAATTTGGAAGGACACTGAAGAATTAGAAAATTGAAATTAAGGGTAGCTTATTACTAAATTTAAGGGTTACCGGAATTTAATATGTAATTCTCTGTGAAAACAAAGGAACTACACAACCTTCAAGGGTGCCTGCATTAGAGCTGATTCAGTTTTTATCCTTGATGTAAGGAGATCTTAAAGAACAGGTCTGAAAGGAAAGACAGTCTGGTATTGATTCAGGGCAGCTCTGAGGTTACAAGAATAAAAGCAGAACGAAAGAAAGACAGGGTCAGTGAAAAAGATGTAGGTTACCTACATTCCAGATGTTTATCTACAACAAAAGACTGGACACAGGCTTTACTCTTGGGTGGAGGACTTAAAATCCACTTGTTGAGCTGCACTCCTGTGTGCGAATGGTCAAACAAAAATGATAAACTTGGGTCTCTTAGAATACAAAACAGTAACATAACTGTTATGTAGATTTGACCTTTAAAGGATTTAAATTCTTTCCATTCAAATTACTTCCTAATGTGCGTTTGAAGCTGTCATGACAAGATTGTCTTGAATGATTTCTTTACAAATCTGGAAAATAAAATCAACTTTTAACATGATGTTTCCACTTACTACAAGATTCACAGTAAAATTTCACATAGCAATCGAAAGAAGAAGCTTCTGTCTAAATTATGGCACATGGATCTTCATTAATGTAAAGTTGTAAACTATATTTTAAGTTAGATGCCCAGTGTCAGTCCCAATTTTCAAGAGAAAGTCACCAATGTGATCAAGTCAAATCAAATCAAATATCTTTGAGTAGTTTATGAGAGTCTGTTTTCACTTGTGGACACTATCACTACATGGGAGCCTGGGAAAAAGGTCAGTGGTAAATCCATCAACAGGAACTGGGAAGAGCTGGGAGACTTCACACATGCTGACACTGCATTAAAACCCTTTACCATGGTAACCACATGTAGCAATATTTGAACAACCCAGAGCTTTGTGGCACTTGATGATTGTCAGATGGGGGAAAACATTGTGTTGCAAGGTGATAAATGAGAGCATTTCAGGAGGATGGGGAAGTTTGTCCAGCTAGGTTTGCCATCTGTGCACACACCTGTGGTAGTTACCTGTGTACACACACATGTAGGAGTTACCTGTGCAGTCAAACCTGTCTGTACTGGCCACTAAAAGGGACTGAAAGAAAATAGTCACAGTAGGCAGGTGTGATGTTTTGCTGTCGCTTGAGCTGAAGGGCATTGTGGCATAGGAGGGAGGGATGTTCCTGGCAGGCTACACCTGGGTGTCATCCCTTATTAGGTAACATATTAAAGGTGTTGTGACCGATATTCATGGTGGAGCACTCCTGTCAGGCTACACCTGGGCCTCATCTGAAATTGGGTAACATAGTGTGGTACACAACTGTAGACAGCAATGGTTTCTTTCATGTCCTTTTAGTGTCATGTTGTGAGAAAGAAGATTGATTGAGATGAGCTCTGCAGGACTGGGGCTAGAACAGAAGGGAACCTTTGTTGTTTGGGCCAGACTTCAAAGTCACAGTTGGGAGTGTGGCAGTAGCAAGTTCGGTGTTATCTACCTAACAGTGTACAGATGACAGGAATAGTGGCAGTCCATCAAAAGAGACTTCAACCAACAACAGACATAGAGTAGTATATGTAAATGCATATCAGTGAAAGATAGGCATTTCTACAAATTTGTTTTGCATTTCTTCAATTTAATTTCATATTTCTAAATTTTGACCATGGGGCAATGGGATTGGTCCATTGGTCAGGCTGCTTTAGACTTTTAGAAAGGACTTGAAAGAAGAGGGGAGGAGGGAAGTGTAGCAACAGCATTAATGAGGGTACAAGACTATGACTCCTTTGCCCAAACCAGACCATTTCCAACAACAATGACGTCAACAAAGGATACATTTGTTTGGTTAGAATTGGGAAAACGATGTAAAGACCCTGTGGATAATTTTTCCTGTACTTCACACTTACAAAAAAGAAGGTGTGGATTACTGAAGACATTGTGAGATTAGTGCAGTACCTGTTGTGTACTGAGTGTTGTTCCCCACATGTACTGCTATAAGGTTTCCTTGCTACAAAGTGTGAGAAGTGTCAGGTGTACACTACAAGATTGCTACAACCTCCTGAGGTGGTTACTTTGGCAGGAGAGGCTTTGGGCACCAGGGGAGGCCTTTATGGGGAGTCAATGGCATCAAGGAAAGTAAATAAACTAGGTGTCACTGAACTTGGAAACATAAATGTATGGTCTGGTAAAACATGGGAAGAAGGGACTTGATAATGTTGCACGTGTACATGTACATGTACATGTACATGTACATTATATGTTTGACCAAGAAGGTTTTTACCTCCGTGTAGAGAGGTTTTGTTTTCAATGTGTCTATTTGAGTGTTTGCTTGTGTTCCCTTAGTTATTTCCACATGTTAGGCAGTGACGTTGGTCGTATTCAGTTCTGTAGAAGGTATGGCTGTCCATGCAGTGAGCAGGCTTCCCTAGATGGGACACAATAATCTGCTGCTGTTTCAGTCTTGGATGATAGGGGGCATCACAGTTGCAGCAAAATCTTGCTCTTAGGGAGATCAAGGACTTCAACAGACTTGGGGAGATAAAGAGTTAGGCAAGTGAATGTGAAGAAGACTCTTTTAGCCATCAATTTTTACTGTATTTGTCCTGTAACTACATTATGTTACATGTATCTGCCCCCCTCTCCACATGCGACTTCCAGTTCTAAATGTTGTTCTGTTCTGCCCCCCTCCCCAGCTGCACTTGAAGCGAGTATAGAGCACCTACAGGCCTGGCTGTCGGACATGGAGGCCAAAATGTTTGTAAACGACATCTACAACATCAGTGGGGTCGAGGACCTGGAGGTCAGGCTCAAACAACACCAGGTAAGGAAGGCAAGCAGATGTAAGGTTCCAGCTCACTCAGTGTTTTTTCACATTTAGGCCACACCAATTTTATTTGTTGCTTCTCAGATTTTTTCAGAAAAAATATGAAGCGACAGGGCGAAAAAAAATAAAGAATAAAAACAGGCCTGGGCATCCTATTATAGCCCCAAATGTTAGAATACTGTAATTCACTTCGTGTTCATGGTAGCAAAATTTCACTGTCTGAAGAAAATGGACATGTTCACAGAACTTTATCTTCACGGTGGTGGCAAGTGCAGGGAAGGGGCAAAACACAAATGATTTGATAACGGTAATGATAAGTTCACGGTACAGAAGTGATAGTGAAAACAGTGAACATAACAGTACAGTGAAAAAATCAGGAATTACAAGACTGGGTTAAAATTTAGAATTTTGAACTTTTAATCAAACCACTGCATTGGTAGATGTAACAACTGTAACAACTAGGAAGAAAAGGACTTTCTTCAACTGTTGGAGCCAAAATATGTGCATTTTTTAGTTGATTCAGAACCAGAATTTTTTTTTTTTTTTTGCAAATCAGAAAAAATGAAGAGGCGAATCCGAGAAGCAACAAATTAAATTGGTGTGGCCTTAGGACTTCTTTCTGGTATTGTACTTTTTTTTTAACAATTTGCCTCCTCCTCGGACCTATAAACTATTTTTTGATCTATTGTAGCATTTGGACCCCCAAATCGAACACTTATTAGTCAATCCATCTAGAGACTTCCATTGCAGAAGCAGGTTTCTAGCAGATTTGCTCAGAAATAAATCGCTCCAAAGTTCCGACAAACTTAACACCATTGCAAAAAGCAGTCTGGTCAGGTGCTGATATCAGACAGGATTATGATTATTGTACAGAGTGCAGTAGACTGATACACTTCTATGCATTAGGTTTGTGTGGTTAATGACTTTCCCATGGTTGGTAGCAGAGTTAGTCATATTCTTTGACTCTTACTATGCTGATTAATAGGTCCTCCCTTCTGCTTTGGCAGTTTTGTAGCCCGAATGGTGATATAGCGGAAATTAGATCCTATCGGTTGGATTTCAATAAGGTTGCAACGTAAATGTATTTATCAGTCGTAAATTTGCCGGTACTCAATATCCAGCACTGTCACCTGTTATTCTCTATTTGCACATGAACTGTTCGTGGTCCATGTGACCAGGAAACCTACAACAATGTTCATGAAAAGGCAGAAATTCTTTGCCTTTAAAAGATGAACAATGTTGTCTTCAATTAAATGGATCTTTAGGTAGGTAAGAAAGGAATGGCCCTTTATCCTTGTTAGTAGCAGCATCATTTTTACAAAATTTGAAACAAAAATGGTAATGTTTTTCGAACTTTTCAACATTTTTTTTCAAAGATATTTCAAACATAAATTTGAAAAAAAAAATGATTTATTACTACGGTTTTCCTGCAGTATCTGTTTTAGTACAGTCAATACTGTAAATTCATGTATATTCACAGGGACTTAGTATTTGCAGTAGAAGGGGCAAAGAGGTTTTCGCAGCATTTTAAGTTTGTGGATAAAACAATTCTGTAGTGTAGAAGTTATGCATTGGAAATGTATGTTCACCATGTCATGAATTTGCGATGGGGAGGTCACTGCAAAAATAAATACCTTTGCAAACCATTTCAAGATTTACAGTATTGTGAAGGGAAGCAGGCCAACCTCTCCATGGCTGTTTACACAGTTAGGCGGACATTAAGTTGACCTTCGTCTGTTTTCAAGTGAACAGCCATCACAAGGGCATGACCCCCAGCACCTGAATCATTTCCTATTCCCTGGATATAAGCTCTGACCTTCCAACTCATCAGTCCTCTCAAAGTTCAAGGAATGGGAACATTTTGAAACTCTTTGTGCATTTTATTTTTGGGGGGGGGGGAGAGGTGCAATTTGCTTCAGGGAACTGTAATTGTTTTTTGTATCAATGGCCAGGTGTTTGCTTATATAGAGGTGGGCACTAGTTCCGGTTTGACTGTAAACATAAGAAGCAAATGCTGACATTTGTTCTCTGTTGCGTTCAGGCCCTCCAGGTGGACATCGAGGCGCACGCCCCGAGTATCGCGTCCGTCCTCGAGCTGTGTGAGAAGCTGGAGGACGACTGCAATGCCTGCCGGACATACGAGGAGAAGGAGGCGCTGCAGCTTGCTGCCATCAACCTTGAGCGGCGCTGGGATGCCATCTGCATGCAGGCAATTGACATGCAGTGCCGCCTGGAGGAGAGGCTCTGCACCTACAGAGTAAGTGGAGCTGTAGCTATTCTGGTACCACAGGTCTGTAGTTAGCTGTTCCACCTATATATGGCAAGAAATTGGACATAAAAAACTAAGGCACGTTTTGCAATCTTACAAGAAATCTTACATTGACTAAACCACTGGTGGTTCCACCACCACAGGTCTGTACTTAGCTGTTCCACCACCACAGTTCTGTACTTTAATAGCTGTTCCAATACCATAGTTCTGTACTTAGCTGTACCAGTACACAGTTCTGCACTGGATGCCCCTGCTGTACATGTTGGGAACCATTTCCACTCTGCGATACAAGCTGTGTTAAAAGAGGCTCTGCAACTCTAGATTTCAGAGGGCTACATGTAGGGCTCAAAATAAATGTTGCCTTGTAACTGTTTCTGTATGGCACGACCAGTAAGTCACAAGATGTAACACACCAGAGCTGGGCCCATGGAGTGAATGGAGGGACACCTTATCTGAAATCTCTGCATGATATGATGACCATTTTTATCTCTGGAGGGAATTGAAGTTAAGGGATTAGTAAGTGGATTTGATGATACAAAAACAAGTGTTTTAATTGTTTTACCAATCAATGTAAGGCAACAAAGCAATGAACTCCACTTGAATTGACTAAATGTCATCAAAGCGTAATCAGTCTTTTATTGCAGATGTGGGGGAATCAGAAGTTGTGACACAACACAAAAGACTTGACTGTAATCGTGCATGGATTAGTGCACCATGTATGGGGGATTAATTCTGCTGGAGAACAATTAAACCTACTAAGAATTAGATTAATCAGACTTGGTATTTTTCCAGCATTCTAAAGTCTCGGAGTTCTAAGAAAAGTTGTAGTCGTTCATCAAAAAACTCCCCATGCCAAATTTCAGGTCATTTGGTTGAAGAATGAAATTGTAATGCCTTTTAGATGACTGTTTGATTAGAATCACAGAGAAGGAGCCCCAAAGAAAGCAGTGCAGACAAGGGAAACATGATTAGATAACCTAGATGTGGTAATATTTCAATATCTCAAAGTCTAAGAGGTCTTTAAAAAGTTGCAAGCATTCATCAAGAAACTCTTCAACTGCATAAAAAGCCACTGAGTGGCCAACGATTTAGGCAGGGAAAGATGTGCCGGGAAATTGCTTCCTCACGAGGCAGAGCATTGCGGTGTTGTCAGGCATTTGGGTCAAAATCAACGACAGGTTGGCCCGAGAATGAAATATTATGCCCCAGGCACGGGCTGGAGATTGCTCATTTGAGTCTGATGACAATATGAAGGTCGCATGACGGATGGGGAAGCCTCCGTCTTCAGCTTGGGTCTGACCCGACCAGCCTCCGTTTTCGCTTGGTATTAAGGGAGAATCGGTATGGATCATAAAGTACTGTAAATAGTGTTGTGTTATTCGTGCCTGAGCCTGTAGCAGGGGCCATGGTTCAGGTTTGGGGAGGGCGAGCAGCGGCGTTTGAAGGTCAAAGTTCTCGCCTTGACATTTCGTTGGCGTTCCAGTTGCTGTTCCGGCAAAATTGCGCAGTAGTTGTGATACTAATCAGCACAGACACACCGCTCATTGTCTCATGTAGGAATGCACGGTGTTATGAGTGCTTTATTGACAGCCCATTTATTATGGTGTGGTTCCAATGGGATATTTCTGTTGATATTTCACGGCGCGATAATGGATCGGGTACAAAACATTTGTTGCTGGCTGGCCTGCTCTTTCTCTCCCAGCCCCAAGGTACACCATAGCCCTCATGATAAACGTTCTGATTCTTGCAGTTACGTGAAAAATGCATGTTATGGAATGGATTTCTGTACATGAGCATTTACTCCAATAAGTATATCAAAGCTCTTGTTTCCCAGTTCATAGCGATCTGGCAGCTGAAGAAGATGGATAATGTGCTCTTTTCAATCACAGTGGGATCAGGGCAGGATCAGCCTCGGGCTGACAGTTAGGCAAATGCAACTCTCATCAGGGTACTTATAGTTAGGCAAAACTGTGCATGGTATATCTCCATTGTTGCCTACTTTAGGCAGACTAGCTAGAGCCCTTTAGGTGAAATAGTTGCCAACCTAGCATCATGCATCTGAACAACTTATTAACTAATTAGCTTTGTCTGACAGAAATATATATGCTTCATAAACACAACTATTTGATTTACTCATTTGCATAATCTTTTTAAAATGCCAGATGATGGAAACTTGCATCATTGATGCATTTGCACAATAAGAATTGTTAATTGCATATTTCAAAAATTTTCACTGAAATTTGTATGCTCATTTGTCTGATAACAGTAAAAATCAAATGAAGCATTTAGTACAATTAGTCTCCTACTACAGAGTTCTGTGTTAATGTTACTTATGTTGTATTTGACTTATTCTATGAATACACTGAATACCTAACTTAGTAAGTCTCCAGTGTTTTGAGTTATGATTATTAGATTGGGATCTTTTGTCTTCTCTTTCAGAAAAAGAAGTCAAACCCAACAAGTTAGAATTTAGAGTCAGCATTTAGACTAGTCACATGTTACATTGTTCTTTGTTCCTCTTTTTCATGGTACTGTATTTGCAAGTAGCCATTGGTCAAGAATTTTCAATGAACTTATGTCCTTTGATTTTAAAAGAAGAACAGTAGGACAATTTTGCTTTTGTGTGCTGTAGAGTAGAACTCGCTATTCTATATAAATTGACTGCTTTGTTCCTCCAGCAGGGCCTGTACCAGACCACTGTGGGGCGCTACGACCTCTCGTCTTCAGCATCAACTCTAAGTGAAGTTGCCACAGGGTCAACTGACACGTCCTTGGACCTCGAGGACTTCCCCTCCGACGCCGATGTCATCCCCTTCGACGCTGGAGAGTATGAATCCATCGTGCATGGCAGTACTGAATTCAGGAAAACTAGAAAGCAGGCTTCTCGCAACTTCGAGACTGAAGTTCAGGGAGCGAAACAGAAAGGAGAAAAGGGCCTTTCACAAAGCGATGGGGATGTCAGGCCAAAGAGAAGGATGCCAAAGAAGTACACAGACCAAAGGCACAGCACTTGCTCATTAAACCCATACAATGATGACTCTCTGTCCAGCAGGAACAGACGTTCGACAAGTGACATTGGCCCACAGAAGCCCCATAAACCCAGTAAAGAGCTGTACTTCAACCAACGGACATCCCAGTCCTCATCGGTGGCATCTGCCATAGTGACATTGGACTCTGAAGTTCTGTTAGATGAGGACAAAGGCAACATGAGAGACAACAACTTGTTTGCCACAATCAAGGGTGTTCTGGTGGACAGGACTATGTCGCTCGATGAGGGGCTCAACGTTTTAGGGGTTGTCGAGATCCACACAGTCCCGCGGGCTCTAAATCTGTCCAAGAGGGAACTTTTCAGCAGGATTGCTGGCCACCTGATGAGCTCTGCACTGCTGACTCAGTCCGACTCAGAACTGCTCAAAGCTCAGGAGGGGAAGAATAGGATGGCTTTTCCCATGGTAGCTTCAGACAAGCTGGAGGCAGAAGCAGTTGGGGCTGACTTTCTTTCACAAGAGGAGATGTACCACAGCAGGGAGAGCGGGATCGCCAGTGACCAGGAGGCATTGTTGATGTCCCTGGAGAATGATCACCTCAAGGAACAAGGAGATGAGCTGGAGGAAGATCCAGGCTGGTACCACAGACAAGACACAAAGTCAGGATCAAATTCTGAATTTACGAGGAACTCAGTCCACAAGGAGAGAGAAGAGGTGGCAGCAGCTGTAAGGGAAAGTGTGCATAAGTCTGTAGAGAATGACTCATCCACAGACTCTGCCCAGGGCTATCGCAAGTACGGCCTGAGTGACAGAACCCTGGAGATCCTGCAGGAGGTAATGGATACAACAAGCCCGTTTGTCTCCAAGCTGAGACAGACAAACGGCAGTAGTAAGAACGACAGCACAAGATTCTATGAGGAAGAGGAGTATGATGAACGGGAAGACAGTGTCGATGTGGCAAACCTGCTGCTGAGCTGTTACGATGAGGAGAATGCAGCAGACTCCATGGAGTGGGACAGTGGCATGAGTAGTTACGAATGCACCCCATTATCGACACTGGGGTACAGGGAAGAGGACCACAGGAGGTCCGACAGGAAAGGGGGAAAGTCAGGAAGTCGTCGGAAGGAGGAAAGGCACGAGGAAGAGAGCTCAGAGGATGCATTTTCAGCCTTGTTTGCTACCACAGATGACTGTCCTGCTGAGTATGCAGTACAGGGGTTCAATCTAGGAGAGACAGAATGCACAACAGACAGCACAACAAATGAGTTCCCTGCTGAAGAGCAGTGCAAAAGATCAGAGGAAGACAGGAAGTACTTTTTTGGGAGGTATGGCAATGGTCTTCTTGGGAATGAGCCCACTTCCTTGGAGTCAAGGGTTTCAGGTATGTTGGATACGACACAACAGGGAGGGGACGGATATAGCTTCACCAGCTCTGCAAGGGGGGTGGGATCATCCCTTCATAGTCAGGCTGGGACATTAAGCACCAGAAGATGGCAGTTGCATGAAGAGGAAATGACCGGTCGTGATGTTTTATGGCACCAGGGGGACGGCCCAGGCATCAGGCAGCTTCATCCATCAGCCAGCCTTATCGGAGATGTCGATTACAGGGGGCCAATGTCAGGTGTGCCTACATCCCCAGATAAGCACTCGGGACACGGCTCCAGAGCAGCGGAATTTATCACCGCACCCGGAGATAACGGCTATCATACAGAGGCAGCACGCCAGGTGTCATTTGTCACCACGACGACGGGCCAACCGGGAGCTGGGAGTGACAGGGGGACGTCGGGGAGCTTGGGGGACAGTGACAGTGATGGGAGGATGACAAATGGTGCGAGTGGTAATGGCAGCACACAGTGCCACCGATCATTAGTCACTACTAAACACCTCCTGGAGTGTGAAACGGGGGGCATCCCCACCACCAGAGACGCAGGCATGGTCATGCAAAACATCTATAACCGAGCCACTGAAGTGATAACCAGGGGAGACATGCTGGACCAGTTTGCCTCGAGCTATGTCCAGAAGGAACTTGCTGATGGTTCCAGAATGGGAACTTGTGATGGAGATGCTGGAAATGGGCACGAAGTGCTCGCCAACTCTTCATCCTCGTCTTGTGGACCTGAGGCAGCAGCAGATTTACGACTTGGAGCTGGACCCGCTGACAGCAGAGATGTGCCAGATTCTGCAATATCAGGCTGGGAAGGCATCCAGGCCAGCAGCGGCAGATCAATACCTTATCATTCCTCAAACACACTTTGGACTCAGGAGGGAATCCTCGGCAATCACCCACCAGCCTCACCTTCTGCAAAGTTTGAAGATGATGAAATGTTCCGTCGCTTCGAAAGTCTGGAGAGAGAGTTGCTGGCAGAGGAGGACTTTTTGGCCTTACCACCTTATTCCAGAGGAATCGACGCAGGTTTGATTGACATCGAGGAGGATGACGCCCCACTGAAAGAGGAGGAACACTTCTGGTACCCTCCCTCAGGAACCGAGGCCGACCTTGAGCTCCTGGAGAAAAGGACTTACAAACAGATTGACGACCTTGCAAGCAGTGGAGCCATCTTGGAGGAAACAACAAAGAACCTAAAGGAATTGCTAAATGGGTTCAGCGGGCAGAGGCCACCCCTGGATGCGAGTGGAAGTGATTCTGACGCCTCTACTGTTAAAGAGTCCAATGAGACAACTACAATGCTATCAGGATCAAAGACTTTCCTCTCAGGAGAAGAGCATGACTTGAATGAGGATGCATCATGTGGACCAAACTTTGAAAGCAGAACATCCACACTCCAAACTCATGTACTGGAAGAAGAAGAAGGGGAAGGCTTCGTATCTCAGCAAATCATTACAAATAACACACATGTGGAAGAAACACCCCAGGTTTCTGACAGCAGCTTACAGGAATTTCCACCCCCTACAGTCACTACTGAAGACAGTCAGAACGACAAATCAAACTTTATCAGCAACAAAAGTTGTGATGTGACAGGGACCAAAGTTTTGGTTGATGAACAAGTGCAGGTGCCTTGTGCCTTTCCAGATCAAGAGATTAAAACAATCAATCCATCCGATACAGAATTCATGGATGCAGCAAATGACAATGATGGTCATTGTTCAGGCAGTAAACCATCATCGAAACAAGCTGTAAACGGAGACCTACCTATCAGCGATCCTGGTTGTTTCGGACGAAGAAGGATTGTCCCTCGTAAGATCCCTCTGCAGCACTTCGTCAGCCCAATAGCAGCGTTTGCTGCAACACACCTGGTCAACGGTACCAGTGCCAGCCAACGGCAGGTAGAAGTAGTTCAGGACGATTGTTGCCTTCACTCTGCAGGTAAGGCTGAGCTACTGCAGCACAGTGGTAATGAGACCGATGGGGTGCCACAAAACAACATTGTCCCTGGAACTGCAGTGGAAACTGAGACTGATGGCCTTTGCAAGGGTGGACATGAAAGCCAGGATGATGTGAAGAATGGCCTCAGTCCACCCTCCTATGACCAGGCATGTCGAGAAGTTCCACACGTAGAAGGATTACAGTTAAGTAAAGACAGTGGACAGCTGGCACAAGGTGCAGATTGGCAAGTCAACTCCTCATCTATTGTGTCTGCTACCATTAAGAAAGTGGAGCAGGGACAGTTGGGTGCATTACAGTCAAATATATACAGCATTGAGGTACAAAAAGAAGGTTTTAGTTCATCATATTCTACCACCAAAGGTGTTACCAATGCACAGGTCAACCATAGTGCCCACCCTGGTGTTTGTGATGATGAAGTTGTGTCAGAGCCTGAGCCCACAGAACAGATCACTACCAGCAGTGCCTTTGCAACAGAAGCTCAGCTGAAAGGTACCATTGAGTACAGTAGTTCAGTCAGGGTCAACAGCAAGGTGTACGACGACCAAAAACTCACTGCTGAGGATTCATCTCAACTGGTACCGCAGCCAGCAGGTGGGGAGGAGGACACGCCAGTACTTGGCAACATGTCGCAGGGTGAGAGGGAACCTTCATCAACTGCATTCTCAGCAGCCAGTGGAGTGGGCAGCAGACTGGCTCCATCTGGCCTCTCCACCACTTCACAGACAAGAACCCAGCAGGTCAGTGGGTTGTGCATGTCAACCTAATACCAAACCAAGTTCATTTTATGGATAACATCCTATTGACATATTGAATCTCATGCAGGAGTGTATATATGAAAAACAAATTGATCTTGAATTGCAATTTATAGGACATATAAAACACATTTTGTCAGTGTTTTGACACATTCTAAAGAACAACAGTAACTGAGTTACCTCAAGAATCATGTGATTGTGAAGACATTTTGTATAAGATACATGAAAACCATATGAAATTTTTTAAAGTGGTACAGTTGATTGTCATAGTCTCTTCCCATTTCCTTACAGATTCTGCATAGTGGGAGGGGAGGAGCAATAACAACTGCTGACGGTTTGTCCACCAGCTCGGTCAACTGTAATGATGTCTCCCAAATGTCTGATCAACCATCTATGCCATCCATTCAGCACCTAGTGACTGACACCTGTCAATCAAGAGGATCACAGGCAGACCCAGAATCTATTCAGACAGACAGTGATGTTGGGACATCAGGGTTTAGCAAATATGGGATGCAACTTCTCAGTAAAGAAGATGGGAAATATTCATCTTCACATTCTCAGCATCCCAACGGTACCTTGCCACAAGGAGATGCTGTTGTACAAAGCAGGACTGGCTCCTCACAGACAGGCGTTGACAGGAACACCTCAGAAGTTAAGGAACACCAAGATGTGTTCTCAGAACAGTCTGATGCTTGCAGTTCAGATGCTGTGGATCCAAGAGAGCCATTACATCAGGCACTGCAGGCTTGTGACTGCCAGGGGAAAGAGTCAGCTGCAGGGTATGGAGGAGAAACAAGCTCAGACCATTCCAGAGATCGAGCTGATGAAGTTTCTTTCCAGTCTGTTGCACTGTGTAGCACTGAAGGTGTAAGCACCTCACGGGGAGAAGATTTGGACAACCAGAGTGGTGAAGACATTGCTTCTTTTGAAGGAACCACGTCATACACAAAGGAGTCACACACTGCTGTGCAAACACTCCAGTCTAGTCATGATCATGGGACCGAGGCTCCCTCCCACAACAGCCAGGCACTCAGCCGTCCCAATCCACAAAGACTTGCTGGAAGCAATTGGCAGTGGGGACCCCTAGATGGGACCCAACCCCCACAGGTAGATAAGACGTCTGCAGGGACAGTCACCTCCTCCACAAGGTGCCAAGACCAGATAGGTAGTGGCGCCAAGCCTGAAGATCCCCTACTGCCACGGCAACATCGCAGTGGGTCAGCAGAAGCAGACATGCCTATTGGGGGTGCTCCCCATGCAGAGCCACCAGCCCCCCTTATCAGGCACAGGAAACCCATTGCAGAGCCACCAGCCCACCTCATCAGGCACAGGGAACTGGAGCCAGCAGTTCAGCCAACCCACAGACAGCCCACCACCAAACACGTGGCCAGCAGCAGGGTAAGGCAGATTTGTGGGCTACCAGTGTAACAGTAGGCTTCCTTGCCACACCAGTTTGATTCCTTGTTTCTCAGACATTTTGAAGTATTTAAGAGGAAAGGTTGAAAACAGAACTGAGAGAAAAATGGGCCTTGGTATGACAGCTCGGGCAGTCAGCAGGGAGAATGTCTGCTTGCCTGCTACATCAAATTGTTTCTTTGGTTCTATGTCAAGGCAAAAACAAGGCAATAATTCAGAATGACTGGTGACTAAGACAAACATGAGCCTAATAACATTCACTTGCTGAAACTGCGCCAAAGTAAGGTACAAACATTCTCCTCAGACTCTGTTTTCACGTTTTTTCCTCCATTTCAGCCTCATGTTCTTTTTTTATCCAAGAACCAAGAAAATGGATTGGTGTGGCCTTGTGGTTAACCAGTGAAACAATCAGCTTGCCCTGTGGCTTGATGTGTGATTAGGGGAATAACAACAGTGTCTGAGGCCTGGCTTGTTTTGGCTAGCTGCCATGCTGCTGTGGTTTTTCCCCCAGACTTCCCTGTGTGATGGGTGGGAAACCCAAGATTTGGAGAGTGTAATCATGAGAATGTGTTGCTCATTTAGGCCACACCAAATTAATTCCTTGGTTACTTTTTTACAGGAAAGCAATTGAGCAGGCAGGCAAAATAAAGATAAGAATGATAAAGAAACAGTCATTCCATGATAGACACAAGAACCACAAAGTCAACACACCAGGCTGTTTGACATTTTTAATTATGAACTTTCAAACTTTCAATACATGTACATTGATAAATGGAACAACTGTAAAAGCTAGGAAGGCAAGGAATTCTTTGCCTATAATGAACAATATGAACAAGTTTGAGTTGATCCACATCCTGAATGGTAATTGACCTTTCTTTTTTTCAAATCAGATGAGATCTCAAGAATGAATCTCTGTAAATCTAAGAACCTGGAAATTGCATTGGTGTGGCCTTAGGGACTGTTGGTAAAGCAGGGTGCTTGGTAGGCAGCATACTGAGTGACTGGTGGTGTGAAATGTTATGTGTGAGGCAAAGATTGAATTAGGCCCACCATGGAGAGCCTAGAATGCAAACAGACAAAGTCTGGCTGAAGTGCATTTGGGTCAAGGTCTATGTGGAGGGTCGAAATTCATTGTTGGGAATTGGTGCACTGGTGCACCTAACATAAAAATCTAAGTGCACAGAAAATATTTTGGGTGCCCAATAACTTGAATAAGAAAGTGTATTTAAATGTAAAAAAAACGAATTACAAACTATTGCCTCTCTTCAGAGGTTGAATCTGAAATTCTAAAGCTAACTTCAAAATTTTCAACAAAGTATTTCAAGTGCATTTGGGTCAAGGTCCACATGATGGTCTGTGTAGTTCTAGTGTGTCTGCTTGTTTTAAGCATGATGTTTCTGACAGAAAACCGAACTTAGTTCAGTGCCTAAAAGTGGTCTCTTGGCCTTGCACTGAGCAGATTTGTTTAAAAAAATGAATGACCAGACATTCAACATGAACACCACTGATAAGAGAGAGGAACGGTTGGTGTGGAAGTAGCACACCTGTACTAGATACTTCAAGGGAAGTATGACATACATTCTGATGTCAAAATGACTTGCAGTTTGCAAATGCTGAACTATTGGTGGTGAGAGGGACTAAAAAATATCCCAGCAAACTCAACTCGAGGAAGAAAGAAAATCCGTTGATTGTGTAACAATTCTGACTTCCAATACCTGGCTAGTTGATGTGATGATGATTTCTGTATTTGTACATGTATATTACGTGCATTATTTGGGTTTGCAAACCCTGAAAAATTGGCCATGTAAGGGACTAAAGGATATCTCTGTAAACTCACCTTTTTCCACCTAGTTTGGCCAGTTCTTACTTCTGTAAATTCATTCATTTTCACGGGACTTCAATTTTGCATCAGGAGGAGAAAGGAGGTTTTCACTGTGTTTCAAGTTCACACAAAATTTTGTAGCACAGCAACAAATAATACAAAACACAAATTTGCGGTATCATGATTTCGCGGTTAAAGGTCACTGCATAAACCTCAAAAGTAAAATCCTCACCAAAATTTCAGGATTTACAGTATTCTTCAGCCCCCAGAAGTCTGGTGGAGACTAGATGGCCAAGGTGTGGGAGAGTCGACCACCCTACTGTGCGTGTACTGGTCCTGATGATGGTGTTTAATTGGCTGTGTCCCTCTCCCCAGTAGTCTGCTGCCTGTCATGTTGATACTGCCTAAAAAGTGTTTTGTCTACCTCTGTGACTGACTCACCCCTCTTGTGGTGTGGCCTCTTCTCAGGCCACACCAATTAATTTCTTGGTTCTCAGATTTCAGACAATAATGTTGAACTGGAATATCAGCATGAAAGCAGAGTCTGAGTTGAAAGTCTGTACCTTGATGAACACAGTTTCATGGAGTGAATTAAATGCAAGTTTTCAGCCCAGCCTTTTGTTCTTGTATTGTCCTCTTGCTGAATTTTTTGTTTTTAACTTCCGAGCACCAACAAATTAACTTGGTGTGGCCTTATCGTGCCCCAGCTCTGGTTATCAGCTGCTTGGGTCTGGCCCCTTACAGCTGTGCAGGATAATACCCACCTATCTGACCAAAGCCCCGCATGCATTTTCCGATCCCAATGCCCCCTAATTCCCACGGCATGCTGATTGATCTCCTGGCCGTGTCCTGATCGCGGTCTACAGTTTCCATCGCCCGGCCCAATTTTTCATAGATCGGGGGATCACACATAGGTATAGCCCGTTATTGGGTACAAATTCACCCGAGATTGGTCATCTGATGCACAGAGTCGTCCAGTAACCATCTGCCCTCAGCTTTTACTCCAGGGGGGTCGAACCCCGCACCAGGCCAGACCAGACACTTTCGATGTTGTAATCCTGCCATTACTCTGCTAATGTCCATATAACAGCCTGTAAATATGAATACTATGAGAGTTTATGATACAAAATTCCATCTTCCTTCAGCGAGGGTGTAAAGAGTGTTGTGGGATTTGTCCCGGTGGTGAAATGGGCTGTTATTGCACCATCGGAGGAAATATCTGGGACATGAAATATGCAGGACTTGCAAGACTCCTTGAGAATGTGGTCAGACTCCAAGTTATCTCTTAAGCCTGCTAATTTTCTGGTCGGCCAGTCATGCAAGAACTTGTCCTATTTAAGATTGGAGGCCGACCTTGATCAAAGAGTGGGAAAATGGAGGAAGAAAAGAAGATTGGCAGAATTTATTGGGTTGGAAGGCTGGTAACAGTTGTCAGGGAAATATGGGCATGATTGTGCAAGGAAAAACATCTGGAGGGTTGTGTAAAGTTTCAGTTTTTCACTTGACTAAGCTGTACAGTATGTCTACAAGTGGGCTTCCTTTTCATGTACATGTATATCATACACAAGAGTTCTTTGTTCCAAATCATCAGTTAAAGACAACTGATTTTTATTTTCCCCAAACTAAACAGTACAGTATTCCTACAAGTAGGCTTTCTTTTTAAATATCTCATACACTGAGTGGGTTTTTTTTTTGCTGATTTTTATTTTCCCCAAAGAAAGCAGTATGGTGTGCCAACTGGGATTTCTTTAGGATACAATCAAACCTGTACAAGTAACCACCCCTACATGTACATAAGAACCACCTGGCCATTGATATACAGTTAAACCTGTACTAGTGACCACCTTTTTATAAGGACCACCTAGCCAATGTGACCACTTTTTGGTGGTCCTGTAGATAATTTTTCCCATTGACACAAGCATAAAGAATCCTCTCTATATAGTGACCACCTGTCCATATAGACCAGTGTTTATGGGCCCACTGAGTGGTCTCCTTGGGCAGTTTCACACATTTTAAGTTCTTCTAGCTAGCCGTTGATCCAGACTCATTCCTCAGTCGGCCCCACATCATCAGCAAAAGCCAATTGATGTCGGACCAGACCAGCCCTTTGCCAGGAGTCGAATCCAGGCATGATGGAACAACCTGCTCCTCCATCAATCTCACATCATCGTTTCTTCCTCCTCCCTTATTCCTCCACTTGTCCTGCGCTCGTAACAAATGGACGCTTCTATAATAGAAACACTCCGCTCCCGCTCCCCACTATTTCCACAAAGGTCAGACGAGTAATGATTTAATCTTCCAGGGGTCAAACTGCTGGGAACTTGGGGAGGAAGGCCATGAAAAATGAGCCCGGGGATGTTTAGACCTTTGTTTGACAGGAAAACAGATACCCTGCGGATTGTAAAGTATGACATATTTGCCTGGGAGTGTTCAGGCCCGTTGGGTCCAGTCTTTTGGGCGAGGTTTAATGGATGTTTTACAGCACACGGGCTGGGAGCAGATGTACAATAGCACTGACTCTGCAGCTCTTCTGTCTGCTCTTTAAAGCATGTTTTAGTGGAAAATACTATTTATTCATGTCACGAAATTTTCGTAGATTACACCAAATTTCCACAAAAGAACTTTTGGATTTAGACTTTGTCATGAAGTGTTAACAGCAAAACGTGTAAGACATTTAGATGTGGTTTTACACATCACGGTACAATGGAAGGACATCAGATTATTCTCAACAGGAAAAAATTGTTTAAGGTAACAAACTTTACTTTCTTACTTCTAAAAGTGTATTTTAGTGTGAAACATTGTTGTTCAAAGGACTTTTTGTCTGTTTCTGCAGGGTTCTGAAGGCAGGGTTCCCCAGGAGGCTGATCAGTTGGACAGCAGGTAAGAACCACCGCCTTTTCAACTTTTCCTATAAACTCACAGCCAGGTAATTAGTAGGGTCTTGCCACTACATTGCATATGAAGTATGAAGAGCGGCAGGTTGGCCAGTCGTTGATCCCCCACTGCATTATTCACGCTGCGATTCCTGGAGCTGCGGATGGACAGAACCCATCTGCTCTTCCTTCAAAGTGAGACGTCCGCGTTCTGGTTTGGAGAAGACCGCGTAACCTCTCGGTCTCATCTCTGGCCAGGAGGGTGATGACCAATCAGCCGTCACCGCAGTTTCTGACAGGCTGGGCTGAAGTATATGGATAATTCCATCTGCGGACAAAATGATTTCCTTCCCGATTCCTCAAGGAGCTGTGACGTCGGAAGGAATCCATCATCTCCTAATGACAGGAGGTAATTACCAGACTTAGCGGGGGCAAGCCATCCAGGGCGCAATCAAGGCTCGGATGCCCAGTTAGGAGCGAAGGTCCCATCCTTTGATCTCCCCTATAAAATATGCAATTGAAGTTGCCAGGCCTGTGCCCTTGGAGTGCTCTTGGTTGATTGGCCCTTCCCAGTGGTCACAATTTTTCCTCGTGAAGCTTTCATATTTCCTTGCAAGTTTGGCCAACTCTCTGATACACAAAAACTTTACAACTGCAAGACTTTTGGTTGGATTGCATGTTGTTGAGTTTGTGTACAGTTTATTTCTCCAAGGGTCACAATTTCTTCCTATAAAAAAGCTTCCATATCTGGTCTACAAGCTTGGGTAACTGCAAAACAAACAAAAAACTGAAGCAATTTTTGGTTGGATTCCAACTCAACACCTATTTTGCTAATTAGCTAATAAATAGAAAAAGACTTTTATTGTTTGTTCGTAACAATATGACCCATCAAAAATGCTTCCATCTGTAGCAACTTTGCAAAATAAAATACAAACCTTATTGAAACATTTTTGATTGGGTTGCTCAGATTGATCTATGTGTGTACAGTTCATTGCAAGTAGCCAGCTGAGGCAACGTTTGGAAGACAAGCTCTGTAGCAATGAGATTCAATGTTTTCCCAGCTCTCCATTGCTCGACAAGCTCAACTGACCACAAGCAGGTACTTGTGAAATGAAAATTAACATCCACAGCCATAAATTATCGAGAAATTACTGAAGGCAATTTTCCAGATTCCTGATTTTCCGTGTCGGCAGCGACCTTTCTGCCTGACAACCGGAGTTCTGTTCAAGGTCAGTCCGAGCAGAATGTCGACTCTTCTTGGCCAAACTTCTGCCCTGTGTGCACCACTGCCTCCCACTATTGACCAGTGCTGGTTTAATCGACAGTGCAATATATCTGGGGCCTCCGCGGGAAACCATCCAACTGAGTCGCACCAAACAGACCCTCCGTTTGTGGCCAAATATTTCCGAGGATTATTGGCCTTTTCCGACGTGCAGCTTGAGTAATCCAATTAAGTGTTCGCAGGCGAAGCTCATCTGTTGCAGAGACCACAAAGCGTTCGGCCTCCCCCCTCCCAATCAATACGCAAGAAAACAATAAATTCTGCGCAGTAATTTGATCCCCTTTGAGTGTAAGCATCTTGAGAGCTACCAGTAATGTTTAGATAATCTCCAAGCAGATGTAGGGGTGGAAAATTGTGAAGTTTTCTGGCAGGCTGTCCTGTTTTTCGGACACTTGCTGGGGGAGCTGTTTGTCAGGAAAACCTTGTAATTCTCACTCCCAGCATCTGCTTGTAGATCAGTGTTTGGTCAGTCTCCAAGCAGATGTAGGGATGGAAAGTCATGATGTCTTCTTGTAGACCAATTTTCCTGACACTCATGGCTCCAAGGAAATGTTATGATTTTCTCTCCCAACGTCTGCTGGAACATGCTTATTTCAGAAGCTGGCAGTAACAAATTCTCTACCATGTTTTTCAGGTCGTGGCCACGTCTGGGGCGAGTGCTGCGATTGGCCCTCCCAGTCCAGGCCCTTCTCTTCCTCATGCTCCTATTGGTCAGCTTCCTGCCACTGATGTTGGAGCCAGAGTGTTGCACAACTGCAAACAACTTACATCGCTCCATCCACCCGACCTTACGCCACGTCAACGGGCCCTCCCCCACCTAGTCCACCCACATTATACGCTTGCGGTACTGCTCAGTTTCAGTGAGACTCATTAAGGAGCACCACCAGGGAAATTTGCCCTCCCCTGCCATCAATTCCCTCGTCTCTCTCTTATACTCTATGTTCACAATCTGTAAGGCTTGACCACCAAAGCAAAGAAAATGTTATGAAATATGTATATGTGCTGAGGTTTCTGCAACTTTTAGTTTTGTAAAAGTGAAGAAAGTATACGATGAAATGTATATGCTATGAGGTTTTTAAAACTTTTAGATTTGAGAAAGCCAAGAAAAAATGTGTGTACATAACCAAGGTTTAGATTCTTGTGCAAATAGTCTTAGATTTTTTGATGTCCTGGTCCAAACTCAATTAAACTGAAGAAAAGATGAGACAAAGTATGTACATGTATTTCAACTGAGGTTTTCAAAACGTGTAGATTTTTGTGGAAATGGTCCAGAGATTTTTAATGTTGAAGTGCAGCTCATTATGATGAAGTTGTAAGTATCTATTTTTATGACCAGGGCCTTTTTAATGTGTCCTTGTACAAAAGTTTCCACTGTAAATCTAATGTACAGCAAAAGTGCAACTATCCCTAAGTCTTTTTTTTTTTTTACTTTCCCTGTATCTAGGAAATTAGAATTACAGTACATGTAGTTGCACAGTTTTAAAAAATTGTGGTTTTCAAAATCAATATCTAATCTAAGTTAAGTTTTCACTATATAAGTTATGTACGTTATGCAAGAGGCTTCTTGGGTACAACAAATAGGATTTGGACTGTGCATGGATTTTGCTGCCATTTCTATAAACTTTTCAGGTAAGTATTTAGTAGTGTAGACTTTGTACAATTAGACAATATCTCCTGCCTTTTCTCCTACCAACTTCTAAAAGCACCACAATAAAGCTGGTTTTGAACATACTTATCATGGTTTTTATTTCATTTTACACATTATCACTAAAGACACCGAAAAGGAGGGGGAACCAAGAACTTACATTGTTGTGGCCTGATGATATAGTTAGGCTGATAGCCGTCCATGGCCTCCGACTTTCTCCAAACCAAGTTTTTAAAAGTGGGATAAGTCTCATTCTGCTTGGATGCTATCAGAGGAGCGAACTGGAGCTAGACTTGGATGGGTGGCTACTCCCAATCTAGCGGCGACCTTGGTTGGGGAGTGGTCGTGAGCAAAGTGGTGGGAAGGTCCTGAATGTGTGACTGGCTAAATCTACATGTAAAACGTAACCTGTTGCGGAATGGCACCAAAATGGCGGTTATGCTTCATTAGCCTGGTAATCGTCCTTCCCGCTGGCTACTTTCCCGATAGACTGTGCAGTGTGATCACAAGGGGCAAAAACAAACATGCAGGGATGTGCAAATATGTCCACGCCTTTAATAAAAATCGTAGAAAACACATAATCAAATTGCTGTAGTATTTCCTTATATTCACCGATGCGATGCCATTGGGAAATAGACAAGAGCCTCATTGTGGTACAATCTAGGATACAAATTCATACAAGGAAAATTGTTCATAGAATATGAAAATATATGGCCCACACCTAACGTTAGCTGTTGTCACGATTTATTAGTATTTTTTTTTTACAGTTACGGGCCCCAAACACGGTTTAGCTAAGAGATTACCGAATGACACCTAAGGCCATGTTGATTTGATTATATGGATGACATCCGCGCGCGCATCAATTTTCGTTCGTTTCCAAAAAAAAAAAAAGGTTTCGACCATACTGGAAATCGTACAAAGCAGCTGCAAAATAGCAAATATATGCCGTAAATAGAAAAAATAATATTGAAAAACTATACTAATATCGTAGAATACTAAAATCAATTCCAAAGGAAGAAGAAAATGTAAAGAAATGAAAATGAAGAGTCTATTATTCGCCATACCATAATCTGTGTGTTTAGCCATTTGTTCAACCTTCATGACCACGTAGATTTCATAGTGAAGGCAACTTTTTTTTTTTGCCAAACTTTTTTTTTATTCACACGCTCGCATCAGTTTTGGGGTACCCAGAGGATGTCATCCATATAATCAAATCAACATGGCCTAAATATAAATCTACGAGTGCCAGATACAAGCAAAAAGTGCATAAAGCAAATGAACTAAACATTATATGATATTTATTCTCCCCAGTTGTTGCCTGTAGGCTTTATTTCGGTTATATACAAGTCAGATTAGTTCCATAAACCCGTTTTCCTCGGCGCACGTGAGTTAGTAGATCTCCATACAGGACGGTTCTGGTATGAATGTTGGTTTTATACATGTAGGTTCTGTCTGTTCCATCCCCTTTCCACCAGACGCTGCGACCGATGAGCGACCAAATGTTTGACAGATCGCTCGACGAATTTCATTATAAATAACGGATGTTTTTTTAGGTTTTGCGTGTTTTGTTGTGCTTTAAATCATACTTTTACATCATCATATTCCAATTATAGACTCAAGGTTAACACAAATCCAGGTTTGTCGCTCAACAGTCGCTCAGCGATCGCCGTCTAGTGGAAAAGGGGGCTTATGGGCGCGAGACTGAGTTAGTAGATCTCTATACAGGACGGTTCTGGTTTGAATGTTAGTTTTATCGTATCTGTGCCTGCTATAGAAGCGTGCGTGTGCCGCTGTGACGGATCCGTTGTGGCTCGTGTATACTTTCCTGTCTCACCACATAAATTAATGAAAGAGTTGTATTGATCAGTTCGGCGATACGCAGGTATTACGGTCTCCCCAGGCTTGGAGCTCAGCCAAGAAGGTAGAGCGAGAGCCCGTCTTCCAATAGATCCTCAAGGAGTTCGAAGGCTTTTTGGTTAAAAGGATTGTAGGAATCAAGACTTGCGTAACGGTTATAAGACTCCTTTGGTATCACAGTGAATAAAACGCTCCATCTTAAGTTAAATGTATTGACTGGATGGACGTTTTGGTGAAATTTTGATATCGTGATTCGATATACATTGTACATGTAAGCTTTCGGGGTTCTCGATTAAAGCTTTGTACATAGCTAAAGAGTAAGCTGTGTGACGAAATATTCTGTACATTAGATGCAGTGTAATAAAAGGAACTATTGAGATGGGCGGATGTTCATGATGTATGTGGCCAAAGTCACAGATACCAATAAAACTGTTGTGTACGAGTGCACATTTGTGAAACAGACGTTGGGTACACCGTTGTGAACAGTGACTGATGTGTGCGTACGGAATTGCGGCTCACAAGGCAACTATATTTATAGGTCCGCTTTCTTGTTCATTTTGCACCGACGTAAAGATGCAAATGTGCCTTGGTCTCCCTCAAGCAGAAGTGAGGCTCCGGCTTGTTTTACCTGCAGTGCCGACAACCTGTGAAGGATTAGATAAAAAAAACTAGGTCTAGTGCTGAAGATACAAAAATAATTCTAATTTACAAATTCGTGCCCGATGGCAAAAGAACAAGTAAATACCAATGGTGTATATAACGGACACAGAATAAAAGTGTCTAGTCCTTTGTCCTTTGTAAGTTTCTACATTCATTATTGTAGGCTTTGACTTCTTCTAAGGCAGTGGCTATTGAAATATCCCACGTTTGTATGTCGCATGTTGGTGGAAGTTCCAGGGCAATGACACCTGTGCATGGGTGGAAGAGCAAACCGTTCAGTGCCGGTTGGCGGGAAGCCAGGCAACCATAGCCTCCACCAGGCCTTCCTATGGGGTTATGGATAGTAAACTTTGGCAAAATATAAGGTGAATAATTGGCCAGGAGAATGAGTCGTGGTAAGGGTAACATTTCCTCTCGACCTCAAAGGCTGCGCGGCCGGGCAAATGAAACCCTACGTTATATGGTTGCCAAACTCCTCTGGCAAATTCTTCTCCCTATCTGGCTAAATTTTACTACGGCAGCGTAGTTAGTCTGGTGGAGACTCAGGCGGCTGCAAGTCGGCAACTTTAACATCACATCGTAACAGTGAAGATACTAATAATTGCTGTCACAATTTTCAAGCAGACGTTAGAAAAGAAACTCGCAACGCTAACTTTGCTGGCTCGTATTTCAGAGCAGTTTTTTTAAACGGGACATCGGCAAACGTACGATTCCGATTTTCCTCTCCCACCGAACTTGAAGCGTATCTAATTTAGTGCAATGCGGCTCTGCCACGACTTGCCTTCCTATCCAAGCACGCCGGGTCACCCCTGCTCTTCTCAATAAGTGTGTTGGGCTCTTTACGTGCAAAGGTTTGACACTTAGGCTTACGCCCGAAGCTCCCCCATCCATGCGCCCCTCTGCCTCAACCCGGGAAGAAACAAGAGTTGCGCTGTAGCGGCAAACATAGACAGGTTTGACCTGAGGTATTAACATTCGCTGAAGGAGACAACGCTAGCCTCACCAGCCCCGAGTATGGTCAAAGGGCAGAGTTAGCCGCGGTCCCGATGGACACAATAACATCATCAGCTGCAGTCGGTCTGAGATGGCCGCCACTTAAGGCCGGGGTTGTATAATGTGCGACGGGGAGGGTAATGGGCTGTGCCACAGTTTACCAAATGGTCGCTCCATCAGTCCTGGGTGTAGCCTGGTTACCGGCCTCTTAATTAGGCTTCTTCTTTTCTTTCCAGTCGATCTCGGATTGAGGACGAAGCATTACGCTCTTTCGTTAGCTTGTAGTTCATTGCCACTTCGCTACCGATGGCGTAATTTCAGACTGCATGCGGCCCAAGCATACAAGCCCTTACTTTTCTCGATAAGTGTTTGGGTTACATGTAAAGGTTTGACGATTGAGGCTAACGCCTGAAGATCACTCATGCCATTTTTACGTCACCATCAGAAATGACAAATGCAATGTCTTACAACCAGGCCACTCGGGTTCCTCGGCTACTGTAAGCTTCTACAGCCGCCTGGCCAACTTAGCCCGTCACCTGAGACCGGTGTGAGACCCCGGCAGACGGGGGTAGAAACGTATACGTACCGTAGTAGCCGAGGAACCCCAGGCTGCAGCCCTGGGAGAGGTCTGTGACCAAGAGAGGGGGAAAGAGCTTTAATACAGTAGCCCAAGAACCCCAGGCTCCAGCCCAGGAACCCCAGGCCACGCCCTGGAAGAGTGGCTGGCGACGAGACTATATGGAGTAGCGCGCTGCAACACGCGCGCAAATGGGCCGTTTTCGGGTCTGGGTCGGCAACGTTACGACTCGGGTAAGATCGCAGATGGGCCCTTCAGAACACGGGGAAGCAGAGGGGTAACGTTTTAACGTTAACTGTCACCCGGGGAATCTACCGACATGCTCTGTCCCTCGTTTCACCTCAAAACACCGGCCCTGATCTTCAAGTAGATAAATGTCTGTTTGTTCTCCGACTGTTATCGATAAGTGTGGTGAGTTCTTTAACGAGATCGATGTGTGACAAAACACCACAGATGAAAATAAATGATGCTGCAAGAAGACCTACAAAACACCGCAAAGAGACCTGCAAAACAACACAAAGACCTGCAAAACGCCGCAAACGGATCTGCAAAACGCCACAAAATTTGACCTGCAAAACGCCACGAAAAAGACCTGCAAAACGCCACCTGGGGGCAAATCTATGCACCTGCTCGGAGACTACACTATCCAACCAGTTAGGCAGCAAGCTCGCCAAACGAGGGCCGCACAGAATGGTTACCCAAACAGACTTGTAACAGTGCCAATCTGCCGAGAGCACGTCATACCAAGCGATCCTCGAGTTCTTGCAAATTAGGCTTTGGAGATATAAAAGTATGCTGATGTCTACAGGTGTTAAGCGCTGTCACACGCTTCTAAGTAAATTGTACATAACAAATCCGTCAAGAAGAAAGGAAAGCGTATCCCAGGTTGGCAATACAAAGGCGGGTGGACGCGTTTTTTTTCAAAAGTTTTCTTTCTTTTTTTAAATTTTTAAAAATTTTTTATTACCTTTTCGGACTTCTTGGAAGAGAATGTGTCACGGCGCAGAGGAGCTGTCCTACGTGTCATTAATTAGGTGCCCGTCTGCTGGGAAGGCCCACTGGGCACAGTGACACGGGCCACCCTAAGTCTGTACCTGTATCACAGACGCCTCGTGGTTAGAGAGACATGCGCACGTGTCGTACATAGAAAACGCCGCCAAAATGAGCCACAAATAAGCCGGAGCCACAATACATCTTCTTGGAGATTTACGTCAGTCTCGGCACGGACCACCTTGCACACACGTGCACGTGCGTTAGTGACGTGACGTGAAATACGGGCGGCTCTACACGGTACGGGACGGACGTAAATTGCGTCAGGTGTGCAGCCCTCTGCGTCATGTATGCCGCCGAACCATTCAATCCACGGTAGGTACAGTTCCTGCAGATGAGACCGTGTTATCTTATATCATGGTGGCGCGTTTTGCTCGATACTATTTTCATATCGGCCTCTAACGTTACTTCGCAGCGTATTTCTTTAGTTTTGAGGACAGCAGTTTCATTTAATACGTGTGCAGCATTTGTTCGGCTAGCATGTCTTGTGGAAAGGTACAACTGCAACATTGTGGTAAGGTACATGGCGTATAGCCGGGATAAACGCCCTTCGGTATCACACACGTACACAAGCTTGGCTGGTGCACGGTGCGGCAGCAGCTGGTAATATTAGTACACTGAATGACCTGCCTGTATCTGGAGACAAAACAAGTAACACAGTAAACTTCTTCTAGGTACGTTCAATAACGTTATAGGTCGTCAGTGTGACAGCCTCAGAAGATTCTAGACGGTATGTTGTTTCAGTCTCCGCCAGGTAAAATCAGTAATGTTACTACAGGTAACAACAAAAAAGTTATCTTAATTAGTTTGTAGAATACTGGTGCCGTCTTGTATAATTTGTAGAATACTGGTATTGTTTGAGTGTGACACCGTTGTATCCATTTGTCTTTTCTTGTCTGAATAATAATTTTAAAAAATCAAAAAGTTAAAAAAGATTATCATAACTTGTCAAAGGTTTATCGTAAGAATCTCGTTCGTTCTAGCCATTGCTTTGGTCCTAAGCCCGTGTTACACAATCTCTCGCTGTCAGTGGCTGTTTGGGCCCCGAGATTTTAGGCCTGACCAGTGAAATGGTCGCTAGAAGCATGGTGTAGTCAGGCTAGTTTGCTCCTTACCTACCCTCCGAACGCGTGCCGAGGACGAGGCTATTCCCCCTCGGAAAACAAATGCCCATCGGCACCTTGGGAAAACTCCAACATGCCGATGCCACAATTTTGGCCATGTCTCCGTCCCAAGACACCACTCAACCGTCTTTAAGGGATTGACAGACGGCGAGGAACGCCTCGGCCGACGTCGCGGAAGGAATCCGGCCAGCAGTGCAATTTCGGACGTTGGCTCAGCGGCTATCCTTATTAATTTGGCCGGGATGAAGCCGTGTTTATATTCATAAACGGTTGTCGTGGGCAAGGCAGCGTGACTAATGGGCACAGAGGCTTGATGGACGGTCTAGCCTGTTCATCCCGATCTCCGACCTGGTCATCCCTGGCTCTCTTGGTTATCCCAGGCAGGAACATTGAACACCTGGCGTGGCGTCTGCTGCCGAGGCCAGCGGCAGCGCTCACCCAGGGATGCAAGCACTGACCCCTCCACGCGGAGAAACAGAAAATAAAAAAACGAGTTAATTTACGGACCAACGGTTTTGGGAAAAGTTCGGCGTGTCATTCCGCTGGGAAAATATTGCCTGCCCTTCGGCACGGGGTTGTCAGCGGTGATAGGCGCTCCGTCCAGCCGGGGTGATGTACGATCGGGGCGCCCTCTGCCAAGTCCGCACGCCCTCCAGCAAATATTTGTACTGGGTTTGCATGACGGATGAAATAGCAGACAAGCTGATAGCCGTTCTAACGGTGAAGTCTCTCCTGCTAGCCAGCTTTGCTGGACTTCTAGGAAGAGCGGCCAAGGCTTGACTATTTCCAGGATAAGTATCTAGGGTTATTCAATCATCGATCGTTCATTCATTCATCCATTCATTCAGAGAAGGAAAAGAAACCGAGGTGTTCTGAAGTCATAGCAAACCTACAGCAGAACTGTATGTGTAATGTACAGTAAAGACGTTAGTACGTGACATGCCAGGTCAGATCAGCAGAAAAGGACAAGAAACAGCCACGAATGCAAGTTTTATCAACTCAACTCGGAATCGAAGTGTTGGAAATTGGTCTTTTCTAGAAACTCCGTAGCGAAACTCAAAGTGCGTTATACAGACACACGTACGAAGAAAGAGGCCGTGGAAAGTGAGAATTTAGGAGTTCCGCCAAGTTGCTAGATGGGGGGAGAACTTAACGCTGATGGAATATGATGGATCTGTTATCAAACCCGCTCACGATAATGTAAAACACCGACCTCCGCGACCAGAGGAGGATTCAATTATATTTTCCAATCATA
This sequence comes from Branchiostoma floridae x Branchiostoma japonicum, assembly GCA_013266295.2. Taxonomy (NCBI): domain Eukaryota; kingdom Metazoa; phylum Chordata; class Leptocardii; order Amphioxiformes; family Branchiostomatidae; genus Branchiostoma; species Branchiostoma floridae x Branchiostoma japonicum. Next base: position 22,221,056 of record CM023840.1, read on the forward strand.
CAGGTGTTTTCGTCGCCGTGCCCCCTCTACCGCGCGCGCACGGCATCCCAAAACTAAACAAACAAACAAACAAACAAACAAACAAACAAACAAACAAACAAACAAACAAACAAACAAACAAACCCGGTAAAACCATACAAATCTAATCTCCAAGCAGATGTGTGGCTTTGGTTTATTTTGTGGCGTTCTAATGCCTTTCTGAGTAAGGAGTGCGCGCATTTCTCTCTTCATTCCCCTCGCAACTAGAACCGCACCAAAAAAAAACGCGCAAAACATCTTCTTCAAGATTACACAATCAAGGCCGAGTTTAAAAAGTTGACAGCCGGCAAAATAGACACTATTACAGCCACAAAGCGCGACACTCCAACCACTGAACATTTCATACCGAGAAACATTGTCCCGAATCAGCATCTCTCCGATCTTCCTGGCGCGCAGGTGAACTGACGTGCAGACGCTAGCTCCGCGCTGCGCCACGCCTTCCATAACTTGAGGTGCACGTATCTTTCTGAGAAAACGCAAAGGCTGCTCTTTTCGGAAACAACCCACGATGAATGGCCCTTGCTCGGCTTCACGCAGGTTAGAGCCATATGCTAGCCGGCGCCCGTGCTTCCAGCGCAACCTGACATACATCATACATGATGATCGCCATGCAACATCGCGCGCGCTCCGTCAAGTTCAGGGGCGCTCTTGCCCAGCCTGTTTCCGACTCGCTTTTTACCGTTGATAGGTAGAATAGCAGTCTGTCGTAGTCTGTCATAAGCATAAGCAAACACTGAAACACACGCACACACACGCAACTTAGCGCAGCAGGCTCCATATGGTTTACATCGGTTTATGGTTGATAATTTTTCCCGATTGCTACCGGTATACTGCGTGTGTTTCGATGGGCCCCATTCTCCTCAGAATGCTAATATCAAGACACCCTCCTCGGAGCCTGCTTGGAGACTACTAGCACACACACACACACACACACACACCTACACAGGGACGTGCTAACGGTGCTAAACCATCACAATCACCACGTGGCTGCTCAGGACGCAGCACAACCACGCGTCGTGCGAAGCCGGTCTCCCCGAGTTGGTCCCTGTTTACCCTCCTCAGTGTTTACCCCGATGAGTATCGGAGATGTTTACCGGTGATTAGCGGCCGGCGGGCTCGCCGTTGGTTGGCCGGTGCTCGCGTGGGTCTGCTTAGCATGAAATTAAAGCAGTGACGACTCCGTAATAAGGCGGCGGAATCTATGCAGATTGATGAAACACGACAAGACGGGCGGCTAATGTACCCGGCAAGCCGCCGCCAAAATCTTATAGCCTTTACGGGGTCACGGAGGTGTCATTCTTAATGTTGAAGTCAAGTAAATCTAATTGCAATTGGTACACGCCGCTGTACGGGCAGGCGGGACCGGCCGAGCGCGGCGACACCATGGAGCTACTGGACACCAGGTGAGTGTTGTACCGCCCCTCTAGCGGGGCGCTGGGCGGGGCAGGGCGGGAGGGAGGCCGGGGGCTCCCGTGGACCGGTACGGCGGTCGGGCCGCGGGTTTGTGTGTGAGTTGGAGATGGGGAAGGCCAGAGCTGTGCAGGTGGTGCTGATACCCGATCCCCTTCCCACGACCCGTCTGGGGGCGAAGCACAGTAAATCATCCAGTAGTCAATACTTCTCCGGCCCGGCCACGCTTCCCGGACCCTCCAACTCTTATTACAACCATCAATAATGCAAATAAAACGACGGTCGGACTCGTCCCGCGGCCATCCCGGTGGTCACTCCGGCCACATTCAGACAGAACGCAGCGCCAGAACTCGAACCGTCCGCTCCCTTTCACTTCCTATGCAGATCTAATTAGCACCCGGGCTTCGCCTCCCGAATTCTTTGGCCGATTCACCGTAAAAGTTTATGCTTTCACTGATAAAACAATTTCGACGAGGGCAAACAATGCCGACCACGGCGTTAGCATGGACAAAATAGAAACCCAGCGGCTCCGAGTGGCGGGTGGAAAAAGGGAGCGGACAAAACGCTTTCTCTCTGGCGAGCATTGTTTCCTACAACAGGGCCGCGGGAAAGAAAGTACCCCAACAAAAGGACGGGCTGAAAAGCGGCGCGGGTCCCTCGGGTTGGGAAAGGCACTGACCTTCGGGGTTGGGCAAAACTGCAGGAAACGTTTCAACGACTATTTTCCATCGGTAACACGAAACCGGGGGAATGTAAGGACTCTAATAAGACGCTTTTTCTTTAAGTCCGGCTGTTTTCTTGTAAGGCAGTCTCGCCACCCTGCGTGGTACATATAGCGGTCCTCCCTCCAAGCCTCCGTACCCTCCGTTCTAATGCCTGCTGTTTGTTTCTGCGGGATTACCTGCAACTGTTTTAACCCCATATTCCTCACACAAACGCACGGGACGTTCTTGCAGTCGTATTGATACATACTAAGCACTACTGAGGACCCAGGGCCCCTGTATGCACGGTGCCTGTAACGTTATTACCATCACAATAGCGGGAGTGTATCTGGGTTAGGTTATGTCAACGACACTCCGATCATTGCAACGTTCTAAAACTTTTTGAACCCGCCGTCATTCCCAATTTCTTTCACGCCCGCGGTGCTGAGGCTCCGCTTTTGTGTGGCGCAGAAGTCGGACTGTTATCGTGTAGGGTTTCCCCGTCGATCCGCGCCGTTACAATTTGTCAGGATCAACTGGATCCGTCCCGGCACGCAAGAGGCATCCCTCTCCGGGAAATCCTAGGGAAGAGATCCGCAATAGTGGGCCCTGTGCCTGTGCTATCAACGCGCGGGTCCTGTATGTAGTGTTGTGACATGTTCCGCTTCAGTGGATCCCTTTATGGAGGAAAGTCCAAACGCCGCGCCCCAGACTCGGAAAACATCAATCTCCGCCTCATCATCACCTCACCGCGTGTTCCCGCACGGCTCCTCGGTCTCAGAGATGAGCTATAGAACACAGCAAAGGAGCTTCGTAAGGTACTGGGGCATTATCTTTATTGTTAATACTCCCTTTCCACTAGAGGCTGCGACCACTGAGCGACCGATGAGCGATCAAATATTTGACAGATCGATCAACGAATTCATTGACAAAGAACGATTGTCTTTTAAATCATACTTTCACATCTTGAATCTAACACAAATCCAATTTAGGTTGCTCAACGCTCGCCGTCTAGTGGAAATGGGACCTAAAACACAACCCATGAACAGGTACTTTTGGAAGCATGTTCGTTATCATCTTTAGAATTCCTGATTTATAAAATGTTCTACTAAGAAGGTTCGGTCGGCGGAAGCAAGGTGCTTTGTCGGGTATTTTGAGCACCATTCTTATTATGATCCTAAAAATCAATGATTATTCTTTCGAAATTATCCGTAGAAAACACAGCCAGAGTCGGAAACCATAAATCTGCCCCTCGTCAGCCCGCGGCGGTCGCAGAGCTTCCGTACAACTGGGTTTCCCTCCTTCAACAGCCGCGGAAATGAGCTATAGATCTCAGAGATGGGGATTTGTATTAAGGTACTCGGGGCAGCGTCTTTATTGTCAAATACCGCTCAGGAGCCCCGGAATCATGTTTCTTAAAAACTTGTCTTTTCTGTTCTTAAGAATTGAGTAATAACCTAGGGGCTTCATTAGGTACTTGTGCATCATGTTCAGAAATACAGAAGACCAATGATGCATAACTTTGAGCTATGTTTAAACGTTTATTTTGATCGTCAGATTTCCTTATTTCATTCTAGAAACGAGTAAGACAACGAGGAATAGGACTCAAGCAGCATTGCAATAAAGTGTGCTTATACTAATGACGCGTAAAAACGGGCATGGCGCACTACTGTCTCTGTGGAAGCAACAGTGCGATTAGTCTACGTACATGTATAGAGAGTGAAAGTTAAGAAATATTACAGAGTAGCCCCAAAGTACTTTGGTTTCTTAAGGGGGGGTTAATCTGATCTCTGAGGAAGACCCATACCCTGGCTTCCGACTGATGGTACGTATAGATTAAGGTACAGGTTTCATGGACTTTTTCCACGCACAATATGTCAGACTCGGCTCTTGGTATCTTATACTCTTTAAGACGGTCAATAGATGGTGTGTTCTTGAGATTTCATCACCATTTATACTGGCATAGCTTTCCGTGGTTTGGTGTCAAGTCACGCACCACTCACCGATCACCACTGTGGTAGATTTTGATGACTAGACTGTGAGTTTCGGAAATGTGCCGACACTTTTCAGTCCCTTTCCAACCATGTCTACGTCAACCTAATGTTGGCCTTTCTCACTTTCTCATACATGAAAGTAAAAGTAATCTTGAACCAGTTTATCTCAATGAAGAACCAACATATCTTCCACTAGGTGTGACAGGAAACACAAACGGTATTATGTATACAATAAACATGTATACACTTTCGTTGTTTCAGTGAAAGTTTCTCAAATCTTTCGAAAATTTTCGACAAGTATAATGAGCAGTGACTCCGCCATGAGGACTGCAACCCTTTCCAGTAGCGTGCTTGTCGGATGACACCAGCTGGGATTCGAACTCCCGACCAACATATCTTCCACTAGGTGTGACAGGAAACACAAACGGTATTATGTATACTATAAACATGTATACACTTTCGTTGTTGTTTCAACATATCTTCCACTAGGTGTGACAGGAAACTGCCTCTAAGTCCAAAGGCAGGGTCACTAACCACTGGATTGGACTAGCGGTGGCCTTAACATTTAAGGTATATCACATAAAGTATGTGAACAATACTGCTTTAGGCTTAGGTCAAAATAAATTCTGTCCCGAAAAGTATGGTTTTTAAACATTAAAATGTAAAAATGGGCTTCAGCTTCCTGCATTGGAAAGATTTGAACTGGAGTATGAAGTGAACAATAGAATGAAAGTAAACATGAGGCTTACAAAAATTTCTAACTGAACATAAAGTCTGGTGGGCCAGCAACAAGATTAAGTCAGCGTGCAAGGCGCTACACCATACAGCGCGACGTGGCAACCCACAATTACGTATACAGCGCTTCCCCTGAAAGGGTAGCGACTCCGTCCGTCTCGGCATAATTACCTCGGATTGAGGACACCCGGCTCTAAAGGTGTAGTTTCCATCATTTTCCGGGTCAGTCCTGACTCCTATAGAGTCTTGCCTCCCGTGCAGTCCGCGGTTCCACCTAATGGCCCCTTTCCACGAAGGCGGCGACAGTTGGGCGACCATCATAACTCTCAGTAGTACAGAATCCAACAGTAGTTCAAACGAATTTTATTGACAAAGATATGTATTTTGTAAATTTTGTGTGTTTTGTTTATACATGCACAGGTAATACAAATCCGATTTTAGTCGCTCAATGGTCTCTAACAAGTGTAAAGTGGTCTTAAACCAATGTATTCTGTATACCAGTTGAACGCTGCGTTAGGCCACTTCTACTGCTTGGAGACCGTTATGCGACCGTTGTGTCACCTTTGACTGTATCAGTTGATTGTATGACCTATGACTTAATAATTTTAATATGATCCATGATGTCAAACGGTATGACTTGAAAGACAACAAAACACGCACAAAACTTACAAAATACACTTATTTATGAATGAAATTCGTTTGAACTACTAATGAGAGTTCTAGTCGCTCAAGGGTCGCCGCCTCCGTGGAAAGGGGGCATTAGGAGCGGTATGAAAGCGCTTCTATACTAGTATGTAACATAAGCCTGAGTATGAAATAAAGACGGGCTGGGAGCACGGCTGTACGCCGAGATAAGAACCCGGCTCACTTTGAGTACTTACTTCCAAGACGGCGACGTTATTTCCTACACAAGGACGCAATTTCTTCTGCCGAGACAGGGTTTTTCTTTCCTAATATTGCCTACGTCGATCAGGCAGACCGCATTGTCAAGCGGAATTTCACGGCAGAGCCGGAAAAACGGGCTATTTACGCTGTTTGTGTACCTCTGAAATAGTAACAGTCATTTCAAATAAGATAGAAAGCTGCATAGGCAGCACTTTGATGTTAGTAGAGAGTTCTCTTATTTTCCGAAGACGGCATGCCTTTTCTTTCCTTATATTCTACGCCAATCAGCCAGACTTTATTGTCAACCGGAATTTGATGGTAGACTTAGCAATATGCGCTATTTAAGTTGTATTATTACCTCTGAAAGTAGTCATTGCAGACAAGATATAGAGCCACGGAGGTGACGCTGAGATGTTACAGAGGCTTTGTTCACAGTTTCTTCAGAACACGGAAATTATTCTACGTCAATTACCCAGATTGCACTGTCCACCGTGAAGAATCCCGCGGCAAACTCGGTAGAAACCCCCTGCTATGTTGTGTGCTTACTCATCTCCAATAGCATCCTAATAACTTCAAACGATATAAAGAGACGAAGAAGCTGTACTTTGATGTCCCAAACTCCTGTGTTCGCGGACAGATGGCGTTGTCAACCGACACCGCTTCAACCAAGTCGCTGTTTCCGCGGGAACAAGGTGTGTCTTCTTCAGGGTTCTCGCATGACGCGAACCGGTAGAAAGTTGACATGGCCAGCGGCCCAATTTCTCTCTCAGTTTGTACTTGTTTTTGCAACATATAGTATAGTACTCTTTTTTAGTACATGTATTGCACATTTTATAACGATTCGAAGGAGGCGTGGCAATTGAGCTTGGCCATACAAGAACACAGAGCAAATCAGCCCCAAAAGCCGGGGAGGGGCATTGTTGATACCCTGGAGCCGAGGAGCTGCCCTGTGGAGACCCTGGGAACAGTCTGACTTCTAGGCTACCCGGAGACTGGTGCCGCGGCCGCGCTTTCCCCATCTTGTCGTCCAGACCACCTGTCAGTCATTCCACGACGGAGTGACGCGTGGTTAATGCGCGGGGCGGGCAACTCATTTCCGGGACGCCCCGCGCCTTGTTATCACTTGTTTACTCAGCTAATCGCCCTGTGGACGGGAGGCTCCCTGGACCGACCGCCCAGCGGGATAATTGTTTTACAATGAGCCGTGTACCGGCAAGCTGTCCGATGAACTGTCCCCAACAGGACTGTAGCGTGCGTAGTCCAGTGGTTAGTGACCCTGCCTCGGACCAACAAGTCATGAGTTCGGCGGGTCGTTGTCCCTCGCTTGGTATACAGGCTACTGGAAAGGGTTTCAGTCCTTGGGACGGGACCTAAGCCGTAATCTGCTGTTTATTTTACTTGTCGAAAAGAGCTAGGGAAATTTCCTCAGTAAAATGAACCTGTATACACTGTACATAGCATCTGTCAGAGTGGAACATTGGGTGAAATGTTCATTGAATTCATTTGAGCTAAACTGGTTCGAGATATCACATTCATTTTTTTACCTCCTGTTGAGTTTATAAAGTTTTAGAAATTGGCCAACTTGAAATGTGTCGAGGCTATCCGAGACATCTTGTGTTTGTACTATCTGTGAGTAGACAAAAAATGGAGTTCTCTTCGCAACTCGTGGAGAAGACGTAACTTCTACCAGCCTCTCCGGTGAGTTTTAAAATGATGACCTTTCTTGTACACTTTTGCCCCGCTGGACTAAGCACAGGTCGCACGTTTACAAACATACATGTACTTCTTTACTGTAGTTCTTTTGCTCCCTTTGTTACATGCGTATGTTTTGGAGAACTGGCGGCAGTTAGAGTTGGTGTGATGAGGACTTCTTCCCACATTCACACTGACCACTTCTATCTGATTCTCCCCATGTTGTCGTTCCGGCGTGTACTTGGAACTTTTCAAGAGAGTTACTCGGTCCAATCATTTACATTAGTTGATATTCTTCCCACCTACAAACCGACTTCATGCAGGAAATATCTAATACACCCCATTAAGACAGTTCTGTCTTTGTTATACAAGTTGTGGGTTTTCTTGGCTCGTTGTGTGGCGTGCTTTCTGCAAAGTAAAACCTCTTTAGAAGTCAACGTGTTCGTGCCGCTTTTCAAACAAGTTGCAAGTAAGTCGTCTTTCAATATTACTAACCACTTCTAGTAGGTCAAGGTAAAAATAAAGCGGCAGTCCTCAGGATGGGCAAGCGTGCCGCTGTTTCTAAGGTTGGTTTTGCGTGCAATTCGGTCTTGCCGCGGCTCAAGGATACATGGTCAAGCACATCGGGTCACATCGCCTCTTATCGACAAGTGTGTTGGGTTCTTTTACGAGTGCAGAGGCTTCACGCCTGAAGCTTCCCCTATTCACAAGACCGTCGGCTTTAGGTCCCCGTTCGAAAGTAGGTAGCCCCTACGTTTGTTTCTACGAGCGGCTAGAGCGGCGGTTTCTTTTTTGGGGGGTGGTGGAAGAGCTGTATCCCCGGAGGGACAGCTCGCCCCCCGAACAAGGCCCTCTCCCCGAAAAGAACTCGCCGCTCTAGCTGCTCGTAGAAACAAAGGCTGCCCCACCGTAGATGTCTGCGCGGGAGGCTAGAGAGTAGGAATGTAGTGAGAATCTGACAAAACTTTTCCATCCCCAGTCACTCAGCGCTCTCAAACTGACCGTTGGCAACCTTTCAATCATATCCATCGGCCCCACTTCCAGAAACTGCTAAGCTAGACTGCTCGACATGTTACGTGAGCATTGTGCTCGGAGTGGGATAGATTCGTGACCGCAAACACGCGAGGAACACAGGCCGTAGGCCCAGTGCATGGTATGGTGGAATTGGAAACACGCCCAGCGTAATGTTACAACCACTCACCAGGCTTAAGCAGATGCATTTTGCAGCGTTTTTCATGCGGTACGTTTTCTCCACCTTAGCCTGGCTCCCAAACTCGCTCCTTCACAAAATATGAGCCGACGAGTGTGGAGCGCCGCGAAACTAAATATAGGATGCCACCCAGGCTATCCTCATCTTAGTACAGTTGTATAGATAAAAATGCAAGTATAAATGATTTTATTTCATTCTAAACTGTCTATTCTACGATTACGAAACATGAATATCATTGACAATGTTACCGTATGAATCGAAAGACTAACCTCTACCAGGCTTCAGAAGCGGCTGGAAAGAGAGAAATCGGCCAAATAGACAGATAACATGGCCAATTTCTACTCTTTCCATCCGCTCCTGAAACCTGGTAGACAAAATACACTTCTTGTTCAATTCAAAGAAATTCGAACTACTAAAGAGATTTTGTTCGCTCAATGGCCGGGTCGTCAGTGGAAAGGGAGTGTAACATGTCACTATCCAGACGTTCCTCTCGCAACAACAGAATTAAACCAATATTCCTCAGAGATCAGTAGATTCAGATGAAATTAAAGATTTTCTTGTAGAAATGCAGTTGTTGGAAGTGGGAGGAGTTATGTTCTGAAGCGTGTTTGAGTTTTGAGGGTGGTGTCTAGACAAAGTTCTAGGGGTTCTCCAGGTCGTCTACACCGACGGGATTGGTAGTCTCCACTGAAGTTCTTTCAGAGCTGGAAACATTTTTAGAAATTGGTAAAATCGGTACTTTCTCTGCCATTTGGCAGGCTACCTCCTCTGAAAAATTATGTCCCATTTGGGGCCAATTTCTGCTATTTTTCGACATTCATTTCGGCGCCCAGAGAATTCTAGTGGAGACTACATGACGGACACAATTTACGAGGCGTCCAAGTTTGAATCGCACCACAAAAACGACGCACAAAACGTACACCACAGAGAGATGTGCAAAACGAACCGCGCATTTGCTTGGTTGGATAGTGAGCAGGGTGAGTTTGAACCGACGTGCCGCCAACTTGAGTCCAAATCATATCCTCCTTAGCAGGCTTGCTACAAGAAACCGAGTTCGATCAGAACTGATCAGAACGCGGCACATGATAAGTAATAAGAGCCCAACTAAAGCCTGCTAAGGAGACTACACAAGTTTGCCACCACGCAAGGCGACCAATTTCCTTCGAAAAGAGTCTAGTAGTGACTAAAGTGATTGTCACAGTTTGTACCGAAGTGTCACGGCAGAATTAACGATAATCCCGACTCGGTGAAAGTTTTGAAAGGGAAGTGGTCGTCTGTGTGGTCAGGTCGGCTTGATCTCCGCGCGTGACCTGGAAGTGGGGTCACAGAGGCTCCCTCTGGCCCCACGCCTCGGGTGTCGGTCGGGCGTGAGGCTGTAAAACAATTACACCCGCCCTTGTTATGTTCTCTGTAGTGGTCTGTGAGTAAGGAGTAGCCGTACGTGCAGGCCCTGCAGTGTTGTTTCTATCTTTCCTTGAGTGGCTGACTGGTTTCCCCAATATATGTAACTTCTAGTTGGGCTCCGACACTTAGAGTCTGCAGATGATATTGGCTTTGATGCTATTGTCGGGCTGGTTCTTAGGATGTACCAATTTTTGCTCGAGAGTTGACTGGGGTTTGAAAATTTGAGGCTATGATCGGACTTTGATATCTCTTTGGCGCAAATGAGTGATTTCTTGAAATGAGTGATTACTTGAGTAGAAAAAATCATCATAAAAAAAGACGGTGTTATAGAATTTTTCTCCTTCCCACCAAGTTGTGGAGTATTATTTGTTGTTCACGTGTTGAAGCTGTAAGACAATTTCTACGGTCGCTGGGGCGTAAAAACGGCTTGAATGAAGTAATTACTAAGGAAAACAAAGGATTATCAGCGTTACTTTTGTAAACAAGGGAGGAGGCGGTGCAGAGGAAACGGGTTAATTTGTCCTCCTTAGGGGTTTATTTTTGTCTCACTGACCCGCTGTAAAACACTTAAAACCGCCAATGGGGCGTGTAGGGCCATGAAAGGAGTGATTACTTGAGTAAACAAGGAATCATCAACATACTTCTGTAAACAAGGGGGGGGGCGGTGCTACGGAAACAAGTTCTCCTCCCCCCAAACTAGCGGTGAATTATTTTCAAGTTGTCATTCTGGCCCATGGCCTGCTGTAAAACTATCAGAATCGCTGATGGAGCGTGAAAACGACTAGATAGGAGGAGTGATTCTTCGACAAACAAAGGGTTATAAACAGAGGAGAGGAGGCGGTCCTACAGAAATACGTTCCCCTCCCCCTCAACTCACGGGCATTTATGTTTCTCTGCGTGCCTTGCGCGATTGGGACAGGGTGACCTCCGTACGGTGACGTTTAGGGAACGTGTATGACGATGTTTACACGTCTGTCTCTCCTAATCCGGGCAGTGATTTATGACAACAAGCTCCCACCAATCACCGACCACTCTCGCTGGCCGGCGGTGCAGGACTCACACGGTGATAAGCATCTCCGTTGACAGTTTTTTCTTTCTTTTTGGACAAGTTGTAAATAAGCGCGAACGTCTGGCTGTAACGTCTGGCGGAGCCGACGCGCGGATGCCACGGGAACGACAGCAGCGTCGTGCCCAGGGCACACAGCGTGCACACACACATGCACGGGCCCCTCTGAAACCGCCACAACTAACCGCCTCCGCTTGCACTAGTGAAAGTGAACACAGTCTCGAAAACATGCAAATCTCCGCGCTGATTAGTCTTTTGCCGCCTAAGAATGAATACTATAATTACGGCAGAGTCCGGCTCTTGTGTACACGATCAGCGCCTTCTCACGGTGCACCCCCCCTCTTGTCGCAACCACCCCGGTGTAACAACCGCCCTTTCACCCTGACAATGGGCGCACAGAACTGCAACCGAACGCAGCGCGCTTTTCGCACCTAGACCAATGCGTTGTTTGCTTTGCGATTCAGGCCTTTATGGCTCACGAGTCCGAGCGGATTTGAGCCCGTCTGGCTTCCGTCTGGGAGAAGAAGCCGTTGCAACCCTGCCCGGCCCCGGGACCCCTCACCTTCTTTCTCTAGCACGACCGGGGCCAATAGAGGCCCGCCTGACATCACCAGCACCCAATCCCGCCACTGTTTACTCGCCGCCTTCATGCATATGTTGATCAATTCTGTTCGTCTCGCTGTACTACACCGCCGGAGAGAGCGACGCGAACGGATAATCCAAAAATCCCCTGTTCCCCCACCAAGCCACCACCATGAAGCATGCGGCATCGTAGCGGGGACGTTCTCGCCTCCTCCGTGGTTTGCTCCGTGAGTCACTCGCCAGGCCGTGCGCCCTGAAAATGCCCCCTACAAAAAAGCCCACCAAAGCGAGGTAAGGCGCTCAGACTGTATGCAAATTCCCTATCCCCCCCGTCCGTCCTACCCGTGTTGTTAGAGAGTGTGTGTTATGATCGTTGCAGGCGGCCCGGCTACTAGCTCTTGCCGGGGTACCGGAGCACGGCGTCTGTTATCTTCCCACCCCTCCAGTCCTGTTCGCCCGCAGAAACCGTGCTCTGCTACGGGCTCGGTCGACATGCTGAGCCCGAGCAGCTGCCAGGATTCTGACCCTCTTCTCTCTTCTTCCCTGCTGCCCCCGCCGTCCCATAGGGCGAAGGAGGAAGGCCTGGACTGGGAGACTAGGAATGCACGGTAAGAATATAGTACCTCCCGCTTTAATTATGTGTGCTCAAACGGAGGGGCTCGCAAGGTTCTTCTTCTTCTACCTTTCCTTCCTTTCCCCCTACACCCACTGACAAATCTCACAGCAAAATGTCCCTGTTGGGCACGACAACTGGAGGACAGGCCACCAAAGTTTTCCTTGTCACCCGCCAGCCACCGGCTTCTATATAAAACGCACCCACTTGCTGAAGAACGGCGCACACTCTCACTACATCCCCACAAAAATAAAACACAATTTCACCAACATGGCGTCACTAAAGGCCGCCAAAATCCACAGGAGACCGTAGAAAATTATAGAAGAGGCTCTGCACGGTTGGAGCGAGTCGGGAGAAAGTGTCGACTGCGGGCGAAAGTGTTACATACCATTGCTTGAATAGGCGCGACCGGAATAGAACGCCGGGTGACCTGCTTTTCAAACAATTAGCACTTTCCGTTAAACCGAACTCAGAAGGACAGGCCCCATTGGGCGTAAATTGTGCAGAAAGATGGGAAAATATTACGCCTGGCACTTAAGTATAACCACACACGCCAAGAAAAACTCAAATCATGGAGGGAAAAACAAGTAACTGGGCAGAAAAGCTCGTCAAAACTACCGGCTACGGCACAGGGACACGTCATGCGCCCCCCTTTCACTTTTTAACATGGACCCCAACTCACCGCTGAGAAAGTTTAGGCGGGAAATAAACGCAACTCCATTTCATTTCACAAAGCCATCCTTCAGCGACAATCCTGTCTTAAGACATATCAAGGGAAGGAAACTCCAACTAATAAAGAGTAGAGGCCACTGCAGACGGCCGTTTCGCGCGCCTGTGTGTGTATGAGTGAAGGAGCCAGACGCGAGTTTCACGTGGTAGCACAGTTTCATTGACGGGCGTCGTGATTACTGACCGGCCATGGCACGTGAAGATCATCCACAATATCCCGAACCCGTGCGACGTGAGACGAGCTCGGCTCTGCCACCCTGTGGTACTAGTAGTACAGACAAACACGGGTTACCGTAGCGTTGGGAACGGCATTCGGCTTGGGCAGGGAAAAGGGAGGGGTGAAGGAACTGCTATAACTACACATTGTACATCAGAACGCATCAGAAATGGCGGAGTAAAAAAAAAAAAAAAAAGAAAGCTTGAAAAGACGTCGAGCCCCTTTCCGACATTGAAGTTTATAGTGTAGTACACATGGTTCACATTTCTTCTGTCAATTCTGTAACTGTTTTAACTGTCATGGTGTATGTACGTAAAAGGTTCGGTATAGAAAACGTGCTATAAACGAGTAAGGGGCAATTTTTCTACACAAAGTTGACTGGCACCGAAACACGCCACACCCGACGGCCTTCCCCTTATAACATATTACTTCTGTCATATAAACCCCAAATATCGCGTCTCACTGCATCATGTAGGAGTTTGTTAAACGTTTTATACAACTTGTTATGTCTGGGTTCATAAGCCAAGGCCGGTTAATATTACTGCAAGCGAGTGGATTTGAGCCAAATCCCGGAGAGTAATATCAGGACATATGTCACAACTGTTCCATTCATACGTTACCGATTGCAAGAACTCTTGCCCAACATTTTCACCCAGGACACGTATGAACTCATAAGTAATGTCCCCTGTAACCTGTGCCAACCGTTTGGGGGGATAACAGTTCGATTTGAGGCCTGTGACAACCAGGGAAACGGCAGCACGTAAGTTACAGGTCGGTAGAAAGTTGGTCAGTAGGTTACCGGGTCGGCGCGCGAGGGCGTCCTTCTAAAATTTTGGTCTGTCGAAACTGGTTAAGATTTCATAAGGTTACGTAACGAGAATCAAAGAAGCTATTTTTGGTCAGCAGGTTGTTTGTTTCTGCTGGAATCTGATACAAACACAATAATGGTTTGAGAAGAAAGGAGCCGGGAAAAAGAAGGTCAAGGAACTCCCAGGCAGTTGAAGGGTCATACACGATCTCTTCCTAGCTGACGACGGCCATCTTGAATGCGGTCTACTGTACTTCCTGAAATAACCACTATCTTTTGCTGTATAAGTCGGTGATTTTTCTCATATATTTGATGGCCTTTGTAAAAGCTTCTGTGTCGATTTTTTCTGAAGTGACTTTGATATAAAGTACAGTGGCCAAAAAGATAGGAAGTACAAGTTATGACGTAGCGTTAGCTGTTGTATGAAGGGCAGAATGTGTGAGCTTTTGCCTTTTTAATTTACCCAACATTACCGCTTCCCGTCGGATCACAATGAGTTTATACCCTTCCCCTCCCATGTATGTCAACGAAAATGTGTCCTCATATTATATGTTTATTAGGTCATAGGATAGATAACCTGTACCTAGCCCTTGGTGGTATAAATGTACAATAAGTCTTTCATTCATTCATTAACAGAGGCTTCCTCTACGCAAAATTAAAATATTTTTTACACTTAGTAGTATAGACAGGGAAATTTAAGTTTACAGATATTTACCAACGTTTGATGGGTACTCCTACTACTACTTTCAAATAATTGTTTTAAGGTTCAAGAACTGTTTAACTGTTCAAGAAAATGTTATAAAAGTTATGTGTTAATGTGCAACCCTTTCAGAGCAGAAAATGCTTGGTGGAAGCCATATATTCACAGCTCAATCTTCAGTTTTGCCTATGAAATAGAAGTTAAGTTTGTTTAAGCTTGCTCCATAAACATTAAAACTTAGCATATTTGTGTAACATTCTTAACATATGAAAAATTGGTCATGTCATTTAAAAAATTGACATACACAATGGTTAGGTTAATTGGAAGTGGTCATGTTAGGAAACTATGCCAACCGTTATGACAAGTAGCTATCTATCTATCTTATTTAACTGTGGCCCATATTCACAGAACATACAAAATCAACATTTAGGATTACACAGATACAACAAATTCATGTGCCAGTCTATAATTTAATAATTGTGTCATAAGTAAGAATGTGCCAGTCTATTACTATACAACTTTTCATGATCATCATTACTAAGTATTAAGGCACAACCAAAATGTCCTGAAGACGTAATATCAACTACATCATGAAAGAAAAACAACCTGTAACTCTTCCTTACTCTTTGAATGTGATGTGTGACAAGGGTACAAATGTAGGCAGTTTTGTATTTGAACAAACAGTTTTAGAATATTTTAGAATTCATGTTTGCATTCTTTGTCATTCTTGGCATTACATTGCATCAACATGAAAGTGCAGCTATATTTCATCTCTTCAGGGTATGAAGTATGTAATGCATACTCGGAATGCTACTTAACTATGTTTTTAGTATACCCCATTTAAATCATATATTTCTGGAGCAAAATTAGTTTGCTGTTTTGAATATTTCTCATAAAACTGTCATATGGTGTGTATCTTGACAAGACAGCACTTAGTTTTGTTGATGTAGGTTGCTGATTATATATCCCTCATGTAGATTTTATGTATATCCAGGAATAGATGGAAGATTGAACTAAATTATACAGAAATAGGAGAGAGCAATGATCAGTATAAATTGAAGAAACACTCAAGAACATTGTTGCACAGAATTAGAGTTGTCAAACAAGTAGAGCCCTGTCCCTTTGTCTTAATTCTAGAGTGAATATAAATTGGTTTTTATGATATATATAGATTTCAAGTTCAAGTTCAAAAGTAAGTCTTTCGAGGAATGGTGTGATTGTCTGGTTTTGACAACAATATTCTGTGAGGCAGGAAAGGAAGAAAAACTCAGTCCAGAGTTAAGTTATTTTTTGTCTTTCAGGTAAAGAAAGGCCTAGGTTTTACTACATGTACCATAATCCCTTAGTAGCAGTGTATGTGCGTTTTGATGACATTCCAGTGCTTGTGTCGTCTTGTTGTCTCCTTTCTTGCTTGCTAACTAGAAATCTGGAGTGTAACATATTTTTTGTAACATCTATTTTGTAGGGCAGATAGTTCTGTAACTATAGAGATCATGAAAAGATACCACAGTATGGGAGGAAGCATCCCTGTCAAATGACATGAAACATGCATCCAGCAACAACTTAAGTTAATAAAATGTGTGGTCTCAAAGTTCCTGTACAAAAAATCTGAACCATGTTCCAGTCTTCCATATGGCTCTAACACTATCAATCAAGCAACCTTTTCCTACAACCATCCCTGAAGGAAATGTTGTCATCAATACAAAGCAACTAACTCGTCTCTTGTTGTAAAGAGGACAACTAGAGAAACACAAAAACAGTAGCATTTTGACAGTCTGATGATTTGAATGGCAACATTGCCGAGAGCAAGATATAATTTCTGTCTGTCTGCCAAACATTTCCTAGATTGGTTTTTGGTTCAAATTCAGACCTAAGACATAACACAAGGAACTATGCCTCACCAGTACAAATTTTTTACTTAATCCTTGTCCTTGTTCAGGAATACTGACCCTTATGTTGGACCTAAAATTTAAATCATGTTATATTTGCCCAAACAGATGAGCTTTCCTGCTAGGTTGTTTTGTTCCTATTGCTATGTTTTCACCCCTCCCTCATTGCTTCTAGTGTCTGCACCCACAATTGGTTCTTGTACTGGGGAGGGAGGGGTTGTGTCTGACAGACTTCGGTTATTACAAAAGTTGGCAATATTCAGAGCGTGACAATGCAGACATTTTCTTGTATTTGTTAACCTAGCTTGTGCTGGCAACTAAGTTGTGGAATTGGGCAGGGGAACATTCAGAGCAATGCAAAACCATTTTCTATGTTTCCTTTCTGATTACAGTAACATTACATGTATTTCTTAACCCACCTTAGTTGTGTCTAGGTTGTGCTGACAAATAGTTGTAGAACTGGGGAAGGGAAGATTCAGAGTTTAGCCATGCAAAAACATTTTCTTTTTGTTTCTTTTCTGATATATACATATTTCTTAACCCACCTCCAATATATTTGTATCTAGCTTGTGCTGGCAAATAGTGGAAGTGGAGAGGGGATTATTCAGAGTGCAGCCATGCAAAAACGTTTTCTATGATGCTTTTTTGCTTCCTTTCTGCTACATTCTTACCCCAAACTCTAGCATCATGGTTGTTGAAATGGGGAGGGAAAAATCTGACAGACTTGGGTTATTACAAAAGTTGGCCGGCAATATTCGAAGTGTGGCGATTTTATTGGAAAGCGGTGCAGGCACGTTTGATTTCCCCCCAGGTTGACTCGCCGACCCATTCAGAGCCGTGGCCGTTGTAGTTGGCTTCCAATCATCCCGTCATTGGCCACGCTAGGATGTCCTGGGGGTCACCTTTGCACCAGGCCCTTTTCAAGCCCGGCCACTTTATATCTAATGAAATATTATCAACTTTATGCACCTGTTCGACCCAGGGAGCAGCAAGTTTCTGATGCACGATTATGGGCTGGGACTGGCCACCGCTAGGCTGATGGCAGCGGTCTGGTTTCCACAGTGTTTTGCAGCTGCAAAACATCAGGACAAACCAACAGGGTGGGTGGGAATGGGGAGGGTCAGCATTTCAGCACTCTGAACATGGACTCAGAGTGGAAAATCTCACCAGGGAAGTTGTCCAGCCCTCTTGAGCAACCAAATTTTATTCAAAGCAACCAGGTCATAATTCTCTATTTTATCCAATAAGTATTGTAGACAAATTCGCATTTCTAATGTGGCTAGGCAAACCTTCCATTGCAAAATATGGTCTGTTCATTTATTCCTAGTATAGCTCAAAAGTGAGGAGACGTTGCATTTATTCAATGTTAGGTAATGTAGCTTGTGTTTAACAACTTCAAATCTGTCACAGTCTTAATACATTTCTTAAGTATAGATGGTCATTACATATTACACATTTTACAACGTTGTTAAACCAGAATTTTATCCCCAACATATGTTGTCTATTTGTTGGGGGATATAATATCAATCATAATGAGACACAGAATGAGACAATAGTAGTACTGGGCAACCCAAAATTTTACCCAGGTTGCCTACCATAATGTGCATTCGTAGCTGAAAAAGTATTTTGAACCCTGGTTCGATCTCCCTCTAACCCCTTCGCTTCAGAGCGCATTGTTACATTCTCCTTCAAAAGCGGGCCTCCATCCATTTTCCTACTAAGTGGCAAAAACATGGAGGTTTACGGCCCCTTAGGTTCCATCTCGTCAGAAGTCCGAGCTCAGCCAAGCCCCTCTCCAGCACGCAGACAATTGCAGCTAGGGGCTGGTAGCGACCCCAGTCTGCACTAAATCTCTGTGTGCCTGCCTCAATACCTGCAACATTAGTATCATAAAGAAGAAAGCGTCATAAATATTAGAGCATGTCTGGGACGCGAGCTTGCTGAATGCTCTTGCCTGCCCTGCCCCACAGTTCAAAGTCCCATTTAAGCTGCTGTAGTGTTGAATCGATGGCAACTTTAGGCAAGAGTTGTCCGGATAGAGATGGTATAATTCCCCTTTATCATGCTGGCGATGTATTATTGCAAACTACGTCAGACCGCCGCCATCTCTTCAGGTTAAAAATTGCAGGGGAGGTCAACACAATATGCTTTGGGTTCAAGCATCCTTCGAGGGGACTTACTCACGAATTCTCTTCCCGCAGTCTGCATCAGAACGAGGGAAAGCTTTCTATGGAATGCATTTATCCTGAAGATTTGGTAAAAAGGTAGCGGCTATGAAATATTGATGGGGTTTTCGGGTCTTGAGCCCAGGATGGGCAAGGCTTCTGGGCCCATTTTCCGAAATCGTCCACATTTGTCCGCCATGTTAACTAGTTTGGCTTGCGGCGCATTTTAAGGGCGTTGTAGACGTCCATGTCAGCTTAGTCAGCACGCCTTACAAGTCAGCCTGACCCGCTGACTCTACTGTCTAGCTAAGGTTTCCCCCTCCCTAAAATAGCCCCTCTGGCCATTGCCACTGCCATGTTTTTGATCTTGAGGATGTACATTTGTAGTGCAACAACCTGGCCTGTAAGCGGTGTGCACACACACACACAGGGGGTCTCTAGCGCTATACATATGTTAGTTCACACATCCACCATGTTGGTTAGTAATTCAGAGTGGTGACCTCTCTGCTGCAAAAGGTTCAGTCTCAACAGCACTTTCAGCCGCATTAAAATGCCGTCAATCCGTGTGTGTGGCAGGCAGGAGGTTCCACAGGAGGTTTAGTGTTCAAAACTACTTTGCTCTAACAGGCCGCTCTGCAAGATGCGAGAGAGATTACGTCATGTCTGCCTTAACATGAGGGTCGCTGCCACCTAAATATTGTCACAGATGTCAATCTTCCGTCGAGAAATAGTGACATTTGGCCATGGGTACATGTACTGTACCCCACTGGAGCCAGGCCAACGCAACGTCTACTGTGACATTTTGCGAGATATCCTGACAAATAGCTCATCCATTGTCCTGAGAACGGTGGGGGTGTGTTGCTGCACTTGGGGTCCTATTGTTTCCTTTCCTACTTCTATCCTATGATCCTTTGGGTCAATCCTTCCACACCCTACATACATGTAGTTGAGGTGATAAACATGCAACAGTGTTGGCCCACTGAGCCATAAGGTCTTTTTAAGCATGGCACAGGGTTTCGCATAAAGGTTATGGTGTCTATTTTGCATTATTGGATGCCTGGCAGTGTGACATCTTCACTACCCATACATATCTTTGACCCTCATGTCACCAGGGACCACGCTGTACTATACTCTGATGCCGGCAAAAGGAGATTTTTTGGAAACAGCTAAGATTTAAGTTCTCCCAAGAGAAAAATTCCTGCAGAAGGAGAACTTTGCTTTGTGAAATTTCACTGCTATAATCTAGGAGGGCTGAGGACATTGTGGTGTAGTGGGCAAACTGCCAGCACTCCGAAGGTCACGTGACTCCTACACACACACACACATACACCACGCAGGCGGGCCAAACATGGCGGCATTTATCACAACAGGCAACAATCCCCAGCCACAATGTAGTGAATATAACGGGCGAACCCCAGGCTGCCACACTGGCACACCTGCAGGGGAATATTGCTATGTTTTGCTACATTTGCAATGGAAAGTTAGTTTGGGTTGGTTCTTCCCAGGGAGGGGTGGGACCTGCATTTGGAGAGCCCTGGTCTTCCCCTCAATTAGACTTGTGCCTTTGACACGTTCCTGTAAAGACGAAGGGTTATGGATCTATGTTTGTGAGACTTGGAAGAACAACCTTAATTAAACGTGAATATCATGACTTTACAATGGTGGCATTACCAGGTTATCTGTTGTCTATTTGGTGAGGGTCTTCAGCTCAGAATTTTAAACAGACACACCTGCCAGCCATGCAAATATGGTTTAATTCCATATAACAGGCACATTGTCAAACATACATGATTACATTGATAGGTTGCTGTATTGTTCAAATGTGCAGAAAGATAATTTGAGAAAGCTAGGATAAGTGAGAAAAAGAATTAAGGCATAAATGCATTCCTCTACAGCCAATTATGATAGAGAGTGTAGTCTGTGTCTTAGCAGTGCTTGAAGGGTTCTTTGTTGTGCTTAGATAAACACAAATACTGTTAATGCCCAATTGTTTGCCTTACACACCATTTACATGCCCACTCCAGGTGATAAAATGACAGCCCAGGCTTTCTGTGTTTACTTGTAAACAAGACGGATGTAGGCACAATATCCCATGGACACTTGCACATATGTAGGTCAATAGGTCAGTCTTGCACAGAAAAGGTATGAACAGTTTATTTCAGGTGAACACTACCTATTAAAAGCACAAATGTTTAAAAAGAACAAACTTCAGTAGGAAATAGTCTCCTGCAAAGAGGTACAGGAAGGAAATTTTTGTCCCAAAGTCCGGGTTGAACGACTTATGATTATAAATGAAGGGACAAAGTGCCCTTACCTCAGACAAAAGTAGGACAGGCATGTAAGTCTGCTAATGACGCATCTGTCTGTGCCCTCAAGGCATCTCAAGTCTGTACCAGTTCTGAGGAGACAGACAGTTGAGTTGACCTCTTAAGTTTTGGTTGATATCTTAAAGAGAGCGAATCTTAAACTTTATTCTGGGGCAATTCATTGTAAAAATGAAGCAACAAAATAAGATGAAAGTGGAACCTTGATCTGACTGTTTACTCTCCCTGAATCTGTATGTACCAAGGTACAGACTTCCACTCATATTCTGTTTTCATGTTGATCTTCCAGTAAACCGAAGAACCAACAAAATAGATTAGTGTGGCTAATCAAAGAAAAAACTATTCAAGAAAAGCTAAAGGGTACTAAGATCCCAATGGAAAGAAAGTCTTGTGCAGAGGAATCTGAATAACTGGGAAACAAAGGGGGTAATTAAGTTGTCAGGACCTCAGGCAAAAGCCGTAGAGGTAGTATAATAGGCAAGTACACCGTTAATAAAAAGATAAAAAATATGATGATAAAAATTAAAGTCAGTGAGTGAGCGTGTCTGGGCCTTTAAGGCATCTTAATCATCTAGTAGTCTTTACATGATCACCTGACAGCATCACCAAACTAACAGGTGTCCTTGGTTGTCAAGTGAATGGAATGAATAAACACAGAGGTCTGGGAGGAAAACTTGATCTATGTTTTACTCTCTGCTGCTGTGTACCACTTTACAGATTTTCGCTCAGACAGTGTGTTTTCATGTTGGTCTTCCAGTTCAGCGTTATCATAAAATAATATAGCCAACAAAATAGATTAGTGTAGCCTATGAATAAAGAAAGTATCCATCTGTTAATAATTGGTCTATCTGTGCCTTGAAATCATCTTCATTGTGTGCCTATAGTCTTGGCAGTGTCACCTGAGGAGACAGGTATGGCTCCCCAAGAGGACAGGTGCCTTGTTGACATCTTGAGGACACAAACTTGTGTAATTTGCAGTTGACCAAGTGCCTATAGACCTTGTCCAGAAGCTGGTTGGTGTCAGACAGGCCAGTTTGTGGTTGCCTTTTGGTAATGCCTTACATCTGGCTTATGTCATGTGCAGGAGGTCTTTCAGCGCTCGTGACTGCGCCTGTTTTAGGCGCATATGCGCCCAGAATTTCGAGAATGCGACTAGATTTGAAATCACAGGCGCACGGTGCTCCTAGAAAAAATCAAGTCATTTTTCAAAATAAGTGCTTACAAACCCAGGTAAAGCTACAAATTTTGTGGTAACAATGACCCATTTTCCATTAAGAAATGTTCATAGAGAAGTTCCATCCGTAGTCAACTTGTTTTAATGCGCCTATAAACGCAAAATTTTATCCAAAACGCACGCGAAGTGATCGGCCGAGACGAAAACAACAGCGGCCATCTTGGATTCTCGCGATCTCACTGCAACGACCTCTAGCGACATTAGTGAGAACTGCAGGGTTACTGACATCGGTAGAGAGCCGATAATGAAGGTCTCATTCCGCAATTACTCCGCGTGTAGGGGCTAAAAGAGTCCGGTTAAAAAAAGAATTGGGCCCGAACAGGGTGAGTTTATGTCCATCATAAATTCCCTTTCATCGCTCAGACCTGATCTGAAAAAGATTTGAGATGGAAGCTTGTTTATTACTGACAGGATCAGGCAGGGAAGTTTCGGCATCCGATCGTTTGTCGGACGTGGACGCTGTTTTGAGCTGAGTACTGCGGTCGGGCACTGTGAGCCGCGAGAGGGCCTCTTGCGGATCATGGGTAATTGCAGTTATACATGACGTAAATATCGAAGGTTGGGTTAGAATTGGGGGAAAAATTTTTTATTGTTTAAACGACATGTGTGCTTGTTGTAGAAAGCAAAATACCGTTCACAATACTGTTTTTTAATTGGATTCACAGCCAAAATCGTGGCGTATTTTAACATGTAAGTCAATGGAACAGCGAAACTGGCGAATGAGACCTGAAACAAATTAAATCTAGCACCGCGTTTCCGCCGCTATTTTATCTCTTGGCCAAAATTAATTACTTCTTTGCTATTGCTATATAAAAATTGTACCAGGCTGAAAAATAGTTTTTTTTTTTTTAAATTTTATACAACTGTATAAATGTTGTTTACTAGTGACTCTGTAATAATATATAGTAATTTTGCATGTGTTCTTCAAATTGCATGTGAAATGTATGACATGGGTTTAGGTCCAGCAGATATAGATTAGACTGCAAGTGACATACACCTCAATGGCCTGTAAGAGCATTTTCAAATGAACGTTGTTGTCAATTTGGACATTTTCCGGGGGGTACATTTATTTGAGGGGGGGTATGTTTATTAGATTTTGAAGTTTTTCTGGGGTGTACTTTTATTCCGGAGGGTATGTTTAATTTATTTGGGAAATGAGAGTAATATTTTTCGGCAGCTTTATAATTACAGTATCTTCTTGGTATCTCTATTTCACACAATTTTCTCATGTTCAATCAAGGAGGTTTGACCTTTTTGGTTTAATAAAGTAAATAAAAGGTTACATTTCTCTATACATGCAAATCGCAGCAAGTATTATTTTACCTTTGCGGGCAGTGTAGTACCCTGAACACAGTATTCAACATTTCGTGCAAAGTCCTGCAAATTACGTCAATAGGATTATTTTTCTGGTGGTGCGCCTAGATTTTTGCTGGTGCGCCCAAATCTTTTGGTTTAGGAGCACAGTGCTCCTAAGTCAAAAAGTTAGTCTGGAGCCCTGTCTTTAGACATGTCTTAGACAGGGAGGTCTTTTCCAGACTTGCTTGAAGGAACCCCAGAGGAAGGAAAGGAGGTTAGGAGGGCATTGTCCCCATCTGGGGTCACAGGAGTTAGTTCCATTGAAGAAGATAAGGCAAGACAGCAGTCTTCTTGTCTACAGTGCATACCAGAACATGTGAAGAAGGACAGTGTGTTTTACTTCTAGTAAAAAATGAGGGGAAAAAAGATGTAAACAGAGGTCTAAATAGGAAAACTTTAATGCACTGTACCAACATACTTTCTCCTCAGGCTCTGTTTTCATGATGTTCTTCCAAAATAGAAAGTTTGGCATAACAAGTGCCTTTCAGAATGTCAATGTTACAAAGATGATAGATTCTCTCATTACAGTACTAGCAGATAACTGCACACAGTCATGTGGTGGCACCGACATACCTGCCATGACAGCACAACAACATGGATGACCTAACCCTTTTTTCAAGGTCACCTGGAGAATGTTACAGACTTCTGTCGAACACAAAGCCTTACCTGCTTTTAGTAAGCACCGCAGGTACTGTGTATTTGTTGGGGGAAATGACAGCAAAAGTGTTTATTCTTCAGTTTTGCTTTATTTCTGCATTTTGCTCTGGCCTGGTTAATGTAATAAGAGTCTCCTTATCATACATTTGTAGTTTCCTTGCATATCATTTCCCTTTTAGAGCATAATCTTCTATTGTGAGCATCCATTGTGCCATTTATGGTTGGTTTGTTCTCTTTAGCATCATTTGTTACATGACACTGTTACCTGTGACATTCATGTCAGAGCAGGAGGTTTTGTGACTGATGACCTGAAAATAAGTGTTGTAAACTAATAAATCAAGGCGGCTTTGGTTCAAGTTGTTATTTCTTTGATTGGCTTTTTTGCAAAATCTCAGTCTGTGTGCATATACAACGTTACATATCATTTTGTTTCTCCTGTTTGGCCCTGGTTCACAACACTAGTAACGGGAGGGGTCCTAATTCCGACCTATGTTCCATGCAAACGCACATACCTTTGTTAATAGTTTGTCTGACAAAAAATCTCCGCAACATGAGCTTTAATATTGAAAGGTAACAACGATTACAGCTGCACAACTGTGTTTTTCACTTCAATGGGGCGCCTTGCACCCAAGCGTAATGGTTCGCGAAACTTACATGTATGGCAGGTTTTTGGTCATTTTGCCGGTGGAACGTTCTATCGCAATAGGGGCGCCCTAATCCTGACCTAGTAAACACAGGGCGATCTGTGGAGAGAGTTGAACTATTTAAGATACACACTTATTTACTAAAACAATCTACAACTGTTTTTCTGTCCCAAACAAGTTCTCTTTTTACCATTACACTCCAAAGTGGCTGTTTCAAATCTAAACTGTCATGGCAATTCGCTCGTCAACCACCAAAGAAGTGTCGAATTCAAACAGATTTTTCACTCGTCTGTTGTCGGAGCGTCCGAACTGGAAAAACGTTGTGAGCTTACCGTTATCAACACAACAACTTTGTCCATTCCTGTGGGAATTTATAGGCACATGCACCCATGCATAACGCCGCAACAATGATTTTTCCAACTAGTCCGGAATTAGGGGTAGGTCGGAATTAGGGCACCCCCCGTTACTGTTTCCAATATTATCCAAGACAGCATTGTGAAAATTTTTTCCACAAATACATGGGTGAATGACCTTTCCTCTTTATATATGTACATCTCACATCTATTTCAGAGCTTATCTTTTGTTTTTGTTATTGGTATTTGTTTTCTTTGCCCAGTCTTACTGTGAACAGAATACAAACTTAAGAGTTCATAAGTAATAGAAGTAAAATAGAATTTAATTGTACCAACAAATTATACAAAGTTAATTTAATGAACAATAATAATGGTACATCGTAAATATGTTATCAATAAATCATGGTGGAAAGACAAACAAAACCAAATCGACAAAACCAATTCATTTAATAAAATCCATATCAATTTACTAAACCCAATTCCTGTTGCTCCAACTGTTGCTGGATAAGTCTGAGAAATAACTAATTGAATTGGTATGGGCTAAACTAACATTTACAGCAAATCCTGCGAACATCACAGCAAGGTGTTCCACTTGGAATGTCCATATTGACATTGACAGAGGTCATTCTGAAGCTGTTTCAAGGTTAAAGATTGTGATGCAGTAACGTTAGAATTCTCAGGTGACGTCCGCAGTCAAAGCCAAGACTTTACACACCTTGATCCAGAATTGCCACTTTCACTTTTAGATTTGATTTATCAGGTTTATGCTTAAGGCAGTAATTCTCACTTGCATTTTCATTCCATACACCTGTGCAGGTGAGAATGGTTCTGTGCTATGCTGTAGTGATTAGCAATCCAGCTTCTAAAATTACATAGATGCATGTTTTCGTATCCTAATCATTCTGCATTATCAAACAACAGTTGAGGATTCATTAAACCAAAGAGAAATAATTAACACATCTGTCAGATGTATGCAATTATTACATTACATTACATGTATGTATTGTAGAATAGTAGGTGATCTCAGTATAGGTGATATCAATAATGATGGCTTCAGTCATGCAACTCTATGCTCAAAGGCTAGTTGCAAGTAAACAATTAATAGTGTACAAGAACAGACAAAGTACAAAACAAACGAGTTACTCCCCTACTCCGACACCCTCAAGTCCCGACACCCCCTAACCCCAAACCTAGCTCCAATCCACCCCTATATATATATATATATATATATGGTCCAACATGAGTCAGGAACGTACAGGTGTCAGAACATAAGGGCCATCTCTTAACAAAAGTGTCAAGTCTACTATAAGAATCTGTGTTAACGTTAATTATAATGATTGTTGTAGTCTTAATTTAATTCTTTTAACATTGTACATAATGATACAAAAGTATAACATTATCCATTTGCCCCTCTATACATGTAGTTATATTGTTTTACTTTACACAGCCCTTGTGAGCTAATGATCAGTGGTAACCTTGTATTGCAACACCCCTATGTTCCTGGGTACATGAACACCCTTACATGTATGTTCCGACACCCCTATGTTCCAACAACTCAACCCGTGTTCCGACAACCCTAACCCAATATTGGAATGTAGAGGTGTTCGAACATTGGAGCATCAGAACATAGGTGCGTCGAAACATAGGGGTGTCCCCAAGGTCAGTCACAAAGTTTATGCCCCCCCTCCCCCCAAACAAGATGATTACCAAGTACCATCTTTCAGGAATCACGATCAAATAACTGTCGCGCAAACATTTACGTTTTTTTTACGATTATAGGAAGCATGCAAGCGTTCTGACTGACTAGGTTCATTTCATGTCGTAATCTTTCATGAAATCCTCCTGGAAGGTAATTCAGGGCTCTTAGGTGGGTATTTATTGCAAAAATGACACGTTCCATAAAAACGTAAAATGTTTAAAGATTTTCCATTAGCATCAGTGGCCTGGGGTTGGTGATCGCTCTCGTTCGACGTGCAAGTTTCCTCAACTCTCATGCAAACCCGTTTTATCGTTGTCAGTGCAGACATTTTAAAGCTGCGGAGGGCAATAAATTTTAACCATTCTACAGCGGAATTAATAGTTCTAAAATTGATATCATTTCAAGAAATAGTTTTCTAATTTTGAATTTGACATCTAGATGTACTTTTCATGAGAAATACTGGAGATATATGTGATCTGTCGAAATGTTGTAAATCAATGACATACTTATCTACCTTTTTGCTGCTTTAATTCGGAGACAGCTACAGGCATGCAGTTATGAAATTGCCGAGTAATTAGTGACTGCCTGAGGCTCAACGTGACCTGAAGGGGGCCCTATATTTGCAGTGGGAAAATAATTGCTTTAATCATGCTCCCTGTTGAGAACCAAATTCCTGTATCTATGCTGCTCTCCACCCCCTTTTAAACACCAGGAATAGGGGTGGGAAGGCAGTATACATGTAGATGTCATTTGCATTTTCAGGTTTCCCCAAATAGGTGATAGAAGGGGCTGTTCTTTGGTACAAATGGATTGATTTAGCTTGGGGTTCCCCTGCAGGGCTGTATGTGTAGCTATAGGTTTATGCTTCCTCCTTAAGCCCCTGTATATCCCAATCAGTCGGGACACCTCCCTCTCAGAGAGGGCAACATGTAAAATTTAATGTTCGGCAGTTGTTTGCACACAGGCATGGGGGTAGGTGACTTTCACCAAGTTACCTGCTGACTTTCTGCGCAAACACTTAGGCCACACCAAGTTGATCTGTTGGTTTTCAGATTTATGAAGCCTAATAATATGCTGAACCAAGGATTTGGCTGAAATGGACAAACAACATGAAAACAGAGTCTGAGGGGAAAGTCTGATATGACTACCCTGGTACACACAGTTTCAGGGAGTGAACATAGTAAATATCCTTTGTTGTATGGGCTAATGTACAGGCATACAAATACAATAGTAGGAATAAAGTACATATAATGACAGGGCTTGTAATACGTAAATCCAAATATAACCAAATTCAACTTTTACCCTCGGCTCCTTGTTTACATCTCGTCCTCGAACCAAGACAATGCAGTGGTGTGGCCTAAACATGAACAAATTTCTGTGCCCAACAAGGTTGTTCTGGAGCCTAATGTGGTAGCATGCCCACGCCAGACAGACAGGCGGTGGTGTGTGTGTTATCCCACAGCGTTTTAATCTGCGCTGCCAGTGGTATCAGAAATATTTGATTATCTTGGAAGGTAGCAGCATGTCACATCAATCTCCTTCCTGACATGTTCATCGGTCTGTCAACTTTCGCAAGGCTCGGAAAAATAAAGGACGAGGCATAGCCATTCAATTTCCCAGCAGCACACTGTTACGATGTAAAGCTGAGGGTAAGGAGTACCAGACCTTAGCAGGGCTTATTTTCCAAGGTGGTAATTATGAAGTGATCTTTCCCATTTCAGATGTAAATCCTCCCCTCACTGCCTCTGTCAGCACAGAACCTTTCACAAACGTGGCCGTGGCTGAGTCGAGTTGATTAAGTCTCGTTTGACATGTAAATGAGGGAGCGGGGAGGCCCGGGGGTCAAGTGTAGCTTGTGGGTTGAATGTTATCATAGTCTGCCCAGACGCTGGTTATGTACGGGCTGCTCCAGCATGTTGCATTCTCCCGTTGTCTGTTCCTCCAGTGTGCTGGCGCTGCGCAAGGAGAAGTCGAGGGATGCCGCAAGAAACCGACGGGGAAAGGAGAACTACGAGTTTTACGAGCTGGCCAAAATGCTGCCATTGCCGGCGGCAATCACCAGCCAGCTGGACAAGGCCTCCATCATCCGACTCACCATCAGTTACCTGAAGATGAGGGACTTCTCTGGGCAGGGCGACCCCCCCTGGAACACCATCATGGACTGTCCCCCTCCCAACAAATCTGTCAAAGGTAAGAACCATTGGACTTACCCATATACTGTTGGGGGGGGGGTGTTTTTTAAACGTGGCTTGCTTGGGTGCTTCTTGTCCAACAAATCTGTCAAAGGTAAGAACCATTGGACTTGCCCATGTACCTTTTTTTGGGGGGGGGGTTCTATCTGGTTAGGGTGCATTTTTTCCCAACAAATCTGTCAAAGTCAAGACAATTTATTTCGTTGTTGCTCACATTCGTGAAGATAATTTGCTGCATTGAAAGAACAGGAGGAAAATGCCAGAGGAGAAAATTTGTACTTTTGTTCTCACAGTTTCAGGGCTGCAGTTTTAGGGAGCAGATGTAGTAAGGTCTTACTATATTGTTTTGGGAAGAGGTGTTTTTGAAATGTGGATTCTCTTTGTGCAATCAGAGGCATGTCTGGTCTGTCATATGCACATGGTATTGGAGTGCAAGCACAATCATGATGATAAAATTGATGGCTTGCACATGTACATGTATGTGCATAAGCAGCTGGGTAATAAATAAGTTTACTGCAAGGAAAAGACAATAGAGGCTCGAAAGCTAATTGCAATCAACAGCTGGCAATAACAGGTTTAGGACAGTGTACTGTATAGTCTGTATTATATCATTGAGTTCTTTGATTTCTAGAGGTGGTATTTTATTCTTCTTTGAATAAGTTGACTAACCGTAGGGCTTATGTTTGGGAGTTGTTTTTAAAACCTTGCCTTGTTAGGGTCTGGGTGCTTTCTGTGTAATCAGACAGGCATCTCTGCTCTTTCACATGCTCCCGACACTGAACTCCGGATAATGAAATTGTCGACTTGTACGTAGGGAGGCCCTTTACACAGCAGAGTCATATGACGGGAGTATAATGGGATCTGTAATGCTCAGATGTGAACCGTTATGTAATTATATCAATCTGTCCGGGACTATTTATTGTCAATTTGATGTTACAAGCCAGGGCCTGTACCTGCAGCAGGGTTGATCGTATCTCGGTGCTGCGTCGTAATTTTAGCAGACAATTACCCGGGTATCTTTTGTTCCGATCACGACGAGTAAAAGGGTCGGCACTCTGGCATTATTAAGCCGACTGCAGTTGCTCCGATCCAATTGGCGGGGCAGTATCCCTGCCTTAATTTTGCATTATTAGTAGGTCTCCCATAGTTTATTTCCTCAGCGCCGTTTCTAAATGCGTTGAGTAGTCTAAGCCTGATTGTGGTGTAGGCCTGAGGATTGGGACGTCAGCTCGGATGTTATGGTAGCCCACACCAAAGGCTGGTGGTGAGCCTGTGTTTGGGGGAAGGTGTGTTCATACACTGTTCAGGGCTGAAGGGAATTCTCCTGCCATGCCAGTAAATTTCTTGTCTCTTACTAGGCGTTTTATTACAGATGGACTGATTACATATTACTAGTATTTTATTACTAGGTATTTCACCTTGAATAGCTCTGAAGAGGGTGGTACACTGAGGTCTTTACCCCCTGAACAACTGGCACTTATACAAAAATGTATATAGAACCTGGATCCCAGTTCATAGTGACTGTGATGACCATTATTAAGAATTTTCGAAAAATTCCTGGAACTATGTGAATTCAAAACATTGTCGATCATTTGTTTATAATGCAGAGTCACAAGCTGGCTGGCTGTCAAAACCACAAGCACAGTGTGAGATACCAAGGAACAGAACAAAGAAATAAACAAAATGATAAGGCAAGGAAATGGCACCAGCATGGTATTAGCGATATGCAAGTCTCAGTATGTAAAAAGTCCTGTATAATCCTTTGTAAAATCCTAGCAGGTAACTATATATATTATGCTTTTGTTGTTTTTGTGTATTCAAGTTAGGTAACAAACTAGAGTTCCACGACCTTACACCTTTGCCAAACGATGTTACCCTTTACGACTGAGGAATTATAAATGTTTCTCATTGATTATGCAAATAAGATCCTCATTTGCATGAATTATACCAGTTGATCACATTCTCCACCCAATGACAGTCTTATAATTATCTTAACAAAGAAGGCTATTCCAGCCTTTCCTCATGAATTATACAAATGAGGTCCTGATTTGAATATGTTATGTTTAATGATATTCACCTTCACTTAACTTCCAAATGCAGCAAGTATTAAATTTTTGGCAGTTGCCACTATAGAATTATCATAGCATTTTCTCATGAATTTTATGCAGATTAGGTCTTCATTTACATTATTGATATCTGCAAATGTTCCTCTTGTTCTCAATTACTTATGTCATAAGTTTGAATAGTCCTATCATGGAATGCGCGTTATGCGTCAGATTTATACAATTTCATTCTTGATTATGCAATTAGATGCTGATTTCCATAATTGTCATCTAATTATGTCAAGCATACACGCACGCTACTGAAAACATAACCTTCTTGGCAAGGTAATAAGAGAGATAAATTTATAAATCATGTATGGATGTAACTATTATATCATGAAGCTCATGAAAAGTGCAGTGACTTTCACAAGGTAAACCATAAACTACAAAATAGAAATACAAATGAATCTTAAGATTTTATTTTACTCAACAATAAGGGCTAGCATATATATGTTAAATAAATATATAATATCAATAAATATATAATATCTTGTTACAATCACTGAATCAGGTGAGACTTAAATTGTGTTTTTTTGTATCTTTTCTAATAACAAGCAACTTTTACATATTTACCTAATTTAAAGAAAAGTTGTAAGAGAGATGTATTCACATCTGCTTGTGGTATCGAGTCTCTTGAAATTTGTTATAGGAGGACGCTTTTGATAGAATCGAGAAGTGGCCATTGTACTGGCCTGCTGGTCAGGAAAACTAGACAGATATCACATATCGATTCCTGATCATCTTGGTCACGGTCATCAAAAATATCTTAAAATTTTCATGTCTTAGGGACTGTTAATGCTCCAGAACTATTGATTTATTGGCTATTGTTATATATTATTGATCTGTACATTAGAAGGCCAATACGCAGGCTGGTGGGTTAGTGAAGTTGAAGGGGTCATGAAGTTTAACAGCTTTATTGCAGGAAGCTGAGTAGTTTTAGGGGGTTCATGAATAGATGAATTCTGACTTTCACAGACCACGAAAACTGCCTGCACACAAGGGAATGTATATTATAATCTGGATGTCTTGTTTCCAGTGTGTCTGCTTGTGTGTTTGGCTGTGTTTCCAACTTGTTATTTTATGCACATCGGGGTCACTGCCAGAAAATGTACCTTGATAAAGAAATGAAATCTGCATATGGTCCTATAATGCAAAGACTTTCAGTTTCCAGCGTCGATATCATGTGGAAGTATTTCTATCAACTGCCAATGTTAGTGAAACAAATGACATAGGACAGCCACAAGGTTTCCAACGATTGGATTTTTAAAAGGATACTTGGCATCCTAGTTAAGCCCTGGCAGCTTCTCTTATCTCTGGGTTCAAGTTCATTCAAGTTCACATCACTTTCAACTGCCCAGAAACTCTAAATACAAATCAGCCTGTGCCTGCGTGACATAAACAGAACATATTCTTATTTACATGCGTTGAAAAACACACAGTGCGTTGTTTGCCGTAGTATGACATTGAGCAACAGAGCTGTGACCCTCGTCTGTGGCGGCAGCTCTCATTGGCTGAGAGCCACCCTGTCATGCTTACCCCTGCCCCCTGGTGTGTGCATAGGGCAGCCCTCAAGCCATTTATAAGTCTATCTGTCAAAAGCAATTGGTTCTACCACACAAAAATAAACAACTTTGTTGCATCATACTACACAACAAAAATTGGTTTTGTAAAAAAGCAGTGTAGTAAGAAAATTCAGGGTAGGAAAAAAGAAGAATTAGTATAGCATATATTGTGTAATTTGCTTGCCTGTCTGTCTAGCCTGGTGGTAATACCACACACACAGCCGGTTGCCCTATTTACATGGCAATAATTGATATCTTACAGCATCTGACATGATGTACATAAATCTGCACCTTAATGAGGTTTATGGTCTTTTGGGGTGCAGTTTTCAAGCAGAATAACTCCATACATTAGGGGACAGGCCAATAAGCATATAGGTCGTGGGGGGGGATGAAAATATCAGCATGAGGTAACATTTACTAATTACCTTCGCCAAGAAGGTTATGTTTTCGTGGTCGTGTGTCTGTGTGTGTGTGTGTGTGTGTGTGTGTGTGTGTCAACAGCATAACTTGAGAAGGCTTAGATGGATTATCTTGATACTTGGTAGGTGGGTAGGTCTTCATGAGACCTCAAAACGATTAGATTTTAGGCCCCCTGGCGGCTTGTTATGGTACTGCACCGGAACTTCCGGTTTTGATATCTCATGATCTGGACATGCTAGGGTGATGATTTTTGGATGGTAGGTAGCTCTTATGCTCGGGAAGAAGTGACATAACTTTGGGCCCCCTAGCGGCTTGCACTGGAACTGCAGGAGCATTTGTATGAAAATGTTTAAAGTAGGATAACTCAATAACCGGTCGACGGATCGTCTTGATATTTGGTATGTAGGTAGCTTAAGTGATGCTTGACAAAATTAGATGACAATTATGCAAATTAGGATCTAATTTGCATAATTAATAAGGAAATTCTATAATTCAGCTACCTTCCATGATAGGACTATTATACCTTGTGACATGTGTAATTAAGAATGAGAGGAACATCGCCATAAATTAATCATGTAAATCAAGACCTAATTTGCATAATTAATGAGAAAATACTTTAATTCCAAGTGGTTGGTGTTGGCGATTTCATGTACTTGCGCATTTCGAAGTTGACTGGAGGTGAACATCATTTAACATAACTTATTCAAATCAGCACCTTATTTGCGGAAATGCTAGAATTACCTTCTTTGTTAAGATAACACTGTCATTGGGAGGAGAATATGATTAACTGATGTAATTCATGCAAATGAGGATCTTATTTGCATAATTAGGGGAAAAATCTATAATTCGTCAGTCATAAAGGGTAACCTCATTTGGCGAAGGTATGGGATCGTGGAACTCTAGTTTTTTTTTCTTCCATGTGTGGAGGTTTTGTTTTTGGTTTGACTGCCTGTTTGCTTGTGTGTCCATAGGTATTTGAATACAGTAGAGTGACAACTCTAAATACTTTACAAAGGTGTAAAATCTTTGTTGTTTTTTGTCTTACTTTTGGACCTACCACTACATTCATTTTTTGTTTGTTAGGCCACACCAATTTTATTTGTTGCTTCTCGTTTTTTTTCAGAAAAAATATGAAGCGACAGGGCAAAAAAAAATAAATAAATAAAAACAGGACTGGGCATCCTATTATAGCCTATTATAGGCCCAAATGCTAGAATAGGTGCCATGAAGTCAACACAAAAGACTGGGTTGAAATTCAAATGATGAATTTTGAACTTTTAATTAAACCACTGCATTGGTAGATGTAACAACTGTAACAATTAGGAAGAAAATTACTTTCTTCAACTGTTTGAGGCAAAATATGAGCATTTTTTAGTTGATTCAGAACCAGAATTTTTTTTTTTTGCAAATCAGAAAAAAATGAAACAAATTAAATTGGTGTGGCCTTAACTCTTTGGTGTATCACTTTTCACTTTGTTTAAAAATTTGAATGCTACAACCTTCCTCGATATTTCCTGGACTGTCCCTAACATTAGTATAAGTCTACATGTACTTGCTGTTAAGAACAAGATATTTCTTACTCAGTTTGAATTTGCAAATAAAGCTTTTGGGATTTTCAATATATTTTGAACACCTTTTGGGATTTTCAATATATTTTGAACACTTTGCGAAACAAACTCTATCCCAGACATAAATTTGTAAATAACTACAGGCATACATGTACATCATACTGTATTTCACTTTGGGGGAAAATTTTGGGTCTTGCCAATTTGAATTTGGAGAAGGAGACAAATATGATGTAATTTGATTTTCCTTATTAATGCCACACCAATTTAATTTG
This sequence comes from Branchiostoma floridae x Branchiostoma japonicum, assembly GCA_013266295.2. Classification (NCBI taxonomy): domain Eukaryota; kingdom Metazoa; phylum Chordata; class Leptocardii; order Amphioxiformes; family Branchiostomatidae; genus Branchiostoma; species Branchiostoma floridae x Branchiostoma japonicum. Next base: position 22,256,278 of record CM023840.1, read on the forward strand.
TTGGTTCTCGGATTTTTCCAGAAGAAATATGAAGCGACCGGGCGAAAAAAAAGTAAAATTAAAAGAAGCCTAGGCATCCTCTGATAGCCCCCAAAGCTACGATAGGAGCCTTGATGTCACCATACCAGGCTGGTTTATAATTCAAACAATGAATTCTAAACTTTTATCAAACCAGTGCATTGATACATGAAAGAAACTGTAAAACAACGCAGACAAGGAGCTTTCTTCAACTGTTTTTGGCAAAATAGGATCATTTTGCAGTTAATTCAAAGCCTGAATCCAATTTTATTTTTATTTGCAAAGCAGAAAAAAATGAAGCGGCGAATCCGAGAACCAACAAATTAAATTGGTGTGGCCTAATGAGAATATGATATATCACTCAAAATTTTCGTTCAGAATTTTTTCCTGACAAATTTGAAAAACCACAATGCTGTGCCTTTGTAAGAACCCACCGTTTGCAGACAAGACAATGCTAGTCTTGCATACATGCATCTTATCAGTTAGAGATGCTGCTCCTTGGGTAATTATACCAGGGTTGAGATCACCAAGTCATCATGGGTACCGTATAGATCGCATGATGCCATGATGTAACAATGAGATGTTATCAAGGCCGTAAAAAATTGTCTGTCCTTGATCGCAGCATTTTGGGCAGCCAAAAAAATTGGGTCAAATTAATCATTTGGTGTTTTTTGCTTGTGGCAGGGGATTCCCTGCACTGGACACAAGGTCAGGGCAACCTGCCTTTTTACCTCCCTGTATAGAGTGTTTTTTTGCGTGTGTCTGTTTGTGTCTTTGCTTGTGTTTGTGTTGTTATTTCCACATGCTGCGCTGGTACGGACACTGACTGGAAGTTAGGTCAATGGTCCCAGAAAAGTTATTTCATTTTCTGTCTTCAATTTCCTGCTTTATGCATGTCTGTAGCCTTATAGGAGCCAGTGGGTAAATGCATACTGATAGACAGGATCAGCAAGAAATTCACAATGATTAATATAACAAGAAATTCACAAAAACTCTAAATATTCAATGGAGGTATGAGATCTTGTTTGTTAAGACTGAGAATCAGGCCTCGGAAGCATGCACTATACATGTATAACAAGCTGGGATGTACCCTAGTACCTCGAATATACCTGAGTACATTCTGGACAGGTACACTGGGACAGCTCATGTCTAGCAGTGAACACAAGGTCAGAGTGACTTTTCCTTTTTGTAATGAGATTCTAGCCTAAAACAGTAGAAGTTCACACACAGGTGTAACAGGCAGGTACACATGTACGTTGGGGGACATTATGGCCAGGGGCACATCCTAGACTGTTACACTGGGACATAACACTGAATATATCAGTAGGGTCAAAATGACCCTCTTTTTGTAAAGAGATTCTGGCCCCAAACAATAGAAGCACACATAGAGGTGTAACAGGCAGGTACATTCGCTGTACAGAAAGTGCGAAATGGAACGAAATGGAACGAAATGGAACGAAATGGAACGAAATGGAACGAAATGGAACGAAATGGAACGAAATGGAACGAAATGGAACGAAATGGAACGAAATGGAACGAAATGTGTATGAAGGAAAGCCGTTTAAGCCGTTCGTACGTTGGAATGGCGACGTTTAAATAGTGTCCGCTCGACGTCCAAACGGCAACGTTAAGATTGATGGTATTCTTAGAACCGCAACGACGTTATAAGATCGATCAGGGTACGTTAAGAATAAACTGACCGCAACGTTATAAGATCGATCAGGGTACGTTAATAAAGTGAGTTTTGAGTTGAGTAGTCAAAGTCTGTGGTCTCCGTCCGCCCTAGCGGTAACGTTAAAGAAAAGAAACACGGTGAAAGCCTAAAATTCACCATACCCTTTTTTTTATTCGCACGCTCGCATCAGTTTTGTCATCCCTATAGTCAAATCAACATAGCCTTACACGTAATCACAATGAAATGAAATTGATAGCGAAATATTTCAAATGTAGAAGTGGGTGGAAAATAAATGATGTGACGTGTTTTATTTCTTGAACAAGGAGGTTGAATACGTATCTATCCTTGTTATGACCTCCTTGCTTGAACCTATTCAATACTATAGGGTGACAAGAATTGGACGGTAACATTTCATTTTCAGAATTCACCAAGAATTTATGAGGCAAGCGTTATTACTGTGTATTACAGCAAGGAAGTAAAAATGAGACCTCCTACACTCGGTTACAAGCGGCCGTGTTGGTTGGGGCGGAGCTACATTCTTCCCCCCGCATGCAAATGATCCGCCATTGTTACTGACGGCTGGCAGTGATTACGTGTTTACCGGGGACTTTTCTAGTTTGAGCTGTCGCGCTACAGACGGGTTTAATCAAACTCCGACTTTCCTGTTTACATGACGTTTTAGTATATATATATATATATATATATATATATATATATATATATAGTATGAGTTGTATTTAGCATCTGTATATCTCCCCAACAAAGACTTTTTATACAACCAATGAACTCCGGACCCCTGTCGGAGAATGGACCCGCCCTTTAACGATATGTTAATGAATCTGCGTCACGAGTGTTACTCGATTAAAAAACAGATAGAGACTTTCAAGCTGGGCCCTCTGGAGACAAGACAGCTTCCTCGTTCACAACGAAACAAAGAGAAGGTGTGAACGAGCTAGACATGTATTTCACGGTTTGGCCGGGAACGAAGCTGCGAAGATGAGGAATTTACTAGTACACAGTACAGCTTGGGAACGGACGGAAGGAAGAAGGAGAAAATGGCGGGTCCGCGTCCACCTCCCGGGTCTGAACTCGGGAGCCTATGGGAGTTGTCGGATCTTTCAACGTATGGAGGATATCCAACCACACACACACACAGCAAAAATAAGTTATGCTGTATCTAATAGCATTGAATAGGTTCAAGAAATAAAACACATCATATTATTTATTCACCACTCATTCTGTATTTAAAATTTTAAACAGTTCCGTTCCGCCGTTCCTTATATTTTCCTATCTACAAACAATGTATTTCATTTTATTGTGTACATGTAAGGGACGCGGCTGGTGATTCCTCCCCGTTGGCATATCGCTAGGACCAAGGAGCTTCTACTTATAAGCTCCTTGCTAGGACAGACACAAGAAACACGTCCGCACACTTTGCACAACTCAAAACTCACTGTTAACGTACCTGTTACGTTGCGGTCACTTTATTCTTAACGTACCCTGATCGATCTTATAACGTTGCGGTCAGTTTATTCTTAGCGTACCCTGATCGATCTTATAACGTCGTTGCGGTTCTAAGAATACCATCAATCTTAACGTTGCCGTTTGTCGTCGAGCAGACACTATTTAGACGTCGCCGTTCCAACGTACGAACGGCTTAACGGCTTTCCTTCATACACATTTCGTTCCATTTCGTTCCATTTCGTTCCATTTCGTTCCATTTCGTTCCATTTCGTTCCATTTCGTTCCATTTCGTTCCATTTCGTTCCATTTCGTTCCATTTCGCACTTTCTGGGGTCCCGGTACATTTGGGGACATTCTGGCCTGTTACTCTGTGACAGATCATGATTCCTACCATTGAATACAGGGTCAAAACAACCTGCCTTGTTGTAAAAATTGACTATGGCCTGGGGCTGCAGACTTGATGTATCAGGCCAGAATACACCCCTCGCTGGTCTATTCTGACTATATACATGTGTGTAGTCTGGCCTGTTACATGTACTCTGGGCCAATGTGAGTGTACCAAATTTTTGGTGGTCCCTTAATTCTTCCCATTGACACAAGCATTAAGAGCCCTGTCTATAGTGACCAGATTTTATTGGTCTCAAGTGGTCTTCTCAGGCAGTTATGACTGTACATTGTGGGGTCATGGTGACCACCCTGTTTTGTCAAAAAGAGGCTCTGGCCTGGGGCATCTGGAGAAAAATCATGACGGTGTGTGTGGTTTATAATGCAAGGTGGTTTAAATGAGACCTCCTCGGGATATGGCCAGGAAATAATCCAATTGCCGGCCGCTGATCAGATGGCTATGGGCAGTCCATGTTGTGTTGTAGCAGTTGCCAAATCTCGTAAATCAAGCCATAGAGAGAGATGTTCATCTTCCAATGATTGAGGGTCCACATGGGGGATCCTGGCAAGGCTTAACATTAAATTTCGGAGGGCTGGTAAATTGACTTGTTATTGTGAAAGGTTTAGTGAACAATTTCATTGGTACTTAGTGCAATCAATATCTGTTTTAATTATTTCATCATCAACAGTGATCATTTTTCCATTTGTACACCCAAATTATTATAGATAATAGATGTCAGGGAGAATTTCTGCCACCTCTTCACTCTTTGTTAGTTAACAAACATCTTAGATAACATTAGCGATTAGATTAAGCATTACAGCATTACACAGCAATGCATATTACTGTATATGTTGTTTTATTTATTTATTTATTTATCTTGGGCACGCATGAGTCCCTTCATCCAAATAAGGCTGATTTCCGAGGGAGACCAAGATATGTTGTTATGATGTAGTTATAATTATACAAGGCATTATACAGAGAAATCATATACAGAACCTTATAAGTTTATGTGGCTTATTCAACTTAGGCCATGTATCAATATTCAAATGAATATATAAAAGGCTCTTTTGGAAGTACGACAGGCATTGATTCAATCTTATTGTGCAAAAAAAGATGAAAATTACCTATGATTATAGCAATTATATGATGTATAAATAAACATTGGAAGTGTATAAATGGAGATTACTAATGGTGTGCTCGAAGACTGATATATTGGATAATACCCTTCCCATAATAACCTGTAGTTAATTTCTTTCTAGAGGCTGTAGATAAGCTGCAACGCAACACAATCATCAGCTTGTAATGGTGCCTTGGCTTTTACATGGTTTTATTTAACACTCAACATCAGTGACAGCCCAGAAAATGTAATTGCTTGCCTCTGCCACTAAGGCCACACCAATTTAGTTTCATGGGTCTCGGATTTTTGTAGGAAATTAATGGAGTGGGAAGGTGAAATGAAATAATAACAATGAATCTGAGATACCTCTGGGAAGTATATAATGCATAATGTTCACAATGTCTACTGACAATTTTAGACATCACAGTAACAGCAACGTTACCAGTGACGATGGCTGATGACACAATACAGGCACCCCCCCCCCCCCTGAAAGTAGTGGTAACCTATGGACAACAGCTGGTGATCATACATGTAGATGATACCACACCACCTACAGCACGGGCGTGTGAAATTATTTTACTTCATTACCTGACAATGCTGCTAAAATGTCCCAAATCACCATGTTTCTTTGGGATCTCAATAACTCACCACTACGAAAATTCAACCAAATTCCTCCAATGAGTTATAGGTGCAAACAAACAAACAAACAAACGCAACCAAAAACAGAATTCTATCGGGACAATTGCTCACCCCCATTTTGAACAAGTCGTATAACCCAGACAGATTAGCGCATACACTTTGAAGACAGTTCTAAACGATAGATGATCACACCACATGCTGCACAGGGGTGCCCAATTATTTTATTTCAATACCTGAAAATACAGATACAATGAAAAAAAAACAATCTGCATCATCTGGACCCTAATGAGTAATCATGATATACTGAATATCAAAGAAATTCATCAAACCCACCATGATTTATAGCTGCAAACACACAAACACGACCGAAAACAGTACCTTCCCACCGGAGGTAATAAATCAGTTATTCTGTAATAAACCTAAATACCAGACTGACTGAAGTTTCAAACAAGGAAAATATTAGGTGCACATTTTGGGTGCACAAAAGTGCATATTATGAACCCAGTATTTTGAGCCCTGTGATGTCAATGATAACAGAATCACCAGACCTCTGGGACTGTGCTGTATCATCCACCCATAGGGATAAAATATCAGCTGTCATGTACACATAATTGCTGATATTTTCTTCACTGTATAGCTGAAACAATATGATGATCTTCTCTCTCCAATTTTGAATACTTACTATGGATGTTTTGGGGACGTGTAGATTGCTTAAACATTGTCATTTCTCATGTTTTCACATTTCAACATCTACGTACTAGACTAAATTTCTTTCTTGCCAGATTTCTGAAATTAACGCCATCCAAAAACAAAGTAACTAAACTAATGTGACTTGAAGAAAACCCAAAGAGAAAATTTTGTCAGATTTTTCAGTTCAGTTTTAATGATATTTACTGATATGTCACAATATGTTATATGTCTAATATTTACAAAATGGTATCGCACTCAACTAACTACAAACAGGAAAAGTAAAAATGACAATATCAAATACATATATGTGTCTGTGTACATATCACTAATCATTATAATAACATTTGAGTGGGATCTATATTCTGTATCTGTATCTGTATAGCCGGTATAACCGCCCTTCGGCGTAACACACCAGCTTCGCAGGCACGCGGCGCGGCGGCAGCTGGCTACATTACACCGAACGAGCTGTTACACCTAACCTTTGAACGTCTAACTCTAGACATTGTTTAAAGCTATCTAGTGACGATGCTCCTACTGTACTTGGTGGCAGCGAGTTCCACTCAGTAATGTACATAGAAACATCAGATAGATCCATAGACTGGACATTTTTATATGCTGTGCTTTACCTTTCAATTAGTCTTCTGGCAATAGTTCGCAAATAAATTATTTAGATATTTAGGTTGAATGCTGTGCTTATAGTATTTTTTATAGTTATAGATTTCTTAATGATTGTAGTTTTCTCCCTGTCCACATACTCTTCAGGGACATTCCCCTAGTTTCTCTTCTTGGTCAGAAAATTTATGGATTATTATAAGACAATTATTAACGTAATGATGATTCCCAAGGCCACACTTAGCTATTTTTGAATCCCGTGACATTTTAAATATTATTCTGCAAGAGAGCAACATGAAAGCAGAGGGTGGGGAGGAAAACATGAATCTGTAGTCAGTCCTCAAAATGTGTGTACAAAGGTGCAGACCTTCCCCTTGTCTTCATGTTGATTTCCTAGTAATTCTTTTTGCAATATTTCTTTAAATCTGAGAACCAACAAATAAGGTTGGCATTGTCCAAACATGCTAACATCATTCATAGCTCTTTGATTGTTGCCTGTGTACTGTACTCAGTATATATGTACACATATGACATGTAGAATTAGAGATGACTGCAGCTCAAAAAGCCATTAGAAAATGTCCTTAACCTTTGCAAACATCTCAATAAAAAGAGAAGGCACAGGGGAGGGGCATACCTTTCACATCTTTGGCCTGGGTGCATTTCTACAATCAGATTTGCATCATTATTTCCCATCGCCTGATGTTCTGGCACCTAATAGACTCACCTAGCATGAAAGGGGGAAAGAGATTCGGTTATCTGCGGGCAGAATTAGGTTCACCTGGTTTAATGTTAACCAAACACAGGTGAATGCTTCTCATCCCTGCACCACCTGACCTTCCTCTAAGGCATCCTTGAAGACATCGGCCTCAACAGAAACATCTATTGACCTCCGTGTTCTCCATTTTGTGAGCTTTCGCTGTCTATAAGGAGTGAGTTCAGGGGCGTACACGTCCATGCACCTGAGTCTATTAGCATAGACAGACAATTTATTACAACAGCTTCGTGGAAGAAATAAATTGTCTGCAGGAAGGTGGGGGCACGGGGCACAAATTATCCTTGGGAACAGCGGCCCTGATGGCCGCTTATTATATCAACATCCCCGGAGATACCGCTAAGACTGGCCCAATACCCTAAATCATTCCCTGACATTTTGAAAGGTTTGTGTCTCATCGTGGATTAAACAGGGAGCCTCCTCAGTAGAGGGGTAGGCTTGGGTTGATCCGTAGTCGGAATGTCCAGCCGTCTTCCATTGGTACTTGTACTTTTGAAGAAGTAGAAAGATTGGGAGGATGGAGGTGGTAAAAATCCCAGGCCTTAAGGGCGTATTCAAAAAAAAAAAGAAGATAAGCCATACAGCTTAAGAAAAGAAGAGGACGGCTCGCCTAAGTTTGCAAGGTGGTCTTGTGGTCAGGGTTGTCGACTTAGAATCTGAAGGTAGGCAGGCCCCAGTGCTGTGCCCGTGAGAAAGACACTTTACAGGTAAAATTTCTGACAACTTGCAAACTGACAGATAATAGAAAAGAGGTATTTCAAGCCCTGCATAGTTTCCTGTTCATAATATACTGTTACCTCTGTAGATCCATTAAGAGCTAATGAGATAAAGTTACAGGCTTTAAAGATGCATTTTGCTTTAAATTCTGATTCAGCAAGGCTCTCTTGAGTACACAAGGGATGTCACAAAATTGTTCTCTGCATTTACCTCTGTGGATGCATAAAGATCAGTATTTCAGACATATAGAGGCTGTATTTTTAGATTAAAAGGTCAACAATGAAAAGAGGACAAGACAAAAAAATTATACCAACTCAGATGAACTTTCATGCAGCTTATGGCTTGCCTGAGCAGACAATGGATGCCACAAAATGATACCCTCCAGTTACTTTTGTGGATGCTTAAAGATCAGTACAAGTCATGAGGCAAAATCCAGGCCATAATGATTTTTAAAAATGAATAAAAAAAACCTAAGTAGACAAGGGATGCCCCAAAACCGTCTTCCGCAGCTCTTCTGCCTGAAAGCACTTTCATGTACTTACCTCTTACCTCTGAGGATTCTCGGTCGAACTGTTTTCATCTCAGACTGCTGTTGTTAGAGCGGAGATGTGTCAGCATCAGGCATTTCTTTGAACTTCTGCAACAACTCCCCAAAGGCTCTGAAAGGCCATTTTGTTTCCACAATGGCTTCCTCGTTTTCCTAAATGCTTGTTTCCTTTTGAACTTGGGCGATGGCTTGTAAGCGGCGACAAAGCCACAAAGCTTTGGAAATGGGCTGGCAGGTGCTCATAAATGTCTTCTACACTTTCTCATGAAACATCAAGGAAACCTGCCCCGTTTGGCTGATAGGGCATTTGAAAGGGCAGGACAGTTTTGGCAGATTTAGGTGGGTTTTACTCCTCCAGGGCTTAGCACCTCGAAAGGCATCAGTTTTATGGCTTCATGGCAATGTCAAAGGCCAAATCAATTGCTGCCAAACTTGGCTTTCAAATCGCTCGTAGACAAAATGGAAAGGTGGCCCAAATGGACGATTTTCTGATTCTGGATATGTTCTGAACTATATTCCTGTGCAGGGCTTACTTATAACAAGCTACCTTTTGGTGTAGAATTGTTATGTATTTAAGATAATATCATCAAACATGAAACGTTGGTGGCTTCTGTGCCCTAATGTCCATAGGCTACTCTTACCTGAATGTTGCCTAATCTTTAAACTTTCAAAGTGTGGGAACCAGGAAGTTGAACTGATCTGGCCCAACAGAGATGTGAACTCAAAGTGATGACTTTTTCTTTCATCCTCCAGTGTTGTCCTGAGCCTGCTAAAAGATCCTGGCTACAGGATCCTATACATTGTCATGTGCATTACTAAAAGATCATATTTCTTAGTGAGAGTTGACAAGTTCGCACATAACACAAGCCATAACAATGGCACCTGCAGTGTAGATATGTCAATTTAATAAGAATAGAATAAATAAATAAACAAACAAACAAACAAACAAACAAACAAACAACAAGCAATGTTTGTACAGTTTGCTTTAAACCTTTTTATGCTTTTCTTAACTCAATTGTATAGTATTACCTTAACTATTATTCTAAATCCAAAATCATCAATGATAAGATGTTTATCTGTTCATTCTTATACAACTGAAACGAAAGCAGACTGGCTTTTGGTGACAAGTCTCTGCTCTTGTTCTAAGCATTTGTACAACAGATGTCGTTTACTTAGTCTGCTTACTTCTTCACTTTTGTGTGATTCAAGTTTCAAAATGATACAATTTCTTAGACATGTAACATGTACATGTACTACTAAATCATATGTTTTCAACATCCTTTGCAAAGACATTCTGTTCATTCATAATATGTTTGTTTAATCTTTCATTGATTCATTAATTCATTTGTCAGTGTCTAAAGAAATGTTGTTTTGTCTTCTGCACAGGTGGGATTTCCAGAAGAAGTCCGTCAGCAGTTGCCATCGAGGTGTTCCAGCAACATCTGGGCAGTCACCTCCTTCAGGTGAGTTTCTATGTGTTATAGCACCTGAAAGACAGTGCATCATCATGAAATTCTTCAAACATGTGAAAAATTACTTGAAGGAGCCTTGATGGCAAGGACAGAGGGTAGGATAGGAATGGGGTTAGTTGTGGGCAACATCTTTCAAGTAAGGTTCTATCTGCTGTAGCACCTCTACACTGACAGATTCTGTGTCCAACACAGCTGAAAGAGTCTTGTCTTAGGTATTGGTCATAAAAAGCCACACCAGTTTTTGGCTTTAGTCTAATGGGAAACTCTGGATCTTAACCTTTAGACTGTAAGGTAGCTGCTTGGCACCACAGTTGCATTGGTTGTGGGGTTAGGCAACAGGGAGAAGGTTAATGTGGACAGTTGCAGAGAGAGAATACAGTAGTATTGAGGTTACAACATGATACAGTCACATTTCTTCAAGCCCTGGGAGTCAGTTTTCAGCTTGTTGTCCTGCTTTCTTTTTATTTTCAATGTCCTAGAACAAAGGAAATAAATTGGTGTCACCTCATGGCACCTCTCCTTGGTGCTGAAAATGACCTTCCTCTCCACAGGGTCCATTGATACCAATACTCAACTATTAAAAGGTCTCTATAATGTAGATTCTTCAAAATTTAAAGGAAAATGTATTGCCAGTCGAGAGGTATTACAGTAATAGTGTTCAATTTGTTTGTGTGAAAGGACAAACAGTCTTGCTGTGGATTAAAGAAGGGAAAGCAAGGTCAAATCAGCTTGAAAGTTTATCGGTTAAAGTCATTCTGAATCAAGGTTGAAAAGTTATTTCCAAAACACAAGAAACTTGGACTTACCCAAATTTTTGACTGATCAACCTCCAGTCTTTGTCAAGGAATGAGCAACCCACTGCTTCTGTGACGTCACATTATGCAGATAGAACACGTGACTCGGTGACCAGTGGATCATAAGTTGCAGAAAGTTTATGGCGCCTCCCGTCTCTGGTTGTAAGGCCCTGATGTAGATGGCTTCTTCTATTCCTCTTGCACAATTTCCTTGACAAAGACTGGAGTTGGTCAGTTGAAACTTTTGGTAAGTTCAATTTTTTGTGTTGGCAATTTACTCTGTTCAACCTTGATTCAGAATGGCTTCTACCCACACAGATGAACTTTCGAGGTAAAACCAGTGTGTTGTCAATAATTCTATCCCCTCCCTTCAGGAAGACCTACCCAATAACAGTATTACGTCTCAATTTCTGGTCTGCAATTCCCAGACCTTTTAGACAGACCAGGCCTTACTGGCTAGGAAGGTATTGTAATTATATTAGGGATGTTCAATTAGACGAAGGCCGCAATCAGACTAAAGGCTATTTGGTAATACTCCTCAGAGATTGGGGGGATATTTCTGTCACAAGTAGTTGCTTTCTGTCCTTTTGATCATTTTTCTTTATGTAGTCTGTAATAAGTATGAAAATAGTGCACAGTTGTGACCGGAGCAGGGACAGAGCATTGTTGAAAGGTATACATAAGATATGGAAATAAGATGAGTAAATAGATTGAATTAATGGACTGTTTTCTTGGTTACGCCCCTATGTGCTGACACACATATGTTCTGACCACTCAACCTATGTTCTGGCAACATTAACCCTAACCTATATCAGAACATAGGGGTGTCAGAACATAGGGGTGTCCCCATTTCATAGTACCACTTACTTGCTGGGTTTGTCTAAAGACACATACATGTTGGAGAATGGAATTTCTTCCTACACAGCCACAGTTTTTTCTACCTACCAATGTGTGATGAAGCTAGCAATGGACAGCTACATGTACAAGACAAATTAGCTGATAAAAGCAGTTTATTTTGATGGACAACTGTGCTGGTCCATAGTTTCCTTCTGTCACTCATTATGCCAACTCAAGTCTTTTTTTGAAGCCAAATAAAGACCAATTCCACCTCCTGCCATTTTGTAGTAATCCTTCCTTTTTGTCCCTTGGGAATCGTCATTAGGAATGTGAGGTAAAAGCTAACATGACATAGTTAGGAAAGCACGTGCAGGGTTTTGACATGTAACAGTGTATCTTGTCTCAGATTACCATTGCACATGTCAAACTATGCTAAGGTGTTGTAAACTAGCAGGTCATTTGGACACCTGAGTCTGACAAGCAGCTAGCTTGGCCCATGTAGCTCTCAGACAAACCTGGAGAGAGATTACAAATGATGTTCAGCTTTTAGACACAAATTCAGTCCAGCATGTCAGCTTTTTCAATTACAGCGTCTGCAAAGTTTTTGAGTGGAAGTATGTATATCCAGTTGGGTAAGAGCTTAGCATGGAAAAAAGGTTACTGTCCAATGTTCTTCCTTGTCAGCCTGTTTCTGACTTACAGCAAAGCAGTCTGAAGTTTGACAAAGCAGCTAAACTGGCCTCTCACACTTTCTGCCACGGTGCGGATGGAAAAACGATAACCATACATGACCTTTTCCGATGGCAAACTTCCAGTTAAAGTGGTGCTATTATGATAACTACATACGTCTGTGCAAACTTATCACCCCCATTCATTCGTCTTGTGCACCAAGCTGCCTTTGATGTATTTATGGCATCGAAGAGGAAAGGTAATTTCTGTACACAAAATAAAGAGGAGCTCTCTTTGGAAGCCATTAGTGTTAGGTGATGGTCTGGTCAGAATGTTGAGGGACCAAGCAGAAAGTTCACCTGCAAATTGTGCCCAGGAGGGGCCTTTAATGGTTCCTTCCTCTCCAGCTCAAACGGTCAAATATTGACGAGAGAACGCTGCAACCCAGAGGCTGACCCACAGATCATACGTTGTTAACCTTTAAACAAACATATCCATTACATCGTCCGATTCTTTGAGTCATCACGTCGATACCCGGGCACTGCATAAATCAATCCTTCATTTATAATGAAAATACGAGCCCCCCAGTCTTAGAGCTGCTGTCGGTTTAATGGCGGCCCTAAGTATGATGAATCTGTTCCCTTCATTTGGCGGGTGCGCTTACCAATAACTGCTGAATTTCTACCCGTGTATGAGGGCCATTAGACGAAATGATCTTGCCAAACTTGGGTGCCCTGATCAGTGGGGATGGGTCGGGCATCATACATCGTATCATCGGGAGATGATGATGAGGCATCACCTGTGGCGGTGCCCTGGCCATGCTCGCTATAAGACGCAATCAAAGTCTTGCGTCGGGAGCTCCGGGGATTAAACTTCAAACACACGCGGCACAAACTGGGGAGAAATTAGGGAGATATTAGTTTGCCACCAGTTCAAACAGGTGCATAATTCAGTGTGAAGGTTTGGTGGTGTGCCCCGGGGAGTCAGGACCCCCCATCCCTCAACACTGGCAGCTGCCCTGGAGGCGACGCCAGTCCGATTGGTCTTTTTTGTGGGGACAAACCAGCATGTTTGGGCAGGGGCAGCAGTTCAAAAGGCCAGGCAAGTTTTAATGAGTATAGTTTCTCCTCACCCATTGAAGAGGATTTCGCTGGTGGCGGGATGACTCAGCCTCATTCATCAGCGTTAGGAGGTGTTGGAAAGGGTGACCTGGGAAAGTTTGGGACTGTTGTAGCAGATTATGGGAAGATGATGGTGTGAGAAATTTGATCGCAGTTCAGTCTTCGTCTTTCTGAAAGAGTTCAGCTGTTTTCCAGCATAAAGTTATAGTCACTACATTTTCTTTCATCTGGTAGATGATATTATGAATCATATATGAATACAAAATGTGGATGTAAAAATCAAAACAATATTAACAAATATGGAATAAGAAGCAAAAAGTTCAATTGATATGCCACAAGTAAAAAAAGGACTTGAAGAAAACCTTCTAAAAAGGAGTATTCAAGAGTTATGTCAGTGCAATCTGCCATACAACATTAGGGGGAAATATTGATAATTATATCACATCAAAGCAATGCAATGCCACACAAGACACTTCACATAGACAGATGCCGGTAGATAAGAACATTTAAGTGCTTTCTTTCAATAGGAGAAACAAGAACTTCATTTGTAGGCCAAGGCCTCAATGGCCACCAAGTGTCACTTAGTCTGAACCACCTGTTAATCCTAGCCATGACTTGGCCATTGTCCATACAACTAGCTTCCTCTCTTTAACAGCCAACACTGAGGGTAGTATGTTACATGTAATTGCAACCCTGCCTACGTTATAAAGATATTAGCACTAGCAGACTTTGAAAGGAATGTTCACTGTTGGGAGGTCTATGTTGGATGTTGACAGATGACCTTGATGGTGGTCAACTGCCGTTTCCCTGGGGGACCCCAGCCTGGGGGTCCATGATAGAGGCAGGAGAGGAAACCCTGTCAAGCCTGACATCATAATTTACCTCCCAGCCTGCAAACTGAACCCTAGGGGCGGCCATAATGCTTTCTGGGGTTAACACCCTTTACATATATGGCTCAAAACTAGCAGAGGCCCGGTCACTGAACTTTATATACCACAGAGAAGGAGTTAGAGAAAGCTGTATTTACAGTGTCCATGCTTCTGAAAATGACATGCACTGCATGACCAATTGTGAAATACATAGACCAACAACAAAACAATTTAATTTGAAGGTCTGCATGTTGAGAAATGTTGTTTTCAGATAATATTGGAAGGAACTGGCAGGCAGGGGTCACTGAACTTCATGCAGCACAGAGAGCAAGCTACAGAAATTTGTGCCCACAGTTATCATTTTAACGTTACATGGACTGTACAGTTTGTATAATTACAATGAAGTTTCTTTGAATATGCTGCTGATATACATTTGTAATATTATGGCATGGTTTAATGACATGTAGGGGATTATTCAAAATAGTTTAGCAGTTACCAATCCTGCTTCTGGACATGGAGGTTGTGAGTTTGAATTCTGGATCTTGTTGCTAAACCTGAATTGCACACTACTGGAAAAGGTAGCAGTACTTATAAGTTAAAAGGAATAATTAACGTTATAATTAGGGGAATGTTCACCATATTATTGAACCTGTTTAATACGGTAAGCAGTATATTATACTGTACACATCATCTGGCTGTCTTTTCAAGACCAGTGGAAGATTGGCTTTTCAGTAAGTTAAGGCATAATAAACAACATGATTTGATGTCGAACTTTGACCTAGACTTTCGACCTTCCTTAAAAGGCCTTGTAGGCGGAAGCTGTGATGATGTATTTTGTCAGTCCCTGTCAGGAGATGATGATGAATGGGCATCAGGAATGGGACCCCTGTGACCTACGGGACACCAGCAATAAGTCAAAATCTATCAACGACCTCCAATGTGCAAACCTGTCTAGACCTGTATGGCGATAATGTATAAATATCTGAATCTGATAAACATCTTCCTCTTGATTTCGAAAAGTCATACTTCTAGCTGTTGATTCTTGCCACCAGGTGATTAGATTAAACGTTGACTATACCTACGATGACGTCAAAGTAACCGGTTTGGAACCTGGCACCGCAGCTTGCAAAAAGTGTTCTTTTGAAAAGCAAACAAAGCATTAATATTATGATATTCTGCGTTTGTTTGTAATCATGATGATTATGCACTGTTTGCTTCTCAAAAGAATGTTTTTTTGCAAGTTCACTGTGACATCATCGGGGGAATAATCCGCCTTTAATTTGATTTCCTGGTGGCAGGAATCAGGAGCTTGATGATTTTTCAATGGTTACATGTTCATTGAATGATGCTAGTATTGTTGGAGATATTAATTATCAATTAAATGTTTATGACACTTTGGTGTCATGAACAAATTGATAACCATCATAATATGACGTTATTTAAGTGCATGGCAATTGTGATAAAAGGGACATTGCAAAGGAGCTTGAGCATATATATGCTCATTGAGAAAATCTTTGTTATGATGGAAATTTTAGTGCCATGTTAAAATTACCTGAAAACATTTTATTCTGTATTATCTTAGAGAGTAGTATTTCCTGGGTGCATGCCGTTTGATCCAATAAACATTCAAAATTGGAAAGGCATCCATGTGCCAGTTAGCTCTCAATCATTGACATCTCTATTGTCCATTTATCATCTGTAGTCTACCAGTCAAGAGCGATGCATTTGTTTACTACACATTTAAGGTAAGCAGTGAAGTAAGATATGTTGCCTCCCCAACCTGACTCTACTTGGTTTCAGCTATTGATACATAACTGCATAGTGCAATGGTTAGTGACCTTTCCTCTGGACCAGCTGTTGATGCTGACTTGCACTCTACTGGAAAGGGTTGCAGTCCTTAGGAAGGAAAATTAGTCCACTGTTCATTGTACAAAAAGAGCTTGAGGTCAAAAAGAGCTTGAGGAATTTATCTGGTACAATGAACCAGTCCTGTAAATACTGTACATACCGGAGAAGTTTAAAGGGATGTAAATCATCTATTTTTGCAAGGGTTTAGGGTCTCATTTTTGTACAAAACAGTTGCAACTTGGACAGCACAATATTGGTCATAATAGATCAGTGTAGTTTTGTATTACAACTCTAGCATTAGGATTTATCACTTTTTGTTGTGTTGACCTTAACCTCTCACTGTACCCTTATACTGCTGATGTATAGCACTTTGGTTAGTGCAATCTTTCATGGCCTCTCTGGACGTTTTCCTTGGGGCTCACAGCAAAACAGAACAAAGCTTTTCTTCAGCAAGACTAATGTTTTGTTTACTCCAGCAACTTGCAGCACTAACTCTACCACCTGAAGATTACCTCAAAACCATCCATCAGAATTTATTTTGCTTTCATCAGAAGGAAAAGGGCATGTAGGTTGAGTTAGACTGTTTGAAGTACACAAAGACTGGTGGTAACTTTTCGTAAGTACATGTAGTGGTCATGTGATTGTTGGTTCACTGCAAGAAGGGGAAGTATTCTTTTTTACTTCTGTCTGAGTGTCTGTGTGACTGACTGTGTGTGTGCTTCCTGACATACATAATATAGCATTGCTGTACACATGCATCCTAAGTGCTGCTATTTTAGTCTGTGGTCTGGAAAGGACAGAAAGTCGAATGGGTAAGGGGGTGAAGTCATCACTGCCTTGTTTGTCACATTGTCTTAAGTTTGTTTCTTGTGCAAATTTATTGTTCGACACCAACATATACCAGGGCATATTTTGTGTTAAGTGGTCCAATGTCCTGAAGTGTGTTTTCTTTAGATGTCGCTTTTCACCTTTGAAAATTTATAATTCTTGTATTTGATATTTTCTGATAAAATCTGGGGTTTAAGACAAGGGCTTACACCCCTGCAATGCCATTTAGCCTTGGTACCTCCCTCTTGCCTATCAGCAGACTTATAAGACATGTTGACAGAAGTAGCAGTGATGGAGATCCTCACCAAGGTGTGGTGACAGGTGGGCTCTTGCCAACAAGTGCCCTGACAACGTCTTGACACTTCTGTCACATCTTTGCTGATGGCTTCCCCTTAAGAGCAGGCCCCTTCCCTGAGTGCAGTGTCGACCTGTGTACAGCCTCAGCCCGACCCCTCCACTGTTTCCGCACCCACACCTGCCCTCCCCTAATTCTGTCAACCAAACCTTGTTAGCTGCAATTTGTCAGCTCATAATTGCCTGGTTACTTAACTTCGTTGTCAATCCAGGAACCAAGGCTGCTAAAGGACCATTTTCCCCCCATAATGGCTGTTTTTGTTGGAGTATTGATTCTGGCCGGTCCCCATTATCTTTCTGGGGGAGGTCTCATTTGTATAAAGTAGTGGCCACCAACGGTCTTAGCTGAGGTCTTCAGCAGGGTTGGTGGAAAAATTCTGTTGAAAATGACAACCTACTCTTTTTTGTCCCCTCTGCTGATGACTTATTGTTTTGGCCCATGTAGGTTTGTGTGTTTCTTACCAAATTATACAACTCAAGAAATTACCAACAGAAGTTTATAATTCTTGGCACTATGTGGTTAGGTCTCAATAAAAAGAAGAACAAGCACCACCTGTTACCTCATGTACTGTTCTATTTTGAAAAAAGAAATTTCTGTTCCCTCTGAATGATCATGAGAGCTTTCACTTCTTCAAACTGTTTTAATGATGCTACCTGGACCGGGTAACTGTGCACAGACAGAAGTATGGCTTATGGGAACGGTTCTTGGTTCTTTTCCACCAGGGTTCCTTTATGTAATGGCTGCCTGTCGGCTTTATTTTCCTCTGACCCATTTCCTCTCAGTACATCCCATTAGAACAATATCAACATGCAAGTCTATCTTATTATGAAAGACACCATTTTACTTAAGAACCCTTTTGTCCCAGCCACTTCTCTGACCTTCTTTTAACCCTGTCATATTTGGTTAAGGTCCTGAATGCTTTTTCAAATTAAGAACATAAGACTTTATGACTAAGACATGCAATGGAAGACTTTTCCTCCATGTCATTTAAACTGCTGTCTGGGGAATCAGTTTAAATTACAGCTCTATAACGATATTTCCACACATAAATATTTTGCACTTTTTTTGTTTTACATAATTTTTCGTTGCTGAGAAACCAAAACCCTTTGGAATTTATATAGACAGATATCTAAGGAAATTTCAAAGACCAATTCATACTTAGAAAATGCCATATCTGTTTTTCAGTGAATCAATCAATAAAGTTAAACCAATGCTGTATATATCTTTGCTTCAGTCATTCACTGTTTTTGCATAGCTTGGAAAAAACAATTGCTACTCTTAGACTAGTATTCCAATATTGCAGTCTGCTAAGATCACCCCAATAAGATTGTCAATATTGAAGAAATGAATTGTATCAAACACATCCAGAAGGCATCTTCTGCATATAGCCGCAATGGTTTTCTTCTCCGAGAAAATTAAACACCGTTGCGTGTTCACGGAGAAAATTAATTTCCAGACTTATCAGTTGTGTGTAAAGCCTGGCTGTGATAAGAAATGGCTTGAGTGACAAGTATAGCAGAACAAATCCCTTCCAGTTCTTGGCTTAACTTACAAATTACAAAGATTACTATCTAGGTTTTAATGCGAAAGTCATGCTGGATTTGGTGCACTGCTACAGCAGACAAGCCATGGTGCCTGTGTTCATCTAGCATCGTTTAAGCTTCCTTACGGTTTACAGAGATAGCCCAAGCCCTTTGAACCGCCGTCGTTGTAAGAGGTAATGTGTCTTCTGTATTTTCTCGCCTTTGGTGTTTCTGCAAACATGGAAATTGTAAGGTGAACATCAGGCATGCATAAAAGAATGTTGTAGCCTTTCTTCCCCTGGTCTTGTTTGTTTTCGCCCCCAGGATAATGGGGAGTTTAAGACGATACACCTATTATACTTAACCGCATTTCAGTAGCCAAGAAAGGGTCATAAAAATCGACTTCCATTTTACATTAAGGACGAAATTGAAAATTCGGGATTATAGACGTCCGCACGCCGCTGGAAAGTGAGAGGGAAGGAGTGCTCCCCTTTATCTTAATGCCACTATTTCCATGTAAATGTTCTGTCAAAATAATAAGCCATGCATTGTGGATGCACATTAAATTGGCCTCACTGGACAGGAAAAGTGGAAGTGAAATTTGGGAATCAAAGATTTCGGCACTGGGCTATTTTACCTGTGGCAATTACCCATAAATCTTGGGAAGTAATCAATACAGTCTTTCTTCCCACCTAGTATTTACTTCGCACCTCCCGATTGGGGAGGACTTGGGTGGACGTCGGGAGAAAAAGGTTTGATGTATATATTTGCATACTTCACCTCCTTTGGAAGACCCCTCTCACTAATTTACCGGAGTGGTCGATCATCGTTAATTAGTGGCAGGCAGCTGGTGCGAGGAGTTTCCATGCAACTCGCCACTTGTAAGGCAGATTTGAAATGCCAACTTCAAAATCGAGGCATTCATCTCGCCCTGTGCTTTAATTTTGTGGAAGTAGGAAGGTGTAAACAGTTCCCAGAAACGCCTGGCAGTCTTATGTTCGACTCCACTGCATGGGGTTGATAAGGGTTCTGATGAGCATTTAAGATGAAACTTTCTACCTCAAGCTTTAAACATAATACCTTAGCCCTGGACACCAGCCCTTTGGGACAGGAGTAGTTTTAGGCACATTTTTCGACACGACTCCTACGCGTTATTCATGGCATTTGAAGATTAGGAAACATACATCTATATTAAACCTCGCAAACTTTACTTTAATCACTGCGGCCAACCTGACGCAGGTTATGCCTTGACGGAAGCTTGACATTTCTGTGGTGGAGAAAAAAGGGGGATTGCTGTCTCCCGATAAATACCGATACTTTGTTATTGGCTGGAGGTCGCCGAGGCTGCTTTATTGTTTAGGAAGATGGAGCTGAATCGGTGCTGCTGTCCTTTGCTGCTGGCATTTGGACAATTTCGGGGTCCACTGTACAATCGGTCGATCATCGCTCTTGAGATATCGGGGAGATACATTCTCCTGCGACTTTATGCACGCAGGCAAGATTGCCGTCTATGAGACAGTTCATAAACCATCATGCTCTTCTTGTTGCCGACAAAGGATGACAGATGGTACTGTCCCCTCCTTAAAGTCTTCCTTGACAAATGTGATTTGGACGGTCCTCCTGGTGATGCTGGCCCGTGCCTTCACAGTCTTACATGGATATTGGACATCTCGGTGATTCCTTGGCCGAATCAAAGGACCCTGAAAACCACTGTATCAAAGGCAACGCAAATGCTGGCAGATTACCGAAACAAGGTACTCACTGCACATCAAACAACCATGGACACAACTCAATTGTTATCGACAAATGCAGAATTTGAATCCACGTCTGGGTGGATGCGAGTTCTTCTCTCTCATATCAAGAGCGCGGGGACAGTTTAATATTGTCACACGTGCTGCCCAAGCTTTTATTGGGGAATGATCTCTGGGGAGTTAACACTTTGCACCTCGCCAGATTGGCTTTGGTCCATGGGTGCTACCAATAATTCACTGCCAGACTCCAGGCTGCTTGTCCCCAACCTGGCTGGAACAGGCAGAGGTTTGTTTGGGAGTATCATGCTGCAGGTACACCTTGAATAAGTGAACAATACTCGTAAATCATGAGGTTAGCACATAATGTGTGCAAGAAAAGCTGGTGGGAATAGATATTTGGACAAGATATTGTGGTTGAGTTTGAAATTTTTCTGTTAACCACATCTAGTTGGTTATTTTTGTTTGGTCACTTTGTCACTTTTGCATCAATATGTAGCATCTTTGGCCAGACGTTTTTCCAAGGTTTTTGGAAAAATTTAGAAAGCTGAGATGAAGGAGTAGCAGGTAAATAAGGCATAGTTGTTGTGGTTTGCAAAATCCCTTTGTACGGTGCTGAGTCAGGGCACAACAGCAGCAACTTGGGCAAGATGACAGGTTACCATGGTGATGGGAGCACGGGCGCTAAGCCTGGAAAATTAGCATGGGAGTTTTGCTATGTAGAGAGAAATGTAAATACAGGATTTGGCCAGCAGACAGCTGATGACTACGCCCGTTTTACACAGTCTTTCACTGTCAGGGGCTGATTGGGCCTCCTTTCAAAGAGTTTGTGGCGATACACCTCTATCTTGAGAGAACCATTCCTATTCCCAGAACTACCAGTAGGAGCTCAGGATTTTTATCACTTTGAAAATCAGTCCAATAGACTTTTGAAGAGGCAGTGGTGACGTGTGTGTTTGGGGGGGGGGGGTTAGCGGGCAGCCCTGTGCTGGCAAGATGATTAATCCTTGTCGCGGCGATCCATAACATACTCATCAGAGGCCTGATTAGAGCCATTACACACTTGCTCCAGGCCTGTCTGGTCTCCTTGG
This sequence comes from Branchiostoma floridae x Branchiostoma japonicum, assembly GCA_013266295.2. Classification (NCBI taxonomy): domain Eukaryota; kingdom Metazoa; phylum Chordata; class Leptocardii; order Amphioxiformes; family Branchiostomatidae; genus Branchiostoma; species Branchiostoma floridae x Branchiostoma japonicum. Next base: position 22,278,069 of record CM023840.1, read on the forward strand.
AACTAGGGGAAAGTTACTAGCAGGTTGGTTGGTCAAAAACATGCTAATCTGCAAGTTGTTTACATCAGAGATATTCATGTTCAAATTGCAAGTTGCAGGTGAGTATTTCTAGCCCCGACCAGATACTTGGTTGTTATTAATACTAGTGCTAGTTTCCCTTTCACTGAATGAAAGAACCCCTCATTCAAGGTCACCGTATTCATAGAGCAGGAGACAAGGGACATGTTTCCTCTCCACTGCCCGTCCACAGCTCTCCTAACTTCTAATCTATATTTCAATGTGCAATTTGCTAGTATCCCAGCTCGTATTCCACCTTAAGGGCTGTCCAGATGTCTTCAAAGGGCAGTTTAGTGACCTGCAGACACCATGGGTGCACCAACAGTCTGCTATGTAGTACATATCTGGTGATCTCTTCCTGATTCCAGCTAGGTTTACATGTTCTGTGGTAGTGGTGGTGGGCTTGGAAATTAACTTGTCATTTTGAAGAGTTCTTTGAATGTCTTCAAGATGAGATACACAAGTGAACAAGACATCTAAGATCTCATACCTCAATGAAAAATTTACAGTTTTTGCAAATTTTTTGTTTGGTCATTATTGATGAATGTGAATTTCTTGATGATTCTGTCTATGGATTTTTCCACTGGCTCCCATAAATTCGTTGTCCCCTCCCTGGCTGAAGTCTCAGCCAAGGTCAGCCAAGGTTAGCAGGTTCAAAAGGGACAGTGTGAGCAGGGAAGGCATGCTCCCTTTTCTTTCTTTTCTTTGATATTCTAGTTTAACAGTGTAACAAGAGTTCACGATGAAAACAGGGCTGTGAGAAAAACATCAAATCTGACTATATTCCCTCCCTGAAACTGTGTGAACCAAGATACAGACTAATTTCCCCTCAGACTCTTTTTTTATGTTGATCTTCTAGTTCGGCATTATTTTTTTAAAGTCTGTGAACCAACAAATTAAATTGGTGTGGCCTAATGCACGCTCCCTTTCCTGGGCAACATGGATGACCCTGATGTATATTTAGTGCGCTTGTTGTAATACCTGCAGCAGCACTTTGCGAGTGGAATTGCAGGAAGTGTGTGCCGTTGTGCCGGCCTGGGCCTGATAAACGGCCACGTGCACTGGGCAGGGGAGGCTCGACATTACCCTCGACATGATATAAGCACGGAATATTCGCTGCATGGTCAATCTTTCCTTGCATTTACTACCCTCGGAGCTGGCAGGGCATTAGTGCGATAGCTGTGGAACAACTCATCATGCACCAAACAGGGGGAAATGGACAGGAAGAGTGAAAATCACATCCTGAAAAAGTCTGGGACTCTTTATGTGTTGCCTTTCTGACCATGTTTACTCCCTGAAACTGTGTTAAGGTAGTACTGTATTGTTTTTTGTTTATTTTTTAGTCATTTGCACATAAAAAAAGGTAATGAATAATGTTGTAATCATTAACAAAACCATGCAGGGGAGGCCAGAAACCTAGTGTTTTTTCATGGGCTTTCCCAAAACCTAGGGTATAAGTCTATTAACAATTGATATTGGTTATATTTATGCAAACTAGATATTGTTCTCCCTGTTTATCATTAGTTATTTTTTTTAAATATCTGAACCAACAACTTGAACTGGTGTGGCCTGCATGCATGTAGCCATGGTCAATACATCAGCCCGGTATTTGATGGAACGTAACACGTAGTTTCCTGAGTAGAGAGAAGTATCGGAACCGTCCACATCAGCCATTACTGAGGGAAAGGTAGTCCATCTTACAGGCACTACTTATCATACAGCACCTGCCCTGGCCAGAGCCATAACTTATGATACGTGTTAGCAGCTGTGAAAACAGATATCAGTGCCTTTCAGCCCTGCGTACCTCGATGTACTTTAGCTCTCATATCATAGCATTTGTACTACAATGTATTATTGACGGCACTGTACAGGGCTCACATTGTGCAATATGGTGCTTTAAAGGCACTGCTGTTTTGGTGCCTTGTAGCACTTCGAGGAAGAGATGGTTATAAAACTAGGCTGCCCTATTCCCAATGCAATAGTCTAGGAGGTTAGCACCGGCATTCCTCAATGTAAATTCAGATCTACCTTGCTGAGTTTTTTTAACTGCAAGTATTATAATCCAGTTCTATGCTGAAGGATACATCATTCTTTCTTATACTCTATAATGGGTATTGTCTGAACCTAGCAAAGCAGAAGGCAGGTTTGAGATATCACCACTGTGTCTATCTACATATAGATGTCTGTTCTAAAGCTGACATTAACCTAATTTTCTCTCTGTAAATCACATTGCTAATGTAGAGATACATCTGGGACAGGCTGAAAAATGTTGAACGCATAAGCAGACCAAGGTAACTGGGAAAGATCTTGTGTTAGATGCATAGGGGTTTGCTCCATGCAAGGCTAAAAGACCACTTCTGAGCACTGATCTAAGTTGTGGGAGGTTTTGGTGACTATGCTAGGAGATGGCAGTGAATGTAGGTTTTGAAGGCTTATGGGTTGTATTCGTGAGGGAAACACTTTGCAGGGAGAGTTCCATAATTTTGTAGTCTGTGAAAGGAGGCTTTGGAATGTGTTTAGGCAGTTGAAGGTCTTTCTCTATCAAACCTAGTTGGACCCATTGATATTGGCAACAGTGTGGTCAAGTACTTCGTCTTGTGAACCTCATTGCCAGTAGGCAATATTCTCAGAGTTAAGTAAACCACACTGTAAGCAGGCAGCACTCATCTCATGACTAGTCATGACTTCTGGAGTTCACACTACTCAATCCAGTTTGGCTTGCAGAAAGGCTGATCTTCCACTGAGACATGAAGACAGACTATATGTACAGTACAGTCAAACCAGTACAAGTGACCACCTCTTTATAAGGATCACCTGACCATCGATATACAGTCAAACCTGTATTTAGCGACCACATCTGCAGAAGAACCACCTGGCCATTGTGGTCACTATTTTTTCCACTTACCCAAGCATTACAAATCCTGTGTATAATGGTCACCTGTCTAATGTGACCATGATCTTTAAGTTCCTTAAGTGGTCACTACAGATGACAAATTCTGCTACTCTTCTTGATTGATAAGTATTCGAGTACAATGAACTGTAAACCACAGCTTGACATCTCATCTTCAGGACTGTAACATTTCTAGAAGCATGCAAGTTGGGTGAGCAAAACACACATCCCAAATTTGAACTCCTGACCTTGAGATCCCAAGGCAGAGTTGGTTACCACTACTAGATCAGGCACTGTTAAGCCGGCTGCCTCTGCGCGTTTTGCTGCCTGAGCTTGACCCCTCACCCTGAGGCCATCTCCTGATCTCTGACACGCTTTTCCATCATCTCAGACTTCTTTACAACCCGCCACACTTTGCTGCGTGCCTAATGCTGTCCTTCTGCGCCCCGTCTGTCAACTTCACGGTAAAAATAACAAGCTTGCAAGGCATCATCAGCCAACATCCTTCTCCCGCCTCCTCAAGGGCACTTGATTCTTCTGTTAAGTCTTCAAGGTCAACCCCGTCTTTCTGTTAGCTCCTCAAATTCAACCTGGTCATCTGTCACTCAGGTAATCCTTCTAGCTGAGGTACCTGGTACAATGCTTGGTTGCAATCAAAGTTGGGGATATTGGGTTACTGTTAAACTTATGTTGACTACTGCATTGGAATATGATTGTCCATTTAGAGGTGGCAATGTGTGGATGTTCACTGTGATAATTTTAAGATATCTGACTTCTGCTTAAAAGGGGACATTTCCAAATATTAAACTGTGTGTCAGTATTGCCAAGAGGAAAGCTGTTCAGCACCAAGGCAAGATACTACAGTATGACAATTTCTAAAAGCAAAATAAAACTGTGAGGGGAGTGTGAACAATACTGAAAACATCAGAGACCCTCAGCTTTGATACTGAAACTGTCAATAGAGGGTCTTCTAATAGTTGGGTGTTAATGTTGATGGCTCCCATTAAGAGGAATGCTGTTCAGCACCAGAGCAAGATGCCGTAATATGAGGGATAACTCAAGAACAACACAGATTCATTCAAAGGCTAATAGTTAAGCATTGGTCCATGGGATGTTTGTGGGTCACACCAAGAGGACTGTTGTTCAGCAAGTATCGAAGTGTCAAGATGCTGTGATATGACCAATACACTATCTATAGATATGTATGTGACCATGTAAAAGTCAGCATTTTTGTTCTGTGAATAAAAATCCATGAAAACAACAGGGATTCTCTCTCAGCTGTGTTGCTCATTGAATTCATTAATGTGGAAGCCTTCGTACAGTTGAGCATTATTGTTGACAGGGAATTTGTAGGCTATTCCAAATGCTGTTCAGCACCAAGGAAAGATCCCATAATATGGCCAGTGCCTTAAAAAAGAAGATGCATTCTGCTGTGTTGGACACAGAATATATCAGTATAGATACATTTATTAGTTGGGCATTGGTTTCAATGGATCCTGTGGAGAGGAGGGTCCTGTTCAGCACCAAGGACAGATGCCACAAGGCCACACCAATTCATTTCCTTGGTTCGAGACCATTTAAAGTAAAAACAAAGTAGCATTTATAAGCTGAAAACTGACTGGGCTGGAAAAAAATATCAATGACTATTCACTCTCTACAACTGTCCACATTAACCTTCTCCCTGCTGCCTAACCCCACAACCAATAAAAATATGGTGCCAAACAGCTACCTTACAGGCTAAAGGTTAAGATCCAGACTTTCCCATTAGACTAAAGCCAACAAAATAACCTTGTGTGGACTTTTATGACCAATACCTGAAAAAAAGAAAATTCTTTAAACTGTGTTGGACACAGAATCTGTCAGTGTATAGAGTCAACCTAAATACAGGGCATTAAATGATGGGGTTATGCCAACAGTAATATTTCAGTACCAAGGAAAGATGTCATACCATGACCAATGCCTGAGAACAAGATAATGTGACCAATACCCCTTGAAACAACTTTTGGCTGTGTCAGACATAGAATCTGTTAGGGTAGAGCCCTTCTATGATAGCTGGGTATTAATGTTGATGGGGAATTTGTGGGATATGCCAAGACCAATATTGCTAAGCACGAAGGAAAGATGCTGTAATATGACCAATGCCTAAAAATAAGGTAATGTGACCAATACCTTTAAAACAACTTTCAGCCCTTTTTGACACAGAATCTGTCAATGTAGAGGGGCTCCTAATAGCTGGGTATTAATGTTGATGGGGCATCTGTCCGTCCTGCTGCTGTACATGGAAGTGGTCATTTGCGCGGACGTAGGCAGATGTGCCCATGGACCGGCAATGTCTCGTGGTGATGGTCATCATCAACTCTGCTAAACCACTTATTTAGATGGAACAGAGGGGGAAATGGACTCTGGGCTGATGGGCCTGGCTTTTTAGGGGTGGTTAAGGGACGGATTGTTTATGTAGGACTGAGTGTTTAACCTTCTACCTGGTGCCTAACCCCGTAACCAATAGAGAATTGGTTACCAAAAGGCTACTCCAGTGTGCAAAAGGTTTTCTTACCTTTTGTGCTTGTTTCTTTTAAGGTTCCAGCCAAAACTCAAAATAAAAACAACATCTAATTCTGAATATCAAGAAGAGAAGAAGTGAACGTCACAAAAAGTAGACAAACTTTTCAGTAGAAGTTGTACCTGACATCTTCTGAATCAGGCAATTTTAAAAAAAAGCCTTTGTAACTTTTAGTCATTGATAATGTTTCAAAACGGTAGTGTTTTCTTGCATAGGAGATACTAGTCTGCAGCCTGAGTTGACATTTGACTGGTCCCATGGTAATTTAGTTTGTTGGAGGGCAAGTGTTTCCATGCAGATTTTGATCCCTGTCAGATGCCACCCTTTATATCTCATCAACATCTTGTTACCACACAGGGTATCTTTACATCCCATCCTTCACTGTCAGATAGGCATAGATCAGGGAAGGCCACACCAATCTAATTAGTCGGTTCTTGGATTCTAAAAAATATTGCCAAAGATCAACACGGCTATCGAGTCTGAGGGAAAAGTCCGTACTTAGGTACACTTTCGGGGAGTGAATATAATCAGATCCAAACTTTTCTTCCAGCCTTTTATCTTCATCTTGCGCTCTTGGAATGTCTAAGAAACAAAGAATTGACTTATTGTGGCCTTAGAACAATTTTTACTGCCCTTTTATTACATTTTATCAACTCTTGTTGACTGACAGGCTATAGTAGGGATGGTAGACTGCAAAGTTCAGTAAAAATTGGTCACTATGGATTTGGAACGATGCTTGGAATTTGGCAAACTTTAAATGCTTTGTGTTTCAACTTTGCATTTCACTTTATTATTATGGCATCTTCATTTCTGTCATTACTGTTAATGCTATAAAGATATATGTATTTGAAATTTGTTGTATTTGTACATCTTTTGGAAAAATTATAGCAATAATTAAAATCAGATCATCAAATGAAAACAGTAATATATTAACATGCTAGTAGCAAGAGTAACACAATCTATATTGAGATTGTGTTTAGGTTTTTGTCTGATTAGTTCTGTATTTGGTCAACTTCAGAAGTTAACCATATTTGAAAGTGTTCAACTGTTCCTCTCTGGAAGAGAAATTCAGGTTAGATTGAAGGTCAAGGTCACTCCATAAGCCTGTTGCAGCTATTCACATTTTCTCCGTGTGTGTAACAATCTTTCCCATCCATTTTCTCCGCAGGCTCTGGACGGCTTTGTCTTTGCCCTGACCCGAGACGGCAGATTCCTCTACATCTCCGAGACCGTGTCTATTTATCTGGGGCTCTCTCAGGTACGTACCCTGCCCAGCTGCACACAGATCAATGGTGATTTACGACGGCCATGTCCGGCAGTCTTTAGAAACTATTACTTAGTCGACGCTATACGTATGGGAGAATGGTGGCTCTAAAGTGGAACACAGGCTATTTTCAGAGCCTGGGTACAATAAAGCGGGAGAGGTCCACTGCCAGGAGGCCATCGCAGTGTTATTTGGTAAAGCCTTCCTCTCTCGCGTGGGAATGGTTTCGCTCGAGCTCGTGTACTTGGGCACACTAATGCGGTGCGCCCTTGCGCCGTTATTGAGAGCTAGCATAACAAAGTGCAGGGTCAGGTTTCCTTGCAGAGATAACATATCCACGTCCCCAAACATGCCAAAACTCACATAATCTATGCAGGCAGACTGCGTAGCACCCCAACATAAATGCAGGACCCTTCCCTGGTATTGATAATGGCCCTGAATATTCAGCATCAGATACATGCAGGTAATCCCTCTGATGTACTGGCCATCAAGCAGCCATCTATAAATGTTCCCTCGCATGTCAGGTCACACAAGGCAGAACGGATGAAAATTCAGGGCTGTTACCACGGCTGGGAAAATGGCACATTGATCCAGTGTAATTGTGCCAAGTTTCTAGCGTTTAATTTCCCATTTAACTTCCGGCTACTTTAGACAGGATGGAACTGAGGCAGAAGGAGGCACAGTCATTTGCCATGGCCTTGGGGTACTGACCGCCCTAAAGTGAAGAGGTGGTCAGATAACTATGAATATTTTCCTCAAACTTCACAATAAAGAGAAAATCCATCCCAACAAACCTCTTTTCCGAATACCAATTTATAAAACGTAAGTCAGGTGCTTTTTGTGTGGCTACGGGCTAACTTATTTCTGCAACTGGACAATCAGCACCAAGTTTGCAAGACCCCACAGAAATGTTTGACATGCATATTCAGTCGAGCCAAGAATAACTGCTGTCCAATTACAGTAGGGCTCAAAATATTTTGTTTCTGTTTTCTGCAATATGTGATTCACCATACTGAGCCCGTAGTCTTTTAGCCTGCCAAATGGAGGGTTGCTTCTATTTCTTTTGCAAAATTTTTCTGCAAATTGCATGTACCTTACAGGTATGATTTCCTTGTCTAGAAGGCTGGGTTCATTACACTCTATTCAAATTGTGTTGCAATAGGAAATTTTTGACATGAAAGTGGTTTCTTTTGTTGAAAAAACTATTATTCTTTAACCTACAGTGTTCCTTTTACATTAATTTTGCTTGTACTATAAGAAATCATCTAGTAATGTGATGTAAAGAAGCAGTCATCAGATTAATTTCTAGATGTAAATACACTCAAACCTGACCTGCCAACCACCTCCAGTCATGAGCCACTCCTGTCCAATTTTAATAGTTAAGACCCTCTTGTCTGGAGCAACCACCCCCATCCACCCTTTTGAGTTGTTGAGACAATAAAGAAGTGTTCCCTCACATTTTGGAGCTACCATGCTTTTGTTTGTTCTAAAAGAATAACAATATTCCATTTTCCACTAAAATTCCTAAAATAAAACTGCCATCTGTATTCAAAATGAGGTGAACATTATGTACATTCCACTTCCATGTAGGGCTGGTTTCTGTGCTCAGTTTCCATTTCTGCCAGGCCTGTTTACCCCAGCAGGCCACTGTAGTCCCCAGACGTGTCTCTAACCACAGACAGCAGACCTGTGGTTTGCCTGGCTGCCCCCTGGCTGGAACTGACATGTTTTGTCTGCACCTCAAGAGAGGAGAACATAACAGGGCCCAGACTTGCTACACCTGCGGGAAAGCACTCTACAAAACATCCAGCCAGTCATCATAACCTGGTTACAGGCTGTAACAAGTTGTTTCTGTGTTTTTTACCTCCGGGTGTGGAGGCACATGAATCTATGTGTGTGTGTGTGTGTGTGTGTGTGTGTGTTTGCCTGACTGTGTTCATACAATGTAGGTATTTGAATGCAATAGAGTGACAGGAAGGTGAGGGATTTGGTTACCACAAATTGATCTTAAGATCAAGTTGAGAGAAAGTGATAGCTGCTTCTGCATGAGGACCACCTTGCCATTGTGACCACGTTTTGGTGGTCCCTTAGGTTGACTGTATGTACTCGTAGTATGAGCTGCTTCTTTCCAGTGACCACTTTTCTTTTTTAACAATGTCATTTTGTTGTCATTTCACCAGCTTGACTGAATTACAACATTTGTATATATATATACATATAGGGTCCTTCAGATAGACAAAAATGATCAGTTGGGGGTAGGGATGACATAAGGTCAGCATCTGAGGTAGCCATGTTGGTAACTATGACAAGCAGCACAGTATCCATGGTAACCACAAGATCTGCACGACATGACACATTAATGTTGCCCAGTTTCTCTGCTTTTTCATCACTGCCATGTGAATTTCCTATCTGTGCGAAATGATGATGTGGAACGAAATTATTCATGTGGATTCACGGGTCAGCTCCGATCTCACCTTTCCCGTCATTTCCGTGCTCTCCGGCCACAACACGCCGTTCCGCCCTGAGATAAGAAGGTCTTGTCTGTTTTATCAGAAATGATGATTGCTCCGCGTGGTCCGAGGTCGCCCAGGTTCAGGCTTAAACTCACCCTGAAGGCTATCTGCCCACCCTTGTGTCAACTCCCAGGAATTCTCCAGCAATTTTGCTCACTTGGGGCGATCATTTTGTGGATCCCTCGAATCCTTTTAGGTCAGGAAATTGATGTTGAGGTCTGGATCGATTGATGCCCAGTGCCGGCCAGTGGCACGAACAGTGAACCCTGACCCTCCATGCTCGGCTAAATCACCCATCTCCCTTTGTATTAGCCCCGCCTTTGATTGCCGCCAATGGCTGTTGATGGCAAGTCTTGTGTCAAATACCGAGGAAGCAAGTAGCTTCTGACTCAGATAGTGCCGCTAAAGCAATCTCCAGCCTCCACTAGCATTTAATGAGTAAGTGTCGGTGTTTGGGCCAGATTAGCCTTTCTGTGGTGTTAGCGATCTTCTGATCACTGAGCTATCACAAAGTGAGAAGGCTAGTCATGGTTTAGTGAGATGCGTGGATCAGGCTTCTTAGAGTCTCCTGCCACAAGCATGAAGTGAACTTGACGTGCGTAAATACAGGTTACCCGAAACATCTTCCAGCCTGTCAGAAATGGTCAGGTTTGATTCCTGGGATTTGAATGAGTTTGTAATTCTAGGACACCTTTTCACAGTGGGATAGACTGTCTGTGTCACCATGTGTTACTGACCTGCTGGATCAAAGTGAGGGACAATAGCCGCTGGTGTGGAAGGAGGTCAACAAGTAAAACCTCATGAGTCTTATCATCAAAATACAGAGTTTCCATTTTCAAACAACCTATCAGCTAGGAGAACTGTCTAAATAAGGAGGTTTGTACAACCCTCAGTTAACAAGGTTTTGGAACAATTGGGGGTCATACCAGTTTTAAGGACAAATTTTTCCTTTCTCTGGCTAAAAGTAAAAACAGAAACTGAACAAAAAAGTTATTCAATAAAATATGTACTATTCAGAACATTGTAAAGTATAAAATATTAGACACTGTAGAATATTACAAGGTGTTTGTTAGCTGATTTTGCACTGTCATATCCATTTCTCATATACATATGCATTGTAATTTGTACATTTAGATCTATGGAGCCATCAAATACTTGGGACTGAGAAAAAAACATATTCTTATAGACAGCATCATGGACCTTTCCGTGCTATATAGCTGTTTGATTCCTTATGGCCTAAATGCAGAATGCTCGACTTGCTCTGTGTGCATGTGTAACATTCTGGACATACCCCATCCTTATAACAACTCTCCACTGTGATGTTTGTTTATGGTGAATACCAGTGATGACAGGCTGACCCTGCTGTCTGGCTACTGCCTTCAGCAAAATCACCCTTCCCCAAGCAAGCATCAGCTTTGACCTTGATCCCAAACTGCTTGACCAGGTGTGTCTCCCTAAAACTATAAGTTACTAATTGATTTCAGACTTAGAGAAACAAAAAAGAGATGGTTTGAGTGATGAAAGTTCTCTGGCTCCCGACTGATTTGCCCTGACAGTGGTTTGAGGTCTGCAGTGACAGTTGATTGACAGGAGATTTGTAACAGTTGTTGTAAGGCTTTTGTAACCCTTGTCCTAAGCTCTGTAACCCTTGTCCCAAGCCCAGCAGACCTCTGATGTCACTCCTCTGCAGACAATGGCTGGAAGCTTTGCCGCTACCATGGCAGCTTGTAAACCGATTTCAAGTTTCAAATTCAATTTGTTGGAGGTCAGGCCAAGGGCATTGGATTTCGCATTTTCCCTGGGTGCAGCAGGGCATTAGTCTGAATATGGACTGCCAGGTACTTACCAATCGCAGGTCCCTTCTCTGTCTTCCATGCTGCTTGCAACTGTGGAGAAATGTGGATTTAGATTGTAACAAAGCAATGCAAGGCACTCTTAGCACATTTTCCTGGTACAGCATGGCATTAACCTGGACATTGACTGCTGGAAATGTGATGAGGGGGGATATGAGCTCAGTCACGTTTGGGATCGCATCCTTCCCACTGCAGCGACACCTACATGTAGCTGCAGTACAAAGTACTGGTCAGTGTTGCCCTGTGACTGTGTGAGGAAGGCCACTAAATATATACATAGACGGGACCAGCAATAAGTGCACCATTGGCCAGCTGGTCCTTGAATGTGCAGAGATGGTCACTAGTTCTGGTTTGACTGTATATCAATGGCCAGGTGGTTATTATTTAGAGGTGGTCACTAGTTCAGGTCTGACTGTATATTAATGGCCAGGTGGTCCTTATGTAGAGATAATCACTTGTACAGGTTTGACTGTATATGTATATCAATGGCCAGATGGTCACTTGTATAGGTTTGACTGTACATATCAATGGTCAGGTGGTCCTTATGCAGAGGTGACCACTAGTTCAGGTCTGACTGTATATCAATGGCAGGTGGTCCTAATATATGTATAGCACAGGTTTGACAGTATTGTGAGGGCTTGTGCCTGCTTACCTCCTTTATTCACACACATCTCAATAACCTGTCTTCATTGATTGATGACAGGTTACCCTGCCTAACAAGCCTTCATGGGACAGTTCTCAAATGTGGCCATCAGTCAGTGCACCACTGTGGTGACAGGTCGTTATTAGAATAATCACCAGGTTGTTATTTGAATAATCACCTGCTGCTGGCATCTTCCATTTGTACCCCAGGAAATAGTTGTAGTATCAACTTGATGGCTTATCTGTAATACATTCACATGTAGTTTCTAGTCTTTCTGGAGTCTTTTTCTAATACTACAGTGGAGAAATGTAAGAAATTGTTTTTTTTTGGTGGCCAGAGGTATTTAATACTAGATATTCTGAAAATCGGTAGGGAAAGAACTGAGGAGTCTCTAACTGTGCAGTGAATGATTACGACTACAGATTAAACATATGATTCAATACGTATTAAAGCTTCATGCACTTTTTCTAAAAAGCCATTAAGAACAACCTAATTACTGTGCTTTAATTCTCAGACTACCACGACTAATTAACATCGAAGGTAATTATCTAACATCCATCACTTCCCAGAGGGGAGCATTGGGGATTATCAAAGTTGTGAATTTTGCATTATGTTAGGATTCCAAGATGAATCCCGATCATAACAAATGCATCGTGTGGGGAGTGAAGCGAACACCAAAACAAGCAGAAGGTTCTTCCTTATTGGAGTCTTCGTGTGTTTGTGCACGAGCGTTAAAATCCTCCGCTTGCACGCGAGCCTCAAGGCTTTTCCGCCCGAGTACATTGTCAATCAGAATAGACACCGCAAGTAACTCGTGACACTACTAATTTAAACTTTTCCATTTTCCGTGGAAAAACTGTTTTATACTTGAATTGCTTTTGAGCACATGTGAAGACCCGGGACCACTCTCTTCACTTACCACCTCGCTGCTTCAAAGGAGGAGAATTTAAAGGGTAATTAAACACCATTCTGCAGGCTGCGAAGGAAAATTGGAGCCATTTGGAAGCCGGGGAAATCACTATTAGGATCTCTCGCTCCTGATGGGCTGCCGGGGGCAGCCAGGAAAATGGGCCAGAATGAGCTCCCTGATGAGGGAAACAGAAAGTGCGTCATCTTAGAGATTTCAAGGAGTTGTAAGGAGTGTTTTCCGGCTGCCATGCAAAGAGAGGAAGTTTTTGAGGCTTCCGGAGTTAGTTATCCCACACATGTACACACACATGATGCAACCCCGCAGAGATAAATTAATTTCTTGCTTGGCTTCTAATAAGGCTGAAGACCTGATAACTGAGGGGAATCGTGGTCCCGGAGGCGGCAATTAACCCAACGAGCTCCAACTAACCACCAGTTCCGATCGTAAGTATGAGCCCGAGGAAGAAAAATGCATGCAGGGAGAACTCCACAGGGCCAAGGCGTCCGGGGCTTCCTACATGCTCAGCCGGCCATTTGCCTTGGAAGTTACACGAACGAAGGCAATTTCAAAGGATCACCACATCAAGGGGGCCGACGACATACAAGCGAGGGTGCCTCAGCGCCAGAGCAGTCAGGCACACCGAGAGGGTTTACATCGGGGTGCTTGCAGAAAATTAGCCACCATCATTTTAAAGACATTAAGGAAATGGGATAGTATGGAGCAAGGAGCAGGGGAACTTTGTGCCGGCTTATCCGGGCTATCCCGAGGAGCCATTTCCCCTCTTCATTACGACGTACTTCCAATGACATAATCCGCTACTTGCTTACAGTGTGATTGACTGTAATCTGGACTGGGGCTGTCGTTAATGCAGACACCTCTCCGTTCACACGATGCTAAGTCACTCCTCCATAGGAAAGTTTCCTTTCTGTACCGCTATTCTCTGACCAGAGAAAGTGGAGTTTATGCCCTGGTCATGAATTCAAAAGTACCTGGTAAGCATTACCCACATTAGCACCTTAAAGATACTAAGCCACTTCTTTAGAGACCGACATGGCACCAAGAGACAGACCAGGACCACGTAGTGTAACGGACCCCTTGTCAGAGTTTAGTTATGCACTGGTCATGAATTGAAAAGTAGCTGGTAAACAACATAAGTCATAATTATATGAGCACCTTAAATGGTGCTACAAGCCTGTCTATCCTTTTCTTCTCTGACCACAGAAACCAAAATTGGCAGCACAGCACTCTGTCCCCTAGATGAGTTGATCAGAACCATAGAAGCCAGAATGGGTAACTTGCTGGAGTTGATTATGCTTTAATTGAAAAGTAGCTGGTAACACTATTATGAGCTAGTCCTTTATATTCAAGGTTCGGGATAGTCTTATTGGTTAGTCACAGTCAAAAACTGAAGTATAAACCAATGACCAATTAATCAACTTGTTTAAAAGCTAGATGTACACATCAAAAGTCTTCTCCCACAGGTGCAAGATTAAGAGGGTAATAAACAGGTTACAGGCAATATTATTTATTATACAAATATATCTTTAAGATACATCTGTCAACATTTAAGACACAAGATACTAATGTCCATATGGGTTTAACAAACAAACAAACTAGTCAAATATGGTATCGGGGAGTTGTTATATCTCATTGTTTGCCTTTAAAGAGACAGACACCTCTCTCATATAAGTGCTTTTGCCTGACCAGAGAAAGGGGAAATGTACCGGTAACTAACTCCTACAGCCGGAGTTAATTATGCACTGGTCATTAATCGAAAAGTGGCTGGCGCACAACACGCATGAACATTCCCAGCGTTCTGCGCACTTGGCAGGTGACTCTGACCCGTTTCTGCTCATGCATATTCATGAGGTACTGGCTGAAATTTGACGCCGAATCTTAGAGCAATTTCGTCACCATTTGGCACGCATCATTGACCTGAAGTGATCAGCTTTCTGCTTCCATGCAGGAACATTTTGGAGAATTGAGCAGTAAGGAACTAATCCCTAATTGATCTTCCCATGTGGTGTCCACAAAGTTTCCACAACTTCCCACCTTGTCCTATTTCGTAACTTTTGAAAAGTTTTCAAGCCAGCTTCATACATAGGTGGTAAATGGACTTATAACTTTTACGTACTGCAAAGTGCTAGGTAATCAATATGTATTTCTTGATAGATACTGGCCTACTTTCATCATACCCCGAATGTCATACCCCAAAGAAATCGACAAAACAACCAACTAGATGACAAACATTGGTGATGACCTAGCCTAACTGCCAGGGCAACAGCACAATAAAGCATTATCATGATGATGATGATAACTACTGCATGACGTAATATGTATTCTGGATCTTGTATTGGTAAAACTTGCCAACAAATATAATGAGTCATGAAATCTATTGAGCCCTTTGTGGCACTCTCATAGAAAGCATTTCTTCAGAATGTTCCAGGACCGTTTATTCTGATGTGAACTGCATGTTGAGACAAGGAAACCACTCCAGCCAACTGGCAAGGTGCAGATGTGACAGATAGCTTGACCCTGAGCATCCTTCCTTAATGCACAGCCCGTCGTGACAGCAGCACCTTGCTGTTCCCAAACGACGATTGTTTTTATCAGTCACATGGTAGCCATGGCGACCAAAGGACAGCCACATTGTCGTGTGAGCGATGGATCATCATTAGCCTGGACCCCTCCGTTACCGACATCCATCACGTGCTGCACAGCCGTCTCCGAGCGCCGCCATGGCAACCAAGGTTGCTTCCCATTACTCATAAACTCACACAGGTTATTTTGGCTTTCATGAGAAAGCAGGATAATAAAACTGTTCAAATGGCTGGGATGATTGTATCCAGGCTGGGGCCATGAAATACAAGCATGTATGATTTTCGTGTTTATGAACAGGCGCCGTGGATAAGCCAGGTTTGCTTGCCTAAATGTCTGGTATTGGATGTAATAAGACTGGGAATTCATTTTGGGCTGTCCAAGCACCCCTCAGGCTTGTAAAACCGAGTTACATCTGGTTTGGTACGGGACCCAAGGGATGGCCACCGCTGAAAATGGTCCCATCTCCACCCTAACCCCTTTAGGCTGCCATAACTAGGCTTCTCCATTGCATGGATTCTGCCAGTCTATCCAATTCCGAACGCTATGATGGAAGAACTGTATATATGCAGATGTGGCAAAGACGACCAATTAAGGCGGCAAAATAGAAATCCATTGCTTCAGAGCACACAGATTTGCCGTAAGTTGGGGGAGAATTACGCCCCCCTCCTGCCGTCATACCCACACACTTATTCGCTGAGTCCCGATCCCTCTCGCTAGACTCTATCGATTTACTCCCACCCCCATTTGTAATGCCATTTGGATGGAAATGCGCAGGTTTTTATCCCAGAATCACTGGAGTTTCGGGACAGTTATTGAGGTACAGGTGGCGAATTACCTCCAAAACACATTTGTCTCCCCGGGCACAAAGCTTCAATATCCCTCCCTCTGATAGGATGCACTGGGGGTCAAAGGTGGGGATAATGGGTGCAAGCCACCCCACAGGCAAGGGCAAAAATTGTCGGGGGAGACCTCTGTACCCCCTGTAGCCAGCAGGGGGGGAAATCGGTGCACATGAAGGGACCCTTTGGTCAAGCTCACACAGTTGGGATGGATCATACTTGGCTGGCTGAACGCAGCAAAGTGGAGAGAGCAGCACTGCCCCAAGGTCAAACAGGGCCCGGACCTTTTCTCCCCGTCACCCCATTTGAGAAAATTGCCCTGTTTTGATTGAGTCTGCCGCGTGGAAAGGTTAGCTTGGCTGGTCACTCGCAACCGTTTTACCATCCCCTGCCCCGGAGCCACAAGGAGCGAGAAAGTCTGTCAGACGGACAGACTCCCAATGATAAGTCCCTCATCTGCACTTAAGGATGGAAGTGGGCAGCAGCTATTGGTGGATGAGGAAGGGAATGGAAGGTCTGATGTTTAGATCCATCCTTTTGTATCCCCCTCCTCGGAAGTGCCGGCTTGATGTACTGCTACGCAATTTACAGAACATATTCATGAGTTTCCAATAAGTCCATTAACTGGTGAATTCCCTGCTCAAGGTTTTAGCCGAGATCGCTTCGCACGGCGTAATTCCCACCCTGGCGGAGAAAAGCACAAGTCACTCAAGTGCACAATGAAAGGGGAGATGAGTCCGGGAAGAGTTTTGTTAAGAAGTGCGATCCAGAGTTGGAAGTAGTTCGATGGAAAAAAGAAATGAACTGCAACTCCGATGGATTAAACAGGAGAAGGCGCCATCTTGTCAGAAAGTTTGGTACAGACATGAAACTAGGAGAAATATGAAAGATTCATTCCAGAAAAGTCAAAAGTAAAACTTGTGAAAAAATGTCTACTAGTGAAGGATGTAAACAAAATTTTAAGGCCTTATAGATGAAGGCAGCCTTTCTCCTTTTTGCATCAGAGAAACAAAGACTGAACCATTCCACTCCCCACAGCTATGTGTAATAAGTAAGACTATGAGTGTATAGTATGTAATAAGTAAGACTATGAGTGTATAGTATGTACTAAGTAAGACAATGAGTGTATAGTATGTTATTCTAGTGAAACCAAATTTCACAGAAAAAAGACATATATCTACGTTGCGCACCACTTTAATGTTGTATTTAGTTATTTATTTCATGCCTCCAGCATGACCTTTCATTTGATTTGGATTTATGTTTATGTTTACTTTCTATTCATGTTACAACTATATAATTTCTGTTTTGGTGTCTTATAAGCCCATATGGGCTGGGCGACAATGTCGCATGACACCTTAATAAAATTCATTCATTCATTCATTCATTCATATATCATAGCAAGAATAAAGATCTTAAGGGTAAAATCTACAAAATACTCTATTACCAAACAAGAAACAAATAAAGTTTTCTTGAAATTTCTAAAAACAAAATTCTTGTAGGTGAGCATCTTACTAGAAATACTTTATTCAGAAAGAAAGAATAAACATACAAAGACTTTGCAGATTAACTTTCTTGATTTTTCTTGAATTTTCATTACATAATGGACTGGTCTTCTTTTGAACAGTTAAAATGTGATAGGAAAAAATATGTTATATAATATAATGGGAAGTTGCTATAATAATCATAGCAATGCATTAGCAAAAGACAAAATTTTGTTCTGGAGAATATTTCCAGTTTTGGTGCCCAAATCCTACAATATGTGTCTTTAATTTTTTAAAGTTTAAAAAACATTCCAAACCCCAAGCCTATGTATAAATCAGTGTGTATATATATACAGAACAGTGCTGGCTGTGTTTACCAATGGGGGGAGTGAGGGACCCAGACTGCAGCTGACATGGCCTCCTGACCTATCTGTCTCAGTCTGCAGTCCCAGCCAGACACAACAGTCATCTGAACTGATTGACCTGCTTGTTTTCCTGCCCCTCCCATCATGAATTATTTCCCCTGACAACCACAAGAGAAAGTCTTTACATAATTGTATCCATCTGCGTGCCTCTAGCGCCATACATGCTCCATACAGGAAGCCTGCATGTATCAGGTTTGACTTTGCATCTATCGGACCCATCTTTGCCCAGGTTGGGTAAGACAGTTGGTACTCTTTCTTACTATAAATGAAAAGATTACAATTGTGGTAATAAACTTTCTTTACACCTTAAACTTACCAGGCATACTACATCCAATCATACTTGAACACCACAGCTAAGAAAAAAGTCATTCTGTAGATTTGCTGACTTGGAGTCAAAAGTCTGGGGCAGATTAGACACACTTTACACTTGTCTGTTTTTTTCTTTACTTGTCTGGAATTGGAAAGGTGCCCAAACAAAAACTTGGTTTCTGTTATAATGCCCTTTGAGTCTCCGTTTCCCAACAAGAAGTCCACCTGCAGTTTCACTGTGGTTCACCAGAGGGACAAAAGTGATCCCTGGCCAAGTCAAGTTAGCTTCCTGTATAACAGACACTAGCTGGCGGGCACTCACCTGAGTTGCACACGTAAACTTAAAATTAAGTTTAAAATCCTTCCCATACCTTTCAGTGAATAGGGGCATTGCCCATCTCTGTTTCTATAGCCCTTGGGCCACTGCAGCAGGAAGCTAGTCCCCTGGTAGTGGAGTGTGTGTGTGCAACTCCCATACATGCTGAGTGCTCTTCAATAAGTAGATAAAGCAGTCTGTACCATTTTTAAAGTCTTTGGTACGACCCAGCCGGGGCTTGAACCTTGAAGGATTGCAGTGTTTCAATAGGATTAGATGTTCGTATTGGGAGTTTAGTAGCATTCAAGTATTTTTCATGTGAGGTTTTCCTGACATGATCATGGTCCACTTCAGCAGTTTTCACACACATTCATTTGGCAGGGTCAATGCCCTGCACAGTTGTGTAACGTATGTATTTACCATGTAATATAATATAATATAATATAATATAATATAATATAATAAGGGGAATAAACCTAAAAACAGTCCTGCTTTTTTCTTTACTGACATGATCACGGTCAATTTCAGCAGTTTTCCCCATACTGGCGGTGTCATTGCCCAACAACCAGCTGAGCTTGCTGGTGGCAGATCTCTCACCGATACTGGGTGCCTTGTCAATAGCTGACGGCACCAATCAATTATCCGCTGCTGTCACACAATTGCAGCTTATGTTCTTCCGTCTGAATGCTTGGTTTCCCTCATTACGCCGGCCGATTGTCTGCACCAGATACTTATTGCCAAGCTTCACAACAAATCAGCGGCTCCGCTGATCTGATTTTGGGCTCGATATTTTCCGCACCCTGCCTGCCGCTGTTCAGTCGATCATGGGGACACGGTCGAGGAAACCAGTCAGTGAGGCACGGTGTTGTAAATCTTTCTTGAAAGTTTATATCTATTCACTGTGAGTTATATATGTAACTTCACAAACTGAAGCTGTTTGTTTTTCAGTGAGTTATCATTCACTGCACGGGGATGCAAAATGCCATAAATTACGAAGTTTCATATCATCAACTTTATTCAAACTAAAGTTTTAATGTTAGGTTGATTGAAGGATACAGCGAGGCTTTCTTGAAAGTTTACTTCTATTCACAGTTACATCTTACTTCACAAACCAAAGCTTTTTGTCTTACAGTTGTTATTATCTACTGCATAAGGATACTAAATGCCATAAATGATTAAGTGGCATAGGGATACAAGATAACACATATGAAGAAAAGCTTGTCAATGATAAAACCAACTTTATTCAGATTAAAGTTTTGTTGTGCAGTCGAACGGGTGACACCTGTCAGTGATGCACATCAACGTAAATCTCAACTTTCTGTGAAGAATAGTTTGAGACTGTGTTTATGCTGATTCACAAATATTAAGAATAATTAATGAATTATTAAGAATAATTGATGATAATTTAGAATAAATTGAGGGGCTGTGTTTATGTTGATTTGCAATCATCTGTAAAATTGAACCTATTCCTTCTGTAGAAGAACAAAGGAAACAGAATAACCAATGGCAAGCTGCATGATTACATGTAGGATAGTATAAATCAAATAACATTCAAATAATAACATGCATATAAAAGAGATACAGCCAATATCCATATGACAATAATAATATTAGGCAAAAGTGTGGAGTTCATAATTATTATGTATGTAGAAAAGCTTCAGAATCTGTGTTTGCCCGCCAGTCTAATACATATCAGTATAACATGATAAGCAATAAAATCACATTTGCTTGACCAACATGGTTTAAGTCCACACCTCACTTTGAGAACATTGTCAGTGCTCAGCCAATAGGTGTAAATGCCAAAGACGGAGTCAACTCCAGTTTCAATGTATTTAACACTCTCATTAGACGTTCGGCGAGACTTCTGACTGAAACAATCTCTGATGCCTCCATTTGCGCATTGTGCAGCCAACGAAATAGCCATGAGCTATCTCCGGAACACTCAGGAGTTACTGCAGTCCTAAATGTAAAACCGACCGACGAAATGAGTCAAGCATAATTCCCATCCTGCAACATCACTCAACTGATAAGAATATTAGAGAATCAATAGATACCTGCGGGCTTCGCTTACGCTATCTGTGGGGACATATTTCACCGGTCCTCCCGATGCACAAAATGGATTTGTACCACTTACATGAACCTTAAATGTATCGGAGGTCCCAGCTGTGCGCAGCATTGCACCTGGATATCTATAAGCAATCATTTTCCCAGGGAGCCCGAAATGGCAGGCAGAATGTGCCTTGTCTCACCCGCAAATACACGCAACTCACGGTTTGTCATAGACAATTCAAACTCTACTCCTGCCTAAAATATGGAGATTACTTTACGGATCCATCACTCTTCCTCAGCATCACTAGAATTGACTGGCAGAACTAGTCAACACTTAATATGTATAAGGTACTGGAAAAAAACGGTTGAACATGACAAAGCCACTGATTCGTAAGTGTGGTATGTAAATTGTTAAGATAGTTACTATGGTAAGACAACACCATTGGAACTGCTACTGTCCCATGGGTGGTGGCAGGGCAGGGTCCCACTCAAAAGCTGTCAAAAGCTGGAAACCACATCTCAGACCAATATAGGCTGGAGACAAATTCTGGGCTGACTCAAGAGTTTGCAGGGAAAATGAAACCGACACCACTAGGTGAAAATGTAGATGACAGCATCGTTGTGAGGAGGATACGTTAAAACGTTATTTTCTCCACACGTCAATCAGAAAAAGAAACTCCCCAAATGATGTCCAGAGATGTGAATGACAGGGGTCAAACTATTCTGCAGAGAAGCAATTGGAGGGTTGAACTGGTGCTAGAATAGAGTGGATACTGCCAACCCCATTAAACTATTCACGGATTTCATGTTTTTTTCCCTTTTTCAAACAAATATCCTTCCTCTTTCCCTCAGGTTGAGATGACAGGCAGCAGTGTGTTTGACTATGTCCATCCCGGGGACCATGCAGAACTCGCGGAGCAGCTTGGGATCAAGATCTCTCCCCAAGGCCAGCAGGGGCAAGGTGCAACATCCGAGGGGGAAGGCAGCGCATCAACAACACCCTCCTCCCTACCCATACCAGAACATATAGAAACAGGTTTGTTTATTTGAATTTTACCATTGAGTACAATGGAGGGGCAGAGAAACTGATTTATTCAGATGTAAACAGAAGCCTTATATTTCTTCTCGTTATTGGATGTGCAGTTAAGTTTCACATGTCATTTACATTAGATGTTTGTCATGCAGAAACAGGTAAGATATCATTTCTCCCAAACAGTGGGCGGACTAGCACCCAACTGATCAATTCAGGAAATACTCTTCAACTTCATCAAAGTTAGCAGATTAGTTCACTTTACCCATCCGTCAAAAAATACTTTGGAATCACTCAAAGGTCAAATCTTTTGACACAACTGTTAACAACATTCAGCACCAAGGACAGGCACCACCCACAAGTTCTTTTGAGATTCAGAGAGTGCTTCAGGAAGCAGCATAATTTTCCTTCTCATCCTAATCTCCTAACTTGGCAAGTTTGTTGGAAGTTATATGTCTGTAATCTGCAGTTCCAAAGAAATCTGCAGTTCCAAAGAAATCTGCAAGGAGGGTAGCTCCTCTAGCATTTCTGAATGATACATAGATCAAGATCTTTCCAAAAATCTTATTTATTTCTTAGGCCAAAATAATTCATGCAAGACTTTTTTTTAGTTCTTTTAACCAACCAAGTAAAAAACCAACCAACTAAACAACCAATCAACCAACATACAAACAAACTTAAGACTAATAAATGAATAACAAGTTTGGTTGAGACAATGAGACAGTCTTGTTCATACATGTACTTAACAAATTCATGACTGTTCAACCTTTAGCATACTAAGTTAACATTGTCCTAGTGTCACTGTAGTGCTTGCAGGTACCCATAGCATGCAACAGGTTAAACTACATGTATTTCCACATGTACAGTAATGCCTGCAAATTAGGATTGCCAACTTTGCCTTTGTTAATGAATTGCAAGACAAAATATGTGGCAAAAAGGCAAGCTAAAATACAGGGAGTTTTACCTCTGTGCAATTACATACTGTACCAGGAGTGGGGGCTATTTTTATGTTACTATTTGCACAATCTCTTCTTAGTAGTTTTGTTTCCTGTTTGATGTTGGAGAGGCTGAACAATGCTGAGCTACCATGAAATGACTCAACTTGACACAAGTATGCTTGCAGCTACTGGACCAACTAAAGATGACAAGTACTTCAAACAACATTGCAAAAGAGAAGGGAGAAAAGTTCCAAGCAGGTTCTGACCCAATTGGCCTGGAATATGTAACAGGGTGTCCTCTTGTAGATTAAAGCCGAGTCCGTATCAGTCTGATCACATGTAGGAGATAACAGACCAAGTGCATGATCAGGTAGTGGTTGTGCCCAGCCAATCATTTGCATTGCCGAGTGTGCTAACGAAGACAAGGGCTGACCTGTCATCAGGGTGGGAATATTACAGGGGGACCATCTCTCCAACGACTCATGCATTCTGGGCACGGAGGGATTTTCACTTCAAGCACTCTCTGAGGACGCTGTATTGACATGTACCCTTGTACAGGGGAAATAGGATAGTGCAATTCAGCAGCAAAACTATTATTTCAGCCGTGTATTAATATCTCATGGTCATAACTGTCCATAAATTGCATGCCAGGGCTTGTACAAAGCAATAACTATTTGCTCCGGGTCACCGAACTATTAGGCGGTGTGACGGGCGATCTTTGACACTGGGCACCTCTCAGAAATGCATGATATTTAAGTAATGTCCATTTAATTGCAACATTTGATGTAGCAGACTATGTCCATTCTATTAGATTTTTATGTTCCGTGCAAGAGATAATTAACATTATCCATGTAGCAAATGTTAACGCAGGTTTATGGTGTTAGGCTAGGCCATTAAAGTCGGGTGAAGTTTCTCCCCAAAGAGTTATTATCCGCCAACCTTACCAAATAATTAAGTGTTTGCGTTCAATTTACAAAGTGATGCCCACTGCGAAGCGTGGTGCTAAAATGGGAAGCACAGCCTCGCCTAATTGGACCTAATAAACAAAGTTTTTCGCTCGTCTTCCGAAAATGAATGGAATGGTAATCCAGTAATGCGCGAAAGTCCGAACATTATGAGTAGGCTTGTAGTGTTTCTGTTGGCACGGAAACGCAGGCACACATCACCACTGACCTTCCAATCAAGTGCAGCAGTCATGTGCAAGGTGACAGAAAGCATTTAGGCCCAGCAGACTGGAAAGGGCAAACTGCGCCGTGCAGGGTCTCGCGAGAGGAGGTCGCCTGTGAATGTTACCCCAGGCACTGGTGACACTAAGGGTGGAAACTGTACAAAGGTGGGAGGAGGGAAGGACCCCTTCTCGGGTAGACGTACAGCCCAGTAGCTGTAATGACATACTACATGCCCCCACTGTTCAGGTGCCATGCTTACATCAAGTGTAGTAGCTCCCCTGGCGAAGTCGTTACCACTTTAATGAGACATTTGTCGAGAACTTTATGGCTTTATCGTAAAGGGTTTTACTTTGGTATACCAAAGGATTTTTGGGCTGGAGTTTTTGTTCCTCTAGTGGACCATCTGTCTAATGCCTACTGTTGATGATATGCTGATTTTGTACCCTGACCCTTGTTTTTGACTCAGTCAGGTGCAATGGGCTTTCAACTCATGTGTATACAACTCTGGTAGAGCTGATAGTAGTGCACAAAAGGTTTATTGACGTCTTGTAGAGAGTTTTGGTACAGGATGTCCTGAGAACGATGACAAAAAGGAGAACTCAGTCCTGCAGACTGTACTGACAAATGAGAGCTTCTACAGAGACAAATTAGCAGCCCAGAGTTCTGCATGCTTCCATTACTCACAGAACTAGCTATGGTCCTACCCAGTGCCATGCAAATGACACTGGAAGCAGGTTTAGAGTTTGAATCCTGGCTGTTGTCCCTTTGGTTACACTCCTATGTTAGAATGTGGGGGTGTCGGAACACGGGCTGTCCCCATTGTTGTAGCGATGCGTGGTGGCTAGCGACCTTTGGGAGCGGCAAAAACTACGGAGGATGGTACCCAGGCTACCATTGTTGCTCACCCAAATTGCATACTGCTGGAACTTAGGATTGCAGTAAAATCAGTCCAGTCTTCCTCAGGACAAGGTTTTGTCTAGAACAAAGTTTGGATCAGGCATGTCTAGGAGGTCTCTTGCCTACTGAAGACATCATACCTCTTTTGTGTCAGCCTTCAAGGGACCTAATGACACAAGCATGTATTTTTCTTCTTGTTTTATCAGTAAGTTGTAACTTTAAAAATGCATTCTATTGATTATAGATATTGATTATACATTGTACTATTGGTTTGGAAACAGCAAAGCAATTTATGACTAGTTTTGACACAGGGATCATCCTCTCCTTTCAACCTCTATGACAAGTGTTCTAAATGACTTGAACATCAAGAATGAATAAAGATGATTGGAGCTATTGATAACAGATAAAGACACAAACAAACAAACAAGCAAACAAACAAACAGCTCAATCAAGACAGTTCTGGTTTCCACACTTCACTACCTTCACTCGTCGCCTGTGATTACTTCATTACCTTCCAAGGATCGAGACTGTCATCGTGTAAACATGCAGCGCTTCATTTATTCATACATTCGCATTCATCAAACTTCAATTTGGTCATTGATTCCTTCCTTGGGAAAAAAAGTGCCATATTGACCACTGTTTCGATCCCCCTAATTACACCATGAAATATTTACTGGTCTCCTTTTCACCGAAATTTCTCCTACATGTGGGCCTTCCTGGCAAAATCCACTTACGCCTCATCCATCCCTTTTTAGATCACATCATTCTACTCATCCGCAGTCTCGATTGTCCAGAGTTATCCCTGTAACCATGCCACTGAAACTGATTCCTTTGTAATCCGGCTATTTTGTTGTAACTTTCCATTCAACATCTACCCACTCACATCGTCCCCCTGTCTAGCAGATTACTTTCCTGGACCCTTTTGACGCTCCTGCATTCAACATTTTCAATTTGTGGTCCAGGTAATTCCATTACTCCACAACAATCCAGCATCCATCTTTGTGCTGATGTCTGCACGACGCTCTGAAATCCAAAATTCCGACCTACAAGGAAATCAAGCAGTCGTAGATAACTCATAAATCTGAATTCCTCCGAGGGTCCCCCCGTATTGATCTCGCAGAATGAGTAGCTAATAAAACTGTTTTGCTCTATGGTTACAGCCAAGTGGTTTGCCCCGCTCAGTCTGGGTGCAAGCCCTGTATTCTCCGACGAACAAGGAGATATTACAGTCCACTCAATGAAGAGCGAATGTTGTGGAAAGAAGGTGGATCAGCAATAAGCTTGCCTTTGCTCCCATGTGGATTTCTCGCAGAATATTTTCATTAGGAAGTTATAGGCTGGGAATTAGATTCAGCCACTTCCTCTTTCTCGGTTCGCTCGAAGCTGTCAATTACTGAGCTATGATGGCGCAAAAGGCGTTAAGTTTGAGGAGACCCTCTCGAAAAACTTGTCGCATCATCAGTCACTCTCTCGATCTGGTGTGAGATAGCTGTGTACAACATAAGGCTGATAGAGGAAGAACAAAACAGGCACCATAATCCACATCCTCAATCTTTAAATGCTTGCTGTTCTACTGCCCCCCTGATTTTTCTCAACTGAATTTATAAGTCTGCAGTTTCCTGGAAGCTCTTAATATGAAAGATCCTCTTTAGGCCACACCAATTTTATTTGTTGCTTCTCAGATTTTTCCAGAAAAAATATGAAGCGACAGGGCAAAAAAAAAAAAAAAAAAAAAACAGGCCTGGGCATTGCTATCATAGCCCCAAATGTTAGAATAGGTGCCATGAAGTCAACACAAAAGACTGGGTTAAAATTTAAACAATGAATTTTGAACTTTTAATCAAACCACTGCATTGGTAGATGTAACAACTGTAACAACTAGGAAGAAAAGGACTTTCTTCAACTGTTGGAGGCAAAATATGAGCATTTTTGAGTTGATTCAGAACCAGAATTTTCAAATCAGAAAAAAATGAAGAGGCGAATCTGAGAAGCAACAAATTAAATTGGGGGTGGCCTTAATTAGAAATAATTACGTGTTATCACCTTCCCTCTTCTGAAGTAATTACGTCAGACAAAACCTTCTCATATTTGCAACAGTCCTGGCAATAACTCTCCAAAAAGACTACCTCATAGGTCTTATTTTCTTTTCACTTGGTGTGAAATGGCAACTATGAATAGTGTTCAATGATACACAAAATAAGTAATGGCCAATGATAACTCACAGACTTGGTTTGTTTCTGCAGATGTCATAGGCCAAACCATCACCCCTGACTACAGGTGGGACAAGTCTTGTTTCATCAGGATGAAATCCACCCTGACCAAGAGAGGGGTACACGTAAAGTCTTCTGGCTACAAGGTGAGAACATCATTTGTTTTGTTCTCTTTTAGTTACGTAAGGCCACACCAATCTAATTTGTTGGTTCTCCGATTAGAATTAAACAAAACATGATGCTGGAATTCAGGATCAACAGCGCCTGAGGAGAATGATTGAATGTATAATATTTGGTCTAAACAGTTTCAGGGACAGAATTTACTCGGTCTCTTCCCAGCCCTCTGTTTTCATCTTGTCCTTTAGCTAATTTCTTACTTTAAAATGTCCAAGAACCAAGGAAATAAATTGGTTTGGCCTGCCTAATGGCATAACACCCCAGTTATACACATAGAGTACAAGCAGCATATGAGACCACCAGGGTGGACCTGTATTCTATCACTAAGTGTGGTGGGTTCCTTAACATGACAAGGCATGGCTGTCCTTATGCTTAACATACATTGTAAATCACAGTAATCCCTACCAATAGCTAGGCATAAAACAGCATTAGATCCACTGGGATTCAAACCTATAACTTTGTGATGGAGATTGCATGGGGTAACTTCACACAAGAAATGCTACATGAGCAATTATGTGTGACATGTTCTCAGTCATTCTGCAATTTGGTTCCAAAAAGGTTCATGATAACTTCTGACTTATCCTGAAAGGTAGAAGGATTGCAGTTGCCACCATGAAACAGATTTGAGTGACTCAGCCACTGTTGCTGACCTACAAAGTTCCAGGTTAAGTCGCTGAGAAAGTTAAGTTCAAGCCCCCTTCATCAATTTTGATACCACATGGGTATCTTTTATCTACAATTACATGTAAATGCCACAAATCAATCTGAGTGGGCTTTTCGACAAAACAATCAATACAGTTTTTCCCTTTTGATGCTCTAATATTGTACAATTTTGGTTACCAAAAAAGTTCCAACTGAAAGTTCCAACATTATATACATTTGTCCATAGTAGGTAGGCTCATACCAAAGGTAGCTGGACAGACCTGTGCTTAGACCATGCAAATTTATTTCCTTGGATCTTGGACATTTTGAAGTAAAATCAAGGCAATCCTAAGACAAAGATGAGAACAAAGAGCTGGGTGAAAAACTTGAAGTTGGCTTCTTTCACTCCCTGAAATGCTTTGTTTGAAGATACAAACTTTCTCCTCATACTTTTTTCATGATCTTCAGTATTATTCCTTTCCATTCAGGAACCAATAAAATAATTTGGTGTCGCCTTACGCAGAGAAAAAAGGAAACAAAGCAATCTGTTGTGCTGTTGATGCAGACTGGCATCTGATTTACTTCGGCCATTGTCAATGTCATCAGGAGAGGGAAAATTTACTTCCCAGTCGAACAATATGGTTTTGTTTAGTCTGCCCAGTAAAGTTTGGGCTCCTTTGTTGCTGCTGTTTTTATCAGAGGGAAATTTTGGGAAAGTGATTTGGCCAGTGTGTGAAAGGTGCCCCCATCATGCGGGAAGAAAAGTCCTGACTGTACAGGGCGAACCATTATGAGGGTGGTTAGGGAGGGAAACTTTGGGAGCTAGATGGAGAAACGAAAGTGCTTTCTGTGAAAATCAATAGCAACACACTTAAAGTAGGAAGCTCCTTTGAGCCTGGACTGGCTTTTTGCCTGCAGTGATCTCAGTGTTCAGGGCTGCTCCAGTCATGTATTCCTGAGTCATGAATTGCCACCCCCACCCCAAAAGTACAGTGACGAGTCCTGAAAAAAAAACACACACAACGTTCACATTCAGATTCACAGCTAAATAATGAAGTGTGGGAAAGCCTCACCCTGCCGTGCAAGGCAAAACTCTGCAGCCACAGGCCGACCTTCTGCAGACTGGAGCACATTCATCACGAACCCAATTGTTTATCCCTCTTTGTTATCAAATTTCCGACATATCCAAACGACACTATTTCCCAACTAAGTGACAAGGAATGGCCGCTGGTATGCATGGGAACCCACCCATTACAATTGATAACATCATTGTTGGGGCCGGCTTTTTGTTGTTGGTTTGCAGCTCAAGTTGAACATTACAAGGTCTCGCCGGAGAGGGCCTCCCGACAACTGCGCCCTTGGGTGGGATTTTAGCGTGCCCTCTGACACCGATTCGCTTTCTGTCTGCTCCCGTTTCCGAGCTAGTGGCTCCTGGTTGGCCCTCGCTGACGGTTTTATGACCAAGGAGCGCAGAATGCGCGGGGGCCGTTCTCTGTCGAGAAGGTCACTCATGGTGTCAAAACAGGTGCAGATTCAGCTGTGACTTATTCAATGTAATGATTTTTGTAATGGGCCGATCAATATAATTTAGTAGCCGGAAAAGAGTTCCTATTGATGTCAAATATATGGATTTTACGTCACCCGAATCACACCTCTGGCCAGCGGTGGAAGGGATCGTCTCATTAAGCTTTAGAGGGCGGAACAAGTTTACGGATGGTTTGCTGCAAAGATGTAATGTCCGACTATCAAAACGGCCATAAATATCCTCCCAAACAGCATAACAGCACCCTCGGCCAAGACCACCTTCAATTTGGCCCCACACTTTTTCAAAAAGTAAAGTTAATGCTTTTTCTCTTAAACTCCTTGCCCCTCTTTCTACCTTCTCGTTAAGTTTGGAGGCCTAGAGTATCAATTGTGCAGCAGCGATTCTCGTTGGAAAATTGCCATCAACACCTGCACGGGCGATCCATGCAAGGCGTTCGAGTTCCCCTTCATAGGATAGCCAGTCAGTGTAATAAACAGATTATAGGGTGAGTTGTGCCAGACAAAAATTAAGTCAGCCGTTGATAAATATTACAAAAGCCGGGAAAATTGCTTTTCTATCTCGTTGTATCTTTGATCTTCATCGGGGGCTAATATTACAGGTCCAGCATCCATCGATCAATACGGCGTAGATGAGAAGCGCCCGGGTATCAAGGAAACCATGTCCCTGTGAAAGAACCTTTCCCTTGGAGCAATACCCTCCTATTCCAAGGTCAAATTACAATAATCACCAAGTTCCCACCCTGCACCATACTTTAACTTATAGGAAGGATTTCTGGCCAATCTTTTGATTGTGCATTGGATAAACCAAGTCTGAGGTGGGTTTTTTTTACAGTGTGAAACAGGACAAAGAGAAAGGCATTTGTGTTGCAGAAAATTATAAATTCTACATTAAAATTTATTCCAAGTTGCCCTATTTGAGGGAAAACGTCACAAAAATATTTAATGTATTCCACACATACAGCACATACGATGAGGGTCTGCACTGTCAGCAAAACAAGACATTGGCAAAGTCAAAATGTTGGACAAGGGATTTGTTTGTTTTGAACAAGTTTGAAGGACTTTCAGTCAATCTTGAAGAGCAGGCAGTTGCCCTTGTAGAAAGGAAGGTCACAGTGGGCGAGGGGGGTTGTTTTGGGGGGGTTGGATGGAAAGTTTAACATTGTTGCCTACCAACACATTGCATAAAACAGAATACAAAGTTTTTTTCCTCGCCCACTGGGAGTGAGGACTAACTAACCCAATAGGAGAGACGGGTTACAAAGTCTGCTTGGCTGGGAACATCCCCTACCCACTTTTATCTTTTATCTTTAAACTGCAGGTTATATAGTACTGCTTCTTTAATTTCAAAACACTGTTTTTTGGACTACATAAGACTGAGAAAATGAGTGGTGTAGGTAAGGTTTGTTTGGTGTGGGTAATTTGGATTGTTACCTGCACTAGTGCAGGTATGCTAAAAATATATTTCAAGCCCTGTCCTTACACTATGTAGTAACAGTTCTTTGTTATTGCTTTTTTAGGTAATACATGTCACAGGGCGGTTGCGGCCACGGCTCAGCCTGTCTCACAGCCAGCGGAACCCCATCACGATCCTGGGTCTGGTCGCCGTGGCGCACGCCCTCCCCCCACCTACCATCAATGAAATCAGGATGGAACAGAACATGTTTGTCAGCAGGGTCACCATGGATCTCAAAATCATCTACTGCGAGCCCAGGTAAAGGAATAAAAATAAACTTTATTGCACAACAATCATATAAAGTACAATGTACAGCATCTACTGCTAAATAATAACAAACATACTAGGAGGCTAATCTACCTACTAAGACAATACACATGTAGTATGGGGTGAGAATGTGCTTTTAATGATTTATATGTACAATACAATGGGTTGTCACATGTCAATATGTGCTATATGAATCCATTGATAGAAGTCCTCAGGTAAGAATCTTCATTTTGGTCACCATCTCATCAGTTGCAGGCCACTGGTTGGAATTTTTTACTTGTTCTTCTAAACTGGTGTAACAGGCTAAATACTCTCTGGCCAGGGGCATATTCTGGCCTACTACACTGGGCAACCCTGCACTCTCATAACCCCCAAATAAAGGCACAGCTTAAATTAGGATTCCAGATAAATTTCAAGACCAAATATGGTGACACTACAAGTTGCTGCCACCCCATGATTTTTTTGCCCCAGATTCTCGTACAGAAACTACCAATTTTATCCACATTCTTTATTTTTTATTTGACGGGATTAATGTATGCACTCTGCAAAAGTTTTAATTACTTACTTACTTACATGTGCTTTAATAGTTTTTAGAATGGAATCAAGCATCTGAAAGTGCCCACAGTGTTGTCTTTCGATTAATATGGAAAGGCACACCAACACTGGGGATTCAAACCTAAGTAGTGCTCTTACCAAAGGTACAACTGGTATTTGGTGCAAAAATGACTGCAGCTTATTACTGAAACACCACTGCTTGGAACTAATAGCCCTTTTAGTTTCTACATTAAGCTGAAATCTCGTGGTACTTCACTTGAAGTTTCTCTCCTGAATGAAGAAATAAATTTACAATTCATTCCTGTAACATCTTTACATTTGACTTGATAGCAAAATGGAAAATGAGCCACTGCAGTGAGGGCTGCTGATGATCTTGTTACTTCTAGGTATGAAAGTATTGTTTTTGGTGGGTTGTCTAGGTTTGTGGGTATGCTTGTCTGGACAGAGAACGTTGACAGCACGTGGTTGTGGGTGAGGGAAGATTGACAGGCAGAATGGCAGGAGTTCAAAAGGTCAGACAAAGAAAATGGGGGGAACATGAAGATCATAAAAACCCAAAATACTTCCAAGAAGTCTGAAATCTCTGCTTTTTAGTACTTGGTATCGACCTCTTTCCTGTCCTTGGTGCTGAAGTGATACCTTCTGCTATTCCAGGGTAAAAAAAACAATCCATTCTGAAATCCTCAACTGTCAAGCACTGCAACTAAGACTCGTGCTGTTTCTTATTTCTCAGGTAGAAATTGAGGAGCACTAAAGGATTACTCTTGACACTCGCTAGTTGTTTTCCAAAATGTTGGAAGTCCTATATTTCAAATGGTTACTGTAGTTAATTTTGATGTACATCTTCACAATTCTATTTAGTTTCACATAAAAACCTTTCCAAATCTCAGGTAACCATACCTTCTTCGTCAATGCTATTTTTGCCTCTCCCCCCTCCCCCTCTTTAAAAGCCCATCAGATGATGGACAGGGGCTAACTCATCCCATAGAACCAAGTCCCAATGGATACGTACCACTTCTGTGGACTTCAGATATCGCTCTACCATAGCAATTTGCCATCAAGAAGATCATAAAGGGAAACGCATAACCTAATTGATTTTTTTCTCTCAGCCGCACGCGCTTGCCGTGTGACATTCATTTCCACCGCCTGCACCCCACACCCTGTTTGTACGTCTGCGATATTAATACGAGTTGAAGTATCTGGCAATTTCCTGCCCGCAGCCGGGAATTATTTACCACACCTGGATCAATTATGTTTCATCAACTCTGCCATTTTAATCTCTGTTCCTTCCATTTGCAACATGTAATTTTCAGATCTGTGGAGATTTATTTTGGAAATGGCCTGCCAGATCCCCTTTCATGCCTGGCGGATCAATGGGGGAGAGAGAGACTCTCCAGGCTCTTTGTTATGCCCCCTTTTATTGCAGCCAACAAAAAGCGAAACTCAACCTCTTTGTGCCCGGAGTTTGCCCCATAATAAAGAGTGAGCAATGGCCACTCCCTCAGAACTGTTGACCACTGTGGTGCCGGGAGATAGCAGGATGTGGGAGGATGTTGTGACTGAAGCTTCAGCATTGCCTGCTACATGTTCTGTATATTCCTTCAGGCTAATTTACCCCAAAGTCCATGAAAGTTTTGGGGAGGATGAGCATATCCCATTAATGGATTATGGCAGTCATTATTGGCTTGTAGAATGCCATTAAGGGATCTATAATATTTTGATTTGATTAGAGGTGAGTCGAGTCGTGGATGCAGAGAGATGCCATCCTCTCTGCTATCTTCCCCAACATCTTTGCCTGTGAATTGGGTCGTGAACATGCAAGCCATAAGCTGCTATTCATCTGTCATGCTCGCACAATCCCCACCCGACCTTGGAGGGGCCCATCTTATCTCAAGGTGGAACCCTATTAGAGACAGGGCAGTGATATGACATCACTGAATTCCTACTTCTAACATACAGTTTATACAGGCCTGTTTGTTGGTGTTTTCATCTCTCCTTTAGTTTCTCCTATTGACTGCTACTCTTCCTGGAGAGGAGAAGATACATACAATACATAGAGAACATAGAATTACAGTCAAAATA
Source organism: Branchiostoma floridae x Branchiostoma japonicum (assembly GCA_013266295.2). Classification (NCBI taxonomy): domain Eukaryota; kingdom Metazoa; phylum Chordata; class Leptocardii; order Amphioxiformes; family Branchiostomatidae; genus Branchiostoma; species Branchiostoma floridae x Branchiostoma japonicum. Next base: position 22,311,744 of record CM023840.1, read on the forward strand.
CATCTCATACCTGATCTCAATTAAAAGACTGCTCTAGACCCATGGAAGTTAGCTCATCCTGTTGTGAACTGTTGTTGAGGATGCCTCGTGGGTCAGGCTCCCATTCCAATTGTGATCTATAGGTGTTCCATATTGACATGTGACAACCCATGCATTGTACATATGGGACTCTATTCTAAAAAATGCCTGAACACCAGAAATTCCACCAATGATTGTAAAAGCACATTCTTATCCCATACTCCCCTCCCATAGTCTTTTGTAAGGTAGATTAGTCTAATAGTATGTTTGTTGTCATATAGCAGTCGATGATGTATGTTGTACATTGCATAATTGTTGTGCAATAAAGTTTATTTATACTTGCCCCATAAGTGGGGGGTGGATAGCATGGACGTTGTTATTACAATATCAAAGACAACAGATGTCGTACATGAGATCAATGGATTATCAAAGTGGTCAGTTGGAGAAGAGGCAACTTCAAAGGGTTAATCCGACGAGGGGTATCACCGTTCAGGCGGCTTTGCTGAATGGAGCCCCTTGAAATTAGACCTTTTTACGCACGACGGGGCAGCTTAGTTTTTATTCTCTTATTCAAAGTTAAACCCAACCCTTTTACTATGTTAATTTGGAGGGCCCGATGGGCTGTAGGTTTTCCAGTCGGAGCTCTCAGCACTTCCAGGCCTCTTGGTAAATGCCACTATAGCACCACCATCGGCCAGACAGAGCTTCATAAATATGGCAACTCCTGTTCCAGCGGCATCCCCATGGATTTCCCCTAATGCAGACACTGTATTTGATCTAAAAACCATAACTGCGTTTCCTTGTTCATTACGCCGTTATGAAATATGTAACAGACCAAAAGACATTTTTCCTACCTTGTTACTCGACACTAAAGGCGCTCTATTAGAGAGTTAGAAGAGGAGCACCGGAGGAAATGCCCCATGACTAAAAACACGAGCTCGTCAACGAACAGATTCTGAGGGATTTGAGAGATCCTTGGGGGGCAAAAGGGTGGCACCAAGGCAATTTACCTTGTGTATAGCATACAGAAAGGTTTGACTGGGTCTTTAGGCATGGAGAAAAAAGAGCAAAAGAAGTATTTTTATTGCATCTTCATGCCCAGAGGAATAAAAGATGTCAATGACCTCCTTCAGATACTATTCTACAGTTACATGCAGCCAGTGTAATAACGCAAGAAAGAAAGCGTTCAACAGTCCTTGCTACCGATCTCTTTAGTATTACAGTCAAACCTGTATGAGTGACCACCTCTACATAGGGACAGTCTTAACCTAGTCTTCTCCATTATCTCCTCTCATTTTAAAACAACTGAAGAGAAAATGCAACTATCTTAGAGTAAAGATTGCCCAGCCTCCTTTGGCAAACTTTGGCAAACTAACTTGAGGAATAGTCAGAAGTCATTACACAAACAGATCTGAAAAGACCTATGCAGAACCATGTAGCACCAGGCAACTGAAATTCTGTCCCAGGGAGTCGCAAAATATTAGTAATGTTATGTTGAACCTTGCCATGACTACCTGTGCGTGGTGCTGAATTTCTGGATCTTTCACTGCAGAAGTGCAGACTATATTGCTATTACTGTGTTATATCTGTCAAAGTCAAAGTCAAGGTTCCTTCCCGCACCTATATGGTGCATAGGGCAGCACCCATCTCCGTTCCTGTAGCCCTTGGGCCATACAGTTTTGCAATCACTACAGCAGGGGGCTAGTCCACTGGTAGTGGCGTGTGTTCAACTCCCATACTCTTTCCCAAATGCTGAGTGCTAAGCAGAGAAAGCAGCATGTACCATTTTTAAAGTCTTTGGTATGACTCGGCCGGGGATCGAACTCACGACCTACCGAATGCAAGGCGAACACTCTACCCACTTGGCCATTGCACCGGTTATATCTGTACTGTAGTATTATTATTTGGATGCTGTCCAGGTCACAACCTGCAAAGCTGTGTTGCCCCTGTCAAGTCACTCCTGTTCAGTGAGACATTGAGAAAGAAATTGACTCGAACAGAACAGAACAGACTACAACACATGTATTGATAATGCTATTGTTGTGTTATACCTGTGGTATTGTGTCATTCTGTTGTCCAGGATTGTTTTACATTATGTTCCTTCCACTTTTCGTGGTTGAATTGTATCTAGAAAAACTTGTTCTCATCGACTCTGCAGAATCACAGACCATTGATAATGGTATTATTGTGTTATACCAGTAGTACTGTGCCATGCTGTTGTCCAGGATTGTAAAGGTGTATTATACTTAACATGGTGAATTCTAGATGAAGACACATTGTTCTCCCTGCAGAATCACAGACTACATGGACCTCGCACCGTCTGATGTTGTGAGTAAGAGCTGCTATGACTTCCTTCATGCCGAGGATGTGGAACCATTCCGAAGGACACACTATGACTGTGAGTACTAAATTCTAGGCTGATGCTGGGCAACTTACTTACCAACATATTTCTCATCTTCAGAATTCTTCCAGGTGACTGACCAACTTCAAGACTTCCACTGCATTTGACCTATCACTTGAGTCATGTGACTTTGAGGTCACATGTCAAAAGTAACTTGGTCATTCACCTTGAAGATGGCTGAAGGCTTGGCTGAAAATTCAGAATTACTTGTTAAGAAGAAAGACTTAGTTTCAACTACAATCTACCTTACAAAGTCTGTAGACAGATCTTTTAAAAAATCATTTACTGTATGTCTTGTCCTGTCATTAAAATGAAAATCAATCATTTTCATCTCCAGCCTTCGTCAGGATTACTGACCAATGACAGACTCCCAACTGTGTTTGACCCATTGCACGACTCATGTGACTCGAGTAACCAGGTCACATGTTCCAACAAAGGCTGAAGATTTGGCCAGAAACTTATGTTTGACGGAAGAAAGTTACCTTTTAAATTATGATCCATCTGCACAAATGCACGCTAAGTACCTCTATCATGCATTGGTGTGTCCTGATTAGCCGGGAAGAGAGCCTGCCTCTCCGCGTCATGCTGGCATTCCTCTCCAGTGTGCCTGCAGACTTAATTGAATCAGCGCTGCACTTTAGATGTCGTATCATTATCCTGCGGGTTGGTCCCTCGGAGGATTGAGCCAAGCCGGCAGAGGAAAGTCTTCCTGAGGAGATGTTAATATCCCTTGTGTGAGTGACGTAGGCTGTCTCCATTTGGGTTCATCAGAGAAACATCCTCCCTGTATAGGTCACGCTGCAAGAAAAGGAATTTACATGTTGTGTCTCATTGATAATTTCGTTTCGTCTGTCATTAAAGATGTCGTCAGTTATTTTGGTCAATGGTATCAGAAGCTATTTGTCAATAATAATAACAAAAATAATAGTAACTTTATTGCAAATCTATGCTTGAGGGCTAAAATAATGGTATACAATGTTTGTATACACAGCAGAGAAGAAAAATTAAATGTATAAATGAGTTAAAGGTGAAATGACAATTATTCTAAAGCTATTTCTACTTATTAAATATATAATGAGCTATTTGAAGGGTTTGACTTCTTTTCTGCATGCAGTAGGAGATAAATTGTCCAACATTTTGGTAGATTGGATGACTCAAGTATAAAGATACCTGTAGCAGGCTGTGATGATGGATTGTTGTGAAGTTTGGACCGGTCCGTTAGTGTTTTCGTGGCTGTCACTCGGCCTCTCCCAGCAGCACCTGCAGACAGCCATCCAAGGCTACAAAGAAATTGCCTGTCGAGATGAGGCAGAGGAAACTATCCATCATCAGCATCCGTCCTCCATGGCTGGACCACTTCCTCCTGCCACTTGCTCCACACCAGGGAAACCCCAGTATCAACTCCTATAGGGCCAATTTAGGTTAATTCTCTTGTCATGAGGATTGGCAATTTGCTGCCCCTCCCTTAAGATGCCCAAATCTAAACTCCTATAGCTAGGGCCACTTCAGGTGAATTCCCTGGTTCTTGAAATTGATTGCTGAGGTCTTGAAAACCTCAGTTCCTTGGCTCTCTTATATAATTATTCTTCAAGACAAGAAAAATACAAGTAACAATACTAGTACATTCCTTAAATCTGCAGCCACATTTTGTGTTTACCATCATTAGGCTGTTTTTAGAGACACCAGTTGACGGAACCGACAACCGACATTGCAGCAGCCTTAGTGAAGATCTTTGAGTAGAAGTTGACAGCTGTGACAACTGTACCTATAGTTTGAGGTGTCTAAGAGATTTGCTAAAAATAGAGCCAAGGCACAACATTGCTACAGCCTAAGTGAAGATCACGTCAATGAAGGTTAGACATCCTGGTAGAACATGGCATAATACAAAATAAATCAAGCAACTGGATAAATTATACAAAGAGTCAGATTTCAGATAGCATCAGAGCGTGAGTCTCAAGACAGGAGCTACCTTACTTTCTTCAGTAACTAACTCATTTAGATATTGATTCAGAGACTCATTTATATACAACTTTACAAGTTACACTTGTCTTCAGACTTATTCTCAACCACTGATGAAAGATATCTAAAACATCTTTACAGAATTTATCCAGTTGGTTCTCTGTCCCACCTGTGCATGGGGAGGGAGCATGCGTGGGGACTTCCAAGGGGCGTGATTTCCAGGGAAACATGCGTGAGATGATGCATTATCAGCGACGATAGGTGACAAATGATGAATAGTCCGGAATCATCGCCTGCCTGCGCAAGTTTCCAGGAGGAGGGGAAAATTTACATGCACAATAAAACGGACAGCAGTCGTTTTTTGTCTTCCCCTGAGCTGCGTCACCCCGTGCGTCTGTGCACACAGATAAAACCCATTTCACCCATCCCAGGTCACTCTTGCCACCTTGCCTCCCCTGCAATTTACTGCCAGTGTTGACGGACAGTCGAACTTTTTCTATTCATATCAATTAGGAATATTGTTTTCTATATGAACAAGAGCCGGATGCCCCACAAAGACCTTTTGGGTGAGAATACGGCTAATATATGATGTCTCTGGAGTGAAAATGTTGCTGTATGGTTTAGAGGTGTCCTGGGGGAGATGTTGACTGATGTCATTTATGGGCCTTCTGCTGTAAAGGCTTTTCACTCACCACCTCACAAGGCTCTAAGTAAAGGAATCGATATCAGCTATAGAGCAGATCTGGTAACTCAGGTTAGATTTGAAATGGGAAATGCATCTTTCAAGCCAGGTTTAGCTAACATAAAGCTGTTCTGACACTGGTCATAACAAAAAGGAGACATGCAACTTATATATGCCACTGTCCTTGGTGCTGAAACAGTAGTTTCTATTGAGGTTCCAATTTGGAACTTTGTTTCCACTCAAACAGATGTCAAAGGATTGCTGTTGTTAACTTTGTACAAACCACTGGCACTGTCTCTGGTACTAAAACCACATGGTCAAAGTGAAGGCTATAGAGAATAGTCCATGACATACTGTACATTCATTTATTTTTGCAGGGAGAATGGTAGAAGGGGAAAGGAAGTACAATAGTAATACAATGGAAATGGATATTTGTCCTGTCAGGAATTCGTCAGGAATACCCCAAAAATGCAAAGATAAAACCATTTCAAACATTTCAAGATTTACAGTAGCTGTTTGAAAGGACACAAATGCAGCAAACCATTCTACCTCTGGTCATAACAAAAAAGGACATGTGCAACAGGTTCAACGTACTCTGGGGAAATTCTCAAGTAAGCAGCAGACTCCACTCTAGAAGTAGAATTCCTAACTGCTGCACCATGCATGGTTTTCATTACACGTTGTTTACAGTTTCTTGTTTGTTTATTGTAGTGATAAACAAAGGCCAGGTGGTGTCCAGTTACTACCGGTGGATTCTGAAGAACGGCGGATACATCTGGGTGCAGACGTGCGCCACCGTCACCTTCAACACCAAGAACAACAACGAGAAGAGCGTCATCTTCATCAACTACGTCCTCAGGTGACCTCACCTTCTCAGTTTCTTCTCAAAACCTTTTCTTCATTCTGTATAGGACTATGGACTCTTCTCAAAGTTTTGTCTCCTTTCTCTGCAAGTCACTGTTTGATCGCTTGCTTTCCAAGTCTGTTAGAGGTTCTTTTATTTGTGGTTTTGTTTTCTTTACTCTATCTTGCATCCTTAGAATGGCCAAACTGCTTTTCTTATCAAGATTTACATGTAAGTACTGGTCAAACTGTGACAGTCAGTCTGATGGTAAGAGTATTTCTAACCCTGTTTCTTCTGGTCAAGTAGATGCAGTCTGTGTTTTGATTTTGTACCGACAGAACAAGTAAACACACCAATTCAACATCTTTGTTCTACTATGACCTGGATTTTTTTGTTTCACACCTACACTGCAGATACGGTCTTAATGATATAGTGTTGTACAGACAAGTTCTGACAGGCACAGGTGATCGGCAGTTTCTCACAGCGCCGCCTCCTGCAACTTTACAGATAAGATTGAGTTTGGTCGCCCCGAGGCGAGAGGTAAATCTCCTGTCCTGGGCTCTCACAGCCACACGTGTGGCCCTCCCATCCCATACATCAACAACAAAACAAACTATGGTGTCCCATATATTGTCCCTCCTTCGCTGGCATTTACCATCTGTATCATCCGCGTCCTGGACTGCCCCAAGACAAGATTACATCCCGCGTTCTTCCAGGCATGATCAAGAGTCTCCTCAGCTGTGGTGACATACGAGCAGCTGTCAGCCTTGCCGAGCTCTCGAAGATGTTGAAGTGTTTCAACACTTGGATATATGTTGGCTATTAGACAAACAGACAGGTGCTTCTTCTGCCAGATTAGGTATTAGCACACATAATGCTGCAGGCTTGTCTGGAAATCTTTGATGCAAATAATCAAGGGGAAGTGTTTGAAGCTGATAAATCATATCCACAACTTGGTAACTCTTCAGTGAAGAACTGCTTGTGGTTTTTACTTTGACTCTTCTTTATATGGTAAAACCATGTGATTGGATCAAAAGAGACCACCATAAATAAACTATTGTCCTTTTGTCTTTGTCCCAGTCACTGCTGGATCAATGCAAAAGAGACATTCTTTAGAAAATCTTATGATGATAACTTAAACTAATGTACAGAAGATGTCTCCAGAAGATACAAAAGAAGACACCTAAGAACATACAAAAGATGTCAACAGGTGATAAGTGAAAGATCGCATGCAGTGGAAACTGGCTGTGTTTTTCAGAATCATTTGTAGCAATTTTCAAGAAAGCCCTGCACAGATAACTCCAAATGTTCAAAGCTTTCTAAGCAGGGAGACCCAAAATGCACTTGATGTAACGAGTTGCATTCTACTATAATGTAGTTACAGCACTTTGATTCAGGATTGAAAGGACTGAACCTTGTAGTTGTGACTTTGTCTTGTAAAAATTTTGTGGTAGATGATGGTAGAAGGTCTATACATCTTGTACTGATTGACAGTTGAGATAGACATTTGTCTAATGTTGTGGCGAAGATGTAAAATGCAAGATCCAGAAATCAGCTTCATCTTGGATGATGCTCAGTCAGTTTCAGCATTTAACAAATCAAAGTCACTCATCTTGCAAGGAGGAACATCTTCCTGCTGTGGATTTCCTTTGTTTGAGCAGACGTGCAGGCGCAGATCCTTTTAAGCAGCTCAGCGCACTTAACAAAACATCGCAACAGATTTTTCATACTTTGCTGCATGATGAATCTCCATGGCGACATGTGATAGATATGCTCTCCACAAGCTCTATGACTATGTAAATCACCAATAGAAGTGTCTGTCAAATTTGCCAAAAATATATCCTTAAAATGTGACAGTTTTGTCCCCGTGAAAGCTTTTTAAAAAATCTTGAAAATTTTTTTTGATTTGGAATGAAACAGGGATGACAGAATTATTGTTTATGGATAGTTAATTAGATTTCATAATTGCTACATTCCCTGTACATATCATGCATAATTTTGATAAGGGAATCTGTGTGTGCCGGCATGCCTTGGGGGCGTTTGTATCCTGAAGTAATCCCGTTTTCATATAAAATCATAAACAAGATTAAATGGCAGTGGAGGGGAAATATTTGTCATATCACAAAGGAAAATCCCCCAAAACACAACAATCAGAGCTAGTCATCAAGTACAAATAACCCAGGAGGGCAAATAACATCCAAATCTCTTCAGAGTGAAGGCTTCCCATTCTAATGGTCTCAGTCTGATTACAATGACAGCTTCAAATATAGCTTTGTTGCTTTTCAGCATTACATCAGGTACACAAGTACACAAAGACCAAAAAACCTACAGGAAAGCTTCATTCCAAACTCTTCACACATCACATCTTGACAGCTTTAGATCACTCAGAGCTTTGTTTCCTTTCTGTGTGACACGAACACAAATACTATCTGTACACCATTTCCACTGCGACTTGTTCCTCTCCAACTTCCCAAGGACAAGTTGCCACGGGCCGACATCTTTATTCATGTCCGACTCCTCCTGAGACGAGGAAATAAACGTCTATTACTTCTGGGTGGGTTGGAATCCGCCGGGGAGCCAGGGATTTGGGCATGCTCGAGGTAAAGCCCGGATCTTCCTCCTGCTGTGGCGCTGCTGCTTTCAGGGAGAACTCTGGGATTTCTTTACGACCCCGAGCGGCTCTTTGATGAATGCGGAGAGCGATGAAAACTTTATCTTCCCATAATTGGCAACAGGGAGAAGAGAAATGGATTGTTAGGAGTGAATGAATGGACAGTTTACTTACCGACATGTACAAGATGGTGTTGAAGAACGTATGTATGATGTCACAAGTGCAAAGCTGTATCGAAAGGATTTTCTGTCTAGATATTGGTGTTAATAATTGTCACATATCTTTCATTGTATTTTGTGTATTGTTACTTTCCCAGAGCTAGCACTTTGTTATAGCCATTGGCTAGTTGGGCAGACCCGACTGTATGTCTCTCACAGCAAAACTAGTAAATGAATAAATGAACAAATAAACTTAGGGTTTGTAACTGGAACGTCTTGCCTTGAAATTGTGCCCTCCCCAGACTCCTGGAGTACTAGAACATCCCTACAGGTTCATTGCACTTGACAAACATAGCTAGCCGACTTTGCCCAGTACAATGAACCTGTAAATACTGTAAATATCTGTCTTCTCTGTCACGACCAGTGGAAGTTAGATCGCACTTCAGTCAGATAAACTGGATCGAGATCACTTTCCTTACTTTTTTCTGCCCTTGTGCCCTCTGCAGTCTGCCCGAGTACAAGGACATTCCCATGGACATCAGCCAGGTCCCCGACCTTCCCCAGGACCCGCCTGACACCTCTGATTCCTCCGACACCTCCGACAGCGAATCAGACTCCAACCATGACACAGGTGGGTTCCTTTTTTTGTTTTGTTTTGGGTGGCTGAGCTGTGGGTTTGTATGTCTGTCCAGACAGAGTAGGTTAAAAGCATGTGAGTGGGGGAAAATTGACAGGTCAAAAGGTCAGACACAGGAAATGGGGGAACTTGAAGATCACACTAACCCAAAATACTTCCAGGGAGTCTGAAATCTCTCATTTTTGTACTTGGATCGACCTTTTTCCTGTCCTTGGTGCTGAAGTAATCTTAAACAAATCCTCACTCTTCCAATTACAGGTGTGGATAAAAACTGTCAACCACTGCAACTAGGACTCATGCTGTTTCTTCTTTCTCAGAAAGAAATTGAGGTGGAAATTGAGGAGCACTAAAGGATCCCTCTTGACACTTGCTAGTTGTTTTCCAAAATGTTGGAAGTCCTACATTTCAATTGGTTACTGTAGTTAATCTTAACGTATAAAAAATTACATCTTGAACACTTCTATCTAGTTTCACATAAAAATCCTTCCAAATCTCAGGTAACCATAGCTTCTTTGTAAATACTATTTTTTGCTCCCCCCCCCCTTAAAGCCTGATGATGAACAGTGGGCTAACTCCTCCCGTAGAACAAAGTCCCAATGGATATGTACCGCTGAGGGTAGGTTGACAGCACATTGGTAGGGGAAATAAATAACAGGCAGAATGACAGAAGGTCAAAAGGTCATTAAATGGAGTGAACTTGATGGCGTTTTTTTTGGTTCTGTCTATCATTTCAATTTATTTGAGGGAAAGTTTTCAAATAAGGGAACAAAACAAGAATGATAACTAGATAGGTTGATTATCATTAGTTCTAAGACATTTCATGCACATTGACTGCTTCATGTATTGTCCACAGTACAGCACTTTTGAAAAAAAAATCTACAGAGCGAAATAGTCTGCATTTACATGTACTTACAATGTTGAATTTCTGCATGTGCGATTTGCCTTTCCATCTTTTTAAAAGATATCACATACATTGACTGATCTGTGTTTCATCCACAGAGCAAGAAGACTCTAGGTCGGACAGTGACAAGGAGAGTGAGAGCGGAAACAGTGAAACCAGCGAGCCCGAGAACAAAAAGAAGAGGCGGTCCGAAGCCAACCAGTCTGATAGCAAACAAGGTGCCAACCAGAGGCCAAACAAGAGACGGCGGAGTGTGACCAGCAACAAGAAGGTTGACAAGAACCGGCCTGTGGGCCACCATGAGAGAGACGCTTCGGAAAACAATAGTGAAACAAAATCAGATGCCAAATTAGACATAGCGGATGCATATTCCTTTCGCACAGAGGACAGTGAAGAAAACGGTGCTACGGACCCCGCAGACGTGTTGAGTGTGTCCTCGGTGCACACAGTCGACACTGATGAGGACGCACGTGAGCACACGGACAAAGCTTCCCTTTCTTCTTCCACGGACAAGAAACACAGGAAGGCTGCAAAGAAGGCAAGGAGGAGATCCCGTCCGTCCGTGGATTCGGAAACCGAGCAGTCAGTTCAGTGGGTCTCCTCTGCATCCAGTGCAAATGACTCGATAACTAAAGGTGCTGAGAAAAGTAGACAAACGTTGCTGGAGAGAGCTCCTCCAGCATTCCTCTCCTCCCCTGAGAATGACTCGGGCCTGAGAATCAAATCAGAGCCCAGGGAAGGAAGTTTAGATAGCGATGGTTGGAACAACCCACCCAACCGCCAGGCTTCTGAGGCCCAGTCCCCCCCACCTCCCCCTCCAGACAATCAGGCCAGGCTGCTGCCAAGCGGCGTGCCGCTAGTCTCTTCCAACTCCAGTCAAGTAACCATTCCAGACTCTGTGCTCACGCCGCCCACCACCGAAGGCACCAGCGCAACTGCAACCCTCTCCCCCGCCCCCCTCTGTCTCACCTCCAGAAGTTCAGGAGTGGGGACGACGACGGAAACCTACACCATCACACCCCCACTGTCTGTCTCTCCCAGGGAATCCAGGTACCCCATGGGCGCAAGCGTGTTTTCCAGGGAAGTGTTTGCGCGCCAGCACATGTACCCCAAGGAAAGTGCAACCGAAGGACTCCAGAGGTTCCTCGGAACCCATCAAAGACTGCCCGTGACCAGTGCGGTAACAGCGGGGGCGTACCAGAGGATGTACAGCGCAGAGGCCATGAAGGCAGGGTTCTCGGACGTGCCGTATGCGAGCCACGCCAACCTTCACCTCCCCACGTCCCAGCCCGTCAACCTCCTGGACAGCGGAGGGGCGCACCTCGGGGAGGGGCACTACGTCCTCGACAACTCTGCAATGGAGATGCTCTACAGACAGGTGCGACACGGCTTCCCACCACCTGGAGCCTACGGGAACACCATGCAGCCCGACCTGTTGCCTGGTGTCGACCCACAGACGCACCACGCTAGCGCCGCCGCCATGGGGATGTACCAGACCCCGGATGGGTTTATCGCAACAGCGCCCTTCCACCTCTTCGGCGGGACACTACCCACACAACAACAACAACAGCAGCAGAACAAGCAGCAAAATGACGACCAGGACGGCAGCCCCGTCTGAAACAACAGCATCCCCTGGTCTTGCAGTTCCCAAACTCGAGGAACAGACAACTCCAATGGGCAGATCAGTAAATGTACATCAGATTATCGTAACATCATCACCATGCTGTGTGTGTTTGTCCATAAGTGTGACAATGACACAAGTAAAATGGTTGTCAAGATTTGCCAGTTTCTCTAAACTACACACCACTAGCTTGACAGTTTTCAGGATCCCCCAAGAGTTGTCTGTCCCCCGAACCTGACATGGATTGTGATCAACTCGAGGAGTGCAGTTATCTCCATGCACAGATATGCCAGGCATGCATTTTTTCCCTCGCTGTTGCTCCAGGTTCTACAGTGTTCTGTGAAGTTTACCAGTTTTACTGCTAGCTCTTGTAACTGTTACGTAATTGTCAAAAAAGGTCCCGTTTGTGCAAAATGCTTGTGAGTTCATGCACACAAGTGACATCTAATCGTTGCATTTTCATCCATAGAAAACTGCACTCCTCGAGCCCTACAGATTTCTCTACACTACTCACCTGACTGACATTGTACAATACTTAAGTAACTGTTGTTGGAATATTTTCAGTGTCCGGTTTGCTCAGATTTCGGGGGTGCATATCGGCAGGATATTTTCCTGGAACTTTTGACACTTCCTCTTGGGACCTGGCGAAAACTCCTGGGGAGAAGGGTCTCTACTTCCAACTAGTTTGTTGAAATTCTTGATGTTGGTGCTTGTGCTTTGAGCAGCTATTGTAAAGAAGAAGAAGAAAAACTTCTCAGACATACAAAAAAATGCCATACTGACCATGTTTTGGGTCCTTTGCCATGCCCTGCCATTTCAAGTCCAATCTGAATAGCAGAGAGATAAAAACAATCCACGGACGACAGCCGATAAAATCAGAACAGTGAAGCCTTTCATTCCAATCAAAATTGAATCTTTTTGGAACTATGAAGGATAGGATTGTAGATTTTGTATTAATGTAAATTGATTTTGTACAAAAATTTAAAAACGGGATATGACCCCCCTACCTCCGACAAGCGAAAAGTCAGGAGTTTGCAGCAAATCCTTATTTTTCCGTGAAATTTCAGTAATGTTGCGATTGTGTAAATATTAGGCTAAATATCTTGGTAGCAATCTTGCAATGATGCTAACTTGCACTTTTCTCGTTTGTGTTGGTGCCTCAATGAAATTGAGGCGACCTCGTTATCTATGTTGATGTTGTCTCATTTTTTTTGCTCCCTCAATGTGATTGAGGCTAAATTTAATTCTGAATAATTTAATTAAGGATTTATATACTGCTTGCTGCTTGGAACAAGCAGGACTTCTGTTCAAGGAAGAATTTGTATTTTTTTGTTAACAGCTTCAGAAGCGTATGAAGAGAGTCTCAATGTGAGACTGAGCTTAGACAATGTTAAGTTGAGGTGGAATGCAGAGAGAAAGAGGAGAAAAGCGGGTGAAAAACATCAGTTTCCAACTGAAGATATAAAATGCACAGTTATCATGAGTGAAACATAGTTGTGACAAAAATAACTCCACGGAGCAATGGACCCTGGAGAAATGTCCGGCTCTGACAGCGAATCTTTCCCCAGACAGACAAATACGACTGACGAATTCTCTGCCAACCACGGCTAATTGTTGGGAGATTAATTGTAAAAGAATACTATCTAACTACTACGGAGACCACACTGTGGAGGTGGTATGTTTTATGTGGAGATGTTGTGTTGTTGAATCTCATTCCAGCTAATCAAAGTGGTTGTGCTCAAAGACATCATGTTGTGGAAAAAGTGTCCAAATAACAATCTGGGTGTGGAGTTTTCTTGCTTGTCCACAAGAGACAAGATTTGCCAAGACATGGCCTTTTCTTGGAATACATTTTTAATGTGAATAGCAGAAATTCAATGTCATTGCAATAATGGCCTATTTTTCATGCCATGTGTTGACAAATATTGCTAAAACATCTGAATGAATGTCGAAATTGCATAGGTAGTAGACACAATATTGCAATCTTCCATCAAATTATTTTTGAATACTTGAAAATAATTGGGATCAGACATTGCAATGAATGATTTCAGTGACAATACCGACGAGAACGAAGCTCTCACACGTAGCTCTACTGCAATTATAGGGATACAAATGTAACAACGGAGTCTCTCTCTACACATTCAACCCTACAATCAGGCTCTACCTTCCATATAAATGGTAACTACACACACTTTAATGCCTATCAGTCTCAAACAATGCCTACACACAGTCACACACATACACCAGAACATATACATACATACATACATATGTACTGTAGTCGTTTGTTCGTAACATTAACTCATTTCATGCTACCCACACACAGCCGTAGCGTAGCAGTGTACCGTTGGTGTTTTCCAGCTCTTTACCGGACTTGTGAATTATGTGGTGGTCACTCTGCCAACAGTGTGTAAACATGTTTCTCCAGCCGTACACAAATAAAAGGTGTTCTAATGCTTTGAACCGACCCTCGTCTGCATTTATCGGATCATTCTTACAGCCTCACTCAGACTTGGTTACACCCTCTATGTTCTGACACCCCTATGTACCATTAGTACCAACATAGGGTTAGGGTTGTCGGAAAATAGGGGTGTAACCAACTCCTTTGGGTGCTGAAAAAAGGAGTAGAAATGTTTTCAGCATTTGAGTGTGCGTGTACGTAGAAGAGTACAGTAAGAGGCAACAGGGAGAAAGGTAACAAAACTAGCTATGAGAAATAACACAATTCATTTTGACATATTTGTCAAACAAAAGTGTGTAAAAAAAAATTAGTTTTGGCATGACCTGGGATGAGGATGCAAAAAGTGACAGAATCATCAGTGGCCTACATAGGCCAGCTCCTCCTGACTGGAACATACTCCGAAGGAAACTTTATCCCCCACTCCCGAGATTTCCTTGGGGGCATGTTGGCCCTGAAGCGGAGGAGCTGGCCTGTGTAGGCCCTGGAAACACTTTGGAATCCAGGAATTCTGGTCAAGTGTTCTTGCATTTGTTTTGCAACTTTCTATCTTGCATCTAACTTGTGAGGTTTGGGCTGCAAACTACAGTGCAACAATGCCACCTACTGATAAGTGGTAAAACTGCACAAGAGCAAACTGGTTGGTAATAAATGATCTGGCTGCTTCTCAGGACAATAACAACAAAAGGCAATTGAAGTAACTGACATAGAAGACAACATGACAAGGACATCTTGAGGTGTGGCTCTCTTCAAACACAGGACTGACAGCTCAACATCCCCTCTAAAGGAATGCAACCCCTACTAGTAGCACACTAACGTCCAGAACAGCCCGGTTTCAAACGCGTGACCTTCTGATTTGGAAGTGGCAGTGCTAACCATTACACCACAGTATGCTCCCTGTCTAGTTATTCATTCACACAATGAATTATGACTTTTGACAAACAAAATACCATCAGGATATTATTTATTCTCCATCAAACTTTGTATACATTAACATTAAGTTTATCTTTGCTTATCTAACAGTGCTTATAATGAGCTAGACTGTTGTCATGTACATGTAATTGTAGGGGCACATGAAAAACGACTAAACATTTGCCCCCTGTGCTCGTAATCATTCCACAACACAAACCAAACTTATCTTTACACAGTTTACAGACAATCTTATTTCTAGCAAATGATGGACTTTTTTCCAGTCCAATGCCCATCTTCCTTTGTCAGTCTGACCACTTAGTTTCCAACCCATAATTTATCTTTTATGCCTTCTCTTAGGTCTTCATTTTAAATATATATGGACATTACATATATGAATGGTATAACATACAGAAGATAAATTGCTGAAAAGTCAGGCAGGCAAGAAAAGTCTGGTTGTGTTAAAAAGAAATTTACCTTAATAACTATCCAACTCAACGAAGCTATTAACTGAAGTAAATTGCTGAGTGATTCATACCTGTGCAGTACCCTCTTTCATTACCCTGTACAGCAAATAGTTTATAGGCATCCACACACAATAAACTTAGCTTCTACACAGATAAAGTAAATTCCCTTCACAGGGATATAACTCCATGGCTAGGCCATATCCACTTCATGAGTTATTTCTCAAAAACTCGAGCTTTAAGCTATCGCAAAGAATATCCCTTTTAGGGCTTGAAACTGCCATAAGTACAGACCTGTGCCTTCTTCATACCAGTAACTCCCTGATTTTGCCAGATTACCAGGACATTACACATTTGATACGAGAACTATGTTTTAAAGCTGGGACTATAGAATTCCTCCACAATTAATTATCTCTATTGTTATGTGGTAGGTAGGTGCAAGCACTTCTAATTCTTGTGAGACTGGGAACAACAGACAATAAACAGGATGAGTCAGTGTACATGTATGCCTGGTGAAAAAAATTCAGAAACAACTAACCAAATTGATGAGGGCCAACATACCTGTCTTGTACCCCATTTTCTTTCACAACAACCTGAAGAAAATCTTAGCTCCCCTGTATCTTTGCAACAGTAGTGAGGTAGACATTCTTGTTTTTAAAATTACATGTACTCTAATAAGTCTCTATACATTTGTTCTGAAATATAAAGTTGAACTGTGATTTCCAATAAAAGAGGAGTGAAAAGAAGCCATTCACATCAGGGTCTTACCGGTACAACCATCCCTTGACAGACTAGAGATGGGGAGCTGCATAAACTTTCTGCAACTTATGATCCGCCGAGTCACGTGTTCCATCTGCACAACATGACGTCACAGAAGCGGTGGTGACTGTTGAAAATTTGGGTAAGCCCAATTTTTTTGTGTTGGAAATTATGATTCAACTTTGCTTCAGAATGATTTGTAACAACACAGATAAACTTTCAAGTCAAGCTACATATGTAACATATATTTGTATTTCAGCAGAATGGTTCCATGTTTATGCACATTTTCACTGTAATAAGATCCACTACTGTACGTGCTACAGTAGTCCCTTAACTTTCTCCCTGCTACATAACCCCTTAACCATTGCAACTTTGGTGCCAAAAGGCTACTTCAGTAAGGAGACGGATAATTCTTTACCCTGTCACATCTCGATTACACAAGACAGAGGACACTTTCTTAACATGGCATAGAAAGCCTGCATTTTGGATATTGGTCTTTAGGGTACAAGTACACGAAGTGTTGCTCCTTCCTGAAGTGACACAAGGCTAGGTCTATCATCTCTATATATTGTGCACCTTCCAATGAACCAACTATAGTATAGACATAAATACATGTAAGTGTGCAAATTACGTTAGTTTTCACTGTAGCCTTTCTTTGTAAAAGAACTGTAGCCTTTTCTTACAAAAGAACTGTAGTCTTTTGTTGCGAAAGCACTAGCCTTTTCTTGCGAAAGCACTGTACATGTATCCTTTCCTTGCGAAAGAACTCCAGAGTGCATCACATAGTGAGGTTGCAGTTGAATCTCAAGACAGGGCTCAAAGTATCTTTTACATCGCCTGCAATACTGTTTAATTCATTTATTTTTGCGAAATACCACCTGCAAACACAGGTTAGTGCAGGTAAAATTGGAGCTGTAAAGGTATTTCTGATGTCTACCTGCACCTCCCCTGCACCAGTCCAATGTTGTACAACAGATAACAGGGTTTAAGATGGCACCTGGCCCAATTTCAGTTTTTTGTGGACTGAAAGGGATAGAAAATGAGTGGTGCAGGTTATTTCAAATGTTAGCTGCAGGTATGCAGAAAAAGTATTTCGTGCCCTGGCTACAAACTTTTGCTATTGCTGTTTTTCTTTTCCTGACAAACCTACTCACATTTTAGGTACCAAAATGTTGACAATACTTGATATCATATTCAGCAAGCTAAAATTAACAATCCGAAATAACCCACCTGTCCGCCTGGAAGACAAGGATAACACACCTGTGCTATCAGATTCTGCTTATGTTTTCATAGTTACCAGTGACCATGCCCCCTCCTTACTGTACTTTTGTCACTATGGTGACAATTTGACTATGGCAGAGTTGTACAACAAATTACAGAGACCCTGTTACAAAAAAGTTGCCAAACGGCATAACACCTTACAAACTGACAGAGGGAAAGGGTCTCAGAGCTAGCATTTCTGGAAGGAACGTGAACTTTCTGATCTACAAATTAGGCGAAAGTTGTTTGAGCAAAGAAACAAAGAGTTTTTATTACCCGTTCTTTTAATGAAATTCTTTGGCTTCTTTTCATATTTTGCCTGATGGTTTGAAAGTCATCACTGTTCATTTCAATATACCACCATATTTTCACTCCAGCACATTTCTTTTATCTTTGCCTTTAGGGAAAGTGCATGAGGAGGAGACTGTGGTGCTTCTCTACAGAAGTAAATATCACTACATCACAAACTTAATCATCTGGGAGCACTGTTGACTAATGAGTATCTCCTTAATGACTACTAGGGCTCTACAGTTGCCATAAGGTGCAATATAAGTCTGTCACGATAAGAAATTTGCCGAGGAAGTATAACAGCGATGCCCCCTGGCTGTCACCCTAGGTACTGCCTCCAACTGAGGAGCTATGTGAAGAACAAAAAACACGTGTTAGGAGGGCAAAAGCCAGTAATCCACGCAAGCGCAGTTGGACAGTAGGAAGAACCCCCCAAGCAAAATCCTGGCTATGGGCATGTGTCCTTTGCTCAGGACTTGACCCAGTACATGGAACAGCATTGTCATGAAAAGGGAGACTGTCTGCCAACTTGGCATCCCATTTGTTTTGTGTCAGTGAATCAAGCATATGCACAGTGTCCTCCCCTATATTTTATCAGCCAGCTTTTGAACATTCTTCTACCTTACGTTCTTAGATTAGAACATTGGAAGTGAAAGCTAAATGCTGGTTACCTAAGTTAGAGAGAAAGTTGGTAGGCTTGTTGATGCTCAAAAATGCTTGAGCGATAATTCACTAGAATACAGACAGGACACCGAGGCCACAGCACGCAACAACATGCATAGCAAGGATTTTTTCAAGCTCATTCAACAGAACACTTAACTGAGAATAACTCTAGTTGCCAGTAATAAATGGGGGTCATTGGTTTGATGAATGCCTTTCAATCCTTTGACATTACATCATGCACCAAACAATTCCTATCCACTGAAACAAATCAACATAGTTACGTATTTGATAATTTATGAATAACACTTACCCACCTCAGGATTGGCCTATAGAGTTGCATGTTCTCGCCATCGCTCGAGCCCTCTCCTCCGCATCAAAGTACCAGACAGTTATAGCGAATCTACATAACAGACAACGTGACCATATGTTAAAGTACCAGACTGTTATAGGCTTATAGCACATCTACACAACATACAACATGACCACATGTTAAAGTAGCAGACTGTTCTAGCATATCTATAGGCCTAGGTTTCTGGTTTCCTGGCCGACCTTAGCAAAAACCTGCCAAGCCTTTTTTTGGGGGGTAGACCGCTGGTAAGGCCATAAAACTTTCCATCTGACATCTGACTTTCAAACCCTCTGGATCCCTACTTAAGGCCTAAGCCTAACATACTCACATGTTAAAGTAACAGACAGTTATGGCATATCTACATAAAAATGAACAAAAATAAGATCTTGGACTCCCTGGAGGCCATCCTTAGTACTGCAGTAGAACTTCTGGTATCTATTTCTAAACAACATAGACAGACAAACAGCGTGCTGCAGACAATGACAAACTCACCGTGTAGCGTAGGCTTCCTGTACCTCGTGCGGATTCCGTCTGTCTGACCAGAAGAACAGAAGTCTATTGAACTTGGGCTCGATGTTTGCCACCTCGCCGCGACCTTGGGGAAATATCCGCAACAGACCTCCATTTTTCTGTAGACGCAAATGAAGGGATGTTGTTATTAAGTTGATGTGGATTACATGTAGGCCACCACAATTCAATGTCATACTTTTTCTCCTGTAACTTGCCAGAGCAATAGCCACTGGATGTTAGTCAAAAGTCAAAGACTAAAATAGGCTGCAAAGCTCTATAAACATGTAACAGTAGTACACACAATCAGTTACCTATCCATGGTTCACAGCTGCCAAGTCTTAAGAGTTCTTGTGACTTGATTATGTAGTCTGAAGGATGCATGGACAAATGTCTTAAAGGCCTGAAGGCCGCTGTCACTGATAGCTCCAGTCAAACAAGTGTTGCATTGTTGGCTGAAGTCCAAGTCGTAAATGGACCATTTCTAGACACAACTGTATCACAATAACAGCGGGATATGCCTCCCCATGTTGACAGGGATATAGGGATATATAAGCTTTTCAGGGATCTCCCCAAAAATTTAGAATATGATGGTGCTAGTGGTAATGCCACCCAAGGCAATGCGCATGATGGTCCAGGAGGGATGGCCCATGGGGTGGAAGCTCTAGCATTTGTGATGAATGTTGCTTCATTTTCTTTATTTTTACTTGGTACAAAGTGTTTTTGTAATACTATGTGTAAGGATACATGACTATGGATTTATTATGACTACGGTATATGTTTATTGGTTTGTTAGGACACAATCATGTGACCTGTACATTGTTATATTTTGTCTGATGCTGGCCTCTTCCCTCATGACCTCAATGAAAAGCAGTCAACCCACTTGAGTACATTGTATTTAATTGACAAACAAATTGTAAATTATGGCAGCATTCTTGGCTCAAAGCCAACATTTGAACTCAACAAACAAGTTTCTTCCTCTGGAATGTTTTTCTTAGGTTTCAACAGGACAGAAAAGGAGATCTAATCACAAGTGAAGAATTTGCCCCCCTCTGTTTTTTCCAGCAGGTGATTCTGCCAGCAGCCCACACCAATTTCATTACTTGGTTTTCAAATATTCTTTTATGCCAATTGGTTCTCTGATTCACCAGCTTCATTTCTTTCTTTCTGATTTGAAAAAAAAATTCAGGTTCTGTATCAACTTCAAAATGCTCATATTTTGGCCCCAACAGTCAAAGAAAGTCCTTGTCAAAAAAAAGTCCTTACCAAAAGCTGCCCTGGTCATAGACGTGACCTCATAGACCCTGTGTTTATCACATGCCTCGTCTCCCAGTTCTCATGACAAGTCCAACCCTGCCTGTACTGTATGTCCATAAAAGCATAAAGCTGTTGGATTTGGTTATACTTCACTTATAGAAGTGATGCCATCACATGCTGAGTCACCAACTTCTCATGGGACAATTCCAGACATTACGTTTGCATCGCATGTATATCCCTTTATCTGTTAGTATGTACAGAATAATAACAGATATGTTCATGTACTTTCCTTCATGTATGTATGTCATGTTGATCTTACCATATGTAACAATATCACACACAGATACAACCAGACACACACACACAGACATACACACACACACGCACAAACACACACACACACAAAAATACATACACGCAAACACACATACACAATACAGGTAGATACAGGTGACAAATCCAGACAATAGATACATAACAGGGGACAGTCTTACCTGTACATCCCAGTTCTTGTTGAGGTAATATATACAGGTGACACGACGACCATCTTCATTTGGGTTGTCGACATGTCTGACGTAGCGTGCGCCCCCACCTGGATAGCAGGCTACCATGGCCTGGAGTGATTAGGTCAACATGTAACGTTAGTATGTACACAATCAAAACTTGAAAGGCACAACTATGCAATTGTGAAACGAATCCTAATCTTTAACTTCGAACAGAAAGGAAATTTTTACTACATGCGTTGTACACTGAAAACTTAAGTAAGTCCAAATTCCTTCCTGTTGAAGTCCAAGTCTAGATTTCTTTTGTTATGATGAACCAACATAGTGCCCAACACAGCTGAACTGTGATGCTGATTGGAGAGAACAACATTCTGTCAAAATAGACAGATCTATAGATATCTATCACAGGATGCCTAGGACTGTTTCTATCTTTAATAAATTAATTTTATCCACCAGCTGCATTGACTTCCTGCAAAAATCTGAGAACCCAGAAATCATATTGGTGCGGCCTTAGCATAACATAACGTTACATCAAGGAGGTTCAATCAAGGTTACATACAGCTTGTTTGTGTTATACAGGGCAAATGAACAGCCAAGGCCACCTGCAAACACACTATCAGATTTCCCTGAGAATGCTGAAGATGAACCAATTTATCTCCTTCATTCTCACATATGGCTAGGGTGACATTACTACTACTAGTACCATGTTACAATGTAGAGTCATCAATAATAGTACATTTGTACCATCGTAGGTGGGTCACCATGTACTGTACTGCCAGATGAAAACAGAGGGCTGGGATAAAACCTTGAATCTGACTATATAACTTCTAAAAAACATGGCACTGACATCCACTGTGTACCTAGATGAAAATTTCCGGCTGTTTCTATGTTATTTCTCTACTTCAACAGATTGTGTTTCATTAATCTGAGAAAAAAAAAATTAAATCGATTCGCTGACTTTGCACTGGCACAGTTTGTTGTTGTGTCACAATGTGTGTGCCAAAAATCTTTACAACTCTCCCCTCAGAATGTTTTTCCTGTTCAGTATTACGTTCCTTTAATCCGAGAACGGACAGGATATCAAAGGACTGTTGCATCCGTTTCTTCTGAAATATACAAAAATCTTTATTGACACAACAAAAGTACAACGACTTTCGTAAGGTCTACATATTATGATGTACGGCAGGATCGTCGCGGAAGTCATCGTAGGTGGATAGTACCATGTATGAATGATCTGAAAAAAAGAGAGTAAAATTATTTTTTTTTTAAAAAGAGTAAGAAGAGGTGCTGCGATACCTTAGTTCTCCCGTTAATCTTGCACTTGCCCAGTTTGTTGTTGCACCTCATGATGATGGAGTCCATCCTGGAGACCAGGTACCCGATGCGGCGGCAGTTCGGCTCGCTCCCCTCCGCCCAGGTAATTATATCCCCGCGGATGTTCCTGGCGGTGTTGGCGGCCGACTGGTTCACCAGCTGCCCGTCCCTGAACACGCCTTCCTCGCGGAGCTTCTTCACCTCCTCCAGGATCGAGTCCCCCATCGTCTCGTCCAAAAAATTGTCCAGAACGCAGATTCCGTCCGTGGTCAGCCGCCTGACTACGTGGTCGGCCATTTCCTTTTCCCTTCTCGCATCCAGCGATGTTCTGGCGGGGGCGTTGGGGACGGTGCCGTTCTCGACAGGATTGGGCCCGTCATTATGGCTGTTGTCCTCCGGCAACATCGGGCAAATGCTTCTAAAGCTGGTAAAATCAGGTGATTTGACGACTGAAGAGAGACCCGCACCGTTCAGACCGTTTTGTTTCTCCGCCTGCTTTTGCGGCTGTGAGTTCGCTTCGGGTTCACACGTGTTGTTGCCTTCCGCTGATGTCACTTCGGGTTGTTGGCTCGCGGTCAAGTCACTAGTTTTGCCTGCGTCGTTTGCTGCCGTTTTGGACTTGCAGACGCGCTTGTGCTTCTTCCAGTGTGTCCTCTGGTGCTCCTTGCTGCAGTAGTAGGCGGTCCGGCAGCCTCCGCATCTCATTAAGTTTTCCATAGCCCCGCAAAGTTCACAGCCATCGCACAAGTTCTGGTCGTCACGTACTCCGGGAGAGGCCGCCATCTTGTCGTTACCTAACATGTGTTCGCGCCTGCGCCGAGAAACAAACGCACGTGGCCGACGTGCCAAAACAGAAACGACCATGCACCCGAGTGAACTGTCACGTTCAACAGAAATCAGGCGCCTGACAGAAATCTCCCTAACAGCGCATTGACACATCCTGCAACGTTTGCAGTTTTTTTTTTTTAATTTAAATACATAGAGAAAACAATTAACTTACAGAGACAGTGACGGAGCACTCAAGTTGACCATTTAAAGTTGACGCCACCACTTATACCGGTGTTCTGAAATATTTGTTATAATTTGTAGTAATCGTGTAGATCGATGCACGAGCTTTTACGAGAGAGAATGTCTGAGTTCAAGGTGGCAAAAACGAAAGCACCTTATGGTTGATGGTGTTAAAGTTAAGCCGAAAGTTCCAGAATACAGTTACGGTTGCATGCAAGACTGACATATTTAGTCCAGTCGCGATGTTTATGGCGTACACCGCGGGTTTTGGCGCTTATTATTAAACCCACAAGGACGACGTGCCAAGTTCACATGACCATAACAAACGTTACCCAAACAGGGAGTCAGTTAACATTTGGTCTGCCACCTGCCGGAGAGACACGCCCCGAAGATCTAGCCTCTACCAGGCTTCAGAAGCGGCTAGAAAGAGTAGAAATTGGCCAGATAGATAACATACCAGGGGCCCGGGGACAAATATACATGTATTCCTTTAGCAAACCAACTCCCTGGCATGTTATCTGTCTATTTGGCCAATTTCTACACTTTCTAGCCGCTTCTGGAGCCATGATAGAGGCTACCAAAGCTCAGCGACAGCGCTTGCAAATTCGCAGGGAATAGTAGTAACAGGTAATTCAACGTGGCAACCCCCCCCCCCCCCATTTTCTTTTCACAATAAAAGCACTTGGGCCACCTTTCTACTAGAGCGAACATTGAATTGACCAGGATTGGATGTGTGTGAAAATTTGTTTTATAATTGGAATGTGATACACCAAGTAAAGGGCTGACTTAAGAACATACAAGATTCGTTCTTTATCAATGAAATTCGTTGAGCGACCTGTCAAATGTTTGGTCGCTCAGCAGTCGCTCAGAGGTCGCTGCCTTCAGTGGAAAGGGGATGTAAGCAACGTGAGTCCAACTTGGTAATAGTGTCCAAAACAGACTCGTAGGTGGATATTTTGGTATTGCTGGGTTTGTTTTCTGGTTACGCTCAGCTGTTTTCTGCTACCGTGTCTTGGTGTTTGTCATTTCCTGCAATATTGTAGGTTGTAAACAGAAATCTGAACGTGTTTCAGGGAAAGAACAGTGAAATATCATCGGTGTGGCGCCTGCCTAGGAGTAGGAGCCTGTGGTGTCCAGGCTAATAACTGGAACTGACAGGTGTCCCTGCCATGTTGACAAGAGGCCCCGCACGTACACCACTACACGGTGCCAGACTTTGCGGCGCTAACGCGGCTTTGCAACGTACGGACGTAACCTTGTAAAAAATTAGAGCATCATTATCACAAACCTCTCTAGAGTTTGTCTCCGGCCTCCACTCAGCTCAGGTAATGATGATTTCTCTAATGGCTAGCCTTTTTGCCGATCGCGAGAGCTATTGTCGTGGCGGCAAAATTGGTAGAAATAGGACGAACAATATGCCAGAGGCATTATCTGGCCAAGCTCGTGGTGGGGGAAATTGTGACCTAGCGCCCAAGTTTTTGACCCCTCTATTTGGTCAGTTTCTACGTACGGCCAGTCACCTCCAAAGAAGTCTAGTAGACACTCATCTTGTACTTGGTCTCGCAGGGATCGCCAGTGATTTTTCATGCAACAAGACTCAATTTCCCTGCTGACGGTGCAGCAAATTACAGGCAGTGGCACACACGCGAAAACCTAGTCTCCAACAGACTATAACGCTGGATCAAAAATTTAGCCAAACAGGGAGAATAATTTGCTAGGGGAACTTGGCCACCATAGGGTTTCATTTGCCCGTGCAGTTACGCGAAGATCCCTTCCGAGTGGAGGGGATTACCCTTACCACCGCTCACTCCCCATGCAGGCCCTATTTTTGCCGAATTCTGCTATCCATGACCCCTATCCATAACAACAAACCTAGCCTTGACCAATGGAAGGACCCCACACCCACCCACACCCTTTAACCAGTGGAAGTGGAAGCGCTGCTAGAAGCGTGATGTAGTCCGGCTACAAGTACAACCAACCTGAGAGGAACCGGTCCAATTATTTACATAACATGACACCAGGCACGTTTAACCGCAATCGGCCTATCCACGACACAACAATAGCTCTGGCCTTGTAGTTCTCCCGTTTATCGCGTATCTTATCTCGGCTTGTGGGGAAG
This sequence comes from Branchiostoma floridae x Branchiostoma japonicum, assembly GCA_013266295.2. Classification (NCBI taxonomy): domain Eukaryota; kingdom Metazoa; phylum Chordata; class Leptocardii; order Amphioxiformes; family Branchiostomatidae; genus Branchiostoma; species Branchiostoma floridae x Branchiostoma japonicum. The sequence goes on from CM023840.1 coordinate 22,337,434, forward strand.
TATCCGTGCACGTATTCGCGCATGCAGTTAGCAAAACAAAAGAAAAACAAGGCGAGAAAACAAAAATAAATGAATCAGCTACCAGAGTTATCAACCCACTATTGAGATGTTCAAAATACTTTCTTTCCAAGAACTATCGGTAACTTTAGAGTGAGACTCATTATCACCAAACACGGTGTATCCGTACAACTCGTAGTTAGATATGCAAAAGTTTAAGTTGTGACAGGTTAGTAATATAAACCAGCCCCGGTGGTAGCCTCTTTATCAATATCAGGCTCTACGAATCTGGCTTTAGTGGGGCTTATAATGTAATTTTTTTTCCGAAGCGAAGGCATATCAGTTCTTGGTTCTCGATTTCTTGTGGGTCTCTTACAGTCATTAGCACGTTAACTCATTAACATATTACCGGCCAGCCGCGTGACCCCGAGAAAGCGATCAAGGACGTCGTCGACAGCGGGAAAAGGTCGATGACCGACGTCTGCTAGGATTTAACTATTTCTCATATGGATACTACGTCACAACCGAACATGTAACTATAGTGTGCAGGTAGGTAATGTTTGTATGTTAGAAACTGTAGTGTATGCGGTAGCTAAACTCTACATTTCGATACACACATATATGCTTTGAATGTAGATTGCATTCCGTGTTTGCGTATTTGTTTTTGCGCGGTAGAGGACCTTGCGAAAGTCCCAGTACAGTACTTTTGTGATATCAATGATGTTGTATATGCACCATAAACAGTGTACATGTGGCGAACATATCCGAAATGACTTGACAAAATATGAAGACTGTCGCACATAACGGCTGCTTTTGGAATGATTGACCTTCTCAATCTCAATGGGCTTTACCCAAGGTAGAATGTCAAAGTACAACAACTTCAGACCGACTGCTGTGTCGGCCCGTGTCGGACACATGGGCTGGAGTTTACACAACACGTGCTTCACGTGCTCCACGTACTCCATTTCAGCTTCATTTGCGTCAATAAACATATCGTTCGTGCATATGTATATAACGCCCCCTTTCCACTAGAGGCTGCTACTGCTGAGCTACCACAGATCGCTCAACGAATTTCATATAGAAAGAACGAGTTTTTGTTACGTAAAGAACGACCTTCTACTCTCCAAGCAGAGGTTGGTGGGGAAAGATCGTTAACAGTGGGGAGTAGCGACAGAAAAAAAAGGGACATATAAAAAGGTAACGATCTTTCCACACCGACCTCTGCTTGGAGAGTACGACTTTCCCCGTTTTTCCCCGTTGTTGTCTTTGAATCATACTTAACATCATGCATCATATTCCAAAATCAAGGGTTACACAAATCCAATTTTGGTCTCTCAGCGATCGCTGTCCAGTGGAAAGGGGGGCTAAAACATACAGTATGCTGTGCACATGCGGGATAAAACATTATCGACCGAGGTCACATTCGTCTCACCACAGGTTTACGATGGAAATGCAGGGCATTCTTGGGACAGTCGTGGATGTGTTGTACAAAATTCAACTGTCTTAACGGAAAAGTGCCATGGATCCAGGTTGGCGGTCGGTTCTCGCCACAACAGAGAAGTTGTGAATTTATTGCGGCACAACCCAAGAGATGGTCTGACCTAAGACAGAAACCTTGCAACATCCAAAAATAATTTCATCTGGTTGGTAGAACATAGGATATTGGGGTTTTCTTTCTACACAACCAGTAAAGTCTGTCACCTGCTTACGTTTCGATGTCGGTCAGACAGCTTCTGACCGGAGTACTGCTTCTGAACTGAATTTTTAAAAAACAGTTATGTTATATGAATCATAATACATATTCCGCTGCCTAGGCTGTCACGTAGACAGCGGAATATGTACAACAATTAGATGGGAACTTGGAACGTTATATGGCTTCATGAAAATGCAGTCAACCAAGCATATAACTAATAACCTATCACTTCAAGTGCGCCAGTATAACCAATAAAGTTATAGTGTAGCGAATTCTATGTGCGTTTCATTGAATAACAAATTTGACATTATGAGAACACGTATGAATACCCAGGTGGGGTAATACCACTAATGTCTCCTATTGTATCAACTAAGGCCCTGTTCAAACGAATGCGCATTGAGCTCGATTCGGGCAAGCCACATTCCTCACATCTGGTCCACGTGCAACACGTTCCTTCTAAACCGTGCCCGAGAACGATTCGCCGAAACCACATTCATTGTTGTTTGATGAAAACAAGCAAGGTGGCGTCTTGCCAATGTTAGAGGTTAGGGGTGAAAGTGCATCCCGCCCTAGAACTTGTCGTGTTTTTCTTATGGATAATCGCTTGCAACCGGCTCAGAGGAGTACGAAGGAGACGCAGGCTACGGGTGGCCCTTGTAAGAATTCATTGCCGACGCCACCACTTGTTATTTGCGGACCCCGAGGTCACTGACCGGGTTGATATGCAAAGTAAACCTGATGAATGCGCATCGGCGCGTTCAGACGCAATTCGCGATCCAGTCAAGGCGGTTTGAATCCGCCTCCAGATGTGGCTTGGGATCGATGCGCATTCAATGCGCATCGGAGCGTTCAGATGGAGCCACATGAATCCAGAAGCCGGCCAATCCACATCGAATCCGGCTTCCCCGCATTCGTTTGAACGGGGTGTAAGCGTCCGCAGAGGACTTGAAAGGACTTGCAGTCAGAAGACGTCACGTCTCTCGATCTTACACCCCAACATCTGCTTCGAGATTAGAAAGAAGGCCGGAGACGGCTGTTTTATCCGTAAGATACAAATGTGGCGTAAGGTGGTCAATCAATCAATCAATCAATCAATCAATCAATCAATCAATCAAACTTTATTGCACTACAACTAGTACTGTATCGGATACAATGCATGGTAAATTGCTTAACATTGGAAAGAAATAATTTTTTTCAAGAGGTAAGAGTAAATCGGTATACCTATTCTTTTTATTTTGTTTTGTCTGTTTGTGTCGTCATTTATCCATAAGGAACTCAAATTAGCCTGCACCGCGGCCCTGCAGCAAATCAGCCTTTTCATTGAGGGCTTGGGCCAAACAAAAAACAATGATATAGGATGGATAGTCAGTTATAAGTGACGTTGTACTTTTTGTGTGTGTGCAGCTGCACTGCAGCACATCTCTGTGTAATGTATGCAGATTTAGAACCCTTCTCAAATAGACTTTTGTACTTTAAATCAACGATAACTCCCTAGGGTACTTACTGACATGCGGATTAAATTAGCCTCCTCAACAGACTCATCGGCGGGTGTTACGATACTTCTGTTTCCCCCCAGTCTACAAGCCTACGGCAGTAACTTCCGCAACCCTACACCGCGAGGATGGCCCCAAACGTAAATCGAACATCTGCGCGGCGTAAAGTAGCTACAGGATCAAATTACCAGCTCCCAACCAAGACACTAATTTCATTATCTCAGCACCTAGAGTCCACGTCTAGCGAAGTAATAATAGACGTTAAAGCAAGGACATAAACAGAAACAACATTGTCTACCGGATTGTGTACTGTTTTCTGATCACTGCCGTGGTCTTGCGGCCCCCCGTTTCCAACTTTATTCACAGAGCAACTCACATCTGCTACCAGAGCCGTCAATGAGAACTTGGGCCGCACACAGACGGCAACAAACTTACGGGAATACGAAACACCAGGCAAGAAGCCTGTTGTCGAGGCTAACACGTGGCCTACGTGCAATCCCTCATGTAGCCATGCGAACTCTGCAAGCGCGAGGCATGTGTGACGTCATCCGTATTGAATAATTGGACTATTTTCAGGCGACGGGAACTCTTCAACCTGTCACAATGACAGTCGAGAAGTCTTTAGTGGGTCATAAGTCATCCAGCTTATACTGAGTATACCTTTTGTTTACCCTTGCCCTGAGGACAGAGACATGCCAGCATTTCGTCCTCGAAATTAGAAAGCAGTGGTCTAGAAATGCTGGAGAAAACTGGTTCTGAGATAGGAATTGGCTATCTCGGGGAACACTCTCCTCCTTCACAGCTAGACCACTGATACACGTGCAATTCAACACAATACAAGCGAAACTAAGACTTACTGATACTGCTGCTTCCTTTGTTGAAGCGCCATCTAGCGGTCTGTTGTAGAACAGCAGTACTTGTCGTCCTAGATGACGAGATCAGCACCATGGTCAGGGCCAGTCTTTTTACCTGATGACATCCTCAAAGGCCATCGACGGAATTTTCCCAAGTTACATAAACAACTTGTATGATCATTCGATTATTTACCACTTATACAACAACAACAATAATAATAATTGGTTTATCGAGAGGAATAGTACATGCTAAAAGCACATTGCAGCCAACTAAGGCTGGCTTAATTATATAATTTTCTCTTTAATTATACAAATTAGGTCATGATTTGTATATATCCAAGTTATATCAAGGAGGTTTATAGCCTCCTTGGTTATATACGTGATGAGTATGAAGTTCCCGTCATTTAACACAATTGAAATATATATGTTCCTCCTTAAGTTTGCCTTTTCATTTTCGATTCTAAAACTTGCAAATGATTGGAATATGATAACAAATAAAATACAACAAAACAATGATGCTACTATTAGTAATGATAATAGTGGTGATAATAGTGAGAATGTATCACTCATGTAAATAATGATATATATGGAAATGAAGATAATCATACATCAGATGTTGTTGAAATGCTATTAAGACATCAAAAAATGTTGTTATTAACAGAATCATCTATCTATGGTGTTCCAGACAGTAAAGAAATGTTGATACATTTTGTATTTACAAGGCGGGATAAGACAAGTCAAAATATCAATATATTTTCAGCACATGAGTACTCAGTATCCAGTCCATGAGCACACTCTCAGTACATAGCACACATAGACCATTTGTTAGTGACCCTGTCTCTGGACTAAGAAGTCGTGAGTTCGAACCCCAGCTGTGTCACTTACCCAACGTGCATGCTACCAGAAAGGGTCACAGTCCTTGTCACAGGATGTTAAAATGTGGTCCACTGTTCACTGTGCTTGTCAAAAACAGCTAGGGGAATTTTCCCGGTACATGTATAATGATTCTGCATATACTGTACATACAGCATCTGTTTTCTATGTCACGACCAGTGAAAGAGTAGTTCAACTGTTCATTGAGTTCATTAGGCTAAACGGGTTGGAGATCACTTTCTTTCACTTTCAGCTTTCTTTCACATCAAGAGAACTGGACAAATGCAAGATATTCTAGTCACACAGACTAATACTGTTAATCTTGAAATAGTTGCAGTGGTTTTGCGGTACCACCACCAAAAAAAGATATGTTTTCATGCTACAGTATTGTTTCCACTACAAACTTAAAAACACTGTGAAATATTCCTTTCCACTGCTAACTTAAAATTAAATCCCTGCAAAAAGAAATGAATTTACTGTAATCTTTTTAGTAATTTTTAAGAGAACAATGCTTCTTCATTTGGAGGAATTTTGGCACACATAAAACACGTTCAAAGTTCAGTTGTCATCATTGGGTCTCCACCTTCTTCCTCTTCGTTGTATTGTATTGTAGTGTCAAAGGTTCTCATGGCTTCCGCCACATTCTGGCTGTAGGATCGGTTTTTACTGTCCTCAGAGACTTCAGAGTCGTTCATGTAAAAACCTTTTTTCCTCTCTTGGGACCTTGGGACCTTCGGTTCAGTCCATGCTGAAGCGAGCTGGAAGGGAGATGACAAAAAAGTAAGAAATCACATGATCAAGGGGCAATACCCATCATTCAGCAACATTAAGTGTAAGGCAAAACAGACGTGGAAGTAAGACCATAAAAGAAGAATTGTCCATGAAGGAGGTGAAGTCTGTGTTTTGGGAACGCTTGTTATAATATTGTCTCCTAACCTCCTGGTGACTGCCAATGGTTAAAGTGCCCTCCTGCTGAACCCCTCCAGCAGAAGGGTCACTTATGCTTGACCTTGGTGACGGCCTTTCGTTGTGCTCGGGGGCATGGATGGACACCACGGTCATCTGGGTGTGGTTACTCGTGTAGCTGACCTCGTCTCCCATTGGGCTGTCACGCCCTGCAAGGGATGGGGCACTGTTACTTAAGACGTTATCAAGGACGTCTTGGATTTGGAGAAAAAATGCACTGAAGATGACAGCAGAACATCACAAGCAGGCTGAGCACCTAACGTTGGACAGCTTCAAACAGCAGCTGGAGTAGGACATGGAGTGGAGATAATGTCAGTTAAAGCTGGAAGCTTCTGATGCACTATTTCACCTACAAGATAGGAGAGAATGACTACAAGTCTAACTACTAAGGAAGCTGGTCATCAGATGAGCTAGTCCATATGGAAATTTAAAAGCATGTGGCTCCAGTGTAGCTCGTGACTGCAGGTGATTATATTGTACCATGCAAGCATGCTGGTTGAGGGCTAGTCTACCCTTATGATACAAGACTTAGCCAACAGTAATTAAATCTTATTGATGACATCCTCTGCAGTCTTCAAATCTAATGCAAGAGCATGACAAAAATTTCAAGATGCCTAAATTTTTTTAAATAGAGACCATAAATGTTGTAACAAGAATTTGAAGTGACAAAACATATGGTCTCACAACATTCTTTTCTGTATTCCTATACTCAAAAAGTGCACAAAGTGACACTACTGAGGTAGCTGTAGCCTAGTACATGTATCAATACAACTACACTCAAGGTTACTAAACTAGTGTCACTTCTACAACTATACTCAAGGCAATGCTGGAGGGAAGCAAAATTTATTTGTGTTTTTTTTTTCAGGCAAAAATCAAAGTGTACGTAGATGTCATCCCTAAAATTTACTTGCTGCGGCCTTAGTGGATAAAAAAGATAGTGGAAAGTGATGACAGCCGGCACACGCATCAGCTGACAAAGCGGAGAGGAGGACGGTGTTTCCATGCGACCGTTTAACGTCACTCACCAGTTTCATCCTCGCCCTGCTGAAAAATGTCCAAGTTGATCGCTTCTGAGTACTTCTTGGAACTGCCTGCATTCCTGTCATCTGTGATCAATTCATAGGCTGTGTTTTTGTTTATTCATCTATCTATTCATCTCAGTAGTGGCAAACGATATTGGACACTTTGGAGCATGGCATATTTTAGAACCTCATAAAGCTACAAAATAGTAATTGCCAAGCAGATGTAAAGATCCAGCTCACTCTTAGTGTGAAAAAAATCAAAATCAATGTATACACACACACGTACACACACACACACACACACACACACACACACACACACACACACATGCGCGTATACACACACATGCAAATAAGACTACCATCCTTGTCATTGGTATCACAATGACCATAAGGACACCAAACACATACCTGATAGCATGGCTATCACCCCTCTGAAATTGTTTCCTCTGTCTTCTCGATCCTCAGTCTGCAGAACGGGCACAAACAGAGGTGAACATCAGAGTACAGTTAACTCTGTGACTGCTTTTGTAGAACAAAGTTGATGATTATAATTGTGTAAATCTACTGACATACTTAATCCAATTATAGAAACCACAAAAAGCAATACTGCTCTGCAACAATTGCAGAAAGTGTCAAAAATTAAAAAAAAACCTACACCACAACATTTGGCAAAGCAACCCACAAATTCCACCTTGGATAGTGTCAGCTTTTTTGAAAGAAAAATGCATCCGACTGCCATCAAACAACACAAGTGATGGTCAGCCATGTGGATCGTTCATTTCGATGCTGCCACAATTTTCAATCTGAAAACAATCTTTAAAAAAATTGCTGACACCTTCTCACATGGAATTAGTTTAGCTGACCAAGGAAGTGACTTGTCAGATCATGGTTGATCTGAATCTGAGTTTTGAAGAGCTTGATTGGATAGGGTGATGATGATGCTCGTGGGCTTTGGAAATTGACTGAATGCAGCATTCTAATGTGACAGAAGCATCTTACTGTGCTGGGACTGGTGCCTTCATCATTGTTGAGATTTTGTGGTGCCATGTACTGAGGAAAATCACAAAAGAATGATCACGATTTAACAAAAACTAGAAACTCATCTGACTACAGTTACACTCCAATGATCCCACAGCCCTAACCGAAACCTTTGCCCTATGTCAGAACATGGAGGCTTGGAACATAGGGGTGTCTGGCTACTGTACTGATTTGAAAGATTGCTGAAGAAATGTTAAGAAATGATTATGGTTAATATCTTGCTGCCATCAGGATTCCAGAATGATACATCATTAATTAAAAATGATAATATGTACTAATAATATGTACAGTATGTATTAACTTAATATGTTGTTGCTGAGAACAGATTACATTGTAAAATGAGGTTGGTGCAATTTGTGGCAGTAGTGGTGGTACGTTGCTGGGAACAGGTTTCACTGTAAAAAGAGGTTGGTGTACCTTGTGGAAGGAGTGGTGGTTGCCAGTGGACCAGTGCAGGGTGCTGGTGTTGGTGAAGCTACCGACCTCTGTCACCCCAGTTGTCTCCATCTCCAGAACCTCGTGGGACTCGGACCTGGCGGGGGAAAACTTGGACGAGTCTCCAAAGTCCTGCTGAGAAAAGCAGCGGAAACAACTGCACGAACAACACCTCGGATTTCCTGCCACTGGGGGCTGTGTGCAACTCCAGTCCTGGAGAGGAAAGAATAGAAGTAGAAGTCTCAGTTCATTTGTAGTTTACAGGATTAGCTGTGCTGTCAGGGGCTGATTGGGCCTCCTCCCCCAGAGCTTGTGGCCAGACACCTCTAACTCCAGAGAACCATTCCCAGAACTACCAATAGGAGCTAAGGATTCTTCATCACTATGAAATCAGGCCAACAGGAGCTTACAGGATGCCCTGACACCCCTACATGTATGTTCCGACAACTTTAACCCTATTTCATGTACATTTTAGAACATTTGGGTATTGGAACATGGGGGTGTTCCTATAATGGTTACACTCCTATGTTCCGACACCTGTTCCTGGAGAGAATACTCACACTGAGAAGGAACAGGCAGCAGCCTGTACACAACATGAATCCCAGGATGATGCTCGCTGCCACAATGGCAATGTTCCTCCCTGTTGTTGTTGTGGAGTTTCCAGGAGTGGTAGTGTTCATGCTCATCACTTCCTCTGTGGAGTTTGCAGCTACAGGATCATTTGAACCACCTGCAGCAGGTGTATCTGGTGCCATGGGTGTGTCAGTGATGTCCATACTTTTCGTGCTTGCTTCTTTTGTGGTCTGAGAGTCTTCGGTTGTGGGAACATTTGCAGTATTTGCAATAGTTTTGTCCATTGTTGTGACTGCAAGGCTGGAAACACCTGTCGTGGCTATCATCCCTACTGTGGTCGGAGAGTTTCTGGTTGTAGGAACATTTGCAGTAGTTCTGTCCACTGTTGTTGTGGCTGCATCTGTGGTAACAAGGTTGACAGCACCTGTCGTGGCTGCTATGCCCACTGTGGTGACTATGTCTGTGGCAGGACTGGTTTGAGCCTACAGGAATAGAAAATTATTACTTTTAAGTGTCCACTATGATTGGACTTTTACAGCACAACTCCTAAAGATGCATAGAGTGGACTAGTGTCCTAAAATTGTTGCAGCAGTTGCCATATGTTGCATCATACAATTGTTGAGCAATAAAAGTATAATGTTAGTTATAGTAATATCAATGCTCTCCCTGCTTACTTCTACTGCAGCAATCAATACAAATGATGGCATTATTAAGTTGGTCTTGTGGTTTGGGTTGTTGACTTAGACTCTAAACATTGAAATGTCTTACCTGACACAGGTGGAAGATGATGAGAAGATTGACACCTGTCAGAAGCATCATCCTTCCTCTGGCCATGTGGATCATCAGGTGCTCTTGGTGTTGACCTAGATCAGGAACAAACTTGATGTTGAAATCAGAGGACTGGGAGCTAGAGCTTCAAGCCCGGGTGATGTGACTGTCTAAAAGGAAACTCTACTCAATCATGCGGAATAGATTCCGCTAAACTTACCTTTTAGAGCAGCCTTGTATGTGGTCGTTATCATGCTGTTGCACCACTTGCCGTGCTACAAGGCCACACAATTTTTATTCTACGATATCTTATCTTACCAGCGCCAGTTATGTAACGCGTCTAGTAACGACTCAAGACAGCAATGTCGATGGGAGTTATACGGAGCAGACGTTTAATGCAACATTCAACGAGGAACAAGATGGCGGACAAGGTCTCACCACGAGGTGACCTCCAACCCTTGGATGACCTAACGGGTCAACACAACATACCTAATAATACACATAGTGGCGTGATCTCTTTCTCTCCATCTCTCTCTCTCTCTTACTTTCTAAGTTTCAAGTGTCCTCCCTTTCTTTCTACCTAAAATAGAGTGACTTGTCTGAGGTATAACAACATAATAGGCAAGGAACTAACATAACCAGCATAACAGTGCCTTTCTTACATAAATCTTCATCTTGTAACTTGTCAATCTTCCTACAACAATGAACGTCATCTCTCTTGATAACTGATACTAAATATTCTAATGAAATAAACGTTACACCTACTAAAATGAAACTGAAGTACAGTACTGCTAACCATGCTACCAATTTAGATTCTAGAATGACTACTAGTAATCTTTACCTATCAACGCTTATATGCAGTTCTCCCTTATCTCAACTTGTGGCATAAGACAAGTGTGCTAACAAATGAATACAGAAAATAACTAAGGTTTAACATACTTGGTCTTTACGTATCCTGTTTTGTAATAAAGTATATCCTTCCTGACATAAATCTTAGTTCAGTTGTACAATCAAATCAAATAAGGAATCTTAAATATACTTTTGTGGGGATCGAACCAGAGATCGAACTTACTTAAAAAACAGTTCTGGAAAGATATCTCTGCAGATCTTGTTCAATTCTAACCACAGCTATCAGACAAACAATAAACATAGGAATAACGTGATCACATGTAGAATAACTTTACTTTACTGTACCGGTATATCTTTCTTCTACCTCTCTGTAAAGAGATAAACTTCTTGTGATCAAGTATCATACAGTCCTGTGAACTGAAATATGAGAGTTCTGTGCGGAATGTCCTGATGTGGGATTACTGATATGTAGTTATCAAGTCTTTCAGGTAAGTTCTGGTCCGGGTGCTATGCTGGAACTGCAGTTGGAGGTGGTTCAGGTAGAGGCCGAACTGCTGGGTGATGATAGACTGGAGGGTCACGTGGGTGCCGATGCTCTGGAGGATCAGCTGGGTGCCGACGTTCTGGAGGATTAGCTGGGTGCTGACGTTCCTTCAGCATCCATGATGCATCAGGGAGGGGTGGAGACACTGGAGGTCTTTTGCATTCTGTCTTCACCTGTGGTGTGTCAGCCTCTGCTATTGGAGGAGGAGACTGGTACTCTCCCTTCACCTGTGGTGTGTTAGCTTCTGCTGATGGTGGAGATTGGTACTCTCCCTTCACCTGTGGTGTGTCAGCTTCTGCTGAAGGTGAAGAAGGCTGGTACTCTCCCTTCACCTGTTGTGTGTCAGCTTCTGCTGAAGGTGGAGAAGGCTGGTACTCTCCCTTCACCTGTTGTGTGTCAGCTCCTGCTGAAGGTGGAGAAGGCTGGTACTCTCCCTTCACCTGTGGTGTGTCAGCTTCTGCTGATGGTGGAGATTGGTACTCTCCCTTCACCTGTGGTGTGTCAGCTTCTGCTGAAGGTGAAGAAGGCTGGTACTCTCCCTTCACCTGTTGTGTGTCAGCTTCTGCTGAAGGTGGAGAAGGCTGGTACTCTCCCTTCACCTGTTGTGTGTCAGCTCCTGCTGAAGGTGGAGAAGGCTGGTACTCTCCCTTCACCTGTGGTGTGTCAGCTTCTGCTGATGGTGGAGATTGGTACTCTCCCTTCACCTGTGGTGTGTCAGCTTCTGCTGAAGGTGAAGAAGGCTGGTACTCTCCCTTCACCTGCTGTGTGTCAGCTTCTGCTGAAGGTGGAGAAGGCTGGTACTCTCCCTTCACCTGTGGTGTGTCAGCTTCTGCTGAAGGTGGAGAAGACTGGTACTCTCTCTTCACCTGTTGTATGTCAGCTGCTGAAGGTGGAGAAGGCTGGTACTCTCTCTTCACCTGTTGTGTGTCAGCTGCTGAAGGTGGAGAAGGCTGGTACTCTCTCTTCACCTGTTGTATGTCAGCTGCTGAAGGTGTTACGGAAGGCTGACTTTCTTCCCTCACATGTGTGGTAGCGTCTGCATGAGTTGTAGAGGAAGGCTGACTTTCTTCCCTCACATGTGTGGTAGCGTCTGCATGAGTTGTAGAGGAAGGCTGACTTTCTTCCTTCACATGTGTGGCAGTGTCTGCTTGAGTTGTAGAGGAAGGTTGGCTTTCTTCCCTCACATGTGTGGTAGCCTCTGCATGAGTTGTAGAGGAAGGCTGACTTTCTTCCCTCACATGTGTGGTAGCGTCTGCATGAGTTGTAGAGGAAGGCTGACTTTCTTCCTTCACATGTGTGGCAGTGTCTGCTTGAGTTGTAGAGGAAGGTTGGCTTTCTTCCCTCACATGTGTGGTAGCGTGTGCTTGAGTTGTGGGAGAAGGCTGGCTCTCTTCCTTCACATGTGTGGTAGCCTCTGCTCGAGCTGTAGGGGAGGGCTTGTTTTCTTCCTTCACATGTGTGGTAGCTGATCTGTGCTCCGGGGAGTAGGTAGGCAATGTTGTTTTCACAGGAGTGATGGTCAATGGGGCATGGAGCACGTGCCTGACCCTGGTTACTTGACGTGTTTTGGGAGGATCATAAGCTACACCAGTGTAGGAGACGCTGTGTATGCATGGCTTTGATTGCTTGGGGGATGAAGAATAGGTTGAGATGGAACCGTCAGGAAGGTGGATCTGACGTTTACTGAAGTTTATGATCAAACCGTTGGCCTCTAGGAAGGGGCTTCCGGCGACAATCGGATCGGCTAGGTTGTTTACTACGATCGCGTCAAACTGAAGGGCAGTTTTCTTCCAGTAGAAGGTAGTAGTGCACTCACCTATGACGCTGAGTCGCCGCCCATCTGCTTGGATTGGGGTGAGGTTTGATACATGTGGCGGTACATGCACTAACAAGCCCAAGCGCTCTGCCTCGTCCACTCTAATCATACTTGATTCGGCGCCCGAATCCAAGATGATCCTGACTGTCTGTCCCTCGTGGTAGACATCAAGGCGTGGTGAGGCCCGAACACTGACTCCTTTAGCCTCCGCGGCTTGAGGAAATTTGTCGACGTACACGCGGTCACGTCGGGCTTTTGGGCGCTGCAAGTACGCTCTGTCCTCTTCGGGCAAGTATGGGCATGTGCTCAGAAAATGATTGAACACATCCCGCCCTGTTTGTTGACATATCGGGCAGATCTTCTTGTCTTCTTGTTTCTGCCGAAGGGTAAGATCTTTTTCGCCCAGGTGTTGGTGAACTTGGTGGTTGTTGTCGTGGAACTTGTGGGTGGACCGCCGGTAGTTCCCGGATGTTGCTGAAGTACGCCATGCCGCGCCCCCAGGTTTTGCCATTCTCGGACGTTGATCGACGCTTATGTTGAAGAGACGTGGTATCCGAGGTTAATCGGTGCGTCCGTGGGTTCTAGACCAACTGCTGCCACCACGCCAGTTATGTAACGCGTCTAGTAACGACTCAAGACAGCAATGTCGATGGGAGTTATACGGAGCAGACGTTTAATGCAACATTCAACGAGGAACAAGATGGCGGACAAGGTCTCACCACGAGGTGACCTCCAACCCTTGGATGACCTAACGGGTCAACACAACATACCTAATAATACACATAGTGGCGCAGGTATATTACTTTAATTTGTACTGATTTGATTTAATCATTCCTCTTCTGTTGTCAATTTTGATTTGCTAAGTTGATCTGTATGTTATTCAAATCAATTCTCTTTTGCATTAATATCTATTGAATATTTGATATTTGTGTTTCATGATTTTGTCGGTATGGTGGCCTTGAAAAGGTGACCTTGAAAAGGAACACCTGTTTCACCATACCGTCCACTGTGTTAGAAAAACATAATAATTAAATAGATAAATAAATAGATATCACTGCTAAAGATACAGACCCTCTGGGCTGAACTTCAAAACCTTTTGCCTGGCCTCTGTTCCACAACAATTCTGGCTAAAGTTCAGCTGTCCCAGTGATTTATCTTTAACTCAGAGACTTTGACCAGTTGAAACATGACAAATGAGTGTGCATGTTTACATAACGCATGGAGGTAAAAAAACGAGCCTCCTTGCATAACGTCAGGACAAACTTGACTTTTGCAGCAAAGCTACCATGGTATTCTATAGTTAACCATCGACTGTGAAGACAATATTTTCCAACAGCCCTCAAGGCTAATTAAACTACGCTGTCACAACATTGGACAAGCTGTAACGATACAGATGTGTGTGTGTATCTAGTTTCACAAGGAGGATAAACTTTGTAGCCTATCTGCTGTGGTATTTATGGTAAGCTTTGAGTAACCATTGGCTATTGTGCTAGTCTGTTGACTGTAGGGGTGGGGCACAGAAGATTTTACTGCACTCAGGTTCAAACACATCCATCATTTAGAAAGTTTGTATGGACCCAAAGTATAGAAATGATGACTGTAATGCCACCAGGCAGATGTAACAATATCTACAAAAATGCCTAAATGCTAGAAATTGCATCGATGATTGTAAAGGCACATTCTCATCCCCTACTACATACTAGCCTTTTGTAGGGTACGTTAGTCTCACACAAAATTGTAGTATGTTTGTTGTTGTATATATATTGCTGTAGTAGATGCCATATGTTGCACCTTGTACAATTGTTGTGTAATTAAGTTTATATATCCAGACTTGGACAAAACAGGGGAGTAACACGTACATCATGGACTTTAGTCATACAGGTGTGGTTCTGTGAACAATTGGTCAAAGTTCTCACGTCTCTGACAGTAGTGTTTGTTGTCAGGCACTCTGTGTAAATAAATGGACTCCATATTGTTCTAAGAGGATAATGTCTTACTTAGACCACACCCAATTTGATTTGTTAGTTATGCTAAACTATAAGCTCAGAGATAAAAACAGAGTTTAAGAGAGAAATCTGAGCACTTTATGATACACACAGTTCCAGGGAGGAAGTACAACCATTAATACAAGTTTCCTCCAGTCCTGTGTTTTAATCTTGACCTCTTGCTAAATTTACTTTCAAACAGAGCTATATAAAAGGAAATAAATTGGTTTAAATAGCTATCACAGTGACTAGTTCTGTTCTAATTTCTTTTGAGAAACAACTCTTCTACTGGGTATTGATTGATTTTACCTTTGATACAAAATGCTGACTTGCCAGACTGCACTTATCACACTTGCGTGCGTGTAAATGCTAACATTTGGGCCGTGAACTACACATTAGCCCTTCTATCATACAATTGTTCTATTATGCAGACTGAAGCTTGAAGATAAAGAAAAAATATGCTTCCTGTTGTAACAAAGTTTAAGTATTTCTCATGTTTCTCTCGCACAGAGAAATTGACGCCGAGATGATAGAACATATAGGAGTGTAACTACACTAGTACACATACCTGGTAAGGGGATGTTCCCACAGCGGTAGATTGCTTCTCCGACAGTTCAGTCTGTCCACACCAGATTCCTCACTTGGAATTGGTCAGTGTGTTCAAGAAGTGTCAGCTCACTCCAGTAAGTGACTCTGCTTCTGGATTAGAGGGTTGAGAGTTTGAATCCTGGCAGTTGTTGCTCAGCTGACTTGTCTGCTGCTGGAAAGGGTTGGATGTATGGAGGGGACATTAAGCAGTGGTCCACTAGCTGTTCACTGCACTTGCACAAAAGTATTAACGTTAGTGCAACTTCCATGGTAACGTTATATTCCACTTTTCGGCAAGATCCATTTCCAGCCACAAGAAAAAAAAATCCAATTAGAAGAACCTCTGCCCCAGAGACACACCCTGCCAGCTCACAAGTTAAACTACAACACATTAACCACCTTGCAACAGACCCTCCCAACGTGACTCAGCTCCAAACGCTGTCATTCTTCGGTGACTACTATGAGAATCTTTACTCCACAAGGACCATACTTAAGATTTACGCACCTTTTCTTGAGATATAGTCTTGGTAATGACCACTTCCTTCTGGTGTCGGCTGATAGAGTGACCTGCGACGTGCCCTGACAAGGAAGTGACCCCGAAAATGCTACTGTAATAATTAACAACTGCTGTGTATGTGTTTGCATTGGTAGCTAGGTATTGAATAAGCCTCTCTGACTAAGCTGCAATAAATAACCACACACAGCTCACGGAATGGTTTTAATCAAACACACTTTCACTGTACACATACATTTTGTACGTCTAACTCTGGAACAGGACTGTACATTTACTGTACTGCAACAGTACATGGAGTATCGACAGGAATGTACACATTGCTTTACATAACGTCAACAGCATCTTATCAGAGGGATAAACATCTCCAACACCTTGTTAGTTTAGGCAGTTACTTTGTGCAAGCAAGCAGAGCCCTTTGATTCAAGAGTTGACAGTCTCTTCACCACAACCCTCAACTGCTAGGAACTTCTGAATCATTTCTTAAGGCCACATCAAGTTTGTTGCTTGTTTTGGGGGAATTTTTTTCAATAAAGTTGAAGTATCTGGGTTAAAAGACAGAAGTAGGGTGGTTGCACCTGCTCAGTGCAAGCTAGGCCAAAAGACCACTTCTAGAAAGCTAAGTACAGATAGTACTTAAGGTACAGATAGATATAATCTGCCCAGTGGCAGTGCTAGGCTCTGATTGTGACTCAGTCTTCATAATAGAATAGTGTAACAGTGCAGAATTTAACCCAGGCTAGAATATACCTTCGCACATTCTAGCCTGGGGTACATTCTGGCCTCTTACACCTGAGGACACTGAAAGGGTCAACTGAATGTGCAAATTGGAAGCCAGATGAGGAAAGTTCAGAGTTGAAGTATTGTGTTTGTATCAGATTAGCAGATATTGCTTGGAATTATTTTTGTTGAACAATTTTTATTGGTACAGATGTCTTTTCATGATCAACAAAACTTTAGGGATGACAATTTTATCAAATCGGAAAATTCATGCTTTTAAAAAAAATGATGCAAGAATCCTGAAACAAAGCATATCATTTTTCCTGTGTAGTAAACAGTTATGTTGAAATGACTGTGCAACCCTCTTTTTCGTTTATGCATCATACACTGCAAACTTTAACAAGAGCACACATCAGGGTTCCAAGCAATGCTCCTTAGCTTATTCTGTCTTTTGACAAAAGTTTGTTTCTTGCTCATGATGGACAAAAGTTATGGATATTCTGTCATGAAAGGCAAAATCGACATGGGGATTAAAGTTAGACTGAATCATGCCAGAATGAGACTACATGTAGATAGAGAGAGAGCTGATGATGGTGATAGGAAAAAATGTAGAGCTAGCTAGAACCCTGATCAACTTAAATCTAGCATGTATTGCATCCCTAAACTTCCTCAGTATTGCCATTATTGCACTTATGTAACTAGTAGAAAACTTTCTGACAAAAGTACCATTACATATGGCATCTAATCTTGTTGAAAAGTTGAACTGTTATTTCCAACATAAAAATTGGTCCAAATTTTCAACTGACAAACTCCAGTTTTTAAGTGAAGGAATGAGCAATCCACTGTTTCAGTGACGTCATATTATGCAACTTAAGATCCACTGCTCATTGAGTCACGTGTTCTATTTGCATAAAATGGTGTCACAGAAGTGGTGGAGTTCTCATTCCTTGATAAAAGACTGGAGCTGGAGAGTGGAATATTTGTGGAAGTCCAATTTTGGCGTTGGAAATTACAGTTCAAATTGACTTCAGAATGATTTCTTCCAACACGATAAACCTTCAAGTTATGACATCAAATCATGTCTTGACGTTACACACTCACAGATTCTCTTCGTACGACAAAGATGCATTTTTCTGCTCTGCCACCGACAGTGGAACGAACAATCTACCAACAAAATTTGTTTCTCAGACATTTGAAACACAAGATATGCAACTATGGATTCAACAGCAGTCAACACATGTCCTGGATAACTTTGACAAACATTAATATCCTCCTAACAATCACAACATACCATCATGGACTATGACTTAAAGTAAAGGCAAGCTATTGCACAGTGTTAACACTGTAAACATTACCAACACACTGGTTACAAAAATAGTCACTGCCCTCAAATGAATCAGTTTCTCCTTATGACACTAACCTATTGGAAACATTTACAAGGACATCCTGATTTTACAAGCTATAATCTCTTCCTACCAGTTGATCACACAACTTACGACAAAAAAAGGATTGTGATAGAATCATCTCAAACATTCAAAAAATGCTTTTTTAGCAGTGCAATAATGACATCCGCTATCCTTACTTTTCCATAACCATTTAGCACAGCCCTGTATTTGAAATTTGGGGGACACCCCTATGTCCCGACACCCCTATGTTCCGACACCCCTATCTTCAAACACCCCAGGCCTATGTTCTGATACCCCTACCTTCTGACACTGGGTTAGGGTTGTTGAAACATAGGGGTGTCAGAACATAGAGTTGTCAGAACATATGGGTGTTGGAACATAAGGATATAACTGTCTTAGCCATCAGCTAGTTGGACAGCTCTGGTTGTTTATTATGCTGCTGCCAAATCACTCCTTCATTTACCTTTAAATCTATTCAATCAACGGAAAAAGGGTGCTTCTCTGTATATTATTACATCTCTACTTCTGTCATGATATGAGTCTGTCTTCGATGTTTTAGAGATTCTCATACCTGGTATCTGACTGAACCAATGTTACTTCTCTCTACCTCTCTCTATAAATTTAACCTCTTGGGCACTACTGTGTATTTGGCTTATTTCACAACAATGACAGGTGTGTTTGATTCTATTAAAACTTAAGCAGTTTTGGCACAGTTGGTTCCAGGTTACGTTAACTGTTCCTTCCTGTTAATGATTACTGGTACTCTGATAACTTGATCAGTCTGGTCTGAATATCACCACACTCGTCAGTCATTCGCATGAAATTTGGTCTTCACCAACCTCTGTAGTTGAAGATGGAAACTGCAATTCTGAGGACCATTCTCTTCAGCGCATCATCATTCAAGACACAGAAATTCATAATGGATACATCTTTTGCCAAGCAAGGAGGTAAACACTCCCTACCCACCTCCACTAGTACTACCTTTGAATAGTTTGTATTGCTGGGTAAACTTGGATGGCTGAAACCTCTTATCAATAAACCAATCTGTCAATAAATCAATCAAACTGCAAAGCAATCAATAAATACTGAGATATCTACCGCAAGTACAACAATTAATATTACACCCATTGATATGTCTTTTGACATTTATTATTATCACTGATACTGAACTGTGTCACAAAAGCCGACCTCTGATCAATAAGAAACCACCATCATACTGAGACCAACAAAACAAACAAACAGAAAAGCTAGAACAACAAAGCAACTTATTGCTTTAGTACTTAATGTATCCATGACACATTATCATGTCATGCAGATTCAACTGTAGATCCAACACTACAGAATTTGACTCACCCGAACTCCCGAAGTGTTTCCCGCGCAGCTCCAGTCTTTCCCAACATAGAAACAAATCCACTACTTCTGCAGCTTTACGGACATGTGTCTCAAGCAATCTTGGTCAGTTTCCTTACAGGATACTGGAGTTTCCTTGTACACAACACAGGGCTCAAACTTCATTATTGGGTATATGTGCACTGGTACACCTAACCTAAAAATTTAGGTGCACAGAAAAAATTTTGGATGTACAACATGCATATGAAACAAAGTAGAATGTCTGCACAACCTGCCAACACAGTTTCAAGCTGGTGAGAAATACCGGTAGCTACATTGTACAGTCATTACTTTCCTGAAGAAGGTTGCAGACAGATTACCAAAACATTGGCAGGTTTGTTTGTTTGTTTGAGGTTTTGTTAATTCATGAAATACTAATTGGCCTGCTGGCTGCTTTTCATTGACATTGAGGTCATGAGGGAAGAGGTCAGGGTCAGAATTACATGGTCTATTGTGTGCAAGAAAACTTCAATACGCTGTGCTCTACCATTACTATTAAGTCGGATTTTCGTACAGTGTTGGATCAACAGTGTAATTTGATTTTACAATCAATGACTTCTACCAACACACTAAGATGAACTTTCCAGTGGACCCACTGTTGTCCAGAGGTCTCCAGACAGCGACGGCAGGTCACCCCTCATTGGTGGGAGGGGGTGTGTGCACCACCTGTGCATCACCGTGGGAGTTCCATATCTTGTACTCAGAGGAAGTGAACTCTTTTGCTGAAGGGCAAAGGCAGAGGCATCAGTCTTGAGAAAGTCTCAATTACTTTTCTTATTTCCATGAATAATTTCATCAGATTGGTGAATGATTGGATAGCAAAGTTCTTTATTTACAACCACCTCTTTTAACAAGAGCCGATGTTTCGATGACCGTCTGTCATCTTCAGGGCTAATATGACTGTCTTATTGTTCACAGTAAACCAGTCATATTAGCCCTGATGAAGATGACAGGCGGTCATAGAAACGTTGACTCTTGTTAAAAAAGTGGTTGTGAATAAAGAAAATTGATACTTTTCTTATTGTTCAAATATGGAAGAATAGTATTATTCCATTACTGCTATCTAACCTTCTCCTTGTTGACGTAGTTGTTTGGCAACAGATTTGTACTACTGATGGGCTAGCTAGCAGGGCAAAATTCTCTTCATCAGATCAGTGACATAATTACTATAGAATAATGTCAATGAATGAAGGTTGGACATCCAGGGAGACCATTACATAATACAAAATAAAATCTGAATCTATCCAGTTGCTTGATTTATTTTGTATTATGTAATATTACAGATGATGTTTGAAATGTCTGACAATGTATTATTGTCCAGTTTTGATTAATTCTGTAAGAATGTGTGTGTCTGGCTTACTGATGATGGACTTGTGCTTGGTGTTGGGGTAGACCTGGATGGAGCGCTGGTCGATGTAACAGCCACTCTGGGTGTAGTCACTCACTTTGAAGAAGAGCTGCAACATCAAGGAAATCACACGTTCATGAGAGAAGAGGCCAGGGACAGACAAAATATAACAAGATACAGGTTATTTGATTCAAGTCCTGACAAATCCATTACTCGTAATAAATCCACAGAGACGTATCCTTACACATACAATACATGGTATTACAAGAACATAAATGTATCATAACAAAATGTATGCTGGCATAAATTCCGTGTCCATTCATTTGGGCTGTGTCAGTTATTGCAAAAGTCTCTTAAAAGACGACAGAGTTGGAGCTGTAGGTGTGTTTGGTGGTAGACTGTTCCAGACAATGGGTCCACAGTAGCTTATGGATCTTCTGAACTGTACCTGAGCGAAAGAGTTGAGGCCTGTGCAGAAGGGGTCCTCTCCCAGCAGGCTGTGGGGCGGGGTGGCCATGTTCTCCGCAAACGTTACGGTCGCATTCAGCTGGACCTCCAGGGACTTGGTGGGGAACTTCTGACCTACAGGTCACATGGGAGTGACAAGGAGATCAGAACTTTTCTTTACAAGTTGTCAGAGAAAATTTGAAGGTGCACAAGTCATGTGAATTTCTTGCTACTTCTGTCTGCATTTTCCAACTGTCTACCATAAGGCAACATACATGCATATAGCAGGAAATTGAAGACGGGAAATGAGAAAACCTTTTCTGGGATCTTTCTGGGAACTTTGACTTAACTTTCTGTCAGTGTCCCCAATGTGCCTAGAATGTGGAAATTATTACAGAAACACAAACACACAAACAGACACACTGAAAACAAAACCTTCATATATGGAGGTAACAAACATACCTATGTTCCATGCCAGGATTCTCCTGTCCACAGACAGAACTGTGGAGCCCACAGAGGGAGTTGTTTTGTGGGTCTGGATCGGACCCCTGGAAAAAACACAGGTTTCTAATATCAGGGCTCAAAAAATCCCACCAGCATATGCAGGTTAGTGTAGGTAAAACTGGAGCTGTGCATGTATTTCTGATGTCTAACTCCACCTAACCTGCACTAGTCTTTGTTCTGGGTAACATAAATGTTTGTGGATTTTACTACCTGGTTTCTAAATGGTTTCTAAACAGTTTTAAGTGAGTCATATACTTTCTAAGATTTGAGTATAAACAAAAGCACACAGTCTAATCTTAAATCTTGCACATGACATGTGTAGGTGCCTAAGTGAAAAGCTTCTTTTAGTAAAAAAAGGGTCATGATACAGTTGGAAGTATCCAGCAAGAGGATGAATTAAAGAGTGAGTCCTAGTGAGAAAAGTCTGGAGATAAGGCACAAGTGAGTGGGGCCTGTCAGAGCATTTTCCATAGAAGTATTAATAACAATGTCATGCTTATATCATCTAGTCAGTTCAAAAGAGATCTTAAGGAAGAAAACAGGTCCTTTCCGACTGTTCTAACCTGTTGTAGAATGGGATCTGCAGTTCACAGAAGTCAAAGTGGTTCTTGACGTTGGAGCCAAGCTTGAGCTGCACCAGCAGCTTCACCTTGCTCCCCTCTCCCTGCAGAAAAAAAGAAAGATAAAAAAACTGAAAGTTCTGCTGTAGTACCTAGGAAAGCGACCAGGGGCCCCAAACTCTAATAATTTCTTTGATAAGTCAAGACCTACATGTAATTGCATGTCAATTTTATCTCTTGTAATCCATCCTTAGATTCTTGTGTTATGCTGCTAAACCACAAAGGTGTTGTCACCATTTGTTACTGTTACTGTTATTTTATATTGTTGTATCTATATGTAACGGACCACTGGAAGAATAGCTGTTAAGCTATGTGGATCCAAATAAAATGGAAGAATAGCTGTTAAGAATAGCTGGGAGAATAGCTGTTAAGCAATGGAAGAATAGCTGTTAATCACTGTTAAGCACTGTAAAACACTGGAAGAATAGCTGTTAAGCTATGTGGATCCAAATAAAGTCAAAGTTATCTCTAACTGAAGCTAGATACTCATTTTCACCCGAGTCAAGGGAGGAAAAAATAAGTGCTTTTCCAAAGGGCACAACCTTGGGGCCTGGCAGGAATTTTAACGCATATTTGGACAAGAAAGCAAGCAAACAAACAAATTTAAACAAACAAACAAACAAAGAAACAAACAAAAAACACACTGCCACCTTAAATCCTTTCCTTACCCTCATCTGGTAGTACCCCCTGATGGGGAGCTCGCGGACTTGTGAGGTGTAGTGGCACAGGGTGATCATGTGGAGGGGAGGGGTGAAGCGCAGCTTGTACGGGCCCATCGTTGCCGTCTGGTGGTTCGATGAGCTTGCACAGTTGTTAAGGATCTGCAGGATGGACAGAAGCTTGCCCATGTTTGTATTGTGTATGTTATAGATGAAAACAACAACAAAAAATGGAAATTTCCTTTCCTGTGACTAAATCAAGATAAATTTCGAAACATCAACTCCCATCCCATTTCATTCTGCTGAGTACCCTAAGACCACCACATTTGAAAAACGGTGAGTTTAAAGAGATCTACTAATACAGCATCAGTAATCTCTGAGGTACATGTATACACACTTCATGCGTCCAAGTGTTCTTGTTTGTGTCAGAACAAGTAGCTGACCTGTGTGTCGGTGCTCTGCACACAGGGGTGCACCAGAATGTTCTCCAGGGGCTTCCCCAGCGGCGGGGCTGGCAACGACAGGTTTACAGTCACGTCAGGCATTACTCCCTCCAGCTCTGTCTGTAGGTAAACAATAACAATAAACAAAAAGCCACAGTGTTAGCCAGGGGCTTCCCCAATGGTGGGGCAGGCAAAGACAGGCTTACCATCATATTGGGCATCACTCCTTCCAGCTGTCCATATGTACACAGCAAACAACAACAACAAATGATACACAACATGTGCATGTACAATAGATCAGAATTTACCCCCTCCAGGTCTGGTTTGTTGGGGTCAAGTAGCCACGAATCTTTGACTCATCACTTCATAAAACTATCTACTATATATATGCGAGAAGAAAATATGTTTTTGAAAGACACCCACTGTAGCGCTAGCTTTGCTTTCATTTTAGTGACACTAGCCCCCCTATTGTAGTTTAAAGATGTACTGATGATGTGTGGGATCACACAGGGATAAATGTTTACCTTGCATGTGACTGTGCCGTACACCATGTATGCATCTGGCTGGCCCTTCTTGTCATACTGTCACAGGGAGAATGTAAAGAAACTTGCTCATTTTAACATATTGTTCAACATTGGAAACAAAAAGGATTCGGCTGTAATAGTAAACAGGATAGTGCCTTTCCTTAGTCAAAAGCAGATAAATGATTCTTCTGCTCTATCCCTTAGTTTGGAATGCCAAAAAACAACACCCTGCCTGGCATGCATAGAAAAAACCCCACATTTATTGTATTTTCAACTTGATCATAGAACTTCCATGGCTCTGTTCTTGAGGTGCTGCCAAAAATGCACTGACTTGATGCAGATACTGTAGACAGGAAATAACAGCCCCCACCCACAAGGACACCAAATTACCAGGACCACAGGAGTCCATATTTGTGCTGGCTTTGAGCAGGATGTTTGATCAAATATGGAAGTCTGTTTCAATAGAAGCCTGACTTTGGACACATTTTTTAAAATCCTTACACATGTTCAACAATTATTGAACTGTCCTCACAAAGATAAAATATTTCTGATAAATTATGATCAATAATACTTTTAGGAGATGTGAGAAGAGGACTGAGTTGATGGTCTCAATATCAAGAGGCTCTAGCCAGTGTCTTAGCTGCATTTTCTGGGAATATTGAAAATTGATACATTGAAAATTAAGACAAAATGGCACTGCATAGTGTAAATATTGAAATGACTATGTTTTATTTTCATGTTTTTTTGCTGTGCCTCTCCACCACGAAATCATGACTATGTGTTTCTGTTCTACAGTATTGTTTCCATTGTGAACTTAAAAGAAAGCATTCCTACTGCAAAATTAAATTCCAGCAAAAATAAATGAATTTACAGTATCAACAGTTAGCAATATCAGATACAGCAGACTGAGGCAGGCTGTCTTCAAACTCTTACCTGCACTGCCTTGATATGTTCTGTGATAGCAAAGTAGATTTGAGGCTTTCCCTTGAAGAGCTTCGGCTTCCAGGCAGGATGCTAGAATAACAGTCGTCAGTAGCAATGTTTTAGTCCAGTGGTACGTCGATGAAGGTTAGACATTCAGGTAGAACATTACATAATACAAAATAAATCAAGCAGCTGGATAAATTCTCTGAAAAATACCACAATAATTTGTGGTATTTTTCTTTATGAAGGCAATGTATTTCTGTAAAAAGTATGTCATATATCTTATACGTATTTCAGAATATTAAGAAAAAAAACAACAGTGACAAAAAGATGTGACATGACCTTACCTTGACCTTGACCTTGGGCACAGGGTCAGGTCTGTCCAGCAGCGCTGAAGTCACAGTAAAGGGGTCAACGTCCAGAGGTGACCCAAAGGGAGCGGCGTGGCACAGGTAGTTATACAGCT
This sequence comes from Branchiostoma floridae x Branchiostoma japonicum, assembly GCA_013266295.2. NCBI lineage: Eukaryota > Metazoa > Chordata > Leptocardii > Amphioxiformes > Branchiostomatidae > Branchiostoma > Branchiostoma floridae x Branchiostoma japonicum. Next base: position 22,362,892 of record CM023840.1, read on the forward strand.
CCAGGAACTTAGGCGAGCTCTAGAGAGGAGACACAACACACATGTGAAACAACACAATCAGAGACAGCAGCCTTTAACCCCGTACCCAGACTGCTTTGCGATGCTTTCAGTCCAACAGATAAAAATAGCAGCATTGAGGATGTATGGCAATGTATAGCCTATTGCTACTCAACAACATTTTTTATGAAATATGGTTTGGCCTAACAGGATGGAAAGGAGACACGGACACAAAGCAGACTATTGCATTAATGGTGCCTTTAGTTCACACTTCCTGTTGGTCACTGTCAGCTGGAGAGTTTGGTATGCAGAGAGGCACTCCACCAGGGGTTGGATCGGAGGGACTTTTCCTGAACCACCCATAACCTCTGGTTACCTTTCTCATCTGTCAACCACAAAATGAGAACTGTTCCACCCAATTTGCTTCATATCTTTTCACTGATAGATCACTACTGCTGAAGAAAAGACAGATGTTGAAACAGATGCTGAGTACTTGAAATTACTGAGTACATATGTACTTTTCTGCACCTGTACAGTGTCAGGAAATATAATAAATCCTTTGTTGTGTTATGTTATGTTATGTTATGTTAAAATTTGTAAGTAAGCTATAGAGTTTCAGATAATGTTTGTAATTTTATTTTGCTGACATTTGACTTTTAATCATATGATGTGCATACAAATTTTTCTGAGCACCTAACTTTCCAGGTTAGATGCACCAAAAATGAATTTCAAGCCGTGTGTGTTAAACTCATCTGAAGGGAATCAGTGCAGCCAGTCCATATCCATCTCGGCAGGCATTTACAAATAGGTCACGTGCATGTAACAACATAATTTTTTCACTAAGACATACAGAAGATGTTCCAGTTCAGTTGCCAATGGCAACAATTGGCAGGTAGTCCTACACAAGAGGATGGTTGACATGGAAATGGAAGTGGGAGAGGCAGCTATGTGGTTTGATGATTGTGTCTGCCAGCTATAGCAGAAATGACCTGTCTTTCAAACCAGATTTCAATACCCTTGTCACCTCATTTCACCAAGATTACAGTGGGAGGACAAAATCCACAGGGACTTCCCTGCTAGAGATGGACTGACAACATAAAGTAAGACTTTCATCTCCTCAATCTACACAGTATAAACCCACATAAAAGAGGCACCTGGCAGGCTGCCATTAAGCTTGGACAGCTACATGCAAGCACATGTGAATAGAAATGGGAATAGCAGACAATAAAGAGGATAGTGAGTGAGAGTTTCTTTGGCAAGCATTTGGAAGCATGCTGCTTAATACACTGATGCCTGGATCATTTTGAAATCAGAAGGTAATAATTGGGCTAAAAAGATATGCCCAAGTTGTATTAGAAGAACGTATACAGTGTGCATTTCCATAGTTTTCAGTACCATGGATAGCGTACTGTTTTGACAGGCTAGTTCTTCCCTTACTGACACTTCAGTACCATGGACAGCACAATATTTCTGAAAGGCTTTTTACATATACTTTATGCCTTGATGTGAGGATAGGATGTTACCTTGGTGATGTTTTTTGGCAGCTGTCCCAGGAAGTCCAGGATACCAAGCAGCAGGGAGAAGCCAGCAGTTATCCCTGGACTGGAGAAACAACATACAATACATTACAGCAGTTATCAATGGACTGGAGAATCACAACAATATATTACAGCAGTTATCCCTGGACTGGAGAAACACAACAATACATTACAGCAGTTATCCCTGGACTGGAGAAATACAACAATACATTAACGTGACAGCAGTTATCCCTGGACAGGAGAAACACAACAATACATTAACGTTACAGCAGTTATCCCTGTACTGGAGAAACACAAGAATACATTACAGCAGTTATCCCAGGACTTCCTTTCAGTGCCCCTGATGATACTAGATAACTATGGTATTCAAATAACTATGGACACAAATAAGCAAACAAACATACCACACACAAAAAAAACCGTACACGGAGGCACCAAGCACACTAAGACTTGTGCCTATTGCATTGCTGTGCTGATATCTGTGCCAGTGTTACTGCTCCATGCATGTGTGGAGGATGTTAAGTTAATAACCCCCGTGCTGTGGCTATTTCTGGCTACACTTGTAACAGTCTCCACCGAGACACTCACGCAAGTAGTAGGTGCCATGGAAATGTGACAATCATTCATCTACGATCACTTGTATTCTTGTGACAAGAAACCAAGAATAGTCCAACAAGATAGACGTGGTTTAACACGTGTTGTAATTATAACGTTCGACATGCCGGCCTACCTCATTAGGAGGCAATCATAGATCACTTCAGGCACATCTATTCTTAACTCCCTACTGATGGATGGCACGCATATTAATGGTAATCAGTACACCTACATGTAGTCTGACAAAAGAAATGTGTTTTGCTGACGTATGTTCAGAGCTAGGTCCAATGACATTTAATAATTTTTTGACTCAATGTAGATTTGTAAATGACTAATTCTTTTAAATCATGTTTTCCCTTATTTTTGAGACCTTATTTCTTTATCCAATTGGACCTCACTTCTTCCCAGCCTGCAGGGAGACCATTTTGTCTTCCAGTTCGACATTCCTGTCAGTCTGCTGTTACACCATTTCCCCCTTCACTTCCTATGACTCTACTGTATTCAAATAACTATGGATACACAAGCAAACAAACACAGAAACACATAAAAAACAACACCCCTATACTTACACTTGGATGAGGGGAGGTCTGGACGTCGTGTCCCCCTCCACCAACGGCAGACAGCAGAACAGCAGGCCATGCTGCACGGGGAAACAACATCAAGGTGTACTAATGCAAACAAGGCACATTTTTTATTTGGACCCAAGGGAGAGAAATATTGTTCTCTGCTTGTCTGTCTGTCTGTCTGTCCATGTGTGTCCGTGTTTGTGTCTGTGTGTGTATGTATGTATGTATGTATGTATGTATGTATGTATGCATGTATGCATGAATGTGTGCATGTGTGTCTGTACGTGTGTGTCTATGTGTGAGTGTGTATGTGTGTATTCCTCACACTGAGATCCCAACATACACAATGCAGCACATACATCCTCAGAGCTGTTATTTTTGTCTAACTGGAAGGGATGCAATGCAGTATGGGTAAGATGGGTGAAGTTTGCCATCTCTGTCAGCAGCAAAATAAGGTTGAGCACCTCTACACTCTTTTCTGTGTGGTACCAGTGTGGATTTAAAAAAAAATCAAATTTGGTTGTTTTGTTGTGTCATTTTTCTTTTTTTGCTTCAAGAGCAAGTCTTCCTAAAACATCACCAGAAACCAGGGCTACAAAGACCAGCATTCTTGTTTGGAGGGAACACAAGAATGCTCTTCATTCACAATTCAGTGAATACAATCACAACCATAAATGATAGCTTGGGAACGTATGTGAACATATGCAAACAAAGATATGAACAGTTAAAATCATTTCTAATTTTAATGCTGGCAATTTACTACAGAAGGACATGATTTGGATAATTTTTCTGAATGACATTTTATGGAATTTGAGCCATTCTGGGCATTCCGACTTCATGTTCTGTGCTTAGGTATTAATTATAGACAGTGTTGGCAGTGCTCTTTGTGTTATTCCAGACCAAGGATGATGGCTGCCTGACAACACCTGCTCCAAGCATCACATACAGCTCTTGGTGAAGCACACAGAGAACTCAGCCATTTTCTCTGCTTTAGTTGTTATTTTTTATTGGTTTGCAAAAAGAGCTCCCCTTTCTTGGGTTCCCCTCTTGTGTATCTGCCTAGCCATGTACGATAATTGGAAATACGGCGCTTCCTCTTGGCTCAGAGTAGTCCTTTATTAGTTCAGTCCTAATGAGATACTTCAGTTCATATGTTGGTCTTACATAAGTTAATGCATGTCTATTATACATTGTTGGTATGGATCCGGGCTGGCCTAAAATAGACATGATTAGTTTCCATCATGGCTGATGTGAATGTGAATACAAATGTGCTTTATACAACAAATCTGTTTGGTATAGTATATAATATTGCCTGGGTTAATATTACAAGTTTCTTAATTTTTACTCTACTGGCTCAGTTGACAAGCAGCCATACACCGGGCTGCCTGACTAACCAGGGATTATTACCATGGGAAAGCCTGTGGGTTCAGAATTATTCTACCTATGAATGAATGAATCAATCAATCAATCATACAATCCTTTATTCCTTCCTTCCTTCGTTCCTTCATTCAGTCATTTGCTGGTTCCTTACCTGTTCGATAATGAGGACAGGCCAGAGAGTTGCCCCATCTGCCAGGCGCAGCTCGTGCACGGGTTCCTGGGATAGCTTCTGACATGTGTCGCGCCAGGAGACAAACTGCAGGTACAGAGGGAGGGCCTGGTGTCATCTTCAAGCAGGGCTCATCAAGGCTACCTTAGTATCTTGCTCAGTGCCACTTTTCTTTTTTGACTTTTTAAATACTGTAATTCTTTTTTAATCATCTACCAAATTGAATCAAAATGTATTGTATCAGGTACAATATAAGGCAAATAATTTTTTTAAATTGACTCAACAAAATGAAAGTGGAACCATCCATTGAAGAATAGCCCTACCTTATTGCTGGTCCTGTTCAGTCCCAGTTCCTCCACCAGAGCGTTACAGAATGCCACGTCGTCTAGGATCTGTACTGTGTTCCCTCCTCCCCCAGTCCGGATGGCCGCCCGGCGCTCCACAGTTGGGTAGTGGCTATGAGAGGAAAGTTACACTTGAGTTACCGGTCACTTAATCAGACTGGTAAGTTATTTGAAGGTACAGCTATGCAAATTTAACTTGGTTCTCTGATTTGCCCACTACATTTTTCAAACTGAAGGCATTCTTGGGATAGTTGTACACAGTGTCCTGCAAAATTCAGCTGTCTTCCGGCTGTCTTAGTTAATTGTCAGCAGATGGTTTTGTCACAGCCTGCTTGAAAATTCTGAGGCGTCAAAATCGTGCGACGACCTCCGATGAATGTGACTGCACAGTAACATTGTACCTCTAAGGGATGTTAGAAAAGATGAGGGGATGTAAAACCATTTGCAATATAATCAACATCAAGCCGTCAAATCCCCATTTCAATTTTTCCTCTTCACAAACCCAGCCATCATATGCCAAAAAAGAAATCGCTCATGCCTCTTTGACCTGTGGATCTGAGGATCATTTGTCCTTAGATAGCATCCCCTTATCTATAATTGTCCAGTGGTTTTCTTGGAAAAAGGAACAAAGAGGATAATGATAACGCTTATGGCCATAGAGTCATTACACTGTAATATTCAACTAAATGCCAGTACATGTATATCTTAAGACAAATTGTATTGTATTTGACATAAGGATATTGACTATGCATTGATTTAATATCACTTAGGAGTTAATGGGAAAATGTGCCACTGATCTGACAAACATAATGTATGTAGTGTGCAAATTTTGGTATGAAGGCAGATGAAAAAAGTAGGGTGAAATTCATTGCACTCATACCTACCGTGTGCTATATTGTTTGTGCATACTGCCACAATGTCTCTGCTTTAATTAATTATAAAAGAGCAAAAGGATGACATTGAGTCGAAAGCAAACATGCACACATCTACCTTGGTTCATATAGAAAGGAAGTGAATAATGCATAACTAATGAAGCCTTCAATACAAGAAAACCACACCTGGAGGGCTTCTGGCAACAGTACTCATGCTGCAAAATCTAATACTTAGTAACTAGGAAGGAAAGTCAGTCTTCCTTTTTTTGAAGCATCATATACATGTTCCTTTATGATAGATCTTAATTTACAAAACCCCCACAATTTTTCCTACTATGAGTGGATCAAACCTTACAGTCCGGCTTATACAAAACTGGTGTGATATGCCTAAAGGTGGTTTATTGGTTATGCAAAACAAACAAGTCAGACACATCTAGCTTTCCAAGCACACTTTATCAAACATACAATATTACAAATGTTACCCAATGCAAGCCGTGTTCCTTTTCTTCCCTTGTATGTCAGATTTTAAAATGAAAGCTGCACTGTATCCCTAAGAGGGCACACCCCAGTTTATTTTGTGTTTCCATTCGATGCTGCACACCCTCAAGTCTAGCAACTGTCTCTTCCAGGGAATAATTTGGAAGCACAAAAACTACTGTAACAGTATATGGGATGAAAGGATATCCCTTCAGCTAGAAGACCAACTGAGTTTTGTTTTTTCAACCACTTTAATTTTGGTAAAATTATCAGAAAAAACATTATTTTATGCCAAAATTAATGCACAAAATTGGGAATTTTTGCATAGGATATTCCCATAGAATTTCCAGCTGAAATGACTGATGTTGGCATAAAGACACAAACCTTGAGTATACATGAGTCAATCATAAAGAAAATCCTAGTACATGTACTGTAATTTTTTCAATCATCAAAGCTACGAGGTGTTGCAAATCTGCTTACTAGTACATGATGCCATAGAGCTAAATCTTGGTCAAATCGGGCGTATCACTTTCAATACGGAAGAATACCTGCAAGTATGGTTCGAGGCCAAAATCGGTTTTCTCCCAAAAAAACACCACTTCTTACACTTTTCAGCCATGTTAGTACAATGTATCTAATGTCATTTCGTGGCAGATTATGAGAAATGTGAACTCAAACTGAGACCCTCAAAACCCTTTCGTCACTTTGTCACCACAGACCCCGGTCACGGAAGAATTGGGGGTGTGCACTCAGTTAAGCCTGACTTAGATCACATTTCCAGTAGCCCTTCTACTGGCCTGGTCCCTAGAAGGAGATTCAATCAGCCTCTGACAGCAAGAGATTGTGTAACACAGGCCATGTATCCCTTTCCGCTTGACTTTTCAAAGGTTAACCTTTCTCTATAGCCATTACAGGTTGTCAATGTGATAATCCTCTTTAAACTACAACAGGAAAAACACTTGTGCTTAACAGTAATATTGACTTCAACACTGACTACCAAATAAGTTTTTATTAACTGTTATATTGGTCAAAATAATGTACATTGCCTCTCTTCCAGCAATACTGGTAACACACGACACCAGAATACCATAATGAATCCTGCAGCTCCTGGCATGTTTATTACTATAACGTTACATGTATTAGCTTTGACACCCGAGAGAAGCCTACTTGGCTGCGAGTCAGAGCCAGAAAGCTGATACAACGTTACAGGCTAAAAGCTGGGGTGCACCAGTGTCTGTCATGCACAGCCTAACACACATCACACTATTCACAGAACAAACCTTGAAGCCTTTAAATTAATTTGGCATGCGTGCAGACTCATGAAAATCGTGGCAGACAAAAGTGGTTGTAAAACGGTGCATTTATTATGTACATCACGACGCACTAGAACAATGAAACCTTTTCGTCCCATACCCAGACAGTCTGCCCAGCATTTGGCTACCATCTCACCTGGAAAAGAGGATGCTTGCAGGGTTGTTTTCTCCAGTCCCTGGTGAGATCACCCACAGACCACGAACGCTCATCTTTGCAGCTTGCTTTGCTTGGAGACAGCGCTAGCACAGTGTGTGTCTGTCTGCCTGCCTCACATCCTGTGAACACCTCTGTTTAGAGAGAAAAGCTCCTCCAGGCAAGCGGAGCTGAGCTGAACCATGTGACCATCAGGAGGAGATGATGATGAGGATGCTGTGGATGCTGATTACCAACACGGTGACCTCTCACCTCGCCTGCAGGGAATACGGGACTCTGATTGGTGTAAATCCAACCAATACCAGAATGGCTTGGTCTACTCGATAATAGGAGGACATATGTTATTATCATTTTACTACAACTAATAATCCTCAAAAAATACATCAAGACAATAAAAAGAACAACGTATAAATTATTTTTAAATGTAACAAACAGTATATATAAGAAACATATGATTGTTTATTGTTAATAAAAATACTACATTAAACCGATTCACCCTAAGTCTAAAATGGTACATGTCCGACAGAAGTTTTTGCTATTTCCGGGTGGCACTGTGGTGAGATTTGGATGGGTCGATGCGTGTGTAGTCTGATACTGGCCAGGGGGATAAGTTTGTGTTTTTTCACCGCAGTTTTACCTTGTTTCCCGATCCATCGAACGTAATATAACTTCCACATGTCCCGTGAATAGTAAGGAGAAGTACAATGGCGTCGAAAGGGACCAGGGAGCCGCCGGACAAGAGAGGCGATGGGGACGCGACCGACACGGGACACGGTCCCAGTAGGGCGAGAAATCCCTCCAAACTACGCTCCTGTTGTTTCTGGGTGTGCGTGCCTGCCGTGGTGCTGCTGGCCGCCTTGGGAGTTTGGATGTACCTGGACTACCGGCGGTGGGTGAGGAGGGAGGTGGGAATGAAGACCTTGGGGTCCGATGGGATCTCGCTGTTCTTGGCCTACGACTTAGACGAGGACGGCTACCTGAGCATGGAGGAGTTTCAGCCCCTTGTGGACAGGATAGCCGGGAACCAGGTAAAGTCTCTACCAAGCTAACTACATGTTCGCTGGCTCTAGGGAGCATAATACCCTCAACGTAAGAAGGCCTGGTGGAGGCACTCCTGAAAGTTTTTTCTTGTTTTAATGTATGCTGGTGAGGCATGTTTGCTTGCCCCCATCGCTTTACCACGGTGCATTTTTGGTGAAAACGTGCGATTAAGAGACTTAGAGTGATCAGAGCCATTCCACAGGACACGTTGCCATGGTGTCGTCACGTCCAAGGTTGGGCTGAGGGAAGTCGGAAAGTTACTGATTTAGACAGCTTTGGAAAAATTCACAGCATGAAATTCATACATTTTAATTTTTATATTTTTGTATAGTTATACATCTACACCTTGGATAACAGCTTTGTTGTTGGCTGGGAATATGGAATGATGTCATTCATAAAATCAAGAATGTCAGTAATTTGGAGTTTTTAAGTTTGGTCTTCCTGCAAGTTTGACTCCACAACTTTAATGATCACAAACCAGACTGAGAAATACTGCTGTACCATTGCCAGGGAATCTGTTGTCATTGGCTTTGCCTGTGTGTTGAGACAAAAGGGTTTCCTGTCATCTGTTTCATGACTATGTGCACAGGGAAGGGAGTCAAGGGACGGTCCAAAGGGCACATATGGAAGTACTGCTGAAGAACAGAAGCATATCTTGTGTGAAAAGAATTGAACTTGACACCTGTAGCTGTACAGGTGTGGCTCATCAGACAGAGATAACTACAAGGGAACTGCTAGGATTCCGAAGTAACCAGAGCTTCCTTCTATCTTACCACCACAATTTGTCTAAAGCAGACTAACTGCACTGGCTGGAAAATGGTAAAATTCAGGTATGGGGTAAATAGGGAGAATAATTTGCCAAGGGAGTTTGGCCACCTGACCATATGGTTTTATTTGCCTGCGCCCTTTTGGAAATGTTACCCTTACCGTGGGCTCATTCTCCTGGTCTAGGTGTTGTTCCAAAGATTAAGATGTCTGCAAAAGGGTAAAAAAGTTATGAATAACTTATGACAAATTCACACATGCATGTGTAATTCAATAAAACCTCAAGCAGAATTTTTCCATGCCCTTTTCTCAAAGGCAGCTAAATTGGTAAATCTATAGGTAGCTTCAGTGAGCAGTTTGAATGTTTTGGCATCAATCCAGACAGGCAATTTGTTTGCAAAATATTTTCTAATTAGTAAAGGAATGCTGTAAGATTTACAGCAATGTCGCCTGGAAGTCTGAAGTTGAAAGTTTTGAATGAATTAAGTTGTGGTGAGTGATACATCCGGTCTGAAAAATGGATATAGACTGGCAGACCGGTTTATTTGTCAAGCTCTTTGCAGCCATGTGGCTGAATTGCGAGTTTTATTACAATTGGTTGTGCTTATTGACATTACTATTCAATTCATAATAAAATAATTAATACAAACTTAATATAGCCTGACTAAATCGCGCTCCTGGCAGCCGCCGCCCTATAGGTTGGGGTGGGGGTCATTAAGCCCCGGCCGAGAGCTTGTATTCACAGGCTATAGCTAGGCTTAGATCAATATCTTCCCACAGAAACATCAAACATAATCCTTAATAGTAAATAGTTAATACATAATAAAATTTGATACTGTGTATAATAAGGATAAAGTTTTACATTCATTTGTCATTTATTTTCAGCTGTATGAGAGTTTAACCACATGTGTATAGGACTACTGCACACTACCGTCCTAGTTATTTTCAATAGGGTATCAGGTCCAGACATGTCAGATCTGGGTCTGGGACAGTTTATTTTGTGCTTTAGGCCAGCATGTGGGAGACAGACTGGAGAGAGATGTCTACCTCAAGGACTTTGCTACTGTAGGGTGTATTTGTAAACTGATTTATGTCGATACATGAATTGTATCAGAATTAATTCAGTGGTCAATGTTTCAGCTGTGGTACGTCAAGTTCAACATTTCGAAATGTGACTATTTGCAACTCCCCTTCTAATACCATGCCCCAGAGACACATGGATCAACAACCCACTGCCCCTACCACCTCAAAAATGCTATTGGAAGGCTTTTTTATGTGCTGCTAGACATCAGAAGCCACCCCTCCTCCCTGACTGCCAGTTTTACATGTACTGTATTCCCAGGAGTATGAAAGGAAACCTGTATGTCTTAATTCTCACTAATGGACAGGTTGCTGAGGGCAGATCCATCTGTAAGATAACAGCCTTACCATCTGTACCATGTCTGTCAGCTGCTTGTGTCTAAAGGTCTAATCTCCAAGCAGATGCTTGGTGGGAAAATTGTATGGCAACACTGTATTACGTGTGTATTTGGAATTGCAGATACATGTACACACACACACACACACACACACACACACACACACACACACACACACACACACACTTATTTATTCCCAATCCCAATAAAAAAAATCACTCCCTTGGGGCAATGAAGTTAGAAAAGGGAGAAGCCAGCCTTTCTCAGAAAGCATGTGAGCCAGTTGGACTTGTTCTGCCAGGCTAGCCTCACACAACAGCCTGCTAATTTTGGCAACTAAGATTGTGAGAATTGTCTCATATTTTTGTTTGTTTGTTTGAAAGGAAGGAGAGTCAAAGCCAAAATGTGCACACAGGTGTCATCCATGAAGTCAGGTGTGTGTGGAGTAGGAGAGCAGAGACATGATTAGCCTAAATACCAAGGTTGTGCTTGAGTCTGCTCCGGAGTCTCGGATCATGTTTTACAAAATGCAGTGAAATGAGTTCTGAAGTAGCCTGTTTTGACATGCTTCATGAAAGCAGTCTGAAAGGCATGACGAAGGCACCATGGCTCCAGAGTCCAGACTTTTGCTAAGGCTCCACGTATACAGGCCAGATTCCAGGGCCAACATGCCCCCAGGGAAACCTTTCCCACAGTTCCAATCCCCAAGCAAAACCTTCCTCATGATCAGGTGCCTTTGGGGCATGTTAGCCCCTGAGCCAAGGAGCTGGCCAGTGTCAGCCCTGACAACAGTCTGGATTCCACTTTACATGATCATGTGAGTTATTGTGACTGACTTCTCTATATCTGCATATCCAGAAGCTCTTCACAGTTTGCAGGTGTTGGTTCTGTGTGTCGACGTCAGGGTTCAAGAACTCAGGAAAATGAAGGAGGGACACGCTGCTGTTGAGGTTCTGCTTGCCACACGTTTACACAAGAGTCAACTTACTTTCAGTGACAATGCTGATGATTTCTGCTCTCAACACACTGTAGAGCAGATGCTTCGGCTTAAACTGTGCACAGGAAGAACTACTTATAAGTACAGTCACACCTGTCTGTAGTGACTACTGAACTGGACTTGAAGAAAATAGTCACTGAGAAAAATAAGGGATTGTCAGAAAGTGGACAAGAGGTCTTTATGCAGAGGTGGTCAGTAATAGTATACAAGCAGAAAACATATTTCATATTGAAACTTTTCATTGCATTGGAGAAACTTTGTACAAAATTGGCAACGTGTATGTGTAAGTAAGACAGTAGTATGGGATCTCTATCAAAAGGCAGTCACCTCTGTGCTCTCCTGGGATTCAAAAATGGCAAAATGAAAATAAATGCTTCCACTGCATGGGTCAGATCTTGCTATCAAATAAAATAAACCTTTCCAAGGCACTGTCATCGCACTCCTATGGTTTCCACACATTCTTCAGACTGTTTGTTTTATTGAGGAAGGGTAGGAGGGCAGGTCCTTTAATGGGCTGAAACAGCAAACATGGTTTAGCACCAGCAGTCTCCTGTAGCCTGGAAGAGAATGCCAAGCTTAAGAGTTGGGTGACAAATTGCACGTCCACCAGTGGAGAATGGCAGCCAGGCTCAGTGGAATGTTGTAAGCAGTGTTGGAGAGTCTCAGACATTGATCATTTGGTGACATGAGAGAAGGCCCCATGAGCTTGTACATGTAATATCCTCAAGAATTTGACCAAGCACACTGGGTCACCCCTATGTGTTGGGTACAGGGATTTAAGACTATTAAGAGGCTCCAATACACACAGGGCTGAAGGCTAAACATGGCCCCCAAAGGACAATCTAGTCGCTAAATTGTCCCCTCCAGTACTGTCCTAGGGTTTGGGGATTATAACCTATGACTTTTCACATTGTTGTGAAAGAGTGTATAATAGTGTGATCCCTAACCAATTGTGCTACAGGGACACGTCTAGGAAGCATGTCTTGTCTGCGAGAAGTTACCAGCTATTCTATTTTATAATTATGTGGATTGATTATTTTGAAATTCAACTTATTCATTTTACTACATTGCAGACTTACCACTGATAGTAATAGCCAGAATTGAGTTGGCATTTACATGTACAGCTGTACAAATTTTTGTTAGAAAAAAATTGACTATTGAATAAAGACGGTTATATACAATATGGTTTAAAATCTATTAACCTTCAGCCTGCTACAGTAGCTGTTTGGCTCCAAATTTGTATTGTTTATGGGGTTTGACAGCACAGAGAAAGTTAATAGTTTAAATTCAACGCATACACATTAATAGATATGGTAGATCTTAACTCTCCACATGTAAAAACAAGGGGGATTAAGTACTGGTACTTTGTTGTTTTGGTGATATGTTAGACTATGTTGGAATGTGGGATTTAAATCACAGATTTTTACCCCCCCAGACTAGTTATCCTGTTGATGAGGAGATTGACCCTGCGGGAGAGATGATCGTGCTGAAGACACACTTCACGCCATTTGTGCTCGCCTCCATGTCCAAGAACAAAAACCCATTTGGCGTAAGTACCCTCTGCAGGGGCTTGAAATACTGGGTGCATGTGCCCTTCCCAATATTGAAGCAGTGCACCTAATTTTTAACTGGGTGCACCAGTGTACCTATATATATTATATATTGCTTTAGTCACATCTGTGTATCAATGGACAGACCTAGGAGGTCATGTCTAACTCGTACTCAAGCTGTCCAATATACAGCCAGACTCATCAGTCTATTACTGTTCCAAACCCCATGCTAATCTCATTTGTGGTAATTACTTGTGTCTTGACAGTCTGCTTTTAGTTGCCGAACCATCAGTTGGTAACAGTCACAAGCATTTTCCACTGACAGAAAATATTTTTCTCTGTTCCTGCCAGTTTCTTGGCAACAGTAACCTTAAGGGCCTGAAGTCCTGGACAGAGCCGGCACGGGAGCTGGCATCCTTTGGGGCTGGCCACTTTACCCCCTTCCTACCACCGCCTGCAGCCTACAATGTGCTGGGGGCAGCGTATGAGATCATCCCCTCCCTACTCAACATGTTCACAGGTGTTTAGCTGCTGCACCCAATACCACTACTAGTACCTGTAGAATTGTTTAAGTACAGGTCTGGACCTGAACATCTGGTGTACCTGTACCTGCACCAAAAGACCAGTTGACACTATTTTTACACTGTACATAGGTAAACTGCATCTCAAAGATGACAATTTTGACAATTTACCACTGAAAATGACAGTTGGCTATATGGAACAGGTAGAAATAGTTGCATTTTTATTTACAAATAAAATGTTTTTTACACAACTACAGTTACTTCCCAGTTGTGTAGAAAGACGTCAACTTGTAAATGACGTACAGACCTGATGAAGATACAGTGTATTCACAGTAGCTGGATTCTTTTTAGTGCTTTAACCAGAAGACATGTTTGTTCCTTCCCTTTGCAGGAACGCTGTCGAGCTACCGCTACTTCCCCCCCAAGGTGTCCAACAAGGAGGTGATCATCCACCGTTTGCTGAGCCTGTTCCACCCTAGGCCCTTCGTGTACATGCGCTTTGGTCCGCAGGGCGCCGTGGCAACTGTTCGGGCAGAGAACGAGCGCTGGGTGGATGTGGTGTTCAGGTGTCTCAACAGTTTTTCCTTTGTTTGTTTGCTTGAGTCTTCCTTTATCCATGAAATACCCAAATCAGCCTGCTGGCTGCTTTTCATTGAGATCATAAAGGAAGGGGTCAGGGTCAGACAAAATATGCTAAGATACCGGCTACATGATTGAAGTTGGCTAAGAGATGGCAGTGAACGTTGGTTTGTGGGTCGTACTTGGGAGTTCCATCATTTTGCAGTCTGTGGGAAGAAGCTGTTGCTGCAGAAGAGAGGCTGGTATTTGGACAGTGTAAACAAAAAGCCACCAGGCCAATGTGACCCTTTTTTGGTTCCCTTAGATAATTTTACTCATTGGCCACAAGCATTAGTAATCCTGACTATAGTGACAACCTGTCCACATAGACAAAATTTTCTTGGTTCCATGCAGTGGTTTTCTTGGGCAGTTTTTTTTGCAGTATCAGTAGAATAGAGGCATACATTATAATGATACTGTCTAACATTAGCAGTTTGCTACCTATGGAATTTATATTCAGTTCAACATAATCATCCAGCTCTATCTTGTTTTGTCCATTTGTTAGGATCCATGCGGAGTTCCAGCTGAATGATCCGCCGCTGTACCCCTTCTGGTTCACACCTGCCCAGTTCACTGGGAACATTGTTCTCACCAGGGACGCGTCCCGTGTCAGACACTTCCACCTCTATGTACCTGCCAACAGGTCACTCAATGTGGGTGAGTACTTTCTCTCCAGTACCCAGAGATGTGCAGAACACTGTAAAGCGCTTCCATCTGTACACATCTGTCAACATGGGTGAGTTACATGGTGTTGTTGCTGACAGGACATGCACACCTTGTTTATTCAGTAGATGAATGGAAAGAAGGAATGAATAAAAGGATTAATGAATGGTGGAAGGAAGTACAATTATATTGGAGTGGATGCATGGTCCCATGCATGAGAACATGGAGGTAGACAGCAAATGGGTGGTTGGAATGACAAATGAATGAATGAAGGAAGGATGGAAGTAGGTCAAGAAGTATGATTATATTGCAGACATGGAGTGGATGCACGGTTCCATGCAAGAGAACATGGAGGTGGACATCGGGTACATCCCGCAGCTGGCACTGACCTCTGTCGCACCGTCCATGCCGGTCCTTATCTACCAGGAAGACGGATCCTTCATCGACCAGCGCGAAGCTGAGCTGAGTGAGGAAAGTTCCGTTTATGTTTATTGGTTATTTGTTCTGTTAAACTTGGTCTCCACAACCAGTCAAGGGACTGAGCCAATTTGAAAATAGTTGGTGACTGGGAGTGATTGTTCCAGACAAGAGGGTCTATAATTATGTAAAATTGGATGGAACTGTTTCAATGTACCTTGTGTTTAGAGGTGGTTGGATGGGCAGGTTTGACTGTATATAATAATAATATTTATATCAATAATAAGGACACACCCATTTATTTTCTTAATTCTGAGACATTTTGTTGATGTTGCAACAGTAAAGTTATTGATTTCAAGCTAACTAGCAGAATTACTCAGTTACTAACTCTGTCAAGCATGCCCAAAGCTGCTGTAAGACTGTCCCTCTCCTTTTCTTGGCATCATCTGTTGCAGCAGTCTGTAATCTCCAAGCAGATGTTGGGGAGGAAGATTGTAATGTTTTCTGTCTGCCTAATGTTTTT
Organism: Branchiostoma floridae x Branchiostoma japonicum; assembly: GCA_013266295.2. Lineage (NCBI taxonomy): Eukaryota > Metazoa > Chordata > Leptocardii > Amphioxiformes > Branchiostomatidae > Branchiostoma > Branchiostoma floridae x Branchiostoma japonicum. Next base: position 22,378,809 of record CM023840.1, read on the forward strand.
CTGAAGTAAAAGTTTTTTTTGTTTTTTTTTGGCGACGTCTCAGGGAGGAGCCAAATGGTACAGTATTGTGTGTGATTCGCAAGAATTCTAGGAATTGTACAGGCATTTTGTCCACAGGTATGGAATGTCCACAGGCATGTCTCCCATGTGACCCACATCTATACCCACATTCCTAGAAACCCTTGGGACCCTGCCTCTCCCGGATGCCCTACTTTTTGTGACCCCGGGGCTTGTTCACTATACACTCAGGGGGGGGGGGGACTGCACTGTATCTGTATAGGTACCAAGTCTTCCTCAAAATCATGAAATGATGGCAGGGCCGCAGTGCCATGCAAACAATAACCCTAACAGCAACCACCGTCGCCATGGCAATGTATGTTTTCATTGCCAGTCTTGTTGAGACTTTGGTTATTCATGTAAAACTGAAATTGGCCTGCTGGCCACTTTTCATTAAACTGAGTATGTATCACATTTACCAAACAGGAACCGACAATTTTTCTGGAGGAGGATAATGAAGACATCAAGTGGAACTCAGAGATCAGCATGGAGGAAGCTATGAAGAGCCTGGAAGTCAAGATGTACCCATTTAAGACGGTACTACTTACTGTAAATTCATTTATTTTTGTGGCGAGTTGTCACCAGATGTCATGTAACCCTCATCCTTGATTGGCTCTTGTGCCTTATGAGTGGTGACTACTTAGTGTTGAAGAGAGATGTTCCTGTCTGTGTCCCCAGGTGCCTTATTACAACTTCACCGAAGCCTTCAGCCGAGCTGAGGCGGAGAACAAACTGGTCCATTCCATTCTGCTGTGGGGGGCACTGGACGACCAGTCCTGCTGAGGTACTGTGGAAACTTTACTGTTTGAATGCACATTCATAACAGTAACTTAGTACAATATGAAATCAAGAAACATGCATGGACCATCTCTCATTCGCTATTATTTACAATACAGTAATTAGCCTTTATGTCAAAATCATCAATCAGAAATCAACTAAGGCATGAAACAAAATGGAGTGTCAAATCAAAAGTTGAAGAAAACGAAATACATATTAATTACAACATATGTATATTATGTATTTGGTTTTCTTTAACTTAAGTACGAAGTAGAAGAAATATTTTTGTATTGATTGGGAAATCTTCTTCCTGCAAGGAGGTTTAAAAAGACATTCAGGTCTTCAAAATGTCAGATAGCTGAAGAAGACTGAGTGAGTCAGTCGAATCTTCTGAGTTTGAGAACAGTTTGATTTTTCCAACACTAAACTTGACTTTTTGTTGCCTGTCTAGGATCGGGGCGAACACTCCGGGAGGGCCCCCTGGAGAGTTCGCCCATCCTAAAGATGCTGTCGGACCACTTCGTCAGCACCTGGACGATCGTTGCCGAGCTGGAGAGCATCAAGAGTAACTCCTCCGTACCCAGGCACAAGGAGCTGGCCAAGCTGGCCCTGGATGCTTATGTGTGAGTCACAGTTTCTGTATGCTTATGACATCAGTCCGGTATTGCTGTTGTTGGAAAAATGGAAGCTGAGGCCATACCAATTCAATTTCATTGTTTTGTAGGAAATTAATGTATAAAAGGGTTTTTTGAGGGGTTCTAATTTGTCAGGAAGAGAGTTCCATAATTTTGCAGACCATGGTGTAGAAAACTTAGAGACTGGCATTTGGATAGTGTAAACATTTGAGCTAGAAGAAAACCTGGTTTACACTGAAAAGCTCTCCAAGTTTTTGAGACAGTTCTGTGGTGTGCTTCTCTGAGTCCTCAATAGAACGTTCTGACAACTTTGTATGTTTGCGTCAAACCCTTCCAGGTTTCCAGTGGAAATGATGGTGTCATTGCCAAACGGTACTGTCGTTCATCACCTCAACGCCAATGATCTCCTGGACATGAGCTCCAGTGAGTCATTCGACGTGGCAAGCAACATGCTGCAGTGAGTATGGACATACGGAATAACATTATGGGAAATTTTAAGATGATGATCTGGTCGTGTGATATTAATAATAGATGGTTAGTTCTGTTATAACCTCCCTGTAATAAAAGAATTGTGCAACACATGAGACTGCAATTTGTTAAGTTGTCCTGAGGAAGGTGTATGATTCAGTTGAAAATTTTTGTAAATCAATGGCTTTGTGTTGAAAGTGAGTTTAAGTCTACAATATTCTTATTAGGCTAGGGGTCACCAGAGCCAACTGCAGATCCTGTGCTGAAAATAGAACATCCTGAAAGAGATGTCTACAGAGATGTATCAGCACCTAATGCCAGCAGTTGATTGATTGATTAATATTGTATCTCTATACGGCCACTTTACTCCAGTCTCCACATCCCTTCTCTTCTTCTGCAGCTGGATGGAACCAGCTTCTGTCACGTACAGCAAGTTCCTGAAGGAAGGAATGAGGAAGGCTGGGGTGCAGGAGGAATAAACAGACACAGTCAACAACTCAGATCCCCTTTTGCTTCAAGACTGAGCCATGTCATCAGGCCACACCAATTAATTTCCTTGGTTTCAAGACATTGGAAAGTGAGAGTGAAAACAAGATGAAAATAGAGGGATAGGAGCTGATGTGATCTTCCAGTTCAGCAGTATTGTTAGTTATCTGAGAACCAACAAATTAAACTAGTGTGGCCTCTTCATCCCCCATGTTCTGCAGCTGCCATCAGTACTTCTTCAATTGATTCCACTGTCAGTGTACATTTGATTCCACAGTATATTGTTTTATGAACCCTCTTTTTGTTTTTTCAAGACACAATTTGAAAAAAAATAGTAGACCTACTCTCTGCTGTGCAGGAGTGTGCTGTTGATGATATTGTCTTTCCAAATCTGTGTACTTCTCAGAATTTGAAACATCTGTCAAGGATGTGCTGAACTGAAGACATATCAGTTAAGTGTCAAGGGAGACTGAAAAGACATTGCGTTTATGTGGTAATATTTATGCAGTATTTTTGTGCCCTCAACAGTAATTGAGTGAATATTGATCATTGAACAATTTTGTTTTGTACAAAATTGTTTTCCTGTAGGTATTTACTGCTAGTTGTGCCTTGGTTGTGCCTACTCTGAAGCCTTGTATAAGCCTTGCAGTACCTGGTACATTCACTAAAGGGCCCTGTTGATGTGTGCCTGGTGTGTTTAGGCTTGTGCATTGTAAACTATGACACTGTACATTGTTGGACACCAGCTATGTCTCAGATGATGGCGCTGCCAGAAAGTGTTGCCGACACTGGGCAGAGTCGGATGGATGGAGATGTACTGGTGTCTACTGCACAGGTCTTATTTTTCTTCTTACCATGCAGGAAAGTAACAACCACTGTTAATTTGGGCATTTATTGACACATTTTATGACTTGTATGTTATATAAGTTAGTTGGTTATCACCTTTGTACTTAAGGCTCATCCATGAGTCAAGGCCTTTCTCATGTCTTGCCTTGGGTCAGGACTTGGAACACCTTAAAAAGTTCACATCATCTCAGCTTTGTAACTTAAGAATGTTACTTCATTTGTTGATCAAGTTTTTACACTCCTTCACCATTTACCATTAAAAAGGTTGGTGCCATTTAGGGAAAAACTTAATCCTAGATACAGAAATACTTTAAGGATAAACTAACAATATTTGAAGACTAGAGATAGTTAAAAGACGTAGAGTACAGAGGTGCATTAGATAATCAAGACAACTCAATTTAGGAAATGTTGATCAATGATGTATTTTTACCCTTTTCTATATAAATGCTTGTAGTTAGAGTGCTCTAGAGAAGAAATAGCTTGGATATAATGTAAAAGATGCTTGATATGTGACTGGTGATTTTGTAATTTTTGGAGATATGGGTCAGTTTACATATTTTAGTTGATGTTGATAGAGTGCTTGTGTGAAAAGAAAGTACTCAAGGACACAATAAAAATGTTATTGTTACAAGTGCTTTACAAAGCTTGGAGCTGCATTGAAAAAAGTGATAGTGTGGTGTAAATAAATTTGAATATGAGCTGATGAAATGCGTTCTTTGTATTTAGCCAGAAGTCATTTTGTGTCACCGTGGCGATGGTGTACCAGCGATAAGAAATTGGATATCCTCTGAAGTTTGGTTTAATGACCCAAAGATGACCTATTGGGACATTAGGGTACATGGCATATAGAAAAGAATTGAGCTTCTCATCGATAGATAAAGGTTCAAACAAATGACATTTCCGGCTTGAGTTTAAAAAAACAAAACTCTCCAACAAGAAGGAAATTTCCGAGAATGAAACATGTGACACGTTATACGTCACTTACGCCACCCCTCGTAGTCACTAGTCACGTGACTGTACGTTATGCCTTGCCTCCTGCCAGAGAGAGTAGACAGTTAATTAATTAAGACTTTGATGTCACCAATCACATGCTTGTACATGTACCAATCTTTTCCTACCTTGTTGTTTGCTTACCGACGCACCTAGCTAGTTTCGATAACGTCATTGGTAAAGTTACACGTCACTGCATTGTTTTCACCAGGGCGTTGTTTGCACTTCAACCTTTGTGGCGCATCGGGGCTGGTTTCGGTGTAGTTACAGACTGGTATATTGATCCGCGAAAGTATGACTAAAGTTGATCATTCCTGAGGTGCGAATCATTTTAACTTGAGGACGTGGGAACGAGAGGACGTTTTCGGCACACCTTGAGGAACACACCGCCAACAGGTGGCTGTTACTTCAAGATGGCAACGCCGCCATGGCCGTGGCCCTTCCCACCGCCCGGACAAGCTAACCGACAGCAGCAGCCACGTAAGCTGTTCTTTTTCCTCTCCCTCTCTCACATCAGAAACTAAGTTAAAATAACATTAGACGGTTAAATGAGCGTTAAAGACCTTAAACGAGAGAATATAATAAGTCATGATGGTGTTTATTTGGCAAGAATAAGTTGGGAGCAACGGCCTCGCAGAACAATATCTGAATTGCGCCGTTTTAACAACAGTTTTCTTAAAAGGTACATACAGTTAACAATTATAGATATTCCCCACAAATATTACTTTAATATTTTAAAAGTGCATCCACTTAGCCCCCCAAAAAGGTTTAAGAAGCCTTAGTTGGGCTATAGATGTACTATATTATGTGCATTTCACTTCCGGGTCTAGATATGCAGACTCATGCGGGCTTAGAAACTAGTAGAAATGGACCAAAACGTGTTGTGGAAACTACTAGTGGTTTAGCTGAAGGTGTGACTTGCGAAACGTTTCATTCTAACGGTTTGACAAAGATTTAAATCTCTTTGGGCCAAAATGTATGCTAAGATTGAAGGTGCGTATGCTTCAGTCGTCATGTAGCCTGTGTTGATAGAATCTAAACACACCATATGGGTACATTCCCGTCCCGTCTAATAGTAACAAGGAGGTTTTAAGACATCGTCAAACTTCTTTGGTTGTAGCTTAAGGGCTTAGAACATAATTTAATATAGCCTGGTATCCAAACCTATTATAGCTGCAAACTTCTTTCGTCCTCTCCGCAAAATTTGAAAGATCGACACGGCAGTTAACGTTATAGTAGGTTTGGACACCAGGCTATGATTTTATGCCACCCTTGCTAGCGTTCAAAACAAGACTTATCTAGGGTCTCACAGGGCCTCAAATGCCTGCCAGGAAGGAGAGTTTACATTTCCGCCCCCGCCACGCCTGGGAATAACAGTGATCAGTAGTGGTCAGAAACTAAAGACTAAAACAACAACGCGGCCACCAACTCTAATATACATGTCAACGTCAACGTTTATGTCACGAATCTCCTTTTCGCGAAGTCTGCATGTCGCGACGGTTTCAGCACAACTTCTACCTAAGGATTCCTCCACAAGGCATGTCAGGGCAACTTCCAATCGATCCGTAAAAAATCGATCCAGCATATTTAGTGACTGATGTTTTTCACAGTCAATCTCTGATCTAGCGAAGTCTTTCAGGTGACTATTAAAGATGACATTGGCTCATTTATGATACTGTAATTCATTGTAATTAATTGTATCTGACACTTTATGGGGAACAAACAACCACCCCATTGCTGTTCAAATACATGAACTGTCAAGGGTGAGGCAGGGACAGGTGCAAACATGCACCGGTTAGAAAACAAAGCAAAGCAAAGCAAAACAAAACAAATACACAGTGTCAACAGCAGGGTCCATTCAACAGCAACTATGCATGACGTATTCTCTGTATGTTGCCCAAGTGTAATTCTATGGCCCGCTAACTCCTTTAGCAAATCATTTACCCCATTTGGCCAATTTCTAGTATTTTTCGAACAACCCGAGAAGACTGGTAGAGACTAGCAAGACGAGCCAATTGGAAATTTAGCGTGAATGTTAAAATTACACCCATATATGCCTCGTGCATGTATCCTTGTACACCAAAATTATTTGATGAGGTTTGATTACCCCTTAACAAAAAATGCCACGTTTTTCTAGAAAATTTAAACAAAATAGAAAAGAACTGAAACAAAATTTCTAGCCGGCAAACTCCCACGTTGCGGCATATTCCCATTGTTCAACAGGTAACGTTATGTAACCTTTGACCTCTAAGTCTATAACACCTTTCATTGACCCAGCAGTACAGTTTCGATGACGTCACGCATCCTACTACTTCGTCTTCCTAAAGTTTGGTGTTTGCAAAGGTACTTCCGAGCCTATCGACTACATTTAGATTGGGCCATTTGACTATTTTCAACTGGAGTACGAGCCTATCGACTACATTTAGATTGGAGCATTTGACTATTTTCAACTGGAGTTCGAGCCTATCGACTACATTTAGATTGGACCATTTGACTATTTTCAACTGGAGTTCGATCCTATCGACTACATTTAGATTGGACCATTTGACTATTTTCAACTGGAGTTCGAGCCTCTATCAGGCTAAAATCTTTGGTGTAGGGCATGCTTTTGCAATGGCTCATTTTCAACAGGGGTGACTTTAGAGTTGTTCATTTTTGCACAGGTAGCAATGTTTCATTTTGCATGGGTGAGTATGTAATAGCCCTGGGGTAGTTTCAGGACTAGATGGAAACTTGCTACCTAATGTGCCTGTAGGCACAGGAGGACCTAAGGTGTAAGGTTCAAGGTAAGTTCAGGACCGCCCATTTTTATGGGAAGGGATGGGTAGGAGAATATCCTGCGTCTGTTTGCAAATTTTGGCTTTCAAGTTTGTATATACAAACTATACATATATACCCAAAGTCATCACATGTAGTAATGTACAAGTTGCTTTAAATTGTGGAAATAGAGGATATGACCACTCCCCCTTATAGACACACACTGCATTTTCTATGGCGACATGTAGATGTGTGTAAATGAGCACTTGAAACGAATATCAAAATGTTATTTGAAGGAACAATTTAAAGCCCATCAAAGCAAACATTTTCACCCAACACCCAATGTAAATGGTGGGGGGGGGGTATTTGTGAGGTTTCACGAAATGTTTTGTTTGGGTAATCATATCAAGCCCTATTGTATTGGAATGTTTTGGATCTCGACATCTACAGCTAGCATTAGGCGGCAATTGATCAGTTAATAATTGCGCGGTTACATTCGCAGTTGGTCGTCCTACGGTTTTTAAGCTATAGTATTTTCTAGCAGGCTGTCCAAGAACCAACCGCCGACAAGGATTTAAATATGCATGACTAACCCAGGAATGTCCTCAGTTTGCGATCGTGAGATGATCGTACGTGAGCGGGCCCTAACAGTGCTCATCATTTGGGTTGACTACTAGTAGTTGCCGCTGCAAAAGCAATGTCACCACCAGTAAGCACAACTCAGGCTATAAATCTTGAAAACAGCTAAGGCGAGAATCACCTCATTTGTTTCTATCCTAGGGTTGAAGTCTGAGATGAAAAGGATCGCAGCATGTGCGACCGCATATTTTCATCAGGAAAACTACGTGGCAGCATATAATGTGTACACAGAGGCCCTGCAGCTGGCAGCTCAACTTGGAGACGGGTCAGACATCGCTTTAATTTTGCTGAACCGGTCAAGCTGTTTTCTAAGACTCGGGTTCTTTGATCTAGCATTGTCCGATGCTCGAGACGTCATCCACGCGCACCCGACCGGATTGAAGGTACGACTCTATGGTATTAGTTATTGTAAAGAATTAAGCTACGCATTCTGCGATGGCCAGCGCGTAAAGATTCCATGTCAGTAAGCCTGTCTGTAAACAAGGTATCAAAATATTTCAGAATTCATCCAAGTCAATGCTTTTAGTTACTCCACTTACGGTGTTAGATACGTATGGGTATAGATAATACGAGTGAGACGACGTGTCACACAAGATGATGACGCGCCACACACGATGATGTCGTATCGCAAGACGCACTAATGTTCTTCGTAGGGTCAAACGTTTGTTTTTGTTGTTACCTTGTTGAAGGGCTATCACAAAGCAGGCGACGCCGTGCTAGGGATGGGGTTATTCAACCAGGGACTTGAATTCCTTCGCGACGGCTATCTCAAGGCGGTCGAATTAGGCCGACCACTCGACAATGAACCACTGACCTTTTTACTCCGTATGGCTGAAGTGATTCCAAAAGTTCCAGGTAGGTAATTTTAATCATGAAATGTAAAAATCTACTTAAAGTCAATTGTTCTCGTAAATAAGGGTGCACCATACAAGTGACAAAAATTAGATGTATATTATTCTACCCCAGCGTTATTTGCCAATGGAATATATCAATTTGTGAATGCCAAATAAAACTGCTCGTTCACTTACAGCAAGCGATGTGGAAATGATACTGCTACACGTGAAACCTGTCCCGAGCCTTCGCACCATGCTGGTGGAACGACTGGTGAGAGAGCAGAAGTGGGACGTTGTGCACGCTGTGTTCTTCCGGTGAGTGGAATGTTTAATGTGACATCGTATTATTGTGTGAGCTTCCATTTCTGTAACCTTGCTTGTGTTGACCACTATGATGCCTTCGGTCACATGAACATTGTTTGCTTCCAGTGGTGGTGGCGGATACAGACCAAACAGTGGGGGAATCGCAACAGGCTGCGACGCGTCGAATATCAACCTAGGGGTCCTACTTTATCTCTACATGGCTCCGCCACTTCAATCTATCGGTGACACCATCCGTGACACCATTCGTGAACTCCTACAGCACGGATCTGGATTAGGAAGCTTCAGCTTAGAGCAGGGAGACACACCCATGCATGCACTGCTCAATGTGGAACTCAGAAAAGGTATGAGTTTGTCACCGTCTGAGAACAATTAAAACAGAAATAACGTTGCCTTTTGGTGCATTAACATTATTGTTATCATTATTTTGTAATTTGCTCTTCCCCTAGGTCGGCGTTTCAATTGCAGACGGACAACGGGGGCTAATATTAACATATTAGGTACTGTTGCCATTGCACTCACACCACATTCTAGCTATTGAATATTTTGATTTGACTTTGCATGTTCAGGAGATGACAGCCTTCCGGTGATGACGATGGCGTGTGAGCCTCTCAAGTCGCGATTCATCAACGCACTAAAAGCTACCGACGCGAAAGGCAACACCCTACTGCATGTTGTTGCCATGGCCGATAGAGAGCGCCAGACCAGCCTAAGATGTGCCTTACGGGCAATAAGAATTTTACTTAATGCTGGGCTGGACGCAGACGTTAGAAACGCCGAGGGGAAGAGGGCAGACAACTACGCTCGCAGGGGAACCGAGCTCTTTGTCTGCTTGGAAGGTGGACGTAGTGAAGGTTCGTATCTTTTATTTCTGTTATTACTCAAACTGAAGACAAAACAACAACGCGGCCACCAACTCTGGCAATTGATCAGCTAATGACGGCGCGGTTATATTCGTAGTAGGTCGTCGTACAGATTTCAGGCTGTAGAATTGTCTAGCAGACTGTGACAGAGCCAAACAGCGACAAGGATCTAGGACAGCATTTTCTGTACCAAGACAGCTGAATTTTGCAGGACACATGCATGATTATCCTACGAATGTCTTTATTTTTCGATGGTGAAACGATCGTACGTGAGCAGGCCCTAACAGTGCTCATCATTGTAGTTGACTACTACTAGTAGTTGCTGCTGCTGCTGCTGCCAAAGCAATGTCGCCACCAGTAAGCACATTGGTAAATCTTGAAAAAAGCTAATAATTTCTTTCTATCATAGGTTTGAAATCTGAGATGGAAAGGATCGCAGCATGTGCGACCGCATATTTTCATCAGGAAAACTTTGCGAAAGCATGCAGTTTGTACACAGAGGCCCTGCAACTGGCAGGTCAACTTGGAGACGGGTCAGACATCGCTCTAATTTTGCTGAACCGGTCAAGCTGTTTTCTAAGACTCGGGCGCTTTGATCTAGCATTGCCTGATGCACGAGAGGCTGTACGCACTCGCCCGACCCGGCTGAAGGTACAACTCATTAGTTGATGTTTACTTGTAAAGAAGTAAGCTACACATCCTGGAATGCCCAGAATTCCCAGCGTAAAGTTTACAGCTTATGTCAATAAGTCTTCCTGTAAAAAAGGTATAAAAATGTGCCAGTTTCATCGAAGTCAACGTTTGAACTAGTTACTAAATTCACGGTGTTAGATACGTATGGTTATAGATGATGTCAGTGAGACGATGCCGTGTTACACATGTACACTGTGATGACGGGTCACAAGTTGCCATAATATTCTTTGTAGGGTCAAACGTTTGTTTTTGTTATTACCCTGTTGTAGGGTTATCACAAAGCTGGCGACGCCGCACTAGGGATGGGGTTATTCGACCAGGCACTTGTGTTCCTTCGCGATGGCTATCTCAAGGCGGTCGAATTAGGCAGACCACTTGACAAAGTACCACTGGCCTTCTTACTCCGTATGGCTGAAGTGATTCCAAAAGTTCCAGGTAGGTGATTTTGATTATGAAATGTAGAAATCTATTAAAAGTCAGTTGTTCTCTAAATAAGGCTGCATTGTACAAGTGTTAGAAGTTAGAAGTTAGATATGCATGGTTTTACCCTAGCGTTATTTGTATGGAATATATCCGTTCGTGAATGCCAAGTAAGACTGTTTGTTCGCTCTCTTACAGTAGGCGATGTGGAAAGGATACTGCTACGTATACCCGTGCAACCTGTCCAGAGCCTTCGCACAATGCTGGTGGAACGATTGGTCACAGAGGAAAAGTGGGACCTTGTGCACGCTGTGTTCTTTCGGTGAGTGGAATGTAGCATCGAAATTACTGTGTGATCTTCCATTCATGTCTGTAACCTTCAATAGTCGATAACATGAATATTGTTTGCTTCCAGTGGTGGTGGCGGATACAGACCAAACAGTGGGGGCATCGTAACCGGCTGCAACGCGTCGAAAGTCAACCTATCGCCCCTCCTACATCTCTACAAGGGCGCCCCACCACCTCAATGTGTCGGTGGCACGATCCGCGACATCCGTGACACCATTCGTTCACTCCTACAGCACGGATCTGGATTAGGAAGCTTCAGCGTAGTGGAGGGAGACACACCCATGCATGCACTACTCATTGTGGAACTCAGAAAAGGTATGAGTTTGTTCACGAAAGGTATGGACTTATGGCGCATCAATTGCAATTACCGGCCGGTATGAACAGACGTACTGTTGTAATTGTACTCACCACATATTCTAGCAATTGAATAGTTTGATTTTACTTTGTATGTTCAGGAGATGACAGCCTTCCGGTGATGACGATGGTCTGCGAGTCTCTCAAGTCGCGATTCATCAACGCACTAAAAGCTACCGATGCGAAAGGCAACACCCTACTGCATGTTGTTGCCATGGCCGATAGAGAGCGCCAAACCCGCAAAAAATGTGCCTTGCGGGCAATAAGACTTTTACTTAATGCTGGGCTGGACGCAAACGTTAGTAACGCCGAGGGGAAAAGGGCAGACAACTACGCTCGCAGGGGATCCGAGCTCTTTGCTTTCTTGAAACGCGGACGTGGTGAAGGTACGTATCAGACAGAAGTAAAAGTTGTTATAACTATTATTAAGCATTGATGACACAGCAATAATGCTAAACATGCCATCAAAGCTACACAATCAAATTAAATTTCCATGTTTTTGTTGGTTCAAGATTGCAACAGGACTCGCGATGAAGTAACGTTACAGTATAACGACTTTTTTTGCAGTTCGAGGCGCACCTAAAAGCTCAATACCGCCGCTGGCAACCCAAACACAGCCCAGGCAACCACTGTCTGTAGCTAAGCAGACCAAAGCACACATGACTTCTCTTGAACGTTCCGGGACTCCAATCGACTACCTAAAAGAGGGAGATCGTAGAAGACAGTTTCTGGAACTACTCATCAAGAAAGAAAAAGAAGAACCGACAAAACGTCGGGACAACAACGCTAATTCCAACGAGACGGATGAACGCACGACAAGCAACGCTGCCCAAATCGCAGACAGTTGGGAGGACGCAGCAGCGTCCAATGAGGCAAGGGACAGCGAAAAGCCGGCACAAGGAAAGGTATCATCTCAAGCAGAGAAGAAACCAGATAAAGAAAGCATTAAAAGCCGCATTCTTGGTTCCATCTTAACCATTCCATTGCCGAGTAAGGAGGAAACTGAAGAAAGGCTGCTTCGTCGAATTAGGCAGAAACCCTACCAGATCACTACCCCAATAACGAGCACAAGGTCAGACGAAGAACAAGGCAAGCCAGAGGACCAAGGCGAGAAAACAGAGACTGACCACGCTGTACCTCAGGAGGTAAAGCCACCACAGAGTTGTCCTAAGCCAGAAAAAGCTAAGGAGCTACCAGCCGCAGACACCAGTTACGATGTTTTTGACAAAGATCTTCCATGGGAAGTCGAATGCACTGACAAGGTGAAGAAGATTCTGAAGAAGAAGAGTTTTCCTTACGATATGAAAAAACGCGTCGTAGAGAAGGTAAACCGACTTGCAAAGGGAGAATGGATCAATAACTTGACGAAGAAGGTTCGTGGGCCACCACAAGAAGAAGGAATGCAGTTGTTTGAAGCAAAAATAGACAAAGCTTCCAGGATCCTGTGGGAGCTGGCCATTGCCTTTTCCCCACGTCTCAGTGACGATCCAATAAAATGGTTGAAGGGGGTCCAAGAAGCAGAAGAGTCCACCACTCTGACGTCCGGGGGTCGAATCTACACTGAGATCATTCGACTCTGGGATATCGTCCTTCATCATGATGACCTTGACCGTGCTATCGAGCAGGCAGTGAAATCATTTGTGCGGGGTAAAGCCAGCATGCCCATCGCAAAAAAGAGTCTCATAGGACGTACAAACCTGCAATTCAAATCAGCTCCAGCTGCAAAGGATAGGCTTCCAATGTTGTTTACCGAGAAAGAAGTCACCACCTGTTCCAAAGAGATCCCAGAGGAACAGCAGTTCTTCCCTGCGGCCAGTTCTAACGAGAATGAGTACAACATTCTCAAGTTCTACTGCTTTTCATCCTCCCTGGTCAACAATATACTTCGAGACGACAGCCTGCCGGTTGAATTCCCATTCAAGGTGACCGACCTGGAAGATGCCATTGTCCGTCTGAACGCCCAGCCTCCCTCGTCGATCCTACTACTCGGGCGAAGCGGGACAGGGAAAACAACATGTTGCCTATTCCGGCTTTGGAACGCGTATTTGTCCTACTGGACCAAGAGTGCTGCCCATGGTTTTGAACCATGGGTTCCAAAAAGTAAAGCGTACATTCAACGACGCAACAAAGCAAGTGAGGAAGATGACGATGAAGAAAATAAAGAAGAGTCAGATATCATTCCGGGAGAAGGTAGTGGATCTGAAGAGGAAACTTGTGCAAAAGTCAAAAAGAATGTCAGCGACGAGGACAGCAATAATCTCCAAACTTATTATTCAAGACCCAAAGTAGACCCCTCCGTGCAGAAAGGTGATGATGAGGACGAATCACTCCACTCGGAGATGATCAAACGTGACTGGAAGGAGCCCGAACCTGCAGAGAATCTGGAAACTGGCGGGCAGGAGTTTGAGCACCTTCATCAAATCTTTGTGACGAAGAACGCCGTGCTGTGTAATGAGGTTGGAAAGAACTTTCGGGAGCTTTGTCATGGGACTGAAGCAGCTCAAAAATACCTTGAAGCTAATCAGGAGAGGGACATTCCAGTAAGACTTCAAGACCTTGATCCAGCAGGCTTCCCACTCTTTCTCGACTCCAGGCAATGGTTGCTCATGTTGGATGCATCTCTGGAAGAGCCCCACTTCTTCAAGAGAGGTGATGGAGGCCGTATGGCTGAAGACATACCCGGATGGACGGAGAATGATGGCCCGGCGACATTCATCCCTACAGATTCTGACCTGGAAGACGACTCTTCTGACGATGAGGAAGACTTTGAAGGTGGAAAGGAGCTCGAAAAATTGAAAGCGGCAATAGATGCAGCTGAAGATAGCGGAAGAAGCCAACACGAACGGCGCACAATGAGACAAGAAGTAACGTATGAGGTGTTCTGCACTGAGTTCTGGAAACGGGTAAATCGAGGGAGAGTGGACTACCACCCAACATTGGTCTGGATGGAAATCATGTCAATCATTAAAGGTTCTGTCGAAGCTGTTGATACATCTGACGGGTTTCTCAGCCGCGAAGAGTACCTCGAAATCGGCAAGAAGCGCGCTGAGTTTACCGGTGATCGTGACAAGATATACGACATCTTCCTAGGCTACCAGCATGAGAAACGACAGCACCACATGTTCGACGAAATGGACTTTGTGCATAATCTGTACAGGCGACTTGCCGATGCCGAGGAAGTAGACTGGTCCATACATCAGGTGTATGTGGATGAGACACAGGATTTCACCCAAGCTGAGCTTGCGCTTTTGATCCGCTGCTGCCGTGACCCAAACGAAATGTTCTTCACCGGAGACACGGCCCAGAGCATCATGAGAGGGGTGTCTTTTCGATTCAAGGACCTCCGCACGCTGTTCTACAAGGCCAGGGAGATGGGGAAGAGGACAGCAGTACAGGTACCCGACATGTACCACCTGACGCACAACTACCGGTCTCACTGTGGCATACTCGATCTCGCAGAAGGTGTGATCAAACTACTGGAGAGGTTCTTCCCCTTCTCCTTCGACCATCTGCCAAAGCCAAAGGACCGAGGCATCATGGAGGGACCCAAACCCCTTTTACTTCGGGGATGCTCACAGAACGACCTAGTCACCCTTCTACAAGGAAACCGTAGAGTGACATCCACTATTGAGTTCGGAGCTCACCAGGTCGTCCTGGTGGCAACCAGTGAGGCGAAGGAGAAAATGCCGGACGTGTTCCACGGATCACTGGTCCTCACTATCTACGAATCGAAGGGGCTGGAATTCGACGACGTGCTGCTGTACAACATCTTCAAGGATTCACAGGTAGGCAACATTGGGTGCTAGTTACCACTGATATTTTGAGTAATAATTTGTTTGTCATAGCTATCTCATATCATCGATGGACATGATAAAAAAGGAAATTTTACTTTTTTCTCTGTAGGCAAACGAAGAATGGAGGGTTGTGTTGACATGTATGGACGATAGCATGGTAAAGGCTTCCAAGACAGAGTCACGGGTGAAATCGGAAGGACTGCTGAAGATTGATGATGACCAGAGCAGTGCTGTCGCACAAGCAAGGCCTCTTGACTTCAATCCGGAGAAGCACAAGGTATATTAAGTCTTGTCTACTTGCTCCCTAGAAACCTGTGTGTTGAATGCTGATTGAAGTGATTTTGTTTTTATTAGTCCTTTTCTGAATCTTTTCCTTTCCTTTCCCTCTTTTTGTTGTCCTCTGGTGTTGATATAACCAAAGGACTCATTCTATTTTTTCCTCTTTAGGTGTTAAACTCCGAGCTGAAGAACCTGTATACTGCCATTACTCGTGCAAGGGTGAACGTCTGGATCTTCGACGAAGACACAACTAAGCACGCACCAATGTTCAAGTATTTCCTTGCACAACGGTTCGTCGAGGAGCCACAAAGGGATGAGCAAGGTGAATACTGCCATTTTCATTAACTGTCGATGACAGACAACGGTATAGTACCCAAGTAACATAACATGTTGCTTAGACTATTAAACATCTTATCTTACCATTTTTAAACATCCTTCCCAGGTCAGCTCTCCTCCAACGTCTTTGTGAAGGAGTCCACGCCTGACGAATGGTGTCAACGTGGTGAGTACTTCTACAAAAAAGAGCGATGGGAAATCGCCTCGGACTTCTTCAAGAAAGGAGGAGATCAGAAGAAAGCGAACATGGCCTTGGCGCAGCATCTCGCTCATCAAGCCAGCCAGGATGCCGCCACGGCAAGAGAAAAACACAAGATAAGACAGAAGTTCCTAGAGGCAGCAGACCTCTTCCTGCAAAGCGGAAATCACGTGGACGACAGGGAGGCCCTGGTCAGAGCAGCCCGGTGTCTCACCAACTCAAGGGACTACCAACTGGCAGCCCAGCTGTTTGAACGACTTGGGGAGGTATGTTGAAACTTTACACCCCTTCACAACACGTGCTTTACATCTAAGTCCTCGCTCTTGTTCTTAAATGTATCAACTTTTTATATAGTGGAATAGCTATACATGTACTTGCAAGCCCCATGCTAAAAGGACAGCTTCTTGTATATAATTCCTTGTCTAAGTATGCCTCTAGTACTAGTAAGCGAGAACAGGGTTATTTAAAAAAACATATAGGAGTTCGTGTTTCTGCTGTACAGATGTCTCCAGGGATTTACCAGACTGCTTTGTCCAATATTGAGTATAAAGAACGGGTGTCCTATACCCATATTGGTTGTCATTTAGTACACCAAGTGACAACGTTGAAGCGATCTAGCGATGTCAAGAATGTGCACAGTGAGCAAAAACGAGAAAGAAAAATGTATTGCAGGATGTTGGTAGCGTACTTACTTTATTTGAATGGGTCTCTGCATATACAGCATGGCCTGCACCAATGGTTTCGCAGTTAGTAGAGTATCATTGTCTTAGTTCTGAGGATTAAGCGAGTTATTCATTTGCTCGTGTCTCTAGTTTTCAAGCGCTGCCCACCTATACCAGAAAGAAAACATGAAGGTGGAAGCCAGTCGCTGCTTAGTGCACGCCGGAAACTTCAAGAAGGCGGTAAATTTCTTGAGAAGCATCGATGAGTTTGAAGCCGCGGCTGATGTGTCAGAACAGTTCGTCAATTTGCAAAACAAGTGCAAACAACAGGGATTGGATCCGACTGCTATTGTGACAGCGCCCATTCACACACCAGATAACCTTCTCCTGGCGGCCGCTCACCACTACCACAAGCATGGAGAAGAAGAGAAAATGGTATATTGTCTCAACCGCCTACCCGTTGATACACGTCTAACCGTCCTCAAGAAACTTGGTCGTGTAAAGGAGGCAGCAGAGCTTCTGAAAGATGAAGGAAGGGGCCAGGAAGCGGCCGAGTTGCTGAAATCAGTGGGAGAGTTTGAAGCTGCCGCCACAGCAGCAGATCCTCGCCAGAATCCGGAATTTGTAGCTGATTGTCTCCTCATTCAAATTCGCAAGCAGAAGAAGGATGGAACCATCGACAGTCAGGAAACCAAGGCCAACCTGATAAGGTGTATGGATCTATATACCAGATGTGACAACAATGAGGGCAAGGCAGAGGCTATGATGATGCTGGGAGACCTGACAGATAATGCGAGCACGCTAAGCAATGCAGTCGAGCTCTTTGGGACGAATATACCAGGAGCTACAAAAGCAGCGACCCTGCTGATTCAGAAAAAGATGACCCTATCGTTCAAAGAAATTCGACTCATCCTGGTGCCTCTGGAAGACCTCTTCAGTCTGATAAGAGCTCTCCTGCTCGCCAGGGGACACAACGTGAAAGAGCAGACATGGCTGAGGACTTGCGATCTGTTCTACGGTGTGAAATGCACAGACGTCAGCAATGCGACGTTTGCTTCATCTGAAGAGCCTCGAATCAAAGACATCACTGACATGGAGTCGTCAGGGAGAAGCGAGTCCACAGAGAAGATGAGCATTCACAAAGCAAGGGCATGCATGGCCAGTGACCTCCTCCGAAACGCAGAACAGTTCAAGGAGAAACTCCCACTGATGCTACAGTCAATTGCAACAAGCAGTCGAGTATGTTCTTTTTACACTAATGGTTTGAGCTGCCCAAATGGAGATGCTTGTGCCTACCTACACCGACCGTATGACAAGGGCACTCTAAGGTCTTTGCTGGAAGCAACAGTCCTTCTCATAAAGGTTCATGGAGTCTTCGACCGCGGATATGAGGCAATAAAAGACAGTATGTGGGAGACGGTACAACAGGCCGTTGTCGCCCACAGAGATCGTAGTGCAGAGAGAAGCAGGTTATGCGATGACCTGTACGACATCATCTTCCCAACACACTGCCATCAAAGGCTTCTCACCGAGAATTTCACATCAGCCAAAGAGGTTTTCAACAAGTTCCAGAATGATGCAATTGTCACCTCGTGTATTCGTGACTATGCCCAGTCTCTGTGGGAATCCGCCAGTCTCAGCGACCAAAGATCAAACACGGACCTGTTGATCAAGATTGCCAACTTGTTCCGACTAGCAAAAGAACCACCAGATAACTTTTCGAGTCTTCTTGTGTCTGCTGAGAAGGGGTTCAAAGAGTGGGCCATGAAAAGACCTCATCCGGAGAAGATACCGCTAGACATTGGTATGGGCTGTATAAAGGTGGGTCGAAATCCCCCTCTGTTCTTCAGTTTCATGAGAAGACTGGAGGAATTCGTCCAAAACATCTACGAAAGACAAGACGTTCTCTCGTCTTTAGGCAAAATGAAGGACTTCATTGGCTCCCTGGCGAAGAGGGCATTGAATCCACTGTTTCCGTCCTTTGCAAACACTTGCTTCTTCTTGGAGCTACTTGTTGTTATCTGTTACTCCATGTATGCCAAGATGAACCAACATGAGCTGCTCTGTCTCCCCGCGAGCTACATCTCCATGGTCCATTTGTGCGATCGACTGTGGATCAGGGGTAAAGGCTCTATCTATTCGGCCATCCAACGACTGCCTTACAGGAAGGACGAGATATTTGGAAAGGTTAATGAATGTATTTGGTTCATCATAGACATCATTTGCCAACGCACGAAATATCCGGATTTCAATGTCATCGATGATGTCTTCAGTCTAAACGTCCCTGATTATGCAGAAACCGGCGAGATGGAAAGAGTCTTCATCCTGGCATTAGTGCTGATTTGCGGTTGTGGTGGGCCTGTGCCAAAGAATGCTGAGGTACCCTTGCGGAAAGCTCTGTACAAGATCAATATCAAGACGCACTTTTCACAAAGACTTGCAGATGCCGTCAGGAAAACAAGATCGGCAAAAGGAATACGAGATGTTGTTTTCGTTCTGCAAGACCTACTGAAGGCCAGGGACCAGGAATACCTACGGCACTGCTTCTGGAGATATCCTGACAGAATGACGAGAGGTATCTACAAAGGACTTAACTTTGAGCAAGTGAAACCTGAAATGTGTATTGGAGGATTTTGGCGAAAGGTACCGTTAGAGTTCCGCCTCCACGACGACGACGACGATGCTGTAACTGAAGTCCTTGGCCGCTCAGGAAGTGCCTACGCACAAACCGACGTGTGCGAGACGTCTAACACTGACGTCCACGTACCACAGGGCAGCGCAGGAATTGTACAGATGGAAGACGCTTCACAGGATCATCAAGAAAGTGAGGGGTATCATGACCAAGACGAGGATGATGTCATCATTGAAAGTGAAGAAGAGGAAGAAGATGAGTTAGTTGGTGGGGGCGATATGTATGAGAGGATTCGGCAACAACAAGCTGATGAAGAACGAAAAGAACAAAAAGAACGACAGCAGAAGGCAGCGAGTAAAATTCAGACGTTTTGGCGCTCACATCGCAAGATCGAGTCGAAGATGGAGGAAACAGAGTTAGCACACAGGATTGCAATCGTCGAACGTCAAATGTCTGTGGAGCGTGACGACCTGCGTGAATTCAAACTTGACAACACGGGGTGCCGGATCTGCGGTGTCACCTTCGAATCTCGGTCACATATTCGAGATGATGTGGAGGACCAGGCAGAAGAGCAGGAAAGGGAACAATGGGATGAAGGTACTGTAGATACCAAAACAGAAGAGGAAGACGTGAAGGAGCGAGATATCATTACTCGCGAGAGGCATTTGCAGGACTACAAACATTCAGAGAATCTTAGCGAGTTTGGTCTCTTCCAGCAATTCTACACCACAGATGTGGCTAGAATCCAGGAACGGTTCAACAAATTCATACCTGAAGCAAATGCCGACAAAGAAGGAACCGTCACCCTGGAAATCCAGATGGTAAACACAGCAAACGACTCGCTTTGGAAGTTGCTAGAGAAGATGAAAGATGAATGTGCTTGGAGCAAGCGACACGATGCCTACAAAGCACTCCGCGAAGTACAGGAGGCTCTTGATGCCTTTCACAGAGCAAAGCGTCGCATAGAGAAACAGGCTGATGAAGAGGGTGCGTTAGCAGCAATGGTGGATGACGAAGGCGAAGAGTTCGGCAACCTTGACGAGGACTCCATCATTGACATTGGTGGGAAGCAGCAACGCAAAAAGAAAAGTGGCAGAGGTGGCCATCGGAGGAAGAAGAGAAAAAATCAGAAGTAAACGCACAAAGGGAACGGCTAGAGTCGGACCCTCAAATGCAGTACTTCAATGTCAGCCTCTTTTGGAAGGTTAGTTACATACTATTTAGATACAACATCTGAGCCTTGGAAATGAAAGCAAAATTGTTATACAAATGTATTCTAATAGTTGATCTGATTTCCTGTACTTGATCTTTCTTCATGTGACCGGCTTTAAGAAGAACATATTTTGCTTGTGAGTTCGGCTTCCACTGCACTGAAAGCTAATGTAAGACACATATTAAAAGCCATCAGGAAATCATTTGTACAGAATATGTAGAGACTGAGAGTGAAATGTATATTTCAGATTTGGTCTACAGTGGATGTTTTGTTTAACAGAAGATGTTAATTGTCTTATCCTTTAGATGCCCTAACCTTGAACCTATTCATTATGTATGATATTGAGATGTATTATCACTGCTGGCAAGTAGTAAACAAATACTACTCTATTCGATAAATGATGCAACAGCAAAAAAGATCTTTAAAAAAGACACCCTATGCAAACGTCTAAGACCCATATTAGCTATCTACATGAATCCGAGAGACATTACATACATTAAAGAAAATACGGTACAATTGGTGTGTGTTTGTGTGATCGCAACCAAAATGAACATGTAACGAAAATAGCAAAAACTGGAAAGGTTTTACAATCTCATTTGAAATACATTTGTTAATTTGTCTTGTTGTCTTATTTGTTTCCCAGTCATCGGTTTAGTGAAACAAGTGGAGTTGGCTAAGAATTCCATATAATATGGTCTTTTCTGAAAGTAAGAAATTGATGCAACACTGAAAATTGACATATTTATATTTTCTACTGAATCAACAAATTCAAACAGAATCAACAAATTCAAACAGAGGTACTAGGTAACATGGACAAAGATTCATACGAAGCAAAACTTTGCGTTATATGTTGTACACGCAACTATCAAGGGCAGCAGGCAAGCCAGTTCTTGATTTCAAGCTAAAAGGCCACCTAGAATGCTGCCACATCCAGATCAATAATAAAAGTATGATACCTGTACTCTCTAAGCAGAGGTTTGGGTTTTGACTTACTAGTATTTTTGGCGTGTTTTTAGGCTTTTTTATCAGGCTTTTTGACGTAAAAAAAGATACCAGTGCAAAAAATAAAGCCCGATAAAAAAGCCTAAAAATACGCCAAAAATAAGCCAAAAACCAAACCTCTACTTGGAGAGTATGATACCTGGGGAATAAGTATGAGGACATCCTTACTGCAATGCTGCCTCCAAATATTGTGGTTACGCCCGATAAATGGGCATACAGAAAAGAATATCACCGGGAACCACTGACGATTTACTTCCAATATAACGTTACTCCAAGGCTGTAAACCTGATTTTTACCTCACTTGCTACGTAAAAAGGTTGTGTCAAAGGCTCGCATCGTCCACAGATGAGAGCGGCGATGATGACGACGATGATTCCTGCCTTTGGGCCCCTATGCCCTCCTTAAAACACTATAAACCCCCGAAAAAGTTTTTCCTCTGCAAAAGAACGCTCCGTTTTGAGCCAGTTCAGAATTTGATGGAGACGATAGCGATCACTGAAGTATCATCAAGCGCTCAGTGCGCGGCTCACGGTCGAGAGATCTGTCAAATATTCACTCTTTCAACGGTCTCTATGTAGAAAGATGACACAAAAGAGAACGCTGCCGTTCCACTTAGAACTAGAATGAAACACTCTGTCGTTCCTCAACGCGCGTTTCGCTGGTGGTGTTCTAGAACACCAGATCAAAGTCGTCTAAGGTCACATGGCCCTCATCAATAGTTTCCTTGGCAACGAACGAACTCGCTCTGCGCTTGTGAGAGCGGGACGTCCACACCAGTATGACTTAGCCGGAAGACCGGACTTTCTTCTGCTGAGGACTGACCGAGGATGCCAGCAGCGCACGACGCCCGCGTGGGGGAATGGCCAAGTCGCGCTTGTCTAAGAAGGAAACTTTCATCCTGGTGTCTTACGTCTTGTTCCTCGTCTTGCTGGGCGCCGCGATCTACGACGTGGTGGTCTACCTGCACACACAGGAGCCCGGAGTCACAACACAGAACTTCATCTTCACTGTTTTGGTAGGTATCTGTACACACACACACACACACACACACACACACACACACACCAGTGTCACCTAGCGTCACTACACAGAACTTCATCTGTAGTGTTGGTACGTATCTGCACACAACAGTTCCACACACACGCGCAAAATGCACGTATTTGTTGGGAAAAAATGTTTGGCACACACACACACACACACACACACACACACACACACATACACACACACGCACAACTTGAGGAGAGCGCCAGATGAAGGCTGACTCTGGCTAGGCACCCAAGAGTAATTAGTTCAGGGGTGCCAAAATATTCATACGTAGTTTATGGATAAGCCTTTAAAACCAGGACATCGTATGATGAAATGGCAGCACACACCTTTGAGGATCTCCCGAGTTGAGTCCGCCATCTTGAATTTGCCACTCACTCCTGCAGGTAATCCACATCTTGGCGTTTTACACTGCGTTGCTTGGTTACGTGTACACAACCCAGGCTGGAGCCACCGAGGCAGGGGAACACATGTTAGCGGTAGTCTCACTAGGTGGGTCACGTGGTAATAACTTTTATTTTCTTTCGATTGGAACGGCTGACGTATGTTTGTTGGTGACATTCTTCCGTGTATAGAAACACTACATGCCACTAAAGCCGAGTGCGAATGCAAACTGCGGTGTCATAGCCTAGCAACAACCATACCATGCATCAGGTATGGTTGTTGCTAGGTAGAGCTCTTTGGTATCTCTAGTCGGTGCCCGGCCAGGCCCATAGTTACGAGACGCCGGGGAATTTTTACGGTGTTGATTTCACCAAGGAGCTTTATTTCACTGACATGTACTTCGCTTAGTGCTGCATACCTAAACCAATTTTCAGGTTCAGGTCCGGACTCGAGTCCAGAGGTTTAGGTTCAGGTCCGGACTTGCAAGTCCGGACCTAAACCCATGGCATGATGTAAGCAAAGCAACTTGCCTACCTAAAGCCTTGGATTAATTTGAGCTGACTGCTGAACTACAAATACAATGTATATAGACCTAATTACTAATATGGGTGTTTCATAATCATGAGTCAATGAATACTGTATTATTATACTCAGTAGTAAACACATATTATTAAGCTACTAGTATTATACAGTGTATAATTTAAGAAAAAATCTTTTTCAGCTTTAATAGTACAATATTTTTATAGCAACAACAGCAAAGAAGTACTTAATTTCGCCCCAAGAGATAAAATAGCGGTGGAAACGCGGTGCTAGATTTAATTTGTTTCATTATCGGCTCTCTACCGATATCTGTAACCCTGCACTGGCTGCAGTCTCACCAATGTCGCTAGGGGCGTTGCGTATTCCTCGCGTGTTTTTGCGAGATCTAACGTGAGTTCGCGAATTTAAGATGGCCGCTAATGTTTTCGTCCGTCCCGGCCGATCACTGCGCCGCTTGTTTCGGATGAATTTTTGCGTTTATAGGCGCATTAAAGCAACTTGACTACGGACGAAACTTCTCAAGGAACATTTCTCAATGGAAAATGGGTCGTTGTTACCGCAAGCAGACCGGGGCGAGATGAAGCAGGCGGGACCGCGGCACTGTTTATTTCAGAAGCCGCTGGCCGTAAACCCAGCCGCTGTAAAGTTATAACTTGCGCTCCGGGCAACCTGGCTTTCGGAATAAGTCTCGCACAGAAAAAATTACTTGCGCGGCGAGACTGCCAGACCGGGTATTTTAAACACTGGAATGTATGTTAGTGCTATTTTTTTAACAAGTCCAAAACCGGTTCTCAACGTTTCGGTTTTTTTGGACTTGAACCGAAACATTCGGTCCGGTCCTGAACCGGTCCAGCGAACCGGTACGCAGCACTAACTTCGCTCCCGAATGACGGCTGTTATCAGAAAGCCCGACGAGATAAAAGTTTTTCTGTCAGAAAAAGACCTACACTAGTTGGACCATCCATGGTAGGACTAATGCCGGTAAAATTACCAGGCTATGGTGTCAAGAAGAGGTGAAAGAAACTTGCTTTATTGTATGTACAAAGCGCGAAGGGTGTCTCCCAGTTCATGTGTTTCTATTATCTTTCCTCTCAGGATTGAACTTCGTGCTGTTCATCGCGCGCATGACGATGGAGTTACTGGTCATCACCTACCGGCCGGAGGCGTACCTGCAGTTCACAGACTCCGGCAAATGACAGGTGCACAGGATAAGACCGCCCCCTACCGCCCGGAGGCATATCCGCAGTTCCCGGACTTGGAACACAGACGAACTGTTTCTGTGCCAAATATCAATTCCAACGGAATCAGGAATTACACTGCATACTGCTCAACAACGAAATAAAAGCAAAGCCAAAACTGCTTGATATCCGTAGATTAGATATCTACCCTTATGCTAACCTTCGGACATACATTTCTTTTCAAATCTTGTTATACCCACATTTGTGGATGGCGAATATATTTTTTTTAAGTTGGCAAATTTTTACCTCCATCCTTTTGACACAATGTGATGCTGCTTGTACCTTACAACAATCTGTATTTGCTGACACAGTGAGGGAATATTTCAGTTGACATGTACCACTTCTATGCAATGTCTTATTCTTGGACGCAATACAAAATCCCTCAAAATAAGTAGACAAATGATAACAGTAAATCAACCATACACAACAACCATGACAAGAACATACATGTATAACATTATTTAATATAGTCAGAACTTTCCTGGTGTGGCTTATACAATATTTAGTAATTAGAATTAACAATCCTCAGTTCAAGTTCGTGGTCACAATATTGTTTACATATCAAGATAATTCAAATCTCACAGCAGACACTTTTATTGGCTGTTACATCCAAGGTCATAACAAGGTCAGATAAACACAATACCAGGATGTTCACAGGCATGGCAGGTGATGTCTAACCCATGCTAAGGCCACACCAATAAATTTGTTGGTTCTTGGATTTAAAAAAATACTGATCTGGAAGATCCACATGAAAACTGAGCCAGGGTGGAAAGTCTATACCTTGGTTCACACAGTTTCAGTCGTTATAGATTCAAGTCTTAATAAGTTTTTAGCCTAAAATGTCTGAGAACCAAGGAAATATATTGGTATGGCCTGATATGGACCCCCTAAGACTGGACTTGACTGTCTTAAAGTGGAATTTACCAACCTGTACCTTCCTTGACACTTTTATCAATTATTCTGGGCGAAACCAATTCAAAATCAGGGGGAGCTATAGTAGTTTTCCTACATTGCACATAAGCTCGTTGAGGTGCAGCTACATAATCTGCTGTGCTAATATAGACATGATATATACAGTATTTACAGTAATAACAAGCAGCTTTGGGACAGTCTGTTCAGTTACATAACAAAAAGGTGGGGTAGGATTCTCTACAAGAAAACTTTAAAAAATACTCAGTAAAAGAAGCTTTGAATGAGTTACAGATTAAACATTGCATATTATCGTCACTGTGTACATGTCATTTCATCACATTTTATGTATTCCAATGCATAAAAGCATGAGGCCTAGCTTTCCTGGATGCTTATCCTTATAGTTGAAATTCCAACATGGAATTGTTCTTTTTATCATATTATAACCAATTCCTGTGTCCCAAACAATTCAACAAGATGTACAACAGGGAAATCTTCACCACCCAGACTTAAAATTAGTGTATATCATATACACTGGATAACCCAGCATACATTTGCCACTGACTAGTCTCCACCAGACTAACTACACTGGCTATAGGTAGAATAATTTGCCAGGGGAGTTTGCATGCGTGTGTATGTGTGGCAAACAAAGGAAGAAACAGGGAAATTGAAATCTGATTCTGGCAAACCCTAGGTTTTTGTTACCTTGAACCAGGTAAAACCATAAAAGAAAAAAATGTTTTAGGACAGGGAAATGTATTTTTCTCCCAAACATCTCATTCCCATGATGTTTACAAACCTCCACCTCCTGTTAACCTTACAAGAAAACATATGAAGTAGCCCACAGCATAGAGAACATTAACAATTAGAAGCTGTTGTATCTAAGGCCACAAAAATTCAATTTCTTGGTTCCTCTATTTAAAAAACCCCAGTAAAATCAACATGAAAACAGAGGCTATGAGCAAAATTTATGTTTTGGTACACGCCACTTTAGGGAGTGAATATAGTTGGATCCAAGTTTTCCTGCCAGCTCTTTGTTTTCATTTTGACCTCTCACTTTTTTACGTTAAGATGTAAAAGAACCAACGAAATAAACTGGTGTGGCCCAACTATAGGTTGCTATGCTGCCGACACAGACAAAGTTTCAGGCCGAGGAAAAGAGCAGTTCTTCACTGGGGGACGTCCAGGTGTCCCATGTCGTGTGCTACCCTGATGTTGGGGTTCGCCATGGGGTCCAGGAAGGGGTCGTTCTCTGCCGCTGCCCGACCCACGCGGGTCATGATGACGATGAAGGTCAGGAACGCTATGAGCCCGAGCACCATCATCACGATAAACCTCTTCAGGTTTGCGTCAGGGTCCTTCTTCTGTGTCCCTGCTACCGATCTGACAGAGGGAAGAAATGGAAATACAGTGGATGTCAATTAGGGCTGTGTACCTCAACCTACCCGTACCTGTAAAATTATTCAGGTTCATGTCCTGAACATCTGATGTACCTGTACCTGAACAAAATAATACACTAGTCGAAGATTTCACACATCAAGAGTATTTAGAGTTACTTTGAGCGTAACCAACCAACCAACCAACCAACCAACCAACCAACCAAACAACCAACCAAACAACCAACCAACCAAACAAACAAACAAACAAACAAACAAGCAAACTTACTTGAACCATCTGGAGAACCAGTTCAGTGCTGATCTCCTCTTGTACTTGTTCTCGTCATGGTCAAACGACATGTTTCTCCGCTCGTCGTCCTTTGTGGAGTCAAACAGCTTCCTGGGAGAGTACGAGTCTGGAAAGAGCAGTCACAAGGGTTCAAGTTTGAGATGCAAGCGAACCACACCTCCAGCACATGTAAAAGAACTATTCACACGTACAAATAAGGGTAGCAGTCTGGAAAGACAATGTGCCCAGTTATGGGACAAGAAGCACCTCCAGCACATGTAAGACAACTATTCACACAAACACCTGACTCACCGTTGGCTCCAGCAGAGAACCCTGCAGGCGTCTGGAGGTGGGACATGTTGATGGCCGTGCTGTGCGGAGTTTTGTGATTGGTCGAGACTGCTGGCTTGCCGGGGGCGGGGCTGAAGCTGTTCTGCTGTTGCCGGGCGTGGTCAGTATTGTCGTGGGCGGGGCCGTTAATACTGGGTCTGGTCTGTAGGTAGGTGGGGTCCACCATACCAGACATGTCTGCATCTGTTCTAACTGGATATGGGATACAAAGGCATTGTTAGCTTCTCTCTTGTACAATCCAACAACAACTAATCTAGCTTACTGTAAATTCATTAACTTTATTTAATGCAGACAGGGAGAGGAGGGTTTTTTTTGTGGTTGGAACAATTCTGTAGTACAGTAGTAATCCATTGGAAATGAATACTTTCAGTGTCGTGAATTTGTGGTGGAGACCACAAAAATAAAACCACAGCAAATATTTCAGGAACATAGTTTCCACTTCTGTGGAAGTTAAATGGTACAAAATGTACTCACCAGTGGTGGCAGGTAAGTCTTCTATTCTCTCAGTCTCCTGTACTGTACTGGGTGTGTGCTCCTCTATCTGTGGGGAGAAATAGTCTCTGCATCAACACATAAGCCCAAATCACGGCATAGGGGGCCCAAATCACAGTGTATGGGGGCCCAAATCACAGCGTAGGGGGTCCCTAGGCTCAAACTATGCTAGCTAGAACAGTGGACTCAGTCTTACCAATGGCAGCCCCAGCCCAGCCCTTGCCCAGTTCACTTGTGACAGCCAAGTCTTCAGGTTATCAGCCACGGGTGATACCATGTTGGGCGGGGGGAAGACGCCACTGTTACACTTGGGGCAGGTGTAGCCTGCTGGCGCCGTGTTGGCCGGCAGCGTCTGGGCATAACTGTTCAGACAGGACCAGTGGAACACATCTGCAACATGATGCATAAAACAGAAACGTTACCTTGTACCTGGTAGCACCATTTCAATAAAGGAAAGGTCGCAATCCTTGGTACACTGTTCATTGTACTTGTTGAAAAGACCTAGGGGAATTGTACAAATTATGAACCTGTAAATACTGTACATAGCTAAGCATCTGTCCTGTCTGTCATGACCAGTGAAAGATGAGCTCAAATGTTCATTGAGCTAAACTGGTTCATCAAGATCACTTTCACTTTTACAGGTGACTCACCATAACAAATAAGTCTGACCACATCTCCTTCTGCTAAGGCCCCTCCACACAGGTTGCACTGTGGGCTGTAGTCGCTGTCCTGTAACCACTGCAGGTACGACTGCACGATGCACTGTGGACAAAAAAACACGAAGGTCAAAAAGTAGAAAATGTTGTTGTGTCCCTTTTTCTTTGTCCCAGCAAAAAGGGAGCATAACTAATGTAAATGGTCAACAGGTCAAGTGAGAAGAGTGTTTGCATTTGTTACGGGGATATGCAGCTAGAAGGTTTGCTGTGCAGCTGTTGTTGGAAGGACATGACAGAGGCGCTGCAGTGGTGTAGTGTTGTGCTGCAGCTGTGAAACTCTTCCTTCTCATTTCCTGTCTCCAATTATGGCACAGAAAACCACTCCAACAAACTATTTCGCACATATACAGACAAACACATGAAACCACTCGATGTTTGGACAGGCCATGCACGTTCAAGCCTTGCCATAACGTCAGGTACTTGTGGCACACGGTGTCTGTAGAACTTTCCCAACTGTCCACTTACAGTTGCAGGGAAGCTGTATCTTGTAGGCAAAAATCCATCGATCGCGATCGTGGAACTACTAGCTAGTAGTAGTCCGTCTCGCCCCTCCCCATAGACAAATTCCACTTCTGAAACGTTCGGGTATGTTAGAAAAAAATGGTATAATTTAATTCCTTTCGATCAAAAGGACTGGAATAATACGAGATGGCGATTCAACTAGTAGTACTAGCAGTTTCTTTTAAATGTGAAGACATAATTTCAAGCCAAATGACTATCGCTCAGACAAACGGACAGACGACATGCACGACCACAAAAATTATCGACACACTAACGAGCGAAGCAACCCACCTTCGGATGGTTGGAAACTAGGCAGTGTTCGCACACGTTCACTCTGTGTTCGAAGCAAAACAGGTTCGTCACTTTCTTCTTGGGACACTTGCAGAGCCCCATATTGATCAAACCCGTAGAAATCCGCCTGTTTCGGAGAGAAAGTGCTTATTTTTTACCAAACCTGTCTATGACACACTCAGCTTCCTGGGTTCCACGTCCCCTGAGCATGTACGCAGGGTCACCGCGCAGGGGTCGAGTTTGGCACGTACCAATCAACGAAGAGCGCTGTCTAGCGATTACAAAGTGAACAGCATGTGATATAACAGAGAAGAATTCGCCACTTTCATACTTCGCAGATTTGTCTTGATAAAGTTTTCATTCTAGCCTAATCGTAGTCCTTTCACAGTTCGGAAATTTGGATTTTTGTGGTGTGAACATTTCCCTGTTTTGCTCTCGGACTCTTCTCGATAACTCAGGTTTATCCGTCAGTAGGTGTTTAATACTTACGGTAGTGAGAACGAACATGTAAGCTGTTAAGGCGTGATATCCGTTTTGCTAGTTCAAATTAATGTACTGTAACATTGTGTAGCCATGCTATTGGCAGACGACATCTACTAGATGCGGGTGGCATTCAATATATTCATACTATTAGTTGATACTTATTACTCTCCCGAACAGACGTGTATACATCCGGATCCGGGTTGATTTGACCATGGAGGTAAAATAAAGATGATTTGACTTTTGTGGTGTTTTTCACGTCTAGTGTTGCGGCTTTTCTCTCTCTGTTCGCCTAGTTAGACATGCACAACGCTGCAAAATTACGTGCAAACTTTGAGCCCGACGTCACACATATCTTACATGGAGATCAGTCAACATTGGCACATAGTCTCCACAGGCTACATGTAACAATGCAGGCTTAAAAATAGTAAAATTTAGCCAAATGGGAAGAATAATTTGCCAGGGGAGTTTGGCAAACATACGGTTTCATCAAGTTGCCGGAGTGTAAATATTACCGTTTCCCGTGGTCAATTATTGACCCTATTTTTGCCGAATTCTACTTTACATAACCCCTTCTAAGGAAGGGCAGTCATACTATAGAGATCTGGACATGCGTGACCTGCACCCCCGGGATAGGGGAGGGGGCGGAGCAAACCTGTCAATCACCGCCCAGGTAGCGTTGTCTCACCTGGCCTGTGTAAACACCTGACCCACCATTCCAACATGTCGGACAGGTACGTAGAGCTTAGCTAAGTTCTGTCTCAGGCGTTAAACTTGCAGATCTGTGTCGCTACTAAGCAAACGTGTCGGTACAACTTACTACGACAAAGTATACGTTCTTTGTGGGTGTATGTTGACTATTGTAACTATGCAACTTGTGTGGAAGATTTTGTTTACAGATCGGGCAGATACAGTAGCTTACCTATGTTTTCAGTCTCATTTGAACTGACAAATAGGCGTCTCTATCAAACCTCATGATCAAAAACTACAGTAGAGAGCTTTCCGGTGATCATATAACTAGACATTTGATTCACTGAGGAGTCGTGGGCACAGCCAGGAATTAGGAAGGGGCCACTGTGATGTTAGTTGTGTGAAGGATTTCATGAGTACATGAGTACATATTATGTGTACAGAATCAGTAAGCGGGAACGGAGCACTTCCTACAGGTTTCCAAGATATCCTGATTTTGCTTGTGCTCATGAGGTGAATATAGAAGATATGTAAAGCAATGGTAGGTTGCAGAGAGTATCGCTGAGAATGTCCACGTGTTAATGCTGGAGAGATGTGTGCTGGAAATGTTATTAAATCTCGGGTGTCTTTTCACAGTATTCGGCGGTCTTCCGGTCGTTGACCCCAGGTCAGGGTGGCGCTGATGTGACGACGCTCGCCGGGTTTCCATTTAAAAATGGCGACCAAGCAAAGAAAGAAGGTCAAATTCAAGGTTAGGAATCTGTTCTCGAGGAATAAGTACAAGAAGTTCTCCAAGTCCAAGGAACGGGTCCCCCTTCGTAAGGAGTCGGAAGAGTCAATAACAATTTTAGGCGACGACGTAGAAGAAAGCAAAGAATTTAACTTAGATTTAAAGACTAACCAGGCGGCAGTGCGTCAACCCCAGCAGCAGCCCAAACGCCGCAGTGTGAAGTTAGATGTCGGAGACCTTCTGTACGGTGGGCAGGACGGGCAGCCTGACCGAGAGACGGAACCTTCCTTCTCGTGTCACACCGACACCGACTCCAGCGGAGAAGAGAGGGCACGGCCCGGGGAGGAACAAGATTTGGGCGTGCGACGTGTCACGAAGGAAGACGAGGAAAATTCCTTGAGTGACACTAAGACTACAGAGAAGGTGTTTTCTGTTGAAGTTCACACGGACAGTGATGCAGAATATGGGACACCGCCTGACAAACACGTAATGGACTCTTACAGCTCCACCTGGACACAGTCAGGGAAAGAGGAGCTTTCTTCTTCCAAGAAAAGCGAAGGAAAGTCGAAGAAGAAGCACAAGAAAGTGACCTTCTCAGCCACGTCTACCAAGTACATACAGCTGGAAGCCTCCCAGGAAGCCTTAGACGTCTATGTGGTGGAAGAACAGACGATCAAAAAGAAGAAATCCAAGAAGAAGAAAATAAGAAAGGTAAGATTTTGAAATGGAGCTTTATCCAACCATTTGAAAATGTTAAGTTAACTTTAACTTTAAGTTACATTATTGTGATTCTCAACCACTCATTCAAATTCATAAATCAATAAATCCGCGCCTCTATCAAATAAAGAGCAGCCTTACATCGATCGGTCACCAAGCAAACCAATCAATCAATCAATCAATCAATCAACCAGCCATTCAATCAATCAATCAATCAATCAATCAATCAATCAATCAATCAATCAATCAATCAATCAATCAATCAATCAATCAATCAATCAATCAGTCAATCAGTCATTCAATCAAATTAATTCATCGATTGGGTAGTCCAGGTAATAGCACATACATGTATATACTTGGGAACCACATCCCTTTATGATCGTTTTTAACACCCCACCTGTTCAGTACATACGTGACGTCAAGGACTTGTGCCTTTTACAGAGAATCCGCAAGGCAGCGCGGCTGAGCTGGCGGTACCTGATGGCGGGCTTCCAGAACATGACGTTGACAACGCCGTTCTACGTCACCACGACGACTGTGGAAAGCATGTACACACCACGGCCCAGTTACCCTTGACAACCGTCTCCACGGCAACGGCGAGAAGGAAGTTCCAAAGAGAGCCGACTACAGTCTGGAGCCGACGAAGATTTGTTCTTCAGTCTTCGGGTACGACAACGAGCGGGGGAAAAGTTTGAGGAAGAAAACAATTTAGTAAGGGCAGAGCCCTAATTAAATGTTGTGTAAAGATAGAAAACTGAAATTATATGTACAGGTTGGATGGACCAATGAATTCGGATTAAACCTTTAGGATGAACACCACGCACATAGATTTTAAATGGTGCTGAAACTGCATGTCGCAACTAGACGAGAGACGATACAGTATGATATAATGATTAACAGTCGATGTGCACTCTGGCCAAGACTGGTTTCAACTGGCCAAGACAGGTTTTAGCTACATGCCATGAAATAATCACACAAAGAACTGTCTTCCAGCAAGTGTAATACATCTGTACTAGTAGTCCGAGTGAAGTTTTTAAAATGCTATGTTGTGACAATATGACATCCTAGCAAAAATCTTGGTTGATCATATTATGTAAGGCACTTCATACCATAGACCGAATTTCGTGGATTCTGGATCCTTATGGTCGTGGTTTTAAACAAATGATGAAATTCCTTGTTAGAAGTCTGTGTGGAAGTAGTTGCATTTGTTAAGCTCAGGGGCGAATTGAAGAGGGGGAAGTTGTTCACGGAAGTTTTCATCGAAACGTCCCCTCTAACCTTCCAGATTTAGCTTTTAAGGCTGGCTAAGACATTACATTCTGCAGTGCAGATGATACAATTTATTTTAGACGATGTAGACATACACAAGTCAATAATTTGAATTGAAATAAAAGTTGACAAGATCGCCTTTGTCTGATCTGATCTGTACTACCCTTTAGCTTTATAGTACATCTAACACTTAGTTACTTTGAACTCGGGAAGAAAGTTTGAATATGGAAAATCCAATTGACGTCAAAGTCAAATATTTCTATTAAACTTTCAAAGTTATCAAGGAAGCAAACTAAGATGCCACAACACAGACGAATGCATGCTCTTTAATCCGCATGTGAACTTTATTGTATAATAAGCAAAAAGTTGAAACACCAGGCCTTAAGTTGATTTGGTGTCTTTGTTTTTCCTTTCCTGGCTGAATCATACGAAGCACAACAAATCCTCGATCATTATTTTTCTTCCGTTGTCGTGACACCTGTTGTCATGAATACCTCTGTGTGTACCCGCAATCCCCCGTGTATGATGTCATGTACATGGGGGTGACCAGGCTAGTGTTGTACTGCGGCGAGTACACGCTCTGCATCGTGTCGCTCGTGACGTAGAACGGCGTAACCAACGTCATGTTCCTGAAGCCTGCCACCAGGTACCGCCAGCTCAGGCGTGCCGCCTTGCGGATTCTCTGTACGAGACACATGCAAGACACTGACGTTAGCGACAGTTCGAGGTGGGTAAAACACGTGAAGGAAACAGCAACAACAATTTAACAACAACAATAACGACGACGACGACAACAACAGTAGTCTATGTAAACAAAAAAAAGGGGGACGATGAAAAAGGGCGATTTGTACCGAAAGCTGTGCTTTCCAAACGAACCATTGTTATCGCATTGACCGAATGAATTCGAATGGGTTGGTTCACTGAGAGGCTGATCTACTCAGATGAATACTTTGAAATCAATATTACTATAACATAGACAATGCCAATAGGCTTACCTTTCTTATTTTCTTTTTTCTGTTGGATTTCTTCTTTTTGATCGTCTGTTCTTCCACTACACAGTCGACGTCTAGATCTAGAGCGTCCTGGGAGGCCTCCAGCTGTATGTACTTGGTAGACGTGGCTGAGAAGGTCACTTTCTTACGTTTCTTCTTCGACTTTCCTTCGCGTAGTTTCCTGTCTTTCCCTGAACGTGTTAAGTTTCCTGCGCCGCTGTTGGCAGAGTTCCTAACGTTTTGCCCAGACAGGGTCCCTTCCCCTGAACAACTGTCTGAATGTATTTGGACAGAAAACACCTTCTCCGTAGTCTTAGCGCTACTCCAATAATTGTCCTCGCAGTCTTCCTTCGTAACAAGTCTCAGGTCTAAGTGTTGTTCCTCCCCGGGCCGTGCTCTCTCTTCTCCACCGGAGTCGGTGTCCGTGTGGCATGAGGAGGAAGGTTCCGTCTCTCGGTCAGGCTGCCCGTCATGCCCACCGTACAGAAGGTCTCCGACATCTAACTTCACACTGCGGCGTTTGGGCTGCTGCTGGGGTTGACGCACTGCCGCCTGGTTAGTCTTTAAATTTAAGTTCAATTTCAGTTCATTGGTTTCTTCCTCGCTGGCACCCAAGGCAATTATCGGTTCTTCCAACTCCTTGAGAAGGCGTACTTGGTCCTTGGACCGGGAAAACCTCTTGCGTCTCCTTGAGAAGAGATTCCTTACTCCGACTCCGACTTTGACTTTCTTTCCTTGTTTGGACGCCATGTTTAATCTACATGACCTTGGCGCTGACTAGGAGTCAGAGCTGATCGTCAGTAGAACCCCGTCCCGATGTCAACCACCGAAAGGTCAAATCAGAGAACTGCCAAAAAAGCACACGGAGATTTAATGACATTCCTACCACTCTTATCTTTTAATAACTACCACACGCTACATAAATGATACATACTAGTACTGTAACTCGTTGTTGCTCAACATTGTACATTCCGCAAATAAAAGAAAAATAAGTACATTGTAAGCCTCCAGGCGGTGTCCCTCCAACGACCCCGTGAGCACAAGCGTAAAACCCAGCACACAACTCAACATACCAAGCATCCTGATCCCTGACTAGTACTACTGTGCCATAGTCGACACACAGTTCGACAACAAACGTTTTATATATAACGTAACGTCGCACTGGCTGTGGGCACCAGGTACCAATCGTTGGTGGTTTGACCAACAACGCGTCTGTAAGTTTAACAGAGAGAAACCTCAGCAAATCACACACATACCTGTCGGACATGTTGAAAAGACGATTGCGAGTCACAGGTGTTCGCGCAGGACAGGTAAGAAGATCCAAGTCGGGGAGTGACTGACAGGTTAACTCCGCCCCTCCCCTAGCCTCCCCCTGTGGCATGTCACGCACGTCCGGACAATGTGACTTACCTACAAATCTTGTCTACCATGCCCCATAGCTCGCTCTTAAGATTCGTTTTGCGTCCAGCTAGTAGATACGCATAATATGGGATTTCGAGGTTTTATAGGATGATAGCATACTGAGCTAAATTATCGAAACAGACGCCTTCTCAAATTCCTCCCTCTACTTTCCCACGAGGCTTAAAACTACAAATACACAGCAAAAACTACAAATGCACAGCAAGGATGCACCTTTTAGTAAGGCGTTGTTGTGAATATTGTCACACATATATATGTTCTATCAAAACACACGGGACGCAAACCATCAACGAGGAAATCGTTATGTCGTTTTCACTGATACATAACGGTGAAGCATTTGACTGCAACAGTTGTATTTTATTCAAGCTCACCCTTGATCAGAACACTTGATTGCACTGTCAATTTTTTCATCACTAAAACTCTGCTATGATTTGTATGTGTCAGTCCACAGTACATTTCCTTTCATCGACAGAACGTAAATTTTAAGACTGTCAGATGTTTGAGACATCAATGGAGATAGTGTGCTGTCATGACAACGTCTTTACGATTCAACTACCAAGACTTCTGCCTCGAGCTTTGCAATGGCTCAGTTTCTATGAACACATTATACTACATTTGCGCGTTCCTACACAATGCATTTTTCCTATTTCCACTAGAGGCTCCGATCGCGGAGCGACCAAATATTTCACAGATTGCTCACCGAATTTCATAGACAAGGAATTTTTTTACGTTTTGTTGCTTTTAAATCATACTTTTCCTCTTGCATCATATTCCAATTGAACAATCAATAGTCAAAGAAATCCAACTTTTTTTGTTGTACAGTCACTCAGTGATAACAGTCTAGTGGAAAGGGGGCCTACATGTAAGTAGTAGTGTAATTGAAAGGAATACATTGACATCTGGCACCAACATGCCAGGGTTTCTACCTTTCCAGTTTCAGATGATTCTAGCACCAGTTAGTGATCACAGTATATCATTCAGAACAAAGCTTTTTTTACTTCCTACTATATGTACTTTGAACAATGACTTCACACCATTTCACCAGGTTGTTCCTATGCTAAGATCAGAAGTGTTACACACAAGGCTTTTAATACCATTACATGAAGTTCCTGTATTCATATCTGGTGATGCAAATTCTACAAATTCCTGTATACATACCTAAAACACAGTCTATATTTCATGGTTTCATGGAGCCTGTTTCATGGATTATGTGGCGAGAAGCTCTCCTTCTTATATAATGATCTACCCTAGTACATATACAGCCCAGTCTACTAACCAGCTGACCCTCTGCATAAGGACCACCTGGCCATTGTGGGCACTTTTGGGTGGTTCAAGTGACCCAAGCATGACGAAGAACCCTGTCAGAAGTGGCCAGCCCTCTACTATGACCACATTTTTCAAGTTCCTGGAGTGGTCACTGTAGACAAGTGTGACTGTATACACTACAGGTAAATGTGTTTGTACACTGTCATGACCTACATGTACATGACTATTTATCACCACCACTAAACTTTATCATGAAGAGCCGACATAGTACATGACATGTACACTCAATTGGATTCAATGTTTGAGTACAAGACCACTGACATGTGTTACACTCTGTGAATGTGATATCATACATGGGGAGACATACATCCTGTAGCATCAGACAGGCAGGACACATGTATGTAACAATCACTGCTTTCTCTCTCCTTCATCAATTTGAAATAGGTATCCACCTCTCAAGAACCTCTGAAGACTGAGATTCCTGAAATAAAATTCTGTCCTTCAAACACTTCCAAACTGTTTCCTACAATGTTTAATATCACCTGTATAGTCTGGAAGCCCTAGTAGCACACAACAATGGACAATTACTTGTAACAGCATGGCTTGAAATAGTTCTGCATACATCCAATGGTGCAAGAAGTACTTGCATTCAAGATATGATAAATATGTAGTTTAAGTGTTTACAAAAATAAAGCCTCTAAGGTACAATATATGTATGCTATCTGCAAAAATATAAAAGATTTGAACATTTAACACTACTTTCATAATAACTGTATGCAAAATTGCAAAGACATGACTAGCAACATATGTTAGAGCAAATGTTGATATACATCCTTGATATTGCAGTGTTTCAATTACCAAACAACTTTTAATTGGAGACAAAACCTCATACTTTTGGGAGCTTGAAAGCAGCTGGCTCCTTGTTATGTCTTACAATGGAAACCTGAAGCCATATACAGTAATTACAATTATGCAGTATCTGTTTTGGTCACTCCTACAGTTGTGTTTTTAACTGTAACATGATTAAACCTTTGGAAAAAGCATGAAGATACAGCTGCCAAATGTAAGGAATACCTGAATTTGTGACAAAACTATTTTGTATAGCAAAGTTCTTTATTCACAACCACTTGTTTAACAAGAGCCGCCATTTCCATGACCAAGGACCATTCCCATTCAGTCCCAGAACTACCAACAGGAGCTCAGGATTCTCTGTTAAACAAGTGGTTGTGAATAAAGAACTTTGACATTCAATCACTCACCAACCTGATGAAATTATTCACGGATTGAAAACTATTTTGTGTTTTTGTTCAGGTACAGGTACACCAGATGTTCCGGGCCTGACCTGTACATAAATAACTCTACAGGCCCAGGTATTAGTTACACAGCCCTATATCTTATTGTTCAGTGGTAGTATCACAGCTAGTCGTCCAAGTCACTGATGTCTTCCCCCCGTGCCGGGGCCGCCTGGTAGTATGGCCCGGCCATGGCGCGGAGCAGGTCGGCCCCGAAGCTGCTGCGGCTGAGCTGGGAGTGCGCGTACGCTGGCGACAGCTTGTACATGATGTAGGCGTTGTTCATGGCCAGACTCAGCACGGTCCAGAACAGCTGCTGCCACGTCTTGCTGGGCTTGTAGGAGATGACGTACCACGAGAACTTCTCGTTGTACTTGTCGATGTACTTGATGTGGTTCTGGAACAGAGGAAGACAGAGTCACTTAGCCTGTGTTTTTAATAATCTCTTCGTCAGGGGTCTCCTCCCAAAGAGCTTGTGACCATACACATCTAACTCAAGAGAACCATTCCCATTCGATTCCAGAACTACCAACAGGAGCTCAGAATTCTCTGTCACTATGGAAACCAGTCATTACACCTTCCAATGCTATGGCCACAGACAGTTCTCAGTCTGACAATAATTGGTCCAGGAAAGCACATAAATCAACAGGATTAGGATGTTTCTGATTCTCCTGACATATGATAGAGGTGTTGGTCATCAAGCTTCTAGGGGCCTGACCAGTGGAAGGGCTGCTACAAACCTGATGTAGTCAGGCTAGTAGTCACTCAGGGCTTGAAATTCATTTTTGGGAATATAGGTCACAGGTGCACCTAAAAATTTTGTGTGCACAATATAAGATGAAGTAGAACATCAGCAAAATGAAACAACAATCCTCACCACCTCTCTGCAGGCCTTGAATCTGAAATTCTATAGCTGACATTATGATTTTTTCTGACACTCTACAAT
Organism: Branchiostoma floridae x Branchiostoma japonicum; assembly: GCA_013266295.2. Taxonomy (NCBI): domain Eukaryota; kingdom Metazoa; phylum Chordata; class Leptocardii; order Amphioxiformes; family Branchiostomatidae; genus Branchiostoma; species Branchiostoma floridae x Branchiostoma japonicum. The sequence goes on from CM023840.1 coordinate 22,418,348, forward strand.
AATACCATTACATTCGTCTGTGCTACACAGCACCTTTTGTCGGTGGGGGAAGTGTGTGTGTGTTTGTGTGTGACTGAGCCTCCTTCCAGTGGGAAGCTAGAAGCATGATTTAGCCAGGCTTTACTAAAGTGAAGAGACCCACCTGGTAGGCTTGCACTGCCTCAGGACATGGCAGTTCCTCATCAGGCCTTCTGTTCTTCTTAACCACCAGCTTCCCTTGTGCTGCTGGAGAGAATGCATTCGTCAGCAACCTGAACGGGACGCGTGGCGAGTTCCACACCATGGAGGAATACCTGCCCTTGGTGCGAACAATGCTGTCGTACTTCCGCATCGATGCTGGAGGCTTGGCAAGGATGCTGGCGGGGAGTCCATCGCAGTCAGTGTGCTTGGTGTCTGATATCACTCCACAGCCGTAGATGTTGCGGGATTCAAGCTCTCGGAAGAACCGCAGGCTGGTGTGGAGTGGTTCGCAGAAGACGATGTGGTTACGTCCCGAGCCAATCAGGTCAGAGCAGAGGGCACGCGCAATGGCGTACCCCTTCTGGTGGTGGGTCAGGTTGTCGTTCTTGTCCTTGACATGGATGTAGATCTAGACAAGCAGATATTTTAAAGCAATGTAACTTTTTCGTCCTAAATATCAAATTTTTGGTTATGACATGATAAACAAATTTCAATTCTTTTATTTCAATGGTACATATTACAGAAATTCAAGCTTTCTTTGAAAGTTTGGAGCTGATTTGTGAGATGAAGCCTGTAGCTCACCTGTGAGATAAAGCCTGAAGCCTGTAGCTTACCTGTGAGATGAAGCCTTTAGCTCACCTGTCAGATGAAGCCTTTAGCTCACCTGTCAGATGAAGCCTGTAGCTCACCTGTCAGATGAAGCCTACATAGCTTACCTGTCAGATGAAGCCTACATAGCTTACCTGTGAGATGAAGCCTGTAGCTCACCTGTGAGATAAAGCCTGAAGCCTGTAGCTTACCTGTGAGATGAAGCCTGTAGCTTACCTGTGAGATGAAGCCTACATAGCTTACCTGTGAGATGAAGCCTGTAGATTACCTGTGAGATGAAGCCTGTAGCTCACCTGTGAGATAAAGCCTGAAGCCTGTAGCTTACCTGTGAGATGAAGCCTACATAGCTTACCTGTGAGATGAAGCCTGTAGCTTACCTGTGAGATGAAGCCTGTAGCTTACCTGTGAGATGAAGCCTGTAGCTTACCTGTGAGATGAAGCCTGTAGCTTACCGGTGAGATGAAGCCTGTAGCTCACCTGTGAGATAAAGCCTGAAGCCTGTAGCTTACCTGTGAGATGAAGCCTGTAGCTCACCTGTGAGATAAAGCCTGAAGCCTGTAGCTTACCTGTGAGATGAAGCCTGTAGCTTACCTGTGAGATGAAGCCTACATAGCTTACCTGTGAGATGAAGCCTGTAGATTACCTGTGAGATGAAGCCTGTAGCTCACCTGTGAGATAAAGCCTGAAGCCTGTAGCTTACCTGTGAGATGAAGCCTACATAGCTTACCTGTGAGATGAAGCCTGTAGCTTACCTGTGAGATGAAGCCTGTAGCTTACCTGTGAGATGAAGCCTGTAGCTTACCTGTCAGATGAAGCCTACATAGCTTACCTGTGAGATGAAGCCTGTAGCTTACCTGTGAGATGAAGCCTGTAGCTTACCTGTGAGATGAAGCCTGTAGCTCACCTGTGAGATAAAGCCTGAAGCCTGTAGCTTACCTGTGAGATGAAGCCTGTAGCTCACCTGTGAGATAAAGCCTGAAGCCTGTAGCTTACCTGTGAGATGAAGCCTGTAGCTTACCTGAGAGATGAAGCCTGTAGCTTACCTGTGAGATGAAGCCTACATAGCTTACCTGTGAGATGAAGCCTGTAGCTTACCTGTGAGATGAAGCCTGTAGCTGTGCACTGCCGCACCCACAGGTTGAAGCGTTTCTTCTTGCGCCGTTTCCTCTCCAGGCGAGGTGACCATATGGAGGGTTCCTCCTCCAGTGGTGGCTCATGGAGCACGTGGGTCTGCAGTCAAGATTTCAAAATTTATCATAATTTTTTCATACCTTCATGAATAATTTTGTTTGTTAAGAAAGTTCTTTACCCACAACCAATTTTTTTCTATCATTGTATAATATACTGACAACCAACTGATTGATGAGCTACTGGCTATAGTGCATAAACCTAGGTAAACACAACTACATGTACTTGAACTAGCATCCAGGCTACCCAGATAATGTCAACAGCACAACTGTTAGCCAACTCATGACTTCATTTGAAAAGTTTTAAATATTGCTATTGAATCATTGATGTTTCAAAGACAATATCTATCAGGTATCCTTAAAAGTGGAAGTTAGATGATTAGCTAGAGATCTGAAACATCATGGGAAAAGAATCTGATATCTTGTGAGAAAAGTGAAAGTGATCAGGCACCTGAGCAGTCTTGAACTCATTCCTGAAGGAGTTCTGCACGACCTCGAGGAAGGGGCGGACCTTCCGCAGACTGTCGCTTTGCTGCTGGGCGCTGGACGACACCACATGGAAGTATTGCAGGATGTGCTGGAAGCGGCGCTGGGTCATGATGCTTGCCACAACGGGGTTGTACGTTATGGAGTCGTCCTCCCACACACTGGTGATGTCTTCCGAGAAGACCCCGTGGACGATGCTGGTGTACATGAAGATGGCCATGAACGCCTTCAGCTCCGCGAGGTCCACGTTTCTCCACTCCTCATCGCGCCCGTTCTTCAGCTGGTATTTGTGAGCGTAGCGGTTGGTCTGCTGGACGATGGTGTTCAGGATGGATTCAGGGACCAGCATGTGGAAGAAGTCGATTGGCTGGGTGTTTGGCATGATGTCACGGACAGGTCCCACCTTCTCACCGTCACTGAAGCACGGGGGATCGAAGTGAGTGATGTTGGCTGTCCACCCTCCATCATCAGCATTCTCCCCTCCATCCTCATCCTCATCACCCATCTCCTCCGAATCTTCCTCCTCCAACTCTGCGGGTACCAGAAAGTCGTCAGACTGGCTCATCTCAGAGCTGGAGCTGGCATCGGAGCTGGCTGACCCGCCGAACATGTCATCGGAAATCTGGAGCCCCTCGTGGTCTGCTGGGTTAGATGGAGGTCTCAGGAGATGCTGGAGACTGGCCGCCTGTCTCTGCTCTTCCTCATCCATGGTGCTGGAGGGCGTGGCACTTTTTGAGATCCTGACTGGGCTAAGGTCAGTCATTGGATATCCTGCAGACTGAAGCTAATGTGAGCTTTATAAACCCACAGAAATACTGTGTGAGTGTTATTTAACCTTTTACTACAGCAAATTATGACATTATCTTCCCCTCTCACTTTCCCACCCCAGATCAAAACTACATGTCAAAGGTCATCTGTCTAGTTAGTTTACGCATGCGCGATTACATGTTATGTAAGGAAACTTGTGATTGGTCAACTTTTGCCCAATTTTACTTAAGAATTGTTCATTATTACCTGATCTTTCTCCGAACGTATTCATATTTCACGTATAAGGCTACTATTCTCACAACGTTCAAGGAAAATTACCCTCCAGGATGTTGCATGTACCCCCAGAAAAGTCACGTTTTAATCGGACCAATCAGAGACCGCCTTACAGCCGGAAAAGCTGTCTGCAAAAAATACGTGGCGGACCTGTATTGTTTATGATGTTTAGCTTGAGTTGGAGCTAATATGACGCAACGAAATGGATCCGAGAAGGGTTTGATGTACTCCTAAGAATATAAACTCTCCTCCGTTGTCTAAAATTCTAACAAGAGGGTCGACATCGGCCCACACGGTTCGATTTTTACGTGAAAACGGCTCAACCAGGAAGTGATCGCGCCCCCCCTCCCCACCGGTCAGAGTCAGACGCGAGTCTCTGTGTCCCTCAGGGAACCCCGCCGGTGCGATCTTGCCACAGCTGCTACGGAAAAGCCACGGGAACTTTTAAAATGAAGCTTCTTAGACCGCACGAAGCGTGCTTGTTAGCCGCAGTGCTGGTTATTAGTGTTACACAAGCACAAGGTAAGACTGATCTGTTCGAACAGAAGAACATGCTTATGTAATCTGCCTCAAAGTCAAAATTAGCTACAATGTAGAAACTAGAATACCAGATGATCCAGACTGTCAGTTCTTATTGTTCGTAGATAACTGTATGCCACTCCTAACATCAAGAACAAGTGGCATGAGTATGTACATGTGCACACAGGTCTTGACATAACATAATTTGTAAGCTGAAAATTCCTTTACTAAATACCTTTCAAAACAATATTCTGCATAAAGCTATTTTTAACCGACCTCTAACCTCCTTGATATAACTGAAAGCAAAGGACATGAGGTTAGTTGCTAAAGTTGTGTGTAACAAACAGTAACTTATTTTTAGACTTATGTACCTAAATAGTATGCCATGTTTGCAAATACGTGCTTACATATTCTGTAAAAAAAGAGGAGCTTTCTCACCTATATTTTGTCACATTTTTGTCTTACAGATATCATAGGAAGGGCCCAAGAGGCTGTAAATGATGACATGAATGTGAGTATGACATAAGCATTATCTGAGTTTTGTTGTTGATAAAAGAATCTGTAGCATGTATCTGTAGCAAGTTTCAATGACAAGGTACCTTCATCACAACTAACTTTCACTTAGCGATGTATCCAAGTTATTATATACTTTCAGTTTTAAGCCCAGAAAATTGACAATGAACAGCATTCTTCAGTACAGTTTAAAGCTTTAGACAGGTTATTTCAATACTTAAAAAAGCTTTTGACTAGACATTGGTACTTTTCATTCTTTTTGGAGATACACAACATACTGAAGATTACACAAGATGACTAGCACTAGTACTTATTAATTAGTAGTAGTGACTTTTGGTTTGTCCATAGTTTCAACTGTCTTTCTACTTATGGGGATCTGCAATTTCCATTTATGTCTATCATGCATTTACTTCTCTGTAGTCTGTAGATTACATTTCAAGGTATCAACCTCTCATGGCTTACTTATAGATATACTCTGAGACTCTGACATACTTTTTATAACATTAGATTCATGTGATATAACATAATTCATGTAATATACTAATTTCCTTGAATTCCATAGAATTCCGGCCAATACTGTTTTCCCATTGACTAACTTCAGTCGCAAGCTTAATGTCAAGCACACCACCTTTATACTGACTTGATAAATCCATCTTTTTACCTTTACTAGTATGTCAAACTTCTCTAGTCATAAGACTACAGTCAAACCTGTGCAAATGACCACTCCTACATAAGGACCATATGGCCAATATGACCACTTTTTGGTGCTCCTTTACTATAATGGGAATAATTTTTCCCATTAACCCAAGCATTAAAAATCCTGTCTATAGTGACCACCTATCTACATGACCAGATTTAATCGGTCCCCTGAGTGGTCTTGTTCAGTTTTGACTGTAGTTTGTACTTTCTATACATAGTCCACAGTAACTGGTGGTGGCCAAACTAAGTGCTCTATGACTCAGTATGAGAGTACCATACATGTATGTCACCAGATGTACTCTTAGTTGTGCGCTGTGAAGAAAACTCATTTATTTATGTATATGAGCTTGTAGTGAATTAAGTCTCATAAGAAGACGTTGTTACATACTACTTATTAGCCTGTTGTGTCAAAACCAAATGCCATGCCATTGTATGGTATGAAATACTTCTAACACAGCGTGCATATCTCCTGTGCTTTGTGTAGTCAAAAGGAAAGTAAAGAACAGAGTACAGCTGTGAAACATAGACCGGTTATTAATCTGTGGTTACAATCATGGTCATCAGGGTAACCAACAGCAGCAAGATAACGCGCAGGAGGACCCGCCGGCGGAGATGCCCCGACCTCGGCTGACCCCTGAGGAGGAGCGGCAGTTCAGGGAGCTCCAGAGGCAGCACTACGAGGAAGAGCAGGACAGATACATCCAGACACGCCACGCGATGCGCGACTCTGCCACACAGAGACAGGCCCAGGCCATGCAGCAGCAGAGGGAGGCTGAGGAGAGAACTGAGGGGAGCTCTGTAGATGGAGGGGAGGGGGGAGAGGAAAGTGCTCCGGGCCCAGAGATAGGTAGATCACAGGAGTACTATAGGAAGGGTATAGAGGTGCCCATGCCCCAGTATAACCCAGTCCCCTCCACCACACCTATGCCTCCACATCAGGAAGATTTCTTTGGTTCTCAGACTGAACAGGAAGATGCAGAACAGCCAGATGATCCCCACCTGCTGGAGCAGCCCCCCACACCCCCGACCCCCCTGGAGGAGCCCCCCACACCCCCGACCCCCCTGGAGGAGCCCCCCACACCCCCGACCCCCCTGGAGGAGCCCCCCACCACCGGGGAGCCAGCCATGGCATCCCAGGAGGAAGTGGAAGAAGAAATGACAGAGGAGAGGAGGGAACAGTTGGAGAAGGAGAAGGAGGGTGGGCTGCATATGATTTCATATTTAGATGTATTACTTGCATTCAACCCACATCATATTAAAGATAAAAAAATATATAGTAATATTTTCTTTGTGCATGCTTCAATCAAATATAATATTGATGATTTTATGTGTTTTCTGTAGACTGGGCCCGTTGAAAAAGCAATTAGACAGTTGAATGGGAAATCAATACATAAATAGATGAATATCATGAACATTCTTTTATTTAGTCATATAGAACTATAGGTGTCTAATGGGGTAGAGGGAATGCTAAATCTTGTCCATTTTGGGTGTATTTTCAGCTGAAAGGCTATACAATGAAGGGATGGCCCTTAGAAACAGCACAAAGAAGTCAGACCAGAAAAGGTGAGTGCATGTGTAACTTTTCCTGTCATCTGTTAAATATCCCCCGGATTCTGTGGTATAGACCAATCCTGTAGTTATAGCCCCATCCACATTTTACCTAGAAATGTCCGTATTGTACATTTGTATGTCATTCTAGGTTTATTGCCAACACTTACATGTACATGCACTAATGTAGTAATGGCAGCAGTAAATGGCAGTTTTTATGATACTTCAGTGGAAAGACAGCAGGGCTTAAAGTACTTCATAATTGTTTTCTGCAATATATGTGACTGTGAGATGAAGCCTGCACCCCGGGGAAAATTTAAGATGTTTTTGTGCAATGTCTAAAATTTTGGTCAATTGCACGTTGGTTGAAGGTGTGTATTGTGAAGCTTGATAGAAATGTTATCTTTACTAGTCATGATAAAACAGTCTATGTTGTGCATTGTTCCTTGTGTAGTGCCTACACATTCTTCCTGGAAGCAGCTGAGCTGAACCACACAGAGTCGCGGGAGTTAGTCGGGTTCGCTCACCTGTACGGAGACTACCTGTTGCACAACGTCACCCGCGCACTGGAGATCCTACAGGACCTCGCCGACAAGGGATCCCCAAAGGCTCAGATGGTACAACACTGTCTCTTCATTGTTGTTTGCATATTTGCATGTCTTGTAAATCAGCTCATGACATAACACGCCCTCTGTGCATTTACAGTTGGAGTATTAACAATGTACTCAGTATGAAACACTTTTGTTTGCCCATATTAGGGATTAGGATTCATGTATGCAGCAGGTATTAGTACCAACTCAAGCCAAGCCAAGGTGAGTCAGCTTTGTCTGAACCTATGACAGTAAACTACTAGTAGTACATGTAGTAACTTAAACTACATGTACATTACTAAAAAGCTGCTGGAAACACCAACATCAAGTATTCAGTGAATGAGTTGATGTATTACTGTACTTTGTATCCCTGTTTATCAACTAAGGTGTGTGTTGTGTGTGGATTAAAAATGCCCTATGGTGTAACATAGGGCATTTTTACAGCCACATTTATGGTTGTATTTTATTAAATGTCTTGTACGTTACATTCTGTCTCCAGGCATTGGTCTACTACACCTTTGCTGCCCTTGGTGGGGATCCTCTAGCTCAGATGGCTCTAGTAAGTACCTCCATACTACTGTTTGATCTTTCAGATTATCTAGAAAATGTATACACAAAAGTCTGTCCCGCAAAATATCTTTCCAACGAATGCTTTTGTCAGTATGCGCAATGCAGTAGTGATTATATCATAACTGTGTCTTGTGAAGTGTTCTTAACCCCACTTTTGTTCTGCAGGGTTACCGGTACTGGTCAGGAATAGGCGTGGCCCAGAGCTGCGAGTCGGCCCTCACTTATTACAGGATGGTCTCCAACAAGGGTGAGTTTACTTACGAGTAGAGGACAGGGTTTCTGCTTTTACTAAAAGGAAGGCAATCTTCTTCATCTGCTTCTGTCATCAAAATTCTGTAATTCAGCTTGAGACAGGACCATTTGGTAAAGGGAATTTATCAAAGTATGATTTGGCACACATTTCCATGTTGTCTTACTCTAGATGGACAGACATTTAGTATGATAACTGTAAAAAAAGAGGTTTTTAAATTACTATGTTCTTGTTTAATGTAAACTTTCTTCACAGTCTTTAAATCATTAGATGGATCTCACATAAATTTGATCAGTCCACAACAGCCTCAATTATGACAGTTTCAGTGAACGTTAACGTCCTCCCTGCTGCGTAACCCTGTAAGCAATACAAAGTAGGGAGAAGGTCAACGAATGATTCATCCCCATGCAGTTGCGGAGGAAGTTTCTGTGTCGGGTGGCGCGGCGGTCCAGCGAGTGCGGCTGCATGATGAGGTGGAGAATCCCGGAGGAAACAGCGCCATGTTGGACGACGACCTGATCCAGTATTACCAGTTCCTGGCAGACAAGGGGGATGTCCAGGCCCAGGTACAGTGAATACTGTAAATCATGAAATGTTTGCAGTGGTTTTATTTTCACCGTGACCTCCCCACCACATATTTGTGACACAACAAATAGTATGCATTTCCAATGTGTTACTACCGTACTACTGAACATTTACCCTTCTACTACGAAATCAAGTCCCAGGAAATTAAACAAATTTACAGTGGTTTCATCAGATTGGTCAATCAATACATGAGCCAAAATTTAATGATTATTTCTACATGTACCTAGGGAAAATAAGTTCAGATCCTATACTTGTACTTCAACACAAAAGAATGGAACACGGAATACAGAATTAGTGATTCATGTATAACTTTGTGTAGTATGTTTGATATGTTCTTCAGGTTGGGAATGTTTGTAATTTTTGTGCGTTTTTTCTTGTGCAGGTTGGCTTGGGCCAGCTGAACTACCAGGGTGGGAGGGGGGTGGAGCAGAACTACCAGCGGGCACTCGACTACTTCCAGCAGGCTGCAGCTGCAGGCAACGCCAATGCCATGGCCTTCCTCGGCAAGGTAAATAGTTGAGACATCAATGGAGCAGCCTCACAGAGGATTTTTTTTCGATTCAACAATGCCATCACTATGGCCTCCCTGGGTAAGGTTGAGACTTAGGATATCACCAAGCTGTCAGAATACTGCCTTAGCCTTGAATGTCACCTTAGGAATGAATATGGTGTATCTGCATGCTGTATCTTATACATAATTTTTATGTACGCAAGACATCTTTATGCAGTTCAATGCTTTCCATTCTGAATTCTCCAGATGCACTCAGAAGGTGCAGGTGATGCAGTGAAGCCTGACAACAACACGGCGTTCCAGTACTTTAAGAAAGCGGCTGAGCAGGGGAACCCGGTGGGTCAGAGTGGGCTGGGGCTGATGTACATGTACGGGAAGGGGGTGGAGCAAGACTACAGCAAGGCCTTCAAGTACTTCTCACAGGCAGCCGAGCAGGGATGGGTGGACGGACAGCTGCAGCTGGGCATCATGTACTACAGTAAGTACAACATTGTACACACACACACACACACACACACGCACGCACACACACACACGCACATGCACGCACACACACACACACACACACACTAAACAGCGGCAGTTGTCAAGAAAGCTGCTAGGAGGCCAAGATTTTTGAAAGGTCTTCCTGAGTCCCGAAGCTATGGTACCTACAACGAAAAAAAACATGACAATAGCATGTATAGAATTGGTTGAATGAATTGTACTTTGCCCATTCCAGGTGGCCTAGGTGTGCGGCGTGACTACAAGATGGCCATCAAGTACTTCAACCTGGCCTCGCAGTCAGGACACGTGCTTGCCTTCTACAACCTGGCACAGATGCATGCCACCGGCACCGGCATGATGCGGTCATGCCACACAGCAGTCGAGGTGAGTACTGCAGGTTCCTCTGTCAATCTTGAAGAAATAGTCTATACCAGTATGTTGCAGTGACCATGTTGGAATGTGTGAAGTGTTTTTTTCCTTGCTTTGGAACACAGTTTGTGTAATACTGGCGACAGCATAATCATATATCTTTTTCTTCCTGATTGGATGAGTGTTGTCTCTTTTTTGAGACCATGCAGGAGCTCCCTAGTTTGGGGTCTTTTAGTGTCTGAAACATCTTTGCCATCTACAAAGTATGAGGCTTACAGAAGCAATAAGTTCAGATACAATTTAGCCCTACAGATGGAAAGCAAATTGGTATATGAGGTATGCAAGTCCAAACCTGTTAGGCTTTAAAAACCTGTTGGAAAGTTTGACAATTTCTCTTTCCCGTTCAGCTGTTCAAGAATGTTGCAGAACGGGGCCGCTGGTCGGAGCTGATGATGGAGGCCCACAACCAGTACAAGGACGGGAACAGCAACTCTGCACTGGTGATGTACACCCTGCTGGCCGAGCTGGGCTACGAGGTTGCACAGAGCAACGTCGCCTTCATACTGGATCAGGGATGTGAGTGTCAGGGTTAGGGTCAGGGTAGGAGTCAAGGGTTAGAGTGATGTACACACTTCTCACCGGATACAAGGATGCACGGAGCAATATGGCCTCCATACAGAACCAGGGATGTATCAGGCTGAGGTTTCAGTGTAAGAAACTGCAATGCAATGGCAGCTAGTCAAGTTACATGCAAAGACATGTCAATTACCCCCAAACGTTATTTGAAACTATGTGTGAGGAGTTCCATTTTGTGTCAAATTGATTCTGGGTTGACGATGCAGTTCTGGTTGTTTCTGGCTCTTTTCTGGGCTGGAGAAAGGTGACGGTTAGTGGTTGATGTATAAACAAGAACACCAGGCTAAGATATAGCAGAGGAGGATCGAGTTTGCTCATCACTTTGACATAAGTAGGAACACCAAACACGTGTTGACTTTTCACCCTTGACCTTTGCAGCGAGAACCCATGTGGTTGGTCAGGAGGAGGTGTATCCCAGGGCGCTGCTTCACTGGGGTCGCGCTGCAGCTCAAGGTCAGTCCGATCTTCTGACCCCACTTAATTTAAGAGCAGTAATATGTTCATTACAAATTCTTGCCCTCAAGCTAATTGCAAGTACTGTGGTAATGGCCAAATACTGTGTACAGTGGTGATCAAGGGGAAATGAGAAAATGGGCAATCGTGTGAAATGGGGACCTGGACAAGAAAGTTGGTGCAAAAAGGTAGAAATACAGTCAAACCTGTACAAGTAACCACCTCTGCATAAGGATCACCTGGCCATTGTGACCATTTTTTGGTGGTCCCTCAGATAATTTTTCCCATTGGCACAAGCAATAAGGACCCTGTCTATAGTGACCACCTATCCACATAGACCAGATTTTGTTGGTCCCCTGAGTGGTCTTCTTGGGCAGGTTTGACTGTACAGAAGGTGTTTTTCTCTCTAGAGGTATTCAGCTCAGGCTCAAATATCCTGTAATGAATATGGTGCTGACTGTTCAGAATGATGTATGAAAGTGGTCCTGGCTATTCACATCTGCATGTTTTCCCACAGGTTACACAGTGGCGCGTGTGAAGCTCGGAGACTACCACTACTATGGTTATGGGACAGAAGTGGACTATGAAATCGCAGCCACCCACTACAGGCTGGCATCTGAGCAGCAGCACAATGCCCAGGCCATGTTCAACCTGGGCTACATGCACGAGAATGGGCTCGGCATGAAGAAGGTCTGTTTGTTTGAGGCTATGTTTATTCATAAGATATTCCCTTTGGCCCGCTGGCCGCTTTTCATTGAGGTAATGAGGGAAGAGGTCAGTGTCAGACAAATATAACAAGATACAGGTTACATGATTGAAGTCCTAGAAAATCCATAAACATATAGTCTTAATAAATCCATGTCTTCTTTCCCCTCCTTTTGTGAAATTTGGTTCCTGCAAACTTAAAAATCAATTAACAGTAAACAGGACTAGATTGAAACTGCCAGAAATGTTCTCTTACATAAACTATTGTGTGGGCTTTGTTGTAGAAATGAAAGTGCAACAAAAGAATATCACCAAGATTTGTTTCATATAACGGGTAACACTCCAGTTTTGTACAAATGGGGACAAGCTGCGTAAAATCAGACTAAAAGGTTTGATCCATTCATACTTGGATGGACCCCTACTCTTTTCGATAAGGGTGGTGGCATCTTTAAGGTACTCGAGTTGTGGCTATCCCCAAACATGGGACCTCTGAATCCAGAGCCTTTAGGTTCTAAGTCTACAACCCTAACTAGAAGACCACCTTGCCACCTTAGAAAACCTTGCCACCTACATGTATGTTCTATTTGTAGGACATCCACCTCGCAAAGCGCTTCTACGACATGGCTGCAGAGACTAGTGCAGACGCCCAGGTGCCTGTGAGCCTGGCTCTGATGAAACTGGGGGTTCTCTATGGAATGGAGTACCTGGAGCAAACTGGACAGGTTAGTTAACATAAACTGTCACTAACTAATGTTAACTATCAGTAATTGATGTAAACTATCACTAACCAATACTGATGAAACTGGGGTGCTGTATGGAATATAGTATCTGTAGCATGCTGTCCAGTTATCTTAACCTAGCAATAATTATGTTTACCGAAGGAAAACATATTGTTTTTGCTACGTTTCTTCTTCCTCTTCTCCAAACAGTGACCTCTGACCTGGTCAATGACCTGAAGCAGACTGTCTGTTACCATGGTAACTGGTGTTGGGTTACATCATGTTGTAATTTTATAGCAGGAGGGATTTAGACTCCTGTCTGACCACATATATGAATGTGTTGGAGCAAGGAGGTTAACCTCCTTGGTTTGAGTAAGAATTAACAGAGCAGACCATATGCAAAGATAAACATTATACATTTGCTTTGCAAATGTTACCTTTCTAGTTAATACTCTCAATCATTAATTACTGGTAACACTAATTAACCCTGATTGTACTACAAAATGCATCAACTGGGAGAGCCAATGCTGTTGTGACCTGTTTTGTGTGGGGACACCCCTAATCCCCTATGTACCAACAGCCCTATGTACTGACACCCCTATGTGCTGACACCCTTATGTTCTGACACCCCTATGTTCCAACATAGGGTTAGGGTTGTCAGAACGTAGGTTGAGTTGCTGGACACAAAGGGTTGTCGGAACATTGTGGTGTAACCAATTTGTCTTCCCTTCTTACAGAATGGCCAGCTGTGGACGGTGGACCTGGAGACGTACTTTGGCCCAGAGTGGGACATCTGGCTGTGCACCCTGCTGGCCTTACTGTTGGGCCTGGTGGTGCTGTACCGCAGGACCCAGAGATGAGATATAGTACACATGAAGGGGGGAGGGGGGCAAGGAGTGGTCTTACATTTGACTGTGTGCACAGTCCTTGTTTTAAAAACTGCAGGAACAAAATTTTTGCATCTACTAGACTTACTCTTATAGGTAGGTAGTGGGTGCTCTAAGTATATAAATTCAGACCAACATCACTTACATAGAAGGAAGAGCACCTGTGAGATCAAACCCTACAAGCCCCAAAGACTATGTGTAGTACTTGTTCCTTCTGAAATCAACAGATTTTGTAGAAATGCTAGGCATTATTAAGATTTTAAACTCACAGGGAACAAGTAATCTTGAACTCTTTCGTGAAGTGACTGTTTCTTCTTGGGGGGAGTAATTAACTTATTGAGGACTATGTGTAGTTTCAGAACATTTATAGGTAATTACATGTAGTATCATTGGTGTAGTCAGGTTGGGCCACAGAACAAGTCTGTGTAGGACAAAATTACCATTGCAGATACAAGACTGAGACTGTGCAGGGATGGGGGGGGGGGGCAAAAATATTTCCTGGTGCACTATGTCCTTCAGTTTTCTTTTGATATCTATGATATATGAGTAACTGTTTCCTTCATGATTACCCGCCACCACATCCGTTTGTACATGTATCTTTGGTGATTTTGGGGGTAACAGCTACTCTTGAAGTTCAACAGATTGACAGCCAATAACTCTTACAGGTTGTCACTACAGGGGTGGCTTGCTGGGTCACTATGGATGTCAGTCATCATAGCTTTGCCTTGTATTGAATGGAATATTGTATGTCATCTGTTAAACACATCATGAAGGCAACTACATGTATTTGCCATTGCAGGGGGAGTCATGATTATAATTGGTATTTCTTCTTTGAACTTATCTGAACCCTAAGAGAAGCTAGGATGAAAGGGTTGATGCTTTCTTTCTGAAGTGTAAAAAAAAGCATGTTTTTGTGAAGTGTAAAAAAAGCATGTTTTTGTGTTAGAATGTTTTCATCCTTGTTGGAAAACATTTCTTTTCAAACAAAAAGAGTTGTGATGGTATTGAACTACACATGCTGATATCTTCATGACTTGATGTCATTAGTGCAATGATGTGTACCTGAGGAGTAAATCATAATTGTGCAGTCACCGCCATGTGTGAAAACAAGCTAGGCAGAAATGCAGAAATGTATAAAGGATCCATAGATTGCTGAAGGATAATGTAAATGGACTTATTGACTCTACAGCCAAGGGAAAAGTAAGACATACTGAGGAGTATGTATGTACCTGCTTGTTGTATCCATATTGCCTTGTGTAAAATTCTATCAGAAGTTTATCCTTTCCTCCTGTTTATAACTGTCAGCTGGTGTGATCTGATAGCGATGCTGCATGTCCCATAGCTAGGTCATGGCTGCAGCCAAGAGCACAATCCTACAAACCCTGGCCACTGTAAATCTAAAAAAGGCATTGGGAATTTGAAAAATGTAAGTTCAAAATCATCTCTTGTACTTTAAAAGTTACGACAGAGACAAAGACACCATAACTTAGATACAGTCAAATAGGTACAAGTGATCACTTCTACATAAGGACGACATTGCCAATGTGACCACTTTTTGGTGGTCACTTAGACATGTTAGATAACTTTTCCAGCATTAAGAATCCTGTGTACAGTGGCCATCTGTTCGCATAGACCAGATTTTATTGGTCCCCTGAGTGGTCTCCTTGGGCAGTTTTGACTCTAGATGTAAGCTCTTTCAATTCATATGTGAAACTTTGCTGCACAATTAGCAACAGGTTGAAATACAAGATTGTAAGTTAAGTAGAGTTTTCGAATTCCCAGTGTCTTTCCAGCCTCAGAGTTACCTGTGTGCACGTGGTAAGTGGGACTAGAGGACTACATGTAGTACCTGCTTGTTTTGGGGAGAAGCTCTGTACAGATGATTTGTTGTTGCTCCTGTATATCTGTATAAAGAGGACTGTTTCTGACATCAAACTGGATCTTGCCGTCATTTTTCTTTTAAACATCCCGCACTTCTAATTCCCCTTTTCTGAATTTCTTTCTGTTTTGACAGTGTAAGATAGTTCCTACGTTTCGTGCTCTACAGAAGAAGGAGCTTTACAAACGTCTTCTAGTATCGGGGAATTAGTGTTAACGAGTTTCGTGAAAGTCATGCCAAAAACGGGGGCCGTTACAGACTTCCAACCACCTTTGACCCAGTACACGTCACACTTCCGGAAAGTGACGTGTACTGAGCAATCGGGTCCTCGGTTATCCTGAAGAAGATATCTGATAAGGAGGCTGACAAGTGGGAAATTTAGTGTGTCCCAATCCTTGTGTTGGAGTGTATAATGTCATTGGTTGGAGTATAAGTTAATTAAACCGTTGTCCATAACGAGTTTCGAAATCTGCTGTTCCATGATAGATTAGCTGCCAATTGTCCTAGGACCTGATGTTGATACTACCGTATCTGGTAAACCTGTAGAAATCGGACTAAAAGGAACAAAGCACAGTCAATGACATCACTTCCATATAAAAAGTCAATCTGGGAAAAGCCTGCTGTGAATACAGAACAAGCGTGAACAAAGGGAGTTCGTTGGGCGATTGAGTGTCACTCGCCAGTACACTGTAGTGTTCCTGTGTTTGTTCACGGTTGGCCATTGCCAGTAACCTTCCTGTGTGTGGACGGCGGCGTCATGGCGGTTTACCCGATACTAACACTTCTGATTAGCGTCTACGTCGTCTTTAGTCGGGCCAGGTTAGCGGAGGGGCGCAGCTTCCACGTTTCCGTGTCTGAAAATGCTACAGTCGGGACAGAGGTTGTGGGTGAGCAACAATGGCTGGCTATGCAGAAAGCGGAACTTCCGTGTGCGAAAGCGGATGACGATCCGTACGACAGGTTCCTTCTGACTAAGGATTGCGCCCTTGTGGTCGCCAACCCCCTGGACTGGTCAGTACAGTCGGAATATACCATCAAGATTCTCGTCGGGCGTCGACGAGAAGTCACGAGTGTGTCGATACAGGTTACCGACGTCTCCGGCTATCCTCCCGTGTATAACGAGACGTGTGAAACTCCGGTTAACCCCTCAGGTGAGGACACTGGAGAATTTCTCTTCAGATTTGACCTAAGCGCGGAAGCCGAGACAGATGCTGGAGACGTGTTTTCGGCTAGAGGGACAATAAGCAAGCCCCTTGACAGGTGGACAAGTCTGACGCCATTGTTTGACGCAGAAAACGGTAATTGCCAGATTCAGCAGACATGGTTAGTACATTCCTCGAATGATGTAGTAACTGCAGACCAACTGTGGTTCGGTAACTTC
This sequence comes from Branchiostoma floridae x Branchiostoma japonicum, assembly GCA_013266295.2. Lineage (NCBI taxonomy): Eukaryota > Metazoa > Chordata > Leptocardii > Amphioxiformes > Branchiostomatidae > Branchiostoma > Branchiostoma floridae x Branchiostoma japonicum. The sequence continues at coordinate 22,435,151 of CM023840.1, forward strand.
CGTAACTTATCTTGTCGTTCAGACGTCAGTAGCCCCGAACTAGTTATCCACCTGTCACAGGGTACACCAGTGGGCCATTCGGTTTGGAGTCCAGACTTTGTCTACATTTATACTTTGACATTCCCAGCAAAGAACACAGTACGTTTTGTCTGCAAAGTTACGCCGTTTGCAAAAGCATTCAGAATAAACAGCCCCCCAAACCCGACAAGACTTGTAAACGTGCAGTCGTTAGACATAGAAGTCCAGCCACAGGGCTGTCCTGTTGAGAAATACGGCTTACTCTGTGATAAAACCTGTATCTGTAAGAACGGCGGCCGCTGTCACGGGTTTAATGGGGCATGTAAATGTCAGCACGGCTGGCAAGGTGTAGCCTGTGACATTCCTAAACCTGACATCGCCGTAACAACGACACCTAGCGATTCGTGGGGCATCTATATTTCCACCAACGTGACGTTTCACTGCCGTTCGCACCACATTGATGTCAAATCTTTGTCGTTGCGGTTTCCAAATACATCTGAGATCATGAGTAAAGGTGTCAATCAACTAGACATAATGGTTTTCAAGGCACAGTTACACGACGAAGGTCGCTATACGTGTCAGGCCAGAGACAGAGGCGGAAAGGTCTTCAATACAACAATTGTGTTACACGTCAACTGCCCACCGAATAGAAAAGGCAAACTCTGTGATGAAGAGTGCAACTGCCTACAAGGTGCCAGCTGTGACCGGTGGGCTGGTTGTGTCTGTCCGCCGGGATGGACGGGCACCAGTTGTCAGACACAGTGTCCGGAGGGCACGTACGGTAAAGACTGTAAAAATACCTGTAGCTGCCAACATGGGGCGAGCTGTAGCCCTAACGACGGCAGGTGTAACTGCACGGCCGGCTGGTACGGATCGAACTGCGGCGGACTCTGTCCCAAAAGCAGATACGGTTGGCGGTGCCGGCAGGTTTGCAGCTGTAAGAACAACGCCACCTGTCACCACGTGGACGGCAGCTGTGCGTGTGTGCCACCGTGGGGAGGGAGGAACTGTAACAAACTTCACGTCACTCACGCTACATCGCTGATCGAAATCCTTGTTCCTCTGGGCGCCATACTGCTAGTTGTTACCGTAGTACTAATTGTGCTCTACAAGATTGGCTGTTTCGTCAAAAACGACGATCACGAAGCCGAAGTTCTGTGTGAGCTCAGACGTGTGGAGGAGGACCTAGCACAGAGCCTGCAGCCGGGCTGGCTCGGACGTTGGGAGAAGAAGATCCGCCATCTTATTCCTGGTCCTCTGATAGGGGAAGGAATGTTTGGGCAAGTCAGAAGGGCAAAACTGCGCACATCCGAGGGAGAGCTCGCCGTTGCCGCAAAGACAGTTCGCGTGGAAGACCCACAGTCCTACCGAGACTTCTACAGAGAAGCGGCCATACTGGTAACTGTGCACCACGAACAGAAAGGCGATCGCCGTGAGTCCAATATTGTTCGACTTGTGGGGCTCATCACCAAGTCTGCGGAGAAGTACATTCTTCTGGAATATGCCCCAAAGGGTGATCTGCTCGGTTTCTTGCGGGGGATAAGGAACGTCGATCAGGAAACCGTACTTGGAAATCTTCTTGGATACGCAGTCCACATATCACGAGCTCTTCAAGAACTGGACCGCTTGAGAATCGCCCATCGTGACGTGGCCGCTCGCAACGTCCTGATCACTGGCGATGACGTAGCCAAGTTGGCTGACTTTGGCTTGGCCAGAGATGTCTACGTCACCACTCAGTATGTCCGATGCAACCGTCCAGGCCTTGACGAACTCCTTCCGCTGAAGTGGATGGCGCTGGAGTCCATCGAGACCGGCGAGTACACCAGTCAGAGTGACGTCTGGTCCTTCGGCGTGCTGCTGTGGGAGATCGCCACGCTGGGAAAAGATCCGTGCTACGATGGCAGGATTCAGCTGAGCTTTCTTCAGATGGTAGGGATCCTGAGGCAAGGAATACGGATGACGAGGCCGCCGGGATGTCCAGAGGACCTGTACCGACTGATGAGGGCGTGTTGGCGCGACGTTCCTGCTACAAGACCGACTCCAGATGGGATAGAGAAGAGGCTGCTGCAACTACTTCAACATGACGTCATTGAAATGGAGACTGCGTTGTAGACATTAGTATTCTAGATCTGGAAATGTGAGATAATCATGGAGACGATCCGTGCACTTATTTCGAAGCTATCGTGTACCTTCCCTTAATCAGGGGTGCCCATACAATTATTTCGTACAACTTTTCTGGAATTCATACGCAGATATCATGTCATTGTGTTAGCCCATGATACTGTACTATTTATTGCTCACTTGCTTTCTTCGCTGATCTGTATCTGTATATATAGCCGGTACAACCGCCCTTCAGCGTAACACACCAGCTAGTTATCTTGAAAGTTCATCTGTGTTGGTAGAAGTCATTATGACACGAGTTTAAACTGTAATTTCCAACACAAGAAATTGACCTTGAAAATTTCCTTGACAAAGACTGGAGTTGTACAGTCGAAAATTTGGGTAAGTCCAATTTCTTGTATTGAAATTACAGTTTAAACTCGTGTCATAACACCAGCTAGTTGTTTGGTTGGTTTATGTATTGATTGATTGAGCCAGCCATCAATCGATCGATTGATTGATTGATTGATTGATTGATGTCACAGATGTGGAGGGTGGCAGACCGGGCAGCACTGTCCGGGGACGCTGACGGGGACGGGGCAGGGCGGGGGCGGGCAGTCCTGGGTAACACACACGGGGTTCTGTCCGGCGACAGGACACGCGCACCACGTACAGTCGTCCACCTGTCGGTACAACAAAACAAGAATCGGCGATTCAGACTTCCGAGAAATATTTTGGGTTTTCCTAAAATTATTGGAACAATAAAGGAGCTTATATGACGTACTTTAATTGGGATTAGGACAGAAACTGCAGTGTTGGAGGGTCGCTCATACAATCCTCAGCTTTCTGAATGTCCCCATATGTCGACTAGTACTTCTAATTCCTGCTGAATCTTGGTCAGCAGGAACAGTTGTAGAAATGGTGCAAGTGGGGTGAATAGTTTGCCGGCGGTTGCTAATGTGGCCAGCTAACTCGTTATTATTCGTTAACCCAATTCAAAAATACATGTCCATTTACAAACAGGGTAACGTTATAGTTTTAAAGGGAAAGATACACATGGTAGATTTACAATCATTATGGTATATATGACTGACCACTCTCATGCTTCTGAACGTTTGTGCCGAGTTAATTTCCCGGACGACATTCAGAAACGGCACTTGAGCAGTGACCTTGGGACTCACCTTACATTCCACGCCAACAGGGATGGTGACGTCACCGTACTGACAGCCTTCTACGTCAGTGACGTGATCACAGTATGGGACCAAGCCAACGATAGGCACCGGTTGGACGCCCTTTTCTTGCGGCTTTGCTGAACAAAAGGTGCCGATTCAAAAGGGTACAATATGTAGTTAATTGAGTCTCTGGGTCAACAATTTCGTTGGAGGGTGTCAAGATTAAGGATACCGAAATTCCAGTGAGTCTAATCTTTTTAGTTGGAGAACAGTTTAATTATTGATCTATTCCACAATGTAATTTAACATTTTACTAGTACATGTATCATGAAAGTTCATCTGCGTTGTTAATAACATGTACTAGTAATATGTAGTTAGAACATATATCTCCAAAGCCTCGACTTTGAGCATGCTTCTGAAAATGCGTTTCAGAGGGTTTGTAATTAAGATGTCAGATCTAAAATTCTATGGCCTTGTCAGCGGTCGACCAACAAAAATGCTAGGGTCGACAGGTTTTTTGCTAAGGTCGACGGGATTTTGCTAAGCTTAAGATCGGATGGGAAACCGTAAACAACATTTTTGTTCCCAAGCCTTACCTCCGTTCCGTGGATCCGGCGCGTCCTGTGACCTCTGGCACGTCCCCAACACTAAGTGCGTGCACGTCAGGTCGCTAGCACATCTGGCACGGGGTCGAGAGCGACAAATCTATATATATATATATATATATATATATATAACGGCACTTGTTTCTTCAAACAAACAGAAAATTACCCTATACAGGAGCCAAAGTCGGCAGGACAAGGGATACAACTGAGTAATGAAACGTGTCGAGTAAAGAACGAACGAAATTAAGAAAGAAAGGAAGGAAGGAAGAAAGAAAGAAAGAAAGAAAGAAATTGAGAGAGAGAGAAACAGGCTGACAAACACAAAGACCGACAGACATGACCTACCCCGGCAAGCTCGTTGCGAGCCCGCATGCCTCCCCCTCCAGCGGGCGGCACACCGGGCAGCCACATGCGTCACTGCCCAGCTCACAGCCGGTCGGCTGGCCGGGACACTTCGGCTCCCCGGATATGGGGTCCCAGAGGCAGGCACTGGACAGCGAGGCGGACCGTCCAGCCGCCAACAGGAGGAAAAACAGACAAGTGACTGCCATATTGTCTTACTGCGTGTTCTGAAGGTACGGAAGTTGGGCTTAGGAACAGGTGTCTGTAGGCTCTGGTGAGTGGGAGGGGCTTTGTTCACGGAAGCCGGAAGAAAGGGTCATGAAGGAGAAGGTTTTTGTGTTGTTTTCTTCAGCAGATCGATATACATGTAGTACTATTGAAAATATGTTGAGCAAGAACAGAAGAAAATTGTTAAGGCGTAATGTGAGGTATCAGTTTTGTGAGTGATCTTTTTGATGAAGGTTTGTAGAAACAAAAATCACTGTGACAGAGAAAAGACGAGGTGAGCGATAACTTCTGATGGAGACCAAACTTTATTTGGGGAAACTCAAACATCCATCGTTCTTGTTCCCGTTAGACCACCTCGTTCCCAGACTGATGTAGCTGAAAAAGTATGAAAAATCGAGAAATTTAAAGCCACAGCAAAAATAAAAAAATAAAAATTCTCCGAATGGGTTATTCTTGCCTAAGCACAACAGACACTATTTATCTAATACATGTAAATATCTATTTATCTAATCCTTATTTCTGATCTTTGGAAACATGCCGTTAGAGCGTTACGAGTTGCCCATTTTTCTATTTGGCATTTAGTTTTTGTTGTGACATACCATTTCTTTAGTTTTCCTTTCGTTCAATAAACATAAGAAAAGAGCACGTGAGCGCTCACTTGTAGCCATCAAATGTGCTTTGGAAGTAAACATGCCAAAATGAGCAGTTTTCGTAGCCTCACATAGGCGCGATCCCGTGATGCTGTACCTTGATCTAGCCGTCCATCAGGTCATGCCAGGGCCAGAGAATGTCGACCTGGTTGCAGACAGGACAGCACTGTCCCGGAACGTGCTGAGGGTTGTGACAGGGTGGGTGTGCGCAGTCCTGGATCGCGCACATAGGCCTCTGTCCTGCAGTTGCGCAATAGCACCACGTGCAGTCATCCGGCTGTAGGGTGGAGACAATGACGTCAAAACGTCAGTCACCTTAGAATTGGGACCCTTAACGAATTTTTATTAAGGAAAATATCTTTACATCCATGCGTTATGGCTTCACAAACGTTCTCCTACACCAGGACCTTCACTGAACCCGTGTTTCAGGAGATCCACACCTCGAGCAAGTTAAAGATCCCTTGCAATCCGTTGTTACGCAGGTTGTACCTACTGTTCAAAACTGGCGTGTTACGCCTAAAGGCGGTTTACGGTTATGAGAAACAAAGAAAGACCATGGAAATCCTAACCCTAACCTGGTGATTTGACCCCACGGGGATGGTGATGTCTCCGTACTGACAGCCGTCAGGACAGACAGGGCAGCACTGTCCCGGGACGTGCTCGGGGTTGGAGCAGGAAGGCGCCGGGCAGCTCTGGGCCAGGCATATCGGGTCCTCTCCAGCCGCTAGACACTCGCACCAAGTACAGGCGTCCGGCTGTTGGTCATAACACACACCGGCCAGTTTAGATTGAAAAACAGGCCGATATCTATATAAAATACAAGTATTTGGATGACATCCACGGGTACATCAATTTTCGTCCGTTTCCAATAAAAAAAGAAAAGTTTACGACCATATACTGTTTCTTTCGGTAAACATGGCGTTACTTGTAGGATGTCAGAGTTCGAAAGGAAAAGAAGAAGATGCCAGAAGACGGGAACTTAGGCAGGGCTGGAATTACTACTTGAGTGACCTCATGTGAAGCTGTGACGTTACTCCCAGAATCGGGCAAAAATTTTGGGCTTTTAAGATGGTGATCTTGAAAGTTTGAAATGGCTGACAAATATCATTTCTCAAGGTCAATCAGCGCGTCAAACTAGTGTGCATATAACGTTGTTATAGTTACGAGCCGAAGAATGCAAGGCCTTCAAACTGGTGACCTTGACATTTGGAACATGGCCTGCAGTCAGAGTCCCAACCGGCTACTTGATATTGGTGTATCAACAGCCAACCGGACGGTATCAAAATGTGTACTCCTCCCGCTGATAACAAATGTTTATTAGTATTTGAAGAGTTCTGCTCCCCTGTGAAAGTTGACAGAAAGATATCAGACTGACCTGGTAAGTGGAACCCACAGCGATGATGACGTCACCGAACTGACATCCGTCCGTACCGGAAATGACGCCAGTCAGCTGATCACCAATCGCGTCCACGGCGTCACCAGCTTGGCGCTTTACTGGAGAATGTTACTTTTCTTATTATCGTTCTGCTAGCTGTTGTAAAGACGTTAGAAATGTGTGATCGGGGAAAGTTTCCCTAATTTTTTTTTTTACAAAGACAACCATACCATAATGTATGATGATAACAAGTCGAAATATAGGGCTGCTGGAACAACATGATGCCCTTAAAATTTTTGAGAAAAAAAAGAGATTAGTTTGAAGAATGTTGTATGGAATATTGATAGTTGCAGTATCATTCAAGCGCATGGTCCTGGCTAATGTATGCTGCAAGTATTTGATGCAAACATTGCTGACCTGCCATAGAGTTTAAGGTAAAATTAGTCTTTCCTCCACCACACGGCGTATAGAGTGGCCCCCATGTACGTACGTATGTCCTTTAAAAGTAGAGCATAATCTCCAAGCAGATCTTTCTAGGCAAAGTCGTATCCAACCGGCAAGACAGTATCCGATCGGCAAGACAGTATTGGCCACCAATTGGATACTGTCTTCCCGATATCGATTGGATACTGCCTTGCCGTTTGGATACGGCTTTGCGATATGCTTGGAGATTAATGTCAAGGTAGAATAAAGGCAAAAAGAAGCACACATGCAAACAAGCAAACAAACAAGTAAACAAACGGACCCTGTGGTCGGCAGGTTCCAGGCGCCCAGGGCATGAACACGCAGGGGTTGAGCAACTGCAGTACGGATCCGTCCGGCTGAACCACCTGCTGTACCGTGGCGTCACAATCCGGGTACTCGCACGTCAGGCCGCTGGCACACCTGGACGTTCGTGTACGTACCGGTGGAGAGGAAGGGACTTCATGGGCACGGTGAATGTACAGAAGTTTCTATAAGGCCCAGGGAAATGTGTTTCCGATTTCAGTCCTGAAAAAATAGAGTCTGGTAGCAGGTAGGGCCAGGGATTGTCTTTTTTTTATTTCGGCTGAAGCAATCCAACAAATACAGTTTAACAATGTAAAACTGAAATGAATGCATCAGGACCAGGGCTGTCTTCAGGACCCGTCCCTCCGTTTGCTTGTGGGGAAGGGACATATATTTCAGCCGATTTACTTTTGCTTCTGTAAATGCGTGACATTGTGTTTCAGAGGGTTTGAAATTCAGAAGTCAGATTAAAATGTTATGGCCTTGCCAGCGATCGACCTAAAAAGGGAGAGGGTTGGTGGGGTTTTTCTAGGATCGGTCGGAAAACCGGAAACACATATTTCCCCTGTGCCTAACGTCATCCTACAGTTGTACGGTTAGTAGATAACCGATCATTTCTTCCTCCCATAAAGATGAGGAGATCTTGAATAGATCAACGTTTTAAACTTTTATCAATGGCTCTATTCATGATGATAGAAACTTCTTGGCCGACGTCCAATTGCTAGTGAAAGGCCAATGATGAGGAAGGAGGATGAATGTACAGTACTGTGAAAGTAGGCTGCTCTATTCTAGAGAGTGTTTCTAGAAAGACTTGTTATTTGACAGTTGAAGATACAGTGTCCAACTGTTTGGTGAATGTTGTACTTATCGGATCACCAAACGCCACTACCTACCTACATATTCTCGGAAACGGGTAATTTTCCGATCAGCTTGTCCCGCCCAAGTATAGTGCATTTTTCCTTACAGAAAATATCCCTCACCCGGTGTGCCCGTTTCCACAACTCTCCCCCTCCAGACTGGCGCACACGTCACAGCAGCCGCACACGTCCCGCGTCAGCTCGCAGTCCGTGGGCGGCTCGGGGCAGGTGAAGTCCGCCTGCATGTGGCACGGACAGTAGAGCGACAGCGAGCGGGCGTACCCGGCCGCCAACAGGAGCAGGAACACACTCGGAGCCATGTTTCTTCTCGTACAACTAGACAGGTTGTGAGAGAGTAAGTAGTGAGAACGTTCGGGCTGTGAACAGGTGTGACCAGGTGAGTGACATAGGTGTTTGTTCTGTACGGAAGCCGGAGGTGAGACTGACGTACAGAGGAAGGCGTTAGCTATCCCAGGGTCGAGAGAGAGCGTTACTGTGAAGAAACGTTATGATTTATTAAAGTTTGATTTCGTAAAGACTGAACATAAGATGGAGGTACAGTTAAACAGGCATATCCAAGGTCCATTTGGCCATTGTGGCCAAGTGTTGGCGGTCCCCTGGATTACTTTCCCCATTGACCCAAGCATCAAGAATCCTGTCTAACTGTCTACATGACCATTTTCTTCAAGTCCATTGGGTGGTTAGACAGGTTTGAATATACTAGTTGTCTTTGAATGTATATGTATCATTCCCAATACAGGGTCAGGGCCGAACTGGTGCTGCACACCTTCTGTGTTTGGTTGTTTTGGCAGCCGTTCAACCAATGTGTCACTCAAGGGTTGTAATTAGCGACACCTCTCGACTTTTTATTTACTGATGATCTTAGCAGATCGCGTAGGTCGCCTGTTAGTTCGTCTGTCTGTTTCCCTGTGATAAACGATATGGCTTCAGTAGGTTTAGGTCATCTCCAAGGAGATCGGGAGGGAAATCGTTAGGCTTTCTTAGCTGCCCGTTTCTGTTACAAACTGACCTCACTAGGACAACTAGGATAACGTAACGATCTTGCCTCCCGATCTCCTTGGAGATGACCTGAACCTACTGAAGTCATATCGTTTAACACAGGGAAACAGACAGACGAACAAACAGGCAAACTGGCATAAGCGATCTGCTAAAATCATTATTGGACAAATTTCTCCACTTCAATATTCCTTTTATTTACGCAATTGCCAAGAAAATTATGTTATGACCATCGGGGAGCTAGGTGGCTTGCACTTCAAGACGTTAAAAAAATTGAGTCAAACTCCCCTCATCTGTTGGAGATTACACAACACGTACACACCAGACCATCTGAACACACAGACCTGGACACGGCCGGTTCTCTGTACAAACACTGAAGCCGCACAGACGTAAACACCTCCTGTCTCTCTCTCCGCCGTCTGAGCAGCGGTGATACTGCCAGGAATATGGAGGCCTTTAAACTGTACACGGGTTGGCTCTGCTTGATCCTCATCGGTAAGCTTGTTTGTTTTGCATAACCGGTAAACCGCCCTTCTGAGGCGTAACACACCAGCTTTGTACAAGTTTTGTGCCAGTAAGTACAAGCTGCCTAAGTAAGACCAGGCTGTAAGTTTTGATCCACTCACACTGGGATGGGCGTTTCATTCTCAGTCACTGATGAAAGATTGCGGATGCTCTATGTGAAACGTCTGACTCTTCCAAGAATTAATCCAGTTAACTGCTTTATTTTGTATCACGTAATAGCCTACCTGATGTCTAACCTTCATCGACGTTAGCTTGTTTGTTCACTCGTGCTTCTATTTGTTTGATGCAGCGTCTACCAGCCCAGCCGTGACCCTGGGTGCCCTGAGGACGAGACGCGACCTGTTCTCGCTGTCCGGGGTGATCCGGTGTGTGACCGGTCATAGCGCGCTGCTCATGTACAACAACTACGGCTGCTTCTGCGGCAGAGGGGGGTGGGGGGCGGCACCGGTGGACCAGACGGACAGGTGAGAAAAGAGCGGGAAAATTACTTTGAATGACTTTGACAGTACGGGAAAAAACTTACCGACTTATAGACGACCTTTAAGGTCATTCGGCCTTTACAGGATCGAATGACCAATCCCTTCGCTATAGGACACGCGACCTTGCGAGGTCATTCCGACATGAAGAAGGCTGTAGTTTAAAGGGCCGAGAAGTCGGTGAGTTTTTTCCTTCGACAACGTCAATCACCAACACAGGTGAAGTTTCATGCTACAATTGTTCCTCCAGTAAAGCTATCCTCCAGTAAGGCTAAAGCTCGCTTCTCATAATGTCGCTAAATCTGCACTCCTTTTAGACCTCGCCAGATGTCTCTGTGAAGTCAGTGAAAAATTCCCGTCGTTGTCGCCCTGCAGATGCTGCGTTGCCCATGACAACTGCTACGCCCTACCCAGCTGGTTTGGCGGCATCTTCATCCTGTACAGCTACAGGTGTGTGGATGGAACCGTCACCTGCAGTGAGTACCTGTCCACTACATCTGTGCATGGTACCTGTCCGCTACATACGTACACCACACCTGTACACTACACCTGAGACCTGTTCGACACACCGGTCCACTACACCTATACACTACACCCGTACATTACATCTGTCCACTACACCTGTCAGATATATCTGTGCATCTGTCTGATTCACCCGTCGTATACCCCTATCTGCCACATACATTTATCCTCTATGCCTTAAAAGACAAGTTGGACCCAAACATCTGCTTGAAACTTGAAATTTCTGTCTACCCTGTTCAGCGAGCCGCAGCGCCCTGAGACGCCGCGTGTGCGAGTGTGACAAGGCGCTGGCCGAGTGTTTCGCCCGGTCTCCGTACAACTCGCAGTACAAAAACTACCAGTTCTGCGGCCAGGACGAGACGGCAGGGACCACTCCGGAGACCAACACCGGCCGGAACACCTCTCACACCTAGCCTGACGACGGTTCACTTCAGACGTAGAATTTGGCGATGTCAGGACTGGTGATTGCTTTTTTTTCGCCGTGTAGAAAGGAATTAATCCTGTTGATGCATATGTGCTAACATGGATCAATTATTGTCAAACTGTGTGGCACCATAGTTGTGGAGGCTGTAATGACTGCTTTTCATAGATAGTGACAGAGAATGCTAAGTAATTGTTATAGTGATAAAGAGCCCTGGGCGGGAACAATAATATGATAATATTTCTGTTCTTCGTTCTGTTCTTGAAAACAGAAAAAAAATCTGCATTGGTCCCTACGAGGGTCGAACTCGTGACCTTCTGCGTGTAAAGCAGATGTGATAACCACTACACTAAGGAACCGTGCGTTAGACGTTACTTGTGTGTCTGGATAGACTACATCCCCCATACGGCCCCCTAGAAATATGACTGAGCACTGAGGCGCATCCGGGTTATCGATGTGTTATCGCCATCTCTCGTGCTTATCATAACATTGAAAGAGTATATGCAACACAAAACATTGCTCAATAAAAGCACACTCAATAAAAACGTACTGAAAACAATTCCAAGCGTTTTTTCTTGCTAAGGTGTTGATCTTGATGGACCAAATTTTACCTCTCATGATCAGAGATAGCGTGAGGTGACCTTTCGGAACTTTTGGATTATCGATGTGTTTCTGCCTCCTCTTGCACTCATCAAGCAAGAAAAGAAGCCAGAATCAATGAATCAAATATCTACTAGTATTTGGCAACAAAATCTCAACGTTTCGTCGAAAAACGTACATCAATCTTTGGATATCAATGTGTTTCGCCACCTCCTGCGAACATGGAACTGTGGAAACAGACTGGAATCAAATATACACTGATGTTTTGCTATTGATGTTGGGTGTACATTGCGATGTTTTGTCAGTTGCAAGGAGAAAAGATGAAAAGCCGGTGATATTTTCATAAGATTGCGAGCAAAATATATCCACAAGGATGTCAGATTGATTCTCGTAGCTCTTTGTTAGTTCAGCCACAGACCAAAATATCAATAGCAACATCAAAGAACCCACACGCCTGATGCAAAAGATTGGATATTTCGTCTTCCACCGCTTCAGAAGAAAAGTTTAACCCCACAAGTCCAGTCTAGATAACAAGTACTTGAGGGTAGAGTGGCCACATGTTATACTTTGTACGCACCAATTGTCTTTACCATGTTGGTAATGCAATTAGCCTTTGGAGAAGACTTTGCAATAAACATATTATGATATAAACATGATACTCCTTCCAAAACGTCAGATCTTTTTGGCACTGTGAACGACCGACAGCACACTATTTCCTTGAAAACGTACCATGTAGAATGTCTATTTGTTTCTATGGCGCGTCTTGGTGATATCCATGATCACCTGGTGGTAGACAAAATCAAAGATGACTCTGTAATAGATAGACAGGTTTATGAGAAAGTCAAAGCAACACAATGTTCTTTGTATGTCGCATATGCCGCCGTTGTAATATCAGATATTCATCTAAAACGTCGTACCTCGGGTCAGAGGTGGAAAGATGGTTGCTGACAAAACAGGCACGCCTGTCTCACGAAAGTTAAAGTCGTACATCATGCGCGCATCACTGTTGACTGTCAGCTGCACGGAGCGGCGCAGACATCCTGGTGTAACCAGCTGACTAGCCTCCCGAACAGACACTAGCTACGGCTAGAATTTGTTTGGCCTTTTGGGGGAATAATCACAGCTTTATTTCTTACAGCACTTTACGAACAGCATTTCCTCTTGTCAATGTAAAAACGATATGTTTTGCCACGGCCTCCTCTTAGCCGACATGAACAAAACACGCGGTAGCAATCAGAAAACAGAACAGACACAGCAAAAGTCAAACATTAGCCGTAGTCAGGGCCTGCTATGGAGGCTACAAGAAGGCCACGTTTTCTACGGTGGCGTAGTCTGATAATAGGTACAGTTAAGGGGAAAAACTGATGACATGGACCAATAGGAAACGTCCTGGGTTTCGGCTCATAACCGTTTGTTCGCCGTCGTCAGTCGTCTAGTACGGACAGGTGAGAAGACCGTGAGCTGTACTGAACACGACACGACCTGACTGAGGCTTGGACCAAACTCGGTATCGACTGAACAGTGTTCTGCCGGTGTTTTTCTACCTTCGCCAGACGGTAAGAAATGTTCTCACATTCAGTAACCGTACATTGAAGTTTTCCTGCACATTCCGTATTTTCCACTCATAAGAAGTTAACTTATATTTCTTAGATGTCAATTCGTGATTGCCGACACCGTTAATTCTGCGACAGGACTTTTACAAATGTCAGAGTTCCTCTTTCACTGATAAAGAACTTTGTGTGAGGCGTCGCTTGTATCCACCGTTAATGTTGTTTTGAAGTTAAGATGTATCCTGCTAATTAAGTTCACAACAAGCAACCATGTAACGCACACATATCTATCCATTGTTATACAGATTTCAGAGGAGACCTCTCCTGCATGATTAGCTGTACAAAGACGTTATTTTAAACTGATACACTAGTTACGGGCAAACCAATAATGCGCACGTATCTGTCCGTTGTTACACAGATTTCAGGGGAGACCTGAATACCGGTGATCTTTCCCTTGTCTCTCCTCACTGACGAGATTTTAAAAATACATTGTTTTAAACTGATACTGTAGAGTTACGGGCGAATTTGATGCTGAGATATCTGGTTTGGTCGACAATGGACAAGCCAACAACGTACACGTATCTGTCCGTTGTTACATAGATTTTAACACAACAAACATGCTGTGGAAACTGTTGCTGTCCTCGTTGTTGATGTTCGTCTCCATCCACGAGGCAATCGGCCAACTCCCGCTGCCCCCGCCCGAGGACGACGGCCCGATGCTGACCGATGGGCCCGGCCCAGGTGAGTTCTTACTAATGCCAGGGTCATATTTCCGAGCCGAGGCTTGGCCGGGCTGTTTGAATGAACAAAAAGCAAAACAAAAAAATGCAAATCAAGAATACATACAAATTATGCTTATGATTATTTTGAAAGGTTTTGTTTGTTTTGTTGTCTTTTATATCATACTTTTCGTTCCCGTAAACTGCCCGGCTGGGCCCCAGAATTCAGCTTCGTTACATTGAATTCTTTATGATAGAAATGCAACTTTGATTATAAGAAACAGCAGTATCCATTTTATACATCATCTATTTTAATCCGGAAATCACCATTTCGGTCTGGGAAAGATAGCAGACCCTGTGCGTCTGAGACCACATGTTTTATAACATACGATTTGGGGAAGGTCCCTGGCGGGTGCGTCTGATCCCGGATATTATGTAGATCTAACGTTACAGTTGAGGAAAGTATCCCACCCAGGGCAATTAAAACTAGTACCAGAGAATATTGAACACTGCTTGGGGGCACTATAAGTGGGGGTTATGAATATGTCTGTTGCAAATTCTTGCTCGATGGCTAATTGCAAGTTATATCAGATATATACAAAACAATGTACATGTTGGCGATGCAATCACGCAAAAAACAGTGGCTGCTTCAGCTGTTTATGATACTAAATCGTACGCGAGATCGATAAATAGATTTTTTTTGTTTTGACTTTGTTTTTGTTAAGCTTCAAACATTTCCTTACATACATTTTCATCACAAATTAACGTATGGACCCTTATTTCACATTTCGAAATTACAGTTTGCTCCGTCGACGTGGTTTTCCTCGTCGACGAATCCTGGAGCATATCGGACTCTTGGTTCGACCGCGCCAAACAATTCATCATCGACTTTTTCAACTGCTTCACTCACCTTCATGATATCTGGGTGAGCCTATGCTTGTTCCGATCCTTTATCATCATTGACATCCATGCTAATTTCACCTTCAATATCCTCTTCTTCCCGTTTGGCAATGGCTGAAACTTTCTTTAGATACCGTGTGCTCATTCTGCCACATGCTAATTACGAACTCACAAACACGCACCCTAAAACATAACCTTCCTAGCGAAGATAGGGATGGCT
Organism: Branchiostoma floridae x Branchiostoma japonicum; assembly: GCA_013266295.2. Lineage (NCBI taxonomy): Eukaryota > Metazoa > Chordata > Leptocardii > Amphioxiformes > Branchiostomatidae > Branchiostoma > Branchiostoma floridae x Branchiostoma japonicum. Next base: position 22,450,216 of record CM023840.1, read on the forward strand.
AACATTCCATTCTTCTTGATGGTGACATAGGTTGGAGTTATTCCGTACAACTGCGTGCCGAGGACATACCGTTCTTTGGCCGTGCCTTTCGCCCCCTCTATTCACTACTTGATGCGGGAGGGAGGCCTGACCCGCACCGGACTGGCTATCCGCTACATGAAATCTACGGTACGACCAACTTTTCCGGAATCCTTCATATCAGTAACATTTTTGGTTCAATGCCCCTCCAGCAGGACTTTATGCAATATTCCCAGCCAGTAATGTGAAACTGATGCGTTATGATTTTTATCACATTTACTGATAGTATATAATAGGTGTTTTCTACACGTTGAATTTGTGCATGTTGGTTCACATGTTTCTTTGTTTGTTTAGTCTAATTTCCGTGCCGGGGTTCCTCGGGCGGCAGTGGTCATGACAGACGGATGGGTGAGTTACTAACTTTGTCCTGCAACATAATTTTATTTATCTATTTATTTCTGTGTTCTTTTACCAGGGCAGGGTAGCACTCTCAGTGACTGGGCACTGCTTTTCAGCGGTACATATGTACAAACAATTCAATAATATATATAAGACAAGACAAGTACAGAACTGTGCATCAAAATCAAAGTCATTGTCCATATTCGCAATCGAATTCATGACATACACGCATTCTGTAGTTCTAATGACAAGTGGGAGTATAAACTGGACTCACGTAGATGTAATCCACCTCATCCCATCCTACATAGTCTTTTCTACAGTAGATTAGGTTCCTGGATTTGTTCTGAAGTAGTACAAGTTGCCACACATTGTATCTTACACGCGATTGGTAAGCCCGAGCCTCGAGGATCCGTGGAGTTTGGTAGTGCAGCATTTCTATTATTTTATCAGATTTATTTCAGATTTGTCACAATACAGTAAACAGGATAGGGGTAACAGGATATATCCTTTTTCGTGGCTCCTGTTCAACTTAAAAATAACTCCTTGTCACCTAGCCAGCTACTATGGCTAATGTATTACAATCAGTCAATCATCCGCGATGCTGATGCATGGGGACTAATCTCTCACACTCTCGGCAGCTAAAATAGGCAGCTATTTTTTTCGGCACAGGACCTCCAATTGGGTGACCCTTATCTCTCTAAGTGTGTGAATATGAAGGCTTCAGGTCCTCCCACCTTCTTTTGATACGTTCTCTTCAGGACGTGCTTCTGGGTTGGGTCTGGTTCTGACGTGACCAGTTTTATCACTTCCTGGGTACTACGGGTCAGCTCTAGAGGCGCGTCTCAAGAAGTTTAACTGGTGTTTGTATATTTTTTACGGTCCACTGGTTTGAAGAACACAGAAATATCTACATTGATTAATTAATCATCATTTTATATCATCTTCTTAGTCAAAGGACAACTTTGCGGCGGCAGCTGCGGCGGCCATGGCCGCCGGAATCAAGATGTATGCTGTGAGTCTGGGAGAACCGGCTCTTGTGGACAACGCTGCGCTTGTGACCATCGCCGGGAGCCCGGACCGCGTGTTCAACACAGACATCCCCTGCAAAGTCGCCTTCCGTATACTCGCCGACCTCTGCAAGTTATCGGGTAACTCGACATTCAGTACAGGAAATATAGATGCAGTTTCCGACTGTGTCGTTCTAGTTTAACATACAGGGCGGAAGGTTCAAGATATTCTAGGTAGGTTTCCAAACAGACAAAACTTGTGAGAAATTACCAATCAAACTATTTGCTATGTCCCTTCTAAAACATATGTACAACCCTACACATGTAAAACTTATTATTTCTGGCTTGACTGTCTGTCTTTCTGTGTGTGTACGTTCGCAATGCAGTGTCGCCATACAACATCCTCAGTGTCTGTGGCCCTGGAAGGGTGTGAAGCCTGCCATGTCTGATTGCCCTGTTTTGCTTTTGACATTTTATCAAAACGAAAATTGTAACTATGTAGTTGACTTTTGACTGTAATATCAAGCTATGTCGTTGATCAACTGACTGATGTCATTCTAGGTGTACCAGGCTGTTTGTCGTATGAAGGGGACACCATCATGCCCTTGGGGTCCTCTTACCAGGTGAGATCCGTGACTGACAGCTGTCTGTCAAAACTGTCATGAGGGGCTGGAAATTCGCCGATATTCAAATTTTGTAAGATCCAGATCATTGTGCATGGAAACGTTTCGGACTGGTCGAGTTCGGCTCGGAGGGGGGGGGGGGCTTAAATTAGGAGAGACATATGGTGCATTTGCTCAGAGAAGTCTTCACACATTCAGGACCGTTGCTCCCGGCCACTCCCTAACTAAGGTTTGGGTTTGGAGTAGCCTGGAAGTTCAAGGCTGGAACACATTTATTCTAGCTCCAGTTCACTCCTCTCATCGCATCTGAGAAGAATGTAACTTTCCCGAGTTTGATTTCGTCATTAGTCAGCCTCGGCAACCAACTCCCGACCACAGATGAACTTCCTCACGACTAACCCCCCACCATGGTCTGAAGAAGGTCATGGAGGCCATGGCCGGCTATGTATGACAGGGGCAGGAGTTTTCCCACGTTGAATAACGCTGAGTTCCATTCATCATGCTTAACCTTCATCTTTAATACAGCCGGAGACATGGGGGTGCGTCACGTGCGGCTGTTCAGACCACGGAGAAATGCTGTGCTCGGGTGTGGGCTGTGCACTGAGGTATCCGCCTTGTGTCAACGAAGTGAACGTCGCGGGCGGGTGCTGTCCCGTCTGTGAGGATGACGGTGGAGGTTAGTTTGGAACAGTCTTTGTCAAGGAATGAGCAATCTAATCTAATCCACTGCTCACTCGACCAGTCATTTGTCCTATTTTCATAACGTGACGTCACAGGATTGCTCAGTCATTACAAAGAAAGTCGAAAATTTAGGTACGTTCAGCTTTTGTGTTGGCAATTACAGTTCAACTTTGCTTCAGAATAAGTTATACCAACACAGATGAACCTCCAAGCTTAGATGATAGATGCATTTCTTAAATACACTGATCTATTTTGTGGGTTACACAAAATAGATTAGTGGAAGGGTGTGTCTCTTTGTGCATGGTCGTTTTCCTTTTGATGTTTTTTAACCTGTAGCACACTGAGTAGCCGTTTGACCACCATTTCTCTATTGGGCACAGGGTTAGGCGGCATGGAGAAGGTTAATAAAAAAAGTAGAAAAGGCTTAGTTGTACTCGTCAAGTCAGTCGTAGTTGAGAAGAGTACGACATAGTTGAGTTTTGACAGCAACATGCAAGTTGCAACATATTTTAGTCGTCAACTTACTGACGTCATTTCAGTTCCGGACGGCTGTCTATACAAGGACAACGACAAGGAAGTCCTCATTCCCGTGGGGACAGAGTACAAGGTACGACCTTTGTACTCTGACCTCTGTTACATTTTCATCTTACTTCTCATTGTTAGGTTTAAGACTGACACCTGTCTGTCAAAACTGTTATGAGAGATAATTTTTTTTTGGATACAGAGAACAAATGTTTGCCACAGGCAGACAGAATCAACTGTTGTAACGATCTCAGTTTGGTTTCCGAGTAACAGGCTGTGGCTGCCGGCTCCTAAGTTAGGATTCCTCTGGGCCCTCATCTTTTTTCAAACATTTTCCACTGATCGAAGACTCTATACATGTCTTTCACCTACAACGACACATTAGTAGTTAAATGGTATTCTATTCAACCTCTTAAATAAATAATTTTTTTCGTATTCAAAACAGATCTTTCCACCTTCAATACCAACACAAAAACTTACATACGTTTTAACCAACCTCATCTGTTTCCGCTTTCTTCCCTATGAGAAGTGAAAGCATATCTTTGCACATTCTTTTTAGTAGATTGTATATACGCATGTGTGTAAGCAGTAGATACGTCATGTTAGCTGTGCCAAGGACCAGCACACTGAGACGCGAAAGTGTTCCATTCATGACTTCTCATTCATCTCCCTCCTTCAGCCGGATGACTGCACGGTGTGCACCTGTCCAGCAGCCGGAGCGGAGCCCGAGTGCGAGCCCATCCTCTGCATAGCTTTGTACTGCCCCAACCCCGTGCATATCGTGGGGCAGTGCTGCCCGATCTGTCCCGGCTGTCTGCAAGGTGATGTCCTCATTCCCGTGGGAGCCACCTATCAGGTGAGGCTTGGGACTGACATGACTGTTAATTAGCAAAGCTTGTAGTCAAGAAAAATCCTAGTGGATCATGCAAATTGTGCGATCTTGCATACTTTACATCTATCATTGCTCATTCACCGGACGAGAGCTTAGACTGATGATGATTACGTCCCCTCTACAGCCGGATCCCTGCACGTTTTGTTCCTGTCCTTATGCCGGAGCAGCGCCGATGTGTGCCGTCATAGCCTGCGCACTTCCGCCCTGCTCTAACTACGTGACGCCCCCGGGAGAGTGCTGCCCTGTGTGCATCGACATCGGATGTGAGCACGATGACGGCCTCATCCTGCCGGACAAACCTTACCAGGTGAGAGCGAGGACTTACATCTGTCCGGCAAAGTCTGAATTCTAAATTCAGAGGATTTGATCTGAATTCTAAGGATTTGATCGGTGGAAGAGCTGCTAGAATGGAAGCGGGATTTAGACTGGATGATTCGTATCTAACTCCAAGTGCTGTTCGAATCTATTGTAGGGGCCTCTTGTACAGTCTTTTTGGACACCGAGTTACAATGCTGTCGCTAAAGGGGTTAGAAATCATCACATACAACTGAGAAAAGTTTGTCACTAGCAGATGCAGTCAACTTCTTTAACTTTACGTTTTTCTTGGTTGGTCTATTAAAGTGACGGACTAGCCAATTTAATTAAATCCCGAGTGCAATTTACCACTCATCTGTCATAACGGTCTTACATTTTACACTGATGATGCTGCTTCACGTGTCGACCCCGCGCAGGAGAGCCCCTGCGTGACGTGCTACTGCCCGGCCCCCGGAGCGGAACCGTTGTGTGCTGCGATAGCCTGCATGCCTCTGCCCTGTGCTGGCTCCTACATATCGATCGCAGGGCAGTGCTGTCCAGGGTGTGACAGTGACGGTTAGCTTTCTGTTATATCTTTATCAACATTACAACAACGTAATACAGTGGCAACATGCAAGATAACTCAAGCAGGTTTCTTAGAATCTCTAAGACATTTGTTCGTGTGTAGTTTTTGCCTCAAGAGTCTTTGCACGAAATTTAAGTGTCAATGGAACTGCAGTCGTCGTTAGATGACATGTGATGTTGTGGCTGTTATCAAAAGAGAAGAAGAGGGCGTGTGGACGTTGTCAGTTGTTTTGTACATGGATTGGTCTTGAGCAAAGAAAGAGGGTTCTAGATCAGTTTGGGACCTCTAAGACTAGACGCCATCTTGGTGATCAGCTTAATGATGTCATTTCAGCTCCGGACGGCTGTTGGTATAAGGAAGATAACAATATGATCCTCGTCCCCGTGGGAGTCGACTACCAGGTGAGACGTATGACTGACATTTGTCTGTCAAAAGCGTTATGAGAGAAGACAATTTCATGATTCAGCCCACAATAGATTACTGTTAGTAGATAGCGTGAACTTATGTAACGTTCCCTGGTTGGTTGTAAAAAGACATGAACATACTTTTTGTTGTTGGGGGAGGGGGTTCATTGTTTTTATTTCTGATTCAATTTCTGTCATGTTGGCCAATCACCTTTCTAGTAGGTGCGGCAAGCTTTCATGGGGGGGGGGCATAGATGGTGGTTTTGTTTTTGTTTTGTTTTTACTTATTTTGTGGACAAATGCATCTGAAATGATTATATGGTTTTTGCATTAGCTATTTTCAAGGTACAGTGCAAGTCTTTTACTCATTACTACTTCAACCCTACAGCCGAATCCCTGCACCATCGTCAGCTGCTTTGCGGCCGGGGAGCCTGCGGCAATCGCGATCATAGACTGCGCAATTCCGAGCTGCCCCGACCCCAAATACATTGCCGGGGAGTGCTGTCCGGTGTGCCTCTAGACAGGATCACCTCAGCTTCAGCAGCCTAAAGAAAGGTACGGGATCTGTTATCTCGCTGTAACTAGAAGTAGATCAACATGTGGGATCGCCTTTTCGTCAGCTAGATCAAGTTACGGCCGCGGGATTTCTAATGTTGTCTTGGTAACTAGTCATAGTCAAAATGTTTATGGTACAGGATCTGTGATCTTATCTTTGTAATCTGCAACTAGACCGATCTATGTGATAATCTCCCCTAGTTCAAGATGCCCAATCTGTAATCTGCAACTAGATCCACTTTGGCATAATCTCCTAGTCAGCTAGTTGAAGGTACAGGACATGTGAACGGTAGTGAGATGCAAAGCTACAACCACTTACAGACTAGGACGTTGTGACCAATACTTTGTGTAACTCCCAGATACCATGCAAGAGCCGGACAAATGTTGACTACAACAAGTTCAAGTTAAACAAAGGCAATATTGGCCATTAAGAGAATATATCTTCAAGACAAATTTGAATTTCTCATTTTTTTCTATCCAACGTTCTCCTTTTTCAGATAAATGAGTAATCACCTAGGAACGAGGCGGTCTGTCCGGAACGACAACAATGGATTGTCAGTAATTCCCAGAATAAAATAATCCGCATCAGCTGTTGTCGCTCACCTTGTCTTTTTTCGCCACATAGCGCTAGGTTTTACCCATCAAAAGGTATATTAGATAGTTTCAAACAACACCTAGGGTTCGATACTACGGTAATGACGATGAGACCACAACATTAAGGTTTTAACCAACATTCGGGCATTTTGAGAGGGTGACACCATGCGGATGAGACCGTCTCTGCAGGTGGTTTTGGCGCCAGCGGCACAGGTACCCTGCAGCAAGGATGGCGTCTGGACCCAGGTCAGGTAGGAGGAGTAGCCGAAGACAGGGAAGCCCTGAGGCCTGTACATCGGACAGGTAGATTTCGCTGAAGATAACAGCAGTACTGGTTTCAGTCCCTTAAAAGAGTACATTAGATAGTTTTAGTCAACTTTAGATAAACAACACCTAAGATTAGAGATGACAATATACCCACAACAGTAAGGTGGTATATATAACTAACATCCGGGCATTCAGTTGAGTACACCTGAGAGGGTGCCACCATAGTGTAGATATATGCGATATGATGAGTAAAGACGGCAACAAAAAACAACAACCCATTTGGGAATTTCAATACTGTTTTTATATACATAAGGGAAGTGCGTTAAAGTTTCACACACAAAACTGCAAAAAACATCAACCCAACTCTACAGCAGCAATTAAAAACATCAGTAGAATACCAGTGCTTTCTATCCAGAACTCTTGACAAACTACTTGGGGAATTATGAATATACAATAGCAGCTTATTCCTCTCCACTACAAATATTATACACTACAACAGCTTTGCAGGCATCATAAATCGTGCTGATTCATTTTGTTCATCCAGGTGATTTGGTGCATGGCTTTATCTTATTCTACGTCAGACAACAAAGTCTGTCTCATATACTGTATTTACGGTAACCCTGAATACACGACGCACCGTCACGCACGTCAGCACCAGCCTTTCCTTTCTCAAGCTAAACGACCAGGATTATCTCCAGCTTTAAATTTTTGCCCGTCCCACTCATTTTGCAAGGCCTGAGGTGAGCGAAATTTCGGAACTTCCAACCCTTTGAAACGCTATTTCATGCACCCTATGGTCCCCCGAGCCTGTGTCTCTGTGCATCACGGCCGTACTACAGCGACTCCTAGCGGAGAGGTGAGCCCCATGCCCACCCCTATTCCCCGGGGTCGCTGTGCATCATGAGCGTGCTGCGGTGCCGGTAGAGGTGCGACCAGCGCGGCGGGTTTAGCAGGGTCTTGCGGTCGGGCTTGTGCGCGTAGTTGTTCTCGACGCGCCGCCGGTCCTCCCCGTGGTTCAGCCGCTCTCGCTTACACAGGTACAAGCTCTCGTCGTGCGGTCCGTAGTACAGCCCCGCCTGCTTGCACTCCTGCAACAGGATTCAATAATCGAACAATTACTATGTTTTGTCATGCAATGTTTCTATCAGACCTCTTCGATTGACAGTACGTAAAACGTCGAATAGTTGCCTAAGTTGGTCACTAGAACAAGTGCCTTCAAGCCACTAGACCGAGAAAGAAGGAAGGTGCAACTGACCCTCAGAATGACTTCTCTGTTCTTCATGTCGGTTTTCCACTCGGGTACGTACAGCTGGGGAATGGTCGGGTGTAAGTCCGACCACTTAGGGATGTGCTGGAAGTTACCCGGCGTCTTAGACCTGGGGGAGAGACAACTGAATCTTAAGAAGGCTCGTCAGGACCAAGGACGAGGAAGTCCAATTCGTCTTTACCTACATTGATAACCCTAGCTAGTACAGCTGACGAGTCTCTTTCGTCCTCTCCGCAAATATTAGGATGAAAGAGTCTCGGCAGCTGTAATTGGGAAAGTGATATAGAACCAGTTCAACTCAATGAACTCAATGAACTGTTGAGGGATGCGAACTCACGTCGTCTTAATCCAGAGGCAACTAGGGTCGGTAACCTATTGTGTATATTTTAATAATTTTGTATGTGTCTTTGTATATATTGTATAGATGTCCATGTTTTGTTTCTTAATTGTCTTCGTCAGAAAGACTATGGAAATGTTTGGCCGCATTGTGGGTGACAGCGGATTTAGGGATATAACTCTGGAAGGCATGATTTGAAGTCCATGACATGGGCTAACGGTAGCTGACGGTAGCTGACGGTAGCTGACGGTAGCTGACGGTAGCTGACGGTAGCTGACGGTAGCTGACGGTAGCTGACGGTAGCTGACGGTAGCTGACGGTAGCTGACGGTAGCTGACGGTAGCTGACGGTAGCTGACGGTAGCTGACGGTAGCTAACGGTAGCTGACGGTAGCTAACGGTTCAATGTGGTACCCAATGATCCACTGTGTAATGGCAACTTAGTGCTACTGAAAGATCCCATTCCTACCATACGCCCCCACCTCCACCCCCGGTCTTCAAGAAGGTACAATACCTTCGTCTTTAAACCGTTCGACGTCTTTTCAGACGTGATCAAAGCCACTGATGGTATGTCAATTTGGAACGATATCAAGCTTATTTGTTTGGAGAGAAAAAACCCAGCCTTTTGTGTTTGTTTGCCTGTCGTAAGTTTTTACTATTCACTATACAGGATTTACTATTTACTATACAGGATTTGCATATCACTGGTGGACACGTATCCAGATAGCTCCGGCATTTAGACCTCCAAAGTTGTGTTTCTGAAACTTTTTTGATGCCACAACTTGTGGTTTATACTGTCTGATCAGCTGGAGAACCTCTGAGCGAGATCTGGCTCTGTATTTTTGGTTCTACTCTGGAATATTGGGGGATCCCTAGAGCGGCGTCGGCAGCACAGCTCCCCTCCCCACATCTGGACAATGCCGTCCTGTGAAGATTGCCATGCCCCGGGAGCACAGCTCGGCCAGGGAGACCTGAATCTTTGCAAACGCTGCTCCGACAAGCGATCCCCACCGGTAGATTCTACTCAGGGTGAGCCAAACAAAATCTTTATTAACGACCTGTTATGCTTCGTCGTCAATAAGATGGACAAGATGCCCGGCGATATTGTCACGAAACTGTGCTTGGAGACTGAACTCTGTTGCTCCCAATGACTGTAAACAATCTGTAGATGACACAATCTATTCTGCGGTCAGCTATGACCCGGGAATGTCGGCACCTGCACCTGAGGTATGCGCAGCAATCAACAGACTTCAGAACGGGAAGTCCTGTGATTCTGACGGTCTTTCAGCTGAGCATCTAAAGCATGTGGGACCTCGGCTTACCATTTTGCTCTCTCTTTTGTTTTCCGCTATGCTAGTGCGTTAAGGGTAACTCTCATTCCAATAATCGAGAAACAAAACCTGAATCCTTCCCTTAAGAATAATTATCGTCCTATTGCTATTTCCAGCCCCATTTTCAAATTATTTGAATCCCTTCTCCTCAGTCGCCTTTCATCGCACCTTCTCTAATTACATTTTGCAACACTGTTGTGACACTTTGATCATAATACAGTAAGCACAATTTCTTGTAACAGTACTCATTCCCCAGAACCAAGCGTAAACCTGCACCAAGAGACCACGTCTAGCGATATATAGACGTAAAACAAGGACAACAACAACAAAATCAAATAGCTAACACAGATGACAGTGAGTCTGTAAATCTGTGGCGAACCATTTCACAGTGTTCCATAGAATAAAAAGGAGTACAGAGATTCTTTTGTATTCTAGACCAAATTGATTATTTAAAAATGTAAAGAATACACATGTTCATTTCTCTAGAACAATGTCCCTCTGACGAAGGCATGAGATCTCCGACCTCTAGTTGTTGATGTGACAAGTTGTAGGGGGAAGCAGTTGTGTTCCCCCCTGCCGATGTACATTTGTAAGAATGCAATAAAGAATCATATAACCACTGACTACGCAAGCTACAAATGGATACTAGGGTTGGGTATTAGGATTGTTACGTGTTCTTACTGATTTTGCTGCAGGATCAAGGTAGAAAAGGCGTTATTGTTGTATGGGGCAGGTGGAACCTGCACAGCGGGTTATGTTATGTCAACAAACACAGGTCAAGTACACCTGTACATGTGATGGGTCACGTGTTTGGGCCTGTCTATATTTGCTGCAGGTAAGTCACGGGTGTGTAGAAATTTGGGTCAGATACTAACAGGTGTGTGTTGGGTACACAGCCACTTTAGCAAGAGGAGACAACAGTTTTCCTTAGCTTGCGGAAAGGACTCTTGCTCTAAAGGGGATCATACTTTAAACAATGCCAAACTATAGGAAACACCCCCCCATGCACCCGAGCAGTGAACTAGCCTATAGTTGCCGAGGGAATGAATGAAACAAACGCGGTGCGCACGGCATTACTTCAGTCTCGACAGCGGGGTTTTGAATGATGATTTGGAAAATCCAATATGCTTGGAGCTTTGTATTTTAACTTGTCGTTGAACATACAGTTAGTTTGACAAGTCAGTTTGAAGAGCGAGCACCCTACCTCAAGCTAGAATTCTATATTTATTTTGTCATAAATTTTATGCTCACATTAGAGCCATTTGACTATGAAGTTAGTTACAATGTCTAAATCCTCTGTGTCTTTCCGGGTTTACATAGACAAGTGTTTTGTGAGCTATGGTGCTAAAGTAAATACACGACGTGACCTCGATTACGTTGCTAAGACGTATGAAAAAAATACTTTTAGAAACAAGATCCAACTTCTAGTTCGAGTTGAGCGCCAAAACTTTCTACAAGAACTAAGAAAAAAGGTTGTTCTTCCCTCTAGGATGTGCGGCGATTCTTATCCACGCGCACGCCACTACTGATTTCAAGAGACCTCCAGTCTTTATCGATCACAAAGAAGGGCCCTTTGAGAGGCTGTTGTATTGTGTTTGACGTGTGAGTGATACCCCCACTTCGTATCGCACATTAACAATTCATTAGAAAACAGCTCCCCTCTTGTAATATCAACAGTTCTATAATTGAGGCGACAAGTTACTAAATATTTGATGAAAAAAATCGTTTGATCGCAGTTTAGTTCTTATTTGTCCAAGGCGTCTCGGGGCCAGGTGATTTACGATATTGTCTTAGTGTCCTGATCATGAATACACCTGGCAACCTACGAAATCTCAAGGGTCGGTTGAAAATAGCCGCACTTCAACAAGGATTTCATCACAAAGAAAATTGTAATCTTACATTCCTTTAGAGGCGTAACTCAATACACTTTCTCTTGTACTTTGTCGCTCACCGTATGATAAAGTGTTATTTTCGCGGATCGCATTCCTTTGAAACCATGTAGGCGGCTAGCAACAGTGGCGACTTCTCCCGAAACACTTTTTTAACGATTGTGTCTTCTCAAGAGCACCAAAAATCTCCCCATTATGTAATTGAGCCGTAAATCTATATGCAATGGTAAAATTCCTATGCAAGTCTACAAAAGACAATGTAAGGTCCGCTGAATGAATTGAGAAATGGTCGGTGTTTACCGGTAATCCTATCACAATCTACAGGTGAATCACTTCCTGAATCCTGGTGTTTCTTACAACTTCTAAGGTCGACAACAGACTTGAAAAACTTTGTGATTCCAGAAATAGGCTGCAGCTATCAGAATGTGCAAACTCTCATTTGGAAGAAGAGGGAAAACTCACATTTCTGAATACTGGAGGGCGACTTTTGGCGTGACTGACGATCGCGGCGGCCCGTCTGCCATCTTGGTTGCTTGGACGCTATCCCGTCTCCAGGCAGCTGATACCTCATTTGCATCTTGACCCCTCAGTCAGAGGTCACCTTGTGCAAGGCGTGGGGAGGGCGGTGGACGTGCATGGTTTTCAAAAATTAACAGGTTCTAAAGGAAATTCTGGATGGTTTTGTCACATACATAGGCTGCTTACCAACCTCAAGAAACTAAGGAGGGTACACAGGTAGGAAATGTGATATTTTGCGGTGTACAAATCGCAGTTTTATAACATTTTTTTCTTGGATTAAATTATGGGGGAGGGGGCAAACAACATTTTCGTGGAGCACACTGTTCTGTCAACATTTCGTATATTTTTGAACGGGCGCATTTTTTGCATGTTATGCTAGACCCAGTATCGTTGTATTGAATAGGTTTAATTTTTTGTTAGATACTAGTAGCTAACTGTTATAGCTAAGTTACATGTATATCGTTATATATCGTTAGCCTTGGTGCCATCCTATCTAATCTAGGTTACCAGGGCTCCTATATACTCCGAGGAGCGAGTATGGGAGCCTTATTAACCTAGTAGATAGGATGGCACCAAGGCTAATGTATCGCATTGTCCAATAAGCTAAACGTTGTATGTACATACTTTATTTGTAGGAGCCTTTAGAAGCTGTGAAAGATGCTTGGTCTTAGGCGATCGTTGGCCGCACTAGGCCGGATGGCAGCAGCCTTGCCAAGAGTGAGCACAGTAACCCCAGGACACATGCAGGCAAGAGGTGAGGAGGGGTTTTAGGCCGTGGAAAGTTTAATTTTATGGATGTCATAACATCAGGGCACACATTGATTTTTGAATGCTTCTCAAGAGAAGAAATTTTAAGTATTATATTGGCAGTTAGTTGAAAGAAATCCTGTTGTAAATACTTGAAGTGTTCTTATCTGATAATCTACGAGTACATTTGTAGGAGATTGTAACGTTAACATTTTTATTTAACATTGATAGTAGGTGCCATGGATAGCATTTTGATTTTGTAATTCATGATTGATATACAATTAAAAACTGTTTTCTTCTACATGTATTTGAGAGCTTATTCATTTCTGTTACATCTAATTATTTCATAGATAATAGAATTTTCTACTGTAGAAAGACTTTATCTTTTTTTTATGCCTGTGTATTTTCCAATGTAAATTGGTAATTTTCCAATGCAAATTGTTGCTAACAATATGTTGTTCCTTTCTTCATACAGATACTGTTTTGGCCGGCACATCCAGCCATCTGCTAGCATCCTCTCCTCCCTGTCCACTACTGACCCCTACGAGAACATACTTCAGATACAGAACACCAAACCTAAATGAACTGCACATCCGGGGACCACGCAAGCCCAAACCCAAGAAACTGGGGGGGACGGAGGGTCGCCCCCAGCTGAAGGGCGTCGTGCTCAAGGTCTTCATCCGCAAACCCAAGAAGCCCAACTCTGCCAACCGGAAGTGCTGTCGGGTTCGGCTCAGCACGGGCCGAGAGGCCGTTGCATTCATCCCTGGGGAGGGGCACAACTTGCAGGAACACAACGTCGTGTTGTTGGAGGGGAAGCGACCACAGGACTTGGTCGGGGTGAAGCTGAAAGTCATTAGGGGGGCGTTGGACTGCGCCCATGTCAAGAAGAAAACACAGTAGTGTTTTTTTCCCCGAAGTGTATCACAATATGGGAAGGACATAACATATGCATTTTAAGTAAACCAGCATGTCAAATCCGGAGACAACCTGTTACCCGGTAAACACAGTGAAGTAGCCATTTGGCTACCAATTTTATATTGGTGGCAGGGAGAAGGTTAAAACATCATGTTTCTAACATGATGCCCTTGAAATTATCAAAAGGATGCTCAGGTCTTGGTCAAAGTGATACCAAGGATCATATGGGGGCATACCATTGTACCCATGTAATGAAGAAAATACAACATAGCTGTTCTTTGGAAGCATATTTTTATGTGTTGGAATAGATATGTGCTAGATATATAGTTGCTAAAAATGAGTAATGCCCTTCAATAAAATGAATGGATAAAGGAAAAAAATGACTCTGAAAGTCTTTATATATTAAGTATTGGTAATAGTACACAAGCATTTCACAGAAATTGATAAATCCACTGCCTAAACTGAAATAAAAAAAAGAAAAACTGCCACAACATATGAACAGGGGTCATTAGGATACATTATGTGGTAACTTTGCAGTAAAAATAATCTTGTTGAAAACTATTTCCGATGTTTGTTCTTTCCCCTTTGTCTTTCTAAATCTTAGATTGCTAGTATTTGACCAGTCCTTCAGGTTTAGGTGGGATGGGTTGGCTACAGTTGTACTCTCCTACAGGTGAGTAGATGACATCTTCAGGGTACCCGAAGGCCTGAGGTCCCACCACCTGTAGTGCCTCAGGTGTGCAGAGGAGAGGAGGGGCGGGGAGAACCAGCACGGCCACGCGGAGACCGTACCGCATCTCCTCGGTCGTAATGGGAGTTCCTGCATCTGCGTCCACCACTGTGATGAGGTCAGGAACACAGGCCACTACCTGGGGGGGGGGGGAATAGTCAAGGTTTGAATCTGCATTGGTTAGCTGGCATTTTGGAGGTCCCTTAGATAATTATTGCCTTTGACACAAGGTCACACAACCATTAAGAATCCTGTCTATAGTGACCAGGTTTTATTGGTCCCCAGAGTTTTTATATAAACTTCCCACCTTGTTATCGCTCAGGAATCTTGCCACCAGGTTCTCATTCTGGAAGTCGATCTTCAGGGTTTGACCCAGGAAATCCCCTGACCCCTCGACCTTCAGCACCCCTCGGGCAAACCCTGCAGTCGTGGTCCTCTGGACATCAGAGACCTGAGGAGTAAGGACACAAAATTACTGGGGAGCTGCACCACAAAGTTCTCACCTAACAAATTTGGAAAGACTAGAAATTATCTTTGTGCAACTTAAAATGTACAATAGGCAGCAAGGAGAAGGTTAAACTTGAGACCTGAGGAGCAGTTACATGAAGTCACCTAACTGGTTGAATTGCTTTGTAAGTGATGACAGAAGTGGAAAATTGACATTTGTAAAGCTCAAAATTTACTTCTACATGTACAGCCACTGTATTTCCTTTTTTAATCTTGAAATAAAATTTACTGTACATCTTATTATAATGTGAAGTGCAGGGCTTCCAACATTATAACTTAAACCTAACAAATCTTACCGGAAAGTCACCAGACATATTGTCATCACGAGCATGCTCACCTTTCCTGTGGCCAGGAGTCTGCCTCGCTCCTGCTTGAGTGCGGCACAAACTGGAGACGTACCGTTCCTGTAGGCATGTAAAATGGCGTGGCCCAGCCGCCAGGCTCGACTGAGCGAGTACTGAATGCAGGCGGAGCGGACCTGGGGGGCCGTGAGGGGGGCAAACGACACGCCTGCACTGCAGCTGGGGGGAAACAAAGGGGGAAAGCGATCCCGAATCAGTTTTAGCTAAATGAACTACTATTCTACTAATGACAGAGAAGACAGATGGTATTTTCAGGTTCATTGTACCAGGGAAATTCCTCTACAGTTCTTTACAAGTACAAATGAAAAGTGGTCCTCGGCTTGACATCTCTTAAAGTCCCTGCAAAAATGTCTAGGGTCACACCATATTGCCAGGCTCACCCCATGTCAACACACACGGCCCTGAAGTGGTTTTCGAGATGTTTGGCAGAGTTGGCCTGCAGCACGGCTGCCCTTTGACCTTTGTCATCAGCTACAGCAGCGGGGCAAGGGTCAACACCATAGATAAATGGTCCAAACATCTGCACAGGAATGGGACAACATCGGGACAAGAACAGAACAACATCAACACAATGGCAAGGGTATATTGGCATCCCCTTCAAGGGTTTTGCATACAGTTTAACATCCTACAGATGGTATTAACAGGTTTCTATACACTCTGCTTAATGTCCTACAGACAACAATATATAATAACATTTATATGCACACTTGTGTTTCAAGGCTAATTGCAAGGTAACACACAATATGTAAAGAGATAAAAAGTCTATAGTTTATAGATCTATCTGATGTTTTTTAAAGGTTTTGTAGATACAGAGAGCTTGGGGAGATTCTGGTAACTGTTTCAACTTTCAGCCTCATAATGAGGGCATCTACAAATGGAATGTACATGTAGTACATGGTATATGTATTATAATTTCCACTGCATCTGTTGTAACTTGTATAATACTTGCACAGTCTCCCCTGAACCATAACAGGTTTCTCCCCCAACCCACCTGCAGCTCAGGAAATGCCCTCCCCATCCCATCAGCATCCACCACTGGCAGGTCCAGTGCTGCCCCCACCACCAGCGGCTCCATGGAGTTCAGCCCTCCAATCTCTGCACTCATCACAGCCACAATCCTGACACCCTGGCCTGTCTCAGAGACAACCCTGACACCCTGGCTTGTCTCAGTCTGCGCAGGTCTGTAGTCATCAATGTATGTCACTCCATCACCCGACTTCACCTCACAACCATCTGAAAAACAAGAAATCAAAGATTTCACACCTATGTGAAGTATTTGTTGTGAATTTCACACTGATTCTGTCTAAGCATTTTCCCACTGGCTATGATAAGGCAACATTCATGCAGACAGACAGACATGGAAATTGAAGACAGGAAATGAGATAACCTATACAAGGACCTTTAAGGTAACTTTCTGTTAGTGTTGCTAACATGCCTAGCATGTCTAAATAACTATGGAAACACACATGAACACACACACAAACAGACACACTGAAAACAAAACCACTAAGGTAACAATACCTTTGTCAGACAGTTGTCCTTTGTTGTACCTGGTGGTACACAAGTCCTGCACACACTGTAGCGCATCCTGTGTCTCTCCCCCACTGCACAGCTTCTCAAACTGGATGGTCGGAGCGCCCATGAAGGCCACGGAGGCCACCGAACCAGTCAGGGCTGGAGTGGTGTCTAGTCTGGCTCAGGGGGTCAAGAACAGAATTTGGATTTAAAGAGAATTAAGTAAGAGACAGGAAAGAGGGGAAGAGAAGTTCAGACTTAGAGAGACAGACTGAAAGAGATACTGAGATAAAGATAGCAACACAAAGAGAGACAGCAAGCCTTTGGAAAGGCTACATGTACCTGCCTCTGTGTGGTTCAAAATCCTTGTAAATACATTGTATTCCTGAAATTGGAATCATTTGTCCCAAAACCTTATCGCTTTTTCCTCCCTCCCACTCAACACCAACAAAATATAACATTAGCTCTTGTTCACGTACCAAGCAAGCAAGAGACAAGTCAACAACTAGAGCAAAACCTTTCAATCAATAACCTTTAACACCAATAAGGCCACACCAATTTAATTTGTTGCTTCTCGGATTTTTTCAGAAAAAAATTGGAGCGACAGGGCGAAAAAAAAAAAAAAAAAATTCCCCCAAAAGTTTGGGGTGGAGATATAGGGCTTACATAAAATACAGAAAAGCAGGATTACACTGTATGCAAGTTGTCAGCTTTTCATGGCAAAGTATTGTGCATTGATTCCTTTCAGGGTTCTCATCAGGATTTTTTTCACAGCATAGGGAGACCTACAAATGTAGTGCAGTGAAATTTTTAACCCTGTGAAACACCATCTCCTCAGCATTTTGACGGCCAATTTGCTCATTTTTTTTAAGTAGAGATAGAGTCCATTCCGCGTCACCGTGCGGGTGTTTTCTCCCATTGTTTGAAATTGTTTTGAAATATTTGTAACCACTTCTAATATAATTTCATAGTTTGCAAACCTTTCGAACTTGGTTTTAATATTGTAAACAGTTTTCCCAAATCAGAAAACATTCGAAACATTGTAGAAGCCATGTAAGTTGTTCCGAAAGAATTCTAATAAAAGACTTCGCGGTAAGACCATTTTTTCGAATTATTTCGAATTTTTTGTAATTGGCTAAATGATCTGTGAAATCGGTAATCCACTCTGGCCAGAATAGCCCAAAATAGAAAGGCTGATGAATGGACGGGGGCATCCCGTGGCGATCCTGAGCTAACCAGCGGTAATGTAAACAAACACCCCATCAAACTACCGCGTGATTTCCCACAGCTTTTCTACCCTATCATTCAACTGCAGATTCAACAACTGAATAAAATAGGTTTCTCTTAGATCTAAGCGGGAGTTTTATCATTGTTTTGGCAAGCTTTTGACGAGGAAAACGCTAAAATCTGCGTTAGTCTAGATTTCTAACCTCCTTGGTACACCTCGGCACCATTTGGGTACCAGAAGCACATGTTTACTACGTCCACCCATGGAGTTATACTCCATGGTCCACCCAACTTCGGCGGACCACAGGCAAGAGCCGCGGGCACGGAGCGGGGACTTTCCGTTATACAATCCTTCTGCTATATTTCTGAGATGAAAAAAATAGGTACGCATCCACAAAAATGCCTGTGAACTTGGCAATCTTTGTCGCATAGCGCCGACAGAAATATCAAAATGTCCGCCTTCTCCCCGCTCGTCAACAACGCCGTCTGCGCAAGTCATGTTTGCTTCCAAATAAGGAAATCCGCGGTAGCTCGGGCGGTCTTCGGCAAGCATCGGCGTGCGTGACGTCACGATCGGACTCATTTGTATACAGGCGACCTGGTGTCGGCACGAAGTACAAAGGAAGGCGGAAGCAACAGATCGCCGCAGGCAAATCTGCACACCAACTTCACCAAGTTTATTTGAAGTTTGGCCGGTAAACGCAAAACATCGCAAGAAATAAAGCACGATAAATAAGCTGAAGCTTGTTGAAACCGACGAAAATATGATGCACGCGCTGTCATTGTGTGCAAACCCAAGCGTTACGCACTGATGGCCGGGGCCGCGGACGTCCCGCCGCGCGAGCT
Organism: Branchiostoma floridae x Branchiostoma japonicum; assembly: GCA_013266295.2. Classification (NCBI taxonomy): domain Eukaryota; kingdom Metazoa; phylum Chordata; class Leptocardii; order Amphioxiformes; family Branchiostomatidae; genus Branchiostoma; species Branchiostoma floridae x Branchiostoma japonicum. Next base: position 22,469,252 of record CM023840.1, read on the forward strand.
CTAAACATAAACAGAAGCCGCCTGTGGAGCCGGGATTAGCGCCTTTGATAAGGGGCAATCTTCTTTTCGAAATATTTCGAAATATTTCGAACTCCAAATTGTGTTTCAAAACATTTTGAAAATAAGATCTCATTTGATTTCCACTTTCAAATTTTTTTGAAATTATGATAACATTTTCGAAAACATGCTACTCAAGTACTTACATTCTTTATGATAATTTCAGAATATTTATAATACTTTCGAATTATTTGAAAATTATTATAAAATATTAGAAATATGATTTAAAAAACCGCACGGTGACGCGGAATGGACTCTAAAGTTTTTCATCTTTGTTACAGCTTTGTTTTAAAGTAAATTTATTTTAGAATTGACATGAAGGGTCATGATAAATGGTGTAACTCATAACAGACTCAGAGGCACATTCCATTTTAGTCACTGCAGTGTTGGGTTGCTTTTTTGGGGGGTAATATTTTGGAATTATTTTCAAATGATTATAAATCTAAATTGACACGGATGTTTATAAATATTTAAAAAATGAGATGCAGGAATACATTGTGTATATGTTTTAGAAAATGTTATGATAATTTGCAACATCAAAATCAGCACAAGATTTGGCACAGTTCATGATCAAAGGGTTTCTTTCATCTGTCAATGGTGTAACATAAGTTCATCGGCAGCCAACACAGGTTTGGTTTGTAAACACGCTGTGCTTTCGCCCATGTCGATGGTTTTGGTAAATTGTAAATTGAACGGTAGAATTATATATAAGGAGCTATAGTGCCTATATTACCGGTAAAATCAGGGACATTCTGAGGAAAAAACCGGTAAAAATTGCCTTCTGTGGCAATTCCAGTAACACGCGTACGGGCGAGTCTATTCTGTGTGTAGGGGAAATGTTTCTTTGAAATACTTCAAACCCATATCAAATAAATAGAGATATGACTTTGTACAGTATTAAAATGACAAAGCTACATTATAATACTTACATCTTCCACTTCAATCCGTATCAACATACATTGAATGGTTAGATATATAATGATATTTCAGAAGTTGTCCCTTGAAATGAACTCTTCCGGTCAATGACCGAGCCCTGCTTTGATGTCGTCTGTGTCGGACTCCACTCCGTAAACTTCTACAACAAGATTCTCCACAGCGGATTAGATTTTACATGGACAAGTTTGGAGAACAATAAAGCATGTATACTTCACCAAGTTGGCTGATTGGCGCGTAAAATTGGCAGTTGGCCTGGGATTGCAGGTTTGTTTACAACGTGCCGACACGCAAGGTGGGAGGGAGGGAGGGAGGGCGGTGTTTCCTCGGACCTTGTTTATCTCGCTAAATTTGGGTGTTTCCGCTAATTTCCTGGCTTTTTTGATAGGGAACCTCATACACTAGGTGCTGATATATGTGTAGCAAAAATTATGGTCCAGACAAATAGGGAAGAAACTCCCTAAATTCGGAAAGCCGTGTAGCGTGAAGCTAGTGCTGTGCCATTGCTTTGCACCATCGTCTGGGGAGGTCTGCGACTTTTCTACTCCGGATTTTTTTTTTTTTTTTTTCAAAATGCAAAAAATAGGAGCGGCGATTCCGAGAAGCAACAAAATAAATTGGTGTGGCCTAAACTTATAATAGAAAGACGTGCAACCAAATGTGGAAGATGAGGAAACTGAGGTGCTCACCTCTCTGGTGCGATGACTCGGATTTTCCTGCCCTGTTCCAGTGTCTGCAGGACCTGCAGTCTGCCCAGCCCAGGGTTTCCTCCCCCACCGCACCCCAGGATCCCCGCTCCCACCGTCAGACACTCCACGTCCCAGCGGCTCAGGACCCACGCACCCGTCTCTGGGTCGATCTCTGGCTCTGTCTCCTGTAAGGAAGGCAGGTGGCTGGCCAGCAGGATGGAAGGCATTGCAGAGGGGCCTGAGTCAGCAGCTGGAATTCAGGAAGTGGTGAATGTTATCAAGTTTGCACTCAATTAATATTTAAGTCAGCCCAGGAGAGCCCCCATTTTAAATACCAACCCTCAATGCATGTACTCCTTTTTCCTCCCATACCATCCCGAAATCTTTACTTACTTTTAAATTACTTTTCTTTCATGGTGAAAATTTTACACTTTGTACTGTACTTTGGCTGTACCACACTATTCCTTAAAAAAAAACGGTGAAGCAAAGGATGAAAAATAACAAAAAGGCTAAAATGAAGGAAAATTACCATCCTCCTCCACTGTTTCTTGCTCCATTTTCGTGGTGTTGATGTCAGCAAGGTTGGTTCCACCCCCTGAGTGTCTGTCCTTCAGGTGTCCCACTGCCTTTACTGTTACTTTGGTTGCATTACCTGGCAGGTACGCTAGAGGGACCTCATTTACTTCTGTAATCTGCAACATAGATGTAGACACTACGTTTTAGGTCAAATACCTCCATAACTCTAAAAGATATAGAGCCAACAAAAATTAATGTGCATCACTCATTTTCTTCTTCCATCAATGACTCTTGCCTATGCATGCATACAAAAAGCTTACCCTGCACAAATTTTGTTCCCAAATTTGTTCATGATAAATACATGTATGTGTTGATTTAGCAATGGTCCTTGATTGAAATAATCATTCCAACTGACTTTGGAATAAAATAACTTATTCACTGTTATTGTAAAATGGATCACTGGCATTACTTTGTATCCAATAAGCAGTGGGGATCGGAAATAGCTTTTTGATTTTAAGGTCAAGAGTCAAGACTATAGTTTAGGATTTGACTAAGGTCAATATATTGATTGACGGAGGCCATATTGTTGAACTAATATACATATGTTTGTAGGTCTTATGTGGTCCAACCTCCACCGTGCTGTCCACAGCGCCGGCAGCCACGGCCTGTTGAGTGGCGTCTGCTTTTGCCCTCCTGATAGCCTCATCCCGAGATGTCTGTGCCAGGCTAACCACCCTATCCACCGTCCCGCTCACCTGGCCCAGTGCTGCTCCCACTGCATTGGCTACCTGGTGGGGAAATATCGAAGGGTTGAACATAACCTGCTTTTCCCTCTGCATTTAGGGACCTATAACCATCTCATAAACCACCGAGTGAGTGAGGCTTATGATATTATAGCTATATGACCAATAGGAGTGGAGGGTCACAAAGCCTTGCTATGTGATAATGTAGGCCTTTAATTTTTAATTTTAATATTTTGCTAATTTAAAAGCTCAGCCAGTCACAGGATATGTAAAACTGAAACTAAGACTGACAGTAATATACATAGTGAACATTCATTATATGTTTGCCTGACCTGGTAATGCTGCGGCTTCTGAACGCTTGATGCTCCGCTGAAGTTTCTCTTTCCATCCACCAGAATGGTGCCACCCCCCACCAGCAGAATGGGCTGCTCCTCACCGCTTAGCTGGAGAGAGAATGGTATCTGTATACTGTAAATCACTTTAATATTCCGGTCGGTAATTTTAGCGGTCGGGAGAAAATGGAGTAGCTCCCGGCACTTAATTCTAGCGGTAGGAACAAAGTTCTTGTCTTAGCAGAAGAGTAATCAAATGATACCGGTAATGAAATTTTAGCGGTTGAATAGTGACAGCTAAATCAGCTAAAATAAAGTGACAGGGAACAAATCATGATTTACAGTAGCTGGAATAATTGCCCTTCAGCATAACATACCGACTTTGCAACCTGTCTACACTGACTTGATCTTACTCTAAGTAAATGTTATTGTTTTTCTTTGTGATTGATTGATTGATTGATATCTGCTTCTTCCCACCTTGACCTGATCTATGGCCTCCTCGACCATCTGGTGCATCCTGTCCACCGCCTGCTGCACCAGAAGCGGATCCAGGCCGGCAACATGACCGGGGTCGCCCAGGTCCGCCAGTCCGGACGCCACAGCCACGTCAGTGGCAGTCAGGGTGGAACCTCCAAACACCAGACCCTCCCGCACCAGGCTGTACCCTGTACTGGTGGGACCAACCTCCACTGTAGCCTGGAAAACATGACAAGTCTGCTGTTACCAAGCTTTATTATGTTAAGGGCTAACATAAGTAAATTTGTAATATCTCAGTACAATCAGGTGGGGCTCAGGTGATGATTGAAGATTTTAAGTGATTTTAAAGGTTTTAACCTTTTCACTCAAAAGGTACTTCCCAAATATAGTCTCCAATATCTTGGTTCTTCTTTAACAATCATGCTAACCATTCCTCATTCATTGGCATTAGGAAAAGGACATCACTGAGACTTGGTATTTGAAAGGTTTTGACTTTATTCATCTTTTTCACTAGTCAACATGCACGAATTTATACAAAGGATGTCAGTTATGCAAGTGTGTACCTGATTTTTCTCTGGTCCGTACATCTGTCTGACAATGGATCCCCCTCCCAGTCCAATGCTCAGGACATCGGGCATGCGGAAATTTGTGCTAACTCCTCCAACCTGTCATAGGGAAGACAGAAGAATGGGTTGAATCATTCAAGATTCAAACCACTAACTTAACAAGAAATCATAGATTTCACACCCCCGTGAAGTATTCAGAGTTGTTATGAATTGCTTGTTTTATTTCTCACTGAGACCATTTTGACCTTCAATTTGACATCACTTCCTTCCAGCCTGCAGGAAGACCATTTTGACCTCCAATTTGACATTCCTGTCAGTCAGTGCGGTTACACCATTCCTCCCTCACTGCCTGTCACTCTACTGTATTCAAATAAGTATGGACAATTTACAAACAGACAAACACAACGAAAACAAAACATCCATAAACAGAGGTTACAAATATACCATGCACACTACAGAGTGTAGCATAGACAATCTCTGGTACAAACACTCAACCTTGACCCTGGTCGATGCCTGCCGAGGAAATCCTCCCTTCAAACACCCCACGTCAGAAGTGGTGCCTCCAATGTCAATCACAATAGCATCTTCAACACCTGTGTGACCAATATAGAGTAAATCAAGAAAACCAACATTCATTGCCATCTCATAGCAAAGTAGTCACCTCCACTTCCCATCAACACAATCTCATAGCAAAGACATCTATACCTGACCCATAAACTTAGTTCAGTGACCAGAAGTGGTACATGTATTTTAAAGACCTTACATTCAGCAAATTTGTTAAAGAAAAAGTTTATTGTGAAACTAATTAGTAAAGCAGGAGGAATATCACCCCCTGGTGCAAGCAGTTTTTGTATTCTGTGAAAGTGTATACCGTTAAATTCCTCTATCAACTCAAACACGATTGCAGTATCCCACCTGACAGAAAGGCTGCCCCTCTCATGCTGTTGGTGGGTCCAGACGCAAATGTGCGCACAGGGAACTCCAATGTCTGCTCAGCACTGGAATACAAACAGCACTGGCATTCACACATAAGAAAACTCAAGTTCATGTATACAATCAGTCATACCCATAATTCAGTGATAATTGTTTTTAGAAGTGTGCTGTGTTCTTTAATGTGTTTATCGTGTGGCTAATTCATCAAAACATGGGAGGGACAGTTCAATCCCTGAGTGTGGTTCAATCCAGAATACATATTGGGGTTCAAAAAGAGGTCGGCAACTTGGGATTCAAATGATGGCTCTTGTGATCTAAAATCAGGATTGCCTTAGGATTGAACTCAACAGATCAACTAGACTAAATTAGCATGCACCAGAACAAACAACGTCCATTTTCACACCTGATCAAGGTCCCATCATTCTGGGTGAGGTAGAAGGGACAGGTCAGTCCCAGTGCATTCAGTGCCTGTCTAAATGCCTCCACCGTCCGGTGGCACAAAGGTTTAAGGCACTCGTTCAGGACAGCAGCATTCTCCCTCTCCAACAGCCCAATCTGACCTACTTTATGGGACAACGTCACGCTGATTTCTGGAAACTCTGTACAAAAAAGTTCAGCAACCTGGTGGGATTCAATGAGAAAACCCTGAGTCTTTCTAGGACCTTGAACTTGAAGTTCTGATGAAGCAATGATGGATTGGATCATTGATGATCTCTTCAAAAGAATGATGTAAAACTAAAAGAGAGAATTAAGAAATGATTGACTGAATGAAAACATTTAATAGGAAGGATGGATGGAGGGAAGGAAGGATGGATGGAGGGAATCTGCTACAATGTACATTGTGTATTGTGTTGTTGCCATTCAAATAAAGGAGGGAAGGAAGGAGGGAAGGAAGAAAGGAAGGAAATAGTTTAAGATTTCTAATGAGTCTCACTTTCTCCTCCTGTTTCTGTGGAGCGATGGGTGAGAAGACACCAGCGATGACCACGTTCCTCCCTCCCTCCTCCCAGATGGTCCTGATGCAGGTCCTCAGCTCCTCTTCATCCAGGGATGAGATCTCCTGGCCATCGAACTGCAGACCCCCGTTTACCAGGTGGTATGACCCACACACCACCTTCAAGAATGAACAAATAAAGGGTATGTGCTTCCTAGCATTTTACCCCAACCAGATTTTCTAAACTACCCTAATTTCTCAGACCTGCTCCAAACTTACCAGTAATTCATTGAAGGGGAAGATGAGCTAAGGTTTAAAGGGCCAAAAATCAAGCTTTTGTTTGTTTTAGACTTAAACGATGGTAAAAAGTATGCATAGATTTTCCATCACAATACCTTCTTCAAGTCTTGAGGGAAGTCGCAGAAGGGCGGCAGTGCGCGGGAGGCGGTCCCACACAGCCGCACCACGGACACAGGGACCAGGTCTCTCCTCTGCACCAGGGCATTCACAAAATGGGTGGTGCCGATGTTCACTCTGGAAATGGTGCCTGAGATTTGAATACAGGAATGATGACATTTGGAAAGCAAATGCATAACGTTAATATTTACTTTCATAGTATATATTCATTATATATATATTCATTATATATATATTCATTATATATATATTCATTATATATATATATTCATTATATATATATTCATTATATATATATTCATGTTATATGAATATATATTCATGTTATCATAAATGGATTAAACTATGCCTAAGGTTGTAGCTTGCAGTGGTCTAGTGGTAAGTAATCATACTTCTGCACCAAAAGGTTGGGGTGCCGTGGTGTTCCATTGAGTGATTGACCTGAACCCTGAGGTAATGGTTTGACTGCAAACGGGAGTGACAGGAAGTTTCAGAGCTAATTGAATGAGTCAATTTATCAACTTAGACTGCTTACAGACATTCCAGGTCATGGAGTGAAGGGAAGAGGATACTATAAATTCACGGGAAGGTATTGCTGTTTGGGTTGTCTGTTTGCCTATGTTTTCGCCGTTGTACATTTTCCATATGGTAGTCACATTCACTTCTATGGCCGGATTTACACGGGGCAAAAAATCAATGTCGTACGACATTCGACGCGCGGCGCGACGCGCGGCGCGACGCAGAATGTCGTACGACATTGATTTTCATGCGTGTAAAACCGCGCGCCACCGACGCGCGGCGCCGCGCGTCGTTTTTTCTGTGGCGCATCGAGGAGGTGCCACAAGTGCGTCGCGACACTCAGCGGGGAGTCTGCGTCGCGGCCCAGCAGCGTGTAAACAGCCCTGCGTCGCGCGCAGCCCGTTTCGCGCTAGCCCGAACCCACGCCACGCTCGTCTGTTTGTTTCTGTTCTTACTTCTAGAATTATGAGTATCATATCACGTTCTCCTTGTTGTTTCGTCGGATTTTTGTTGCTGATTGTTTCGTAAGCATGGCGGAAGTAAACAGCAGTAACTGGAGCAGCGCGGAAACCCGATGCTTGATCGGCGTGTGGAACTGTGACAGAATTCGCAGCAAAATGGAGACTCACAAAAAGAAGGAGGCATTCGGGCAGATTGCCGAAGCCATGCTGCAAGAAGGATACAACAGGAACGCAAAACAAGTACAGAAGAAGATCAGGGATCTTAGGTACTCCTCGCGGCGGTCAGGGTTCACCACATGTGACGCAGCGCGCCGCAGCCCGCCGCAACCATTTTGCAGTGCGCCGCAGCTGCGGCGCGCAGCGGGAGTTACAGTCAATACGTGTAAAAGCAAAAGTGTCCTAGGCGAGTGACAAACGCCGCGCGTCGAATGTCGTACGACATAGATATTTTGCCCCGTGTAAATCCGGCCTATATTACCTTGCAGGTTCTTGTCCCTGAGCTGAGCGAGTACCCCCCTGACCGCCCGCGCCACACCCGTGGTGACGTCCCGGGTGGTCACCTGTTTACTCCAGCACACGACCTCGTCCCCCTGTAGTACCACTGCGTCCGTGTTCGTACCGCCCACGTCCACTCCGATAGAAAACAGAGCCATGTCCGACAACTGGAACTTGTCGAGACCAGTCCTCTCACCGTGTAGAGTAGAGTAGAGTACGAGTAGAGTTCTTCGGCCACGTAGGTGCTTCACGCTCCAGTACTTTGTTCTTGTTGCTAGTCAAAAGGTCAAGGCTTTGCAGCTAAGGAACGTCAAAACAACTGATCTGACCATGGAGGTGAACCTCCTTGATCTGACATAACTTATCTTCGTATCGGTAATGACTAACGTTATTCTAAGTTTGTCATTTCATCACTTGTTGTGAAGGTTTTGCTGAGCACGACTGTTCTTTATTTATTAACTTTAAACTTTAAACTTTGACCATCAGCTCCGGAAGTATCGTCTTTCCTCTCCAAGCAGATGTGTGGATCGTCGGGCGTTATGAGAGGACAGGCTGTAACGTTAACACGCGCGAAACGTTCAAGGGCCAAAACAGGACAAAGGGCTCTAGTCGTGTTTACTCGCTTTTCTTTCAGCCTTTCTAGTCGTTCTTCAAGCTTATTTTATTGTATTTTCTTTTCTTTTATTTTATTGGTTCAGCTGTACAAAAGACAGCCAGGGTTGCCCAACTAGTCACAAGACTATTCGGGCTAACCCTGGGGACAAGGACAAGAAGCTACATAACATACGGACAGGACATTAAAATCAAAGTCGTCAAGTCATTACATCTACACGATTATCTGTAACGTTACATAATAAATACACAAAGACTTCAGGGTCGACGCCAGAATTCACTGTGTATGGATCTCCAAGCTTAACGTTAACGTCACTGCTTTCATCACGAGCCAAAACTGACATGGGATCACCTGGGGTTAGGTGCTCAATTGGCCCAAGGACACCTTCAGTACAATAAGACCCTGTTCATACCAGACTTTTAAAAACCGGTTGAAACCGCTAAATAATTAGCGGGGGAAAACCCGGCTAAAACCCCTAGCGTTCACACCAGACTTACAAAAATGTATAAAACCGGTTTTTCAAAAACCCTGTCCGGCGAATATCCAGTTAATCAGCCACTGCAGTTTAATGTAAACCTTGTCCTTGGCCTTCTTGTATGCAGTCTTCAGATTCTTGATCTTGCTGCGGCACTGCAGACATCGAACGGTTTGATTTCTACTAGGCTATCCAAAGATGAACTTGTAAAATACATTTTCAAAAATAATCGTTCGTGTCCCGGCATTTATTTCCTGAAATACGGCGCTGAATTTACACCACAATGTGCGACGCACCGCCGGCTGACGTGCCGGCCTCCGAGGTCATATGAGGTCATATGCAAATATTGCATAACGTGACCGCGATACGCGCCGCCGATTGGTTGATGATTTCAGCCGGCGGTGTCGGCGGCCGGCAAGTCACAAGCGAGACGACGCGCGTGTAAACAAAATTTTCTTTGTTTAAAAATACGCGCCAAAATGCTGTTTCCGCGAACACAGAACGATTTTCTAGTGAAGAAATGTACAATTCAAAGAATCTTTGGGGAAAATATATATTTCTTTGCGGATTTATGGAGTCTTTTGCGTAATTTTGACGCCCAAATCAACCCGGAAGTTTACGTGCCGAGCCGGCAGCGTGGGTTTGAATTCACGTAGTTTTACCGATCAAAACAAGAAATAAAACTCCCGCTAAAGAAAATCCTGTAACATTTCAGATCCCAGCGATTATGTTTTTGATCAAAATATTTGTGGACCCGCACGATGTACCGGCGTTTCAGCCGTATGCTTCCTCAGGAATTCTTGTCGCAAGCGGACTTTGGCTTTGACCCGAAGCCCCTACTTGAGAGTTGAAATGTCAAAAAAGTGCGTCCTTTTAATAGAAGAAATACGCAAAAACCGGTTTAATAAACCCTTAGCGTTCAGACCAGGTTTTTCGGTGGAAAAACCCTTCAAAAACCCCTGAAAAACCACCTCCCGAGGTGGTTTTTGAAAATCGGATTTAAACCCCTAAAAAACCGGTTAATTTGCGTTCACACCAGGTTAAATAAAAACCGGTTTTTGAAAAACCGGTTGAAACCGCTAAATATAAGTCTGGTATGAACGGGGTGTAAAGGTCTTTCATTCATTCATTCATTAATCTGGGGCGGGCGGGCGGCAAATTTCAATTGGCAAAACAGTAACGTTAAACGTGAACGTCAACTTTCATAATCCCGCCGGGTAGACCGCTACATTAATAAAACAGTGAATTGAAACAGATCTAACTAACTAATACAGCATCAGTCATACTCATAGTAGTAGTCCCAAGGCATGCACACTTCATATATCCAGGTGTTCAAGAATGGTTCTTGAGCTCATGAGTGAGCCTCGACAACACCGTTTCCGTTTTTAGTGATGGTCCCCGGCAAAATTATGAGAGTTAACGTTGAACTTATTAACTTTACGATTAATTTAGATTAATGTTAATTACTTTGCATATTCCACTGGTTTAACGGTATAAAGTTAACGTTAACGTTATGTGAAGTAGAAGACGGAAGGCAGTGATAATAAATATTTGATAATCGATATTGATAGAGTTCTATAATAACCGTTACCAATGGCGAGTCCAGCTTTTGTGACTAAACAGTGTAACATTATTCCAGGCAACCATTCTATAATTTGATAGACCTGTAAGCCCCACGGGGCAAACTGCCCTTGTCGAATTGGCAAATACATGTAACGTTACCTGAGTGACCTTCTCAGTATGTCAAATAATTTCAACGATAACGTTTCGTGATTTTCATCCAATTTCGGCCCATTTCTGATGTTACTATCCTTATCACATGCATAACACCCCAGTTTACGCGGTACCGTCATGGCGATAACGTTTGTGTTTATTGTTGTAATATGTCTGTCACCTTGAGTAATCTATCATCTATTTGTCCTTGGCCCTCGGCAGGTTCTGTTCGATCGGTAACCTTGTCCATGCCCATATATGGCGTTGTTTTGGTTGCCTGGTGCATGCCGGGACGTCGGTCAATGGCCTACGGATAGGAGGTCAATGAACCTAAATGCGTATTACGTGACGTGAATTGCGCAACGCGCACCAACTGGAAGGGTTGAACATAACCCAGTTGCTTCTACTGTTATTCTAACGCTTCAAACTTCACGTTTCACCGAACAAATGCGGTAAGTCTGTGGTGCGGCCGGATTCTGTCCGCCGTTTGTGTAATATTTGGCCGAGATAGCGGTTTACCGTACTGCGCTCCACGTCGGATGACCCAGTTTTTTCTCCCACGTGACCCACGGGAGCCTATCAGCGATCGGTTACGTCCCTAGCGCATACGTAATGAGCTATTGCTTACGTAAGTCGCCACCGAGCTGCTGCATGCTGCTGCAACGTGAGGGCTGACCACTGCACAGGGTAAATAGGTCACTCCAAATCACGCGAATTTAGCGTGCTTTTTTTCTCGTCACAGCCATTTAGACATCCACAGCTGTTCCAAGGAATTCTGGTTCCTAAATCGAGGTAACATTGTAGATAACACGGTCTACTTTTGGTGTTTCATGCTATTTTTCTGGTTTCCAGTAGCCGATCAGGAGTATTTTGACCGGTTGTTAAGTAATCGTTACCTAACGTCGCCATATTGGTCAACAGAGGTCATTCAACCCGTTGTATTATTCCCAAGGGACCTGTTTGTCCAGTTTTCTAATACGGGACCCTAGAACCAGGGCAGACTAGGGAATATGGCCGCACCAGTGCCACATCTATTTCGTCTCGTTTAGTCCGCCATGATAGTCGTCTTGCTAAAACCGTGGTCTGACCTACTTTTCAGACGCTCGGGTTGGTGATTTGAATTTACGGCCGCCGGCTCGCCAGTCAGTCAGCTATGGCCGAGACAAGGGAGGCAGAAGCTAGTGACGGAAGGGAAGAGAAGCAACTCTACGGGTTCCACGCCAGCACAACCTACACGGGGCATCCGTCCCTTCCTAACGGCCGGTCGTCGGATTCCCCTGAAGCCGGGCAGGAGGCGGAGAAGCACGTCTCGGCAAGGGAGGATGCTGGAGAGCAGTACCGGCAGCTGTCGGAAGAGGGCGCTGTAGATCTGAGCGCGAGCCGCCCAGGACGTGGAGGGGGAGGTCGGTCCCACGCCGCGACTCAAGCTGACGAGGACAGCCTCGGTGGGAGCAGCTTCGACTCTTCCTCGGGTGACGACCAGCAAAACTCTCCAAGAGATGGATCTCCCGACGACAGAGTGGAGGAACGCCGCCACCAGAGCTACCTGGAAGGATACCGCCACCCCCATCCAGACACCTTGCGGGCGGGCATCCCCACCACCCCTGTTCACCTGGTGTACCCAGGGATCGGGTACGTCCAGGTGCAGATGCCGGTGGATCTCCGCGGGCAGCCCGTGGCGTTCCTCCAGCCGGGCCTGAACGGCGGCGTTTCCCACACCGGCCAGTCCACCTCCCCGGCTTCCTCGGTGACCATGTTGGAGGAGCTGCGGAAGAGGGTCCATGGCGGGATCGAAGTCAGCAAGCCGCCCCAGCCTCGGAAGAAAGCGCGCAACGTGCCTGAAGGCGAGAAGGATAACTCCTACTGGGAGCGCCGGCGGAAAAACAACGAGGCCGCCAAGCGGTCCAGGGAGGCGCGAAAGGCCAAGGAGGGAGAGATCGCGGTCAGGGCCGTCCTGCTGGAGGAGGAAAACATCAAACTGCGCGCACAGGTTGGAGAACTGAAACAGGAGACCGAACGACTCAGAGCACTGCTGTACGCCTCGTCCCCAGCAAAGGGCGAGAAATGATCCAGCCCCAGAAGACCTCGTTTCCAGGATAGGGTGAAAAACGAACCTGGTCTCAGCAATACATTAAAACGCGTTACCATCAGCGTTGGACAGACTAGGACTTGTACAGAATAGGTCAAGGTGACCTGTATGTAAAGGGGGAGGGAGAAACTGTTCAAAGGACATCTTTGTGTGTTCTTTTTAGAAAGGGGTTTTAAAAACACAGCACCACAAACAATGATGTACAATTCTAACAGTTTTTGAGCATTATCTGAATGGAACTTTTGTACCATTTTGATACACTAGATATACGCTTGTCAACAAGATGACCGACTTGTGTATTCAGAATTCTATGTCACCAGACAGTGAAAATCAACACTATGAAAAGACGTCCTCAGAAGGACACCAAACATCCCGAAGTCGGCCGTTTACCTCATTAAGGCCGGACAGGTTCAGATCACAAATGACAGGTGGAATATTGTCCTAGCAGTCGGTCGGTTTCGGGTCAATCAGGTCTGTAGGGAAAGGGGGAGGTGAGGCTTCGCGCCTACAACACCTTTCAGATCGCCGCCTGAACGCACAAATGACCTATTCTTCAAATATATATTATATATATACGCACAAGTATATTGATATTGCTGTATTAATATATGTAGGATGTAGAACTAATATTTGACTATTGCTACGGTGACTGTGCATTCTAACGTGTGAACAAGCTTGTTGATATGAATGTTACTTTGCGTTTTGGTCGGTACAGATTTTGTACGGATAGGTTTGGTCATATTGCTGTACATTCCATGATCCAGTGAATTAGTGACTTAACACGACTTACAGAATTTACCTCATCATGTACCTAGGTGTAAAGGGTACCCCTGTGCTGAAAACGCCCCGCCTGTAGCGTTTTTGAACGTCTGAGTTCCAAACTAAAAGCTGAAAACTGAAAACCGTTAAACCTTTACCCCAAGCAGATGTTTGAAGGGAAGATTGCAACACCCAGGCTGTGTAGAGAGCTTCCGACAGAGGACGACTGTGCGTCAGAAAAAGCTAGGGCAGAAGTCAGCGTTCTTCCTCCCAACGTCTGCTTGGAGATTACGGGGGGAGGGGGCGTTCCTTTACATGAAGCGCTACGAGAACGCTGCATGCAAAGCGTTTTAAGTCAGGGGGGTACCGTGCGTACGATAATGAGATATATATATACTATGGTTCCCAATACTGTCGTGGCGCTTTTTGCCAGAGATAGGGTAAAAAAAAAGAAAAGAAAAAACAACGTTTCAAAATCACGGGAAAAATCCTTCTTCCTGTATCGGCGCCAATTTTGAACCCTCACACGTCCCTTAAACACCTAGGTTAATGACCTCACTGGTAGGTTGTGTAATTTTCTTAAGATGTTGCGAAGAGAATTCTTAATTACTTTAAGAACATTATAGAAGATGTTATTTTGTGTATGCTAGGAGCCACTCGCCGAAGTGCTAGCGGACGCTGCACATCACCCCTACATTAGTATTGGTAGGATCCGTTGCCAGGAAACGTGACTTTCTACGCTCTTAATTGTCAGGTCTTTGACTCGTCAATGTTTGTACGCGAATACAGTGTGCGTTCTCTCATCTGTGCTCATCTCGCCTCTCATGATTTGGTCCTCGTCAGAAACGTTGATTTCATTGCTCAACTACGCCTCTCAGCGGATGTAGTTGTCAATACAAGCGCATTTTCCTGATCTTGAAATTGAATGAAGATGTAGGGAGGATGGTCGTAACGTTTTACTGACACGCTACTGCCTATCTTGTTGTTAAAAGTTGATCTCCAATTGAATGTATGGCATACCGGCAAGGTGCCCATTTAAAAGGAACGCACAATAATCGAAGGGCGTCCAAAACACTTAAGACGCTTGCTGTCAACAAATACAGGGCATTCGGAAAAATGTTACGACCGTCCCTCCCGACATCTGCTTGGAGATTAGGGGCCACCCACCAACCATAACCCTCCGAACAAACGACCGGTGCTGAGCTACAGTCGTGGTCCCTAAAGAATCACCATAATACCGCTCACGGCGGCCCGGCCTAGCCTCCACCCGGCCCTCTCAAGGGTTATGGATAGTAGAATTCGACAAAAATGGGATGAATATTTGGCCAGGAGAGTGAGCCCACAATTTTTCAGCCAACGTTGTTTGTATGATGGAGACTAGGTCAGACCTGCCAGTTCGCTTTATATGGGACGACGATGGATGAATGAATTAATGAATGAGCGTCCGAATAAAGAAATAAGACGCTATGGGCGAGAGAATGGCAACCAACAACACGTCGTGTGTGTTCTAGATGTCTATATTGTATCTTTGTAATGAAGTTAAATGAACATAGAGATGGATCACTACCACCGGACTCCGCAAGCTATCAAGGCTCCTAGTCTCCACCAGACTAACAACGCGGGTTGAAAAATAGTAAAACCCAGCCAAACAGGGATGATAAACTAGACTTGATAGAGTTCATTTGCCCTGCTAGGAGGAAATGTTACCCTTACCGCGGCTTACTCCACTGCCCAACTATTCACCTATTTTTGCTGAATTCTACTATCCATAACCCCTTAGGCATAGAAAGGCTAATCTCCAAGCAGATCCCTTTCGGTGGCAATTAACTACAGTATCCTTTAGCGAGAGGAGTTTGTCTTGCCATCGAAAGGGATCTGCTTGGAGATTCAGACAGGCCTGGTGGAGAATGAAACCTCCTCTCGTCATCGTAACTCATATAATAAGGCTGTAGAAATTGTCCCAGTACGGTGAATTATATTTGTCAGAGAACCGAGAAGACCATGTTTGGGCTTAATGAGTAAGATCCGTCGATCGTTGAAAAAAAAAGTGGTAAAATAAGTTGAATCGTTAGCCAGTGATTCTCGTTTGGCAAGCTGACTCTTCTAGTGAAGTCATTTACTATTCTTTGGCCAATTTTCACCATTTTTCCCAGCTACGAGATAAAGGAGTGTGCTGAGACGAGCCGAACTCCACCAGTCCCAGAGGAATTTGTTTATCTTCTCTTAACGGTTTGAAAGGTTGTCCTTTCGTGTGGCCCTATTTGTCTGAGTGTTGCCAGCGTGCTCCCCAAATATTCGCCGGTTCATCCATTTCTAAAGGGTTTGCGGCCCTTTGTAGGGGGTACATTCTTCCTCGCCACCGTGTTCTCCCGGGAGCCGGTCCGTGCTTGCGGCGGAGCTGCGCTTCTCTCCTCGCAACGCCCCGGACTTGCTCTTTCACTTCACAACGTTTTGTCTGGCCGGCCGACCCGCTATTGTTCTTACACCTTCTTTCCTCAAGAGGCTGCGACCGCTGAGAGACCAAAGATTTGATAGATCGCTCAACGAATTTCAAAATGATGAAGAACGATTTTTTAAAAGTTTTGCATGTCTGTTAATTACTTCCCTTCTATGAAATCAAGGGTCACACAAATCCACTTTTGGTTGCTGTACTATCGTTCAGCAATCGCCATCTACTATGATCTAGTGGAAATGGGGCCATAAGCAGCGCAGGTACATGACCCACTATCATCGGTTCGTTCGGACCTAACAAGCAGACATCGATGTGATAGGGTTGGTAAGTCGCAATGTTGTTTTAGGTGTCCGACTGGTTTTGTATTTTTTTCCAGCATTTTGTACATCTCTCTCTCTCTTGGTGGTGTGTGCTTTTCTCTGCATATGGATGTGGCAAGGCGAACAGAAAAAAATCGCGCACCACATAGAAGACGCTCAGACAACAGGAAAAGACGTGCAAAACAAAATGTTAGGCAACCATCTGATTTCGCCTCCTCCTACAGGTGCACTACTACAGACACATAAAATACTGAGACTGAGCCTTATCCTTACATCTGCTTGGCGACTAGTCTGCCCTGGCCGGAGACACGTGTCCGTTCGCGGTCCAGGTCGCGTCGAAGGGTTTTAAAACTCCGATCAGGAGCATCAAGGCAAAGTTCATCCCCCTGAAGGACTATCAGTGGTTTGTTCTGACGGAAGATGCCCGGTGGGCCGTGTCTGTGGGCCGGGAGACCGGGCACGGAAGATGCGCCCTTCAAAGCCGCCGCCGCCGCCTCCGGGCGTCCTGTGTGTTTGGTGTCGGCCGGGAGGGCACTCGGTCTCGCTAAGCGATGAAAGAAGCAGTGACCTCCATCCTTTTTTCTAACAAATGCCCCCTTTTTCTCACTCGGTGTGCTTTTGGTTGCCCGGCCCGGCGGCAGCAGGACCTTGTCAAGCGCAGAGACAGGCCGCGTAAGCCCCACGCTGGAGACCGTTGCCGCCCAGAAAGCGTTTCCACCCGCAAAACGAGCCGTTCAAAATTCCACTAAACCCTTTGAACTCAAAGAGATCTCCCCTGCTCTCCATTAGCTCTTTTCATGAGAGCCTGCCTTCGGGTGACGACCGGGTAACCATGGCGACCCGAGTCAAGTGTTGAAATCCGCCTCACATGTCCCGTGTACCCCCCTCCCCCTCCCGGCGTGGGAACCCTCGTAACAGCCACAAACACGTTGCCATGGCAACCGAAGGAGACTACAAGCTTTACTACATCTCTCTGTGTCTCCGAACGTCTGCAGTCTAGTATGGCCGAGCAATTTCCCCCTATTTTGTTCTTAATTCCACGTAAATCCTCCTTAAGTCCCGGGCGACGGATGGCACGCAGCGCCTTGGTTACATCTGGGCCGGGGCAGCTCATGCGGGTGGTTCTCAAAGACTTCCTTATCTTCCCGGCCGGCAACTGGGCACGCAACGTAGCCTCCACCAGGCCTTCCTAAGGGGTTACGGATAGTAAGATTCGGCAGAAAATAGGGATGCGCCAGGGTAGTGAGCCCACGGTAAGGGCAACTTTTCCCCTTGTGCGGGCAAATGAAACTCTGTTGTGGCCAAACTCCCCTGGCAAATTTGAGTATTTTTCAGCCAGCATTGTTAGTCTGGTGGAGACTAGCACGAGACGGGATCAACTCTCCCTCCCGTATCCCGGAGAACTCCACGCCGCGATGGTATCTTATCGCGAACAGAGATTCTTTCTTCTGCCTTCAGGGCTGTAAGAGGCTGAGAACGAACGTCGTGGTCGGGGTAACACCACTCCGACTCATCCACGCGTGCAAGGAAAATCTTGAAGATACCTTAAGGACCTGTAAAGTGTAGGTATCATCCCGTCTGACCATCGGGATGGACCTCTTTGTCATCGATTAGGCAATTAATTACCCTCTCCTGGCGACAATTGTTTCTATGGGAATGGGGCCGCTCAGGCGCAGACCTTAGATAAACACCTAATGCAACCATACAACACGGCTGTGTGGTGTGGAGGGTTGGGTCGGGGCTGCCGTTGTCATGGAGACCAAGGCGCCGTACAAAAGGCACGCGTGTGTGTGGCAATGCAAATTTTCCGTGCTCGGTGCTCCCGACCGCACAACATACACCGAGCCGACCCGGAGCCGTGTCTCACTTGCTCCGGTGTCAGTCAGCCAACACAGACGCATCGGTAGGAGGGCTATAGAGCAGAGACTGTGTGTACACACGTACACGTACACACGCACCAGCTCGGGTAAGGGTCTACACTTCTTTCTCTCTTTGGTTAATTAATCATGACGTGAAATGTTGTGGTATCTGTGGGCAGAACAAGTCCGACGACTCTTTTATGGTATCGTGTTCATATAACAAGTGGGTGGAGATTTTGTCAACAATGTTGCGCTCCTCTGCCAGTGTTACTGCCCATTACCCCCGGAGCATTGCGGGACTGCGGAAATGTGTATTTTTAGATGTGTATCTGTCCTACTGGATTACGCCGCGTTAACACATGTGACAACATCAAATTAACGGTTATGCCTCTGTGAAATTATCCCTTTTTAGGCAGCAGACTCCACCTCCTCGGACCCTCCGGGCCAAAAATGACTCAAGGTGAAGAAAATGCCATTTGTGGACGAGCGGAGCGAACTCTGCAGCAGGCGCGGAAATGTAAGATGGCCCAGGGCAGTGGCGGTGGAGCGGCGGACGCAGACGTCAAAACTCTCCTCAACTTCGTGAACCTCGCGTCCAGTGACATCAAGGCGGCGCTCGACAAGTCCGCGCCGTGCAAGCGGTCAGTGGACCACAGGAAGTATCTCCAGAAGCAGCTGAAGCGGTTCTCGCAGCGCCGGGTGCTGCCGCGCTACGTCGCGAGACCAGTCAAGGATACGACTTCTTTCCTTAAAAGGCGACCGGAGAGCACGTCAAGTGTCAATTCGGAGAGCAGCGGCAGCGGGAGCGAGTCGTGCTCTGAGTCGGGACCGATTTTACCGGAGAACTGCAACCCCATCGACCTGAGCATGCCTGACAAGGACCAGCCGGTGGAGAAGGACCAGGAGCTGGGCCTGCAGGACCCGGCGGCTGCGGACAGCGTGCCGCTGAGAAAGCGGGCCCTACCGGCGTCCTTCTGGCAGGAGCCTGGCGTTCAGAAGGGCCAGTCGTCGGGCTCGGGTGGGAGTCCGTCCGCGGAGGAGTCGGCGTGTAGCCCGGGCAAACAGGACTCCAAGTCCGCCGGGGAAACTACCGCAGTACCCCCCAGGATTACCAACCACGGTCTGGACAGATTTCCCACGGCGGTACCGCCGGGACCGCTCGGGTACCTGCCCTACCACGGATACCGCCCGTACCTCGGGTACGTCCCCCCTCCTCCCTGCGGGTTCGACCCCACGCAGTCGCTCGGACACTCCGCTCAGGGCCTGGCGCAGGCGCCCGGCTTGTGCCCCCGACCAAAGGAAGCCGCGTGCTCGTGCTGCCTGGTGCAGAACACTTCCGTGTCGGCAGCGTACAGTCGGTTCCCGTACGGACATCATCACCCAGGGTACGTGTCGGTGCCTCACAGTCCGCTGGCGGCACACGCACCCTACTCCCCGCCCTGGGAACGGACAAACCCTCCCTCCTCCTCCTCCTCACCAACTACAACAAAACCCAAAATATGGAGACCGATCCCCACAAAAACTGTCTCAACCTTCCCGACGAGATTTCATCCCCTTCACATGTAGGAGCGGGAAAAGTCAGACATTATTTCTCAGTCCTACTACGAGGTCTTTTCTTTGAAAGGATTACTAGTATAATTCTAAACGGTGTGGAAGATTTACTATCGTGACTCGGTCTTCGTCTCCTGTGTGTTGAAGTGTGTCAGGATTTTAAAGGGGGAGCCATAAAGATGTAGGGAGAAGAAGAATGTGGTTGTTTGTCCAGAGAACATATCCCACAGCATCCCGATTAATTTGAGCTTCTGTGCGGCACGACAACCTGTGGGCAGAGCAAACCGGTTTATTTGCGCCAAGTTTTTCACCCGCCTGTATATTGGCCAATATTGACTGATTAATCCGTGCTCAAACACGGACCGCACGGCCCCGGAAACCCGCTGACCTGGGAGATCGTGTTCCACCACACTGCTCGTATTTCTGCCCCGTCTTCACCGCAGCAGACAGAAAAGATTCGCAGGAGTTCTTCCCTCGGTAGCCCGGGGGCACAACACAACCCGCCGCCCGACAAACTTGTTACACAGACTGCTAATGTGACGGGTAGAGCGCGTGGCCATCTTGAACTTTCGATCTATTTAAGTCACTCCTAGTGGGACTTCAGTTGATTGGTCGGTCGCCATATCAGTACTGTACACTGGTAAGCGTCGAAACAATTCACAACATCAAACTGACTTTAATAGACGCTTTTTCTGTTTAATTTAAAGAACCATCTTGTGTATTTTGGTTTCTACATTGTCAATTTAAATGCGTATTATTGTGTTGCTGGTAAATCGTATGTCCACTATTATTGTAAGACATGCAGTCTTTCGTATTTTTCTTGTCTCTTTTTTAAGTTCTAGATTATAATCTATCCGCCTTTAGACGTGACAAAACTGCCTGGAGCAGACGACAGTTTACAGTAACTTGTTGATAGACGCTTGTGAAAACTTGATTCTGCGGATTTACATGATCCTCCCCTCTTTATGTAAAGACTGTGTATTGTTATTTTTGACAAACCGTTTATGTGAGAGGGACTAGTATGTGGATGTGAAACCCTCGCACATCCCGGCAGAATACACCGGTCGCTCGTGGAAGACTCTGCGATGTGTGCTTTTTCTTTTATTCTAAAGTTTATAATCCCCAAGTAAACTTGTGGTCACTACGTCTTGATTTGCACGCCTTTTGTGTCCCGTATGGTGCTTCTTTTCGAGTTGTAGTGCCTATATTTTCAGTGGGCGTTTCGGGAAGAAGAAGAAGAAAAAGTTGTAAGCTATAGAAAACAGCAAAAAGGCGTCCAAATCCGAGGCGAAGCCACACATCCGCTCGGAGGTAAACCCGTTTCTGAGCCCGGTCTCAGGACCGTTGTTTATTTACAACCTAGTGTTTACGTCCCTCACGCCTCCCATGTACCGCCCAGTAATTATTCCGTCTCAACTGACTGTGAAGAGTTGTTAATAACCACAATAAAAGAGATGGACACCCTCGATAAGAACCCGGAGGTGATTATTAACTTCCCGTCCGACTCTATCATTATAATGAACCCCGGGGTTAGCCGTGATCAGCTGTGCAGGGGGAGGGATTAACACTCACACAGCAGCTACGGGCCGCGGCTAAATATGGAGGTGTCGGGCTCAAACCGACAAAGCGGAAAAGAACCTCACAAGCCTCCCTGTGCTGCTTCAGTAGTCTCTATCAGCCTCAGTGGGCTGCTGGAAAAAATAATATGGTGGTCAAATCTTAGGTTCAAATGAAATACTAGTTTATTTGCAAGTTCGTGCCCGAAGGCTAATTGCAAGTACGCGGACTTCGGAACTGACACACAACACATGTGGTAGAGACATAGGAAACATACATACTATGCTAAAGCAGTAGTCTCTACCAGACTCTGTGGGTTGCTAGAGAAATAGTAAATTAGCCGAGTTGGAATTAGCGGGCTGACGGTTGGTAGCTGTATTTCTATGGCTGGCTAACTTCTCAGCTGGCAAATCATTCTACTATATTTGGACAACCTACTAATTTCCAAGCAACCCATGGAGTCTGGTAGGGGCTAGAACAGATAGGTTTGAGTTGAAGTAAGCGCCGAGTTTAGTCCTGGCGTAAGTAGGTCATCAGTGTATGGTCTTTGGTCGATATTAGGTTTCAGGTTTAAATTTAGTAAAAAGGGTGGATATTCAATAGTTCGTAAGACCCGGTATAACGTAGGAGATAATGTAACGAAAGGAAACATATGTCAAAGGCAATCTTTACTCTAGTGTTCTTAGGTCAATATTAAAATAAATCTGTGCAAATGTAACAGGGTCAAACGCCATGGATTATTTTTGTTTGTCGTAGCTGAAAATATTGAGTGATAAAACTGAAATCAGGTCACCAAATTCGAGAAAACCTTTGTTGTGTACGTACATACATAGGGACGTTCTATCTTAATCTTCAAGCAGATGTTGGAGTAGATTATCGTATGGTATTCTGACCGACCGGGCTTCAACCAACAGTTGGGGTGAGTGGGGTCAGAAAACATTCCGATTTTCTACCCCAACTTGGAGATTACTCTATCCTAATGTTAGACATATCCCAACCACAGGGCACCGCAGGACTAACCACAAGCAACAAAGGTCTCTGTTCTCATGAGCCGAGACCAGCAACACCGACAGTCAGCTCGTCTGCCTTACATCCGGCCTTAGGCCGACCCTCCATTGCGGGCTTCGTCCCTGGCTATTTTTTGTTGGGCTTATTACCTTTTTCAAGAATGCTATTTTTCGGTGCCGTTTGTTTGTGGTTTTATTGTTTGTTCGGACAGTATAACTAATATAGCTGTGAGTGGATATTTATGATATCTGGCATGTGGGTAGGTGTTGGCGACACGAAGGACAAGTTCTATTGTGAGCCACCTAGCGGCTTCCATGGTACTGTATCAGAACTTTGTATCTTTATGTTTCTGATTGTATATCAGTTTTCTGGTTGCTGGGTGGCTGTCAGAAACCCGGTAGCAATCAGAAAATTCATATTTGATAAGAAAGTAGCACAAAAAGAAATGTCCACGACGAAGCCTGTTAGTAGTGTTACGGAGACTCGCCTTAGGCCGCGTCCAAATTAGAGACAGAGGTTCAGCTTGCTAGGGCTAGGGGGAGATTCCGTAGAAACAAGCCGTTACTGCGAACCATCAGTGCGGACAGGGCTGCGGAGATAAGTTTAGTCCTCCTTCCGACCCAGGTTTGACAACCCGCTCTATTAACCCCACATTAGGCCGTAATCCGCACACAGGCCGGGCTGTGAGCAAATATGGGCGCCCGTCCTGCACACGCACGGAGGACCATTTATAGACACCTACATGTGAGAAGAACCAACGCTTCTTCTTAAAGGGTTCACTCCTTCTTCAAGGAGAAAGCAGTATCAAGTCACAGACACAAAATTGAGGACGATAGCCTCGATTTGCCGTGACGATCTCAGTGTAAATATCAACACAGGCTCGAGCTTTACTATACTATTGTTTATGCGATTGAAGCAGAACACTTCTTCTTACATGAGAAAGCAGTTTTAAGACACAGACCTAATAGGTTCAGGACGATAGGGTCGATTTTGATACACCAACTCAGTTTGTGGACAAAAAACGAGCTTAAGCCCCGGTCACCTACATGGGACAATCGATGCACCTACGATAGAGGGTCTCAAATCTACGACATCGACACGATCAGAAACTGGAGCAATTGTTTGTTAAACTATTGAGAATTGCTCCAGTTTCTTCAGCAATATCGTAGCGGAAAGATGCATCGTGCGATGTATGTGACCGGGCTTTACTGATATTTTCCCGATGAGGCCCCTACATGACAGACGAACCAATGCGTCTTTTAAAGCAGAAACTTCACCTTGAGGACTGATTTACACGGACTCAGTATAACCGCGAACACACGCTTCACAGTACTTGTCACCATAACGACAATTTTACAATTTTCGTGTTCTTCATATGAAGAATAACCTTTCATACTTACATATTTTGCTGTTTGTTGCAAACACGTGGATAAAAAAATAAGGAGGGAGAAGAAGAGGCTGACAGAAAAAGAGATGGAAGGATAACATCGATCAGAGAATGGACAGGGCTCAGCCTGAGTGAGACCCTCCGGATAGCAGGTTGGAGAAAGGTGGTTGACGGAGTATATGTGGTGCCTTAACCAGACTAAGGCACGTAGATGATGATGATGAAATAAAAGTAAAGCAATAATACACAGTACTTCACCATAGGATATGGACGAACTAGTTTAAATTCTACGTCTGTTGTTGTGGGGTCTATGGAGAGAATGAAACATAAAAATTCGTCTTCAACATTTTCTTATGACAAGGTTGAGATCAGGGTTTAATCTCCAATCAGATATTTCGATGGCAAATTCGCAACCAAACGACAAGACACTATCAAATTTGCCAGGCAGTGTCTTGCCGGTTGGTAATGACTTTGTCATCGAAAGATCTGGTTGGAAATTAATCAGGGTGTAGATGGTGTCCCGTGAAGAATGATTGAGCGGAGCCTCTTCCGTAACAAGACCCGGCACGTCAGTGTCCAGCCGTAAGGGATATGATACGTCAGAGGCCGTGCTGGATGCCGACATGACGTCCGCGGCATTTCTGCCGTCCGCGCGGCCTGACGGGTCGGAACAGTTGGGACGCCGGCATCTGTCGCGACCTGCGTCAGCGGCCATGGCGGGAATGGTACATGCGACACTCGGCGTCGCCATGGCAGCGCCGTAACGATGTTCGACCCTGCAGAAATTCAAAACTATTCCGGGCCTCCTTTTATCAAAGAGTTACGGCCTTTTGTCTGTCTCCCAGAACACATATACTTACGGCGCGGCACATTCGTCATAGCCCGTCGTACGGTTTTGACGTCATTGAACTTTCAAGCAGTTTATGACAGAACCAATTGCCGACAAGGATCCTAGACAGCCTCTTCCGTAACAAGACAGCTTAATTTTGTATCATTAGAATGCCCTTAGTTTGCGATTGCACGATGATCGTATGACGAATGTGACCGTGTCCTAACGTTATATCTGAGAACGCTTTCAAAATATTTACAGTCCTTATGTCACGTTTCCGTCAGCCTTACGTCTGAAACTTCCCGGCAACAGCAGGCGTTTTCCCTTAGCCGGCTAAATGCCTCGTCATATTGAAGGGTTATATTTTTGGTGGTGTAATTGATTGATTGCCGTGGACTATGCCAGGCGCGCAGGATATGGCGCTATCCTCGATAGAATGTCGTCACCCCTGGCAACCGCGTGCAGACGACATGCCATGCCGGCGCGGGGGCAGGGGTGGGTCAGCCCGGGAGCGTAGCCACTCCGCGGGGTGAATTGGCATTCACGACAGGGACGGTATCGGCAAAATATAGACTGCCACCCTGCCTGAAGTAGGGCAAGACGGACGGCGGTCCTGATGAAGGCTGAAGAAGGCATTTAGCGTCCGGGAGAGGCGCGGATCCGTCGGAGCGACGACGATGAGAAGTATGGAGGCGGCACTGCTCTGTTGTTCTTTACTAAGTCGATAACAAAAATGCCTGTCGTGCCCGTCATACCAGCGGCAACAAGTTTAAAATGGCCGGGTCATACCAGCAATGGCAATATTGACGGCTTAACTCCCAGTTAGAGACCCCGGGCGGCATCTCGGTCTCTCAAGTCCCCCGGTTCCGACATTTTTGACAGGGGAGAGAGAAATGCCTCGTCTTCTTGAGACGCTGCCGATACGGACTGAGATCGGCGGTAGAGAAAAGAGCGAACTGTTTATCTTTTTTTCTCCCAGCACAGATACACGACCTCTGTTGTTTTGTTAACCTTATAATGGATTGACACAGTCAGGAGGGCGGGAAATGGACACTCACGAGCGAAGCTATAACGGGATCCTGTCGTCTCGATGACTCAGGAAATTCGACTTTATATTTCTTGAGTACGCTTTGAATCTATGTCTTTATCCAAGTATATCACTGAAGTACATTGCTACAAAACGTAAGTAACACACTAGTAGTTATACCAGTGCTAGTCACACCATAGCTCCTCATGTGCATATATGAGTAACAACAATAAAACTGAAGAAATATTTATATATAATTTTGGACGTGCTTTATACAGTAATAGTTATGTGCCACCGGCCCATACCCTTAACAAATATTAGTCATATTACAACACATTCTTGAATAAAAGCAATCCAACATAATTTGGTTCTGTATATACAAGCTTGAGTCACGGTTCATACGTGAGGCCGGTGCAGTTAAGCTAGTTTGGAAAAAAATCTCATAGGATGTATTAGATATCTGACCAATACTGGCAATTATTATTGTACTAGTCGCCTGTGGAGGTCCGACGAACCGACTGACCGCGCAGTTAACCATCGTGCATAGAGACGATCTGCCTTCGCGCGTCAACTGTAACGTCAGTGTTGGGATAAACATTGCATATAGTCCCCGGTGGCATATGTCTGTAGATGACACTGAAATGATGACATGCACCACTGAACTAGTGACGTCGATTGCGTCGACGACATGACACTATTAAACTGACGACGTCGATCATATCAAACTGAAGATGTAACACTGTTGAACCGATGACGTCGATCGCACCAAACTGATGACATTTCACCATTGCACTATACTAACGACGACGTACCATTTGATAACGTTGTCCCATGATCTGATGACGTTGACTCGTGAACTGATGACGGTTGGCCCTGCCGGTGGGATAGGCCAATAATGTGTCGGTTGCCCCAGCGCGGGAACAAGTGCTCCAAACATCACACGTGTCAAAAGTCCGTGAAACGGTTGTGTTGTTTATTTGTTTATTTGTTTATTAAAATTCATCACAACAGTGAAAGGGACGGGGGAACAGGTGTAACACCTTTCCCAGCCCTCGTCCCGATACAGCATACAAATGCAATAGACTCAAGTATAAAATAATGAGTGAACAATATGAGAATTACATATACATATACATAATGAAGAAGAAAAAAAAAGACGGCATGAATTAACAGGCTTGATATAGACAGACTACCGAACCCTCAAAGCCTGACAAGACGCGCACTTGCACGCAGTGGACCATGTACAGAGGTTGTCAGGTTCAAAGTGTTGTTCAAATCTCTCAACAGCAGATTTCACAAGACAACGCTTAAAAGACAATAAGTCAGACTGATTAGACGTCGAAGCCCCTTTGTTACGAACTGCAACGTCAAGCTTATTCCATTCGGTTACCAAGCGTGGTATGAATGACGTGGCAAATGTTGATGTTTTGCAACGGCTTGGCATTAATATGTAAGACCGGTTACTCCTTGCTGGTCTGGTGGAAAATGATACATATTCATACACGTTCATGTCGTACATACTTGACAAGGACTTAACGAAAACCATGATGTCGGCAGTCTCCCTCCTATATGACAGAGGTAGCATGTTTAGGAACAATAATCTGTCCTTGTAGTTAAGTTCACTGACATTTGCATTGTTACGAAGAATGAACTTGGTCGCTCGCTTCAACGTATATGTTGAATAGATGACAGATGAATCCGTTCTGTTTCCGAACCTATAACAAAAGATATACGTTATGCACCAACCATTGAGGAGGGTACAATACGGCGGGAAATGTGTTACATCTGGGGGCGGAATACTTTACTATCAGATTCAGAGGTTAGGCCTGTTTTGAACTTTTAAAAAAGCTTTTTAGGCATTTTGTTGGGCTTTCGATTTCGTCGGCTTTTCTCTGAATATCTAAAACAGGCCTAATCTCTACTTGTAGAGTAGGAATACTTGAGAGTCCTTGTCTTTTCTTCCGGCTTCTCACGGCGACTCCCGTTTTTTTCGGACGCGGGCGGTTTATCACGCCCTGATGTCTTCATTATAAAGGGCCGGTCTGTCGGAGCGGGAAGATCGATGGAGGACGAGGTTATTTCCCTGTGACTGAATGACAAAAATCGCCGGGACCAATCGATGCGGGGCAGCATAATCGGAAATTTAACACTGTCGTCTGGGAAAATTTATTATTCATTCAAGCTACGCGTAACATGAAGTTATAGTTATATATCTACATCTCAAATTTTTTCATTTTTCTGATCATTTTTAGAGACGAACATTTAATCTTGTCAGGAGCCGGTATATGGAGTCCCAAGCCATCATTGATCATGAGTCCGGTGTTGGTTGGTAAAGTTCAGCTTTGTTTATTGTATACTTTGAGTGTATATACTATAAAAAATTAGTCTTTGACGACAGTTCTTGAAGTGTGAAGTGACAGCGAATAACTCAGTAACGTATCGTATCAAAACACTTTCAATTTGAAGTTCTAAGCTACTTGCAAGGAGGTAAGATTTTGCTGATGTTGTCTTTTTGAAGCATCCGATTGCATGTCTGGTAGGCGCTATGGTGCCCAGGGAGGTTTTGCCATGTTGGAACGCATTTTAACGACACTGCAGGCGCCTCCAGTTTAGGAATGAATTTGGCACTGTGTTAACACTTCAAACAGATATTGAAAGGGAAAATCGTAGCATTTTCTGGCCAGCCGTTTTAGAACGTTACGATCATCCCGTCCAACATCTGCTTGGAGAAGATGGTGCTTCCCGGCATGCTCTGCGAATCAGACTGTCAAGATGGCGACCGCCGGGCGACATTTCCACATCATCGCGGCGATTTTCCTGTCCGCTGCCTCCTACTCGGCCCCCTTGGAGGGAGTCCCTAACAAGATAGACCCCAGGTCGTGCGGCAAGCCCGACGATGCACAGAAGCACGCCATGGCCCTCCCCGTGACGCTGTACGAGCCGATCGGGCCCGTGTTTGGGGGGTGCCGGGTGTGGGCAGGGCACATCCCCCCGAACTCCTACCTCGGCCTGGGGCTTGGCGAGGTCGCCAAGGAATGCGGTAAGTAGCGTTTCCAAGTATTTTCAACTGTGTAACTGTAGTACAGATCCCCCCGAACAACAAAGTATCCGTTACCGGCTGTTTGTGTAACAGTGTCGTCCATAATACACTGTTGTGACAACGTCAGACTTTCCTATTGGTCTTTGTTCAGTTAACTAGTTGCACGATTGACCGATGTCCATGTACAATGTAGTAACGAACAACCGGACAGAACCCAGATCCACACCTGTACGGCAGGGCGCTAGGACGATAACTTAGTATCATCAGACAGATACTACATTAAGGTCGCGCTTCGTGTTTGTTATAAACAAAATAACCAGCTGGTGTTCGAGGTCAAATTTATTATGTTGCAGCCATAATGTTTTGATATAAACAACAACATGCCATCAGCCAGGGACTCCAGGTCATTGTGCCAAGTTGTGCTGTTTTGTTTACAAGCAACACAGGGAGAGGAACAATGTACATCTAGATCTGCAATTTATTCTAATTCTCTGAAAAAAATGTCTAGGAATACAAACAGATTGAGTTCACAAACAATCAGTAGGTCACTTTGCTGTGTTTGGATATGTCAGTACATGTGTACGCTCATCACTTACGCTCTTTGTCAAAAACATTAGGAAAGTATAGACCTTTTCATGGGTCACAGGATTTTGGGTAACGCAGGGGGCAAACAATACATTACCATGACAACGCCTATGCAGGATATCATGTTATCATGGCAATGATTTTGTTTGTCCCATGCGTTAACCATAGTTCTCCATTTCCAGCATGCCAAGGGATCTGTGACATGGTCTATTGGTCTATGCTAAACAACCTGATAACAAACCACATGTGATGGGTTTAAGAGTTATCGACAAGTTTTGCATTATTACACGGTGTCAGTCAGACTGTCAACAACTTGAAAGGCGAGTGGTTGTTGATAGCTGATATATCACTACTGTGATCAGTTTCAGGAAATCCTGTTGTCCAAATCACAGGTGCTGTTGTAGGGTAAGTTGTCTGTTTCGCAGACACAATGTTGTCACAACAGAGTTAAAGTAACCAGAGGTCTTCCTGTAGACTTCCTGGAGGTTGGGACAGTTTCGAGGAATTGAACAGGTGTTTCCGCAGCATTCACACCTGCTCATACGTGAACTATATGATCATGAGGATTAATCTTCTCCCAGCTGACTAATCCCGTAACCCATGGAGAATTGATAGCCAAACAGCTACTTCACTGTGCTAAAGAACATTACATGACAAACCTGGCTGTGCTGTACGCTGAGATCCTTCTGTTACTTGTTTCCTGTACAGAGCAAGGCAGCCTGTCCACTATATCAGGCCTGTGTTCCATCCTGGGGAAGAATGGTGCAGCCCAGGACACCTGTCAGCGAGACCAGGAGTCCCCAGCAACCAGCATGCTCAGGGTAGGTCTGGCTGCTCGTGCTTATAACTCGTAACAGTGTTTTTTTTTAAAGAACAAGGTACAATTAGACCTGTACAAGTGACCACCTCTACATAAGAACCACCTGATTGCCCCTTTTTGTTGGTCCCATAGATTATTTTTCCCATTGACTCAACCACCTGTTCACATAGACCAGATTTTTATGGATTGCCTAGGTGGTCTTCTATGGCAGTTGTGATTGTACTAACGTTACATGTACATGTATAGAAGTGTACAGACATGGTAGCTAGATCAAATAATGAATGTGAACAATGCTGGTTTCTTCAGCCTTGGAAGGTGACCTGTGTTGAATAGATTTTTCAGGTGAAATTTGTCTTAAGTAATTTTTTCAACCCTCTCACAAAGAAAACAGTCTCACTACATTTCCTGACACAACAATAGGTATATTAACCTATTATAACTTAAAAGTAAAAGTATAAGTTTAAAGCATTTCTACCACACTATAAACTACATCATGGCTTTTGTGTGCATCTGCCTGTGTGTACAGGAATATGCTGCTGTTCTGTTGGACAAGGGACTGGTTCCACTGGTCAGCTCTGGGGATCCACAGCTGGATACAGAAATAGGTACATGTAGTCTTCTTAATGCTTAACTACAAGTAGGTACCGTTGAAACTCAAGAGCTAAAAGCAAACTTATTGACACTTTTAAAACTAGTTCTGTTGTTATCAGAAAACCTTATCATTTTGAGGAGCTCTTGTAAATCATCTGTAAACAGATCCATCAGGTTGGTAAACTTCTATATACATGTATTGAGCTCTTTGCTGCACAACTCAAAGTCTGTAGCTGCCTCTACCTTACAAAGCAGCAGGGAGTTGTTGAATTCATCATACCCTGAGGAAGGTAGCTGAGGAGTTACTGAAACGTTGGCAGACACAGAGCTTTGGGTTGTGTAACAAAGGACCCGATATACAGCTATTGTAAATCACTTGGACAGTTCCAAGAGGTGGAAGTAGCACTTGTAGTCATGAAGGGTTCTTGAGTGGAGAGATGACACTGCCAGAAGAGGTGCTTGGTAGCCACTATAGCCATGATCATCCTGCAGATTAGGTAACATGATAGTGAATGGGATATTGTTCTTCATTTGTAAATAGACCAATCCCGTAGGCCCTCAGTCAAATTGAGATCAAGTTTCCAAATGCCTGTTTGAATCCTGTTACCATGCCATTACTGAGAACTGGCAGCTCAGAGCCAGTCAATTACCTTGCATATATTCATTTCCGTATAAATGCGTGCCAGACTATTTGAGAGGGCAGCGATCTGAGGAGCTAGAACAGGACGGATACCAGGCTTCATTGACACTGCTAAGCCTCTGAAATGTTTTTCTTCTCTCCCAGCTTTTGGTATTGTGCTTGCAAACACTGGATCCCCAGATGAGTCCATACAGCATTTTTCTGCATTTCTAAAGGTAAGAAAAAATGATGTATAATGTCTTTGTGATGTCCTTGTACCAGCCTAGTTGGCAGATTTCTGAAATGACTTCTTAATCATCAGGGAAATAAGAAAGGCTTGAATATTAAAATGTTGTCTCTACTTGAACTGGGATCCTTATTTTGTCGCTCCTTTTTCATATTGCCACTTCTTTGAGATTGCGATTGAGAAAGAGATAACTTAACTACACAAGCATGTTTATTGTTTTCTCCTTACTTTGCTTGAAAGAACATGACAGGTAAGAATTCACATTTTGTGTCCCAACCTTGTAGGATCACCCCGATGTTATAGCAGCTTATCATGGACGAGGGTCAGCATATGCTCGGAAAGGTTTGCAGGTATGGGACTGGAGAAGTTGTCTGTACTTCAGTGTGTGGAACATGTTTTTAAGCTTTCACAACTTTTGTTTTTTATGTCTTTTTAATTTCATTTGCAAATCAGAACACAGTGTACAATGAATCGCTGTTGATACAGAACAAAAGAGGATTCACAAGTTTGGAAAGGCTGCTTCGGCAAGGAGAAGGTTAAGTTAGAGTTACCCTGTTTTTCTGTTGACCTTTCCCAGTACAAGATTAATGCAGAACTGGCCCTGGCCGACTTCACTAAAGCCATTGAGCTGGACAGAAAACTGGCAGAGAGCTACGAGAGAAGAGCCGAGGTAGGAGGCACTTTTGTACTCTTGTACTTTTGGAAAACAAAGTCCTTTGCACACAACCAGTACATAATCACCTGCCAAAGTCTCTGGGCGACATTGATGGGTTCTTCTTTGCACTGCTGCTAGGTGTCGCTGGATTGTGAGAAATGCAGTCCCAAATGTGACTGAGTTTATATCCTCCCTCATCACGGTTCAAAGAACCCATCAAAGAACTTTGTTGTCCAGTGATTTACCAACCATAAGAAACCATTCACAGATAAAAAATTAGCAAAAGCAACCAGTCACATAAATCTTCAATATTCCCATAGCTGCATAGCCACATGATATATCTGTTTTTTTAATTGATCAATCATGTTAAGTACCTTGATTAATAACATGCTAAGCAGTCCTGTTGATATCCTTTTTGTTGCTGTAGATCCTGTCCCCCATAGGACGGGGCAGAGACGCCATCGTAGATCTAGATATCGCCATCAACTTAGAACCAACAGCCAGGCGGTACTTCAGGAGGGGAACCCTCAACTTTCTACGAGAGGTTGGTAGGCGTAAGCCTGTTATCCCTGTTGTTCTAGCTCCGGTTCACTCTTCTAGTCACTTCTTTGCAGGGTATAGATTAACCCTTGTCCCCATTGAAAGATTTCACCCTTATAGCATACATTATTTCAGGTATCAAATATTTCTAAGGTAATGGTGACAGAATGCCTGTTGGAACCCTGTTACCATACTCTTACTTAGGACTTGCGACTCGGAGCCAATCAGAACTCTTGCTTGCAGATAGACAGCAGATTTTCTGATTGCAGTTTTGCCATCATAGATTCCAGAACTTAAGTAGCAGTAATATAATGTCTCTGGTGAAGCAATGATTTTCACTTCTCTTTCCTTCAATCATAGCATTACACCTCAGCCCAGGCAGATTTTAAGAAATCTCTGGAGAAGGACAGCAACCAGCCAAACGTCTTACACTTCCTTGGCCTGGCTGTCTTCCACCGAGGAGCTTTAAGGGTGAGAACAATTTCATTCATTCAATTCTGTTAGGATAAGATTCATAAACTATGAATTTTGAAAGAGACTAGGAATTGTGATTTTTCTCTCAGATGATTAAAGTCCAATACATGTATCTAACACTGATATTCTACCTAAACTAACAGGAAGCCGCCAAAATCTTTGAGAACGTCATAAAGGCCAACCCTGAGTATGTGGAGGCGATAAGAAATCTTGGACAGGTGTATAGGTAAGAAACTTGAACCAAGTAGACAGGTAAGAAACTTAACCAAGTGGATAGGCAGTGCATTTTGTTTGTTTATTTATTTTCTTTTATTTGCATTGTGTTTGTGTATTATACTTGTATGTCAAGGGCACCAAGGTAAAGTCACCGAGGTGGTCTAAAGAAAACACTCACTCACACTAAAGAAAACAGAAATAAATAAACAGACATTTCCAACTTGAAAGCGACTCATGCACTTTGCTGTATGTTGAAACCTAGGGAGCTCGGTGACTACGAGAAGGCCATGGAGCAGTTCAATACGGCGCTGATCTTAGACGACAAGCACGTCCAGGGTTACCAGTTCCGTGGCTCGCTCTACTACCACAGCGGGCGGCCGTTCGAAGCATTACGCAACTTCAAAGTAAGAGAGGGACCTGTCATGTCAACCGTGCCCAACATGAAACAGTCTGGCTTGTTGTGAAAAGTCTGTCTCTTGATGTTGGCATTGTGAGAAGAAAGTGATGCTTTCTTCTCACAAAAGAAGCACTCGCTGTTTGTCAGTCTAAAACATCAGGCTTTGATTGAGTTAGAAGATGCAATGATCAAGAGACAAGGAAAACATTACTGTAAATTACAAAATACTGTAAATTCATTTATTTTTGCCATAAAAGATGAAAGGAAGTTTTCACAGTGTTTTGAGTTCATGAATGAAACAATTCTGTAGTAAGATGTAGGAAATGCATATTAATTCAAGGTGTCATGAATTTGCAACTTGAATAGGTCACAATAAAATAAAACCAGTGTGATTTACAGTAGTACTATGGTTGTTAGAGACAGGAGCCATATACACATCTGACAATAGATTTGAACTAAAGGCATAGGTGTTCTCAACTCAAGGAACAAGTGACAAAGGATTGTGGAGGAAACTGCAGGTAGTGTTGAGGAAAGGAGCTGTTGACTTTCTCATAACTCTGTGAC
Organism: Branchiostoma floridae x Branchiostoma japonicum; assembly: GCA_013266295.2. Taxonomy (NCBI): domain Eukaryota; kingdom Metazoa; phylum Chordata; class Leptocardii; order Amphioxiformes; family Branchiostomatidae; genus Branchiostoma; species Branchiostoma floridae x Branchiostoma japonicum. The sequence goes on from CM023840.1 coordinate 22,503,711, forward strand.
ATTGAACACCTTTGTGGTGTAACCCAAGCCAGACCAATAACAGTCAGTGATTCACACTGTTGCACTGGTTTACACTTGTGTATTGCACTGTAAACCTCTTGTAAGTCTAAAGTGTGAGTTTGACAAAAATTCACTCTTGCTAACATTCCCAAAGCTGACAAGATTTCTATCATTATGCTTGAATAAAAATTATTGAATGGTTCTATTTTGAACAGAACCCATTAAAATCTAAATACGAGTTTGACAAAAGTTCACTCTTGCTAGAATTTTTAATGGAACATGATAACACGATGAAAAATGATAAAAGATTTATATCAGTAAGAACTATTGAATAGAACTATTATGAAACTACCGGTAGCATGTTAAAGTCTGAAGTCTAAATTGTGAATTTGGCAGAAATTCACTCTTGCGAAAAATTTTATCAATACACTTTTCAAAAATAATTATGGAAACTGACAAATTTCTATAAATAATCTTGAATAAAAAATGATTGAATGTTTCTATTATCAGACTAACGCTAATACAATATGTGCTAACTTACGTACTCTTTTGTAACAACACGTTTGTTGGTTTTCAGAAATGTCTGGCATTGGAGCCGCACAACGAACCCTGTCAGTACATGACAGGTCTGTCTAACTCTGCTATTGGTCGCTTTTATCAAGGCATCAAGGCACAGACTAAGGTAAGATTTCCTCCAAATAAGCTTGTCAAGAAGTCCAGTCTAACCTGACTAGTGACTGCTCAAGGGGCTTGAAGGAAATGGATTCTTTGGAAAAAATGGCCACAATGGTCAGATGGACCTACTGTAGAGGTGGTCACTAGTGCAGGTTTGACTGTCCATTGAAACTATGTATTGTGTGCATGTAGTGTCTGTCTTTATCACGACCAGTGGAGGATAAGGTTTTAAATCCAAGAAAGCTTAGTTGGGTTGTGGTACATTTCCCATCAACTACATGAAAACAGACTTGATTTCCCCTCATACTCCATTTTCATGTTGATCTTCCAGATCCCTTAGGTTTTTGAATCGGAGAACCAAGTAACCAAATTGGTCTGGCCTTATGGCACAGTGAAAATACAACTGCCCTGAGAGTTGTGGCCCTCGAGTGGCTGATCCAGCTGGGTTTCCTTTGCAGTCTGTCCTCCTGTAACTTGTTGTACAGTACCTCAGGGTCAGGTGTTTGTCACTGGTGCATGTCTCCATGTCAACACCACTTCTTAACACGGCTTCTCCTGACTGCCTCCCCTACAACACTGCCTGCCATTGTTCTGTGCTTAATTACATCAGACCAACCACAGAAACACAACAGCTGACTACAGAAAGGCGTGTATGCTTGACTTTGTATCAGACCCGGAAGTTTTGGGTTGCCTTGTTCAAAGGATATGTTGACACTAAAGTGCTTTAAAAAAAGGGTTGACCTGTTGGATCAGTTTTCACATGAGGTTCTCTCTTTTTACTGGTATAGGTGGCAGAGTACCCCTAATATTCTAACAACAACTTGGCTTTGTGTTGTGACTGTGTCAGTGGGTATTTTGCAGCCTTCCTATGAACTTCTTGAACTACTCACAATTATGTTGGTCAGATGTAACTTTCAAATATCACAATGTCTCATAGTAGCATTATGAAAGAGGGTGTCTCGCACTTCTCTGTTTTAAGTTATCAAAATTGACAAAAGCTGACATGTCTAACATCAAAAATGGGTTCCCTCCATACACCAGTAATAAGCCCCAAACAGGTAAGGTTGACTCAGGGCTTTAGCCAGCGCCCGTTTTACCGTCAATTGACGGTATTTTGTTGCGTCGGACGGTAAAAATTTAAGTGCTCACCGTCAACCTTGACGGTCAAAATTCGTGGGCTAAGACATAGAAAAAGTCTGGCAAATTTGAATAAGCCGTGCCCGATCCACGGCGCGGCGTCATTCCCGAGCGCGCGGCGTCATTTCCAAGCGCGCGGCGTCTTTGAACCGCGCCGTCTCACGCATTTCTTATTTGCATACGGCGGGAAACCTGACTTCTGTGAACGTACCGACGCCGGTTGATTCTGTTCTATTGTTCAATGTTGCTGTCTGTCAAAACAACATGTGCTAACGGCCACATGAAAATAAAATAAAACAATGGCTCGACTCAGACACACTCAAGTAAGTGTACATGACAATAAGATCCTATGACCTTTCAACCCAGAATGACGTGCACGTGTTGTTGTTTTGCTCCCGGCCGCCATCTTGTTTCAAAGACGCAAATGACCGCAAACTACGCAAAGTGAGTGTTTACGTTGACTTGGGCGGTATTCAGAGTCCCTTTTTATTTCGTAATACATCTCTTGACCTGGTATAAACTAAGCTTTAAACGACGATATAGGTGATTGTGGAGACCGTGGATCTTATTATTAGAATTGTAAAAATATTTCTTACCTCGAATTTGTCGATGAAGTTGTGGCATGAAGTCTTGTAGTCCGCTCGCCGACTTGCCGTCATCAGGATCTTATTATCATTGTAAATTATTTCTTACCTCGAATTTTTCGATGAAGTTGTGGCATGAAGTCTTGTAGTCGGATCGCCGATGTGCCGTCATCCCAGTAGAATATAGTGCGAAGTTGCAAAGACTAGCAAATTGTTATAAATGTCATTGAAGGAGACGCAGACTCTTAGAAAGTGCAAATGTCTTTTAATTGTGTGGTAGTTTTTATCTGGTGATGGTAATACCATTAGGAATAGAATTGTGTTTCCTTTTAACTAATAAACTTTCAGAAGAAATAATTTGTACGTGCGTGTTGTTTGTAATTGTCGCGTGCGTGTGAAGTATGCATGAAGTGTGCGGGAGGGCGTGATGCCGATCATTGGATCGCGAAAGTTAAGTAATCGCGAATTGGGTTGACCTGGGGTGGACGGTGAAAATTTTTGAGCTGGCTAAAGCCCTGGGTTGACTACAATTCTTTTTGATATGTGATATTGATCAAAACTGGCCTACCTCATTATATATGGGGCACCTTCCAAGGAGCCTGCCCTGGAGGCTATGAACTACATGTAAGCTGCTGTTGACCGTCCCAAGGAGCCTGCAATGGAGGCTATAAGCAGAACTGCTGCCTGACAGTCCTTAGGAGCCTGTCATGGAGGCTATAGGCTGAACTGATGTAGGACTGTCCTTAGCACACATACCCACTGCTATCGCCATGGTAACAGAGCATGCCAACAAGCACCCTTACACGGTGGGAGGTTTCACCCACCTCCCTGCAATATTGCTGGCATGGAAATCCTGGGATAGTTTTGGCAACACTGAGGACGTGTTGGGCTACAACTATGCCAAACAAACGCACATGGAGAAGGTACTGTAAATCATCATCCGCGGTATCCTTGACTTCTTGGTTTTTGCAGTATCGTCACCACAGGAAAACTTTCAACCTTCAAACAGGTCCCGGCATTTCCATTGTGCTGATACTATTATTGTTTCAAGTACAAACTCGAACATACTGCGAACCCTTGATCCTCACCATGAAGCAAAATTTAGGTGCTGCAGACATTAATGGGTTTACAGTCCACGATGGCTGTTAAAACTGGAGCTACTAGTATCATATAACCCCAGTCCACGGTCCTGTCTGATAAGGGGGGTTACCGGGGTGAGATATTCCTGTCATGGCAGATTGGTGGTGTAGGAGGCAAACCTGAGATGGTATAAAAGCTACAGTAGATCCCCTTTATAGGTCTCTCTGTCAAAGGCTCCCTTCAGCTCTGTATTTTCTCCCATATGTTTCACAATTGGATCAAACATAATTCTCAGTATTGTGCTTGTTTCCTACATAATAAAAAATATATATTTATTAGAAATGCGGACCCTGATGAAGGAGACTTGAGGTACAAATAAGTGACTTTCCAAGGAAGAAAGTTAGGATCAGAAAACTCAGGACGTCTTGGTCCAGAAGCAGGGTCCCTAACCACTGGACTACGTATGCTGCTATGCCAGAGTTAAGTATGAATGTTGTGTATGTGGAGCCCACAGTTATGGCCGACGTCAACATACTGGGGACATACTTCTGCCAAGTGTGCATACATCACTGTCATGATTTCGATGGGCACGTGCATGCCAGTCTCTGCGAAGAATCGCTGGCGGGGAGAATGGTATGAGTTGCCGTGGCAACTCCTGATGCTGCGGCGACCAGAATTCCCACCTGTTTCCGTGCGTGAGCCGTTCCTGCTGATGGGTGATTTTGTGTTTCTGTGCAGGTTATGCTGAACGAGCCAATCCCAGGGCAGAAAGTCTCAGTGGAATACCAGAAAGTTTACTACCTGAGAGGTGAGTTGTACGGGGACAGCAACCTAATTAATGTTTCACAAACACTTAGAAACGCATTTATTTCCACACACACACACACACACACACTGGTCCATTTTTACTATAGTCATCCAGTGAATTACACTTCCCCATTACTAGTATATCATCATTTACTATGTACATATACTAGTATATACAATCTGCGAAAACATCACCACCAGAGTATTACACTATTACACAAGCATTTACACAACCACTATTAGTTAAGAAATGTTGAGATGAAATATCTACAGGGACAGATTAGACCTAACCCAGACAAGTAGGTATGTCCAACCAAAAGGGTGCAAAAGCAGTAGATTGACATAGACACCAGTATAGACGTTTAGTGACACCTGTTTTCCCTTGAATGTGGGACTTCTCCACAGGGGGTACATACAGGGGGTAAACACAGCAGGCCCCCCAGTCCTGCTGCTGATGCTGCAGGGTGCCTCATATAAAATGCAAAACTTCAGGGGTAAAAATAAACATTGCATAGAACATAAACCTTTAACCAGGCTGGGTTTCAGGCATTCACTGGTGTAGTCTCTAAGCAGATGTTGGGGGGAAGATTATAATAACATTTCTTGACTGCAGGTTTAATCCCTATATTTATTGGTTCAACTGACATGCAGCCAAGGTTGCCCAGCTAGCGATCAGCTAGCTTTGGAATAAGCCACCGCAATAAACCCTTACTCTTTTCAGTCTCTCACTATAGCCCAGGTTTCAGGCTTGCAGAGGTGTTATGTGTGTAGTGTTTATATGCAGTAAGCCAGTCTGGGCCCATCACCTGTTACACTGCTCTGCAGCTGTGACAACAACCCAGGCCCAGATTAACCTCAGCAAAAATAACATAATTTACGAGCTCAAGTGGTGGCCCCAGCCCTGACATGTTTATCTAGGAAGGCATGCGGGGGGAATTTCCCCATCAACGGAAGATGCTGCGCTCTTAAAACGCGAGTTCACTTCAGGTGCCCTTTGGCATTTTCATGAGACTCTAGTATGCAGTGAGGCTTTTCCTGCATATGAATATGGAACATGATGACTGTCAATCATAGTAATCTCCATTGTAATTAGTAGTACATAGTTTTATTTATGGAGTGTGCTGTTCCCTATACAAAGTCACCTAGCTTTTATACTTGTTGTTCAGTATAGAATAGTTTCCCTGCCATATATTGTGTGGCATTTACAGTTGTGCAATAAAGTTGGACTGATTGATTGATTGTGTGACCATGACTTAGAGCCTGCTTGCTGAAAAAAATTTGTCAGTAAAACTCATCTGGCTCAATAACGTCCTTCATCCCAGCACAGCCCCAAACCAGTACTGCCTGATGAAAATTCCGGCAGGAGTCAAATGTTGTCACTGAGGGATGATTGCAATGCAAGCATGTTCATTGGCTTGAGGACTGAGAGTCTACCCTATATAAATACTTGCACTGTGACCCAGACTTCTGTAGGAATCAAACCTGACTGGTGCTACATTTCCACTGATTTCTCAGAAAGATTCAGCAAAAAATTAGGTTTTGACCAACTAGTTTTGCAAGAGGGTGGCAGAAACGAATCCTGCCTCCATCCCAGTCACCCCAACTACCTCTTAATGTACTGTGTGATGAAAATTCCGGCATGAGGAAGGTTACATAGCAGGGATGTGTGGTGGGCATGCCGGGAATTGTTGGGGGTTTTGGGCTGTGCTGGGCAGGAGGCTGGTATGGAGAGGCGAGGGCCGTCACGCTCCCCCACAAATTTCAACCTCGTTGTCAGGACGGCCAGTATCAATAATTCAGATCGCTTACGGTCTAAATTCAGCAACTACACGATCAATTTGGGACCTCGGGAGGCTTTTCTCTGTTTGATACGAAACTTCGAACTATGTCACAGGTTGTGGCGTTAACCACACTTCCCCCAACGTTGCCTTGTTAGCTCATGCCAGCAGGTGCACATCAAAAACCTTGTGGCCTAATTTGTTTAACCTTCTCCCTGCTGCTTAACGCTATATCCAATACAAATTTGGTACCAAATGGCTATCTTAGCAACCAAGAAATTAAATTGGTGTGGTCTCACTTATGATGAGGAGGAGAGCAAAATCCACAGGCAAGGGCAGGCATGGTACAGTCTGGTGATAACGGTATGTGATCAGCAAAAAAAGCCATGATTTTCCCTGAATGCTAATCTCGAAGCCTACCAAACGGCTACCTCAGCAGGCTGAAGGTTAACTGTCCTGACAGTTTATTAACCCCTCCTTGCTGTCTAATCAAAACCCGGTTGGCACGTCCCTGCGAAAGTGTCTCGTGTGCACAGGGGACCCGACTTTTGAAGTCTGGTATTTCAGACGGGACGGCGAGATCAAAGACCAGGGGGGTTTGGCACGATTCTGTGGAGTGTAAATAGCTGGGTCACCCAAATACTGCAGACAGTCCATGTATCAAGTATCCGACATGGTCAAGGGCAAGGGTAACAAGGACACTGTCCCCTAGAGGAGATGCTGTCAGCCTTCTACTTCTAGTGGTCACTGTTGGATAAAACCAGACTTTTTCAAGTGATGGGATACGTACATTTTGTCATAATCATGTAAAAAGAATGAAGCACGCTTTGTTTTAGAATGCTCACTTAGTGCAAATGTCTTTTAAGTCCCCTACAACTAGACCAGAAGTATGCACATTTAACAACGGAGGAAATGTTCCCGTATATTATGTCATCTAAACACTATGATGTAATTGAAAAACTCCATAAATTTGTCGATACGTTTTATAAGAAGCGAGAAAAGACTTTTGAGATATAGATGAAATATAGCATAATTTTGTACTCTTCTACTTTAGTTATTGGTTAGATATGTTGGTCGTGAATATACAGTATAGTTTATTACTTCCAGGTAATGAGTTTGCTGTTACAAGGACTTGTACAAGAAAGTGCAACAAAGGCCTCTTGTTCATAACATGTTTCTTTGTTCCTACAGAAAACTCCAGATACACCCATGCTCACCTGGACGTCCCTGCCAGAGAGTTCAGTCTTGATGCAGACCTAAATGGGGACTTTAAGGACAGATGGGCGAAAAACTTAATTTTTACTGTGGAGGTAGGTTTGGTATAGCAAGGTCGCTGGTTGCTTCGCCACAGAATAGGCTGTTGAAAGGTTGGGTCCTTTAATTTGCATCATTTCGGGAATCAAATATTTCTCAGAAGCAGTGTAACAGGGATCTGACATGCTTGTTCAAACTCGTTACCATGCTGTTACAAGCTTCATGTGACTTAGAGCCAATCAGGACCTTAATGAGTCAAACAGGTACATTCTGCTGCATAAAACCAAGACATGCTCCTGACTCAGTCTGAGTTCTCAACTCTGTTTTACAGAATTATACAGAGCAGCCAGGACTGCAGCCTCAAATAAGGTTGGTACGTCCAGTAGGGTATCCATATTTGCACTGTATCACTTGCAAGTTGTAAGTACATGTGTTGTAGTAAGTGTTGTAGATGTAAAAGAAATGGTCATGGCTACTGTGCAAAGAAAGTTGTATTTCATTCAGAATCTGTTTTAGAAGAGAAACCAAGAAAAAGCTCACTGAGATGTTGAGATGTTGTTTTGGTGTGTTGACAGTGATGTCGTCACGGCAGACTTCTCGTCCTACTCATCCGAGGTTCAGAGGATGGTCTGCAGAGCGTACTCCTTGGGACAACTCATGCAGTTTACGGTACGGCGCTTGCATTCAAAATATTTTTTTCGTCATGGTTGTGTGTCCTGCAATCAGGCTGCCCAGTGCTGCCTATGGTAACTAATCTAACATCTCAAAAAGATTGATATCTTTTCACCTGTTGTGATGGTGAGTGACTATCCTACTTGTGGACACTTGTGATGAGGATAATGTTGATGCTGTAAATCTTGACATGGTTGTGTTTCCCATGTTTCAGGTGGACGGGTACCTGCCCAACGTGCGTGTGCACACGGCTATGGGCCTGGCCGCCATGGAGGTCATGCAGACTGCCCAGGCCTTCTGGAAGGCTCCCAAGACTTCTAAAACACCAATGGGTAGGAGACTTGATACTGACCACCCCTTTGTGGTGCTCTTTCGATACATAGAAAGTCTTGCAGGTACAGGACCAAAATACTGCCAGTAATGTGCCTACTGGTAGATGACATTACACTCAAGGAAATATGCTTACTTTGTGCCAAAAACATGCAATTTTTACCAATGAGAATTAAGAAAAAAAAATTGTATGGACATTGAAATCTTTGATTTGAGATCCTCTCACGATTGAGTAGGTTCTTTGCATGTGACACTGATAGTCCAAATCATCGTTCTCCTGAATGTTTTTGTCATCATTGAAGATCACAGGTTACTTAAAACCTAAATCTCTGTACCTGTACCTGTAGTTGCATCTAGCCATACATGCACTTACAAGGCCACACCAATGTATTTGCTTAGTTCTCAGACATTTTGAAGTTAAAATTGCTTTAAGATTACACAAATGCTACCATGGAAATACATGTAGCTACATTTGTATTTGGTTTTTAACTGTGGAGTTAGGCATTTTTGTCCTATGGTGGAATGAGATTTCTCACATGTTGTTTAGTTAGGCAAATGTCAATGTTTAGTTGAACTGTGGTTCTACTGAAAGTTTTATCTTAGTCCTGAGATCAATATTGTTTGTGAAAATAAAGATATGATGTTAAATCATGTTTCAACTCACTTACAGGTAAAAAGTTCCATTGGCGAGACATTTTTGATACAGCGGTTAAGTGGAGAAGGTGGGTCGGCTTTCAACAGAAGTACTTCATTTTCCCTGCAACAACAACCTGATTATCATAATGTTTTATTTTTTAAATTCGTTTTTTATTATAGATTCTTATTTTAGTTGAAATAGTACAACACAAGTGGATGCTGAGGCTGCACAGCGGACTTTGGGCACTACATATTCATACTAAAATAAGATAAATAATAAAATAAAGTAAAGTAAAATAGAAATAAAAACAATAATGCTACACAGGTAAATTTTGCTTGGAATCAGAGGTTAATATTTTTTCAAAACTATGTTCAGCTATTTTTATTTGCAGTCTTAGATGTTTCTGAGATGGCAGGTGGGTATTTTGAGCCCTTGGTAGTCCTTGAGGGTCAACATGACATAAGCTCTTAAGACTTGTTATGTGTTAAAGATGGCTCCTCTGCTTTCTTCACGACAAATGCATCCTAAATGTCTGTCCCTCCAGACTAGTTGATCCTGAGCAGCCTGTGTTGTGGCTAGACTTGATGCCGGCCAAAAGTGTGGATGCTGGCTTCAACAACTTCATGAACATGATCAGGTAAACTAAAACAGGAAACAAGTATCTGGTGAAGAGGTGACTACTAGATCTATATTGTAAAATTGTAATTGTAAAATCACATTCTGATCCCATGATACATAGTCTTGTAAAGTAGATTAGTCTCATAGTATGGTAGTTGTTATGTAGCAGAAGATGCCATGCATTGTAACCTTGCACAATTGTTTATTGCCATAAAGTTTATATCTTTCATACTTACAACTATGAAAGTTGCAGAAAGAAACAAATGTGAGTTACTACCTCTATGGAAACGTTCCATCTCTTCCTTCTCCTGTTTCAGAGGGCAGGTCACAAACATACGATATAGCGGCTACCTGGACACAACGTTCAAACTGACGAAACAGATGGTCATGCACTACCAGGAGTAAGTTCTCCTCCCTTCTTTGTTGTGATCTGTCGTAACTTGAAAATCATCTCATTAAAATGATGATAATGATCTTCGACCTTCATCCTGCTAAGGTAGCTGTTTGGCACCAACTTTGTGTTGGTTGTAGGGTTAGGCAGTAGGGAGAAGATTAAAGAGAATTAGTATGATTAGAGTAACATCTTGTGGGTCATATGGATGAATCTAGGCTGTACACTTACACTTCTTGGTAGATTGGTAACTAACATACAAGGAAGGTTCATGCCTTTACCTCTACCAAGCATATGGTAGAAGATTTTGTGTTTGTAGTTCTGATGGTTTGTCCACAGTTTTCTCCACAGTGACTTACAGAAATTCACATTACACTGCAAGAAGTCCCAGTGTATCACCTGAAATTTCATTACGTTGTGAAATGTGGAACAACTAGCTGCCTAGATCATCGTGTACCATAAGTATGAAGTGAAAATTTGTGACCATTATACGGTGAAGCTGGAGTTAAGTTTTTGTGGTCACCACTGTTGTCCCTCCGAACCCACCAGTAAACTGGCACAGCTTGCAGCAGTGACCGCCGCCACAGGAGCCCAGATCCAACTACCACACAAGTATGTTTGTGTCCCTTACAAAAAGAAATGGTACTGGTGGCTGGAAGAGGCCCTCTATCTGCTCACATCAGTACTGCAGCTGGGAGAAGGGTCTTCTGCAATCTTCTACTGTATCTAACCCTTCTTTTCCCCAGACTGTTCAGGCCTGGTGACGAAGTGCTGCTTCTGTCTGTTTCTATGCATTAGACTAAGCACATCTACAAGCATTAACCCCATCCTGCTGCCATATGTTGTAACAGATGAAGTCTTGGTGCACCCTTGGGAGGTGAAGAGTTAATGTGTCACATGTCACAAGCTAAAATTCTCACTGTGTGTCTGTGCTGCCGGACAAGCTGTAGCAAAAACTGATGAAATGTATCAACATAGTCGAAATATCACACTTCAGCTCATAACCCCAAAGATAGCAAACAAAAACTAACCAACAAATCAGCAGTTAGAGAGGCTGAGAAAGTTGACCGTCCCTCACTGTTGTCTATTTCAGCTTGCCGCATCCCAACCTGAAGGCAGAGATCAGCAAGACCCAAAACTGTGAGGAGCTCTTGGAAGTCATGAAGGTGCTGCCCTTGAAAAACAACTACTGTAAATTCCTTTATTTTTGCGAGGGTATGACTTCGCAGTTCCTTCACAGTTATAGAACAATTGAAGCCACAGAAGATGTAGTATGTGTAAATGTTGTAAGGGGGTGCTTTTTACCAGTCAAACAGTGGCATTTATAGAATGGTATGAAATGTATGGATTGAGGAGAGTTTGTTGCTTTCCTAGCAGAAAAGTGGCAGCAGCACACAGAACGGATTCATGGTGGGGACGCACGTTCCCAGTCTCAAGGACAAGAAACGCAACAAGAACTATGACGGCCTCATGCTCACACTCAGCGGGGACACGTAAGGCCTTCTCAAGTTTTCTCCAACTTGTAAAAAAAGGTAGTCCCATAGTTTTTTTGAGGCCTGGGCAATGGTTCTGTGTCTAGGGAACAGCAACTGAAGTCAGGTACCCATTTTGCACCTGGGTGGAGTGAGGAAAGTGCCTCTTTGAAGGACAGTGTCTAGCCAGGAATTAAAGGAATCATGCCCCTCTTTTCTCAGGGACTTCCTTGACTCAAACTTTTTCAGAACAATATATAAATAGCTTTATACAATGTTCATTTGATGTAGAGAGTTGCATTTTTCTTGTGTTGGATCAAATGTTTTACCTTTATTCTGATAATAAGCAGAATTCCTGGCTAATGATGTTGATGCCTCACAGGGAAGGAAACATTCTCTTCTCCATGGACACGGCTACGACCAAAACCCGCACCAGCCAGTACCACTCCGAAATGGAGTGGATCTGGAACCGCATCACAGACGAAGTTAAGAAGGGAGGAAACGGAATGGTAAGGATGGGAAGCATCTGTAGTTAACAATAAAATTATTCATTCTTTTAGAAAAGATGGCATGACCAAAGAATTATTCATACCCTTTCTGTTGTAAGTTCACAGTCATAGTCAGTCAAATGAGATCAAACCACAATTGTTCTTGACTTAAAACTGACAATTAAATGAATAAAAAAATGGTACATATCTGGCTGTACCGAAAAAATCAAACTTAAAATGGGTATGAATGATTTTGTTGTTATCTGTAGTTTGTAAGATAAAGGTGCACCAATGTGTTTCTTTGGTTCACAAACATTGTAAGATAAAAATGTTGCAAGAGTTAGAAGAAAAGTTAGGATGCATGATTTGACACATTCATACCGTCTGTTCTAACATGTCTGATGTAGGGTTGGACACCCCCAGAGGGAAGTGGACTGGCCCCAGGTGGAAGCAAACAGGTGTTCAGTAGAAACTAATGCACAGAATGTACCATTGCCAGTTAGGGGTGTTTTATGTTGTGAAGGTGTTTTGGGTGAGCACCACTGTGATGAGGTGATGCACTATCACAGAACACATAGTGTGCTTCAGTCTAGTGGCTAGCAATGCCGCCTCGGGATCACAAAGGCTGAAGGTTCAAATCCTGGCCTAGATTCCTTGCACCTTTGGCACTTCATATGGTGCTTTGCTACGGACAGAAATTTAGAGCTACCCCTACTCCTCGATAAGTGCGGTGGGGTCTTTAACATGCTCAAGGTGTAGCTCACCTCCAACACGGGACCTCCGGCTTTACGTCCCATCCGAGAGGATGTCCCTAACTGAAGCTAGGTACTCATGTTCACCTACTAGTACATGTAAGTCATATGAGGAAAAAAGGTGTAAAGTGCCTTTCCAAATGGCGCAACACTGAGGCCTGCAAGGGTTTTAAACCCAGAACCTTTTCTAAGTGAAGAACCCTAACCATTGGTTGGTTTGAAAGGCACATCTCACGCATGCTGTAGAACCCAACACACTTCCCACAGAGTGTCGCAGGCCTCCCCCATTTTGTGAATCACAGCTTGTCTGTACTGACAGTTCTGTCTTGTGTTCCAGGACGTGGACACTCTTGTCAACACCATCTTGTACCTGGTCTATTACTTCTACAACCTGCTGCCCCTGTCACGAGGGTCCAGGTACAGTAAAGAGTTTGTCCATGAATAGTTTCATCTGATTGGTACATAAGTATTGTTTTTGATGGATGTAAAGGGAAAGAATAGGTGCAAGTAAACTCTATCTGGTGCATGTGATTTTCAATGCTACCTGCATCACAGATAAAAGTACATGTATCAGGAGCCCTGTCATGTATTGCCTGTCACTATCTATGAGCACCAGTGACCAGCTGTATGTATGTTGCCTGTACTGTCCAACATTAGTTTGCATTTTCGATAAATGAACCTTTGAATAAAAAAATAAAAAAATCTTTAAAAATCTTTGTTGTTCCCTGGTACTTTTGAATTCCAGCAAGAGTTGTATAATGCATGGATGTACTGTAATTTGAGACTGAATCACCATGTTGTATCCCCAGTGTTGTAGCATACACAGTTGCCATGGGGATGCTGATGGCTCTTGGGAAGGAGGTCACAGGGAAAATTCCCCCTGGGAAGGTCAGTTCCAGTTTTAGTTTCAGTTCATTTATTGATTTAATACCTCTGTGTAAGTTGGTGAGTCTGACTGTCTGTTTGTGTTTCTACATACATTGGTCGGCGTAACTTTAGCCATGGATGGATTGTGATGATCATTTTGGGATGTTGGTTGGTCTTGGGAAGACGAAGGTCAAGGTTGACTTTGGGCCCTCTAGCAGCTTTTCTTAGTACTGCAGTGGAAGTTTTATATCTTGTTTGTTTTTTAGGCAGTTTAAAACCATCAGGAGTGTGTTCTTTTTTGTCAGATGGTGGACATGGAAGCCATGCTGATAGGCAGCCCAGAATCCTTTGCAACTGAAGTTAAAGACTGGATGAATCTAAAAAGGTAACCCATCTCTCCTCTCCTGCAACTGTAGGACTCTGGGAAAAATGTATCATCCACCATAAAGATGATTTAATTTTTTTTATATTAAAAAACATTAAAAAAAGTATAAGACACAGTAGTGATGAACACTAGCAATCAGCTAATATTATTGATTGATTGATGATGATGATGAGGTAAAGAAGGTCCGGTAGTCAATTTTTTGAGTGGTAGTTTCAACTGACAAGTGACTCTTTTATTTCTAACTCACTGATTCTGTAATGACCTTGTGCATCCCTTCCCAGTGGTGGTTTCAACTAATAAGCAATTCTTCAGTTTCTGACACACTGATTCTGTAATGACCTTGCAGTGACTTTCCAATGACCTTGTGTGTTTCCCCCTTCCCAGGCTGTCCCCCCAGTGGACGCACCTCCCCAAAGTCGGGGACACGTTCCCGACGTTCCGATCGATGATCGAGGTGTTGAACCAGGACCTGCAGGCAGCATGCAGCAAGGAGGGGAACCCCCACTGAGCCCCCTCCCCCCTCCAGTCTCTGTGTCTATGCAATAGCATGTTCGCATGGCTGTATTACTGTGGCCACCTGTGGTGGAGCCCAGGTGTAGGTGCATGCTGCTGTATGGGGTCTCTGTCTCTTTCTCTGCCCTAACCTCCATTAACATCTATTTGCCAGGTTACATATATCTGCCACATTGAAAAACAGTGTGTTTCAAACATCTCTAGTGCAGCACCCCCCAGCTATAGTAGTCTCCACCAGACTAACCACGCTTGCTGGAAAATAAATTTAGCCAAAAAGGAGAATAATTTCCCAAGGGAGTGCATTGCAGTGGAGATCCCTTCGGACACATTTTTTCAGGATGGCTGTCTGGCGGATGTACAGTATGTGACCTGACAGAATTATGTTAGTAGATGTTACCTGTATTCTGAACTGGCACGAAAGCTCCAAACCTTCAAAAACAAGTACAACTCTCTGATTCAATGTATTAGATCTTCCCATTCCAACCATTCCTACACAAGAATTACTGTGGTAAAAGTACCGACAACTTCTTGCCAATCTTGCCACCTCATCAGGTAGTTAGGACAAAAGTATTCAAACCATCGACTCACTAAATCCTGCTAATGTTCACAACTGAATCTTCTTAGTTACCTATAGTACATACAGTCAAACCTGTCTATAGAGACCACCCAAGGCACTTGAAGAAAATGGTCATAGTACAGAAGTGGCCACTATAGACAAGATTATCAACGCTTGAGTCAATGGGTAAAAGAACCAAAGAGACCACCAAAATGCAGCCACAATGGTCACTTATTCCAAGGAGGTTCAAAAGAAGGCCTTCTATTTGAACCTCCTTGGTTATTCCTTACACTTGCACAGGTTGACTGTATTTCCCTTGGTCCTCCAATATGTACTATGTATTTTCTTTATAAATGCATAACACTGCTCGCATAAATGTGGAAAGACTGCAGGGAATTTGAAGAAATATAAATAAATCATAAGGTAGGTATCTCTGTAAAGGAAGCAGTAGAAATAACGACGACACAGCGTGTTCTTTCACTCTCAGCAACAACTCAAAATGCAATGCTTAAGATTTGCACCATTTTCCAAATTCCATGCATCTTTCCACATCTAGCAGTGTTGGTGGTGATTTGTGACCAGCAATGTTTATTTCTATGTTCTGACGCTATTCTCAAGTCTTTTTCTTCCCCCCGCAGCAGACCATATACCTCCTCTGTCCTTCCTGACCAGATGTTGATTGTTGTTTGTGATGTTGTTGACACGTTGTCGTAACTCCTGTTGGAGATTACTTTCAAAAATCAAAGGTCAATTTAGATTGTTTTATCGGGTGGTAGAAGAGATTTCTATGTTTCTACTTAGAAAAGTTTTTATTTATTTCCATGTTGTTCACGTTGGTGGCAGGACTTTGATGATGTCTCCTTGTGGCTGTATGTTGTACATGTATGTTACTCCAGGAAGATGGTTCATAAAGACAGAGTCAAAGTGCGTAACGGGTTCTTGTCATTACTTGGTAAAAAGACTAGTCTCCAAGCATATGTTTGGGAGCAAAATCGTGATGGCTTCTATCTGCCTGAATGCAAGGTCTGACTGCAGACTGGTGGCTGTGCAGTCAGATCTTGAGTCCAATCAGAGACTGTCACAATTTTGCACCCAAACATCTGCTTGGAGATGAAAATGGAGGACTGAAGCAAGAATTTTCAAGTCTGACTTGTGTTGATTTTATAATCAAAAGGTCAGAAGTTAATTGAGAACATTTAGTAGGATATTACATGTACTACTTTTCTTACTTGAATGAAAAGTTCCTTTCAGTCTCAAGTACATCACAGAGTACATGTAGATGTCAAGTTTCTTACAACACAGCTTGGAGATACTCAACTTTCTGTATTTTGCAAGTTTCAAAGGCATTATCTTAAAAGTCCCACATTTCAACTCATTACTGAAGAATTCGTTTGAAAGAGTTTGCTCTATATGTTGGTATATTAGGTACAATTCTTTCCGTTAAAACGGCGTCACGCAGTAGGAAAAAGCTCGCCAAAGTGAAAGGGACGAGGGGATAAAATCACCTTACAGTATGTTCCAGGTTGAACTTATTTAGTTGCTGTGGCCTTTAAGCAAGGTAAGCGTTGGAAAAATAGCAGAACTTGTCACAGCAAAATGATGTTTCACCTTTCCCTTAATGTCTAAACAAAGCGTAACAAATTGTTCAAACAAGTCGATACAACCTAAGCCGTGTTTAGAACGAGACAGAAACAACGCGTACTTCCTGAGAGATTTATTCCCGTCTGTACATGTGGACCGCCGTAAATTCTAGGACAGGAAGCAATCAGTCGCCTGTTGTTACTATATACGTTCCCCGTTGATGTTGTATTTCCAAAATTCCTGGACCTGACGTCTGCGCAAGACTTCCTATAACATGTAGGTTGTAGCTGGCGTCTCCTGGCAGTGTTTATGAGCCTGCCTAGTGTCAGGTGTGGCCCAGTGGTAAGTCTAGCGGACACGGAATCGAGAGAGGTCACGGGTTTGATTCCTAGCAGCACTGGGCCCGACGTTGTGTACTTGGGGAAAGGGATTTTACACGACTTTCTTCACCCAAGTATAAATGGGTGCTTGATTCCGGATGAGGAAGTAAAATGCGATGGAAGGAGAGGGATCGGCTCCGCCGTCCAAGCCACAGTGAATAACAACCCACTGGATGATTATGAAAAGTTTTCTGATGATGATGCCAAAAAATGATTTGTTGGTCACAGTGTCACTGGTTTCCGACGTGGACAGTACTCTTGTATCTTGTCCGTCGACGCATCTTGGATTAATGAAAGCCTTCTGAAAGGAGGAAGATGTTACCACCCATTGTATGCAAGACGTCAAGATGAAGGATAGAGTTGTCAATGGTCTAACTCCGCCTCCAAAGCCACAGGCCCCCTTAGCACCCTGTTATTGATTAAATGATTATCTTCCTTTCATTTCCATAGATAAGACTAATTTTCAAAACTGCACTCCGATTCTTGGATACTATAGGTACTAGGTGCGTCTACTTCCTAGTTAACACAGTTAAATGTTCGCACCGAGAAACTAGGATCTCTGGGCGACCATACAGTAACCAAAGTTGGATTTCTGTGACCCTTGATTTCATCATTGAAATATAACGCACATCTGATGATAAGGTATGATTTAAATCCAACAAAACACACTAAACGTGAAACAATCGTTCTTTATCTATGCAATTCGTTGAGCGATCTGTCAAATCTTTGTGGATCGGAAAGGGGATGTTAGTTTTACTAGTAGAGCTATAATACCTGGACTGCCCATGTTATGTTTAGTTGCCATTTCTTGATAAAGATAAAGTAGAAATGCAATTTAAAGAAATAAAAGGATATCAGCACTTCCCTGCTTTGGCCGGTTCTGACAGCTGGGAGGTCGGCATGAAGTAGCCTCCTGAGCAGGCCCTTCGAGTGGGCCTTTTGGGGGGCTTACAACGTGATTTTGTTTCTGATGGCATATCAGACCTATTTGTACCACTCGATTTCCTATGTTCGGAGTTGGCCCACAAGAAACGGAGTACAATTAGAACTGATATGCCATGATAAAAAAGTACATTACTAGCCCCCCCCCCTCGTAGAGCCTGCTGATGAGGCTAGAAGGTCGGCACGAGGAGTCACAGAACAGCTGACGCAGCACAGGTACATCGGCGTCATCGGTGACGTCATCGGCGGAACACACCTGTAGCCACACAGAAATAAATATGTAACTATTTTTAAATCAAACTTCAGTGACTACGGTTTATGTAAGTTGATAAATGTAAGTTACGCTCTCGGTCACGCCTGAGAAACAAGGAAAAAACAGAGTTAGGAATGTTTTGTCGATACTTAAAGAATTCAGTAGCTCAATCTGCTTCTACGTCTTATATATATATATGACGTCAGGTGAACGACCACATAAAAAAAGTAAATTTAATTTCACACGTTGAGGTTTTTCAGTTCACAGTTTGACCCGTGAAATGTTAAACGCGAAGAAAAACCAACACATGCGGCAGAACTTGACAACTTTCCTTCCAGCTGTTGCTAACGAACTTTCCTACTTTTTCAACAGTTCCGCGTTAGATTCCGCGTTAGATTCCGCGTTAGATTCCGCGTTAGATTCCGCGTTAGATTCCGCGTTAGATTCCGCGTTAGATTCCGCGTTAGATTCCGCGTTAGATTCCGCGTTAGATTCCGCGTTAGATTAAATAAAAATTGTGGCTTTGACCAAGGACATTATATCAGCATAATGTCCTTGCTTTGACTGTGCTTATCATGTGCTGTTTTCTGATTGTAAACCACTCGGAAAACGGCACACATGATGATCCAAAAACGCCTATCGGGGCTAGCTAGCGCCACCCTGATGTTCGATGTCCCGAATGTGGCTGTCCCATTTTACCGGAACACTGACGTTCGGGCCGGCTGAGATTGTCAGGGCCGTGGAATCGCGGCGGCCCCGTGAAAGATTTATGAGGCCGACCCTGTCAGTGTTATTTCATGTAAGTGACTAACAAAAATGCGGGACCTGCGGAATGGCAGCGGGCCCGATGACAGAGAGCGATCGGTGTTTGGGGCGGTGACGCGCGCGGGTGGGTGGTCGCCTAGCCTGGTTACAGGCCGGCTTAGGTGTGTTTTACCGGTCCCAGTCCTACTAAGCATAGACATCTCCTGACATGCTATCTTTCCAGCCGGCCTTGCTAATCATTGCCGCCATCATAGTAATTGAAATCCCTGGGCATGCGCTAAAGGTCCTGGGTGAGCGGGCAACAATCCCAGTATCGGCGAGCCTACGATGGTCTGGCTACCAGGCTAGTGGTCGCCGTCACCCGCCAACAAACACCGACACGTCCCCACCGACCCGAGCCCTCATAGATTTTCCCAGGCGCCAATCTGGGATGGCTGGAGGCCCATTTGGGAAGTAAATTGTTATTATTACCTCCGATAGTGCTGTCAGCCACCGCGATGTGTTGATTTCTGCGGTACATCCCGCGGGACAATATTGTCATATCTAAACTATCCCCATATGGCCGGAGATACAAACACAAAAGACTTAAATCCGCCCGGTTTGAACTCCGAACAGCGCAGCGATTGGAGAAGTTGGTGAAAAGACGTGTTTTTATGTCCGTGAGTGAAGGAAGTCAATAAGGGGAAGTGATAAATACTTCAAGTAAGTAAAGTCGAGACGGCGAGTCGGCGCTGGGATTAGAACAAACAAATATTCCCGGCTCTTTTCCCCATCAAAACTCGACACAGACGGCGGCTGTCTGTGCGCATGCGCCAGGCAGGGTTTTAGAGCTGTCGTAACAGGTCGGAAGACGGCAATCCTCGGATTTAATAGTCGGATACGGATCATAAAAACTGTAATCCAGCCGCACCTGCGATGCAACCGGGCCGGATTGCAAAAACTACAACCCTGGGGTACCTGGGATACAACCGGAGCGCATCACAGAAAAGTATAAACCGAGTACCGGGGACAAAACAGATCATAAGTGATCCACTGATTGATTGTTTGTTTGTTTGATTGATACATGTATCTTTTACTATTTCTTCAGCAACCCACAGAGTCTGGTAGAGCTTAGTCAAATGGGACATATTCTGGACATCAGGGTGGCGCTTGCTAGCCCCCTTATCCGTCGTTTTGGGATCATCATGTGCTGTTTTCATGTGCTGTTTTCTGAATGTAGACCAGTTTAGTTTTCTGATCGCTATCGGGTTCTGAATGTCAGAAAACTGGTATACAAACAAGCTGGCGACGCAGCCTAGAATAGAGGCTAGGCGCTAGCCGGCAAACGGCCAGCCACAAACTTACACATGTACACACTGACAATTAGCTTCGTATCTATCATTTCGTCATCGTTTATAGCAGCATGATTTCTCACGATTAATCATTAATTGAAAAACGAATAAACAACGTTTTTCGTCTGGATTTCGTTCCTGACTTGTGTGTATGTGCTCGAAAAAGACCGGAAAATAAAGTCCACGAATTGTCGACACGATCAACCGAAGATAAACCACTACAGAATTGAGACGCGTCCTTCGTGCATTACGATAAGAACGTTATTAAGGGAGTATGGGTTTCAGATTTAATGGGAGATCAGGCGGAGCAATGCGACAGATCCGAGCTTTCTTCTATCATCGCGGGCAATGACAAATGACTCCGTCCTTCCAGGCCGACTATCAGGGAGTAAGACGATCCCCTCATCCCACCCACGGCCTACAAATTGTTTTGCGCCGTCGTAAACCGATCTCTTCATTATATCATCCGCAATTATTCGATAACTGGTCCAGATAACCGTATATCAAACCGCCGGAGCTGCGCAGGATGTCTCGTGAGTCGCCAAATTGTTTCATAAACAAGACAGCTTTAATTGGCCTTGAGTAAATAAACCTGTTAGGTGATTAAATGCGCACCGCCCACTCTCAAGATAGTTACTGTTTTGTGAGTTTACACTGCCGATTCAAAAGCCCATTCTCTTTTATACTGTAAAAGTTCTAAATTTCGCGGTAGAAAGGGAAATGTGGTAGGTGTCGTGGTGTTTTAAGTTCGTAATTGAAACCATCCTGTAGTACAGTAGCAATACAACGATACAAATATTCCCGGTGTCATGATTTCCCGGCAGCGAACATTTCAAGATTTACAGCACATTGTCGCCGTGCCTACTTCTGGTGCCATGGCTGACAGGGACCGTGTGTGTGTGTGAGGTAGACACTGGCAGACACTAGGCAGTCTTAAATGTGTATCAGCAAATATAAGGCCTGTGTTACTAGGCCTTACTAGTACTCGGGCGAATTGTAATCTCAAAGCAGATGTGTGGCTTTTCTTCTTTTTGCACGTCTTTCTTTGTGGCGCATTCACGTCTTTCCATGATCCAGTGGTGCGCCTTTTTCAGTGGGCACGGGCAGGGACTCAGACCTTGCGGTACATGTAGTTGGGTGGCTGTCCAAACAGTCTTAAATACGAACTTATGGTGACGCGTTTTACTGCTGTGTACAATAAAGCTTAGACCATGTTATGAATGGGCGGGAGTCGCAGTGCGCGTAGCAACACAGCCCACCTCCACGTTACCTCAAAACCAAATACTGTAAATAGTTTACGTCTTCAAGCAGGTCTTGTGAGGGAAATTGTTTCTGGCAGCCCCGTCTTTCTCGAAGTTTCTGTTGCACAACGGAGGAAATGTTACCCTTACCGCGGGCTCACTCCCCTGGCCAATTATGTTGACCATCTTCTTACCAATTCTACTATCCATAACCCCAGCCCTTAGGTCTGGTGAAGGCTAGCAGGCAAGCTGGTATCCATCCATATTTCATCTCTCCGCCGGCACCCGTCGAACGTATCAGGCTTGGGTGAATAGAGGTACCATGGATGGGAAAGAGGGATGGGTGCCAGGCTATCGTACAGGCAAGAGTTTTTTCTCCCTGCAGCTGCTTGGAGATACAGAGAGGTTCGTCCGCGGACCCGCCTCCGTCCTACATCAATAATCAGGCTGGAGGTTTTGCGAAGAACCAGCTGGGCCGACGACACGGCTAAACCTTCTCACCCACATAAATCTCTTCTGCTACTAAACAAACACCGTCCGCCTGCCCCCTGCAAAAACTCGGTAATTTTACCTCCGCCCCTAAGTCAACAGTTTTCCCCAAGAACCTGCAAACTTATCCGGCGAGTCTCCTCTCCGTGCCCGGCGGAGTGGTTTCGGGTGTCCCGCCGTATGTCAGCGGCTCAGCTCAGCCACATCAACAAATTGCGGACCGGACTCTCAACACAGCGAGCGGGGGTAATCTTCGGGGCGACGGTCCAATAGCCTCGTTACCATTCTGTATAGGCTAGCTTAGGATGTTTTAACGGCCCCAGTCCTACTAAAGCATAGACCTCTCCTGGCATGCTATCCTTCCAGCAGCCTTTCCATTCCTTGCCGTCCTACTAACTGAAACCAACCGAGTAAAAAAAAAACATGCGTGCGCTTAAAGGTCCTGGGCGGGCAGGAGGCACTCCCAGCACCGTAGAGATACCGGCAAGCCTACGATGGTCTGGATGCCAGTCTAACGGTTCAGCCGCGTGGATATTAATTACACGAACGGGAAATGCTGGCCGATCTCTGGTGAGATATGGGCCTAATGAGCTGCGGTCTGTTGTAAGCAAAACGAGCGCGTGACCAATGGGAGGAGCGGTCTGTGGGGTCTCACAGCCAAGGAACTCGTGCGGCGTCTCAAGCAGCTGGAAGGGAGAACCAATAGATGAAGGATCGCGCGCGGAGTTACTAGTAGTTTGGCTGCAGTTCCTTGTCGGAGCGGATACCTGTGAGCATGTTTTCGAACGCGTTTAGCCCGTACTACCTGCACGTGTGGCCGGCGGGCTACCCCGCGGGTTTCCCCGCCGCCCAGCAGGTCAAGAAGCCGACACCGTTCTGCATCGCGGACATTTTGAGCGTGGACATGGCGGAGGCGGCGCGCGTTGCGGCCCAGGCGGGGGCCTCGGCGGTGGAACACCCCAGGTCCGGAGCGCGCCCTCGGCCGGCCGCCCACAGTCCTGGGGCCCCGCCCGAGGCCAGACCCGCCCCTCCTGTGCGAAGCGCAGACCTGAAGTTCGGCGTCGACAGGATTCTTTCCAGAGAGTTTGGCGGTTCCAGGGAGAAAGTTACAGGTACGGAATTACAGAAACTTAAGTTTGACATAGTCTGGAAATGGGATGTACACTGGTTCTGTCACAATCTGCTTGACACCAAAATCGTCCTACGGTCTACCACGAATGTCACCGCGCCTTAACGTGAACGTCGCAGCATTGACGTCATTCTATCAATGTTATAAGTTTGTAATGTTAATTTAGAACATTAACAACAAACCGTTGAACACATGACACGAATGTGAGCAATGGCATCATACAAATTGTGAAAAGCTAGGACACGGTACAGCCAGTGGAAGAGAAATTTGGCAGGTTGGAGACAGGGTGTCAAACTATCCCGGCAGAAGCGACACAAAGGAATCATCGCGTCATTCACAAAGTTAGCGAAAAAAATTCGAAGCAGGTCCTTTAATCCAATTTGGATTAGACACTGGAACCTTGGAATCTCAATCTTGGCACTTTTTGGAATATCTCCGAGTGTAACTACACAACAGTTTCTTATTGCAGAAAGAAAGAAAGAAAGACAGGTGATTTTTTAACCGACATAAACACAGCCTTCCTGAACATCCAGTAAAGATTTTTAATATCTAGGGCTTTTAACGTGGTACACTCGAAATTCCGGAAATGACTTCAAAAACTGTACAATCTTCTGGTGCTTTTTACTAAGTCCCCTTTTCTACTAGTCGGCGATCGCTGGGCGACCGTACAGCGACCAAATTGGATTTGTGTAACCATTGATATGATGCACGATGCAAAGATGATTTAAAAGACAACAGAACACACAAAACGTAAAAGAAATCGTTTTTGCGCTATGAAATTCGTTCAGTGATCTGTCAAATCTCAGCAGTCGCAGCCTCCAGTGGAAATGTCCGGTAGAAATGGGGTGTACAATAACAAAGTGAATAAACTCGCATTACATACACAGTTGTGTGTTCTCTGTACATTGCTTATTTGTCGTACCAGTACTATACAGATGTCAGGAAGCCTGACAGTAAGTTTGTCGTCGATTTGTCTCCAGGTTATGAGCCAACTAAATGTACAAATTCTCATTCATGACACTGTGTGCCCTCTCCTGTAGGCCTGACGGCTCTTGCTGCAGCAGTAGCGCAGTCTCAGCCGGCCCGAGGCGGCCTGTGTTACGGCGCGTCCCGGCAGCTGCAGCCCGGCGTCCCGGCGGCCTCCCATCCCGGCTACCCGCCGTACTTCCCGGCGGCTCCCGGCGCCGACGTGCTCCCAGGTAGGCGCACACAGAAGAACCCGGCCTGTGGTCGGTGGTCCAACAGGCTCCACACCGACTTGTACTATCCCGGCTTCTGCGACCCACAGGACACGCTAGCATACGGTGAGCCCCAAGCCGGGAAAACGAAATGACATGAAATGTATCTAGATCTCCATTTACTTCTAGCTTCATATACCCTGGGTGCCAGCCACGTTTACGGGCCGCTAACCCCTTCGCCCGCGGACAGGAGTGTATCGGCCCTGCAACGTTTGAAGGGCAAGCCAAACTCCCCCCGGGCTAGACTCCCCCGTAGCGGCGAAGGGTTCTTGCGGCCCGGAAAACGAGTCTGGCTACCAGGGTAAGCTTCATAGGATTCCACTCTCCCACTGCTCTTGACAGCCGGAAAAATAAAAATGAATCACTGTCCTCTTTTAGCTTTCAGAGAATTAAGCAACTCTTCCAAGTTCTTGGTTATAATCAAGACAGCCAAGACGACTATAGACTTGTGTATTGTGGTGGAGTGAACCCCAAAAGTTGCGGCAAAGTTGTGATAGTGTCCCAATCCATGTTTGTCCGACGTTCATGAAGGTTGGACATCCAGGTAGAACATTACATTACATGGCAAAAAATCAATCAAGCAAGCCACTGGATAAATGTGGCTGTCCGATCTGAAAGTTATTAAGAGCTCTTCCGAAGTCGTATCATCACTCTAGTTGAGCACGGTTGTCGATTGACTGATGAAAGTTCAGGCCCGGCTGAGTTGTGCGATAACTCCAAGACTGTTTTTCGGGTTATCTACCTATACTGTGAGATGGTCCGTCACAGATAGCCGGGCTTTGATAAATCCCCCTTTTTTTCACACGGCCCCGATTTTGCGCCATACTTGATGTTTTCGTTAAAATTGAATTGATACTGAATCCAAACGTCCAAACTCTATGGTACATGACTGATAAGAACGCGAGGAAAATTAAAGCCCTGTGTATGTACTTGGTACTACATGTTCTAAGCGAAGAGAAATTTGCAGTGAAGACAATAGAAATGTGTCCTTAGGTCTGCTTAAAGACGACGAAGAAGACCCCGCCTTCCCACTGTGGCCTTCCTCCATAGTATTTCCAGGTGGAACAATCCGTGGCAACGCCAATGTCTGGTCTCAGCCAACACACGACACACGAGCGTTAGTTGTGCAACAACATTTCATCAGTGACAGTGCCTGAATCCGTGTTCCACGTACTAGTTGATGTATATAGTTGTCAGCGGAGGTTGAGTAACCACACCAACACTTGTATGCTGTACTTCCTCCCAAAACAGTGCTATGTGGCTAGTAGTTTTGCATGACTTTTTTTCTGTACGTCTTTCTAGTGACGCGCGTTTTCCACTCACCCTGCGCCTGACGCATCACTAGAAAGACGAAACGCGGAAAAAAGACGCACAAAACAAGCCAAAGCTACACGTCTTCTTGGGTCAGCCTTCTTTTCTAGTTAACATCCATGCGGGCAACGTTGTAGCATACATACCAGACAAACAACATACGGCCATTTCACTGTAGAACAGAGACTGCTACCTGTTGGTATGACCCAAGGTGAGGAAATGGTGTAATGTCGGCTGCCCAAGAGTTGACCAAAGGCGTCCAAAGCCAGCGATCATGTAAAAAAACAACTTTCGCAAGTAACATAGGAAAACCGAAGGCTAGCTTGAAACCGTAAAAATAGAAGCAGAAAGATAAGACTAATGACGAATTGAGTCTTGCATTCGCAGTTCCAGTCTTATAACTTTACAAGTAAGAGGTATTTGCACGTTGTGCAGAAGTTCTCCCCGCGTGACGGAACGACGCCGTTTCGGTTTTGTGACACTGATCTGAAGGTTATTTTTTTACCATTTCGTTCGTCCAAATAAAATGTCGCCATAGAACTAGCAAACCATATCACAGACTTCAACAGTGTAGTGGCGTTCCATTCGGGCGGATTTCTGACCGAAGGAATCAACTCATTTCAAACACTACAACAGTAGTGTGGTTCCATCCGAGTGAGTTTGTGAGCGACACTGCCCGATCCAACACAGAACAGGCGGCCTACAACAATATCAGGGACGTGTCGCAGCGAGAGATAAGATAGGTCGTGTTCAAGAAGGAAATGTCTTGGCCCGGGAAGCTGAAGCCCCTGTCACACATTCAGGACCTTTACACAACTTTCCTCCCGACCACTCCCCGACCAAGGTCGTCGCTGGGTTGGGAGTATCCTGGAATCCATACTATTCTAACTCCAGTTCGCTCCTCTGATCGCATCCAAGCAGAATATGACTTTCCCGACATTGATTTTTCAAACTCCATAGCCGGCTGGCGCAGACACCTTTAAAAGACTTGTAGGCAACGTTATCGACCAACTCCCAGCTACAGATGACCTTGCTCACGACTAATTCTCAACCATCAACCAAACCATGGTCTGGAGAAGGCCATGGTCGGTTATGTGTGACCGGAACTTGACCAAACGTCCTCCACAAAAATCTTACGTCAGCTCGAAAACCTAATCTGTACCTAACTTCCCCTTCCTCCCAGAGGAGAGAGTTCTATTTTGGAAGCGCAAACCTTTCCACACGTCGCTTATAACGGAGGAAACTGGTTCGATAACCGTGTTGTTTAACCGTTTATCAGGAAAGGTAATTTAAGCGCGTCGGAAATCTCCCAAGACGCTCGGGTGTAACAATACAGCAAGGAATCAACCGCTCCGTCCTGTCAACACCACGTCTACTAGCTACAGCATTAAGCAGATAATCACCAAAAAAACTAAACAAAGTTTTAAACTTTGGAAACTAAGATAAGTTCTGTTTATTGGCTACAAGTAAAACTAAGATGATAGCACAGTTTTCACAGTGACGACACAAAGGTATAGATATTTTATTATATTTCAGCTAGCGTTGTTAGTCTGGTGGAATCTAGAGTAGACCAGCGCGTAGACACCCAGGTTACCTCCCGTTCCGTGCCCCGGCTCCAATACTCCCTCCGCCCGACCACTATCGCCTGGGTGGCCCGGTGTCTCTCAGACGGCTGCTGACAGTAGTTACAAAACTACAACTTCTTTCCTTTCCCTGTGGAGTCGTGAGAGAGTCTGCTTCGTGTTTTGGTAGAAATCTTATCTGGGCGTGCTGTGGAGAAGTCGCTTGTCTGTGTGGCAGGTCGCAGCTGCTTGGAAAATAACTTCTGCCAGAAAATTCTTCGGCCGAGCTCGCCACAAACTAACAGGATGATAGCAAATCATTGGTGTTGTCTGAAGTTACTACAAGAATGTATAAGACTGAATATAATCCGATCCAGGTGACCCCTTAGCTAATTTTCCCCATTGACAAAAGCATTAAGAATCCTGTCTATGGTGACCACCTGTCCGCATAGGATCATATGGGCCAGATTGTGTTGGCGCGAGTGGTCTTCTTGTGCAGGAGTGACTGTATACAATAACAGATATAGTTATTGTTACAATAACAGATACAATTATTGAGAAAAGCCTAACTTTTGTTGAAACCATGAGTCCCTATCGAAAATCTGTACCAATCCCCGTGTCTCTCGTATTTCAACATGTCTGGTACACAGACCGATATTTTCTATGTACTGTTATCCTGTTCAGCTTCAATATCAGCCTACATAGGTCAATATCTTTGTCCTTCGTTCCAAAAGCTAGACCAATCAGCCATACATGACAATAACGTAGCTATAAAAAAAAAAAAAAAAAAAAATAACGTAGCTTATATATACTGATATCGATGATATTTTATAGATGTTAATATAGGATAGCCTTGTAGTATTCAATAATTGGTGTTTTTAAACACCAATACTACAAGGCTAAAAATAGTTTTACCATACATTGTAACCTGTACGATTGTCAAGCAATAAAGTTCCTCCATTGTCTCCCTCCTGCAGGTCCGTACGCCATCCTGAACGCCGAGTCGCAGCAGAACTCCCAGCCGAAGAGAAAGCGGACCTGGTCTCGGGCCGTCTTCTCCAACCTGCAGCGGAAGGGCCTGGAGAAGCGCTTCGACATCCAAAAGTACGTCACCAAACCGGACCGCAAGCAGCTCGCCTCCATGCTGGGCCTCACAGACGCACAGGTGGGCAGAAAAAACTTTCTAAGGGCCCGGTCACAAACGTCGTGCGATCGCAACCGAGGACTTTGTTGGGATAGTCGGGCCTGTGTCGCACAAAGTTCATCTGTCTTGTATTGGAAAAGGCTGTCTTAGATGCTTGTCGGCGGTTGGTTCTGTCACAGCCTGCTTCAAAATTTTACGGCTTTAAAATCATACGACGACTTACGACGAATGTGACTGTACTGTAATAGATAATGTTAACTTCCAGACAATGTTACAATGATACATGTCATACATACCTTCATTAGGGGTATCAACATCATCTTTATACTGCGTTAAAAAAAACGAGCCAGAAACGATATACATCCGCTTGGAGATCACACAGGGCAACTGTTCACAATTGTCCTGTCAGTATTGTGTGCAGTTCAGCCGACATGCCCGGTCACACTGGCCGTCTCACGGCCACGGCCGGCCACTCAAACCGCCATCGGACAACCAGCCACAAACACGCTTCACTCAGCAATATAAGACGTCCACTCAAAATGACAGCGAATGCAGATTAAAAACAACTCGTCACTTACAACACTGGCCTTTATTTTCGCACGCCATTAGCTAAGGTACAACATGCAAAAACATGGGGAAACACAGTACATACAATTTTACAGTCGTACATGTCAGGTTGGTAACATGTGCGTGTGCGTGTGGGTCAACATAATCTTTATATTGCGGTCAAAGAAAAAATCAAAGACGTACAAAACGTCGACCAAATGAACGAAGCGAACGAAGATTAAAACAACGCGTCACTTACAACGCTCTGGTTTATTTTCGCAGGTGAAGGTTTGGTTCCAGAACCGGCGGATGAAGTGGAGAAACGCCATGAAGGAGAAGGAGCGGCAGGAGCGGGAGAAGGTGGCGGGGGACAAGCCGGACCCGTGCGGGGAGGAACTCGCGGCGACGCGCGGAGAACACGACGACGACGACGTCAGCGTGGCGGACACCGACGGCAAGGACGAGGACGATTACGTCATTGACGCCGAGTGTCTTGATGATGATGAGGACTCCCCGGACACGTCATTAGAACACGTGAACTCGGACTGCGCCGCGAGTAGCGCAGGGAAATCCGAACAAACCACAGGCCATCCGGAGTTGGACGGCGCAGCCGACATGCCTTACGGACAATAGCGACTTCTTGGTCTCACAAATAAGTGCCGGCAAGAAACTGTATCCAAAGTAGCCAATATAAGTGCCAAGCAAGGGACTGTATTCACTGTATTGTATTGTATATAATACGGCCATAAGTGCCGAAAGGTTATTGTACATACAATGGCTATATATTATGTGTGGATGTACCAAAATGACTATTATTCTATCAATTATAAATGCAGCAAGTCAAGTGACACTATTTGTCACGCCCATTTTTCTATCATTCATACGTGCCACCATGTGACTGTATCCAAAATCGTCATTACTGGTATCCGTAGTTAATTATGAGTACCAACAAATGATTGTATCCAACATGGCCAGAAATGCCTTTGTATACACGGCAAGTGACGCCCCAGTGGCCATTATGTAAGTGCCTACAAGTGCCGGTAATCCCGGCATCCACAATGGCCATTAATAAGCGACTATATCCAGTAATTACAGCAGAGTCGCTGCCTCTAATGTCCCTCCGGGTCTCAGAAACACGCCGAGGACCGAACCGCGCGGCTGAAGGTTGCCGTCACCTGTTCAATTAGCCTCGGACCTGGTCTGTGTATGGCCGGCCGGCCGGGCCCTTCGGGACCGTTTCCACGTTTTCAACCGAATTTCAACTATTTCTACAGCCGTTTTCTGCATAACGTCACCACATAATTACTTCAGGTTGTCAGAAAGCGCTATGTAATTACTACAGGTAAAATCAGCACTTCTGAAATCCCTAATCAACAAGCAGATACGAAACATCGCGCCTGCATGTTTCGCGACCGGTCTGCCCTTCCGACGTTTTCGGACATTAGACATCGGGGTCGTCGTTGAAACGCACGTCAGTATTCAGACATTCATCAGAATACAGAGTCTCCCTAGCTAAGCTATGGAATAATGGTCCTGCACCACCTTGTCAATTTTCACATGTACGTAATTTTGCTAAGATTCATCAAAATTTTGCTTGTTATGTATCTGTATCTGTATCTGTATCTGTATAGCCGGTATAACCGCCCTTCGGCGTAACACACCAGCTTCGCAGGCACGCGGCGCGGCGGCAGCTGGCTACATTACACCGAACGACAAGTGCCGAGTTTCATCCTCCCCAAACTTAAAGCACCACCTTGCTCTGGACTATTTGTCGAATCTTTCATGTACAACATAGTGTGGCAGCGTCACGAAGTGCATTTGATCGTACGGTCGCAATCTAAGGGCATTCTTGGGATAGTCGTGCATGTGTCGTACACAATTCAGCTGTCGGCTTACGGAAAAAAAACTTGATAGCGGTTGGCTCCGTGACAGGCTACTTGAAAATTCCACGACATTGAAATCGTACGACGACCTAGGACGAATGTGACTGCGTCGTCATCAACTCACAAACCTCACATTAATCTACAAGCAGATGTGTGACACTGCCTTGTTTTGCACGTTTTATTGCAGAGTTCTTTTATTATGTCTATGTGAGTGGTGCGGCGTAAGAGACGTAGAAGAAGAAACAAAGACCGTGCAAAGCAAGCCGTAGTCGCACATCTGCTTGGAGATTAAGTCAGGACAACTTAAGCCAATTACGAAACTATCCCAACATTTGCATGTAGAGGCATGGGCCGATAAGTAGGAGAGACGCAAAACTCCGTGTCTCCCTGTACAGATAGACTTGTAGTTAGCACTGAAAGACTCAACTGTTCCATTTTCACATGCTGTAGAAAATACACTGTCCATAGCCTAGAGACCTCTGCGGAGAAAAAAAGTTTGAATAAATGTTTATTTTTCCAATGATTATGAAGCCGATGACTGAATGTTTTGTGTATGTAGGTTAGAGTCGTTACTTTCATCGAATTACAAGTAGGCGGGCATTTACAGCCAGGAGCTTTAGACAGACCAAACAACCGATTTAGTAGCCAGAGAATGAAGAGGTCGGGAAGATAGGGTTGTTCACGAGGGTGTTCTGGGCTCCGTGCGCTGCGCTGGTAACTGTATTTCTGACCAGACCGCTGGCCAAGTTTCCAAAGGTTCAACAACTAAACAAACCGTCCATAGTGTCATCAATCCGCACTTAAGTGTAGCAGTCAAGGGTAATGTTGGGTCGCTCAAAAGTCAACCAAACCGGTGAGTATTAAGTTGGAGACGCTGTTCTAGTCCCTGTGGAATTCGGGACTGACATGATCTAGAGCGAGCAGACCGTCGTCTCCGGGTACCGTCAGACTGCGTGTCCGCCTTGTCCGTTTATTTTGTCATAAATTTTGCCCGTATTATAAACAAGCTGATTGGGGGTTAATGTGTTTACGTTTTGCCGAGATGGCCCGCGATATACAGAGCCGACATACGGACCCTGTCATGCCGCTGCTCCACGGTAAACACTGCTGCAGTGTGCTGTAGTGATTGTCGCGGTCCTGGGGGACGAACGAACGCCGAACGCCGATCCCGCGCGCGCGCTCGTGCGACAAACGGGTGCGGAGTCCCAATAATAAGCGATCAGATTTTCTCACAAAGCATAGTTCCGAAATGCAACAAATTCCGTGGTTCCGGTGGCCATTGTTGCCGAGCCAATGGCAGGCGGCCAGCGGCCCACATCGCGTGATGTTCCGCTAAGACCACCATGTTCCATTTGGCTCATTAGCGGAGGCGCTTCAGACCTTTGCTTCACCTTGCAGTCTTTGAGCATAGACCGCGCCATATGATCTGGTGCCGAGTACCTTTTATTTAAGGATTCCCTGCAGACTACTTACTGCCAGGGCGGAGGTTTAATGACGGCAGGCTGTTGTGGAAGTAGTAGGCACGAGGCAGCGGTTGACATAACCTGCCTGTTAGTTCTACATTTGCAAAAATGGAAAGAACAGGTTTGGCAGAGCAGCAACACTCCTCCTCCCTCCAGCCGTGATTCACTCACACAGAAGCGTGCGGTGTCTGTCATCTCCAAGGCTAATGCGTTAGGAATTATGTCTGGATGAGCGGTAAAATTCCCGACATAGGCGGGTTTTATGTCCCAGGACTGGTACGTAAATTGCCACTAATTACGATTCCCAGGAAGCCCCGGGCCCGGGGACCACACAGGCCAGCCCAGATACCATCATAAAAGGTAATAATGAACTCCAAATTGGCGCTGATAAAACTTGATACCGCTTGTAGCAGTGAAGAGCGCCTTGCAGCTGGCGGCTTTATAGGGCAGGTCCTTCCACGGACGGAGCCCGGACATCGCCTCCACGAGAACACTAAACCAGATGGGTTCTCGCATCAAACGGTTTCAAACCACTGCCTACTTGGCGAGCTGCAAGTACAGCTGAACATACTTCGACAAGACTGCAGTAATAAGCTAAGGTAGTCCCTTAATTTTTCTTATCGATATAAGACATCGGAGCATAGGAAACAATGAAAAAGATGGTTGCGCGCTCAGTTTGTACAATGTATGTTTCAATACCGCCCCATCCAATCATTAGGAAGCAAACTACGTACAGAGCATTACACAATGTAGTAAAACCACATACAGTTTGGATATTAGAAGCGCATGTCCAGATTCCGTTTATTGATGAATAAATACACATGGAAACATTAACTGAGAGTGTACTGGTGGAAAATGCCCGTTAGGCTTAAGTATATGTGGTCCCCGAGTGACTCAGTCTCTCTACTTAGTCAAGGAGAATAATATTTTGTTCCAATCCGTCCAAGGGAAACCCCTTGACTAGTCGACTTCTACCTGGAGAAAAACAAACTATCAACGCGACTTAAAGCAACAGAAGCATTTCATTGTCAAATGTGTGCAGCAGCCTTGATGTGGCTTATATCACTTCAGCCTGCAACCGATTCTATCCATGATTAAACACCAATTACAAGGGAGAGTTTCCAGTAGAACCACATCGACGAGTGTCTCTTCAACCGCTGGCATTTGTAATTGCGGCTGCAATTGCTTCGAAGACATTATATTAATATTTCTTTAATTCCTGAGGTAGCAACTCCAGACAATATGAGAACCCTTCGCAATTAATTGAACACCTGCAGATGATTTAAGACATTGACTCCAGACAAGACTGCAAGACTGTCCAACAGGACGTTTGTGTCCGCAACACACCACACAAGCCTTGGCGACTGAACTGGTAGTTTGACCGTATCAGAAAACTGTCGGACGACATCTGATGATTTCACTCCGTCAAGCATGGTAAAAGTTTCGACATGTTCACAGTCCTTGCTATCTTGATGATTAGTCACCGGGAATGATGAAGACTAGGTTGATACAATAACGAATTTCACAAAAGGGTAACGCAGTGTCCGACATCATCACTCACGAAGCCAGAAGGGTTCACGACGTTGCAACACAAACACCTTAAAACGTTGACTACGATAACGCAGGTAAAATGTACATGGGATTGGTGCGCATCGACTTGATTTGAAGCAGTGGGTTCAGCCGAGACCAAAGAGCACATTATCTTCCTCACTTGTCACCGCCCATCTGCTCTCCAACCTCTACCCTAACACAGCGGACCCTACACCGTGCGGGAAGCCTGTTCCTTATCCACCCAAGTTATTGAAACCAAAATTATACACAACAATCAATTATGATATTTGTGGAGGTTGGCATAACTAGGTCGTGGTTAATCCTTACAGGATACACAAACCGGGTCTGCCCGACTCTCCGGGCCCGGGACTGAAGCACGGACAAAGGCAGACGAAGTACAGAGAGGCTGCGATGAAAGACGAGGTGATATCGCCGTTTTCACGTGACAGCTACCTGACTGGGAGCAGCTGTTCCCACCCCTGATCTCAATTCAGCTTTTTTAAAGTGTGAAATGTTCTAGAAGTGATTTTCTTTTATAAAAAAAGTACGACATATAACTTATACTCTTATCATTCATGAGATTAACTGCTTCAGCCAGTAATTCCTTCAATGCGTTATCAGGCTATAAGGTAAGATTCTTGTTCCTGCGTCATTGTTTGTAAACGTCCTGCACATTGATTATTTTTGATATGTAGCTATGTTCAATGTTTGTTTTATCTAATATTTCTACCTAAATCATGCCATTCAGGTTTGGCGTATGGACATATGAGGGCATCTCTGCAAGTGGATTTGGGTGTACAACAATAAACTATGAAAACACTGGGAAACAATTCAGAGCAGCCCCTGTCAAGGACAGCACACTTCGGTGTTATCGTGACGAGCTGAACCAGAACGAACCAAGACTAACACTTCGAGCTTCAGCTTCACCAAGGTTGTCAATTCCGTTTGTGGCAGTTCACCGACCCCAACTAAATGAAACGTCTTGACCTTGATCTCCAGACCTTTAAGACTGGACTTGATCTTGGAGCTGTTACGTTCGGATTTACTTACTCGATAAAACATTTCATGAGGATCCCAATGAAATAGATTCAGGGGAGGTATAAGGTCGAAGTTTTATGGGGCGTAAAGTAAGCAGCCCTCCTGGAACCTGTAGTAATAATCGCGGTCCGCGTTACAATAATAGTCCTGTTTGTTTAGTGGCCTCCCCTGAAGGGTCGGCCTCCTGCCCGGCCGCCTACCGCCCGCCCGCCCGTCGCCGCGTGTCCGTCATCACGGCCGACTACTCCAGCTCCGGTCGGAGACAAATGGACCTGAACTGTCAACTCGCCAAAATTCTCCCGATTTGTACCGGGCTTCCATTAAGCCTCCCGGTGCGTTTAAGACAGTGAAAATGCGCGTCGTTAAAGTCGTCCCCCGGATGTAATCGAGTCCGATCCTGTCTGCACAGGCGGCGGACAGACCCGGCCAGCCCGCAGCCTGCGTTACGTCGCCTCAATGAACTCTTTCGCTACAGTGAAGACCATAAAAAGGGAGCCCGTTTAATTCCTCGCTGAACAGTGATGCGATCCTGCACTTGTTAAACCTTTACGAGGGTCAAACGGCTGCACAGACAAGGAAGGGAAACAAGTTTATTGGCAAGTCGGTCCAAAGACGATTTCCAGAGACGCCCAGGGCCATCTATAAATCGCTTAAGGATACAGAGGCTGTGGGTTGAAAACTTGAAGCCAGAAGACGCAAGTGGTGCGGAAACAATCACTAAAAACTTGAACTTTGATAAGGATGTGGCGCCAATGTTGTCTCAGGGGAAGCAACTTTTGGGCTCGGTTTTCGTCTTTATTGCATCATTCCATCATGTGGTGCTGATGTAACAATGTAGGCACTTGAAACGGACTCGTAACGTTAACGATTCAAATGTCATGACCTTTAGCAAAACCTAAGGTTATCGAGAGGCCTGTGCACGCCAACTCACCAATGTACAGCAAATTGATAGCCAGCATCCGTGAACAAGGACGGCCATGCGAAGACGACCAAAAAAATCACATTAAACTTTATTGCACAACAATTGTAACGGGTACTTCTGGCAAATTGCTGAATAACATTTCTAAACAACAAGGCTACGCTATTCTGTAAAAAGGGAAGAGTTATAACATAATAATGTACGATGATCCAAATCTACAGGGGACAGTCTACATTAAATGTTTGCGTCTGAACTAATAGGATCTCTAATGTGTAAACATGAACGGCAATAAGAGCCAGAGCCTGTTGCCATGACAGCGCCCTTTCCTGGGACTCCAGAAAGATGTTCGGATAGTTGCGCGTCATAAAAACGAAGCAGCCAGACAACTGTGCGATTTTCCATCCTAACATCTGCTCGGGGATTACAGGTATGTTGGTCCACCGCAGTTTCGCACTCTGCTGTGTTTATCGCAGGTTGGAGAACTTCTTCTACAAGAGCAGCTACCTATCAGCGACAGATCTGCACATGAACATGGCGAAGATAATAACATTCTTGTCTGGCGACCTTGTATTAACGCAGTGACCACCTCTGGTGATCCTTTAACTAGTTTTATACAAGATAGAAACCAGGTGAGTAGTCTTGCTCTTTGAGAGGATGGTAAATCAAGCTTCACAAAGACTGCCTCGGTAAAAGATAAACCGAAACACGGACATTTTTTCAGTGAAAAGTTATAAATCGCCACCAGCGAAACATCCAAAACTTCGTCTTCGAGCCAACAATCATCGGTTGCCGCGGCAATTTGCTCCCGGAGGCCCGTAGACCAAACTGTTTACTCCGCCCGGATCCACTAAGTGTTCCCAAGTCATAACGGCTAATGATGACTTTGTGGTGGATGGACTCGACTTCGGTCACGGAAACGGCATATCACGACCTCATCGGTAATCTGTGCTGTCTGCACCGGGTTAGCTGGAAACTAGGGCAACTCGTTCACATCAGCAAAATGCATGGAACATCAGCTGCAGTTCAAACATACGTGGAACATGAGCTGTAGCTTAAACATACATGGAACATCAGCTGCAGTTCAAACATACGTGGAACATCAGCTGCAGTTCAAACATACATGGAACATCAGCTGCAGTTCAAACATACATGGAACATCAGCTGCAGTTCAAACATACGTGGAATCACGGCAGCAGCACATACTCAATGGAACCGCGGCAGCTGCTCATTCACAATGGAACCATGGCAGCAGCTCATTCACAACCACGGCAGTAGATTACACACACACACACATACGGAACCACGGCAGCACCTCATACTTGTAAATATGACACCACGGCAGCAGTGACCAGTTATCTGATTGCCGCTTAAATCACAACTGGGAAATTTCAATCACATTGCTTCCATACATGCATAAGTCAAAGTGACGTGTACACAGGACATTGTCAAATGACGGTCAACATTTCTTACGCATTTTTCTTGACCCAGAAAAGCTCGTAAGTTGTCTGACGTTGTACCGCGAATGATGGTCTCCTTCCGGAAAAGTAGTTTCCCAAGTACTTTAATTAATTGAAACAGTCAAATATCTAATGCACCACTTAGTACTATCAGCCACGTATCGTGACCAAGGTTAGTTATCAGTGAGACATCTGAACTCGCCTTGCACCCACGATAACCAGGCTCCACTAGATACCACTTGTGCAGCCGCCCACCAACCGACCGGAGCAAAGTTGTAACATCTCTCGGACTGTTTATTTCCCGTGGATTTAAGGATACGTTGATAAAGTTGTAGGTAGAGGTAATGACGGCTGGCGAGGAAAAGGATAAACACAGTTTCTACCGGTCCGAACGACGGTCAAAGATAAGGAAGGTATTTCCGAGGCGTCTTCCTCAGCCAACAATGTCGATGGTTAACCGTGATATCTCTTAAGTGCATTCCCCACAATTCTGCTCATTTACTGGGAAAATAAACGGGAAGCCAATATAGATTAGCTAAGCCTGTGTTTAGAAATCAGATCTGTGAATCGGAAGAGGAGGAATGGTAGGGCCGGCAAATCTGGCCACGATCCTTCTTCCCCTTCTTCTCCATTCCCCTCGCTGTACACGCAACTCGAGACCGCTGAGCATCTGCAGATTGTACGATATAATATCTTTTCCTGTTTTTCGCTAACACGAGTGACGCTTTTGCACTAAATTTATAAAATCACTACAGTTTGATTGATTGATGCCGTAACACATTTGTACCAGGCTGTTAGTGTAGACGTTGGGTTTTTATTCCTTAGCACGTTTGGGAAGTACCGTGATTCTAACCAACAATTTTCATCGGATGTATTTATAGCTAAGAACACAGGTTGAACGGCCCTAGCGGAAGGGAAAGTTCCGCTAAGACGTAAATATCACTAGAGGCCCATCAACAATCAACGTTCTGCAGCATACTAGTTTAACTCACAAAGTTTATTTAAAGAGAAAAGGCTTGAAATCACTGTGTTCTGACATGGTTAGATAAAAAATAAACCCCTCCAAAAATCCGTAACAGGTGTCAGAAAGGGCAAAATTACTCCAAATCCTGCTCGAAACCACGAACTTGCTTAGTCTGTAAGCGATTTGCGTCAGTGTCCTGACGTTTTCAACCTGTACAATAGTACCTCTGCACAAATAGACATTTCCTGAAATGTTAGAAGCAAAATCAAGTCTTCAATATGGTCTGATTTTGTGGTAAGGTTGAATAAATCCTACATTTGATAAGGTTTGTCCGTTAACTACAATATGGCTAACGTACCAGCGGCTGTTAGTGTCTTCTGTTCTAAATTCCGTAACCAGAAAAGTCGTTCGCCATTTCCTGCCGCTGATGTTAGGGCAAAAGTTTGATAAACTCTTGTGCATGCAGGGTAATTGTTGGAATTCCTGGACAGCCGGAGCTACCGCTGAATAATATATATGACACGACTGTGAAATAACGGAGAAAATTACGTCCCGGCCTCCCTGGGCGGGATCAGGATGAAACATCACTCTTGATCCTCCACACGCGACGGGAGGGGACCGCAGCACAGACAACCCGCAGTAAATCTCTCCAACATTCCCCACAGGGCACTTTACAGACCCGATTCTTCTAAAGTTGTGTATGCAGTTAATCCAGGGTCTGACTCAGAAACTTTGACGGCAGTATCTTACATGCGAATTATATGTATGCGTACGTTGATGTTGTTAACTGCACATTACGAGCTACAGATACGCAAGAATACCAGATCGTAAATCGATCATACTATACGGGACAACTTCTGCCAAGCCTGCCACATTAATCGTAAGATCGTTGTACAATTGCAAACTGAATGCATTGTTGGGACAGTCGTAGACGTGTCGTATAAACGCCTTGTTACGGAAAACGCTGTCTTAGATCCTTGTCGGCGGTTGTTTCTGTCACAGCCAACTTGAAAATCGTTAGATGAGCTACGACGAATGTGACGCGTATTATTGTACATGCAGTTAAACCGGGGTCTGTTTCAGAATCTTTGAATGCAGTATCTTTCATGCGGATTATGTGTATGCGTACGTTGATATTGCGAACTACAGAGAGGCAGGAATACCAGATCGCAAATCGACCATATTACTGGAGTATGGCTCGTTTCTACATTTCTATAAAGACTTAACACTCTTGTACAATTAAGCAGGAACAACCGCATCCTGCATATTGGTTTAGTATAGTCTTACTGGTATTATACAGACATGTATGTTCACGTCTGTAAAGACATGTAAACCTTTTGGTTTCTTGCTACGACAACCCTAACTTTGCACAATATGCCAGCAAGGTGAACATGTCCGTTTGTTCGTTCATCTGATTTGGGAAGAGCGCCTCGCTAACGCTAGGTAGCGCTCCGTGGTGGGCGGGTTCATGCGGCGAACAAAGGTTATGTCCCGGTTAAGATAAATTCTTCTCCGCCAATGCTACTAAATTTTGAAGAAAAACGGCACAAATATGTCCGACCCGGCTAAACACGTCATGATTCAGGCTCCGCTAGTCCTGTGGAGTGTTCAGTGGAGATAGCCTCCATAGCAGGCTTCGCGGAGAAAGTCTTGATGTTGCCGTTTTTGTGTGGTTAACGTGCTGTTTTCTGATTACTTACAGCCAATTATGTACCAAACAACGCGGTAGCAATCAGAAAACAGTACGTAATCAGCCTCCCAAAAAGGTGTATCAAAACGTCCATCGGCGAGCCTACTGAGGAGACTAAGCTACAGTAGAGCGTGCACACGCGGTGAGGCCAGCAAACTTCCAGGGGTGATACTGGGTAGTACTAGTCTCCCCCAGAGTCCTTCGGTTGCTGACAAAATGAGCAGAAATCTGCCAAATGGGGTGACGTTTTCTACGGTTGCAAATCTGTTATTGTATGAGCAGCGAGCTACCTCCTCTGGCAAATTATTCACCCCATTTGGACAATTACTACTTTTACTTTTTCCCCAGCAACCGAAGGAGTCTTAGGAAACTCCTTGAAGAGACAAGTGCCGGGAAGACGTGGGTGGTAAATGAGATCCCAGAGGAAATGGGTCAGCAAGAGTATGTGTACCGGAGCTCCCGTAAATAAAGGTGGTGCCACGAGGCCATGTACATGTAGGTTCAAGGTGTAGCAAGACGACCCACTTGCTCCTTGGTCTCCTTCCGACTCGTTCTTCAAAATTGTCCAATCACAGAGGATATTAATGTTGCCTTCACCCACTCGATAACCACCACAAAAGTATGATGAAACTGTCATAAATGATAGCCGGTAAGGAATAAATAAACTATGCAGGTAAACTTTATGGCCTTGAGTTATACATGTATATTAATCAAACCTGTCTAATAGTGACCACTCAAGGAACACTCAGGAAAATGGTTACAGTAGACAGGTGCCGTCTGCCGTAATTACGTAAGGACTCTTACTTGGGTAAATGGGGAAAATAATTTAAGCCACCACCACAAAGTGGCCACAATGGCCAGGTGGTTTCTATGCAGAGGAACTATGGCGAACACTATTCTTCCTGGAGTCCAACATATAATACAACAAATAAAATATAACAAAATTATACATTAAGTAAACAGAAAACTAACTCAGATACAGTGAACGAGAGTGTCAGAGGTGGACACAGAGGAAAGGTGCCACACATGGAAAATGCCATGTCATAGATGCAGGGTTGTTAAGTTGAAAGAAGGAAGCGCAGGTTTGGAACAAGGCACAGTCAGGTTAGCAGTGGTGAGGGACATTTGTGCAGCTACCTTAGTGTTTGTCTGTGAAATAGACGGAAAACATAGTTCTCTTCGAAAATTCAAGAGATCTCAGCACTTTTTGGGCAATGAGCTGTTCTATTTATTAGGCTCTTTGCGGATTTAAGGGAATTCTTCTACCAACCACCTTTGTGTTGCAGAAAAAATGCACTTGGATGTGTACAGGCCCATTGTCAACACACAGGTTAAACCACACCCAGAGGTACTTAATTACAGCAGGTTACTCCAGGTCGGTTAGATGGGTTCCAAACACTGAGGTGCCTTTCTCTGAGCAACAACAGACCTTTTCACTGCGGCACAACACATAACACCAAAACAACCTTGTGTCTTTGCAATACCATGTATGTGTAAGGATACATGACTATGGATTTATTATGACCAGTATATGTTTATGGATTTGTTAGGACTTCAATCATGTAACCTGTATCTTGTTATATTTTGTCTGAGTCTATTACTATGTTTGAACCATTGAATCTACCTTTGTGAATCTATACTTGTGGAAGACTTTACAAAAGTCTTTGCATTTCTGTTGTGTTAGTAACGTTCTCTGTATACTACTTGTAGTGACATTTTAAATATGCTTGCCTATGGACATGTACTACCTATATTGTACATTGAAAATGAGATGAACAAATTCTCCAGCTTGGTCTGCTATCATTTTGAACAGCAAACCATCAACATCGCACCCTCAAACCTTTTAAAATGCACTTAACGATTTGGGGAATGCAAGGTTGGGGTTAGAGGGTTATGAACATCGAGGACTAGTTGAATAACTAACCACCCACTCACTCACTCACCATCACTGGACAGTGAAAAGTTCTAATGCCTTTCCTGCTTGTTCTACAACCACTGCAAACAGCAAACTATCAATGGGACCCCCTCAAAACTTACAGAATGATTTGTGGGAAGACAGATCTGCGGTTAGGTGTGCATGTATCACAAATTGAGCACGCAGCCACCCACTTCACTGGAAAGTGAGGAGAGTTCTTGCCTTTCCAGCACCTGTTGTAGACCGAGGGGCGTTAGCTCGCATGGCTGAATTTGTTTCTGTGATCAACGTTGTTATGAAAATCGACCTCTCCATTAAAGTCGACCCCGCAGTTCCGCAAACCGAGCTTGCGTGTGGCAGGCTGCCGCTCACACATGCAGGCGGTGATTAGGGTTGGGTAAAGTGAGACTTATATGCCCCCTGGCCATAATGAGACTCGAGAGGTCTAAGTATACGTGTGTACGGACATAGCTCAGCCTGTGTGATCAGGCCTCCCATATGTCGACGTTTCATGTTGTAAACTAGCCATATCCCTGCACCGGCCTGCAGGCTCCAGTGTCGCATGTTGGGGATTTAGTGGAGGATAATAGTGGGCACACTAAGCTGTTGTTGGGCCCTGCTGAAATCGTGTGGGTTCATGTCTGCTGGGTCCTGTGGATAATTGGCAGGAGTATCAAGAGTTTGGCCTGAGGAAAGAGAAGCACAAATGTTCAACAAACTTTCAACAACTTCTCCAGGCTGTGCCCGATTACTGAGGGAAGATGAACATACCATGTGCAAAGTTTTTTGCTTCTCCTTTCACATCTTCAACAGAAACAGAACAAGTTAGAGCTTGTCACACATAACAGGTAATAAGGCATCTTAAGATATATCCAAGCTAAAAGTCAATCCTTCAACCTTACAATTTGAATAAATTTTGATAAAGAATTTCCTAAACAAAGTGTCCCATTCAAACCCCCCACAGTACCTGACAAGATGGATCTGATGGACCTAACTTGTTAGCATTGGCCTGTTGTCATGGTGATGTGACAGAATCAATGCCTGTTGTCAGGGTGATCAGAGTTGTCATGGTAACCTGACAGAATATTCATCTGTTGTCATAGTAACCTTTCCAAACCTGTGACCATCGCTACGGTGATCTGATAGACATAATGTATGCATGTTATCATTATGTGCAGCTCTTGGTATTGTCCGACATTATTGGCATGCTGAGGAAACCTCCTTCATGGCACAAAACCAAAGACAATCCCCGGGGGAAACCAGCAATTTGTTCAGCTCTGGGCCGTGACAGGAAGTTTCCTGTCATCAGCACGTGTCCATGATGCGGGGCTAGCTGGGGGGGGGGGGGGGGGGGGGTCTTGGTGTTCTCAGGATCAGTGCTAAACCCTGTATTATGTTTCCATGTTTACTACATCTGCTCCACTTACAGTGGAACTGGATGGACAAATTCCCCTTCAGCGCTGTTTTGGGACACTGAGAAGTCCTGAATCATACCGGTAATGGTCCGGTTGGATTGGGCCCAGCTGGATGTATATATAGATGTGCCCATGCGTGTGTCCAGCACCAGTAATGTACCAGGACCACACACCCATCATGACTGCCCCGGGGAGTTTGGGTGGACTTCTTAAGTTCAAGGCAACGTCCTGAGCTCAAATGAGCAGAAATAAACTTCATCGCATCCTGTCGGAGGTGTTCTATGGGAACATTAGAACCCACTTTGGCTAAAACCACAACAAAGCAAATAGCATCAGCCAGAACAGTCCACTTTTCTAGGGATAACAAACTAGCATCAGTACTGTGAAGTCTCATGCAGCTAGCCACTCATGATACTGATCAAACACTATTGACCTAAAAATTACTTTAATCTTTTCTTTCCTTTAGCACTCTTACTGCTGAAGACTTACGCACGTGTTTATTATTATTGCCAAGTTGTACTGGGTACAGTACAAGTCAGTAGGTAAGAGGTTTTAATAAACTCATTATCACTTGCAACACAACCATGTGGCTCAAGTTTTCTCCAGTTTACAAAAGGTGGGAAATATAAAACTGTTGCGGTCATGCTCCGAGCAGCAGACATGAGAACCCAACCGCCACAGACTTCCCTCTCCACAGCCACCACGTGGGTGGAGGTTTGCCTTTGCTGACACCAGGCTCATCAAGTACCGGATTTACTATGAGTTCACCACGAAACATTGACACATTCAAACAAAACACAAACCTGAAAAGTCACAACAGGGCATCGAAATAAAGGAATGTTTGGAGACTGTGCCTCCGATTCTAGATACACATTTAGCTGTTTAATAAAACACAGGTATGCCCACATCTGTTGTACAAGTTCTTACCGGGTGAAATCACCACAATTGTTTTGGGTTTTACAGAGCTCTAGCCTAGCCATATAAGGAGATGAACGAAATTCCGAGACAGTTACGTTTAACTTAGCAATGTTACAAAAGCGTAAATGTCATATTGTGATTCTTTGAGGTACATTTTTCATATGGAAGATCATTATGTTTTCTCTTAGTGGTATTTAATATCCATTGTGACTCTATGTAAATGATGTAAATGATGTGATGTAAAAGAAAATTGCAATACATAATTGTTGACTAAACATTCTCGTTTCAAATGTCACCTCACAAAAAGTGTAAAAGTGAATGTGACTTTAAGTACTCCTTACAATCATGCAAGAATAATTCAAGTGTGGGAACTAGAAAATTTCTAATCTCGTAACTTGGGGCAGCAAGATTCCTCCACATAAATTCAAAAATAAAAGTAACCCTACAATGCACTTGTTGCCACTTACACGTTTCTTCGGAAATGCACAAGTATTCGTACAGAAACATTACAAGAACATTTTCTAACCAAAGAGTACTGACGCTGATACATGTATATTCTCTACCATACTAATG
This sequence comes from Branchiostoma floridae x Branchiostoma japonicum, assembly GCA_013266295.2. Classification (NCBI taxonomy): domain Eukaryota; kingdom Metazoa; phylum Chordata; class Leptocardii; order Amphioxiformes; family Branchiostomatidae; genus Branchiostoma; species Branchiostoma floridae x Branchiostoma japonicum. The sequence goes on from CM023840.1 coordinate 22,548,405, forward strand.
CCTTACCAATTAGACAGTAATAGTCCGTAGTAAGTATGTATCTTAACACATTTCATATAATTGTTGAAAATTTCTTCTAGCTGGATCATATTATCTACATCTTCCTTTGATGCCTGTCCAAGCTGCAGTCATAAGCGTTGACTTGGAACACACTCCTCTTCTCAACATAACTGCAAACTAAAGACACAAACAAGGTGGGTCAGAAGTATGAAACAGTAACTACAGTCATTGCATAGATGCCAAACATCTCCCTTAACCATTTTCTTGCTACCTGTGATCAGTGCAAATTTACTGCCAAAAGGCTACCTTAGCAGGGAGAAGGTTAAACCCAGCCAATAAAATCTGGACCTTGAACACTGCTTTTCGTATCAACTTTCCAGCATTCCCATGCACATTCATGGTATGTCATGTTAGAGGGTAAAAATCATAATGTACGTGGGCTGTTTTTTTTTTCACCTTGAGGATTCCTATTGGTAACTGAATCATTTAAAAGCCCTTTAACTGCAAACTTAGAACACTACAAAAACCTCCTTTCCCCTTCTATCGTGAACATAAATGAATTCACAGTACTTACCATTCTGCATGTTCATCAGCTGCAGCATCAGAAAAACTTGGTTCTCTTGAGCGCCCGTTCTGCGTAAGAATCGCCGCCCGTCATGCGCTCCCAGTCCTCCTGGGTCTGGCCTACCACAAACCCCATGGCTCGCTTCTTCTCCTGGTCTTGTCGCTCCTCAATATCTGCCCAGCGCACCTACGGGACAGCGGGGAAAAGTGGTGTGTTTCAGCATCAAGGCTTTTTGCTTCAGTATTGCAATGGGTGAAAGTTCACTGGTCACTGTTTTCTGGCTATGTTGCATGTCCCTGCTGTGCACATGCATGCTCACATACATAGACACACATGCACAAACACACACATTCACGCACACATACATGGACACACATGCACCCCCCCACGCATGCACACACACACAGACACACACACACACATTCACGCACACAAACATGGACACACACACACAACCATCCTGGCCCACCTTTTTCTTGCCAGGTTGAACGTTCCTCTTGTACTCATCCACCAGTGACAGGAACTCAGTCATGCTCTGCCGTCGGTCCTCCGCTGACTTCTTATGGAGACGGATGCCATCCAGCTTGTCTACAGGAGAAACACATCATGGAGAAAAGAAATGGCTGAAAACAGGTTTTCTTCCTTAGTTAAGATGGTGCTCCTTATAGTCTACCGTTCACAAACATGGTATCAAACTATTGAAAACTTTAAGAAGCCACGATGCATTAAAAACTAATTGGATTACGATGTAACTGTGATCATCACCAAGCAATACTAAAGATCAGAAAATAGTGGTACAGTTTCAGACATTGTGAGTTTTGCATACAATCTTGTCAGGTAAATAAAACTTTTGAACATAGTCTTCTCTCTTGGTACAGACTTATTTCAAGACATTTTACTTCATTAATTGAGTGACTATAAAACCCTCAATGTGCAATAGCTGAAGCAGTCAATGTACAAGTAAACAAGTAGCTTTCAAACTACCACAAGGAATATCAAACTTCCAGGCTATTTTTCCCTCCAAGATGCTGGAGGCAAAAATACCCTGTAACTTGTTTATGTACATGGCAGTGGAAAAGCGTGGAAAAATACAACTTTTACTCAGGAGGCAAAATAAAATAAGGGTCTTATCAAACCCTTTTAAAAATTCCATAACAGCTAAAATGGGGAAAGCTTTTGGCTGTTCTAGGAAGACTCAGGTTACAGTGTCCCAGCTGTAGCAGTTGGGCCACAACCTCCTTACACTGCCTATATAGCCCTGTGCACCTGGCACACCGGTCATAAGGACCAACTGTCACACAACCCTAATCACTGCTGGACTCAGCAACAATTGGAGCTGCAATATCATAAACTATTTGTGTATATGGCAGTGTTTTACTTTGGAAACTGTATTATGCATTTGCAATTGCATTATTATGTCACAAATCAAATGAAGCTCTATAAATGTATATATAGACTCTCTCTCTCTCTCTCTCTCTCTCTCTCTCTCTCTCTCTATATATATATATATATACATGTTTATATATACTTGATACATTAAACCATTCATTTGTGACACAACTCTAATCACAGCTGCTCTCAGCTTTGATTCTAGTTGCTATTACACGGGTTAGTTACTAAACCAAATCATGAATAAAGCAACGTTTGGAGTATCTTATGCATTTGCGGCTCATTATCACTTTATCACATTTATGAAGTTGTCCTGTACAATATCATAAATGCTTCACCAGTCCTAGTCTGATTTCTTGGAAGAAAGGTTCATCTATCAGCAGCTATGGCACAACTCTAATCACTGCTGTACTCAGCAACAATTGGAGATGCTTTGCTTAAGTACAACAGACTTCAAGAGACTTGAAGCCACAACCAGATTTGAATATATCTTTAGATGAGACATCTGTCTCAATGCAAACATAGTTAAGCACATGAAAGATTCCTTTGTTATGATACCAAAACCAATGATTAGCCCCACCTGATTGTAACAAGATATGACAGATTTACTAATCTGTTAGCCCTTACTGTTTAATACGTAGAATGTTAAGAATCATTTCGTATTTCTATTTTGTAGTTTATTTAACGCAACTCGCTATAATTTTTGTCGCATCAATAAAGCTTCTGTACATACATCTACAGATCTATAGAGGCTCTCTATACCGGTATTTACACACTGTACTTGATATCTTAAGTCCCATGCTTTACCACAACACCATTGCGTGCACAGTCACACAGGTGCTGCCAATGTGTGCAAATCCCTTGGTAGCTTTTCTGGGTTAATTTCTCGTGTCGCACATTCTGAAAACATTTTGTGTAATACTTTGAAGTTTGGTTTGTTGATACTCAATTTAAGTTAATGATACTTAATTACACATACTTACAATATTTGTGGGAGTAGTCATATAGGTTCCAGTAAATCGGTACCATACTATGAAAACATCGACTTCTGGTTTTGTGTGTTCACTAATGAAGACCAGATCTCTGCCCACCCCCCTCCAAAAAAATGTTCCAAGCTACAACTGAGAGAAAGAAACAGATAGCAGAGAATAATGATATACTTCTGGAAATGCCTACAATCAAGCTCACTTACATTGTACCTCCTTAGTCAAGACTACTAGGTGATTATAGTAAAGAAAACAGTGACAGACTGTCCAGTTGCCTAACTCAACTCAAAGTTTTCTCATTACGTATGCAAAACCTGGTACAGCTGAGGAGCTGTACAGCTGTGGAATCAGAGAATTCACCTGAAAATCAGCTGAATGATCTGTGCTTCCACAAGCTGCCATAGCATCACTGAACAATGAAATATGTTCAGGGAAAGGGAAGAAAGCAATACAAGGCTTTGTTGAACCTTGACCTGTTACTGGACCACTAAGGCTAAGACTATCAAGTCTAAATAGAGAAAAATTGGTGGGCGGGTCAATCAATCAATCAATGGATCAATCAATCAATCGATCCATTGATTGAAGGAGAAGCCTGTATGTGTAGCTGCATTGGCCCATGACCTACTACTGGACCTCTAGACAAGAAAGGCTTTCCAGTCTAACAAAAGGCTATTGATTGATTGAGAGACTGGTTGATGGATTGATTTAAGGTGAAACCTTACCTAGCTGGTGCTCAGAAGTGTCCATCTCCCAGCGACTTTTGGTGTAGAAGCCCTGCTTGTGGTGGGAGCGCAGGAGTGCAAAGGTTAGACAGAACAAAACGCTTGAACAAATCCTGATAGAGGCTTCAACAGAGGACAGGTCGGGTCTCCTAAAGATGCCAGAAGCTGAAAATACACTCTGTAAAACATGTCAATCCAGATCAAACAACAGATGCCATGTTAGATAGATTTCAGACAGTATCACGTTCTGCGTGCACCCTGCAACCGACCCTGGAGGGAAGCAAATACATGTATTATCGAATCAATGTTTTTTGCAACAATGAAGTGTAGGAAACAATACACCCATCACCCTACTTTGAGTAATATACACAACCAGACCTCATGTACACCACATCACTTCAGCTACTGCTATATTGCTTGTATCAACAGTAATAGATGAGGCTTTTCTGCACCTAACACTTTAGTTTGAGTATACATGTACTCTTATACAACAATTTACCGTTCGTCTAAACTACACAATCAAGCTCATGATCTGACATATTTACATCACTTGTACCAGTTTCTAAAACATCGCCGCAATTTTGTGGCAGAAAACTTCGCTGCTTAAGGGAGCCCTCATGTGTATATACATCTAATATCATATAACATTAACAATCCTTCATTCATTCAATGTAACCTTAACAGATATGTGTACTGTTAACTGCTATTTTCCTTTTTCAAATGATCAGACCAAGATCTCAGACGTCTTCCTTTCATTCCTACAGTGCCAAGTACACATGCCAGAACTTACCTTTTCTCTCCATCTGGTTCCATCTGTTCTACAGACCAAGCTCAAACTCACAGAAGAGAATGTTTAAAAGGTGCCAGGTGGATTAGCAAGGAAAGAACATCTTCCTTTTTTACCCTTTGGTGTCCTAAGACCAAAGTCCACCGGCTTGTGCAACTGTCTTACCAAGGCCCATTAGGTGCCCTTATGTGGCAATAATTAGACCTCTAATCGAGTAGGCGTGAGTTTGGAGACATGCAGGGTCTTTGTTCCTGCTCTGGACAGATAGACACAAGATGGGTGACCTTCAAATTGCACTTCTCAATCACTTCAAGGTCATTAAGACGATTTAGAAAACTCTCGAAACAATGCACACTGAGGAAGATACAAGCCAGTCCCCATCCATGTTATGTTGTAAAGCAATGTCTGCATCACTTCAATAATCCAACCTGACATACATGGATGAATGCCTTACTGTCACTATAATAAGATGAAGTTGCAAAGAAAGCACTTCAATCAGGATAAAGCAAGCTTCCACAAAAAGCCTCATCACATCTACTTGATTAAACTGTAACATTTTCACCTTGACACTGGTAAGCTAAAATCACTTATCTCTTCCTTTCAAACCATTTAAATTATGAAAAACCTGCTTGTTTTTTTACCTTTCAGTCAATATTTGATCACCAGCAGTAACTTCTAGTAAATCGTTTGGTCCGTCTTCCCTGACAAGATATCAAAGCTGACTCGCTGTGATTCTTGTGTTGTACATTCACCCCACCTAGCAGGACTGCAAAGAACTGCATGAAATCAGTAAGGCACAAGTATGGAGCCTGAGAGTTCTTACACCCACATCCAGCATGTCAATCATAAGCCAGTGTTGAAAACTACTTGTATTTCATGAAGCTTGACGTGTCAAGTACCCAGTTCACTACACCACAGGCAGCCAAGTTTTGCCAAAAAATAGCATCAACACACTTCAAAACAATGGTATCAATGACGGTAGCATTGTTTCATAAAACAATGGTGTCAATGACATTGTGTCATAAAACAATGGAATCAATGTACATTATTACACAGAACAATGGTGTCCATGACAAACCATTGTTCCCTATTCTTGTTGACACTCATGTGACATCATGACAGCCATGAAAGTCTTAAATGTCTTCCACACAGACTCCTCTTCAGATACCGCTCTTTTCTGAGCCCCCAAATTGACAACAATCACTTCTCGTCTATCAGCTAAGTATGAAGCTCACTGTAAGCTATTTTTCTACAAGACTGCCTGCAGGAAGTAAGGATTTAACTTCAAATAACAGCTTGGTAAACAGCACCCTGATGACAGGAATTTGAGATTAAATACAAGAAACACTAGACATATGTATCTTGCGAGGGAACTATGAATGTCTTTCGATTCAATCGTAGCTAAGCTACAATTGGATCAAGAAAGATTGATCACTAAAAGGCTATACACTTACTGGTCATAACAAGAAGGGCTGACCAAAAGTGCCATGCATATAGGTTCAGTGTACTCTACACGGACCATTCTCAAACTCTTTTCAGTTTCAACAGGTACAACAAACACCTGTCCTGAGGAGTGTCAATTTTCCCTTCTAAACCATTCAGGTCGATTAAGGGACAAGCCAGAACTGGAACTCTCAAAACATTGGTCTTGAGGCGGGTTCCTAAGGAGTGGGGCACACAAGCAACTTCATCATCAGGCAAGGTAAAGCATAAAATGTGTGTGTGGTGTTGTACCATCTATCTAATCATTGTGGAGTTAGGAACCACATACAAGTGGCAAGGTAGTTTTGTGGTTAACATTGTTGACTTAGAATCTAAAGGTTCCACAAAGAGGCTCATTACATCTACTTGGTTATCTCTAACATTTTCACCTTGACATTGGTAAACTAAAATCTTGTACCTTTATCTACAATAAGTAATGAAATGAAAACGAAATTAAATGAATCTCTTCCTTTCAGACCATTTAAATCATGAAAAACCTGATTGTTTGTTTACCTTTCAGTCCCATATTTGAAACAGACTACAGTATTTTAAAGAGACTAAATGCAGGTTTTGAAATTACAATAAAACAGAGAATTACAGTATTCCCAGTCCCACAAGCATTACTTACATGCTGTTACTTGATGGTGAAACAAGTTATCTCCAAGTAGAGGTTGTTTGGGAAGATTGTGACCTTCGTATATGTACCGTTTTCTGACAGACAGACAGACAGACAGACAGTCTGATTGGTGGCCTACTGGATACTGTCTTGCCTATTGGTTAGTGTCTTGCCAGTTGGATATGACTTTGCAACCAAAAGATCTGCACAGAGATAAGCAACAAGTCAACTCAAGCCCAGTACAGCCCAGCAGACCAACCTCCCCCTCCCAGCAGAATGGTTCTGTCTAGTCCTACAGGGATACCTTTCTGTGCCACCTGGAAACAAGCTATTGTTAGTCTTAGATCAGAAGTAAGGTGTCTACTCACCACACCTGCCTCATGTCTTGCAGCATGCTGCCATCTTTGGAGAACATACCCACTTACCTGGTCTTAAAGCTGTGAAGGAAGAAAGGGTTAAGGAAAAAAGTGTGTTCATTTGTGTGTTTGTTTGTACATACCCCCTCTTCCACATCTTCCTCCTCTTCTGGACCCTTCCCCTCCACAACCTGGGGGTCCCCCTGGGATGAGTCCTGGCTGTCGTCGAAGTCTTCCATCTCCACCTGTAACACACAGGTGTGGGGATCATCTTAAGGACTAAATCTCAACCAGATCAAGTGGCACAACCTGCACTGATGTAACAGACCAGTTTCTCCAGTATGAAGTCATGGCTGATTCTGTTGCTAAATATACGGTTGAGTTTTCAATGAGATTCGAATGGGCTTGGATTCCTTTATATCATGGTTTCCTTGTCTCTGTCACCATAACATCAAGTGTTGACTATCGACAGGTGTGACTGTATTTGCTGGGTGTTTGATGTACCTCTGTAATGGCCGCCTCCTGTAGGAGCATCCGCACGTCCATCCTGGTCATGTGACGAGGTGCCGACTCCCACCTGTCCAGTATCTGTACAACAAACAACACTTAGACTACTAACACCTGTCCTGTTATACTTTCACTGCTCAATTCTACTTGCTATATGAACAACAAAGAACAGTTTCACTACTCCCACCTGTCTACTTTCAAATGCAGTTATACTTGGCAACACCAAGCTAATCATTTAGGACAGGATAGTAATGTAGGAAAACAAGTACATCTCTAACCTTTGTGATGTCTTTCAGTGTCCTTTTGTGTGTGTTCTTCCTGGCACAGGCATGTGGCTCGGCAGTCAACTCAACTATGTACACCTGAAGCAAGAGTTTTTTCCAGTGTTTTAAGTCTGCAGTTGAAATAATTCTGTAGTACAGTAGTAATGCAATGGAAATGCATATTCCCACTGGCATGATTCGTGGTAGAGAAGTCACTGTGAAAATAAAACCACGGCAAACATTTCAAGATTTACAGTAATACAGACACACACCTCGAATCCCTTGCTCTTGGCGGCACTCCAGAAAGGCTGGAAGTGTTTGACCTTGTCGTTGACGGCATCCACGATCATGAAGGGGAAGAACCCGTTGTCCAAGTTCTTCTTGAAGGCCTTGAGCATGCTGGCTCGGTATGTCTCCTCCATCTCAGGCTCATACTCGTATTCTAGTACCTACAGGTGGGGTAATGGGAAAGACAGACTGTACACGCTGACTACCTGTCCCTAACAAAAAATGCTGGAGCCACATGCTCCCGTCAGGGATCCTTATTTAAATGCACCTGCAGATATATTTCACCTGGTGTGGCTTCTTCAGAAGTTGGGCTCATAATGGGCTTAGTACCTGCAGATGGTCAGATTTTTAAGCCTTTTCATATGTAGAGGGAGATGGAAATGTGTCTGACTGTAAAGCTGTCCTGTTTAGACTGATTGTTCCTTCACCCCAAGATAGAGAAATTTTGCTCCTGGTTTGTCTGTGTATGCATCTGTCTATCTGTGTCCATCTGTGTATGCATCTGTCTATCTGTGTCCATCTGTGTATGCATCTGTCTATCTGTGTCCATCTGTGTATGCATCTGTGCGAGTGTGTGTTTGTGTGTGTGTGTGTGTGTGTGTGCGTGCATGCGTGCGTGCGTGCGTGTGTGTGTGTGCATGCATTTCTGTAATTGCCAATATACACAATGCAGCATTGCCATAAATCTTCAGTGCCTTTTTGCCTTTTACACAACACTAACCTTCATCCTCCCTATTTCAGGAAGTAGCCAATCGGTACTAAGGACCCACCTTGGTCTTGACCCTTCTGCCCGTCTCAGGGTCTTTCTCTGTCTTCTCGACTTCCGTCATGAAGTAGTCATCTAGGGAAAAGATACGTGGTGCGCTGGCGCCGGCTTCTGTCTCCTTCTCCTGAAAAGAAGCATGTTAGACGCATGACTGTCATTTTCATTTACTTTTTTAATTGGTTTAGCTATGAGAGACACACGGCCAGGTAGACTTAATTAGCCAATAACTATTAGAAAAGTCTAGCCCTGGGGATGGTAACAATTCATAAAGTACAATAAAACATAGATATAAATTATAAACTACTACACACACACTGTATATCTGATTAACAATAAGGTCAGAGATGTAACTTTATTGAGAGGTCAGGGTCAACAGAGTGTTCAACTGACATGCTATTTGCAGTGTTCTCGCCAGGCCTTTAGAGCATAGCGGGCCGCTATGCTGTGAATTTGATCCGCTACGCTGTAATTTTGCCGCTATGCTGTGTTTTCAACCAGCATAGCGGGATTTCCAGTTGATATTTACCCTTTTGAACTCGGCTACCGTCGTAATAATTCTTGATTTAAAGTTGGTAAAGATAATGTCTTTGCTCTTGGCACAATAAACATCTCCGAGAATGCAGTTACAAGTAACAAAGAAGTGATTCACAACCTACTGTGAGTTGATTAATGGAACCGCTAAAATTGACGGCGATAGACGGGGCGTGACATAATTTCAAGCCGTCGGGAGCGGGTCGCTATTTCTGTCTCTACGTACAAGCTCAACACTCGCAAACAAACATTATCACTTACATCAGTACTTAGTCTTTGAGATTTCCTATCAATTAAACCTAGAAATCTGGCAGAAACACCCAAATTTTGCGAGATAAACATTTAGGACAGAACTTAGAACTACCGCCCTCCCACTGATGAGTGCACGTGGGAAAGACGGGCGTAAATAATTTTGTAATTCCCCGAGACCAGTGCCAATTATACACGCCAATCAGCCAGCTGGGTAAAAGATACATCGTTTTTTGTTGTCCAAAGATGTCTATACTCTGTCCCAGGTCTTGTTGCACGGAGGAATTTACCGCAAAATTAAAACAGACTGCGCTATTAAACAGGACATGCAGGAGGGCGGCATGCTGGAATAGTTCATTTCAATCAAGGGACCATGATGTCTGAAATGTAATGTTGTCTATCTTTCAACATCTGTCGATACGATTTTAAGTTCAAAATCTAAGCATTAAGGAATAAATATGCCATGCTGTTCCTGCACAATGTCGTATCTTTTATGATTTGACATGGGTTTGAAACATTTCCGAGACACTTTCCCCCTACTTACAAAATGGACTCTCCCAAGCAGCCCGCTGGCGGCCCGTGTCACAGAAGTGCATTTTTACGGTGTTTTCCCTCAGAATTTGTTCCTGATTTCGTCGGTAATATAGGCAATATAGTTTATTATCATGTAATTCTACCGTTTTACCAATATAATTTACCAATGCCACGGGGAAGCACAATGTATTTACAAACCAAAGCACCTCTTGTTGGCTGCCGCTAGCTGTTGACAGCGTTGTTGACAGAAAAGAAACCCTTTGAACTGTGCCGAGGCTTTGATGTCACAAAGTTTATCAGAACAAATTCTAAAACATGATACACGTGTACTCCTGTATTTCCCTTTTTGAAACATTTATAAAATATGCATAACAGATTTATAATCATTTGTAAATGATTCCTAAATATTTAGTACAACATTAAAAAAAAGCTTGTACATTTATTATGACCCTTTAGGAATTTTGAAATAGATTTTGAAATAATTTTTCGCAAAAAGTAAAGCTGTAACAAAGATGAAAACTTGGCCCTCAAAATGCAGGAAATGGTGTTTCAGAGGGTTATAAATGTCAAAATTTTCCGGGGGAGGATGCCCCCGGACCCCCCTACAAAACTCGCGCCTGCGGCGCTCGCCCTCGCGCCTACGGCGCTCGATGTGCGGCTTGGCCACAATATGGCCCCCTATGCTGTGAAAAAATCCTGGTGAGAACACTGCATTTGTATGATGTTGGAAATGTGGCTATATGTAAGACTTGGGAATATTTGTTACCTTTCTAAAATGAAAGAAGAGAAGGCTATAATGACCCCAAAACAAGTGACAACACATTTGACACCGTGCTACTTGTTCAGTTCATTCTTTGTGAAGTGACACAGGTTTCTCTAGAAGTCCCTGTCAAACATGACAGCATGAAGCTCAACATCCTTCTCAATCACCTTCTTGACAGTCTTACTAATTGTTACACAAACTGTAACTACAACCAGGTGTGGGAGGTTTCCACCCCATCATACTAAGACAACATAGAAAGGCATCTTACTTTGATAAGTCTTGCAACATGGGTTTTGCCACACCCGGGAGGACCTCGAAGGATTGCAACAAGCTGAAACATGGAAACCAAATCATACATCATTCAGTAAATCTCATACTTACACAAATATAGGAAAGCCACAACTCCAGTACATTAAGAAACACACCACATGGTCTCCATCTTCACATCTTGTGATAGCCACCTGTTATGCCTGTCTTTCCACAAATATGGTAAATTTCAATAAATCCATAAATAAATAAATAAATAGATAAAGCTAATTATGAATCCAAATAAAAAGACAAAATTCAATGTTACCTGTTTGGGTCTGTTCTTGCGGCCTGGTTCCTTAAGGATGTCTTCAGCTGACACCGTCTCAGGCTTGGGTTCCTCCGCTGGCTGCTGGGGAGGGCCCTGAGGGGCCGCATACGGGTCTCGCATGTTGTAGGGAGGGGGAGGGGGGCCGCCACCGCTGTATGCTCCTCTGTCCTCATAAGGTGGTCGATCGAAGTAGTAGTCCCTCTCACGTGTGTAGGGGTCTCTCTCGTAGCGTGATGTGGATGGGGGAGGGAACCTACGTAAAATAGATGTAAAGATCATTGCACGTGTCTTATCTAGGTTACCACAGGTTTGCTGTACAGCAGACATGCTTTTTGTGTGGCAAACTTAAACAAAGAACAGGAGGACCTACATGCCAAAAGCCTAGCCTGAGAGGCTTCATGCAGCAGAAAGCCACAAGCAGACTTGGTAACTTGGCTTTTTTGAGACGTGCACACAGTACTTGCGGGAGGAAGAACTTACGTGGGCTGAGAGAGTGAGGTTCCTTGAGAAGGGGAGTCAGTCTCCTGAGGAGGACTGCGGATAGAAGGAGGTAGTGGATAGCAGCTACATACATGTTGATAGCAGCTACATACATGTAGATTGACAGTAGATAGCAGCTACATACATGTAGATCAACATGTACACTGTCGGGCAGGTAAACTTGGAGATGTGAAGCTATTTCTGATGTCTACCTGTTAATCCTGTTACACAGCAGAATACAGGATTTATAATGGCACCAGGCCAACCTTCAAACATTTTTAACTTAAAGGGATAAAAAATGAGTAGTGCAGGTAAAACTTGTCTGGTTCAGGTGATTTTGAATGTAACCTTTGTGAAGGTATACAGAGCCCTGATGTACATTTGTACACTAGATGGAAGTAACATAGGACGTATATGTGCGCAATAGCTAATGGTAGGAGCAGAAAAAATGCACTATAATATACACTCATGTAATGAACCTTCTACTTTGCAGCTGACAGAAAAAAATAGTTAAGGTCATAGGAAGCTAAACTCGGAGGGTAATGCTTCCACTGGTCAGGCCCTAGAAGCTTGATGACCAACACCTGTAAGTCAGGAAAAGTGTGAACATCTTAATCCTGTTGATATATGCATATGTGCTAACATGGATCAACTATTGTCAGACTGAGAACTGTCTGTTACCATGGTGTTGGAAGCTGTCATGACTGGTTTCCATAGTGACAAAGAGTCCTGAGCTCCTATTGGACTGATTTTCATAGTGATGAAGAATCCTGAGCTCCTATTGGTAGTTCTGGGAATGGGAATTGTTCTCTCAGGTTAGAGCTGTATAGCCACAAGCTCTCAGGGAGGAGGTCCAATCGTCCTGACAGCGAGAGATTGGGTACTAACACAAACCCACCTTTCTCTGTCTCTCTCCCTGTCCTGCCTCTCGCGGTCGTAGTCTCGGTACAACGATGACTCAGGATAGAATCTTTCCCTGTCAAGGTCACGCTCCCTCCCCACCCGGTACCGGTCAAGATCGTCCACTTCCCTTCGACGAGGCCTGTCATAGCGGTCGTCCAATCCTACGTGAAGATCAGGTTAGGGAGTTACTTTGTATGTATGTTTGTTTGTACTGCATAACCACTAATCCACCAAATGGTGCAATGCCCAAATTCTGTACTATTTTAAGTACAAGCTGTGTAAAGGACTGATTGGCTTGATCCACTCACACTAGGGCCTTTCAGCCATGACTTAAAAACTTGACTTTTAGATTTATGTCATACAGAGCAAAGATATGATTGCAGTCTTCTAAACCTATGTATAGATCAAGAACAAACTCCTTCAAATCCAAAATGGCCAGTATTTCCAGTGATCACTAAAAGCTGCAATCAAAGTAGAAAATTTTCAATTATACAGATATGATGAATCTGTAATCTACAATTATGACATGATACCTCTGGCTCGATCTCGGTCATCCCTGGGCAGGTCCCGCTCACGTGCACGGCTGGGCAAGTCTCCCTCCCTCACAAACTCTCTCTCTCGATCCCTGCTTCTCTCCCTCTCCCAGCTCCTTTCTCGTTCCCTCTCTCGTGAAACCTCCCTCTCCCTGGAGAGCCTGACATCCTCGATGCTCCGGCCACGCCTGGTGTCATCCATCCCCGTTCGATCCCTGGATCTCTCCCGTGATCTCTCCCGCGGTGCCCCTTCCAGCCCTCGGCCTGACAACCTGTCCTCCTCCACCTGACCAACCAGGACGCCCCGTTCCCGTAGAAACGTGTCCGTGCCGACCTCACGGCCGAGGGGCGCGTGTTGCCCATGCCCGTAGTCTATCTCCTCCACCATGCCCGACCTGGAGAACAGCCCGACCTGGCTGGAGGTAGAAGACTCAGATACAGTGGCTGTAGAGGCTGAGAGGAGATGGCTGAAGGACTTGGAAGCTGCCTCTGCAGGAGACGTGGTCAGCAGATGGCTGAAGCCTTTTCCTGGAGCTACAGAAATGACAGAGGAGATGTCATCTTTCAACTGTCATCTTTTAAAACTGTCATCTTCAAACTGTCATCTTCAAACTGTCATCTTCAAACTGTCATCTTCAAACTGTCATCTTCAAACTGTCTCCTACAACAGCCATTGTCTTACCTTTTTCTCCATGCCCATAATCAATGGACTCCACAACCCTGCCAGCTAACCCTCGGCTTTGGCTGTCTTCCCAAGCTCTGGTTCTGGAACAAAACAAAAAGTTGGTCACGTAAAATGGTATTGATGGCAATCTCAAGGAAGTATAAAAACTACAGAGATGGTTGTTATAAACTAAGATAATGTGGTGTATAGGGACAGTACCCACCTCAATTTCTAGAGCCCTTGGGCCAAACAGGCCCCTACAGAAGGTCATACTCTTCTCATAAGTGCTCAGAAAGCAGTATGTACCAACTGTCAACTCTTTGATATGACCTGGCCTAGGTTTGAGCCCCAGACCTTCTAAATGCATGGTGAACCCTCTGCTCCTTAGACCATTGCACCAGTTATCCAGAGATGATAGTGAAATGCATTTCAAACAATTAGTCATGGAAATGTACTACCATGTCTAGATGTAACACAACATAATAAGTGAAGAAACAAATAAACCACTTTGTAAAGAACATGGTACCAAGGTGACTGCAACATCTCAAGACACCTGCTCACCTCTCCAACATGTACTGATCATCTGAGTGTCGCTCGTACAGGTAAGTGTCCTCCACCCCTGGGGGTTTGGGCTCCCTGTCAAGCTCCAGACGACTCCTGGCAAACTCGTCCCCACGCCCATAGCCCTCCGCCCTGCTGTAGTCGTCCGTCCATCCATACTCCTCCCCTCTCCTGAGGGGTTCTTCCCTTCTGTACTTCTCCCCTGGCCTGTCATCCTGTGGATAATAGTGATGAAAATGTCCCACCTGTCATACTTATGTAAACCACATGGCACACCTTGATGTACGTAAACCAGTTACCACAGAGCACACCTAATTACTTTGCCCCAAGGGAGTGAGTTATTATTTTTGATGTGTCTGTACAGATCTAATATATACATTTGTTATTTTTTGTTGTTTCAAAACAAGCCTCCTTCCCCATAACCTCAAGGAAAACCTGCATGTCAATTGGAGTTCCACAAAACACGGACCCCTAATGAGAACCAAACGTGCCTCGTAGTACGCTATTTCTCTGCTGTAGTCCTCCCCGTAGTCGTCCCTTCTGCTGTAGTATGGGTCTTGGTAGCGGTCGTCGTATTCGTCACCATATGCCTGCTGACGCCTTCGGTACTGATCTCTACCATACAGGTCTCTACTACTCTCCTCCTGGTAATAGTCATCATCCTGTAGAGAGAATGACATTGCTTTATGAGATATTCATTAGATTAAGAATACATCTGGCAAGCGGCATGATGGACAGGGCTGGCTGGAGGGAGAGGATCTTAGACCGGGCAAGCCCCATATGATGATGATAAAGGATACATCTAATCTACTCTTCCTGGATTCCATCCATAGAAACCCAGCATGTACATACATGACTACAATACACTCATACCATGACTTACAACATACACAGCATACTAATTACAAGTACAGGGCTCAAAATACATTGTACCACCTGCATATGCAGGTTAGTACAGGTAAAATTGGAGTTGTTAGGTATTTCTGATGTCTACCTGCACCTAACCTGCACTGACACATGTTTTGAGTATGCAAGTGTTTGTGGATTTTTGTTTGCTGTACATACAGTAGCTGATGATTTGAGTTGCCACCATCTGTGAAATGCTACATGTAAATAGAGAATTCAAATGGTTTCTTATTTGCAGTTTGAAGTATTTCAAGCCCTGAAGTATAAAAAAAGTACATTACATAACAGTACATATCAAGTCTGGTTTATGAAGGTCAGAATTTTTGCCTAAGTTGCCTACTGTCACTACTTGCTCTTATACAAAGTGACACATCTCAGCAACAACTGCAATAGAGAAAATGACTTACATAGCCATGGTATGGTGGTTCTCCGTAGTTGGCTTCCTCTTCTCTGTAGCTCTTGTACCTTTCCTCGTACCCAATCCTGGCCTCGTCTGGCCCACCGTGGCCCCTCCTGGCCCCCTCAAGCCCACCCAAGTCTCTGCCGTGGTTGGATCCCCTGCTGGAATGGCTGGCCCTCTCCGACTCTAACTCCATGTCCTGCTCTGCTCCAGGGTCAAGGCCTTCTGGGCCACGTAATGTTTCACGGCCCAGGCTGGATTCTGGCCCTCTACCTACCTCTCCTGATGCCCCTCTTGCTGCGTCTTTTCCCCTGCCTATCCCCCCTTCTCTAGAGAGGTGTGCGGGTCCCTTGCTGTCTTTAGACTCAATACCTGGCTCCGACCCTCCACCCCTTCCCCGTACCATGTTGGGTTCGGGCCCTCGACCCCTGCCCCTGCCTGCCCCAGGTCTCAGGTGCTCGGACATGGCAGCAGTGACTTTCTGCAGTGCTGAGATTTCCTCCAACCTTCTTAGCTGTTCCTGTGCCTCCCTGATCATCTTTAGATCCTTGGCTGCCTTAACCAACAGGTCAGCCTCTCGTTGAGAGAACTTGGGCATGCCACCTTCTGTTTTCTCTCCCTCGTTGCTTCCCTTTCCTTTGTCAGGCACTTCTGAGGCAGTCTCGCCCGGTGTCTGTACTGCACCTGAGGCAGCAGACGTGGATGTGGATGCTGCTATGGTTTGAGAAGTGCTGGACTGGGGAGCTGATGTTTTCACCACACTTGGCTGAGTAGTAGGCTTCTCTACCTCAGGTGCCCTCATGTCGACTGGCTTTGCTGGAGAGGGAGCTGGAGATTTTGCAGGAGCTTGGGAGGACTGACCAGTCGATGCCAGGCTGTCCTGCTTTGGCACTTCTGGCTTCTTTCCCTGTTCAGTTTTTGGGTCGGAACCCTTCTTATCACCCTGGCCCTCATCTGGCGGAGATTTTGTTTCGCCTACTTTGCTGTGGTTTGTACGCAGGTCCACATCTTTTCGCCCATCTTGAGCTGGAGTTGCTTTTGCCTCCTCAGCCTGGCTAGTGGAACCAGGGCCCACAGGCCTGGGGCCTTGGTTGGGAACCATTCCTCTGGGGCTCTCCATCATGCCTCTGGGCCCAAACCGTTCCTGGTTCCTAGGGTCGAATCTTGGTCTACCCATCTCGTTGAGGCCTCCTCTTGGGCCAAATCTCATCCCTTCCGTCTGATCAAAGCCCCGCCCTCTTGGTCCAAATCTTGGACCTTCATTCTGGCCTCTTGGACCAAATCTTGGACCTTCACTCTGACCTCTTGGACCAAATCTTGGGCTTTCAGACTGGTCAAAACCTCTACCTCTTGGGACGAATCTTGGCCCTCCAGTCTGATCAAGCCCTCTTCCTCTTGGCCCAAATCTTGGGCCTTCTGTCTGGTTACCACTTCCTCTTGGACCAAAGCGTGGTCCACCTTCCATCTGGTTAAACCCTCTCCCTCTTGGGCCGAATCTCTGGCCCTCTACCTGGCCGAACCCGGGTCCCCTTGGCCTCTGCATTGGTGACTGTCCCCGGGGTCCGAACGTCATGCCTTGATTTTTTCTGAAGTCTTCGTCCATGCCCAGAGATTGCTCAGGTGCTTGACTCTTCTCAGTTTCTTCTCCCATTTCTTGGCCTGTCGCCTGGCCCGTGCCTGGACTGTCTCCCAGTAAGGAGGGCGGTCTATTCCCATTTCCTTCCAGCCCATCACCGCTCTGTTCTGACAAGTCCATGCCACGGCCTCTCCCCAGTCCGAAGTCCCCATGCTCCTGTCTGTATCCTCTGCCCATCCCTTGGTTCTTCTGCTGGAATCCCCGTCCCAACCCAGGACCTCTGCCCTGCTGCATGCCTGGTTCCTGTCCTCTCCCTCGACCCCTTCCTTGGCCAAACTGCCCTGAACCATGATCTCCAGGGAAGCCTCCCTCCATGCCAGGCCCCTGAGAAGGACCCTGGTTGTTGCCAAAGCCACGACCCAGTCCTGGTCCTTGGTTTGGGCCTCCGAAGCCTCTACCCATGCCAGGCTGCTGTCCGGGGCCACCAAAGCCTTGGCCCATCCCTGCTCCTTGTCCTTGGCCACCGAAGCCCCGTCCCCTTCCGGGCCCCTGTCCTGGGCCACCAAAGCCACGTCCCATACCTGGCCCTTGCCCTTGCCCCCCGAAGCCTCGACCCATGCCTGGCCCTTGTCCCGGACTGCTAAAGCCACGACCTGTAGCTTGATTACCACCATAGTCTTGGTCCATCTCTGTCCCTTGTGTTATATCCTGGTTACTGCCAAATCCCTGGCTTTCACTGGAGTCACCAGTTCCCAGGTTCTCTTTACTGCCAGGCCCCAAGAGCTGGCCAGGGCCCTGACTTTCCCCACTGCCTCGACCCATCCCTCTGCCAAAGTCCTGTGCGAAGCCCCTGCCCCTGCCCATGGGTCCTCCACTCTGCTCCACACCTCCTGGACCTGTTTGCTGCTCTTTTCTTTGACCAAACATACTTCCTCTTCCAGCTGGGCCATAGTCATCCAGCAATGGCCTTGGCCCCCTAAACCCAGGCTGCTGCTGACCCCGTGGTCCAAACCTGGGTCGGTTCTGCTCCATGGGTCCTCTACCTCTGAACTGGGGGCCAGTCGAGGAGCCATCAAACCCTGGGGTTCTTGGGCCGCCAAACCGTGGACCACGTGGCCCATCAAATCTCGGCCCTCTGGGCCCATCAAACCTTGGCCCCCTGGAAGGGAAGCCCTGGTTAGAACCAGGCCCTTGCATGGGCCCAGCCTGGCTGTAAGGGGGGTTCTGCATCCCGGACATGGAGCCAGCTTGGGTAGGCATAGTTCCAGCCTGGGTTCCTGCTGAACTATAAGGTGGTCCTGTCTGACTATAGGGAGGACCGGACTGGCTGAAGCTGGGCCCAGACATGGTGGCAGCCTGGCTGTAGGGGGCTGCAGACATGGCCCCAGCTTGGCTGAAGGTTGGACCTGAGCTGACAGGAGGTGGTTGTTGTTGGGCCATGTTCTTGGCTTTCTGGAGCTGCTCCTTCTGTGCTGCCCACATCTGCTCCATCTGCTGCTGCCACTGCTTCCACTGCTGTTCATACTGCAGGAACTGTTCCTACAGGACAACATTAATCAATTAAGAAATCAATCAATCTGCCACTACTTCCACTTGGTCACTTTACAGTTGGAAAGAAACCAGAAACGTTTGAAGTTAAATATCTCTGGAACAATTTTCAATAATCTTTTTTCTAAAATACCAGAATATGGATAAAAGTATGACTCAATTTAATTTTTTCTGTACCCACACAACTGATTTCAAGTCTCCACAGGATGCCATTTAAAAGATCTTGTCAAAACTGTTATAACCACGGGCTGCTTTCAATACAACTGTATTTCGTCATGATTATTAGTTACTTCAACAGAGGAGGGCTGAGAACAACCCCCTCAGGCTTTATCCCTCCTCATGTTGTATTTTATACATTTCTTAACTTCTTGTTTATGTTTTCTTATTTGTGCAAAAACAAAAGTTATTATTGTTATAAACCTTGCTTCTCTGATCCTTACCTGATTGGGGTGGTTCTTGTGTTGTTCCTTCCAGTCCTCAAACTGTTTCTGCCACTGCTCGTACTGCTTCTGGAACTGTTCAGCCTGCCGCTCCACCTCCGCGTTCATCTGGTCAGGGGACATCTGCTGCATGGCATGCTGGGGCACACGGGGATACAGTATTAACACTTACTGTACGTTGATGAAGGTTAGACACCCAGGTGGAACATTACATAATACAAAATGACTCAACCACTGATTGATGAAAGATAGCAGATGATATCTGAAACGTCTGACTCTTCAGAGTCTGAGACTTCATCCAGCTGCTTGATCCAGTAGCTGGCCCCTTGCTCCCCCTCTGTTAGGTTTTTCCATGTTGCACAGTCCAAGGCAATAGACTCTGCTATCTTTAAACTATGCCAAAACTAAACTACCTGTCTCAACACTTAGCCACATCAATTTAGAATCCTAAGTTTAACATACACAACAAAATCACTGAGGATTCTGAAGCCATAACCAGCTGATGCATTGAAAATGATCTAATCTAGTCTCTAAGCCTGACCTGCTGCTGCATGTTCTGTTGTTGCTGCACCATCCAGGCTTGCTGTTGCTGCATGGTCTGCTGCATCATACTGTACTGGTACTCCTGCCACTGTTTCATAGCCTGCCACTGTCGAGCCTGTTCTGCCAACTGGTTCATCTTTGCAGCCTCTGCAGAGTTGGCTGCACCAGCCTAGAATGAGCCAACATCACACAAGTTCTATGATTATGATTATTATGAATGTAGTTCTTGCCCTAAATGATTCCACACTTATGCATAATCAGCTTGCTAACTTGCAAATTGTTTATATCTTTTTGTGGAATCTAAGGGCTGGAAATAGTTTTTTTTCTGCACTGATGCTGGCAACTTACCCGCACCAGACAAATCATACCTCCAGGGCTTACATGTATACATATATTTTGTATATTTTTGATACACTTTTACTTTAAATTTATCATGACTGATGGAATCATCCTGTCCACATTGTTGCCACACTGGGGCCTAACATAGTAACAATAAAATAACAAGGCAAAGTATGAAGTAAAAATAAAAGCATAACACTAAAATGAAGCCACCACACTACAATGTATTTTTGAAATGCGAATGGTATAATCTGATCCCTGAAACTTGAGTCATGACAAGGGCTCTGTGATAAATTCTGAGGTAAATTACTGGTAATGCAAAGGTTGATTCAGAAACATAATTTAGCCCAGGTCTTTATTGTTTTTGTTTTTTTTTGGGGGGGGGGGCTAAGTACTTTGTTTTGAGAAGCATAGGTTCTACGTTGTACCTCCATACAACAACAGATGCACATGACCTGGATTCAGGTGAATATTCAGGTGAATAATTTAAACACACTAGCAGCAGCAAACGTTAACTCACCTGCGTCACATCGCCCGGTAAGGGTGGGTTATCCTGCGGCGGCGGCTCACTTGGCAAGGGGGGCTTTTCACCCGTCTCTGACGGCAGAGGGGGTTTCGGACCCCCCGCACTAGACGGGAGCACAGAGGACGAAGACGACGCCGGTGGCACAGAGGACGAGGACGACGCCGGTGGAGGATTATTCTGCTGGTTTTGCTGCAAGGCGTAGTAGTGCTGCCAGTATAGCTGCTGTTGGTAGGCGTTCATCTGGGACTGGTTCTGGTAGGAGTGCATGTCCTGCTGGGAGCCGTACGGCTGCTGATTCCAGGATGGATACATCTTACAGACTCCTTTTCTTTCTTGGCTCGTAGCACGACTCGCTAGCTTCCTGCTCAAATTTCAATCAAACTACACGACGAAAAAGGCCACGGCTATCGGCCACTTTCCTTCCTTAAGTTCGTGTCACAGCATAGTCATATGATCTACTTAGAAGACGTAGAAAAGGCGAGGATTCCACCTTTCTCACCTGAAAGAGTGAAATAAAATTCATAGACGCCACATGATTACGACGGCAGCCATTATGCCCGGAGCATTGTGGGATTCCTTGATGCATTGCTTGGATATTCCGCTAGGCGTCCAAATTTTGACGGTACCTACTTTCTGGCTCACTCCTTCAAGGAGAGCGTTCAGCAAACCCATTTTGAGTTTAGCATGAGTCTGTATGAGTCTGACTACAGACTAGACATTTTTAACCTCTGAACGCTATATCTCTAGATCTGTTCCCTTGCAATTAGCCTTCAGGCATGGGGTTGGAAATGTTTTGATTTAGCCCTATAGCAAATGCTCGCCCGGGAGCGACTTAGGAAGACATCCATCATATTCATCATCACGTTAAACATTTCTGTGTCCTTAAATGGGGTTACCTAAGGTCGTTAACCGATTTCCTGCCGCGCGCTCATGTGCACGAAATATTGATTTATCCATCTAATTTCTATTTTCCGTAACCAGGATAGCCGTCTGTGTCTGAGTGCTGTTTCTCACGCGCACGGCGGCTGGCCTGATTGATTTTTCACCAACTTAATTGTCTACTGTTCGGTTGGTTGGTAATTCAGTAAAAAAGAAAGGGATGCAGAAAAAAGACCAAGAGTAGATTAGGATCATCGGAATACACCGTGTAGTACTAGTATTCTGTATATGTATTAGGTTTTGACCATCTGAAGACATTTTAATTTCGGGCCCTGTTGGCATTCTTGTTTTTTTTCCGCTCCCCTCATAGACTAAAAAAAGGATTAAACAATCATTAAATCGGTGCATGTTTGCATGATATACACTGCACAATACAACATAACGCAATAACGTCGCATGTATACCCAGACAGACGACATTTTATAATGGGCACCGACCCGTTATTGACCTTGCAATGTTACGTACGTCATCGTGTTGCTGTACGGGCTCGCCGAACCGAGGCGGCGTCCTGCGCCGCCGCACGTAGATGATGGAGATGACGAAATGATGATCTCGCAAGGTATCACGGTTTGGCCCCACCGTGTTAAATCATGAAGATCAATGTATGCGTGCCAGAGTGTGTGATTTATAACTTGAAATTAATGAGTGTAGTCATAATCCGAAATGATGATCCCAAGGGTCCCAAAATCGATCTGCATGGTTCGGTCATTTTAAATCTATATCAGGGAATATATGTGATATAAATATATGTATACGTGATGCATAATTTGAAATTATTGAGTGTATCTATATAATAACTTACAACATTAGAAGGAAAAGGAATTTCTTTACCTAAAAGAATATTTCTTCTTTTTTTTCGTTCGTCGTTTCCTAATAGCCGAGCTCTCTACCCCAGCCTGTTCGATTAATGGTTGGGTGTGTTAGTGGAAAATGACATCACCAAATTTAAATCTCATTGAACGTAGAAATACAAGTAGAACGCGGAAACAGACATGTCCACATGTCCACATGCCGCGGAAGAAACCATTAATGGAAAATTTCCAAGGTCACACATGTATGTTAGAGTAGTGTCGTCGAAGGTGAAAGAAATTACGCTAAGTGGTTTCATGATCAGTTTAATATGCCTCTTGGCTTTCATCTGACGATACTACACAAATATTTTCTAATATACTAAAAGTTACGTAACCAATTCATCTCGCAAAGTAGATCATTTCAAATTTCCCGGCATTCAAAGAAGAATCCGACGATGAAGTGGACGTACACTGCGTGTGTATTAGAAGTTTTGAAATACCAGTTATTTCGCTGCCTTGTTCTTATAAGGGAAACAGGTCACAGTACATGTATTTGACTCAGTGTCCTCACTGCATGTCCTGTATCTTTCACAGAATTCATCCAGTTAATTTTGTATTGCGTAATGTCTAGTATCTTTGTTCTGCCTTTTTTCAAGTTCCGGCATCTTCTATCAGTTCCTTCTTCTTGGTCATGGAACTTAATACCGCATAGTTATATAACGCGACGCATTCAACTCGATTTCCTCCATTTCTTCTTTCCTGGTTTCTTCTGGAAACTTCGAGTTTCATCTTGGCTTCTTGGCACTAATAAACACCCACTGGGGTGTCAAGGCCATTGAAATGACGTGGAAGTTAATTGGCAAGATGGTGTTTATTCGATCCCATTTCCTCTATCTTAACACGTATATTCTTATTAAAATACACGTCATGAAGCAAGGAGGTTAAAAATCAATGGGCAAGTGTAGTCTCTACCAGACTCCGTGGGTTGCTGGAAAAACATAGTAGAAATTGGCCAGAGGAGTTAACCAGCCATAGAATGTACTCCAATGACCAGTCAAACCCTCTGATGAAATTCTCCCCTATTTCGACGGATTTCTACCATTTTTTTAGTCCGCCAAGAGGTCTGGTAGAGACTAGAGTAAGCGAAGGCGAAGCACTTCACGTTTTTACTGGATAGGAATATTTGTCGGTTGCATGTAATCTTTTCATTTAGATGCCACAACGTGTGAAGTTTTTGACTTTCCGTTTGTTTCCGCACGTAGTGTTTGTATCATTAGGATGACATCAACTTCCGAACTTGCGCAAACAGGCGCTCGCCAGGCGAAACCAGTTTCCAAGCGACACCAGTTTTACGCTACTTCCCACAATGCCCTGCTTCGCCACGAAAATAGATGAATGATCTCATCCTCCCATATATGGTCGTTCATTTACATAAGAATGCCCAAATATGGAGGGTATGACTCATGCTTTCCTTTGCAGCATAAATAGTGGTAAGCGGAGACGGTTCACCTGGTGTCACTTTACGGCGTCTTGTCGAGTACGATCTAGGGGTCAAAACTGCCTCACGAAAGGACTTTAGAACCAGAGTTGAACAACTAAACTACATAGAGAACTACAGTACATTCCAAAGGACCGCTCTACGTACTTTCAGCCGAGTCTCCGAGCACAGCAACATCAGCAGAAGGAAGGAACAGTTTCGGGCCGGAGTAATTGTTGTCAAAGCTTTGAAAAGGCCAAAGGTTTCCTGAACCTCTTGTGGGACGTTTTATCGTGCGGAGTTTAGCAGCGGCAGCGCTCGGTTGTTGCTGTGAAGTGTAGGAGGAAAGTTTATATTCTGTCCAGCAAGTTGGTCTCTGACCACCCCGACTTTTTAATGTCTGGAGGGCTAGTTCTGTTCCCTGCCGCCGAGTTAGGATTGGAACGTCTTCAGCGCTGTGGTGAGACTTTGCGGCGGTGTTCCCGAGAAGTTCCCAACACCCTCAACATGGCGGCCAGCAACCTCGCTCGCACGGGCTCCAACCCAAACCTGCTCAACTCCGTCCGGACTATCGACCCCGAGGAGCTGGCGGAGAGACTGGCCGGCATGCAGAAGCAGCCGATAATGCTAGACTGCAGGTCCTTCATAGACTATAATTTGAACCACATAAACGGAGCTCTGAATGTGAGTTGTTCGGACAGGTTTAGCAAGAAGAGACTCCAGCAGGGCAAGGCTTCTCTAGCCGACCTGGTGCCCAACAAGGAAGGCAGGGACATACTCATGAACAGACTCTCCAGAGAAATTATTGTTTACGACGAAAGCACGAGCGAACCAGAACAGATACAGCCGTCACAGCCTCTACACGTCGTGTTGGACTCACTCTTCAAAGAGGGGAGGCAGGCCGCCATACTGAAAGGTGAGTCACCATTGGTTGATCATCAACTTCCTTGGAACTATGTCTCATCATAACGTTTGTCATCACAGTAAAGCCACAGAGCTATTGTTTATAGTTGTTTTGTTTGTCTAGATTGTATAATCATGGCAGTGTCATCCTTACTTCAGTCTCTAAAATAGTGTTATCTCTAAATTGTTAAATCATTGGAAGGAGTGGAAAAGTCAACATTGTCATGAGTCTAAACTTAGTCATGATACTGCAGAAACATGATGATAATTTTATTTTAGCAATATCACTGCCCATCCCTTTTCTCAATACTTGTTTTAAGTTCTGCAGTATCATCAGTAAAACTAAAAGTGCAGGTATTAACTACTAGTATATAACATTAAACATACCACCATCTTCGGGACTAAAAAGCAAGGCCTGTAGAAGTCCTGGTCTTGTCACTGTCAGTAAGATGTGTCGTACTTCTGAGCTCCCCCAGTGTTTGTCCAACTTTTGTTTTTGATTCACTTAATATACTGATACTTTGCTCAAGACAACTATAATTTAACATTGAGATTGGGATAGAACCTCTTTGGTAACATATTGTTGACCAGACTGGTAGTTAATCTGATGTGCAGTTTTACTTGGTACATGTAGTACATGCAGGAGCAGGGCTCACCACAGAAATATACTAGTAGATCAAGGTGGTACTGTACATCTGAGTAGTGTGAAAACAAGCAAATTTTGATTATGTAAAATCGCCTGAGTATGAAAATTGGCAAGGTGGTGGTGAGAAAGATGCAGAACCAGGATAACATCGCTTAGGGAGAACCCTGAGAAGTGGAGAATACCTAAGAGTAATAGAAATGTAGTAAAGTGGGAGATGTTCTGTGCTTTCCCTTGGTGTCTGCTTGAGTGAGTTTAGACCATTACATCATCACGAAACACCTGCCCTGTGCTAACAGCCTCGTCCCGGAAGATTTCCTCTAACCCAGGCAACTCATCAGCTGGCCCCATCAAGCCCACACAGAATGGAGCTGTTCTCCCACTCTCATCACCATCAAATTAGAATTATGGTCGTGTCATGCTCAAAGCTCAGAGGAGATGATAACTGTATAATGTATCGGAGCCAGCCTATCACATGCATTGTGATGTAAGTGTGCTGCATTGTGATAGATGCATTACATGTATGATTTTGATACAGCTGGGAGGCAGGTTTCAATAAAACAGTTATGGACCAGGCGACAATAACAATAACCACATCATGAATAATGAAAGCTGGGCCAGTGAGGACGTAGGAGTGAATTCTGCAGCCAATCAGCAGTGCCCGTGTATATCGTGGGGTGATAAGTATGTCCAATTGCGGGTGGAAACATCAGCGGGTTGTGTGTGATCCACTTATTGCTTCTCCCACCACCAGCGGAGGAGGCAGCAATCAGTTATGCATGTGACGCTCCGTGGGTGAAGGTGGTGGTGTTTAGATGGAGACACGTCGGCTGAATGTACAGAATCAATATCCTTGGGGTGCAATATTGTGGAGTAAATCTTTGCCAATCGGAGATGTGCGTGTGAAAACGGTTTGGCCCTCTCAGGAGATGTAAGTTAGCCGTTGGGCATTGAGAGCAGAGCTGCCTCCTTCCCTCCCAGGGACTGTGTAATGTTCTGCTTCTGCCAGCAGGAGTGTAAAAATGAGGATGGACGTAAGTTGTCTGCAGTATTATACATGGCGTCTTTCCCCGAAAATTTGTAACGGCCCGTGTTAAATGGGTTGACATCATCCTTGATAGTTTTGCTATTTGTTGGTCGTTAGGGAAGTGCCCAGACATATTTTATACCTAGTGATGTGCATGGATGGAGGTTTAGAGGCAAATTTGTGTGCAGGGATAGGTGTATGTTAGACTGCTGTGAGTGAACTATGATTATGCCATAGGCGCATGAGGTAATTGTTATGATGGCTGGGTGTCAACAGACCAGTTCTGCTAGGTCTGTTTTCATTGTCGGCCAGTGTTTTGCAGTGCAGACAGGTGACGTCATGTTTGCCCTGCCAATTCATTATGACCTCCGGCAAGATTAGAAGGTTATGTTTTTACCAGGGCTGGTCGGCTGGTCATTGGGCAGGATCTGTCTTTTGAAGAATTTGGATTGTCATGGTTTTTATACGCTTGTTAGATAAAGTAAGCAAGGCGTTAGTTCCTTGACTAAGGAAAAAGATAATGAAATCTGCCCCTGGAGATATTTTAAACCCAATAGAGATTATGGTGAGAAATTTTACAGATCTAAATCACAAAATCATCTGAATTATTACTTACGGTGAGGATACAAGCATGGTCACTAAATGTACATTACTAGGTAAGGCATAAGGTTGGTCAGGCCAATGTAATGAAATTACTAGTCATCCAGCAAATCCAGGATTATGAATTGTAAGACCTGGGAGTCAGCATGTATTGATTGCTGTTACATTTGTAAGCTACAGTATGGCATCTGTAGTTTTCTTCAGTGGAGGTATTTTTTTCTAGTCCCCCCCTGTCCAATCCATTCTTCTTCAGACCCAGGGAATGTATGTTTATGTCTTCTTTCATTCCAGGCAGCACCCTAGCATCAGTAGAGCAGCTTACCCAGTCAGACAGCATGTGTTGTAGTCATTAATCATGGCGGTACTGCATGTTTTATCTGTGCAGAGCACACGCTCGCCAAGCAGCTCACAGATCTGACTGGTCCAATAACTCCCGTCTCGTTCCGTATGTTGTCTTACAGGTGGGCTTAAGGAGTTCAAAGAGCAGCACGAGAGCCTCTGCGCCAACAGTCTCAGGAAAGTTAGCAGTGCATTTGGCGGCGTGCCTGTGGAGGAATGCGATACTCCGGACATAGATTCCGAGCCGCCCTCGCTCGTGCTTCCCTTCATGTACCTGGGAAACGAGCGGGACGCGGCCGATATCAGGACGCTTCTGAGACTGAACATTGGTTACATCTTGAATGTGACGTCGCACATTCCTTTGCACCACGAAGGATTCTGTGGAATTAAGTACAAGAGGCTACCGGCAACCGACAGCCAGCACCAGAATTTGTTACAGTACTTCGAGGAAGCTTTTGAATTCATTGGTATGTATGCAACAAAATATTACTGAGGAACATGGTAACTTAGGAAAAACTTTGCTTTTAAAATAATGTATAGTCATCTTTGCATGTATGTAGTTAAAATTCTGCTGAGTGATCTGTGTATGTTTCACTTATTCAATATGTAGCATGTCCTATCTGGACATTCCCCATAACGTAGAAAAAATTATGCTTTCGAAATACCATATTATAGGCATCTGTTTCACTAATTCAGCACAGTTTAATGATACTGTAAATAAAACTTGTTGTGCTCGTGCCGACTATTGTCCTATCTGGACATGCCTCTGCGTTATATGACATTTGCTGACATTTTGCCAACCGTTGTGCCATTGTTGATGTTTTGTCGTGCAGACGAGGCCAGGTCAAGTGGAAGGAATCTCCTGATCCACTGCCAAGCGGGTGTTTCTCGATCGGCCACCATCGCCATCGGTTACATCATGAAACACACACGCATGACCATGATGGACGCCTACAAGTTCGTCAAGAACAAGAGGACGGTCATCTCCCCGAACTTGAACTTCATGGGACAGCTGGTGGAGTATGAGACGGCGTTGAACATAGGACTCACACCCAGGGTGCTGTACCCAAGGCTACGCGGCTTGGAGACAAGCGTGTGAGATGACAAATGTTTTTGTTACGAGACTCGCCGCCAAGGTCTGGACCTTTCCTTGACTCTGTCCATCCATCTTGTACCCCGACAACCAGACAACAGGAGACCCCCCCTCCTTCCCTAGGGTCGGACCAAGGGCCTCCGCAGAAGAATGGACATTTTTTTTGTGTTGTGAGTTTCAAGGTCGTTTCATTGAGAAGTTGTCAGGCTCCTGCTGAAATTACAGCGGAGTGAGGTCAATTCATTCTTTTCATACTGAGGGTCCTTTTGGAGTAAACATCTGTGCCTCCAAGCAGGAGCAGGGCTCGAAATACTTTATCCTGCATACTTGCACTGGTGCAGGTAACTTAGAAAATCACCTGCAACAGATGAGTTATACCTGCACCACTCTGCAGGGAAAGTAGACGTGTTTGGCACTTTACAACTGGTGACACTCAAAAATCCACACAGAATCATGTACCCAGTACATGGGCCAGTGCAGGTAGATGCCGGAAATATCTGCAAAAGTCCAATTGTACCTGCACTTACCTGCACTGCAGGTGGTATTTCCAGCCCTGAGGAGGAAATGTTTAGTTCCAGGCAGTACAGTGTTGACATGATGTCATAGTCTCTGGTCGGTCAGTTCTCTTTGTGTTGTTTTGCATATCTGTAAACTAATAGTTTCCCCATTGTTGTTAGAAGGTTCTTGTTCCCTCCTGGTACCTGGCTTGTTGACTGTATATTTTTGTACACATATAACTTGCTATCAACTGTGCAAACGGTATTAGAATGTGTATTTTGTATTATTTTCTCTTGTTACAACTCGATTATGTCATGTCTGCCACTGAAATGGAGAAGTGATATGTATGGCCAGGTGTAGGACATTCTTGTTGGATGAGTAAGGCTTTCAAAGGAAACCAAATCTGGGTCTTCTACCTACATGCTCTTTCAGGGCTCAAAATACCCACCTGCAATTTGCGGAGAAAATGAGGTAAAGATGTGAGCAATATGCAATTTGTCAGGCTCAAAAAGCCAATGCTTTTTAAGTACAGTAGTTACTTTAGTAGAACATGATTTGATGACATAGATTCACTCTTTTTTTTCTTAGAAGTTACAAAGCTTTTTATTATGATAATTTAACCTTCATCTGCAGCTTTGGTATTTGCAGAAAACATTTTTTTTCAAGCTGTGGGTAAAATTTTGGATAACTTGCGATATTGCGGGTAACAGGATAAGAAGTATTTCGAGCCCTGACTTTGTTTTGTTGTTATCTCCACTCTGCTGGACCAAACCTGCGCCTGTCCCAGGTTGTTTGTTTCCCACCTTAGTTAATATTCAATCCTCTTACATGGCCTTGTTGCTGAGAAGTGAATGTCATGTGGAAATTTGCCAAAGACCAAATCTAAAGGGGCCATTTTGTAAATATTGTTGACCACAGCGGGGATTTTAAATGCCTTCAGAAGAGTCCTTGTTCCCCTTTGACTGTCAGATTTTGAAAATAAAGGTTCTTTGTAATTTCCAATGGTGGTTCTTGTTTGTCTCATTTCAGTATTTTAATCATTGCAGATGCAAACTCTATCAAAGTTTAGCTCCATATTTTTTTAGTCCTTTTTACTTGATTACAGCAACCAACTCCTTGCACCAACTTAGTCTAAAACAATATGGCTTCCTGATGATCATTATGATTTTCTCTTTAACATATCACCCCACAATATTGCAGGTGGTGGTCTCTTCCAAGTATTGGAATGTTTCCCCATGGTCCTATGGGTAGGATGGGTTATGTATACCCCATGGTATGTGGTGTTCTGTGCAGGGATGGTGGGTAGGATGGGTTATGTATACACCCTGGTATGTGGTGTAATACACAGTTATGTGCAGGGACCATGTCAGTCATGTGTGAAACCCACAGGAATGGCTGGCAGTTGATCCCACTTGACTGTTAGAAGAAACAAACATACATGCAGGCTTGCTACCATCCCTCGGAACCTATGATGAACTAGCAAACAAACATACAGGCTTGCTACCACCTTGAAGTAGCAAACAAAATGGCTACCTTTCACTGTTTAGATAATGCCTGGTAGAATGTGGTGTCCTCTATAATTACTGTTTTATAATACTTTGTTTTAAGATGTTTAACATACAAAGATTTGGGCTTGATACCATCTGATAGGACTTGTATTGAAAAGATACAAAAATGGTTCTGGATCTGTCAGAATATATTTGACTTAAATTAAAAAAAGAAACAGGCACAGGCTCTATACTGTGTCACTGGACCTGTCCCTAGTGAGGCGCTAAACAAGAAACAGTAGTCCTATCTGTCAGGATAAATCCAATCAGAATGTAGCATAATCCCTTAAAAATGATTTGTAGTTAGCTGATGAAGATGGGATAGAAAATAGAGCTTCAAATCAAGGAGCTGCGACTAAAACTAGAACTGCTGATGTTAGATTTTTTCAGGACTGCAAATCTTTCCTGCAGTGGATACCCAACAAGAAGAAAGGATTCACGAGTTGTTGCGGATGTTTAAGTTGTATCTAGTGCTCACATCACAACTGGTGTGACCTTTGCTAAGCTACATCTCCACCCGGAATGTCTCGCCCCGGTGAGAAGTGTATTGACATGACGTATGTGGTATCTTCGTCTTGTTGGTATGAGACCGGCGGGAGAAGCGTTGCCTTGTTAGGACCAGGCTGCTGAAGAGAACATGCAAGCTTGCGCACATCTATGGTTTGACCTCACAGTCTCTATTTTGGTACAGGGTAAGCTGCTGGGAATGTTTCCTACACAAGGTAGAATGCTCAGATCAAAGTTCAAGGCTGAGGGCCTAGTGTGGAACTAGAACATCTTGAATGTTCAGAAACCAAAGGACATTACTGGCAGAGTCAACCGTCAACAACAACTAGACATCATTTAACCCTGGTACTTCATTTGCATTGTGTCATCAGGCATGTGGAGGGGTTTATGTCTTGAAGTTACAATTATAGAATTCACCACAGTATCAGATGAATGTTTGGTCAACATTGCATCAGAATTCCATCTGTTGCATACAATTGCTTTTCGGACGCAACAACCATGGAAACTATTCACAGGATGTTATTCTCATATGGCATATATGCAAGCACAACCTCATATGCGCTATAGTCTATTTAGATACGTTACAGTGGCGTGCCATTTAGATCCAACCGAGATCCAACCAGCTCCATTCAAACCTGGCATTCTGTTCAGTCTGGACATCAACCATGGTAATCTACATGCCTTTTGATTAGATTAAGCCTGGAGGGTTGGGAAAAGTTAAGGCTGCTTCACCAGGCAAATACAAGATCCCTTTCAGCAGGGAGGAACATCAATGCTTATTGATGTGGACCAACATTAAAAACCCATCAATCTCTGTCAGGGGAGGTCGGCAGTCAGGTGGGAAGGAGAACAACCTGTTTTCATCATCATCGTCCAAAGACCTATCGGATCAGGAACAAGTGAACACAACCTGCTTTAATGTATATTAAAACTGCAACAGTAGAGGTAGAGTGAACCTAGGTTAGATGAAATACAACATAGAAATTGTTTGGCATTTTATGAGGGAAAATCTTGATCTTTAGACAGCTTTACACTTTCATTGAAGAATGATCAAGATTTTCCCTCATAAAATGCCAAGGCAGACACATATTTCTATGTTGTATGACTAATAGATTTTATCAAGGACCTCCTTGATTTTATCAGTGAAAAGCCCTCCTCAAAACATTTGATTCACCTTGTGCAATGATACAAAGACGGGCCAAATATCCTGTAGTACGTTTTTACATTTAGACAGCTTTACACTTTCAATGAAAGATACCTAACTCTCTCAACAACATGGAAGTGTTTTGTCCTTGATTCTGAACCTCGGTTATAACATAACAGGCTGGTTGATACTCTAATCGCAACTTATCGATCTGGTTGAACACGAAGGAAATGTCTGTAGACATATTAGTGACTAACTCGTATGATGTAGTCTTCTAACACTGAGTAATGCTCCGTTCTGACCACATGACACACGTTCCTACATGTACCAGGAGATGGTGTGATTGACAAGTCTGCAGACGACATCGTCTCATGAGACGGTGACGTCAACAATTCCTCCCGTTCTGACCGGCCCACTGGCGATCAGCTGTTTCACATTCCACTTATGACATGTCACTGTACCCAGAGTGCAGGCCAAGAATTTTTCATCAAGTTGATAGAAAAAAGCCGAGGGACCTTATACCCTGATCACCGAGGATATCTTCAGAACGTACTAGTTTACATCATTGTTCTCAAAAGGCAGTGCAATGCACTGTTACATAGACCTACATATCTGTGCGTCAGACCTGTATTACACATTTACCATAATAATACCAAACATCTTATTCTAGCGCATTCTTGGGCTACTAATCAACCATCTATTTTTCAATTTCCCAAAGCCATGTTTTCATCAGAGAAAACAACAACGTGGCATATGTTTTGGCCCCGCGTTTTTTGGTCAAGACGTTTTCCCCTCTGTTTCATTGTGAATTCAAAAGACCGTTCATATTTTTATACATACATGTATTTTATGACTCCCCGTCCGTTCTGGTAAAAGAAAACACTGTTTCATAAGTTAAAAATGATGATGAAAGCTCTGTCAGTTTCTCAGAACGTGAAATCCGATATTTAAGCATACGTTAAAGCGTTCGTAAAGGTTCCGTTTTTTCACTGGAGTGAAAAAACGGAACCATTACGAGCTTAAATATCGGATTTCATGTAGTTAACTCCTAAGCACATTCAACTCCGTCATCACATGCTTTCCGAAAAGGATAACAAAACAGCGAAATATTGCTCCCCAAAATTCTTTTTAAATGCATCATCCTTATTCTTGTCAAAGCAGTTACTATTACCGGAGCATGTGTGAGGTTTTAGACACTCACACTCCTAGAATATATTCACGAAGATTATGTTCGAGTGTGTAATGTCGTTGTTAATTACTCAGAGAACTATTATTTCCGATTTAGCGCAACATCTAACAGACCGCCGATGCCCTTTTTAAGTAAGCCGTGAAGTTGAGAATTTTCTAATCTTAAGACCAAATTATAACCCTGCACACCAAAACAAAGCCTTCTAAGATGTAAACAGGCCGACTCATGACGCATTCTTTCGGGGTTGCGCCTCAGCCTGTAGACTTGAAGTTCGCATCTAAATTAGGAGTAAAACCGCACAGGACATGAACACCACTTTGTTGACCTCCCACCGCCAGGAAGTGATCTGGTCCACGAGAGGTTTTTAGTTACCGGTTAGCATGACTCACACATATCCTTGAGGGGAGGTCACTGTGAGTCATTGACACGACCCAAACCACATGTACATGCCCATTTTTGTCCCAACACTGCCTATACTTGCAAATGTCATAGAGCGCCATGGAGTAATAATAGCACGTGTGATATTTCCATTCGGGATACTCTATTTTGGTCAGCCAGCGGTTATATAGAATTACAACTGTACTACAACGACCGGCTGGAAAATGAAATACGATTTGATATGGGAAAGTTACCGAGGCGCGTTACAAAACTGAGAAGAAACAACTGCGTTCGGATCGGAGAAGCATCATGACATTTTCGAACGACTCCAGAAATGAATTCGAAAGTATCGCCGCCGTGACTTAATGACCACAATATTGCAGAAATAGAGCCTTGAATTTGCGGCTATAACGTTACAGAAATAAAGTATCGCAGCGCTGACCCTCTACTTTATGACCACAAAAAATAAGTATTGTAACACTTATGATGAATGAGGGCGGTTATTTCATCAGATTGTTAAAACTGTTACAGGGGGCCTGGGTTGTCATAAGCCTAAGTCGTCACTACACAATTTCTTCAACTTTAAATAAAATTGTTTTCTGAACTTTTTGGTTGGGTTTAAAAAGTGCCCTGTTTTACGCAAGGTTTCAATGTTAACTTAGTTCATTTATCCAATACAACATCTATCGGTGCTCCAAGCAAAGGTGCAATAGTTGCTCGAGTCACATTACGCACGAGAATCTGTCATTTGCCTGGAGATCACCTTGATAAAAGTTCCGCAGCACCTGTCACATGTCATCTCTTACCCAAGGCTCTGTGGGCTGAGGGCTATTCCAAAAACGTATCCTTGAGGGGATGTCTTTCTATAATGTTTCTGAAGCCCTGATAAAATCTCCAAGAATATACAATATCTATAAATAAGATATGTAGAAATATTGATGTCTATCTATAATATAAGCTGCTATTTTTTGATGTGGATTAGGAAAATAACCAATTAAAGCTCCCTGCCCTTTCTACCAGTATTTGGATTAGTCCATCATGGAGACGGAGGTCAAGGGTCGGCTGCCTTGACAACCGTTTCAAAATGGCGGCGCAGGAGAGTATTTTTGCTGGTCTGATCCCAACAGTCGCGGATATTACCAACAACCTCCCGTCTCTGCAGTTCGAAAGCGCGCTGACAGACCAAGAGAAACCCCTGCTTGTTCTGAGGGCCAGATCTCACGCCCTGACGGTGTGTGCTTGCGCACAGGCGGCGTATCTGGTGGCTATCCTGAATGAAGCAAGGTGCTAACTAATGTACTCATGAAAACGGTTAACATTTTGCGACTGCGAACCCTTTGATGCACCTGTACAGATTTGTCGTAAATGGAAAGCACATAATCTTGCACAGTATTTAGTGAACGCCTTAGTGAACGCTTTACAATCTGGTTTTCTGTGAAGGTGTCAATTTTTATCTAAGATAGAAAGGGCCTGAAAGCGCTGGATCGTGGGAACGACAAATTATGTGGCTTCCTTTGGTCAAATTATGACGATGTTCACGTTTCAATGTTATTTTTTGTGTTGTAGATAATTTTCAGTTTCTTCTCTAATTCACCATCACAGTACATGATGATGAGAATACACAATTATTATACTTCTTGTGCTAATTTCTAGATTTACTGCTTTGAACCAATTCAACCTCCTTGCTTTGAAGAAGAAAGTATAAAAATACCAGTACTCATCCCTGTATTGTGAGGTGGGGACCATGATAGTGTAGTCACACGTTTGTATTGGAACAGATTTGCAGTATCTGACACTACCAAACTGACAGATATGTACTGCCATGTCCTGTACTCCCCCAGGCAGCTGGTGGTTGAACTGCAGACGCCTGTTAGTCGGCACAGTCGCAGTTCCCGACTGCTGCAGCAAGCACCACCCAGGAACCCCATCCGGGTGGGGATCATCGGTGGCGGGCGCCTGGGCAGTCAGCTGGCGCAAGCTCTACTAACGTACGGAGATGTGGAACCACATGAGATGGTCATCTCTACCAGGAGACCAGAAATACTGGGTATGGACTATGCCTAGCCAGACTAAATCAAGCTTCTTGCAGCCCTTCTACCTGGGAGGTGGCCCAATCAGCCATTTTTTAGAATAACACAAATTTTGCCTTTCACTATTGAAAAATTTTGTAAATAAAAATAAGACCAAGCATGCTGAAGTATCTTCTTAGGGTGTTTTTTTTTAAACCTAATGAATTTGAAAGGAAAAGTTTACATATCTTCAGTCGACCTTCTTCAGTTGTCAACATTGAAACATTTTATCCTCCCCCCAGTGAAACTGGAGGAGCAAGGTGTGACATGTCTCTATGACAACAGAAGGGTGGCAGCCTCCTGTGATGTGCTGTTCCTGTGCTGTCTGCCCTCACAGCTGCCTGTTGTGGCCGAGGACATCAAAGGTCGCATTGCTGCCCACTGTACCGTGTACAGCTTTGTGATCGGGGTACCCCTGCCGCGCTTCAAACAGATATTCAGGTTGGTGAGGGTCCGATTGCAGATTGGAGGTGGTGTTAAGTTAAGGTGCTATAGAGCCTTGAGCAGTTTAAAGAACCCATCACAATAAAGTCTTGTCAATTAGAGTAGGGGCACTGCCCAGTGTGTACTGACCAAAAAACATTTGCCAATGAACATTTCTCTGGTGAAGGGCTAGCAATTTGTAATCATTAACAAATATTCTGTATAAGCAACAAGGAAGCTGAAAGCCCCATGGCATGTGCCACTGGGCATGAGAGTGGATATACATCTTCATCATGGATCTGTGAAGTTACTGGCCAAGGATTGACTTGTATTTTTCTAAACCTCTGCTCAGATTTTCCAACGTGCTGAAGCCAGAGTTCAGCTGGAGAGATGATGGCCAGGCCAGGTGGGAGGTGTCTAAGGATGTGTGCTCTGCCCTGGAGGACAGTCGAGTAGCTTGCCTGACCTGCCCACTCCCTCCCCAACCAGAGGGTGGGTTCTTCTACCTCACCTTGCAACACACCTCAAGCACACTAAGGAACCCACTACATAACAGTATGGGGATGTGGTCCTGTGTATAGAAGAGCTTCAGGCATTAATTCTTTGCACGTAAAAGAACCCAACACACTCAAATGTTAAAGATCAAGGTTTTTTGTTGGTTTATGTTTCACCAACTGTCAAACTTTTCTCCCTGCCCCCAGAGTGTCTGATCCGGACGGGTGAGAAGTGGGTGGAGCTAGCAGTCTACATTTTCCTGAACATGTGCTCGGACATGAAGCTGTCCTGGGAGCAGAGCCTAGACCTGGCCAACACCGTCATCCTGGGGCAGACCAGCACGCACCCCGCCGCCGCCGTATTCTCCACCGAGAACTTCACCAAGAACATCGCGAACCCTGCAGCGTAAGTTTGCTGGTTCCACGCTTGTCCCTTAAATCTTAAAGGAAGACCAGAAAAGTGAGATGATAACTACATGCTATAGGAGAAAGTGTACAAAACACCAACCACTCTAGATCCATAGACTCACAAATTTGGAGGGCATGATGTTTAAAAGTGCATGTGCTATCCTGTATATTATATATGTACCTGAATTTCTGTCAAGATGCCTATATTTGGCTGTCAAAATTTAAAAAAATAATGTTTTTGTAACCTTCTCCCTTCTGTTTAACTCCCATAACCTATACAAATTTGGTACCAAATGGCTACCAACAGGCTAACGGTTAGTACCTGTGAGTAAAGTGACCAATTTTACTCCTCTATGGTGAGTTCTGTCACTGGTGCTGATTGGCTGTCCAGCAGAAATCTTTTTTTTGATAAACAAATAAAAATGGTCTTTTTTTAAAGAAATATTTGATATAAGTGAAATGTAAACCTAGTATGTTGTAGATTGCCTCATCTAACCTGTTTTTTTTCCAGACCCTTCCCCAGATTTGACCTCTCCCTCGTGACCGAGAACGACACGCCCTTGACCCGCTGTTTCAAGGAGAACCACGCCATCCGGAACCTTTTCTCCAAGAAATATGTCTCCATCTTTGACAAGTTTTACTACTGGAAGGGCATCAAACAGGTCAAGCAGAAAAAACAGTGAAGACAAGAAACTGTACTAGTCAAGGCAAGAAGTAGAAAGTCCTCGACTTGATCAGATGTACATGTATATATGCTCTTCAAAAGACCCGCTTCCAGTGTCGCTCCTTAGCTATGTAACATTAATTATAAGTACTTATATTGGTCCTAGTTAGTCAACCAGGAATCTGTATGGGAGTCCCAGTAATAAATTACTAACTGGGATGGCACCCAGGCAATTTGTATCTATTAGTCAGTTAAGCTGCAAATTTCAGATGTTGCCACACTCCATTTGTGGATTGTATATGACTTTGTGCATTGTGAAAAAAAGTCATCTGCAAAGAAAGAGTTCACTTGCAGTATATATTTTATTGTTCTTTTGTACATATACATATG
Source organism: Branchiostoma floridae x Branchiostoma japonicum (assembly GCA_013266295.2). Classification (NCBI taxonomy): domain Eukaryota; kingdom Metazoa; phylum Chordata; class Leptocardii; order Amphioxiformes; family Branchiostomatidae; genus Branchiostoma; species Branchiostoma floridae x Branchiostoma japonicum. The sequence goes on from CM023840.1 coordinate 22,586,728, forward strand.
GATGTATTATTGTATTCAATTCAGCATTGTTTACTAAGAAATAAAGTATATTGTTAGAAAAAACTGATCTTTGCCTGGTGACTTGATCACATCATAATATCCTTGGCTTGGTTCACATAATCCTCGAAAATATCCAGGCTAATTTGATTATATACAGATAACATTAGCAGCATGTGACCATATCCTCAGCACTATTGTTTCACTTGTGAATATCCTCTAGTATTGCTATATATAGTCTGTTACTGTCTACACTGAACTTCAAAGTTTGGCCCATGCAGTAGTGTGTCACAATATCATATAGCAGCAGTATGCAGTTTTAAACTATTGCATCACATTTAAAGGCACAGCACACCAGACTTAGCGAAACACCTTTGTAACATTGTGGACATTATTGAACACAGACACGACTACAGCATTTTTGTTTAGAAGTGATGAGTTAAAAAATCATTTGGCAGTTTCTATGTATTTGAAACATAACACTGGTAACTTATAAGTTGGAAAGCCTTGAGAAATTTTCAAAGTCAAATATTTATAGCTAGAAACAAATCTATCATGGCACAGATGGAAACAAGCTCTTCCAAATGATATGTAAAAATTTTTCTGTATATCCAGTTACAAGTTGAAATGTAGGAGCTCCAAAATTATACTTCTCAGAATGTAAAAATGCCTTTCCAAATAAGAGTGACCAGTCTTATATCAAATTCTATATTTCAGTCCCAGCCTCCCAAGATACTAGTACACACTTCAGTTTTGCATTTCATTGTTCAGCCAACAGGAGGCAGTGTTTCAGGCACTGGTTGTGCATGGACAGACCCAGTGGAAGCACGTGCCCTCCTGAAACCCTGTCCGCTGCTCCGAGATGACTTCGTGCTTTCAGGACGAGAATTTGATGGATGGTATAGATCTGCTGGCGCAAACACCTCTGTGGCAATGGGAGTCATGTTCCTCTTTGAAGTAGCACTGCCTCCAGGAGACAATGTTCCAGGTGAGGCACCTGTTGCAGGTGGAGGCACCTGCTCTATCACCTGGGACTCACTTGTTCCTGATGGCACCTGCAGTTTGAGCGGCCCCTGAAGGTCCTGTATGGACTTGCCTGGTGGCAGTCTGACAGGGGTGCCCACCTGGTCGGAGGGCGGCCTCAGGGAGCTGGCGCTCGCTCGTCTGGACGTAGGGGCGGACACGACCTGTGACCCTGATTGAGCCCTTGTCAGCTGTGGCATAGCGGCTGCCAAGGATGACTGGATGGACCTTGCTGAGGCCGCTCTGGACATTTGATGTTGTGATCCTGCAGACAGAGGCTTTGAGCCACCAGCTGAACCTGGTTTGGATCCGACTGGGGAGCGGCCGTTCCCAGATTGAGGTTTTGCCTCTGGCGAGTGAATGATGGAAGTGGGTTTGGAGGCTTTTGGTGTCAGAGCTTTAGGTTTTGACGCAGGAAGGACGGATGCAGGCTCCTCTGGTGCAGCCTCTGTAGTCTGGTCTGCAGGCGTTGGGTGTGAGGCGTCCTCTAGCCTCCCCTCAGGCTCCACAGGCCCCAGATCTCCTCTTGGCTCCTCTAGGGTGGCAGATGCCCTGCGAGACCCCTCCTGTGATGAGGCGTGGGACGAGCTTGCTTCAGAAGGGACCTCTGATGGGATGGATGGTTTCAAGTTGCTCCACACAAAACTACCATGACGCTGTAGAGACAAATTTGAGAAAGAACAAAATGTATGATGAAGTTCTTGCTGGATAAATTTGAAACAACTTTCAATTGGTCTTAGGTATTATATTGTTCTTGCTGGGCTAATTATAAATAGTTTTGCTTAAAATATTACAAGATTACAATGAAAACACTTAGAATAGTATACTGCCTGGGTATTTTAATCAACAGCATACACATTTGTTCAAAAGGGGAATAACAACATGGGGTTGGGATTTGTGTCCTTTATATATAATAATATTGTGCTGACTGCTGTGGATGTCTGTGTAAAAAGATAAGTTTGTTCACCTTGGCCCTGATTGGTTCGTTGGGGTCGAGTCTGCTGTTGTACTGGTGTTGGTACGAGATCTGTTCCAGCAGAACACGAGGACCGTCTGCACTCCGGGGTCGTAGAAATGTCACGGGAGCTAAGAACACAGAATACATCATGCCTTTGACTACACCCACAGTTACAGCAATTTCGAGCATTTCATAGAGGAAGCAGACAAAAATTCGGAACTTAGCCTGAGTACCATCCAGATCCCACCAACAAGTGTGTATAGACGGTGATAATCGTACCCAGTATATTCCAATTAGTGTTCCAATTACCCTAGAATTTGCAAATTTATGCACCTGTTAAGGTATGATGATCACATTTTGTTATGTAAGGCTAAATGAACCTCTTTGAATTCTCCAATGGATCTCTCATAAAAGGTAACCATGAACTATGATAATATCATTTTAACCTGTGTAGAACTAAGTTTAAACCTGACATACCTATCCCATGTGCTGGGGCGGTGTTAGGGTTACTGGCATGCCTAGTCTGTCCAGGCGGGGTCCCATCCTTCAGCAGGTAGTCTGCTCTCTGGGTCGTGGAGGGGTCAAAGTCTGGTTGCTTCCTGGTGTCATCTGGTACCTGTGAGGAGGATTGAGACATTGTGTCAATGTGTTCTTACTACGTGCGTAATTTAACTAACGCCTTGTCAGGAAACATTTGTTGGATATGTGCTGTGTCCCAATTGTTGATGTGGTAAATGGGTTGGTTAATGGGTTTATCAATGAGTTGAGAAGTTAAGACTGATAACCTACCTTGTCAGGCCACCACTGGTGCTGGATGTGTGCTGTGTCCCACGTGCTGACGTGACAGATCGGTTCGTTGATTAGTCGAGGGTCCTTCCTGAGGAAACCCACATCCAGGGGGTGGGGCATGTTCCCCCTGGTCTCGCCAGTGTTTTTGATGGGGAGGGGAGGTGTCTCCCTGCCCGTCTGCTTGACTGGAGGGGGTGGCCTGGCCAGAGGGGATAGGCTGGAGTCTGGGATGGTGTCATTGAAGATCCTGTAGGTGTTGGGACTGGAGGAAACACAAGGTGTCAAAATAAAAAAAAATGTATTCTTCCTCAGAACTTGTTATCATCAAAACCTTTAAGTGCCTTCATTGCTCTAGACTGCATGTTCCTTATTGTATTGTAGTTGTATACAACTTGATTAATTGTTTGATGTCCAAACTTATCTTTTTAGGGGCAATCTATTCTATTGAGAATGACACTGCAATTGACCTGTTATACATGTGAGAAGATGGAAAATTTCTCTGCCGGTAAAAGCAAGATTCAGCTGTCTATTTCAACATTTGAAGATTTTACCCCAGCTGTCTGTTAAACAAATTACTCCATTTGTCAGGACCCCAAAAGTATAAGTAATATTCCATCTTTCATGGACCATTGGTTTTTCTAAACCCGTAAGTATGATCCAGACGTATAGAAAGCTCGGATGTCCCTAAGCCCACCAATCCGTCTTCCCTTTTCTCTAGCTATCAGCTCTGCTTTCATTGACGCCACGGTTGGTGGCTGGGAATAGACGGATTCGGGTCAGGCCTGGCAGAGACATGGGATGGTATTTTGTCAACGTTTGCTAGGTAAACAGGAGCGCTGCATATTGTGGGCTGAAGTGCACAGGCGAGGGGAAAACAGACACAAACATGTTTCCTTCTTGTTTTTTTCGTAAGTCGCACAAGTGCGTGCAACAGGTGGATTGTTCCACTCGACATGACAATGGAACACCCGGAGGGCCCGGAGATCTGAAGACAGGTGTGATTTTTCTTCAAGGAGGCCACAACAAACGAGTTTAACCTAGCAGAACCGACAAATAATACACATCGGTGGGGCAGAATTAGGGTCCCTTTGAGCGACCATTGTTTGTCTAATCCGAACCCAAACTCGATAAAGCCGCCATTTTATTCCCACTACCAAAACAATCTTGACAAGTTGTAAAGAATATAACGTGACCGGGACAACGGCGATGAAATATTCATGACACCGAAAATCGTAGGTTGGAAATAAAAAAGACTGTTTTCTCTGCCATGTTATTGTCTCCTGATCGAATATTTTTGAGTGACAAACCACTACCGTCCCAACTCACCTAACGTTACCAAGAAACCACCTGTGAGTATGTCCAACTTTGAACCATTGATGAAATTTCCCTTTGTGCTTTTTATAAAACTACGCAAAGATTTAAAATTCACAAGTAACAATAGCTGCATGGGATTTATAAACTTAATCGTTCAAGCAGTTCCATTATATGGTAGTAAGTGTTTTTCAACACCGTAGCATACTGTAAGGGTAAGTCAAGTGGCAGATGAAATTTCACGAGTGGAGTTGAAACAGTTTCAGTCCTTTTCTGATAAACAACTTACTTGTATCGTTCTTCAACTCTCTTCTTCTGTTGGATATGCCCCGGCATGGTGAATCCGATAACTCGGCAAACGTAAAAGAGAGCAGCAACCACAAATCATCCAGAAACATGCACCGGTACAAAGGACTCTCGGTTTGTTATGGATTCCACCTGCACGCCATGTTGTTGCCAGGGGCAACACTGCAGTTTACAGCAATGTCGCTAGTCGTCGTTCTAATTGGTTTTCTAGCGTTGCAATATGATTTCAATGTATAGGGGGCGCTGAAGCACCATAGAGATATACATGTGGTCAAAATGGCGGAAGCTATGAGAGCGACAGTCGCAGCACTATTGCATGGAATTGACAGGTAAATAAGGTTATATTCCCACCCTAAGTAACACAAAACATGCTATGATGACTACTATATGTACTGACGAACGATGTGAGGTATTTAGGTGGTTTCTAGACTGCCTAAGACGAGCGACTTTTAGCCCATATGTCAAGGGAGTTTTCATGCCTGTCTGTGCAGTGTGCTGACAGTGATAAACTTCATCTGTGCTTGCCGTGACGTGCAGCCAAGGAGGTTCAATGGTGCTAGGAACTTCCCATCGTTCTGAGGGCCACCCATGACAGAAAGGCTTATCCGTGTGGAGAGATAACGTTGATCGGTTGAACGGTGTAGGTCGTTCAGTTGTGTGTAACACATATTTGTGTGTGTGTGGGGGGGGGGGGGGGTAGGCAAGGGATTCATGCCAATCAAGATGTCAAAAATACCAAAATCATAGATCTCCACAAGATGGCTTTGTTTATTTCTTATGTCATTAATTGATGAAACGTTTGCTGTGATACAGTATGAATCCTGGCCTGACTACCTAGCGCTTGTTTCTCTCCTGTGCTCCTCAGATACAACCCAGAGAACCTGGCTACCCTGGAGCGGTATGTGGACCTGCAGTGTAAAGAGAACACCTACGACCTGGAGGCCAACCTGGCTGTCCTTAAACTGTACGTTTATACACCCCCACTTCTACGTATATGTGGACGTGTGCTTCTACTACTTCTTGATATGTAGCTGTTATTATGATAATTATCGTTGCCTATTATTTCGCTAAATAACGTGGTGTCTAGGTACTAACAGTTATAGGTTTACTGGGTTCAAGTTCATGCTGCTAATCTCACTCGGATCTTGTCCACAGGTACCAGTTTAACCCCACGTACTACCAGACAGCTGTGACGGCACAGATCCTGATGAAGGCGCTGACCAACCTGCCACACTCGGACTTCACACTCTGCAAGTGTCTGGTGGACCAGGTCCATGTATCCTTCTGCTGACAATGTGTGCTAACTGCATCATTACCTCAGTGTATGGAGATTTTGTTTTCAGTGTGTCTGTGTGTCTGTTTGTGTGTTTGCTTTTGTTTCGGGGTGTGTGAACCGGGGGTGGAGACACTGACAGGAAATTAGGTTAACCCTATCTAGACCGGGCTTTTTTGGCATTCGTGGGGCCGGGGGGGGGGGGGGTCTCATTCGCCCCCCCCCTCAGAACTCATGAACGGTATATCGTATGATCACCAAATTTTCAGAGGATGGTGTGCTCCTAAAAATAAATCATAAGGACAATTTTCATGCCGTTATGACGTCATATGACGTCATAAATGTGATTTTAATGGCCAAAACCGTCTAAATAGGTTATTCTCTTAAAACGCAATGGTACACAACATGACTTTAACAAAAAGTGTTTATGATAGAATATTAGGGTGTACTGAGACTTATGTTGCCCATAGCAACACCGGTGACGTCATAAAATGACGTCATGCATATTACAGCTGGCGGCCATTTTGGATCATAAATCTTGAATTTTGAAAAATAGTTTTTTTTCAAGATAAAGTCTAAAAATACATTGGAAATAGACTAATGACGTTCATATGAACCTTTTTTGTAAGAAAAAATCGAAGTAGTGATGAAATTTTAAGGAAAATTACCCTTATATACCTAATGTAATGATATGGTCCGCCATCTTGGATTTTGACCAATGACGTCATCAAATTAGCATAATTTATGCGCTTTTATTAATAAGAATTACATACAATTACATTAAATGTTATTAATATTAGAAAGCATGTGTAACTTGACATAAAACCCTGAAAAGTCTATTGTTAAAAGGAAAATTACTGAATTTCGCAAAAAATGCCTGTCAGAAACCCGTTGCCATGGCAACACAAAAAAATCATAAACTTATCACACTGATACGAATTTGTTGCCAACTATATTTTAGGAAAAGTCACCAAGTTTGGTGGTTCTAGCGCAAGCCGTTCAGACGTTATCCGACGTCAAAGTTGGCGCGGGCACTTTTAGCCCCCCCCCCCGGTCTAGATAGGGTTAAAGGTCCCAGAAACGGTTCCCCAAAATTGAAAAATTCTCAATATTTAATGGGAGCATTTCTTGTTATACTGGTAGAAGTAGCTGACATACTGGCAGCAGTAGCAATATTCAATAAATCAATCAGTCAATCAATCAATTAATCAATTATTGTGAACACACAAAGGCCTGTCAAAAAAGAAGATAGGGCGAAAGTTATCCCTATCAGTATTACTAGATTCTAGAGGCTTCACAGGGTATAATTACTATAAACCAAGACAATGAAAATTATGGCTAAAACTCAGCATATGACCTGACCCTTGACCTATGACCTCAGCAAGAGGAGGAGATGATCACCCGTGTGACCTTCCTGGCTGACCTGCTGGAGACATGTCAGTTCAAGCTCTTCTGGGTAGGCAGAGCTTTCTGCTACTTTGTTTACTTTATCTTTCATCTTACCTTTCTAAACTCTACAGTGATGGGCAACAAAGTTCTGTTTTGGGACGTTTGAAACCCAGATCCTTTCTACTTGCATATATCATGTATATGATCATTCTGCAAAGCATCCAGTCATATCCGGAATAAAGCTGTTGTGAGTTTTAATCTGTACAGAGTGTCTGAAAAACCTTTTGTTGTTCCCCCTGCAGAAGGAGATCTCCCTGACACCTGAAGTCATTGAGGGTGTCTCTGGGTTTGAGGACTCCGTCAGGAAATGTAAGCTGATTCTGCAGCAGTTTGTGATTCTGTATATCAAAATGAAGTTTTTAGCTTGTATTTGTCATCTCTTTTAAGCCTAATGTTTAACTTTCTCCTCAATACAGTTCGGTTTTAAGGGGCTACTTAGGCAGGAAGGACTTGTCTGACTTTTTTACCAAGAATATACCTGTAAACTGTACATCACTTTGTGCTGCACTAACCCCACCTGTGCTGGATTGCAGTTATCTGCCATGTTGTCAGCATCACCTACCAGAGGATAGACAAGCAGACACTGCTGGAACTGCTGGGAGACATAGAAGGTACATATTGTTGAGTTTGATAGGACCTGAGGAGCAAATTTGTTGTTCATTAGACTTGAGTGAACAATCCAGAGTCAGGATGTGAGTTGATGACTGTTAAAGCTGTAAGCTATGTTGTTTAGCTGCTTTCCTCCCACACAGTGGCTGAGGTTTGTGTTTTAGATCTCTGTTGGAGAATTGCTATGAATTCAGATTTCAGATGTAGGTGAACTGTGTTCCTTGAAGTTGGCCAGGTCTGCAGTTTGTGTTATGTTGTATAGTAATTCCAGTCAGAGATGGCCGTGGGAAATATGAGTACTTTTAGCAGTCCTTGTGGAAGGAGATTGGTTTGCAGGAGTTGGGATTTTCCTCCTCTATGATGAAGTGGTTTGATAAGTCTGTTGTTGTTGTTTAGATCACCAGCTGAAGCAGTGGATGAACAAGTACGGCTGGAGGGATGATGGAGAAGGCTTTGTTTTCCTCGCCAACCAGGAGGAAAACGTCAAGACCAAGAACATTGTGGAGAAAATCGACTTTGAGAGTAAGTGCTTCAAAACATGTCAAGTCTGAATTCAAAGTCCATTCTGCACCAAATGGTGCATTGGGTGGCACCCAACTCTGTTTTGATAGCCCTTGGGCCATACAACTTTGTGCAATCACTACAGCAGAGGGCTAGTCCACTGGTAAAATGGTGTGTGTGTTTGGAACTCCCATACATTTTTCCAAATGCTGAGTGATAAGCCGAGAAAACTGCATGTACCAGTCTTTGGTACGACTTGGCTGGGGATCAAACTCTGGACCTACTGAAGGCAAGGCGAACACTCTACTCACTTGGCTATTGCACAGGTTGTCTACTTCTAACATGGCATTCTTGTAATCTGAAGAATGACTGTTCAAACTGGTTACTGGAGTCTGATTTAATATGTTGGAAAACAGTACATTTTCTTCCATATTGGTTACTGAATTTTTGTCGAAAAAAAAGCAGCAGTGATGACAAGACTTTTGTTGTTCCCCTTCTCCCTGTCAGGTGTAGCAGGCATCATGGCCGCCTCCATCCAGCGATGATGATCAGCTGTCCAGGATCGGTGTCCAATTCCAGCTATCGTAATATTGTACTTGTAGTAGGATGTCATACAAAGCAAGACTTCGGCAGGATGCAGTTTTTGTCCTTAGTTCTAACATGACAACTGAGTGTAGTAAGGTCCACTCTGTCAAACCTGACAAGTGAGAAGACCAGCTGTAGCTAATACTGGAGTGATATCAAATAATGGACAATTAAACAGATTCAGATCAAATGAAGTAAAGTTTTATTCCCACTTTTTTTACACACAGATGTGCCATGATTGGTATAGATGTACACACCAGAAGTACACTACTATATACACCTGTTGTTCACCCAGTCTTGACTTACAACAAGAGAGAATGTTAAGCAATGCAAAATCTACCTTAGCTACAAGTAGATCTGTATGAAATGCTGACTCAAATACCTGCTTCAAGACAACAAACACAGATTTATTTGTTACTCTGTTCAAATATATAAAACTTCAACAGGTTTAAATATCGTTCAACAAAGTACTTGTATGGTAGGTTACCGTTCAGTAGGTGACATTTTTCTTTGGATAGAAATAGTAACATTGATAAGGACACCCATTATACACCTCAGTCTTCCAAGTACATTTGTAAACCTCATAAATACTTTGGCCTGGTCACACATCACACTTCAAGTCACTTCAGAAAATGTATGTACAACAAGTTTGGTCAGTTGTTACTTTCTAATGTCAAAGGATGTGAATTGTAGTCTCTCAACGATGCTTTCATTCCTGAAATGTGCATCTGTGATCTTGGACTTGGGGCTTCCTGTCTCTCTCAGCCACTTCTTCCTGGAAAACAACATTGGAAAATGATCTTACAGAAACTTACAGAGACTTCAAATCATACCATTTTCTGCTACAACATCTCATAAAAATTTATAAATCATAACTTCTAAGAGAAGATTTACTAGTATTTGATCCTTCTTCATTACATACCCTATTATTGGAAAATGCTATAACAGAGACTTCAAATAATACCATTTTTTGTCAGAACATCTAATTGGAAATACAATGTAGTGTATTAAGATATAAATTTACAAATCATAACATCTAAGAGAAGATTACATACACTAGTAATGCTTGATGACAAGTCATTCAATCATGACTGTAAGTTATACAGAGCCAGACAACTCACATGACGTGCACCTTGCTCTCCTCCCCCTGTACCCGTCCAACCACAGTCTTCAGTGCAGCCTGGCCGGGCCGCGGTTTCACCTCGTTCTTCACCCAGCCCACCAGTCCCAGCCGGTCAGCCGTCCTCTTTGTGTTCTGACTCAGGAACACAATAGTCAAACCCTTAACTTACTGGTGAACACCTCTGCATAAGGACCACCTGTTTAAACCCTCACTACTGACCATCTCTGCATAAGGATCACCTGTCTGCTGTGGCCACATTTTGGTGCTTACTTAGATTTTTATTTCCATTGACCCAAGCATTAACAATCTATAGTGGCCCCTTGTGATAATTTTTTTCTTGTCCCTTCAGTGGTCACTCTGCTATAAACAGGTTTGTACATAAAAGTATATAAACCACTACCAGTAGCCACCATAGTTTCACAGGGGGATGTTATCTGTCTATAGTCTACGGACCGATTGCATCACCTTTCCGCTTACACAAGTAAGAAAATTGTCCTACCTTTCTGAAGAATACACCTGAAAGTGAAAGAAGAAAGGGGTTCAGTCAATTCATTCACTCGATTGTTAGTTGGAATAGTTTTGTAATGTATTACCAAGGAGGTTAACGTTATAGTTAGTATTACTAAGACATTACTAAGACATTATTCATTCACAAACCTTAATGTTTTACTGTACTAAATAATGGAAAGATAGACAGTATTCCGTCGCTCTACAAGGTACTGAACGACAAATAAACATTACATGACCTATATACCCATCTGGTATAAATACACAACACCATTGACAGGTATAAACTAGCAGTTAGAAGCTTGAATATTTATCGTTTACGATACGGACTTCAGAAAGAGAAGGTGATTTATTTTGCTGTTAAAAGAAACGGTAGACAATATACTTGCATGCTTCTAACCTTGCACTTTCCCGAAAACTTCATAGTCGACCGACACAAGTCTACCAGAGGCCGCCATGTTTCCCTTCACAACCATCAGCACCGCAGGCAAACGCAACGGTTGGAGTATAGAGCTCTACATGTCTATTATATAAAGACAATGTATCCAAGACAATGTAGTAGTAAAAGGTCCAATTTAATGAAGATGCTGTATTTTGTACTTTAAACTTGATTGGAATTATCCCACCTGGGTTTCAGTGTAGAGCCAATATACTTTACGTTAGCTTTGACATTGAGGTTACTTGAGGTCAAGGATTCGAAATAACGTTACATGTTATAACTTAGTTTACTTATTGCTCAGACAGGTTCCGACTCAAAATCTCGTCTTGAAGAATAAAGGAGTTTCTAGAGACTGTACGATAATGAAGTACAGGAATTTCAGCATTTTTGTGACCCTAAAAAATCACACGCAGATTCTAAGTTTATGGGAATATTCTATTACGCATGTGGGGGTAGTTGTCATTTTTGTCTTCATTTTATTCAAAGATTTCTGGAAAAGCAGATATCATCTGAATCGTCCAATATATAAATCTTAATGTACAGACAAAAATTAGCAAATGTTGAGATTTTCAAAATTATTTCATCGCATGTCAAGAAATGTATAATTGTTTGCTACTATATTTAGTTCCTTCCATACGTCACCATATGAGTCACGGTAAACCGATCAAATATGGCGGCGCTTCTTTCACGGTGACATTTCAGAAATTTGAAGCTGAGTGATCTGAACATTTCTTCAGAGTTATGGCGAATCGAGAGAAAGCCCTCGGCTTCTTGCCGCAGAAAGAGGTAGTCTATAACAAATTGCTCCCCTATGCGGATTGCTTGGACTCAGAATCCAATGAATTCCTGTCGGAAATCAAGGCGAATTTGGGCCGAGCGGTGGCCCTGAGAGAACTGAAGCCGGGCGGAATACACTGGACAGCAAGGCTAGCCACGTAAGTATGGGATTCAAGCTGCAATCGGGATCATATCGTTTTTCTTTTTCAACAGCAGTTCTTTAAAGTCGTACTGGGTTTTACTTGTCGATGATGATGGGTCTCATTGGGGCGTTGATTTCGGCCAAGGTAACGTTACAACACATACGTCCAGATTGTGGTAAATCGAATAAACTCCGACCGACAGCAGATAAATCAGACTGTATGGATGGCATTAGGAAAACACAGGTGAAAATTAACTACAGGTATGTAGCAAGCAGAATGGATATTATGTTTGATTCAACTGGTGTTTGATTCAAAGCGTGCGTGTTTGCTATGTCATGCATCTGGCACGCACGCCCCCCTCCCCCTTTCTCAGTCCTCATGACGCAGCATGATCGACATCAGGATTACGTTATGTTTGGAACTGATGACTTGTTTTTCAATGACGCATTGTTTTGTCCTTCTGGTTCCAATTTTCGAGAACTTTTGATGACAGGCGAACATGACACCAACTCCAAAATAGATTTTTGTTTTTCTGACAAGATTTCAAGTTCGGCTTCATATGTTGAACTTTGTTATTGTTTTTTTGTGTGATCTGGAACAAATCAAGGCCAAAATGGCAGCTACGTGTTGTTTCAAGCTTGTTGACAAGTTGGTGCATGGCCTTGTGGTTAGGGTGGTTGACTCATCTGGCTTCAATTATAAGCACAAATTAATTGCAACTGTATACATGATGTCTATTGTGCCATGTTGGATTACAGTGTATTATCATTGCTGACATTGATTAACAGTACAAAAACAACCGTCAACATGATAGTCCCATAATTTGTTTTTTTTGCTGGTACCAAATTGCCAATAGACACAGCAGGGACTATATAATGTCCTTGGATGCAGGATTTTCACATGAGGTAACTTGCACCATATTGGATTACACTGTTTTTGTTGTCTGGTGACTGCTACTCTTCCAAAAGAGAAGATACATACAATACACACTGATAAATAATGTACATGTAATTATGAATATCTTTAATTAAGTGAATGATTTTCTCTCTATTAGGTACATCCGTCTGTACGGGCGAAAGTTTTCCAAAGAAGACCATGTGATGTTTGTGAAGCTGTACTACGAGCTGATGACCATTCCTGACCTGGAGTTACCTCTCGTCCAGAAATTTGCACAGATGTTGACAACTCTGCTCAAGTAAGTATCCACTTCCATGGACCTCGCTGGAGAAATCAACAGGACTTCATACGTAGCTCGAAATTAATTTTTTTGAATAGGTGCGCTGATCTACCTAACCTAAAAAATTTAGAACCTAATTTCAAAATTTAAAAAAATTAGGAGCTCTAAAAATTAGGAGCACAGCTCCAATTTTGGGTGAATAAAGTGCATACACACCCAGTATTTTGAGCCCTGTGATGAATCATCAGGTATCTATGTTGTATGCTGTTGAACCTTTTTTCATAATCATCTTGCTTGTTTGTTTGTTGCTGTACTTTTCTCCAAATCACACCTACACAATGGATGACCCATTTTAGTAACATTTATGTACATTTCATAGCTGTCTTAAGACATATACAAGCATCTAATAGAACCTTGCAGAATCAGTAATATGCATATGTCTGCACATTTCATCAAGCACTGTTGATTAGACTGCCTCTGTCCTCTTATGTTACACAGGAAGCGAGAGCTGCTGTCCCGAGATGACATTGTGTTGCCATGGCGACCGCTGTATGAGCTGGTGGAGCGGCTGTTCTATTCATCATGGGAACCCTACGGTCTGGAGTGGTATCCCTCGTAAGCACAACATCCCCCTTCCTCTCATGTACTGGTGCTGTGGTATAGAACAGGCTGCAGTTTTCATCACACCTTATCTATCATATCATTAAGGAGGTTAACCTCAAAGGAAAAAAAAGCAGAAATACACAAATAAACCCCTTTTTCGTGTTCTATGAAGCCAGTTGGTCTCCATGCTGTTTGTTCATCAGAAATATGTTTGACATTTTATTTGTACTGCCTGTTCTAGAAAGACAAGCCGTATTTGTTGTTGCAGACTTGTAATCTCAAGTTGCTGAAGAAGTTATGAACCAGAAAAACTTAGTCAAATACAAAACTACCATTTGGAAATCTTTATCCAGTTTGGAAATCCTCCATCAGGCTTATGAAGTCTGATTCAGGAATGCCCCTGCTGGTTTTGGTGAGAACTGCAGCCCTGGCACCTTGTATGGACACCATGACTGTGATGATGACTGATGATGGGACTCTGGAAGTAGCTGTGGTTCCCGCTTTTTGCTACCTCCCAGTTTCTGATGTCATGACCAGAGTTTCCCCCTGTAGTTCCACCTCTTGTGTAGACCTGGGTTGTAGACTATTACACTGCATCTGGATTGCATAACGTTCTGCTTGCAACAAAGACTTTACATGCCAGTAGCTACTTGAAAAGAATTGCAGGGACAAGTCCAGAAAGTTTAGGCAGAAACACTTTTGATCAAGTTTCCTAGCATTGAAGATTTGTGTCTTGAAAATATCTTGATGAAATATAAATACTTTTTGAATGGTTGAAAGTGACAAGACAGTTACATTCAGTAATAGTCTCTCAGTATCTAAATCTTAAAAGGTTTTGATGACACTAGACAAAAATTAAGAAAATATCCAAGCAAGAAAATTAGGCAAGTATGTGCTTAGTAGTTTTTCAGGCAAGCTTGACATTTCTTATGTGTTTTAGACTTTTAAACACCAATGTTTATGTCATGTAAAATGATATACGTATTGCAAAATTGTTTTGTGAAGTGGATTTATACAAATTGAACAGTCTGCTTGCTCCAAACACAGCCTGTTGCGATGATTGTAGATACAATGTGATTTGTGCAGCCGGCGGCCGCTCGGTCTCTAACTGCTGTTGTTTGTGTGTACGAACTTATGTCGATCAGAAATGGGCGAGGCAACTGGACTGTTTCTTTACTGCACCAACTAAGAATAAGGTAGGCAGGCCTTTGTCTGTTTCCGTAACACATTGACTAAAACCAGTGGCATTGCGCCTGCCTTGTCGTGTCCCGCATTGAGGTGTGACTCCGTTTCAGGGGCAGGAGGGCTCGAAGGGGCGTGAGCTTGCGTCAGCTGGTAGGGGCCTGTTTAAGCAGGCCTAGTAGAGTCAGAGACCCCCGGGCCATGCGTGCAGTTCTGGCAGCCCTCGGCGTAGCAGGGTTCGGTCGGTAAGACAGGGACCCACGTCCTCACTAGGCCCTCGTCTCAGCACCATGCACCTACCAATGCCTCCTGAAAATGTCTTAGCTTTGTCTTAGATCTGTTGGGGTCACTATAAACCACATCAGAGTATGTAGCCTGGCTTTCCGTTTTTGTCCCAATCCGTATTGAATGTGCAATATTAGAAACGTTCAATCTAAGTACTATATCTCCACATTGATGGGTGCATTACAGTTCTAACCCTAACCTTAACTTGTACTCCCATTACTTTCGATGTATTTTCATCTCTTCTGCTTGTCTCTATGTAAGCCTGTGACTATCTTTTCGTTTGCATCCCCTTGTATTTCATTATGTTCCCAACTCCTTTTTGTTTGTCACACCATTTTCCTGTCCTCATCTGTAGGAGAGAACCTAAATCCATCCTGTAACGACCTTTTATTTCATTCCACCTTAATGACTACTTCCAGAGTCCCGCCAGTCAGCCTGCCATGCTGTCTGAGCTTCGTGTCTGTCATGAGAAAACTTGTCACCACTTCAGCGGCTTTTGTCACTTGTGATTTTTGCTACGTACATCCAGCTCAGGGACTGTCAGTCGATAATACCTGCCCATCATCAGTATTGACATGTGTCACTCACAGATCAGACCTCATATAGACAGACTGTTCGGTGTTAATGTTCGAATATTACACTTCTCCTCCTACCCAGGTCCATCGAGAATGTGATCAAGAACGTTGTGCGCATGTGCCGAGTGTAAGTATACTGGTTTGTACTGTTTTGTCCAAGTAGTGGTCGAGAATCCCTTTCCATGTTGAAATCCTCAGTTCAAAGTGGAGGGTTGGGAATAATTGTAAGGTAGCAAAGTTGACTTTGCCAGATAAGATTAATACTTATGTATGTTCTTCCTTTCTTTTTCAAAAATAGCTATAGAATAATGTTATAACTTGTACCATCTTTGTGGATGTCAAAGGTAGTTGTTGTATGCACTCTTGTACTTAGATATGAACATCGTGCACGGATAGTATGCAAGCAGCACTGCTAAAGCTAGAACTTAGGTGAGAAAGTCCAAAGGATGAAGGTCTGTTTGGAGGACAAGTTTATTTTCCAGTTGAAGACACAAGTCGAAGGAAAGGATTTGTTTTGAATATAAGACATCAGCATTAGGAGTAGTGTTTGTAAGACATTAGTGTAAGAAGTGTATGTCAAGTGTAAGACATACTGTGTTGATTGTGAATGTTCCCACAGGTACTTCTCAGTAGAGTCCAGTGCGGAGATGTTGGAGGAGTGGCGGCCACTGCTGTGTCCATTTGATGTCACCACCTGTAAGGCCATGTCGTACTTCGAGATGTTCCTCCCCACTACGTTACCTCCCGAGCATCATGACAAAGGGTTCAAGTAAGTCTTACAGTGGCCGCAATCTGTTGTACTAAAAAAACAGTCTTTGTACACAACAGCTGTGCAGCTGTGTTAGTAGAATCCAACTATTTTCCAACACAGCGGACTGGATTGACCAATGGTTGGTAGTGAGTGAGTGTGGTTCTCATGTTACTTTCAGGTTGTGGCTAGATGAGCTGCTGAAGATGTGGGACAACTGTCACAACTGTCCATCATGGGAACAGGTCAGGACCTCGTGTTTTCATTTATTTCTGTCCCTTTTTTTTGGTCTTTTTGATATAGCTGGACTTGAATACAGGGTTCTAGCAACTATTCCTCTGTCAAATGACGAGAATTTTGTTGCTCAAGATGGACAAAATTTCTGGTCATTCTGTCGTCCAAACAGTCATTTGTTTATTTAATATGAAAGAGATTGGAATTAGACCAACGTGTGCCAGAATGTGGGATGACAGATAAAAAATCCAGAGCTGGCTAGAATCTTGGTTTAGGCATGACCAAAATCTAGCAAGTGGACATTATAAAAGCAGAGGGCAGACAGGTAAACTTGAATATGACTGTATAAAAATATATATACTGCATAAAACTGACTGCCCTGGGGCATAAACATGATCCTCGGGCTTTGTTTTCATTGTTTTCCAGTTAGGTAAAATTTTTTAAACGATCATGAACAGATTGATTAAATTGGTGTGGCCATAACAGAATACTGTTCAAGCTACTACCGGTATTAGAAAACAATGAGAATACTTTGTTTTTCCCTGTAGAACCTGGTGAACCTGTTTGCTCGGGTTGCCCTGGACAACATCGGGTACATCGACTGGAGCCCGTGGGTGTCCAAACTCTTCACGCGGCTGCTGCGGAGCCTGAACCTGCCTGTCGGCTCCAAACAGCTGCAGGTCGGGCGGGCAGGCGGCGGCTACGATGTGGCCGTGGCAGGCATCTGGATCGTCTCCATGATGGTGAGGATCAGGGTTCTCCTGTATTTTCTGTTGCCAGTTGGACTAGAAGGACAGGGGTTCAAATCTCAACACCTCACCTACATACTACTGAAAAGAGTTGTGCACATTTGCTCTAGAGAGGTGACAGAGACCATCTGAAAGGTCTCTGTCACAAAAGTGTCCATCTTTTCCATCCAGTTGCTCTGATTTGTTTTAATTGTACTGTATCCACCCCCCATGCCCAGGGAGGTCCCAAGGGAGACATCGTGCTGGACCACATCCAGAGGTTCTTTCAGGCGGTGGAGACGTACTTCCACCCCTCCAACAACGGCAGGTGGATGGTGAGTCTCAAGGTCATGACAGAAGTGCCTTCTTAAGCAAAGTCAAACTGTAATTTCCAACACAAAAATTGGACTTACCCAAATTTTTGACTGTCCAACTCCAGTACTTGTCAAAGAATGAGCAATCTACCGCTTCTGTGACATCATTCCAGCATGTCCAATTTTTGTATTAGAAAATACAGTGCAACCTTGCTTCAGAATGATTTTTACCAACACAGATGAAAGTTTAAGCTATGGCGGACCCTCTCACTGGACATCTGAGAAGACTGATAAGGGATACTAGTTTAAATCAATTTAGTATACCATATTAGCTGCACCTAGAGACCACGTAGTACAGTCTTTTCTTTCATGTTACAAATTGTAATAAACGTTGTCCTCTCTTTCAGGGAAAGCTGCAGAAGCTGATCTACAAGTTGCCCTCCTCAGTGGTAAAGAGACTGCACAGGTAGAGACAATTTTTTCTGCCAGCAAACCTGAGAAATAAAAGTGACTGATTACTCTCTTTGGACTGGCTTGTCCCATTGATCAACATTGTTTTCTAGCCTCATATGTGGGCAAAATGTTGTTAGTAAGAATGAGCTGCATGTAAGAGTTGCCCCCTCTAAGTCTAATCATTCCAGGTATGCACAGGGAGTGGTACAGAAAGCATGACATCATTTTCTCTTATCTACTGCAAGTTGTTGTGCCCCCTCCCATCCACAACCCATCTCTGTATGGTATTGGTCCACTGTCCTTTTCCAAGTTACCACTTGGCCAGCCAGATTCCAGTTCAGGGCCACCCTGGGTAGTGATGTCCTTGGCATTCTTGTGACATGCCCCAGCCATCACAGTCTTGCCCTATGCACAAGAGTGGAAAGTCATGGCTGACCAGTGGGCTGGTACTTGTTGCAGCCCACACGTCCAAGTTACACTATCTGATGGTCTTTTGTATCCCCAGGGAGCGGTACAGGAAGCAGTCGTGGGACCGGCTGGTGCCTGACGCCTACAAGCTGACAGACATGGAGCTGGAGAAGGTGGTGGAACACATGAAGCCTGCTGTCATGCTGGCCATCTTCAGCAAGACTGGCAGTCAGGATGCTGCGCAGGCCCTGCAGAACCTGGCCCTGATCAGGCCTGACCTCATCCTGCCCCCTGTGCTAGAGAAGTAAGAACTGCAGCAGTAACTTAAGAATTGCTGTTGTAAATTAAGAAGTGCTGTTCTTATCTATTAAAAAGTTCTGTGATGACTTAACTTGTCTTGAAGGGAGCCTGCCAACAGGATTACACAGTAACAAGTTTATTGTATTTCTTTGATAGACATAAGAAGAACAATAAGTCATAAGTGCTGAACTGGACAAACAACCAAAACAAATAGACCATAAAACAGTAATAATTTGGAATGAAAAACACCCAAAACAAAAATCAGGAAATCTTATCAGGTTTAAGCTTTCAATTTCTCTCTTGCTGAGATTGCAGTGAACTTTTTACATTTTTATTGGAAGAGCAAGGTTGCTTAAGAAATGGTACATGTACTTCTGCATTTTGGGCATGAACAGTTAACAAATTTTCTTTGAATTTAAATGATTTTCCAAACATCTAGTACAGTATATGTATCTCTCCAGGGACAAGTAACGATAGTTATAACCCCCCCCCCCCCCCAGGACGTACCTAGCCATGGAGACCTTGACAGAGCCCCATCAGCTGACTGCGACCATGTGCTGTGTGGTTACCATGGCGAGAGAGATGGTGAAGGGAGGCCGGTACCCCGAGGGCCCCTCCAACCTCCTGCCTCTTCTCTTCATGGTCCTGCCGGGCATCGACCCTAACGACTTCGCCAAGTGCATGGTGAGCTACAGTCTACTTTGTCAGATGCACAGGGAGCTGTAGTGTAGTTTATCAAATACATGTACTCATAATGTTATGTGTATGAATAAATGTATTTTTCCAAGGTCAGGAGCTGTATTGTCAGTTGCATTCTACATTTGTGAAAGTAATCATTTCCTGCATTGAATATCACAACACCGATAAGAACCTGTCACACTTTATGATGAACAACTGGAATATTACACCAGATACGGAAAACTGATTGTGTCTTGTTGTTTGTACCCAGATCACGTTCCAGTTCATCTCCACATTCTGCACCCTGGTGCCCCTCGTGGACTGTTCCGAGGCTGTGCAGACAAGGGCAGACCTGACAGAGGTAAGGGGCTGTGCTGAAGATCCTCCTGGTCATCCTGGTTTTCGGAATTAAATTCCACTCAACTTTTTGCAAGTGGTTCATGCAATCAGGAACATTTTTGTGTTACAGAGAGAGAAGGAATTGTGCTCAGCCACTGCAGGGTTTGAAGACTTCGTCATGCAGTTTATGGACAAGTAAGTCATGCTGGGGGCAAACAGAGGGCATTCTAGGGATATCAGTGCAGGTTTAGTCCAAATTCAGCTGTCTTGTTATGGAAAAGGCTGTCTTAGATCCTTGTCTGTGGTTGGTTCTGTCACAGCTTGATTGAAAATTCTATGACATCAACATCACACAGCCTATAATGAATGTGAACACACCATGAGCATAAGTAAGTTGTGGTGGAGATTACAAGTTTACAGTAAAGAAATTGTGTAAGACAAGGTCTTTCCATTTGGCAACTTTCAATGACCAGCAGGCAACCTCGCTGACCAACGTCCAACCACAGATGACCTTGCTCATGACTAACTTCCAACCATGGTCTGGAGAAGGTTGGGAGGCCATGGTGGGCTATGCATGACGGACTTTAACCTTTAGCCTGCTAAGGTAGTAGTCTAGCACCAAATCTGTACTGGTTATGGGATTAGGCAGTGTGGAGAAGGTTAAATACATCTCCCTCCTGTCTGTAGGTGTTTTGCCCTGATTGAGAACAGCACGTTGGAGCAAACGACCACGCTGGACACGCTCATGGACAAGATGAGCAACCAGGAGGGCATGGTGGAGATAGGTCTCACCTCAACGTTCAGCACCATCCTCACACAGAGCTCTCCAGCAATATACCAGGTCTGCCCTTACAGCCTGTGATTTGTTACCCCACTTTGGTTCATTTACATATTTCCTCAAAGCTTAGACTTTTTGGAAATGTGTTAGCCACTGACAAGCAATTTTTTTTTGTAAACAAATTCAGTGTTGCATTTAGTCAGTGTTCCTTGAGCATTTTGTTCATCATTTGTTGTGAATTTTCAGGAAGCCATCAAGAAGTTGTTCCACTTTGCGTCGAGCCACATGTTTGAGACGAAAGTCTCTGGCAGAATGGCAGCCAACATGTGCAGAGCTGCCAGTAAGGTGAGACATGTTATGTTATGTTAGTAAACCAATTTTTCTCTATAACTTGATTACATGAGCAATAGCCAATGTAAGACAAAGCCAATGACTAAAATTGGCTGCAAAGCTCTCCATTACTACACAAAATCAGTGGCCAATCAAGGGATCACAGCAGCAAATCTTAAGACTTCTTGCGACTAGATTATGTAGTCTGAAGGAGGTGATGGACACAAGTTAAAGGACTGGAGGCCGCTGTTACTTATGTCCTGAACCACACTGTCAGGGAGCCTGTTTGAACTTACATGTACTTCAGATATTTGTATGGAGTCCACTGTGATCCTTCCTCAGCTTCACTGATATCTACTTTTTATGTCTCTACAGGCTCATCCTGAGTTCACACTGAAGCTGTTCTTGCCTCACTGTGCCCAGGTCATCATGAAGCTAACCGAAGGTAAGAAACAAAAGCCCTCGTGGAACCTTTGCTTTCTCCATACTGTGATCGTGTTTGGTGCCACCAAACGTGGACTGGTCATGGGGTTGCCCCACAGGGAGAAAACTATGCATTTTGCTATATGATTGACGACTGAACCCTAAGATGACATTACATAATCTTGTGCACTGTATCCTTCAGTAACCAATAAAGCTTTTTGCCCCCCTCCCCGTACAGCGGAGGATGTTCAGAAGGAGGAACAGCTGGATGATGAGCTGCTGTGGAACCTACAGATGTTGGCTGATGTGAGTAACCCTATCACTTCCACAGTTCTGTACAATACAAGATAAGCACTGGAAAGGTAGCATCCTTGACTGTTACTGACCATTTTAGCTACTAGTCTTCTATCCCTTGTCACTGTAAACTGTGAAACAATTCATCTTGGATGGCTGCTGTTGTATGTTTTTTACGTCTTCAATGATGATAAACCATTAATTTTTTCCTTCAGATCGTTCGTTGTGACGGCCTGTCCCTGGTGGCGTACCGAGACCAGCTGGTGCCGGTTCTGAAGCGCACGCTGCACCTGACCTGTAAGGACGGGTACCAGCAGGCCGGGCTGCTCCTCCGACATTCCCTGCGCGCCCTGACGCTCATCTACCCGCAGGAGTACCGCAGCATGCCCTTCCGCTTCGACCGGCCGCTCGACGAGTACCTGCCAATCAGGGTAAGGATCAGCCTGCCCTGTGTAATTACATTTACAGGTATCACATCCAGATGCCTGAGTAAGGATAGTTCCCTTAAAGTGCAATGTTTTCCACCCATATCTGGGACATAAAACAATTAAGATTAGAGCCAATCATGTTACGGATCAAACTGCTCTGTTGAATGATGCTCGGTGTCCAATATCTTGACGTGGACAGAAAGGTAACCTCCCCATGTGTTGCCCCAGGACTGGGGAACCCCCGGGAACCTGTTTGACCTGGGGCTGCGCTGGCACGTGCCAAGCCTGGAGGAGAAGAAGGTCGCCCTCTATCTGCTGGACACGTTCCTGCAGCCGGAACTGGAGAGGCTGAAACAACACACCGAGGGAAGCATCTCGCTCTCCAGGTCAGGACCGCGGCTAAAGGAATGTAGATTTAAGAGACAGGGTTACTACAACATAACTGTCATACATAATGTCGTACATAACCATAATACAGAAATAAGAGATTCTCAGAAATAGGCACCCTTTTTCAATCTTGTTCTCTTCAGTGACAATTTCCTTCGCTATGTCCAGTGTTGCTTCTTTCAGACTTCCTTGTCTCTTGACCTACAAAAGTAGGATTTGAATTATGTTGAACAATAACCTTGGTTTTAACAGTGCCAAACAGAAACCTTGCTTTTAATTGTATCAGTCGTAAATGCCATTACTTGTAAATGTCGGCACAACTTAGCTATTGCTGCAAGGTGGATTTGTTTTTATTTCCTTGGAATAAACCATTACCTGGACCTTGTAAACATCACCAAATGAACCTACTCTTTCCCTCCTCCCACAGAGACGAGCTGCAGCGTACGCTGATGATCGTGCACGACGGGCTGATCGGAGCGGGCGCCATCATGCCCATGTGGGAGGAGCACGTCACAGCTGACTTGTAAGGAAGCCTGGGCTCCCAGGTGTATGTCACATGTTCTGTTCTGGAGGGGAGGGGGGAGTCTAAGGGCTGGGGGGGGTCCCCCTTACTAAAAAGGACAGTAGGCTGTGATATTATAAGAATTTCAAGTAAAAGCTATGAGTAAGGACTAAATGGGGACTGGGCCCAGACTATTTGGCATAGAAGCGATCAGAGGAGCAAACTAAAGCTAGAATAGGATGGATACCAGGTGAGAGGGGGAGAGTCTAAGGGCTGTATGTCAAGCAAATCTTGCATTGTACGAGATCATTTGTGTCATGATAGTTACAATTTCCAGGGTTGCTCAGAACAAATGATTGCCTTATTCAAATCTGTAAAGACATTACTCTCAGTCTATGTACATGTAGCTGACTCCAACTGACCAGTTTTATGTTTGCTACATTACCGGTACTGTGTATTGCATTGCCTAGCTGTCAGTTTCCTTCTTCACTGTGATTATGACATGACGTGATGTAAAGGTTTCCACATTTGTCCAACAGTGTCAAGAGCGTAACTCCGCTAACAGGGTTTACCAACACCTACCAAGTTAAAGATGAGGGTAAGTATTGTTCTCTTGATTAATTGGTTCATCTGTCTTAGACTACATGTGTTAAGAAGCTGTGAAGTATAATGTCCTCCTTTGGTCTAGACTTACCAGAAGAGAGGGATAATTCACCTCACATCTAAGAAAAAGGATTTTAAGTACAACAATACAAACATAGAATTTTGTTGCTCATATAAAGTTATTGTTTAGAGTATTTTAGCCTATTTTAGTAAATATTTTGACTCTGTAACTATTGTTCACAATAGCACATTATAGAAAAAAGTAGGTACAGACAGCATTTGTAAAACTTCTTTTTGTGTTGTCCAGCTTTTGAAGCGCTTCTGAAGCAAAGGGAGAACCTGAGGGCGGTCATCTGTAAGGTCATGCAGAAACTAGTCGGTGAGTTTTGTACACAGCCAGGCCATCGTACTAAGAAGGAAATGCTTTCAGACAATGAACTTGTGGGCAGTGGGACGCTCTGAGATGCTCCAAATAATACCTGTTTTTTTAATAAACTTAGGCCACACCAATTTAATTTGTTGCTTCTCGGATTTTTTCAGAAAAAAATTGGAGCGACAGGGCGAAAAAAAAAAAAAAAAAAAAAATTCCCCAAAAAGTTTGGGGTGGAGATATAGGGCTTACATAAAATACAGAAAAGCAGGATTACACTGTATGCAAGTTGTCAGCTTTTCATGGCAAAGTATTGTGCATTGATTCCTTTCAGGGTTCTCACCAGGATTTTTTTCACAGCATAGGGAGACCTACAAATGTAGTGCAGTGAAATTTTTAACCCTGTGAAACACCATTTCCTCAGCATTTTGACGGCCAATTTGCTCATTTTTTTTAAGTAGAGATAAAGTTTTTCATCTTTGTCACAGCTTTGTTTTAAAGTAAATTTATTTTAGAATTGACATGAAGGGTCATGATAAATGGTGTAACTCATAACAGACTCAGAGGCACATTCCATTTTAGTCACTGCAGTGTTGGGTTGCTTTTTTGGGGGGTAATATTTTGGAATTATTTTCAAATGATTATAAATCTAAATTGACATGGATGTTTATAAATATTTAAAAAATGAGATGCAGGAATACATTGTGTATATGTTTAAGAAAATGTTATGATAATTTGCAACATCAAAATCAGCACAAGATTTGGCACAGTTCATGATCAAAGGGTTTCTTTCATCTGTCAATGGTGTAACATAAGTTCATCGGCAGCCAACACAGGTTTGGTTTGTATACACGCTGTGCTTTCGCCCATGCCGATGGTTTTGGTAAATTGTAAATTGAACGGTAGAATTATATATAAGGAGCTATAGTGCCTATATTACCGGTAAAATCAGGGACATTCTGAGGAAAAACCCGGTAAAAATTGCCTTCTGTGGCAATTCCAGTAACACGCGTACGGGCGAGTCTATTCTGTGTGTAGGGGAAAAGTTTCTTTGAAATACTTCAAACCCATATCAAATAAATAGAGATATGACTTTGTACAGTATTAACATGACAAAACTACATTATAATACTTACATCTTCCACTTCAATCCGTATCAACATACATTGAATGGTTAGATATATAATGATATTTCAGAAGTTGTCCCTTGAAATGAACTCTTCCGGTCAATGACCGAGGCCTGCTTGGATGTCGTCTGTGTCGGACTCCGTAAACTTCTACAACAAGATTCTCCACAGCAGGATTAGATTTTACATGGACAAGTTTGGAGAACAATAAAGCATGTATACTTCACCAAGTTGGCTGATTGGCGTGTAAAATTGGCAGTTGGCCTGGGATTGCAGGTTTGTTTACACCGGCGTCTATCAAACGTGCCGACACGCAGGGTGGGAGGGTGGGAGGGCGGTGTTTCCTGATCATGACCTTGTTTATCTCGCTAAATTTGGGTGTTTCCGCTAATTTCCTGGCTTTTTTGATAGGGAACCTCATACACTAGGTGCTGATATATGTGTAGCAAAAATTATGGTCCAGAAAAATAGGGAAGAAACTCCCTAAATTCGGAAAGCCGTGTAGCGTGAAGCTCTAGTGCTGTGCCATGCTTTGCACCATCGTCTGGGGAGGTCTGCGACTTTTCTACTCCGGATTTTTTTTTTTTTTTTCAAAATGCAAAAAATAGGAGCGGCGATTCCGAGAAGCAACAAAATAAATTGGTGTGGCCTTAAGACACAATAAATTTGGCATCTTGAGCATGTTTTTTAAAACATTTTAGCAATGAAAAATTCTCTTTCACATCATATGTGACACATGTATTGCACATCCAGTATTATCATTCAAATGGAGGACTTCAACTTTGTTCCATTGTAAATTTTTTAAAATTTAGGTAAATAGAAATATTCATTGAATGTTTCATTATTAAAGTTATCAGGTGAGTCTTGTTAAGAGATTATTTTATATTTTCTTCAGGTCACATTCTGACCAACAGTGAGGATGACACCAAATCTTTGTCCTTCATTATTAAGGTAAGAATAGACATAACATTTTGAATGCCTCCATCAATGAATCCTAATAAGCAATGACAAGACATCATAGTATTGTCTAGTGTTAGGATTGCTTTCTTAGGAGATATGTCACCTGTTGCCAAAGCAATACGATTTAACTATACGATCACTGCTGGTTTCAATTAATATGAGATGTATTTTTTCAGAATTACTATTATTTTGTTATGTATTTCTATGTTCTGTCTACAGTATGTGGGGCTATGGAATCGATCTGTTGTAACATGCAGAAATTATGACAATATGATAACCTGCGGTTGTGTTGTATGTAGATCTACAGTGCAGTCCTGTTCTACTACGGAACTCTGAAGCACGAGTTTGACGGCAGATGGAAGAGCTTCACTGTGGTGAAGAAGGCCATAGAAGACAAGGTGTGGTATAAATCAATCGACGTGGCATCGTGTGGCATAATGGTCAGAGTGTTTGGCCCACAATCTCACATTTCGTTTATATGGGAATAAATGAGTATAACACTTAATATAGACTACGCACTCTTCATGTTAACTACCAAGTTTTTATCTTATCTTTATGATGCAGCTTCATGGGAAGAAGAGGCACATCAGGGCCCTGCTGGTGGACAGAGTATCTCTGCAACATGAGGTGAGTCTGTCTGTCTGTGTGTCTCTGTGTGTATCGAGGGTCTGACATATTACAAAGCCAGTTTGCCCAGTAAGCAACCTTCAACCCCTTGCTGCAGTCTTCGCACCCCCCCTCCAAAGTAGTAGGTAGTACATGTACATGAGTAAATACGTGGCAACTGTGTACATCGAGCTCTGGTATCTGTGTGTATTTATGGATGTACATGTATGAGTGAGACTAGTTTTCCTGCTGATAAATTTGAACTTCTGCCTACACAGCTGTGTATGTTGTTACTGATACATGTTTGACCTGTATCTTTACTACAGATGCGAGTGCTGGACAAGGAGCACGCCCCCTACACACCCCTGGTGCAGGAACTCCTGCAGGACCTGCTGAAACTCTCCACAAGTCACTATGGAGAGGTCAGGAATGCTTACAATGGATTTGTCAATGAATGTTTTAGTATACCTGTTCAAAACACACACCAACAAACTAAAAAGGCACTACAAAACATCAGTTGACATCACTAATTTCTATACATTTAAAGTACACATTTTGAGGCCTCCTTTTTCAGCTGGTGTATGGTTGGCTAATCATGGCTGAAAAGCCCAGGATAAAAAAGGGAACACCGTTACATGTAATAATGGCAATGCATAAGATTGAAAGCTGATTGCGACGGCCACCTAATGATAACACTGTATGTTCTACCCCCTTTAGGTGCGTGCAAAGGCCCAGCAGGCGTTCTTAGGTTGCTTACAGATGTACCCCTACTGCCACCTGGACCTCCTGCCTTCCATACTCACCTACCTGAAGGCCGACCCTAACATCTCACACGACCAGTTCAAGGTGGGCAGGACACATACATACTCATAATGAATCTGTGTTTCATGACAGGTTAAGTACCATTTGGCAAAACATGCCAGTTCTATACTTGAAGTTTGTTCTGACCAATTACACACTGTTTCATACTAATATTCCTGTTAATAATTGTGACAAGTTCTTTGAATATGGCTGAAGTGTGACACTCCATAAATGAGAGGTACAACCACAGTAGCTGTCAAAGGCTGGGCTTCAAAACATCAACAGCTAGAGGCCTGGGTTTGAACCCCTGATCTTTCGCTGAAGCAGTATTGCTAATCACTTAGCCCATCCAAGAAGATGTCCCTAACTGAAGCTAAGTTCTCATTTTCACCTGAGCTGCCTGAGGAAATAAGTGTTATGTGCCTTTTCCAAAGGAAGAACATTAGGGCTGGTTAGGAAACCAGAGCCTTTAGAGTCTACAATCCTAACCCCAAGACGACCTTGCCACTTTACAGGGTGCCCTGTATGTCCTGCTGGGCACGCGGAGCTGCTGCCTGGCCAGCATGAGCGAGTACCCGGTCATCCGCCAGCTGTGGCCGACCATCCTGCAGGCCGGCCACTCCGAGAAGCCCTCCATACAACAGCTGATCGAGGACGTCACCGACAGAATACACCGCAACTACGAGACAGTCGCAGTCGAGTCTGAGGTGAGGAACACACTTGCAGCATTAGCACTGGGCGCTTACATGTGAACATTTTCCAACTTGCCAGCGTTTGCCAAGTTTAAGGTGACCAGCGCTCAATGAATACTGTAATATCGTCTTCATGATAATCATAACGAAAATTCTATATCATATCTAAAATTTGTTAGCCTTCAGTTGTAGGTTTTGTGGTCTCGAGTATAAAAATGTAGTATAGAAATCTATCCTGATGGTAACCTCTAACCTTTTCCAGGTCTCGGAAGCTTGTGTGGACCTTGCTAAGGCAGTTCTTGCATCAAAGAAGCCCGCTCCCTTCTGCACTCCCACCACAGAGGAGATAGAGGGCGCTGCAAAGGACCTGGAGAGAAGGAACAAGGCAACCCTGGAGTAAGTGTGGTGAACTTATTCTGTTGTATTCCTGAACTCACCCAAACAGGGATTTCGAAATGTTTCTTTCTCAAAATGTCTGTTACTTCAACAATTTGTGTTTTTGTTTTTCAGCATTTACCACGATCTAGTGAACACCTTGCTAGACCTGTTGGAGTCTGGAAAACTGTAAGTCTTCTCAGTTGCTTACTCAGTCTGCTATTTTTCAAAATTCATGGTAGTAACTGATCAGCTTGAGTTGAGTTAACCCTGTGGTGACAACCTTATTTTCAGGAGGTGGAGATTTGTGCAGATTTCCATCGGGATGCTGACCCTACAGATCCGCCGGGACACCCCCCTCCCACCCCGCGCGGTCGCCATGTTCACCAGGTCACTCGTTGATGAGACCATCACCATCAGGAAGGTGGGTCTTGTGTCCCTGCAGCGACGGCATTCCGTTGCCATGGCAATTGGTCATACTGCAGAGTGATTTCTGATCAGCACGTATGATCATGTTTAGTCTAATAGTCTTTACAGTTACATGTTCTTTGCATGGATTTTTTCCAAGTTATTTGTCTACTAACATTTTCTGCATCGTACATCATAGATGTCCATCGGTGCTGTTGTTGCCATCTTGAAGCAGCAGAAGAGGGAACACAAGAAGAATGAGATAGAGCCTTTTAAAGAAGGTAGGAACACATACATTGAAAATACACAAATGGATAACGGAAAACAATCCAAAGGAGACAAGTTGGTGTGCAACCAATTACAAAACCTACCAGTACGAGTAATAAAGAAATGAACAATATAGAAAATGTTACAATTTTGTAAATATAAAAATGAGGTAGATGCATGAAGTAATAAAGATCATATTGATTAGCTCACACTGACAAAGTACTAACCACAGTCGTACTTGTCCTGTCCCTGGTGTCAGGAGGCTGCCAGCCCCCACCCCCGGGCTCCCTGGTGCCCCTGGGGGAGAGGGACGACAACAAGTGGCTTCAGTACGACAGCAGCAAACTGCCCAAGACTCAGGACCAGTGGGAGAACACCACCTTTGTGGACAAGACCCACTGGGGCTTCTACACGTGGCCCAAGTAAGGGAGAACTCTGTCTCATTTCTGCATGTTAAAGTACCAAAAATGCTCACATTTGATTTAGAAAACTGCTAGAGTTTCTCTATTTATGTACAGCGTGACTAAAATAACAGATGCTGTGATATCGGGGGCATGCAAATGTGAAACTCACAAGTTATTCAATACATTATGACCATGTAAATAGGGACGGGTGCCACACTATTCTGGGAGAAAGTGATCAGAGGAGCAAACTGGAGCTAGAATAGGATGAATACCAGGCTACCATCTGAGCAAGTCTTTGACTAATCACATGTTACCTTTCCATATTCCCTGCCCAGACCCATGCTGACCTACGCACCTGCAGATCAGCAGCCTCCTCTGGGGCGGAAGAGAGAGGAAATGTCGGAGGTAACACCAACAGCACAACTTGCACTTTAGTTTCTGTTCTGTTTCACATCACATTGCCTATATGGTACAGCTTGTCACTTTCCCATCATCAACCTTGCTGTCCTGTGTCACGCACTGGTATTGGGAGTTTGGAAGTTCTTTTACCCTTTCAAAGTGGGGTACATATGGTACTAGAGACTGATATTACCTGCACTATGACAAATGATACTTGATGAAAAATTTCTCAAATGTGTCTTTCGGTTCCTGCAGTGTGAAGGCATCATTTTCGACCACTTCTCCAACAAGGAGTTTGTGGACAAACTGATCAGCTTTCTGTCCCTGGAGGACAGAAAAGGTAGAGACAAATTCAGCAACCGCAGATTCAACATGTTCAAGGTGAGTCCATTCATTGGTTGGAAGACATATTTGGATTTGATGATTTTGCAGTTATCAAAAAGATTAGGGGTCCATCCCAGTGTGAGTTGATCAAACCTTACAGTCCGGTCTTATGTAGCCTGTACCAACTGTATAAAACTGGTGTGTTACCACTAAAGGTGGTTTACCGCTTATGAGAAACAAACAAAGCCAAAAAAAAACCCCAGTAGACCGCTTACAGATTATAGTTCTCCTCCATGCGGAATTACACAGTGTGATCTATTTCTGCAGGGTTTGTTTAGAAACTACGACGACGCCCTCCTGCCCCTGTTCAGACCCCACATGGAGAGGCTAGCAGCCGACACTCAAGAGTTCAGCCAGCGATGTCTGGCAGAGATAGTAGCAGGGCTGATACGGGGGGCCAAACACTGGACCTTCGACAAGGTAGGCTCAAACGTCTTATACACAAGTGACAGTACCCTATGTTACTGATTTTAATCATGCAGTTAGTACTTTATAGAAATTTTGTTGATATTTTGAGCCACATGAAATTTCATGTATGGCTAGCTTTTACATGTAGCCTTTGGCTAGTTGGGCACCTCTTGCTGTATGTTAAAGGATTCTAGGTGAATAGGTCACTGTAAAATGTGAAGTTCCAAGACTTACAGTACTCCATTTCCCACAGCAAGAGAAGCTGTACGAGTTCCTGCTGCCACTGCTCAAGACTGTCATGACCAACGCTTCAGTGGAGACCATAGGAGACTGGGCACAGAGCATGTCTTCTGCTGTGGTCAGTTGTCTCCTCCCACTTTCTATAATACAAAGCATAAAACACTTGTCATTTTGTTAAATATGCAGTCAAGTTGCACTTGTCATTTGCTTTATTGTATATCATATATATTATGTCTTTTTTATGTTGTATATAGAAACCTGTATTTGATTTGAATTCAAATAACTGTGTTTATCACAGTTTCTAAAGCATGAAGCTCTTGATACACTTCTGTGACATGTTATCCCATATGGCATGTTGTTGTGTTGTATCTGCAGGAAAACAGGGACCCCAGGAAGATCCACTGGTTGTTGGAGGCCCTGATGGAGGACTGTGGAAACGAGTCAGGGGGATCCTTCCTGTACTCAAGGTGCTTGTTTACAGCTACAGTCACACCTGTACAAGTGACCACCTCTACATAAGGACTACCTGTGGCCACTTTTTGGTGGTCCCTTGAGATGATTTTTCCTGTTGACACAAGCATTAACTGTCCACATACACCAGATTTTATTGGTCCCTTGAGTGGTCTTCTTGGGCTGTTTTGACTGTGTTTGTTTCTGTCATAACATAGTAGTTGTAGAGATCTTTGACTGTAGAAAAGGGATAGGGATTCCAGTTTGCCACTTGACGTTTCTTTCCATATTTGAAGTGAGCGATATTTTGAAGCTTGCCCACTAACCCCTCCCCCAGCCGACTGTACGTGCTGCAGAGTGCGCTGAACCAGCAGGAGTGGCGAGTACCTGAGCTGCTGCACCGCCTGCTGTCTCACCTGGAGCCTCACCTGCCGCACGTCTACAAGAACGTCAGGGACAGGTTAGGCAGGTGAGAACTGCTCAATACCTCAGTGAAGAATACTGCATTGCAAGTATGAAGAATCACTCCAATTCCAAATAATGTCTTCACGCACAAGCTACAAATACTGCTTACTTGAAAAACTTAGATATGTTGGACAAAAAAATGATCTTGGTTGAGTTTCAATGTAAGAGAATTGAATGAATGTATCAAACCTCTTGGTTCCAGTGTCCTGACCAACATCTTCATGTACGAGCTGCCCACCGAGATCGCCATGACGACCCGCTCCCCGCAGCGCGGGAAGTTCCTGCTGGGCCTGCTGCCCAAACTCGCCATCCTGGAGACGCTGGACCTGGAGAGGAACGGGAACGGTAGCCATGGTAACGGGAAGGAAGAGGAGCCCATGGAGGTTCAGGACCACACACAGGACGGGGCACTGGGGGAGACGGATGAAAAGAAAGAAGCAATGCAGCTCATTAAGACAGGTCAGGGGGAAGCACTTTGTCTAGTGGTAAATCCCACCCAGGCCTTTACAGTCAGTTCTGCTGTTTGATTTTTAACACCTAGGACAGGAGAGTAGAGGTGATACTGTAATGTAATCTTGCCATTTTTGATGTTGCTTATTTTTCTACATGATGACCTTAACAGTTTTCAATAGCACAATGACCTTGCCCCCTACCCATTTTGCCCATTCACCACCTTTTGATGACCTTGCCCCCCTCCCCACCTCATACTAACCTTGCCCTTCCCTTTGTGTTCTAGTGATGAAGTGGATGATCAGTGGGCTGGCCAGGATGTACCACGGAGTCTTCCCAGAACTCTATCAGCTGCTACCTCTGGTGAGTGTTCCCACTGGTTGCTATCCATAGTCAGTGTGTCAAAGGGATGTTTCCAGTCCACTGCTGAGGAAAACAAGCATGTTCTCCAAGCAGGATGAAGGGCAGTTCTGCCATACTTACAACAATCAATACTTACAACCACAACAACAAATTACAGAAACTAGTGTTACTGATTTCCCCTTAAGTAGAGTGATCAACAGTCTGTCTCTTGCCTTTCACTGCCAACACAAAAATTCATCTGTGTTGGTAGAAATCATTCTGAAGGAAATTTCAAACACAAAAAATGGACTTGCCAAATTTTCAACTGTCAAACTCCAGCCTTTGTCAAGGAAAGTTCAATGCTTACACTGTACACAGCATCTGTGGTAGAATACATGTAGCTTTTCAGTAAGCTGTACCTGGATTTTGAGACACATCCCCTTTTCTCCCTGTACCAGATCATGCCCCTGGAGAGTACAGAGAAGGATGATGAGCTTCAGAAGGACGCGCAGGTGTGTCTGGCCTGTGTGGCGCAGGCTTACCTGTCACCTGACATCATCCCCACTGCAATAGAGGCTGTCAAACAGGTACACAAGATGGGCATGTGGTTTTTGTTTGTTTCACCTAACCGGTAAACCAGTAACTCACCAGTTTACTAGTTGGAATTACAGCAGGAGCAATACTCCATATGTCAATAGCAAGATGGCAGCTGAAGATAGGAAAGGAGGATATGAACACGTCTATTTCCTGTTCACAGGTTGCATTTGGAGGTCTGTGGAGGGCACGGCTGTCCATCATGACATTCCTGCAGGTGTTGGTGTTCTGTAACCTGTTCCTGGTACAGTCCAGCAAGTCTGTGGTGGCGGATATACGCAAGCTACTACTTCAGCTGTTGCAGGACGAACAACTAGAGGTGGGTTGAACACAATCAATGTCAAACATTCTCGTCAGATATTGGAAGTCAGACTTTTGTACAGATATAAAAGTGGTGAAATATCATCAGAGTAAATGGGGTTTTATGAAAGATCCCAATTGGGCTGAAACAACTAATGATGGCTGATCATCTTAGGTCCTGCAAGTGCCATTGCTTGACGGCTGCTCTTGCATTGTTTCCCCAGGTGAGAGAGATGGCAGGCACCACACTTAGTGGCTTCCTACAATGTGGCCTGATCGCTCTGGACAAAGACCTCCAAATGCACTTCAACAAGCTCTGTCACACCAAGTTGCCAAAGAAGAAGAAGCTGACAGATGCAGGTGTGCAGGAAGGTGAGAACTGTTTCCATGATGGGCCTTTTTTACAATTTTTACACAGTTTTACTTTTCGTTTCAAGTCACATAGTCAAACACTCTTCTGTATGAATTTGGTAAGAAATCTGGAGAATCTAACATATCGGAATAGTCACATACCTCAGCCTGTACAAATAGTATTTTTGTTAATACAGAAAAAGAAACCTAAAATACCTAAAAGACAGCATGCTCTTCCAAAGGAGAGACAGAAAGTTCACTGTTCAGTCACTTTGAAGTTGAAATGAAGGGCTTCTTAACATGGACAACATTTCAAATTTGAACTTGTCATTGCCCTGATTTTTTCAATTGCTTTCATTCCAAGTCCCATGATTATAAACACCTGGTAAAACCAGTACTGTGTTTGTTCCCTTGTGCTCCCTTCCGTCCTTTTCTGTACACTTGTTCTTCTATCCTATCGTGGTGCCACCACTGTCTGCCCCGCTTTCTTCTGCTCTCAGGTCCTACCAGCCAAGGTATGTGCAGTGCCTGCCATGTGTTCCTTCCATGTTTGCCACTTCTTAATACTTATACTTTTTCAGAACATCTTTCAGAAACTTTCGTTCTTGGTGATTTTTTGTTTTTGGTGCCCTATTGTTGATTTATTGTTTATCTTTGTGTATTGTGCAACACTTCTTGTTTCTTCATGTACGTCCAGATTTGCCTGCAAATAGGTAATTGGATGCTGCTGGTTAAAGATGTAGATTGAAGCTGAAGTAAACTGTTTTGATGTCTTTCCAGCCCTGATCCAGAGGCATGCGGGGGTGTTGGGTCTGTGTGCCTGTGTCCTGTCGTACCCCTATGACGTGCCTGACTGGATGCCTCAGCTGCTGCTAGAGTTGGGAGATCACCTCAATGATCCACAGCCCATAGCGGTAAATAGAATTTGTATTTCATACTGTCAGAGGCCAGTTTCTATTTGATATTTTTTTATACAAGTTCAATCATATACATATACTTGATTTCTATTCAGTATCAGTTTCACTTAAGTAAAAGACTCCCGTGGTAATGACCAGGAATCTCTATGACTTGCAGCCCATTGCAGTAAGTTCTCTTTGTGTAGTCTTCAGTTAAGGCCTTAAAGCAATAGGCAAATATCAAATTTTTTAAAACCCCAAATCCTTTTTACCATAGTTAATTCGAACCTCTGTATGCAGTACGTACAAATGCCTGTTGTGCCAAGACTTGTTCAATAGCAGCTTCTTAGCAGGCTGAAAGTAAAACATTTCTTTTATTTAGCGAGTTTCCTTAATACAAGGCCAAAAGACCACTTCTTGGCACTGAACTAAGTTGGTGGGAGGTATGGGTGACTGCCAGGAGATGGTGGTGAACATTAGTTTTGAAGTCTTGTTGGTTGTATTCAGGAGGGATTTCATTTCTGTTCTTCATGCCTGCAGGGAACGGTGAAGAAAACATTGTCAGACTTCCGTCGCACGCATCACGACAACTGGCAGGAGCACAAACAACGCTTCACAGAGGACCAGCTGTGCATGCTGACAGACCTCCTGGTGTCTCCGTCGTACTACGCCTGATAACGTCCTACTACGTCACAGCCTGATGACACAGCAGAGAAATCCTCGTCAAATATACATCTCAATAAAAGAAATTAATCACATTTTGTCACTGGTGCAGAAATTGTTCTGAGTCAGGACCAAATATGGACTCCTGAGATCTTAAATATGCAAATGATGTGCCATGAAGAACATATTCCTTTTTCGACGGAGGTCGCAGAAGCAACATTTCACCCAAAAGGGGGTGATTCTGTACCTGACAGCACAGGGAAAACAGGTGATGTTCCTGTCTAGGTATTGCTGCTACAGGTACTAGGTATGGATTGTACCAGCCTCACCTTCACAGTAATATACAGGCTACTGTGGACATCACAGTCCTCGAAAGGCGTTGAACTCAAAGTGTAGACACCCACCATCTAACTGGGATGGTTAAACTGCTGACAGTGCAATAAAGCAAATGATCAGGTCAAAATGTTTCAGTATTAACGCTAGTAAGGTAGTAAATACGTTTGTTCTACTAACAGTCTAGTTGTATACCCCAGGGTGGTGAGAAGATTGTATGAAGTACATCATTCTTGGGGAAGGAGTTTTGTTCAGTTTTTACTGTTTTATTTCATCAGTTCGTTGTTTCTTGATGATGTAGTGTTTACAGTAATACATGGAATGTATGAAGTTGGATGATCTTTATACGTGTGGTTTCAAGTTAGAGTGAAGGGAAGAGATGCAGGGCAACAGTCAGTCCACAATCACATGTAAGTCTCCGTTCTGGGCTAATGTAATAACTTCTACTGTTAGAATTTATTTTCCAGTCCAACATTCGCTTCTTCTATCCATTGTATTTTGTTGATGTTTGTTTTTAAGTTTGGAAGTAAACGTTTTCCTGATGAAGTTATTTGTTGGGGTAAGTTGGAGTACTTTAAGTGTGTTGTTGCCATGGTAACAACATGTTTTCCTGCTATTTTCATCAGGCCAAGTTACCATTTCAGTGGAATTCTGGATTCTACAGTGGAATTGTAAACATTGTAAGATATTGAAAATAAACGAAGTAATGGAATGGTCCTCTTGTGTCA
Source organism: Branchiostoma floridae x Branchiostoma japonicum (assembly GCA_013266295.2). NCBI lineage: Eukaryota > Metazoa > Chordata > Leptocardii > Amphioxiformes > Branchiostomatidae > Branchiostoma > Branchiostoma floridae x Branchiostoma japonicum. The sequence goes on from CM023840.1 coordinate 22,623,300, forward strand.
TATTCAAGTCACAAACAAAAATAACTTTATTGACAGGGCAAAATAACATGATCATCTACAGACAGTGAGTAGAAACAACAAATAACATATTTTAACAAATGCAAGTATCTAAACATGAATACAAGGCCTATGTATAGGATTGAGAGGGATTGCCTACATGTGTAATCATGATATGGACCGGGCGGCCCTGTGGAGGAGGCCCTTTTCTCCACACGACACTGTCAATAGCCTTCGGACGAATTTGTTGATGGCCAGAAGGTCGCCGAATTTCAAAATCGCCAGAACGTCGAGCGCATGTTCGCCTGAAAATAACCCTATCAGATGGGACAGGGATCGGTGACTTGCAAACATCGGCCGATCTCTAAAAATCACGCGGCGATCGAGCGGACACCGGCCCCATTGCTGCCAAGAATGTACTTTAGAGCTCGCAGGCTCGTAGGGAGAGCTATTTTCCTGCTGTGTGACGCCGGCTTCATAAAAGTAAAAATTCAATCACAACTTACAACCCATACCTGTGCCCAAGTCGAGAACCGCCCCTCCCCATTTCTCATTAAAATAATTGATCGGTCGCATTTATCATTCCCGGCGCATCCAGGTCGTTACTGGGGCCATTGGAACTACCTCCACATCTATCGCACGTCTCCGAACAACTCACCGTGGTTGTCTGGCATCTTATTGACGTCTTTTGGTAAGATCTAAGGAAAATGCCACTCAGATTGCCTCGCATAACACATCCTTATCTTTTTGCATGCTGTTGGGTGTCTATTTCTGTGTTGATTATCCAGACATTCTCTGACATTACTTACATGTTAGATCTTACTTAACGTTACCGGGTTCCTTTCATTTACGCGTGCAGGTGGCAACACTGGTAGTTGCACATGCTTTGACACTTATAACGGTGGATATCGCATATATACAAGCTTTAATGGACTACTTAGCATTCAAGCACTTACAGTGATCCACACATACACACACACACACATACAAACAAAACACCGAAAAACGATACCACCGTACCCGGAGGTAATAAGTATTCAGGGTGTGAGTTCGTGCAATCCTGGTCGCACGGACGCACCCTTTCTTCATTTTCCTCCCACTTCTGAAGTCTGTGCGGAAGTAAAACCCGCTGGGAGAAGGAAAACCTGCACTTATTTCCCTAAAGGCTGAGAACCTGAAGGTCTTGCCCGCATGATTGCGGCCTATTTGTGCAGCTTCGTTCTCGGATCGATGTCCTTATGGTCACTGTTGAAGGTCTTACGGTGCAGGTAAGTATCTAACCCGGGAGTGAATCTTTCATAAAGCGGTCTTAATCCTGTTTGCACTGCCTGAGGTGAAGGCACTGAAACGGCAACATCAGATGATGTGTCCAAATTGAGGTTGGCAGCCGCTTCATGTTGTCCAAAAAAGGAGAACATTAAGAGTATATACTCCGGGCATCGAGCAACTAGTATATGATGAGTGGAGCGGATATGTGGAGCGCGCTACGAGCAATCCTTCAATCTTTGATTAGACCGCCACACAGATCTACAGCATATTCCTCAATTGAATAATGTCGGCCGATCGGATAGCTACATTCCGCTCTATAGATATCTACTGCATATTCCTCCACTAGTAAAAGATGTTGGCTATCTGGAGGATTTGTCCGTTCCATATATCTACATACAAGATTCACACAGCGGGTTACGTCGGGAGCTGCCGGGCCGGGATATTGCTGTCGGGATTAGCGCTACCGATGGCGTTGCACTAATACCTTAAATACGTACATCATATATTATCGAACGGAAAAACATTAGGCCTCAAATTACAGCAGTGAACAGAGCGGCAGAAGTGTGTGGGTGGGTGTGTTTTTCTAGCAACAGGGTCTTCCTCCTGACATCCATATCATACTAATGAGCTCATATGACAGGCTGAATACAGACCAAACAACCGACAAGGCTGAATTTTGTGCGACATGCACAACTTCCCTAAGAACGCCCTCAGTTTACGGTCGTACGGCGATCCCACGACGTCTGTGACCAGGCCACAAGCCAGCACTCAATATATCTGGCACTAAAAACATCAAGCAGCTGCCGCCAGGCCTGTGTACGACGAGCTCCTGTTAGCTCGGCACGGGTTACCATTTTCCCAGTGCAGATTTACTGAGAACGACTGACCTGACCGTAACAGCATCAGGACCAACTGGTGCCTGGTATGGTGTAGGCATACGATAATTGATTCTTAATGTGTTAGGACCAACCATCTGTGACACGATTCATGTGTCCCTGAATTTCACCTGCACGAGGGAGAGATTGGTCCTGTTTATTGGCTGGATTTAACGTTAACGTTAGTCATACTTGTATTCTATGCATGTTACTACTCTATCTATGCGTGTACTCTTTGCTGTTAGAACTAGTTGTAACACAATCGGATAGTAAGGCACATTAAAGGTAGGTATTTCATTCATTCGTTGAGTTATGCGAGTATCATTTCTGTGCCACATTTCAGTGTAGAGGCACTAAAATGATAATAATATTTTGCGAAGTGCCTTGCTTTATATTAATTTGGCATTATATCCTCTACGTGATGCCTTTACTGATAATTTTTTACATGCCTTAGGTTTCAGAAAAGGGACTCCAGAACCTTTGCCCTCGCCCAATGTGACATTATGACTCCTTTTAGAGGGAGGTTAAGATTATTACCAATCATCTAAGAAAGGTCACTTACACTGAAGGTAATGGAGTAACTGCCAACCCCCTTTAATGTCCTACGTCTTGCAAAAGTTGTGACGTTATAAATAGAACGGCATCAACGTTCAATTGGGTTAGTAAATTCTGGCATCCATCCGGCTGTCGGAGGCGGCAGTCAGATCGGAGACCTCATGCATAGTAATGGAGTGCGCGCGGGGAACGCAGGCAAGCGTTAAATTGACTTTCTCCATTCCGCTGATCGCGCCGGGTCTTTGCGGAGAGAAACGGCATCATAAGCTCGTCAGCCTATTGCGTAGTAGCACTGACGGATGGCGTAACGCGTTTTCGGGCCTGCGTCCTGCCAGCCGGCCCCTCCCTACAGACAGACAGCACTGCGGCGTCCCCTCTATCACGTTCCGGGACACAAGCCAGGTTGGAGTGACAGGTTCCGACTGTTTTTGGAAAAAAAGGAAGGGTCGTACTTTTCTGCGAGAAGGTGGTGGAGATTGGTTCAGAGTCAAGGTGAGAGGGCATGATCACGTGACTGAATACGTTAACGTGTGGAGGAAGCAAAGATGGAGCAAGGCGGGAAGATGCAGCGGAGGAAGGGAGGTGCGCCATCCGCGGTCCCGTTCGGCGCGCTGCTGCTGCTGGCTCTTCTCGGTAAGTCTGTCCGGTTCTCGTGTTGAGACCCTCCCGTGATCTTATGTTGGATTGTTGGCCGGCAGGAGAAATGTCTTTTGTTCACAATTTCTCCCATAGTGACGGAGTTATACAAACCGCAGTCTGTACTCTACATTGTAGCATCTTGCGGTACGACCACATAGGGACTGGCCGTGTTATGCCCTGTTCACTGCCACTACAGGAGAGTTTCTGTCTTTTGTCCGTACTACTGCAAACTGCGTGTTTCTCATGGGATTTTTTATTCTTTACATGCGACGTGCAAAATGTAGAGGAGAAATAGGCTCGAATGCACGGGCGATAAATCTAACGCTAATCACGCACAAAATGGTATTGTGCAGATCCGTCTATGTTAAAACCAAACTGATATCCACTTCCCAGCAGAAAGAGGCCATTCATCTGACAGGGCGCGTAATGGCCAACTGAAACACGGTGCGGCTTCTCCTGAGAGTCCTGTGTGGACGGGGAGCGTGTGCAGCTAATTTCATCTGAAGGGGTAACCGTATTAAGGCAGCCGTACATTTGTGGGGGGCCTCGGAGAATGACGGAATTACCCTTTGTGATTCCATTACAATTATTTCCCCATTACCATCATTGGCCTCGGTGTGGGCAGCATTCTAATTACAGCGGCCCGGAGGCCGGTCTGGACTGGCGGCCCGTGGTGGATGGGAAAGTGAGTTCGGAAAGCCACAGCGTTGTGCCGAGTTGGAATGCATTCGCTTGAACCAGCAGGGTCCACAGGGAGAGGCAGTGTGTTGTAAATACATATACTTTCTCCATGAATCCCATGGCCCCTGCTAACGTCCCATCAGAGAAATCCCTGCCTTAGTCTAAGGTAAATAATACCTTAGCTCCGATTGCTCCCGCTGGCGTTCTGTTCACCTGAACGTCACCCAACTGGGCCATTATTTATTTTCCCGGCTCCCCTGCACATGTTCGTTTCTGGATGTTACTTACAGTTAAGTCGAATCGATACGTATCGGATAAATTAATTGAGGTGCGAGGAGTGAATTCCAGCCGGAGTCTGCCGTCCCCCGGAGGGAGGCACCACACCACCAGATAGCTTACCATGTTTGACGCCGCGGCCGCGCCGGCGGGAGCGCGCATTGATTTTTTATCAGCCCCGAGAGGGCTGGAAAACATCATGCAAATTAAATCAGCGATCATGTTTTCAGTGAAGCCGCTCGTACAATATACTGACAAGGTTGCAGAGGACGGTCGCACAGGGACTATCCCAGCAACGAGCTGGTAAACAGAATCGTGGATAAAACTATGGGAGAGGCGGAACCCTATCTACCCACCACATCTCCTGCCGCGTCCGATCAATATGAAATCAGGTCTAATAAACACAGTCGTGGATAAAACCTTTTTACGGGAAGTCATGTGGAGAGGCGAAACCTTTTCTACCCACCACAGCTGCTGGTGCTCACGATCAATGTGAAATCTGCTAAACAGAGTCATGGATAAAACCTTTCTACGGGAAGCCTCGGGCAGAGGCGAAACCCTTTCTTCCTATCACAGCTGCTAGCATCCACGATCAATGTGAAATCAGTCACACAGTTACAAACCCTCTTGCCTGAAACATATCAGGGCGATGCTTGCTGCATTTTCATCCTAAAACAAGCACTCTCAAGACGCCGCGTGCGACAAAGCTCACACCCCACCGTGAAATTAGAGGATATCAAGAAACGACAAAGAGCTCTAACCTTCTCCCTGTTGGCTAATCCTGTAACCGATGCAAATTTGGTGAAGAAAGGCTACCTTAACAGGGAGAAAGTTAAAAAAAGATCTGTCCCTCTCAGTAGGTCAAGGATTGTTCGCTTCACGGCCTAAAGAGGACTTATTACATTGTAGCTACCATGGAGACTAGCCTTGGTACTGAAATACATGATGTTGTTAATCGGTAATAGATGGTGATGAAAGTTTTCCTCTATCTCCGTGTTTGTGTCGCCCTTTCTTGCTTGAACACTCCTGTGACGTTGTACTGATAATTCGTGTTTTTCGCAAATAGTTTCACTCGCTATTTTAATCACTAGCAGTCGAAGGGCCAACCGTCGAATATTCGATTCCACTTCCGGGGTTTTCTAAAACCCGGCAGACTGTTCTGGGACTGAGAACAGCGTTGACGAATGAACGAGAGCACATGTTAGCCTCCGACTTTGACCCAAGATATAAACAAGAGAGAGTCGGTAATGATGGTGAAATCGTACTGACTGAAAGAAAAGGATCAATTTGAGATATTTTGTGGATCATTTACCGATGGTTTACTTCTGATTACGTTGTCAACTTTTGGGTATGATTCGAGGGGTGTTGTGGGGACCCCATGTCTATTTTGGTTCGATCTGCGCTCTCATCCATCTTTTCGACATCCAATTATGGTACGAAAGCACACGGCAAATGTTGCAGAAAAAGCACAGAAAGTTTCGTCTGGGATTATCAACGGGGTATTAGGTTATAGCTGACTGATTGGTGGTGAACTGATTTCGGCACTTTCTTTTCTGCGGCCCACTCACGTTAGTAGGACTGCTGCTCGTTCCATCAGTTTACAAACACAATGAGTTGGGTATCATAGAAAAGAAAATTACACAAGCTTTCTAATGATATATAATACAATGAAATTGATAACGAGACAACAGAAATATAATCGAACAAAGTTGAAGTTTAGTTCCATGGTGGATACCGCTACAAAGCGGCCGCGTTCCAACACGCGGGGCGCTGTGGTCTAACGTTAACCAGGCCAACCTTGTCTATTTTGGTTCTGCGTTATCATCCATTAAAACGTTATCAATCTATAAATCAAACTAAAGCTGATGTTTATGGGAATTTGCACACACAGTTTTCAAGAGGGATTAGAATGCAACCTGCTGATTACAATCCTACAAACATAACTACATTTGGAAAAGGACATCACAAATAGTTGACGTGTGTCAGCATCTCTACACAAATACTGTATTACTGCAATTACAACTATCTAATTTATCTAAACTTAGCAACGAACGGCCATTAGCGTAAAGTATTTTTTATCATGGACACTTTTGAACTGTACAATTAACAACTGACAAGCGTATTGAATGTTGACACTCTAATCGTCCACATACACGAAGACATCTGATAACTGATACATGTATTATATATTATGCACATAGCCTGGAGTCCAGTGTTGTTAGCTTTGGTCCGCTCCCGACGGTCGCTACTCCGCTACACAGTCAGCAAAACCACAGTTGATCTATATTTGTACACATACATGTAAGACGCCACACAAAGATGACAGTCAAGATGCATAGTTGCTTGCTAAGAGACCGCCTCACAGGGTAGAACGCGCGAGGAGCCGCGTCTCTGTAACGGAGTGAACATTTTCTATATTGGTGCTGCGCTCCCCTAAAGACAAGTCGACAATAAGCTATATATCAAATAAAAGCTATGGTTTCTAAAAATTACCACAAGAATTTTCATATTAATTCATGAACTCTACGTGCTTACAACGCCGTTACAATTTTGACCACGAAGTTCTACGATTGCATGAAGAGCGACCGTGCGCGGGGTAGAACGCGCTAGGTGCGGCGTCTTCATAACGGAGTGAACATCTCCCGTCTGCTACTGTCGTGTAATCTACCATTTAAATCGAGATTAAACTACATATTCAGGGAAAGCTAAGGTTTGTGGGGAATCAGCATATCAATTTTAAGAGGGTAAGTGCATTCTTGTCGCTTACGACGGTGACAAAGATGAACATCAAGTCCCGTGGTTTCTGCTCCGCCGACGCGTTCTAATTGTGTTCGGAACGCGCGAGGCGCCGCGTCCTGTCTTCAGCGGAGTGAGCATTTTCTATATTGGTGCTGCGCTCCCCTATAATCAAGTCGACAATAAACTATATATCAAATGAAAGGTAAGGTTTCTGGAAATCAGCACAGAAATTTTCGATAATATTCATGAACGCTACACCCTTGCTATAAGCCAACAAAAATGGCTTAAAATGCGTAATGTTTAGTGCACAACGTCTTACAGTGTCCCTCAATAAACACCAATATTTTGACCATCGTTGGACGCAACAAAGCTTGTTTTTTAAGCATGCCAAGTTTCATGGACCTGCAGTCAACCAACTTTCTGCTATGAGTATTAAAGTAGAGGGTAGTTTCACGGGAGAGGCGCGCTGCGTCGTTTTTGCCGTTTAATAAAATAAGCGTGTTCTAGAGCATTGGCCCTTCGACTGTAGATTACGTGTTCTAACGCAAAGAACTGCGTGCGTAACATGAAATCCCATGATTCGGTGCGGTGCATGGACTGCATCTTCTGAATAAAACCAGCCTATAAACGTTTCCAGTAATTGTCATGTAAAATCCGAAGGCTTATCCCTGGGAGTGAAATGAAATCCTCTCACGGTAATGTTGCCCAACCTTACTAGATGTGCTGTAACTATAAAGTACCAATAGACCCTTACAACCCGGGACTGACTCACCGGGCTTATTGCCTGTTCGGTGGCGCGAAGTTCCACAACATGATGGACATAAAGTGGCGGCCTCCGCCCTCCTGACCTGTGTGGAGGCGTTTCTTATGAACGCGAGAGGAAGTCTGTCACGTACTGGTGAACGCGTTTGTGCTATAATAGAAGCATATTCGGTTTGGATACGGCTTCATCTGTAACCGAAGCTGGTTGAAGTGAACATGTGAAAGGTGCTTTCAGGATTTGTGGCGTCGTGTGGCGTAATGGTTAGAGAGTTCGTCCTGGAACCAAGACGTTCTGGTCCAGCATGCCTGTATCGTATCTCAGACAACAGGACAGGTTTGACAGATGGCTTTCTTGTATCACATCGATGCTGAGACACGGGAGAGACCCTAACATCGATAAAGACTGTCTAATTACTACTGTTTTACATCCTGGTCGATGAAAGCATCTCATTCTCTTAGGACGTTTCTGTCTGTCTATTTCATCATGTGCGTGGAGGATGAAACGTCTCCCACGCAAAGGCATATGCTCGAGAGGATATCATTTTTCCTTGTTTTGATTCTTTAAATTTGCCTCATGCAGTTGTCATCTATTCAACAGAGCCACGAAAGACATTCATCTGCATCAGTGTTTACGTCACTCTCCTCAGTTGGGCCATGTTAAAAAAAAGTAGCTCTTGATCTTAGATTGTATTTCACTTTTGAATGCCGTCGCTGATGTACTCTACATCGACAGCTGTATCCCAGTTCCAAAGCGCTGTGCGAGCCCCATCCTCCCGGCTGTACCGGAATACATTACAGAGCTGGTGTTTACCTGCTGTACGACTGGCATTGATTAAGGATGTACATTTGTATGCCGTCAACGGGAAAATAAGGGAGCTGTTGAGTCTAGAGACTATGTATGAAGGATTATCGTTCTTTCCGTTCCCTGGGATAGACGTACATCTTACGGTGACATCCATACAACCTTGCTGTACTCAGACACGCAGGGGGAGGGGGATGTATCAGGGGTGGGATAAGAACTGTAAAACAGATGCACATGGAAACATCAGCAACCCCATTATAGCCCGCTCTGGTCCAGAGGGACTAATTGATAGGCTCTTAATAGCATCCTTAATGAGCATGATTAGTCATCTTTTATTCGCTGCATAGTTTATTGAGAGCCGGCAGTTGTGGCTCTTCATAAAGAATGAGGAAGATTGATGAGACTGAAGACTTAACTGGCTTGTTTCCCCTGGGCTCCATCTTTCACCTGAAGAAAATGCAATGCAGTAAATGATGTGCCAATTTTTCCTACTACGACTACTTGAATTTTGTCATTTTTCATTCCGAGGTGCGCTTTCCTTCCAACTACCCGTAAACAAAGAAAAATGGTGGTACTACAGGGTGTGGATGTTCCATGACCGATGACATATTTCGTGGCACACCATGATCGACTATCTGCGTGACGGGCCGTCCAATACCTCTCCCATATCCATTCCATTCCATTCCAGTCAAAGTAAAATCCAATATCTCCCTCACAGCGTGGTAGACCGCAGCTTCGGTCACATCATAAAGTCTCGGCTGTACATTTAGGAACCTTGGCGGCAACTCCTGTGAAGGGTTGTTATTGAGCGATGGGCGCTTTAAGGCCAGGTTCAAGTGCGCCGGCTGACGTCCACGGCCGTATATGATGCAGCAGAGGTGTGCCAAAGGACGCCTGATGAAGGGAAGGCTGTGGAGATGGGATCTGTGGGATCCCTGCGCGCGCTGTTTAATGGCAGGGTTAGGGACAAAGGTGAGCTCCGCGTGGTTCAATCATGCTGGAGAGAGATGGCATCTTTGTCTACTTCAAGGGCAGGGCTCTCACCTACGCGGGGTTTTATCTTTTTCTCAGGCAGGAGATAGGAGATAGGTGCTGGTCTGTATATAGGATAAGAGATAGGTGCTGGTCTGTATGTAGGAAATAGGTGCTGGTCTGTATGTAGGAGATAGGTGCAGGTCTGTATGTAGGAGATAGGTGCTGGTCTGTATATAGGAGATAGGTGCTGGTCTGTATATAGGAGATAGATGCAGGTCTGTATGTAGGAAATAGGTGCTGGTCTGTATGTAGGAGATAGGTGCTGGTCTGTATGTAGGAGATAGGTGCTGGTCTGTATGTAGGAAATAGGTGCTGGTCTGTATGTAGGAGATAGGTGCAGGTCTGTATGTAGGAGATAGGTGCTGGTCTGTATATAGGAGATAGGTAGCACGTCGGCAGAACGTACTGCGCCTGCGCACAACCCAGATTTTTCACGTTTTTCGTTGGATGTTTGGTCAACGTTGCATCAAAATTTTGCCTGTTGCAAACGATATCTTGTTCTACACAACATCTGAAAACTACAGACAGGCTGTCAACCTTATATGCTCTAATACAACCTTATATGAATTCTGCCAAAGTGCTATGCACAATACATTACGGGTTTCGCGCAGGTGCAGTGCGTTCTGCCGACGTGCTGAGATAGGTGCTGGTCTGTATATAGGAGATAGGTGCTGGTCTGTATGTAGGAGATAGGTACTGGTCTGTATGTAGGAGATAGGTGCTGGTCTGTATGTAGGAGATAGGTGCTGGTCTGTATGCAGGAGATAGGTGCAGGTCTGTGTGTAGGAGATAGGTGCAGGTCTGTATATAGGTGATAGGTGCTGGTCTGTATATAGGAGATGGGTGTTAACATGTTGGTCTGTTATTTGTATTTTCTTAGCTATCAGGTAACGTAGCAGCAGTATGATCATATTCATTTTCTAGTAATTCACATGATCAAATACAAATTCAAAAAAGCAAAAAAAAAAGGAAACAGATTCTAATAATCAATGTCCGGCAGTAAATGATCTCTGTGTCATACCTGCACGGAGCATTTGTTTGAATAACTCAAAGCATTCATACAGTTTTCCAACAAGGTATCTTCAGATTAGCAGTGCTACTTTCTCTGCTCATTTCTCATCTCAAAATATCAAACTCACCGTGGCGCGCTTAAAGTTGTGTTCTTATCTGGGCAGAACAGCCTCAGGCGCCGCGAAGACTCTTTCCTTTTCAGAAATTACCGTATCTGAACTAAATGTGCTCCTTTAATGACCCCGTGCATTACAATCAATATAGATGCCATCTGCATACAACTGGAAGATCCCAGCACGTTATTACTTGAATGCAGGTGTGACATTCAGAAGCAACAGAACATTAACAGTGGGATGGGAGTTAAACGTTACGCACCGGTAAAGACTTATGAATTCATACATACTTTCACACTCCATACAGTGTATTCAGCGAAATTCAACGTACGTCTCGCCTGCTTGAACTATGTACTAGTACCATTGCAGTGACCGAGAGATCCCAAGAATTCTATTTTTGTTGTTGTTTTTTGTTAGAATTAAAAACTCCAGACGACATTGGTTCATCATGTTTTGAAATATTTCTTTCTTCTTATACAAATTTCAATTCGTTTGCGTGGGGTCGTATGGCGCAACTGCAGAGCGCTCGACTCGGAACCAAGAGGTCCCGGGTTCGAGTCCTGACATGCCACCGACCTTGTGCCCTTGGGAAAAGCACTTTACACGACTTTCCTCACTTAGCTCAGGTGAAAATGAGCATTGTCCTGTCCTGTATTCGTCCCCTGTGTTGGTGGCGGCATAAAATAAGTTGAAAAAACAACAACTTGAGTTTGTCGTCACCACGTCATGTCATGAAATGTTGGAATAAAAAAAAAATCGTTTGCAAGTGTTGTTCAAATGGTAAATTGCTCGAAGCCCAAAACGACCATAAGACCCGAGTATGAGGACTATGTTTCACTCGAAGTGAAATATGATAATCACAGAATAAACCTACAGATACGAAACTCTATCTTGCCAAAGTACCAGGTTTGCTTCTGCAGCCGAAATGGGAAAATAGATAGGATTGCTTTAATCTCTTACCAGCTGCCTACTCTTCAAACCAGTAAACTATCCGTCATCCTCCATAATCCTGCTGTGCAAAATTCATTCGTTATTCTGCCTGACTTCACTGTTCTCGATCTTTCATGTGATGGAGAGGGTGAGGGGGAGATAATCCATTCGGAGTCTGTTGGGCTGGAACCGTTGTTGTATATCACTTCTGTTAGATCTCCATGAGGTAAACCAGCCTACACCGTACCGTGAAATATCGCGTAACAACCGAAAGCCGGTCACTCTAGGGAGATTTCTGGAAGCGCCATCTGTACCTCACCGCTGTAGTTCTCAACATCTGGTCCTTTTTGGACATTTTTTGCTCATTGTCGTTTATAACCATCTCAACAAATCCCTACTGTGCTGCAACGGTTTGTATTATACCTGTGTCCAGCCACCTACACGGCCCTGAAGTTTGTCGTGCTTAGTTTTTAAAAAATCCGTCCCGCACGTTTCGGTGTCTAGGGGCGGTGCCCATCTCCTTTAGGCCACACTACAATAGGGGCTTGTCCACTGGAAGTGGAGAGTGTTCAACTCCCATACTATTTCTCATACGTTCTTAGTGATAAGCAGACTTGACTGACTGCTTAATATTCCATAAAGGCACTCTAAGTTATCTACGTATATCTGTGACTAAAAACAGCTAAAGCTGCTAATATATAGCAGCTGTGATTGCGCCACCAACATCGGCACGCTTTATTTATACTCTTTAGGGCTTCCACCTTATCTGATTCTCCTGGACAGACAGAGGCAAAGGGCGAAAGCAAGGCGTGGTGGAAAACCACCATGTATCGATCCCGCGCGTCAGCAGGCTGGAGGTCGTATCTGACTTTGGAATATGGACCAGCGAACAACCTCCGTCAGTCTTGTCCAAATAAGGAAACACAGGAACAGCCGTCCTTGGTGCTGAACATGTTGTTACAGCACCCTCCCGGGACGTTATATTTGTGATATGTCTAAGATATCCATCTGGCCGAGACAACGTCTCTATTACTATCAGGACGCCGTGTTTATCTTCATCTGGTCCTCGTGTCTATTATCAGGCTCTGGAACCATGTATGTTGAAGGTAACGGTGTTCCTGCACTGAAACATACTTCTGGGTGACTGCCGACATCCACCGGTATTCAGTTCGCAGTCATACATTAATAAAGCTGCCTGATATAAGTAGTTTTATCTATCAGTCATGACTGAATGGACAATGATCGTTCTTGTTGTGCCTTTAAGATACGATCCCGTGAAAAATACAGCATAGGTCCTGTGTTCGATTCGTAGGTACTAGTATATATATTCCGCACAGGTACAAATCAGGGGGATTGCAAATCTAAAACAGTATGACATTTACAACTAAATGTGCCATTTGTCTGTATATGTACAGGGCTACTGGTGAGAAAAAAATAGCTATAAATATCGCATAATCCATCACGAACTTGTACTTAAGTCAATCAGTGAAATGGAATAAGCTTAGAAGTGATCATTAGCGAGTCCTCAGTGGTACGCATACAGGCTCACCTTTACCTGAGTGTAAGTAAAAAGGCTTTACAAATGTATAAGTATAGACGTCTTGAGCCGACAGGCAATTTGTGGAAAGTGAAGAAGTCCCCGTTAAACCCTTACGTTTCCTGCCTGAAATATTCAGTGGTCTTCTTGCGCTGTCGCCTGTATGCCGAACGGAGATATGCTACAGGCAATACGCGGCTAAGCCAGATCGGCTTCTCTCGAAAAAGCTCATTGATTTTCGATATTGAGTAACGAAATCCGCCCCACTTTTATATGCATTAACTACAAACAAGTACCGTTCCAGGATTAGGATTCTTTGTCGTTTAGACGGCTGTTGAAGGTCATTGTACTCAGATTTGAAGCCAGTTAAGTAGATGTAGAGTAATAGTTTATTCATCAATAGACTTCCCAGCTCGAGGCTGAATCTCGCCCATTACTAACACAGCACACATAAAGCCATGGGCCACATGAAGTTACCAATCATTACACGGTTATTTAAACGCCAATTAGCTTAGGACTAAATATCAATGTCCTAATTTTCTGTTCATATACAATGTACAGTACATGACATTATCATTCATTACAGGGATGTTTACACTTCAATGTCGTTCATTTAGTTTAAAGCACTACCAGCAACCTTTCTTTTACATTTCCATTACAAGGTCTCGCTGTGTTCTACTGGACGACTTAAAATCACCTTTATCCAAAAAAGGACAGATCCAACCTTCCCAGCCCCTCCATCACCTCAAACCGTCTGCAAGACGATTAAGGACGTGAGCACAGAGAAATGCGAAAAGAGTGACGAAAAATATCCCTTTATCACCGTTCTAGTCTACTGCACTTCCGTATGAGCAGGGTATCATGTAAATCTGGCAGCACCTAGTATGCGCAGTATAACATCTCTGTAGTACTCTTCTTAATTGAAGTGTTCACACAAATGTGATCAAAAATAGCTGCAAGAGACCATTTAAATGCATCTCTCGTTGACTTAATGTAGTCCCATTTTCACGAGTAGTACAGATTGATGTAATAGCCGGCTAGCCACGACTTCAATCAAGAAGGCCACAGGATAACGACAGCGAACTGATCTTTGGATACATTTCTACATCGGAGTAGCGAAATGACTGAAAAATAAAGACAGGCCCTATTATGTAGCTACATCCATTGCAGGCTGTGAGCGGGTATTTGAGAGTAGACGAATGATGAATGAGACAGGTCAGCTTGGGCTATTTTCGCAACGGGAATATTTCACCTTCACCGTAGACGGCGCATAAAAGTCCGAGGAAATTGCAGCCTTTCACACTTTAATCGTTCTGACTGTCTGACTGACTGAAAAATAAATTTGTCACGTCTTTAGATTAGAGCCAATTAAAACGGGACCTACGCGTACAGCATTGGGAACACCTTAACGCCGATCGAAGTGCGGTCCATCTTGTTGGGGCATTCTTGTTGACGACGATGCTTCTGGCGTATCTGCCATTTAGTTTGACGATAACAGATGGTTCAAGTAAAGAGAGCGGGGTCGATTTCCCTGTGAAAAAACGTGATTCGCATTCCTGTAATGGCGACCAGGTCGCCAGCCTTGCCCAAATAAGGAAACAAAGGGAGGACCGTCCTCGGTGCTGAAATCTTGGCTGTTATTACGGCTCACTCGAGGAATGTTAAAGATTCTTCAGCAGGACAAGGCAATGTTCCTATTACCGGCAGGATGCCGTGGTATCTCTGTCTGGTTATCCTGTGCCTTATCTCTGCCGTGCAGCCGGTCCAGTCGCTGGATGTGCCCCGCGGCGCGGCCTCATCCTGTGGGCTTGTGTTTCCATCGCTCCACATCACTCCACCGCGCGCACTGATTACAGTTATCCCGGCACCGCGTGACAAACATGGGCGTTTTGACCCCGTTTATACAACTGAGGTGCCAAAACACTATAAAGATGCTCCTACCAGATCCTTGACGGGAGGTGTTATATCCAAGTGCTATTATCAGGGACGTAGTGAAATTGACCTTTGTGTTAGAGAGTTTTCTTTCCTGAGGGTAGTGGGAAAACCTCATTGATCACTTTTGCGAGTGGGGCGAAAAAACTATACAAGCAAGGTGTTCAAACGTGTGTTTTAAGCATAGCTTTAATGCAGACATTGTGTAATTTTTCGGTCTACTCATATCATAGCATGCCAAATGGGTTTTGCCACTTTTGGAAGTTGACAGAAGGACGAGACACTATTGGTCAGTCTACTGTGAACGTCATCCGACACTTCAGCGCCATGTTTGCTGGGCGTTGGGGACCAAGCTGGGAGAAAAACAACCATCTGCCCGATGGTCTTCTACTACCGGTTGTTGTGACGAACGAAACAGATGTTGTGTACCGATCCGCCCCTTGACATGATTGAAGGATTTTCTTTAGATACAAACCAGTAGTTTGGAAATAACCAATGACAGGACTTCAGGTCTAGCTCCGGCTTGCCATGGGCGTTGCCTGCACTGTGTGCTACAGCCATGCGCATGTGTTGTGCTATCAATTACACGTTTATAATGATTAGTATGCTTGAAGGCTGTTCATCGTCTGCATGTCGGAATTACGACATCGAGTGAAATAAAGTTGAACAATGATTAACAGATGGATCTGTGTCTAATTTGACTGCGACGTCCAGTTAAAATGTCTCCGATTTAAGCCGTCCTGGCGATATGCAGTACTCCACAAAAGACTGCACTGCATTACTGTTACCCTTCTGGCACGGCGCTCCAGGGACGGAACAGGCATTGCTATTCGCAGCGAAATATGATTATATTTACCGCTTTGACGCGTGTTTTAAGAGCCGAAAATGGGGTACAATTGACTAAGGGAGAGAGTTATGGTGGCATTTGCGGTGAGCTGTATTGAATTATTGATATTTGACAGGGGGCGAGTGGCAGCGGTCGGTAATTGAATTTCTCATGAATTATCCGCCAATTCACGTTTGGTTCGGGGGGAAATGTGGCCGTCAGACAGAGACAGGAGAGTTATGGAGCAGACTACTGGTCGATGCTGCCGCAACAAAAGCGCTGAAACTCAGAAATTGAAATCTCTCGGTTCAGGAAAATATCTTTGGGAAGAAATGAATAATTTTGTCCAGGATTCTTTATGAAGGAGCAGAGTTTGATGATGTGACATTAATTTCACTTCCAGATTCACTGTCTTTGTCTGAGAAGAGGTTCAAAATCCCAAGAAGGCGGATTTCTAGCCTCCTTAGGTTTGGGCCGATTACCTACTGTTTTCTTCTGAAGTACGTTGCCATTGGCCGGCCAATGTTGTTTAAAATGGAAGCCACAAGAACTAAACCAAGGAAAGCAGCTATGAAGACTATCGGATGTCAGTCAATTAGAAAACCAAACTTTCAAAGAAATTGATGTTACTGATAAGGGGTGTGCGAACAGATGCCGGTACATGCTGTGCTCTTCTGCCGGGTACAAAACACGGAGTAACAGCCGGTAAATACGTGAGTCATGACGTCAGTACAGTATTTTGTAGTCGATATTGGAGATGAAGCCAACGTAGGTCATGTCCTCTTCGTCACGAGTTCCTCTCCATTCTCCCCGTTGTTTGGGAGAAGGGATTTAACACTCCGTGTGCGTTACACGATTCGACATTGAGGAATAGCTGGTGCCGTGAAGTAATTACATTTTCATCAGCTCCAACGGTTCCCTGTGTGGGCCCAAACTGTGGAACAGACTACCATCCTGTTTGTGTTATTGTTTTGTAACCAGCATCCCATAATTCACGTTAGAGCGCACGCTACGTTTTGACTCTTGTAAATGAGGATGTGGAAAAACAAATATACCTGGGGCTACCACGGTGTAACAGAACAGGCTATACCGGGATCTTCGCCAAGGGTATAATCTGACCTACTGCAGCAGTACTACAATGTTTTTATGAAAATGTATGGGAATGGCAAATGAATGACAGCCTAATTTTCTGTCATATCTGCAGGTATCGTTTCTGGAGCTCCGAACCATAGCGAATCCCGCCCGCCGCCCAACCCGCAGAGGCCGTGGCACGGTCAGCACGACCCGTACGCCCAACACGACACGTCCGTGCACGACCCCACCATCCGCTCGTCCCACCAGAGCCCGCCCATCGGCTACTCCGTGGACGACCCACCGCCCCCTCCTCCTCCTCCCGCCAGGAACGCACAGGCTCCCAAGGAGAGACCGAGAAGCTGGAAGGCGTCGGCGGGACCGCAGAACAACCAGGCGTCGGAGCCGGTGACGACGACGGTGCCGCCGCCGCGCGCAGTGCCCAACCAATTCGGCGGGTCGTCAGACCAGTCCGGCGGTGGAGGCCAGACCAGCGGGCCGGGACAAACGGGTGGACAGACCGGAGGCCAGGCGGGACAGAGCAGCGGGCAGTCCGGACAGGCTGGAGGGACACAGCGGCACGTGCCGGTCATCCTGGTGCCCACAGACCCGCCCGCCAGACAAACGGCCTCCCAAATCTATGAAGCACAGGAGAAAACATCGTCACAGACCGAGCCTCAAGGCCAAGGGCAAACTCAAGACCAATCTCCTGCTAAACAAGACCCAAAGGTAGGACAGCAACTCATTGTTGTCCACATTTCAGGGGAAATGTGGTGGAAATCATACATTTCGACTTGCTACTGCATGTGCAGATAAGTTCCAAAATCAGTTATGGAATCAAGCTCCCTCTACACATGTTCATTTCTCTAGAACAATGTCCCTCTGACGAAGGCATGAGATCTCCGACCTCTAGTTATTGCTGTTTTCCCGTCGTAAATCTCATAGAATTTCAAGAAAACGGGTTTTCATTTTCCATCGACTCATGGCCACGCTGAATCTTTCCTTTGAAATCCAAAACGTCTCAAATGTCAGTCAACTCAACATGAAACCGCGGAGAATCGATTCTGTGCTCGGCAGTGCTGAAAAGCCGTATTGCCTTAACGGTGGAAAATGAAATATTCGACTCATTGCGGGGCAACCCATCAACGTTATAGATTCATAAATCCAGCTCTGCTGCCGATAATAAAGGCACGCATTGGTGACTGGTCGCACATTTTTACTGTCATTTTGCGGGCTCTCCTTCTTTCTCTTCTTACTTACCCTGAAACCATCCAGATTGGGTATCACGGGGAGAGATGTCGTGGCGCGGGAGTTGTTTGGGAAGGGTTGTTTGAAGTTCGGTAATGGTCCATCCATTGTCATTGATATTTCTGACTCAAGAAGAAATGAAGAAGACAAGATGCTGCTCCAGGCCTATTCATGTAACCCGTAACCTTAAAATGGCCGAAGGGTCGTGTTACGTGGTGACAATTGAATAAAAAAAGCTCGAAAGGCATCTATTGATGGAACGGCTACTAACTGAGTTTGCTTAGAAACTCCACTCTGCGATCCGGCTGGCAACTGGCACCGCGTCATTAGCCTTTTCCTGGGACTGACGCCGGGGTCACTTTTCAAATTCAATGACAAATTCGCTATTCAGCACTGAATATCCCGCGGATATTACCCCCATCACTTTCCGACGGTCAGCAATCGACCGAAGCTCTCATGAAGAATTGAAGGAACTGTTTTTTCCACATACCATGGCAATTTCCCTGCAATGTGTGATGATTCTCAATTCGATTTGATATGCCGGCCGGAGGAGGTTTAGAATTTAAAGTGCTCTCCTGTACTGCGCGTGCTCTACCTGCACATTTTCCAAAACTAGTCAAATTCTTGCACTGATAGATAAATGTTTGTCATTGTCCCCAATCTTTTCCACTGAGTAAGCTATCTGACGAAGCCACCTAATTCTACCCTAACTTTTACAAGTTTATAAACTAGTCTACCCTCCTCTTAACACTCAAAAACCCACACGTTACATAAAAAGTGGAATCCTTCGTCTTCCTGTCACTAAAAAAAGAAGTCAAACACAGTAGGTTTAGGAGTTTGCTTGTTACCACTGTTTGTACTTCTTTGTTAAATGTTTTTTTGTGCTTGCAATTGGTCCTCGAGCAAGAAATCAACAGTAGATTCACAAAAAACTCATTTAACGGAGGTATGAAATCCCTGATTTCGTGTTTCCACTGTTTCATCATGGTATAATTCTATGTTGATGACAACACCATGTTTATAGACCACGATCCTGACGATCCCTCTCCTTCCACACACAGCCGCCGCAGCCAGCGGTGCCTGTCCCTCGGGCGACCCCCCTCCCCCTGCCGGCGCCGTCCCCGACCCCCACCCTGCCCCCACGATCCGGAGGCATCTTTAAGGGAGACTACGTGGTGAAGGACCAGAACGGGTCCATCTGTGTGCGGGGATCCTTCAACGCCAGACTCAGCATCTGGTACCAGTCCAAGCGGGGAGGAAAGGTGAGATCAACAGACAAGGCGCTGTCTGAGGTCTAGTGGCTTCCATCTATATCATTGACAAGACAATTTAACATACCACAAGGGGATACAATTCGTTAACTACAAACCGACAGTCTATAACAATACGCGTCACTGAATATGAATCAAATGAATACACAGTGATAAATAAATGACGAGATGTGTATGTATCCACTCCGTACAGTAATAGTCGTATCTGTATATCGGTCGATCGTAGTACAGAGCTTTCTTCATTAATACACAACTAGGAATAATTTAGCTGCAGTGCGAAGTAAAACCATGTTGTCATCGCCGCGAGGAAGATGGGTCGGACGGTCAAGTAAACGCCTCCTGGTTATGTATGAAGAAATGAAGAAAACCCGATACTTAGATAAATATGTCCGTTCCCAAAGCGGGAAACTGCTGACAAATCGTCACGCATAGCTGAGGCATCAGCCACCAGAAGCTTCACTAAAAAGATCCGTATCTGTACCTGACAACAGAGGGTCCAAACATCGATACAGAACGACTGTAGTTTCTATGTGCCTAGAGCGTATTGATCTCATAGAGGGAGACAAAATCCATGCACAACTTGCGCTATTCAATTCTTTATTAAAATACCAAATTGTGGCTATGTGGCGCCATGGTGTACCCCGGTGTTACAGGCCAGACTATACCCCCAATCAATCCAGGAGAATAGTCAGGTCTGTTACACCGGTAATATGATACTTTTTGAATTAGACAAACAAATAGCGGCCACCGCAATATCCTGCTTATGTAAACTGTAATGGGCCTTAAAATATGAGGTTTCCAGATGACGTGGTCCCTAAATCCTCATACTTGTTTTGCACAGCTTCTTCTAGCGTTTTGTGGATATTTAGCTCGTTCGTCTCTCAGGTGGTGCGATATAAACAGAGCAAAATACACACCAACAGAGATACGAACAAAATGCCGCCTCAATAAGACTTGGAAAACGAGACATAGCACATCATGGCTACAAGTACAACACTGCCTTATAGTACCGGTACAACGGGCCGGACTATACTCCTGTCCATATCATACCCAGGTATGTTTGGCAAGAAGTATAGTCTGGCCTGTTACACCGGCACGTACACCATACGCATACACTGCATTGCTGGAGATGACGTGGCTTCCCGGTTCGATCCGAAAACTTCACCTAACCTTCACGGTTGCAGGACGGCGCAAACGTCGATAATTCCGCCTGCTATGCCGTATCCTCGATAACTCGTGTGGAGAATTCAATCAATTGTTAATCATGCGGTCCGTGTAACGTCGGGATCAGGCGGAAGATTGGTCGGCAATCATGGAACAGGAAACGGTGAATACCTGAGTGAGGCTGAGGTACTCCAGGACTTTGGAGTTTGTTTACACTGGTTTACACTGGGTCTGAAATCTGTACAACCGTTTTAGCTCTCTTCATACCCAGAACAAAAAAAAATCGCAGTTGGAACAACGGTCTGCAACAGATCTGCGGTCTGTAAAAATGATAGTTAACGTTATATATGACACTAGGAAAAGGAATATTGTATAATAATGCAGCACGAAAAGCCCTCTAACTAGTAACTAGACAAACTCTCACTGTTCAGGGCCGTTACGGTCCCTTCCCTAGGTCCAAAGGGCCGATCAGTCGGACGGCCACTTGGAGCGCGAGTTAACGAGTTATGTATAATGCACATGCGTGCCAAGATATAGAATATGCAGAGAGTTTCCAAGTACAGGTATTAATGTTTAACCACCCCCTGTGTGAAATCGTTTGCAGGCGGAACACTTAACGCTTTCCAACAAGCCGGCTCTACCGACGGTCGATGTGGATTAGTCCACTTTTCAGTTGAAGTGCGGCCCCGTAAATCGGCTTTGAGTGCGGCTAATTTGCACCTGTCCGACGAAAAAAGGTTCTGATGTTCTTTAATTCGGATCTTTTGAAACCATAAACTTATTGATTACAGTTGTCACAGACGGGGCGAATCGATGCAGGTTCTGCATTCAAAACCGGATTTTTCCCGCGCAGAGGTCAATGCACGCCGCACCGCAGCATTAGGTCGTTCTACACGTGAGGTAGCATCCGATATTTCTAATATATACTACGACCGAAATCGATGCCGCTGTAAGTGAAGCATAGTTAGAAATGATACTTTATTTCAATGATCTGAATGCTAAAAGGGTTTTAGGGAGCGGCCACTGCATGCCTGATAACATGCCACCCATAGAATGACACAAAAACAGAAAAAGTCAAATTTATTCAGCAAGGATGAGAAGTAGACATACACACACACACACACACACACACACACACACACACACACACACACACACACACACACACACACACACACACACACACACACACACACACGCACGCACGCACGCACGCACGCACGCACGCACGCACGCACGCACGCACGTGCACGCACGCACACACACACACACACACGCACGCACACACATACGCGCACACACACACAATATTGTAACAATCTAATCCATACATTTAAATTAAAAACGTAATTACAATAGCAATCCGCACATTTCATTATAATCTGGATTCTAAATTTGATTCTAATGAAAACTGTCTGATTCTATAGAAAACTAAATCACAAAGATGTTTCTTTCATCTGTTCATTTATTCGTTTGTAGGTACTTCGTTCGTTCGTTCGTTCGTTCATTCGTTTGTTCGTTTGTTGATCCGTTTGTTTCCCGTCTCCCCAGCGGACGGTTGACCAGGCGGCCCTGGAGCTGCCCCAGAGGCCTGTCATCACGGGGAGGTGCGGCACGGACAAGGAGCCGGCCGTCATGGACCTGCGCTGGAGCAAGGGCCGCTACAGACTCAAGCTCTTCTTCTCCGTGGTGAGTACACGTGTGCTGCAGTTCGCCCTTAAAATGTGGCAGTGATTCTGACAGCAGACTCAACTTCTTTTTTTTCCACGGTGAATGTATCTCAACAAAAACATGGTTATTGCAAGATATGTGTCGGTTATTCTGCTTGTCGGTTGGTTGGTTGGTTGGTTGTATTATTTTCAATTGGAAATTGCCCTTAACACATTGATCTACTAATATAGAGCAAAACTGTAAAACATTTCCTGCTACGAGTAAATACATGTCTTCAGTGTGTTTTTGGGTTTCTTGCCTGTCTGTTTGTCTGCTTATCTATTGTCCAGTGCACAGATCAAAATACTGTAAGGCATGTCCTGATCTTCGTCGTGCTAGATATGTGTCTTTCCGTTTATGCTAGTTTGTTTGTCCGTGTATCTATTGTCCGGTGGCCAATTGCTCCTACCAAAGTAAAATAAAGTAAAGTCAAGTTGTTGATGAAGCAGAAAACCCTTTTTATGGCCTCATAATATATGCCAGGCTATAAGCTACCAGTGCAAGAGAATCTATTGTAACGTATTGCCTAAAACGTCCAGAGGCATGTCTATACGGCGTCAGAGCGGTAGTTCGAATCTCCCAGCCCATAAACTTTTGATAGCAGTTTTATGCCAGACGAATAATAAGGTTGTACATCAACCATATCGCTGTTTTTCCTCCCGTGTGGGTTATCCATAAGAACTGTCTTTGGGCAGTTTCCAGTAAATGGTAGGGTGCTGCTTTTATAGAGGCTGTTGGGGAGGATCTCTGCACCATCCATGAAGACGGAATGGCGCAGCGCACCCGTGTAATGGCACATCTGACATGGGCACAAAACGGCTGGGTGGGCGCGACAGGAGGACCGACCCAGGCGGTTGTAAGGTTGCCCAAACCGAGAGGATTTATGCCGATACCCGTTACTGTGCTGCTACCTGGGTTATTGTCGTATTTTGGAGACCCGGGTTATTGAAAGCGAGGCATTTCATTGGCCGCGTGATGTCGTATACAGACATGTCAAGCCAAATCCAACATGATCAAGTGACTGTGAACCTATATTGTAAGCGTGTAACATAGGGTTCAGAATGTAAACATACATGCTCAGAATCACCGGTGAGGAAGAAAATGTCACCGAATGAAATGTTTGAAAGTTTACGTTTTTGCACTTAAAAAAGGTTTCTCCAGTTCTTATCATCACATCTGCTGCATCAAGATGATCTTGGACCGTGAACGGAATGTAAGTATTCGTACTCAATGTGTCATTACGTGCTTCCCAAGAATGCTAAATATAAGACTAAGGCCTTTTTGACAGACGCCTTATCTTGAGAAATTGCTGTTGAGACTTGCCCTCGGCAACGTTCTTGTGATTGCCTAGGCCTGGCGTGTGGAACTATCGGAGCGCGGGCAGACACGCGAAGGCTTCTGGCGAACCATTAGGTACCCGTGACAGGGTTGGCATCTATCCGGACAGGGGCGCCTGGGCAGGCCTTGGAAAAATAATGCTGTGTTTCAAATTTCAGTCCTGAAAAAAATAGGGTTGGTAGGTAGGGATCCTTACTTCTGAAAATGCGTAAAATAACGTTTCAGAGGGCTTGGAATTCAGATGTCAGATTAAAGATTTTATGGCCTTGCCAGCGGTCGACCGAAAAAAGTCTAGGGTCGGCCGGATAACCGGAAACACATTTTCCTTCAGGCCTTACCGCTTTGCGCAAATGTTTCTTTACTCTTTGCCGGAAACGCCAACGAGCAATCTTCCATTGAGAAAGTAGTTGGTTTAGGACAGATCACGTTCTGAAGTGTAAAGCTCCCGATCAAATTCAAGCCATATTTTCGTAATTACGTACTGGCATTACGTGTTTTCTGACGGCGAAAAAACAAGAACAACCAATTCAGCACCAAGGACGGGGACGACTCCAACATGGTTAAATCATATGTACATATGGTTTTTGCTTATTGTAAATACTTGTTATGTACAAACAAACAATAAACAAATAAAACACACCTGTCCAGAGGAGACGGCACCATGTTATCCAAAAGAAAAAGAGAAAGAAAGCAAAATCAACGCCTGAAAGCAATTCGTCACCAGCTTACGATTCATCGATTCACACAACTTAAAAGGTCATCAATCAGATACCTGTTATTAAAGCCAGCGAGGATGTTGATAACAACTGTAGTACGTGCAGTACGTGCGATGTCTAAGATGTCTAACACTGATTACAAGTAACAAGGGAAGAACGGCAGGCTCGGAACGGAAACATCACTGGGGACAAACACGCCAGACACAGCCTCGGGGGACGTGATTAATCTTACTCCACATTTTCGTGCCTCGACTAAAACTTCGTCCTGAGAAAGTTTCGTCAGTTTTCTCTACATTTCGAGTAGTACCATGAGATGCTAAGGTCTTGTTCTATTTAAATTTCGCGGAGTGTTCATTAACTGATTTGGTATTATTATGAAGATACCGAAAGTGCAGGTACAACGTTAGTTCAGCACGCAACAGATAAGTTTGACACTAGGCGAAGAAAAGGATGTTATTCATTTATAAACAGAATATTCAACATTCATAACAGTATCATAAAATCCAACCGCTACTACTGGAATATAATGCTTTTACTCGTTAACTTGCAGGCCGTCTTTGTTATCTCTGACAAGACGATATCAATATGTTTGGATCCCAGCCGGTGCTCTCTTGCCCTGCTGTGAAGTATTGAGGCGTGGGCCACCGTAGTGTTCTATCACATTATCATGATATGATGTCTCCATACTGTTGACCCTGTCCTCTAGGAATGTCTTTGCCATGTCTGATGCTGTGAAATTAATGTCAATGGCCTGAAATGAATTGTATTTTATTACGATCAAACGATATCAATATCAGTATCCATCGTTCATTATTCCGCCCTGACAGCCCACAGAGGAGGGTCGCGCCCTTCTTACTCAGCAGTTCTAATCAATATGTGCCTCGGTATAAACCTGTCCAACTCTTCCGATGTTCGGGGTAAATAATACTGAAGGATAGCCTGGTCGGGTCGCCGGGTACACATGTGTCGAGCTGGACAAATATGTCTTGCTTGTTACACCTGGTATTGGATATTTTTCCTTCTCCTTACGGTATCTGAATACAAAGTAGCCTGAAGTCCTACGTCACACTTCTAGCAGCCCTTCTACTGGCAAGGCTCCTAGAAGCTTGATGGCCCAAAACTCTGTTGTTCTATGCATGTGTGCAAACATGGACCTATCTTTGGAGCACTGAGAACTGTCACCATGGTGTTAGAGGTTGTGATGACTGGTTTCCATAGAGACAAGAGTCAAGAGCTGTTATTGGACTGATTTTCATAGTGATAAAGAACCCTGAGCTCCTATTGGTAGTTCTAGGAATGGGAATGGTTCTCTGAAGTTATAGGTGTATGGCAAACAAGCTCTCTAGGAGGAGGCCCAATCAGCCCGACAGCGAGAGATTTTGTGTAACACAGGCTAGAATACAAAACAGCAAGCAGATATTCTGTACAGCCAAGCAAAGCGTAGGAGGCTTAAGTGCCGAAGTAAAGAGGAAATAAACGCCAAACAGAATTCAAAATGCCATTGAAATAACGCAGTCGTATCTGCTCAGTCACTATAACATTGATTATTTCTGCTTCATCGTGTGTTCAAAAGAATGCCTGCGCGCGCAGTCTGCATCGAACGTCATGAGAGGTATAAAGAGGCCCTTTTTAAAGTACCTCTCCCCTACTGATCACTTCTAAGAAAAGGGCTCAAGGGATTAGGGTAACGGAAAGCGTGGAAGCTTGTTACTGCATGGAAACGTCATTCGGTTATTAGTGGTTATAAATGAAAGACGTTGCACCGCTTTTGAGATACGCAGCTAAACCCACTGAGAAGTGGCATTATCGATATAAAAGATATGACTGAAACAAACACTTTAACACAGACTGATGTTGTTTTACTTGGCCTTCACAAGGACTTTACTCCATCGGACGTTCAACGAAAATACTGCTGGAAATACTGCGTCATAAGGAGACTGCAGAGCGCCACTGGAAATTATCTGTTAAAAAATTCAAATAACCAGATTGGAAGGCTGTTTAAACCAGGAGGCTGTGTTGACAGGGTTCTACTGACGTGCGGCGTGGATAAGCCAGCCTAGCGATGCACGAAGCTGCCGTTCTGCTCTTAATGGATGTGAATAAACCATGTCTTTTGAGTACTCAGCGGAAGCTTCACTCTGCTGAAGACGTAAGGGTGGGGTTGTCCATACAATAACGTCAAACTAAAAGTTTAGAGAAACATCCTTTTTACTGTTTAAGTCACGGTAATATATCGTATGAGGCGTTGTATCCAGTGACACTTATTGACAATTTTTATCATCAAATTCACAGGCAGAGGAATGTATACATTTGAATTGCGTTGATTTTTACAAACACTTACACACAACTACATATGTGCAGATATAGATAGTCACATGCAGGAACGTCATTATTAGGACGTTACTATGAGCCAAACAGGTTGATTTATTGTAAAGGCGAATGGCCTGGTGATGGAAGGAATTGCTGAGGTTTTTCGTGCGAGCTGTTGGGATTGTGACAGTGGTGTTATTTCTTTATGTCCGCCTTGTGGCCTTAGTCCTTCCATCTTTTTCCTCCAGAACACAAACGGCAGCAAG
Organism: Branchiostoma floridae x Branchiostoma japonicum; assembly: GCA_013266295.2. NCBI lineage: Eukaryota > Metazoa > Chordata > Leptocardii > Amphioxiformes > Branchiostomatidae > Branchiostoma > Branchiostoma floridae x Branchiostoma japonicum. The sequence goes on from CM023840.1 coordinate 22,650,373, forward strand.
ACGTCGTGGCTGGTCTCGGGCGTGCACTTCAAGTACGACACCAACGACGCCAGCTTCGTCAAGCCTCTGTCCAGTGAGTACGATTAGCATGCTGGGAACGAGTGAATGTGACAAGTCCACTGGGAACGAGTGAGCATAACTAGTCCACTGAGAACGAGTGAATCCATTGGGAACGAGTGGGTTTGATCGGACCAATGGGAACATTAGTTGGGCATGGCTAGTCAACTGGTGACGATAATTGGAAAACTCGTGATTCCGATCTCCAGTCTCTTGGACCAACAACATCAAAAAGTCGTCCTAGTTTGCCGGATAATGATGGTGGTAATGAAGAAATGGGCAATAAGTTCAAGCCAGATTGCATTCTGGTTTGCTGGTGGAACTACGCACGAAACATTGTGTGTGGAATTTAGGGTCTGGATTTGAAATCGGATCACCAAACATTGGAAAGACATGCTTATGGTTTAACCTTCTCCCTACTGGCTGACCACATAACAAATACAAATTTGGTACCAAACAGCTACCTTAGCAAGCTGAAGGTTAAACAGACATGCATGGTGATGCAACTGTAGATATAATATCAATCATTTCTATTCAATCAGTTTGTTCAATATTTTGCCAGAACGTTAAGGAATATAAATCAATTCGAACTGAGGGTTGCACTACTAAATTTTTTTTGAAGGGCCAGTCGAGAGATATCTCTCCCTAACATCTCCCTTCCCTGTCACCAATGTCCACGTCCTTTTATCTACAAATCCCTGTCTTCCTCTTACATAAATCCCCTGAAATTTCCCACTTAACTTTGTTAATAGAATAACCCCGATGTGACGCGATAGGACGTGCATGGCTGACTCTCAAATTGCTTTCCTGCGTCACTTGGGGGGTCACAAGATTCAAACGCGTAAATGGAAAAGTTTGGGATGGATCGTCGGCAGGCCAAAAGTTTGCTTAGTGTCTTCGCAAGAGTGGAGAATATGGTGATAATTGAGTCATCAATCATTATGCCGCTATTGAAATGGAACTGAACAGTGCAAAACAACAGCGATGAAACTGAAATGGCAAGACAACGGTATGATTAATTTGTCTTCTCTGAATCCCAGTCAGTGGCGATTGTGGCAATTAAATATAACTCGTGTTTATTCAATAACTTCATTTAGTCCACACAAGGCCTTCATTTGCGATTTCTTTGATTGGGAAACACAAGGGGAGACAGCGGCCCCTTACATGTCATGGATAGAGATCCTTGTCATTTTTGGCATGATCATACATGGCTATAACACGTTTTATTTTATTCACTATGTACAGTACAATCAATGTAGGGTTAATAAATATTAGACTGGCTGTCTGAAACTGTAACTCAAGATTGATTACTATCTAGTCCATTTTTATCATTATCGTGGTCATCATCAATGTCAATTTCCCGTGCCCCATACCAAGATTACCTTGTTTATGTCTTTGGTTATGTTTTTCTACATCGAATGTTCCAGTTGTTTGTACATGTATGTGTAACGTTATCATTTGTGCGCACGTCATAATGCATGTACCTGTATGTACCTAGTTTTTATTTGTGCAACATCTGCCCGTCATGTCATACTGTATGTACCTATGTATCTTTGTATTTTTGTTAATAAAGGTGAAAGATGGAAAAAAATCATTTGTGCGCATGTTTATCTTATATAATCATGTCTTATGTTGTACATCCTGTCCCGTTGCGCCGTTGTTATGATTGTATCGTTGAGTACGGCACGTGCACCATTATGAATTATTTCCCTGTGAATATTTGAAAAAAGATTTGTAATCATATAATATCCTCCACTACACTGAATCCCTTTTACATTGCGACCCACTAGTGCTTACTTAATTCTAATGTTAATGATGATAGATGGCATAAAAATGGCGGTACGTTCAGCAATCCGTCCAGATGTTGTATTGAGACATCCTGTTGGATTCGGGCATTTGTCACGAGACGTGATGTGCAAGCAAAGTGATATGAAGAGGCTTTATCAGATAGCAGGCATATCTATCTCTTTCGTTTCTGTTGTTCAAATAGTCAGGATTGACAGCAGGCGTCTTCTACAGCCAAACCGTTGAAATATAATATAGAAGTCATTCTGGCAATACTTCAGTTGTGATGAATAGGAACTCCACTTGTTTACTCTATCTTATTTCATTCTATTCTATTCTATTCACATACGTTTAACGAGGATCGGGAAAGAAGCATCCTGTATTTAATCTTTAAGCATCATCCACATACGTTTCAGCACCACGGACAGTTCCACAGTTATTGCACCGTGGCCCGAATGTTTGTGCGAAAGTCTGTATCTGCTTCAGGCTTTACAAGACCTTTGAACTACACAATAGAGCAACACAGTTATTGATAAGAAGATGTAATCTCCAAGCAGATCTTGGGGTGGAAGATCGTAACGTTTTCTGACTGCCTCCGGACTTCTCTGACAGAATTTCCCATCTCAACAGAAGCCTGGCAGTCAGAAAACGTTACCATATTCCACCCCAACAGCTGATAGGAGATTAAGGAATTCTAGCTGTTCTTCGGACGTGAGAAACCCCAAGGCCCCGCTCTGTGCTTGGAAGGTTTTGTAACGTTTGACGTTACCTAGCCGTTGAGTTATAGACCTGCTCAACCTCGGCAGGGTTTCCAAGGACACCGTGTCCTTCAACAGCCATCTCAAGTAAAGGACACCGGTAAATCACCTGGAGACGTCTCAAAGCAGAGAGATCTTATTATCATTTTATTTTCTTACGCTCCATCAAGTCTGCCAGGGAGCAGATCGGATGTTGATTACAAGAAAAAAATCCCATAATCCCCCTTGCTCGGCGTGTTTTATTGCCGCCATCTTGGTTTGGGCAGCATGACGCCATTTTCCGTCCGGCCAACAACTTGTCCGAAATTTGAGCCTATAAATCTCTCGGATCGACATGCCTCTAGGTGACCCCATTGCATATATATTTCGTATAAAGCTTCATCCTGGGTTCGAAGCGCGCCGGAGCTTATACATAATTCTGGTAAAGCTTGTTTCAGGTAATGTCGTTCTCATCACGAGTTTTGATGGAACCATGGCCTCTCAGGGCTCCATCCAGCGGAAACTAATACCGTCCCACCAACAGCATGGATTAGGAACGGTATCGGCGGGAATGGCGCTCTGCAAATTGATGTTAAAAGCAGATGGAAACATGGACGTTGTCTGAATAAAGATTGTCCCTTTCCACTAGAGGCTGCGACCATTTGACAGGTCGGTCAAAGAATTTCATAGATAAAGAATGAATCTTTTTACATTTGCCTCCTAAATTCTACTTTATGTTTTATATCGTTCATCATATTTCATCAAGAGTTACACAAATTCAATTTTGTCTCGCTCAACGGTTGCTAAGCGATCACAGTCTAGCGGAAGGGCGGGGTTACCGTCGTTGATAATATTATTGTTGTTGTGAATCATGGCGTTTTTACTCAAGCCAACTTCGTATTGCCAAGTTCTGAAAGCTACTCTCTAAGATTCTATCGAGGTTTGAATGATTGAAGACTTTGAGAAGAACTGGTACTCATGCATCAACACGCCGCCAGTCTAGAGGAACGGAGTTCTGGAGCGTGAGTCACAAGTGGTGAAAGTTTTTCTTGCCTTATCACCCCTTCCATCCATCAGAGTCCTTCGCACCGCGCCCACGCATCCATCTTCCCTTTGTACCGGGCTGGATCAGCACCAGGCGGCACGCCATTCCTAACCTTCTCCTGCTTTTCCTTCGGCACGGATTCAGATCATCCTCGGATCTTACCTCCTCGGGGTGCCTCCTTAGATTTCGCGCGCGCAGATTCTTACGAACTTTGTGAGGTACTGACGTACCGTCTGCTCGCATGGCTGCCTCCAGAAGGAGATGAAGATCAAGATGGATGGAGGGAGGGAAGGATGCAGACACCGCCGAAATGTCAAATCTGCCGCCCTCTAATAAACCATCGTGTGCATTTTCCACTAGCTTTGTCTGTCTATTGAGTGCTACAATGAGATTTATCAGGAGCTAGCATGCCGCGCCTAGGAATGTCTAGCCTGGTATCCAAACCAGCTATTTAGATTTGAATACCAGGCTAAGAAATGTCAGATACTGATGGCCAAAATAGACAACAAACAAACAGGCAAACAAACAGGCAAACAAATGCAGCACTGTGGTGTTGGAATTAAGAAGTGAAGAAAGATTTTCTTGAAATGAACAAAATTACTTCAGATTATAACCTATTGATTTAGATGTAAACTTCACTGATCAGCTTCCCTTAGAAATTAACTCTGGTTGAAATAGCGACGACTTGTGAAGCTAGAACAAGTATAGAAATTACTGACTGCTAACACTACCCACCCCGCAAACATTACATCGAGTGAGCTCATTGACTTTGGTGGGCGGGCAACACTCTCAACACCGAGGAGATCCCGGGAACCAGCCACGATAGGATGGTTACCAGGTTAGAGTGGCCCCAACGGGCTCCGAAAGTTGCTCATCATCTCGCTTCTTCGTGATTGCTTTCGGCATGTCATAAGCTGCCTATTGTGGGTAGTATACTGTTGCAATGGCCCCATTCAAGGCGGAGTAATAGGACATCAGATGGCTATGATGATGAATAGGACATCAGTGTTATGTCCTTCGCCAAGGTGGGTTATTTGGGGCAGGTTAACTGCCCACTGGTCATGTATGTGGCTAGTATGGTCACAATTAGGCCCTTTTTCCACAATACGACTATCGCTGAGCGACCAAAATTGGATTTGTGTGATGCACGATATTAAAGTATGATTTAAAGACAACAAAACATACAAAACGTAAAAAGATTAGTTCTTTATCTATGAAATTAGTTGAGCGACCTGTCAAATGCTTGGTCGCTCAATGGTCTAAGTCTGTAGTGGAAAGGGCTATCGAAAAGATTCAACATTGGAAGAACACACATGCACGTGTGCAGTTATTTGCCAATGCAAAGGCGGACAGTAGATGTAAACAGAAAGAGCGCTGCAGGTGAAACGTATAACAGTTAACTTATGTCTTACCTGATGGCTATCCCATTATCCTACAGTTAACGTATATTTCAGGGATTACAGTCATGGATGGACATAACCTGTAATGATAGTGGCCGGTGTTATCGTTGAAAGGAGATGAGTTGGCATTGAGTGTGAATGTGGCCTGTAGGGATTATTGCAACCGTACATTTGTGAATATTTGCCATGGTCAAAACTGAAGATCTCTAAGCCATATTCTTTGTCGCTATGGCTTCAGGTGCAACATATGCCTGCCTTACCTTGTCCCAAACTCCCCTGGCAAATTATTCTCCCTCAGTCTGCGTTGTTAGCCTGGTGGAGACTAACAAACGTGTAATGTGTAACCAAAAATCTACGCTTCGCGTTATCGGTAGCCACAGACACGGCAGAAAGTTCGCCAAAATGCAACATATAAGCAAACTTAACGAGAACGGTTCATAAGAAAATAAATATGTCACTTCAATCTAGCACAGGGAAGAATCTATTCTTTAAAGAGTAGAGCTCTATGATTTATACCTTACTTTTCAAGCAGTCACATTGCACATCATCACACGGCGCATTCAGAACAGTCAAACCATATTCATTTGTGGCACTACAGGAGCGACGATTAACACGTTTGATGACGTGAATTCGCGCCATTGACGTCACGGCACGACATGGCGCCTCTCCATGGCTCTTCTCAGGGCGGGACAGTCGCTAATCTCCCACCGGCACCTTGCAGCCGGCACTTAGCCGCCTTTCACCGGCGGAAATCGTTAGGTGCCGATAATAAGGCACTCGACTAAAAAGTGTTTTAGAACTTGGAATGAAAGTGAAGAAATTTGCGAGAAATATGCCTCCCAGGTTTGACCATTATTAGATTTGTGATGTGGTTTTGTAGTCCCTACCGGGCTCCAATGAGTTACTTGAAACCAGTAGAAATTGGCCAAATAGACTGAATAATATGCCATAGGAGTTAGCCGGCCATAGGAGTGCACTTTGCAGTCCACGGACTACCGACAGACTTCGTGGGTCGCAAAGTGTATTATGGCAGGCTAACTCCTCGGGCATATTACTAGTATTCAGTCTATTTGTTTTCAGATTAAAAATTGTGGCAGTTCGGAAATGAACGTGTTCAAAGGTTCATGGTGACCGCCATGGTCCGAAGAGGTTGATTGGACGGGCTGCCAATGTGTGACGTGCACCGTGGCGAAGCCGCATTGCACTGATACTAACTACTTAAAAATCATATGCTTCAACTCGAGCTTTAGTTGAGAATGATTGCTTTACTTTTACCATCTCCCCGCAGCCGGCCCCCACACGGTGATGAGCGCCCCCGGCACCGACATCTTCTCGGCGCCGATCAGCCACTCGTACAAGTGCTCCAGCCGGCTGCAGGTGGACATGACGGCGCCGGACGGGGAGGAGGCCACGCTGGTCCTGCAGGACACGCAGATACAACCCTTCCACCTGGGCAAGAACGGAAATTATGGAACAAGTAAGTAAATATAGACAAGAACAGAAACTACGGCATAAGTAAATACACCTAGGTCAGAACGTAAAATACGACAAGAACTGGCAAGAACTGGCAAGAACGGACGAACGATAAGTACGTCATAGTCACGTGACTGCGGCCACCCAATCATTTGTGTTTGTGTTTCGACTGCAGGACGAGAGTGTGGTGCTGACCACTACGGTGACGTCATCCCGCTGGCGGTGGGGCTGGGGCTGGGCGCGCTCATCCTCCTTATGATTGTGGCCTACTACTTCCACAGACGCTACCAGGGACCCCCCTACGAGAACATGTGAAGAAAAGCAAAAATAACGGTCGTCTCTGCGAGGCGGTTTGAATTGCAGACAGATGTCCCCCCGTAACGAGGTGGTATGGCCACAACTCGCTTTTCACAGTGTTTTATCCAATCCGCGATTCCTCGTGGAAGTGTAGTTCTGGTTTATGTGACACAGTCATTGCGAGGATGGGTTTTGTATTCTTCCCTAAAAATGATAGTACTTTACACAGAGTTTATTTGGTAGTGTCAAGGAGAGAAAACCGGGTGCCATGCATTACAACAGAACACTTCCTGACGATCTTGCAGCATTTGTTCTGCAACAGCGAAATCATCTTCGGTGGTCGATAGATTTTGTTCTAGCTGTCGTTAAAAATGCTTATTCAGTCGCAGTGTCTTTCATTTGTGTACCATACACGAGCAAAAGGACTGAGTAGTTTTAGCATCAGAACGATGTTGACGTTACTGACGTATTTCTGTAGAATACACATAGAAAACACGGTAGAATGGTTACGGGTGCAAGCTAGGAACTTTCCATACAAGTTCCACCTCAGCTGATGACGTATGTTGGGCCAGGGTGCAGCTGAGACATAAAGAGTCAGGAAATATACAAGATCAAGCTGTTACCGGAAATTGCAAATATCAATGTTTACGGACCACTGCAAGTGGGAATTCAGCACCAGGGACAGGGATTATCTTTAACACCAGCATGCATTACGAAAATGAGAGGTAGGGAGTTGTGACGTCATCGGGAGAGTCTCGAGTATCATCCTCTGAGAAACAGGCCACTTGATCTATTTCAGAAGCCAACTGTAACAGGCTATCCAGGAAAGACCTAGTCTCTATCAGCCTCCTTGAGGTACCGGAAAAAATAGCAGGAAATGACCAAATGGGCTGAATAATTTGCCAGAGGTATTAGCCTTTTAACAAGTTACACTTTTGTAATCCAAGATTGGCTACGAGGTTGCAAACCTGGTTGCAAGGTGTGTAAAATCCTGCAACCAATCTTTGGTTGCAAATGTGTAACTCCTTTGCCATCAAACTCCTCTGGCAAATCATTCAGACCATTTGGCTTTCTGCTTTTGTTCCAGAAGCCCAAGCAGTCTGGTAGAGACTAGGCAAGACCTACGCCGCCTGGCGAGTTGGATGCAGATATCTAAGTTAGACACATCATTACATGGCTGGAACCAAGTACCGTTATAGAGGATCACCCGTGTACATATATTAATATAATGTGATATTCAAGGAAAATAACTTATAATAGATATTATTTGTGATGTAATATTGGGACCCGTGGATCGACGAAGAAAGCATGGCATTTCTATGTCCCGTTCTCTTTGATATCGTTCGTGCAGACGTTGTATATCGTCAGTTTTGACTCCGAGTGGACGCTTGGTTGGGAACTGTGTATAGCATACAGAATGAGAAAACCTTGACTTTACACACATTAAAGATTCCACGGGAAAATTTCAATAAGTTTAAGACAAAAATTAGCTGTCCGTACAAAAATACCTCAACAGGAGGAACCCTATCTGTTAATGACGCCAACTATTCAATAACGCAAAGAAAAAAGAAACAACATTGAGAAAGCTTCTGAGATGTTTCTTATATACTTGATGACAAACTTTGCCGTGGAATCTTTCTTGTACAAACGCGGCTTGAATTGACGAAAGGGTGCCAAGTTCTCTGTATATTGAATGTGTAGATTTTAACCGATCTGCTACCTGACCTAATCTGGGTTCTTACCTAAGTACGTAGATGGTAGGACCACGTGTAGGAGGATGCAATACTGTAGTGTAATATAACATTGTGGGAAAAAATTGCATGTTCAAGAGATAGTTGTATGATGCAGATTACGCGAGAAAGAAAGAAATACTTTATTTTGACATCTAAAAAGTTAAACATTTGAAGGAAAAATGTCAAAGTAAGAAATTAAAGCCACAGTGTATCTATTCCTTTGATATAATCATGATAGTGGTTGTTGCCGAGTGCTGCAGTGCATGTTAGTGACTGACAGGGGGCGTAAGTGTTCTGTTGCATTGACAGCGTATTTTACTGTGTGTGTTTGGTAAGGCTGTATACGAATCCGAGAACCTTTAATGTATAGATAAAGTATATCAGTCCGTCGTTGATCTGTGTACTACCAGAAGGCATGGGACCAGCGTGATCACTGTTAGGGACTTGGCGTGCATGACCTTCTGTACTGTTTTATACAAACTATCACAAGGGATGGGACAAGCAAAGGTGCAATATCTACGTAACGGTGTATATCAACATCTGTGGAACTTCATGGGTGAAACGCCAGTTTAATTAACAGGAAGGAGACTAGTTTGGCGTCTTGGTCAGCCTGAGCTAGAAGCAAAGCTCCAGTCACATAAGATACTATTCTACTCAGAATAGGCTGAAAAATTAGTTATTCACACACTTTCTTTTGGAAGTGGTTTTCTAAGGATTTTAATCAGGACTTTGGCTGGACGGTGACTCAAAAATATTTTAAAATTTGTCTGGCTTCATGAAGAGTAGAACAAAACGATCTTCCTCCACAACGCTACCAGTAACATCTTTTTAAACATGGAGATTTTCAAAGGCCAAATCTCTGACGACCCTTCCCAACCCATGAAGGCTCCCAGACTCTCCTGTAAGAGATAATGTACTCGTATTTACACCTGGCACATACCAGTGATACATATGAACTATGTCTGTACGAGAGAAAAAGAAAACATGACACAGCTTTGGTGTGAAAAGAGTGTTTATTCTCTACAAACCTGTCAGACTGGGAGGGGAGAGGTGTGGTGTTTAAGAGAAGCACTGATAGGATCGTATCCATCTCTGCAACTAAGAAGAACCTTCCCCAGCACTGGTCGATGATACCAAAGGTTCGTGTAGTAGTAGTGTACGTTGTCGCTATATAAAAGTATTGTCTATTTGTTTATACAAAGGGAAGCTATGGCAGTTTAGGTGACACATTTACGATACATCTGTACACCTTGTCCTAAAGAGACACTGCCACTTTCCCTGTTTGTCAGGTATCCCTTCTCTACATTTGCGTAGGCTAGTAGATAACTCTCTATCAAACCTCTACCCTCCCATCACACTGTTAGAATTCTACATACAGCTAGCCGTTATACAGTTCGTCGTTTTCGGTATCTGGCAGAAAAAGACATCTGTTCCAAGTATTTCTAAGGAACATTTCTACGGATATGTACATTAAGTGACATAGAGTGGACATAGAGTAATGCTGAAATGTGAATAGGAAATGCTTAAAATCATGACATCACATTTATACAAGGACTAAAAAAACAGTTTCTCACACTGTCTATGGACATCTCACAAACATGGGATCTGACATCTGTTTGGGTGGTATAACTTTAACTACAACTGATACACAAAACCTTAGCCTGGTATCCTTCCCCTTTTGGCTACCATACACTGCACAGAAAAGGGCATATGGACGCTACAGAAGGGAATGCATACCAGGCTAACAAACCCCTTGAGACAATAGATGTAAAATTGAAATGTGTTGGCACAGACGGCTTTGCATAATGACCATTATGTGATGAACAGTTAACCTTTAGTACTCTGAGAGTGTCTTGCATCAAATTGGTGAGACACTGATTTCAGATTCAGTGTGCTAAATGGTACTAGTATTAACCTTCTCCCTGCTGCATAACCCTGTAACCAATACAAATTTGGTGCGCAGCAGTTATACAGCAGAGAGTGGGTCAAGATCTTCTAACTGCTTAATTCTCATCTGATAATTGGATCAATAAGTTTCTAAGACATTGTGATGCATGGGTCACAGTTATAGACATCTTTCAACATTTGGGAATTAGTGTGTGCAACAATGCCACCTGGCAACTACCATCAGAAGCCCTTCTTTATGATTTTCATGATCATGGTGTTTCATTGGAGGAAACGGTGGCCAATCACATGCCCAGCAAGATCACTCATCTCTGTCCTCTGGTTATATACATCCAGGTTAGCAAAGGTAAAATTCTTCGTGGTTACTCATAATTTGTCAAAACTTAAGGTTACCAATAAACAGTGTACAAAATGATATGACAAGGGAAAGTAGTATGGTACACAAACTCATTCAAACATCCATCTCCTTATACACTGTAGTCCCACTAAGCACCAGAAATCCAGAACCATTTTTATCTTACAAATTCTACTCTACTATCACAAAATAGGTCTGGGGAATTCATGCCTCCAAAGGGGATGTACACAGATATATTGCTATGGGGGGAAGTGTACTTCAAAACCTTTTCACAAAAATTCCATCCTTTCAAAAGTTGTACTCCAAATTTGTGCCATCCGAAAGTGGAGAGCGGTCAGTTTCTTGTCCCCTATCACACAATTGGTGGTGGCTTAATTCTGATTTACATGCTTATAGAAAAGGTATAATACATATACAAAGTTCTCAACGTTTGTAAGACGCTCTTTTCATGTGTGGCGGGCCACGAGGCCTTCCAATCCACCATATCAGTTTTCTCTTTGCCCCTTTAGTACCCTTTTTCATCCTAACGCAATTTGAACCATATGCTATTATCCAACAAAATGTTAAAACTAGTACCGATTGTATGATGTTATTAGTAATTATACAAGGCTGTAACATAACTATTGGTTAATAACGAAGCCTGATGACATAAGGAAATCAAAGCGCGCCCCTGCTAGCTGCTGTGACAGTGGTGCAGTGAAACTACATAATTGGCAGAACAGAATTTTCTTCTTTAAAACTTGAGTCCGGGCATCACAGAGATCAAAATTTAAACGGGGCAAAGCAATAGGAGCATAATTCAGTAAAATGTTTCTAGGTTAGACTATTTGTAAAAGCAACTCTATCATCACTCATACTCAAATCCACAAAGGAGCAGAGTTAGAATTAAAATATTTAGATGTATAGGCATAAACAATGAAGGAAGCAGAACTGCAAGGATCAGCACTTTCAGGGCAGCAGATTTTGCATGTTTGCGACATGATGGTAACATAAAGATACTGTCCAGACTGTATGGTATACAATGTGTTAGGGGCTGGGAATCACTCTGATAATACAAAAGATGTTAAAAACTACAACTTAACCAAAAACAGTTTCCTTGTCCATACATGCTTTAACGAAATCCATCTGCCATATCTTACAAACTCTTCTTCCAATCCATAAAGTAAAAGCATTATCATTAAAGTATACAGATCATCTAAGCGGGGCCTTACAACATGCAACTTATATAACAGTATGAGAGGCTATCCCTGTCTAGTAAAGACCATGCAGTTTGCTGTATGTGAGCTAGGTGGCGCTTTCTTCCCAAACAGCTCGGCTTACTCCACGCAAATGTCATGGATAGAGAAGTTACATAATGAGCTGTGCCGTGGAAAGAAAGGCCACCAGCTGAAGGTGGTACAGTGTGCAGTATGGCAAGATCCCTGCAATGCTGTGATGTGTGTTGCAGTCTCCAAGCAGACATGTAGTTCTGGCTGGTTTTGTACATTTCCTGTTGTGGTCAGTGGAGCACATTTTTCTCTGTTTACTTCGCCCCACACCTAATGACAAACATGCTAAGAAAACTGATGTAGGGCAAGGCAAGCAGGGGAAAAACATGGACCACAGAAGCCACAAAGAACAAGCTGAAGCCACATATCTAATGGCTTTGGCTTTGATTGTTTCGCAGTGTTTTGCATGTTATGATGTGACAGTGTGTGCCTTCCTCTGTTCACTCTCCCTTCCCCTTAGAGTAAGGAGAGGAAAACATGCACTACTAAAAAGACTGGAAATTATGCAAAACAGGCTAGAGCCGTGCTGGAGTCTGCTTGGAGACTGTCGCTGCCCTCAGAGGTACCATATCTTGAGCTTGTTGTGGTGCCCGTGCCTGTGTCTGTGTCTGTGCTTGTGGCGTGGGACTAGCAGGGGCTGTGCCGGAAACTCCTCATGAGGGGCACGATGCAGGCGGGGTTGGAGGCGTGGAGCAGGAAGGGGTGCTCCAGGAGGTCGATGGCGCTGGCTCGCTGGGACGGGTCCCGCATCAGCATCTTATCCAGGAAACCCTGCAACCTCGGAGACACCTGAAGGAGGTGGGGAGAATCAATTTAGAGCATCAAGACTAAACCTGTGGCTTATCCAAATTTCTACTGTCTAACTCCAGTCATTGTCAAAGAAGAAGCTTTTCACATCAGGGTCTTACAACCATCCCTTAACAGAAATGGGGGAGGGGGGCACCATAAACTTTCTGCAACTCAAGGTCCACTGCTCATCGAGTCAAGTTTTCTATCTGCAAAATCACAGAAGCAGTGAACATTCCATGACAAAAGACCTGACTTGGACAGTTGAAAATTTGGATAAGTCCAAATTTTGCGATTTCGACCAACACAGTTGAACTTTCAAGTCGCATCATGTTGGTTGGAATGAGTCTCTAATAACTATTCCTGTTGCTACTGACTTATCGGAGAGCTGTGCTGTTGTGAAGCCTGGTGTACCTCTATCCAGGGTTGTGCCTAATAAGGCATTTCCTGTGCTCCTGTATTTCAGGACCAGCAGCAGGATGTCTCTTGTTAGCAACAATCACATCAAAACACAGCAGACCTTAAAAAACTTCCTAAGGACCCTGCTTGAAGTAAGAACACATCCATGGTCTTGTTAAAGGAAAATCCTTGCAACACCTTTCTATGCATGGCTGTGCCCATCTCCATTTCTATAGCCCTTGGGCCACATTGTACAAGCACTATGGCAGAGGGCTAGTCTACTGGTAGTGTAGTGTGCATAACCCCCATACCTTTTCCATAGGATCTGAGTGCTAAGCAGAGAAAGCAGAATAGTCAAGTATACAAGTGACCACCACTACATAAGGACTGCTACCTTGCCAATGTGACCAGTTTTTGGTGGTCCCTTAGATAATTTTTTCGATGGACACAAGCATTAAGAATCCTGTCTATAGACACCACCTGTCTACCTGACCAGATTTCACCAGTCCCCTGACAGCCTGAGCGGTCTACTTGAGCAGTTTTGACTGTATGTACCATCTTTTATGTCTATGGTATGGCCCAGTCGGGGTTGGACCTGTGACCTGCTGTACCCACCTTATGTGTGTTCTTGAGTTTGGGTGGAGGCATGTCCCTGATGCGGCGCATGGCCTGCAGGGGAGGCTCGTTGAAGAAAGGTGGCTCTCCGTCCACCATCTCCATCACCATGATGGCAAGGGACCAAAGGTCAACCTGGGGCAAAGGTCAACATGTAAGGGACAATAGGTCAATCTGGGAGAAAGTTCAGTATGGATCTGTTATGGTCACAATTATAATTTACAAACTGGGAGTTTGTGTCTTTCTGAAAAGCTTTACACTGAGGCCATAAGACAGAAAACTTTTAATTATCCTGGTAAAACATGACCTGCTTGGTTACAGATTCTACAACACAGTTAGTGATCCTGACCTCTGGCCCATAGGGCAGTCTGGAGATGACCTCAGGTGCCATCCAGTAGGGCGTGCCCACCAGCGACTTCCGCTTGGGCAGGTCAGGGGTCACCTGGGCACAGAACCCGAAGTCCGACAACTTCACCTGTTAACATGGAGGAGAACAATGTTAGACATGACAAGAGTGCTGCATTATAGAAAATTCAATTCATGGAGAAGAAAAATCTCGGGAAACCTGCCACAACAGGGATGTCAAAGCATTCGTAAAAATGGCAAGCTTGTCCATTGCAAACCAACGCACCTTGCCGTCATGTGCCAGCAGGATGGAGTCTGACTTGATGTCCCTGTGGATGATTCCCCAGGAGTGGAGGAACACTAGTGCCTCCAGGACTGACTTACACACTGTGGCTATCTGTTCTTCATTCATCCTGTACAAACAAAGGGAAACAAGGTGATCAGAGATGGCCTTCTGGTAGTGGTGTGTGTGTTTAACTTATGTACTCTTTCCCAAACGCTGAGTGCTAGGCAGGGTAAGCAGTATGTACCAGTTTTCTAAGTCTTTGGTATGCCTATCCTGGGGATCGAACTTGTGACCTACTAAATGCAAGGTGAACACTCTACTCACAATGTGCCTTGTGAAACCTTGTCACAAAACTTCTGCTTACTTTGTATGTGTGACGATGTCTGTGAGTGATCCCCCCTCCAGGAACTCCATGATGACCCAGAGCTCGTCCTCCACCAGGAAACTGTCATACATCTCCACAATGTTGTTATGGTGATAGTCTCGCATGATCGACACCTGGAACAGCAAGGGCACTTTTAGTAGAAAGCTAACACCGACTACTGTATCTTCTAAAATAAGCCTTCCAAGCTGCATTACAAGAATGATGAGCTAGCCCTCAACAACAAACTACAGAAAATGACTACATGCACAATTAAATTTAGTTCCAGTTGAGGAAGACTCTAAATTATGTACCTCACAATAGAGCATTTCTCTCCCCTATACACCCAAGTCTATTTCTAAATGAGGAAGACTGTAAGCAGCACTCCGGTATACCTCATTATAGAGCAGTTCTCTCCTCTGCTGTTTTCTCAGGTCCATCTTCTTTACCGCCACCTGCCTGCCTGTTCCCCTCTCTGTCGCAATGCAGACAATCCCCGTCGACCCCTCCCCGATCTTCACGAAGTTCTCCAGGTTGTTGCGCGGGTCTCCCGGGCTAACCACGGTCTGGAGCGCCGCCCGGAACTTCTCGTGTGACTCGCGCTGGTCGGGGGTGGGGGCCTGTGGAGGTTTGGGCTGGGTGGGGGTGGTGGCACTTTGTGGGGCGGCAGGAGGGTTGGCATTGGGTACTGAAGGCGGGGGCACACTGGGGCTGTTCTGGTAGTCCTGGAGGGAGGAGACAGACAGTCGAGTCAAATAACAGTAGTCAACTTCCACATAGATGTACAGGGCTCAAAATACTGGTTCAGATTCAAGATTCAGATTCTATAGCAGTAATGTTTGTAAATAGGTTTTGCGTTTTACGTTGTGCACCAGTGTACCAGTGCACCTATTCCCCAAAAATGCATTTCTGTCACCATGTATATTGTAGTAGAGATATTCATGATGTATTTTAGAACTTTCCAGTTAAAAGAACCTATCATAGTGTTTTAAGAAGCAAAAGCCATCCAGAACAGTGGGCCCTTACCCTGTAGTTTTGGTTCTGAGGCTGCTGTGGTCTGTTTGCTTGTTTGTGTCCCGGTAGTGACAGTGTGATCTTCTGCACGTGGGTGGGACTAGGCTTGGCACCTGTAGAGGGGGGCACGACTGGCCCAGGGTCCCGCGGGAGGGTTGACGAACGTAAACTGTGGGGTGGAAAACAGAAATTAAGTGCTATGTAATTTGTTCACCTCCATATAAATTGTTCTATTTCTTGCATCTGGCTTAGGATTGCATTGTCTTGTTCTGGAATATACCCAGAGACTCCTGAAAAACTGGGCACACACCTGAGTGTGATCTGCTGGTAAAATAAATGAATATCAATTTTTCTGTCTAACCAAAGTACACATGTAAACTGCTAAAACACTTGGAGATGGAATATAGTTACAAAGGCAGACAACCTTTGCTTTTATTTCTGTATATATTTTTTATTGAGAAAAAAGTTAATTCTGCTGCCTGACCTGGGTTTGGGTGCGACGGGAGGTGGGACCTTGGTTGGTGTGCGAGGCTCCTGCGGTCGCTGCTGCTGCCTGGAAGCCATCCTGCCGTCAGGTTTGTCCCACTCCCTGCCTGCGCTGTACGTGTGATAGTCCCTACTGTAGTTCTCCCTCCCCCCCAGGTCACCATGGTAAGTGTCTCTGTTGCTGTAAGCATAGTCCCCACGTCCGTCCCGTGTGTAGGGCTGCTGTCCGCGCACATCCTGCAGGCTGCGCCCGTTTTGTGGCGGCGCCCCCCTCCCGTCCTGCTGAGACCTGCCGTTCATGTAATCAGGCCCGCCGTACCCGCGGGGCTGCTGGGGTTCCCTTACAGGGTCCTGCAGCCCCGGCGGGAGCCCGTCGTGCAGCATGTCCCGGTCCCTGGGCACGCGGCGGGGTGGGGGGCTGTCCTTCCGCAGCGAGTTCGACCGCGCCACGCTGATGCCACCCTGGAGGTTACGGATGTTGGGGTGCTGCTGGTAGTCATAGCCGTTCGGGCTGGTGTGTGCCAGGTCAGTTGTGTCCAGCTTACTGGTCCCTCGGACTATCATCTGTGATAAAAACACACAACAAAAATGTACGACTGCGTGAACACTGGTGGCTGGTTATCATGGCCATTTGGTTGCCACAGCAATGTGGTTGCCACAGCAATGTGGTTACCATGGCAATATGGTTATGTTAGCAATGCTCTGCACAGGCCTTGTTGTCCCTCTCTTTCCCTCACCACAATGAGAAGGAAAACTGATGACAGTTTTAGGAATCAAACATAGCCATGCACTCCTGCATTAACTTGATGAGAGGGACTTCAGCCTTGTACAGAGGATCGCAGTTGAGTTAAAATCTATGGTACAGTGGGGGGGACGTATGTTAGTGTTGGTGAGAATGGTACACCTTTGGCAGAGTCCTCTGGCGGATACACCTGTCAGCTGTTCCGCTACTTCCCAGTTTCCAGGGCAGCTGCCTCCTGGTACAGTCCAAAGCGTCAGGACTCACAGGTTTAAACTCTGGGTGGCTCAAGTTTTAGTACTTTCACTAAGGCTTTGTTTCAGTTTTTCTGTTTGCATTAAGAATGCAAATCCTGATCTGAACTTCAATCATTATGTCCATATTCTGATCATTTCTGTGTACTGAAGTTTGATAGTACCCAAATTTGCTGCTGAATTAAAATGTCAGCAGACTGAGAAACAAAAGTCAGCCTGCCAAAATTTAGGTGCTTCTGCAGAACGAATAATCATTCTTTCCTCCAAAAAGTACCTTGATACCAACAAGAGTTCACATATGATTATGTAACCAGTAAATTACAGGACTGGTCATATCTAATAGAACTGTGAGTCCTTCAGCCATAGATCTGTATCAGAGGTCAAGACACCTTGAAGACTTGAGAAGTAGCGAGACAGATACAGCGTCTTCTGTTTGCCAACCAACCTTCCAAGCCTGCCCACTGTCTGGTTCCGCCGGATATAAGTCAGCTTTGCTCCCACGTACAACTGTCTGTGGCAGAGTGCAGAATAAGGGAGCATGTAGCATAACAATAAAAGGACAGCCAGGCAAACAAAAGGCACGGAAATCAACTTAAAAAAAACTTTCATCTCAGGCGGATGTTGTATTTATTTTTCTTAGCCTTGCTGGTTCTGCATACAACTGTAGCAGGGTGTACAACAAGGGAGCATGCAGCAAGCAGTCATAAAAAAACTCAAAAGTTCAATAAACAAAAGGTATTAAAAATAGATTAGAATACGTCAATCCTAACTGGGCTGCTTTGCAAGTCTCATGAACAATACAAGCAACAACGGAGGTATATGTAGCAAGCAGTCATAAAAAAACATAACAATGCAAAGTTAGCTGAACAAATAAAACTTTAAAGGCATCACAACTATCATAAATTTTAACCTCAGCTGGGCTGGTTAATCACTTTCTCAGCTGGACTGGTTAAGTTTTTTTACCGCAAAAGTAGATGACAACTAGGGATTTCGCTGGGGTGAGTGTTATCTTATTTCTGAGGCAGGTTATATCATTTTCTAATTGAGCTATTAATCCTTTAGACAGGCATGGTTATGGATGGTTACAAATCACATTAGGGTTTGAAATAGTTTTTACATATTTGTCTTTTGCTCCCTTGTTGCAAGTTGGACTAATCTCCAAGCATATCTTACGGTGGCCAAAGACAGTATCCAATTGGCCAGACAGTTACCATTAGCCACCGAAGATCTGCCATTAGTCGAAATGTCAAAGGCTATTAACACCCTATCGTTGACTAATCAAACAGTGCTTGTGAAGTAGGTGCTAATTACCCTCCGCGGGCACGGCTTGCGTGCCCCTCCATGCCGGGTGACCGTTACAGGAAGTCTCTCTATGGGCCACTGCACCAACCGTTATTTTGGTCAGTTCAAACGATGGAGGAGATGGTTGAACGCCGTGTCTTTCGCGATGTCTGGGGTTTTCAACGACGACAACCCCAGTCGCGTGCAACCTTCGCCGCCCTGGCAGGCAATGACGTGTTTATGGGCATTTCCACCGGCCAGCCGAGAAAAGTCACTGTTACCAGACTGAGGATATCTCGCTTTGCGTGTTAGAGCCACGGCTTGTCATCGTTGTACTGGTATCGCCGTAGTGAGCCATAATGCCGGAGCGGCTAGCGGTGACTCGAGTAAAATCACATGGTGGAAAAATATACTGTATAATGTCGCTAAGACATGTTCCCTTGCTCCTGTCTCTCGTAAATTCCCCCATGATACGTTGAGACTCTGGAACTATCCCATCCACTGCGTATGCTCTACGATATGCTATTCGTCCGAGGCCGGGTATCTGACTCAATTTTCTAAGAGGAAAATTCATGAAATCGAGAAAAAAAGGTAGTGAAACAAGAATAAAACTTCCTTTACAAATATGGCCCGCTCGTTTGTTTTTCTTCACCGAATCCAAACATAAAGACGTCAGGGAAAATTATGATCGTATTATCTGTTGATGGACGCTTTTTGTTTGTAGTTGTGTCTAACATCTAAGAATTACAGGGTGTCTGAGCCTGCTTTAATTTTTTTTGTGTACTAAAGTACTAGTTTTTGGGACGCATCTCAAGATTTAATTTTCTATACGTTTGCCTCGTTGCGTTGCGATGCCGTCGGCTGGCACCGGGACTCCGCGAAACCTCCTCCTGTGACGTGCCGGGTCATCGCGTTCGTCCCAGATTCAAGCTATAAACCGCTTGTAAAAACCTTAGCGCGGCCAATCTTTTAATTGCTGTTAATAGGGGCACAAGGAGGGGCAGCGACACCATTTTTGAAAAGAAGTGCTCCTCCCTGTGCGAGTACTGGCAGATCTTCGGTGGCTAATGGTAACTGTCTGGCCAATTGGATACTGTCTTTGGCCACCGTAAGATGTGCTTGGAGATTAAGTTGGACAACCTAAATTGGGTTACTTATCAATCTGCAACAGTTAACCTGTTAATAAGGGTCCTCCTCAAGAGGGCTGTGGTAAAATTTCCTCCAGGTCATGTTGGCACTGGTGCCAAGAGCTGCCTGTGTAGGGCTTGGAAACGGTCTGGATTGTAGGCTAGTGAACAGGGTGCCTACAAGAAAAAATGGCTGCCTAAGAAGGCTGGGTAGTCCTTTACATGGCCTGTCTCTGATTAGGACCTTTCCCACATCCCATCGGACAGTAAGTATCTTGGGCATGCACTGCATCTGCTAGGAATATCTGTTCTGTCCGCATGCATTTTCTTCAATGACAAAAACAGCTATCAAACCAGAGGGCAGCAGAGCTCTCCTAGCCTGGGAGCCAGACTGTTTGAAGGCCCTACACAGGCCAGCTCCTCTGCTCTACATGATGTAGGGCCAACATGCCGCCCAAGGAAATTTTGCATCTAACTCTGTTCACCCCTGAAACAGTATGTACAGACTTCCCCCTCAGCTCAGGGTCTGTTTTCATGTTGATACTCCAGTGCAGCATGTTGTTTTAAATCCTAGAACCATGAAGTGAAATTGGTATGGCCTACGGTCTTCTTCCTGACTCTGCCCCATTCTTATTCATACCAGTCTGCCATAAAGCTATCATCTGCAGAGTCTTTTTGATCCCCTTATCTGTACCAAACAGACCCACATTTCTGCACATTACTGCCAGGAGCACTGATCACTTCTGGAGAATCACTGATACAGGCTTCTTCCACAGAGGCTTAATGTCTGCCTAGGGGGGATTCTAAACACTGAATAAGGCCGCAGTGAAAATAAACAACCAGTTTTGGCCAGGGAAGGAAGGCTCAACTAAAGACTATAAACTGCCCCACTAGGATTTTCTTAAAGAATTTTATAAACTGATTTATCTAGAGTATAGGGTAAGGACTTGGGCATGGTTTGTGTCATGTCTTTCAACATAATGAAAGGTTTGCAGTGAGGGTGAGTCCATCTCACTGTATTTGCAGGGAAAGGAAAGGAAAGGAAAGGTTTCTCCTTTATGCATCTCTGAGTTGGCAGAACCTTAAATAGGAAAACATCCTTATGGTAAATGAAAGCAGTAAGTACTGATACTGTTGGTGAGGATTCTCTCGTAATATTTTTCATTACAATATAGTTGCACTGTGATAGTAGACTTCAGTCCTTCTACTTTTGATATCACCTATTTTCTGTACATTCTTTTTCCAGTTTTTGTGTATCAGTTTTGTAGTTTTGTAACTGTTGGCTGGATTATTTGTACACGTATGAAGGCAATGCATATGAGATTTATTTCATTATGAAAAGTAAAAATATCCCAAGGTTCTCCCTTAAAAATAGTTACTCACTAGCTGCACGACCTTGGCTGTACTAGCCAAACAAATCGACAGACAAATAAATAAATAAACAGTAAAAAATACCTTCAGTGTACTAAGGTCTACCGGAGTGATGCATGATGGGTCGATGAGCGGACGCGGCCTGATGGCGCTGGGCTGTGCCGTCTCCTTCGGGGAGCCAATCACGCTGGCCCACTGGGCCGGCAGCCCGACATACTCTCCGTGATCGCGGTCGAACCCGGTGTGTACGCGGTGCTCGAAGTTTGAGGGGGCCGAGATCTCCGGCCGCTTCTTCTTCTTACCAAACATCTTCTGTTAAGAAACAGACAAGACAGAGGGTTTATCTTCTTTGTGAATAATGAGGTGTTATGGTTAAGGATGGGTTGTATTACCATCATTATAACATTTGCCTCATTTCTCCTTCTTACCAAACATCTTCTGTACAACAGAGAAGACAGAGGATTTTGTTAATCCATGTTCTATGCAGAATTCATGAGTACTGTTACATCTTCATTTTCATAAATGTTCATAACTCCCTTCTCCTCACCGCAGTGGCACTGTACTGAAATTTGTAATGGTACCATTTCAATTCTTTACTTATCATTTCGCAGGTGGTAACAATCAGTGCTGTAAACAAAATTCCATATACATACATGTATACCCAGTGCATGGCCCAGTGCAGGTTAGGTATACATCAACATCTGAAATACTGGCACAGTTCAAATTTTACCTGCATATGTAGGTGGTATTTCCAGCCCTGCTTTCATAGTCCTTTACTGTTTACAGCAATCTAACCTTCTAACCTTACACACCAAGGACAACTCACAAGGCCTTACAAAACAACATTCTCCCAGCTGCAAACAAAATCCTTTTCATGCTGAGAACATGACACCCTGACTTTGTCTCTGACAGAGACCCAGGCTTTTGACTATTAGGCTTCGGTTATTAATGGCTCTCTATACTATAGAATTTAATAGGCCAAACACGCCCCAGTTCAGCTCACATGTTACTAACGCCCCAAATACAGGCCCATGTCCCTGGGCTGCTTATAAACCAGAACTAACTAGTAGTAACTTCCTTTGTATCATGTTATAACCAATATGTAAAGGCAAGACCTTTGACTCCATCTACAATCTACTAATAGGTGCAACACTGTAAATCCGTGGTGCTTTTATTTTCGCGGTTTTCATGCTGACCTGTTACTGCAAAATCATGACACTGCGACTATGTGTTTGATATTATTACTGTATTACAGGATTGTGAAATACAGTGAAATCCCCCATTTTCCCTCCTGTGGCATATTTATAACAGAACCTTGCAGCACACACACACTTCCATTTGACTTTACCATCCCCAGGTAATGGTATCCAGTTGCTAGTTTACTTTTACTTCTTGCCATCAATCTGACTTTTAGAGCACGTATATTGCAAAATCTATAAAGAGCCGTATGTTGGGAAAGGAACTAAAGCATTACTGGTAATCTCACACCTGCCTTGTACACAGAACTGGGCTATAATTGGTAGCATTACAACTGACTTATGAATATGGCTCCAGTTCAGCACATCATTAGGCCATATTGATTCTTTTCCTTGGTCCTCAGACATTTAAATGAAAATAGAGGGCTGGGATAAAAACTTCAATCTGTAACTCTGTGTACTAAGCTTCAGACTTTTCCCACAAAATTTTTCTTTCTAATATGTATTGAAAGAAACATATAATGTATTGAACTATATGAACGGTCTCATTACCCTGGGAAGGGTACCGACTGACCCGGATTCAGGTGAATATTCAGGTGAATATAATCTTTCTAATCTCCTCCTAACCCTGACCTCTAAAACTGGCAGACATCAGATCCAGGGCTCAAAATATTTCTGTAATATGTACTTTTATCTTGCCAAATCGCAAGTTGTTTATGTTTTTTTTCTGCTGTCTGAAAAATTTGTCAGTAAATCCCAGGTGGGTATTTCAAACAGTGCATCCCCACAACAAAACCCGCCAGTTTGGCATTATTTTATTAAGATTTGAGAACCAGAAAACATATAACATGGCAACATTGCAGAAAAAAAAATGTTTTCTAGTTTATGCATCAGAATTCTGAATGCTACTGCAGAAGGCATTAGAGCTGTAGGGTTCAACACTAAATACCACCAGGATACAGGATAAGTCAGCAGGCTGTACTGGGGCCTTGGGGAGGTGCAGACTTTATCATGTATAAAGTGTAGAGCTCATATAAGGTAAACAGCCAGATGTCACTTCCCCCCACAGCTGCTAGGCAATACTGGGTGTGCTTAGGCCCCCTTTCCACTAGACTAAAATCTACAAAACAACTGTGACAAACCCTTCTCAATTTTGTATTCTTTCATCAAAGAAAGCTGTTAACAAATCTACAAATGCCTGTTATTACTTACAGTAATACCAGAGGTCTGGCAATGACAGGAATCCAAACATGCACTCCCTCCTCCCAACCCTGACCTCTAACTGGCAGACATCAGATCCAGGGCTCAAAATATTTCTGTAATATGTACTTTTATCTTGCCAAATCGCAAGTTGTTTATGTTTTTTTTCTGCTGTCTGAAAAATTTGTCAGTAAATCCCAGGTGGGTATTTCAAACAGTGCATCCCCACAACAAAACCCGCCAGGAATCTGGGAACAAATCTGAGAGGTCCAAGGTCAGCCTCAAGTTCACAGCTTCTTGTGTTCTATCTCCCACAGCCAAACATCACTTTGTATGTGACTTATATACAATAGTTTACACACATTATAGTCTTCTCCCTGCTGAAGTAGCTTTTTGGCAGCACCAAGTTTGTATTGGTTACATACACAGGGTTAGGCAGCAGGGAAAATGATTTGAGATTTCCTTGATCATGGAAAAGTTGTTGTATCCTTTCCTCTCCCAAATTCACAAACATCAGCTCCAGTGTTGTGACTACAGGATTAAAAGCGGCACTGTTTTGGAATGTGCTGTTTTGTGACAACACTATGAAAGCTTGTGACATAGAATCATGTCTTATACAGTGCATCAACCAATGTACAAAACAAGAGATCCAACACAATTCCGCAATTGAGTAGAATTCGGAAATTCAAGTCAATTGGCAAATGTTCGATTGAAACTGAACCCCCCAATATCCATCTGGAGAGTTATTCAAAACAACTGAAGCCTTACAGTCAAGTAACACAGACAAGCTCCCCCTGTATGCATCAGGGATAAAACACTCTCTAACTTCACTCAAGAATTTTACAGGAAAGAAAACAAAAGCTGGAAATACTGGGTACCCCAAAATTGGAATTGTACACCTAACTTTTGACAGTGGGTGCACCTAGATATTTGTGTAGGGTTTCGTAGTAAAGGTACTATTGTACAACGGTATACACTGTAACAGCATATTCTTCACGTGTCAGAAAAAGTAACCTTTGTTGTACATGTATTACTTAAAATTTTCAAGTTAGCTATATATATATATATATATATATATATATATATATATATATATATATATATATATATATATAATTTGGGTTCATTAGAATTCTTCAAAGCTGGAAAGTGTAATTACGTTTTGCTGACATTTTAAGTTGTACACTCTGTGCACCAAAATCTTTTGGTTAGGTACACCAGTGAGCCTATTCCCCAAAATACTAGTAAATTTTGAGCCCTGTACTAGGCATGGCTTCCATGGAACTGTACTGCATTCCCAAACACATGCCGCATTCCCAAACATGGCCCTCATTCCAAAACGTGCCTGGACCACAGTTCTCCACCTTCCAAAGCTACAAATGTCAGATTCCTTGTTGGTTTACTCCACTGGGAGTCCAGCCCAGCTATTAGAACTAAAGCCCCATTCATTAGGCCTGGTCTCATCTCTCCTGAGCTGAGCTGTGATCTTTCTAATAAAGAGCTCTATAGCTACTCTTGTCAGGGGGGGAGCAAGTCTTACTAATGACTTCTACACAAGGGCTGATTGGTATGGGATGGTGCAAGGGCAACTCCAAGGCCAAGTCCAGCTGTTTATGCCAGCAGCAGGCGTTGTGTAGCGGCAGTGGAAGGCAGGATGGCAGCAGGACCCCTACCAGTGAGCAGCATGCGGTCATGTCTGGGACTCCACAGGGTCTTCTTCTTCTTCTCCCTTTGCCTCCAAGCTCTTTCTATAACAGATCATCGCTTATCCATTAGCTGAACCCTTTCTCCACCTCCCAGTACTGTACAGCCATGTCCAAGGACTATTCTACTGCTGAATGGGATAACCGCCTGAGATGTGGAGTGATGGTAGCAGGCAAGCCCTGTTGTTCTCCTGTCACCCCAGGATCAGTAACACCAGCAGGGACATGGGAGTCATGACTCTACCTCCTCTGGGCAAACCCAAACAAGATACAGTTACAGCAGGGTCTGCCAAACACCACTGGGGAAGCACAGGGGGCTGCTACCAGACTTCAGCACACTTCAGCACACAAAAATGTGCATTTCCTGGCTGTGGTGTCTGCAAAGTCAGCAGTCACCCTGTAAATGTAATGCCTTCTACAGATGACAGGCCAGGGATAGATGTGTGCGCAGTTTGACTTATAAATACGACTTTCCCTTGTGACGCCACCAGAGTGTTTTTGGTGCAGGCTGAGCGATAACAACAATCAAAAATAGTAGGTACAAATGGATCTGGAGAGACCACTTTGATTGGTGTAATAACAGGATAGATTACAGCATGGGTGGAACCCATCTATAGAGGCTGATTGTGCTTTTTCATCATTTTGAAGCTGGCATGTCAAAACACAGGGTAGGTCTAATGGTTAATGGTGTTATAAGGACCTGCTTCAAATGAAACAGAAATTGGTCATAACTTATTTTCGTATATGGGAAATGCAATCTAGGTCAACACCATTTCTTAACCCTCAGCATGCTACTACAAACTCTGCATCTATGAATTACTGACTGGTACACCAATGGTTCAGCATTGTGAACGTTAAAACACATTTAGATCACTGACTGAATGGCACATTTGTTGGCGCCTGGAGCCCGAACCAAGTAAAATAAACAATTAGATGATATTGGTTATTCTATCTGTAAAAACCATCAACAGTTAACTTGCAAAATGGCCTGGCTACAGCACGTAGAAAGTGAAAGTAATCTGGTCCGAAGTAAGAACCCTTGCAGTTTCTTACAAAGACAGACCATGAAATACAGTAGTTCTCCTCTTAGCCTGGATGCCACAGTATTTAGTTTACTGAGGTTCCCATTCTCACTTCTTTCCAATATTTTGTTAGAGAGCGAATATGGGATTCCTGGTAAAATAAATCTGATGGCACCCAAGATATTCTCTTCTTACCTTCTCCCCAAACCTCTGTCTGTAACAATCACTAAGGGTGCACATGTTGAGAAAGGTAAGTAATACACTTGGATGTTGGAGATGTCTACATGGTAGCCTAAATGTTTGCCACCCATTCTTTAGCTGAACATTATATTCATATCTTTTGGTCATTGGCTTATAGCTATCAGTTCATGTACATGACCATTCATGACCTAGCTAGGCTTGCAGCATTTGTGGAAGCTTCTGTGTCAAAAACATCTCCTATCTCCACATCACTATAATCACCATAACGAGGGCGTTCAGTCAAGTCACATATCTTCCAAGATAACCTCTGGACCCTGAACAAATAAAGAATCACAAAGGCCCAACAGTCAAGAGGTATCAGCTACATCTCTCTCACTTTGATAGTGGAGACTGCAAGCAATATGAAATATTTGCAGTTGCAGAGTGTTTGCTAATAAGAAATTAAACTGTCAGCGTTCTACATTGAATATCAGAGTCACAGAATATCAAAACATACAAAGCATCAAGATTGCATCACGAAATCAAAGTTGCTCAAGATCCTGATGAAACTTGAACATCGATAGAGGGTAGAGGATAGAGGGTTTCAATATACATTCTCACATAGGTTGGCACCCTGCACAGTTATGTGGTTTCGTCCATGTCTAGCTGGCACTACCATTAGTGCTGGCACACTCTGGTATCCCTATCATGCCTTGGGAGGGAGGGAGCAAGTACAAATCTGCCAAGTTTTTAATCTTGCTTCAGCAAGGATGTCACACAGAACTCGAAACATATGTACTTTTGTGCACCAAGTTTTGACTGTGGGTGTGCTGGTGCACCTAGATATTTGTGCAGGGTTACATACCTTGAAGAGTTCTACATATTGCAAAAACAGGCATAAAACACTGAGATCCCTACATCTGCTTAGTTTCTCCTCCCCTTCCCACTTTCCCCATGTCCTGCTGACTGCATGTAGATGGTTGTTTACAGGACCCTGCTCACTTGTATGGTACTGTTTACATGTTATCAGACTGGACAATGGCTGGACTGACCACATACATGCACTG
The DNA here is from genome assembly GCA_013266295.2 of Branchiostoma floridae x Branchiostoma japonicum. Classification (NCBI taxonomy): domain Eukaryota; kingdom Metazoa; phylum Chordata; class Leptocardii; order Amphioxiformes; family Branchiostomatidae; genus Branchiostoma; species Branchiostoma floridae x Branchiostoma japonicum. The sequence goes on from CM023840.1 coordinate 22,677,860, forward strand.
GGCAGGGCAGACTTGCTGTAGGTAAAGCCTCAGAGGAGAGCAGGGGGTTGACAGACAACTGCTGTGTGGAGAAGGGTGTTGTTGTTACAGGGAGACTCTAATCTCCAAGCAGAGGCAAGGATCTGGCTCATTCTCATTGTTTCATGTCTGTCTTTTTTCCATCACTTCTTGAAATCCCTACTCCTAAAGCACAGCTTATTCATCAATAAAAGAAAAAGAAAAATCTTAAGAGATTTTTTTCATAGATTGTTAAAAATACTGTACAATTTACATGTATGTATGATCATGAAGCACCATTGTCATTCATGTATGCACAATAAAACAGTTTATACCAGTTTCCAGGCTTAAGTGTATATAATCTCTATTTCAAAGATATTTTGTTTATAAACTATGCCATGCATGTATGTTTCTCTTTGAGCACCAGCTGCATGCTAAATTTTCAGGTTTGATTATTGACAAAGGTAAGAAGGTATGTAGACAAATTTAGGCACATGTTTCAGATGTTGTTTTCTCACTTCAGTTCTAACAGTTCTGGAAAAAATTAGTCTGGTCTAATCACATACCCTGAGAGAACATTCTTAAAATGTAAGCCACCAAATTATTCTGTATCTGCAACCTGTACCATTAACCACATGGAAATATAGGAAGTACAATTAGGCACCACTTTGCAATAAAACTGTTGATTTAATCACTTTACAGGCAGGTGCTTCTAGTGGAAGGAATTTGTGACTTCTAATTAAACTTCTGACATTACCTACATGTGCTGTATAGCACATGCATTAACATATAAGCATCATTTCTGTAAAAAAATGTTCTTGTCAAATGATACTTGTAATATATGGAGAAACTGTACCATACTGTTGACAGGGAAGATAAAATCTATTCTTCTCCTAACAACAGTAACAAGAAACAATATACTCAGGACACCATTTACAACAATTAACATCTAGGTGCTAAAATCACGAGACAAATGCATTTGCATCTGAATGCATAATGAAGTTAACTCTCCAAAACCATGCAGAGTAGTGGGGGAATAGTTCTTTGTGAAACATCAGTATTTCCTCCATATGAAATAAATATCCTGGGGGCTTTTCCTTGGTTATTTACTCAGCCCTATTGTCTGTGTGCATGAGTGGAAGGATGAACAAGAACAACCACACACTTGGGTACCACCAGACAGATTTATAATTTATAGATGAGGGAACATGTCACTGTGCAGTCTGGGAGACCTGCAACTGCATACATTACCCAAATGTGACAAACACTCAGCTTTCAACTTTCAAGCTGGAGTCATGAAGAACTGCAAACTGTAACAACTTCTGCTGGTATAGAATAATCAGAAGACGTAACATTGCTGTGGCTACATAGACATTTGTTCTCTATGCTTAGTATATTGGATGCAGTGCTTATAAAGAGTAATAATTCTTAGGAGAATTCCATCATGACATATGAGTTACCTGTGGAAACTGGTATACTTTTAAACAAAGTCTTGCAAATTCTTGACAAGTGGGATTAAAAAAATCATGACCTGTGTATGATAGCATCAGAAACAGATGGCAACTTGTCCCAGAAACGTCGAACATTTAGTTACAGACACAACAACCTGCTACATCTAATATTTACTTCCCATTTCTATGTTCGTCTCACAGTTTGGTGTAACATGTAGAAACACAGTCCCACACGTCATGGTCAACAACCTCACACTAACAGTGACGTCAAACACGAACACACAACATCGACAACAAGCGGGGTGAAAAGTCACCATTTTTCAGATCAGATTATCTCAGGACTCCCTTCAATTTCCAGAATTAACATATCATCCATGTCAAGTCAAAGCAAACATTCCTGCAGGGTGACAGGCTAGCTTGGAAATGTCTGAACTGACAGGCTTTCTGCTAGCTGTAGAAACGACAAATGTATAATTATCCTTGTAGGGGGGTCACAAAACCAGTTGTTGGCAATCTTGACTTCAGTAAATGCAAAATTGTACATTCCATTCTTCAGAAACTCAGAAAATAGAGAACTGCAGAGCACTTAGATGGTTACCACAAAGACATTTTTCCCACAGGAGTGAGTTTTACCTTGTCCCAAAGTTATTTACCTTGGATGACAGGAGACCAACCTAGCTACCTGACTCTGAAGGCTGAAACCATCCATATGGATACAATCACTGGATTTGAAAATTGCTTCGTGAAAAGATACATTTTTTTCAAACTAAATCACCAGAGAATTACATTTTTAAAAAAGTGCCGCAGAGAAAACTGTTTCTTTGAAAACTGGAGAACATAACTTAGTTATAACTAACGCTGAAGATGTAAAGTAATTATCCTTACTGTCAGAGACAAGAAACATGACTCATCTTGGCAGAAATAAGGGATTCAGTAAGAAGTAATGACTGCTTGGAGAGGAAGGAGCACAGGCTGTTTTTCCTCTGCAAACCAAGTTTCCTCCTCCCCGGGGAGACCTGGTGGTTCTGAGTTAACCTTGACCTGCGGCTGAGCCCAGCCCAGAGCAGACAGAACACAGCTGTAGTTCCCTGTACTGGAGATGGGGCCTGCCTACAGGGGCTTCACTAACCTCTAAAGGGCTTGGTGACTGAAAAACAGTAGCAATTGGCCATATAGAGCAAATAATCTAGCAGAGGAGTTCGTTGACCAACTTGCTACAACTTGAACACCAGATCTCTGGTAGGCCAGCTCCTCAGGCCAATTATTTGCTCTGTTTGGCCGATTTTTACCATTCAGTGATTCACCATTCTTTTTTATCAGCCACCAAAGAAGCCTGAAAGAGACTAACCGGGCTTCACCTAAACCAGATGTGTCAAGAGTTTGGACAAAGTGTAGTCAGCTGAGACAACCTACAACAGTTCCAGCACAGGGACACCTGACCTTCTGCCAGACACACTACTGCACAACAAACATGGTCTTGGACACAGCTCAACTGGAAACAACCCAAATAGCACTGGGCGGTACAAATAAAAACTGCACAAGACTCGAGTTAGATGATCTCTACCAGACTCCTTGAGTTGTTGGAAAAATAGCCACATACAGTTGCCAATATGTAACTCATTGCCTGTCTAACTCCTCAAATTATTCAGCCCATTTGGACAATTTCTACTACACATGTACTTTTCCAGCAACTCAATAAGCCTGGACTGTGTGGTAGAGACTACTAGCTATGGGACACTGCCTTTATCAGCTGGCAGGAGACCTGTAAGTGTTCACAGTCACACAGATCAGATAAGGACATCTGGGTTGGCTCTTCCATTCTCCATACTAACACTTGTATATGTAGAAGACACATCTAATTCTTTCAATTTTCCTATAACCAATGGCTTCACACACACAGAACAGCATGTAAGACAGTTTGCTGGTGACATAATTAGTGTTTAGTTGTACAATTCCTCCTTTTTATGCAACAGGTTGGATCATCTAATGCTGGACAATTGTTCCATGCTGAGGCTTTCCTGTTATTGTTCAAAATAGGTCAGCAAAAAGGTCAGTTGGAGTCAACCATTCTGAAAAACTAACAAAAACCCTGCCGTGATTCAGAGGGGGGCTGGTTTATAGAAATCCCGGCTCACACTTGTGACCCTACACATTCTTTCCTGTTCAGGGTATATTTTGAAAGCTTGAACCACCACTTGTTGAAGCTGGGCCACTCCTAAACATTCCATTCACACTCATCCAGGAAGCCACTTCTCAATGGAATACTAGGAACTATGCTGCTGAGATCACACAGGACAGAAACACCAGAAACAAACAGAGTTACCTGTTCTGAAGCATCAGGAATTGTCACCGTTATTTCCAACAAACAACACTTCTTCTGATTCCTTTTTTTATACAAAAACTGGTAATGTACAACTTCAAAAATTCTTTTTGTGTTGGAAATTACAGTTTAACTTAAAATCAAAATGACTTCTGTTCACACAGATGAACTTTCAAGCTATAGTAATTTACCTGTTCTCCTGGCATTGTGAGCTTCTAAAACCACCAACTCCCAACCAACAAGGCCCTTCTCTCTGCTCCGTTTAGCCCTAACTGTTGCTTTTGTGGAACCAGACTGAGTGGAACAATTCAAACAGCCATGAATATTCATGACGACAGCTAACAGCCCCTCAGGATACATATCAGCATGACAAACAGATTAAAGTCTTGTGAAGTTTGGGGTCAGGAAAAAAAGAATCTACCCAGCCCAGTGAGAGAGAAGAAACAGGTGTTTTGACATGAGTTGACTTGAGGGAGGGAGGGGGATATGACACTCATCATTACACACAATCATCCATATAATAGCAGGGATTACTGGTAAATAGCAGCAGGACTGCAGAGGACTAGAACACAATGATAAACTACTTTCTATACTTTACAACAATGACTCAGTGTACTCAGAAAAGGGCTATACTCTGAATATGAGTCAATGTCCTCAGTTTGAACATATATCTGCATTAAAAATACATACTGAATATTTATTTATACTATTGTAGTTTAGACAGGGATGGCACAATCTGACCAAGGAATCTGACACAACCAAACTCTCCCCAGTCTACTGTACTTTGAAGTTCCCGTAGTGTGTCTATCTGTGTTCTGTACAAGCCTGATAGTGTTGACTGTCCTTATCATGTCCAGAAGACGCATCTGGGCGCTTCCTGTGCTGTGAACTGTCCAGCTTGAGTTTTCTGATCTTCGATTTTTTGTGACCTTGGGTTCCGGCCCGGTCGGCTGACACAAGGCAAACTTGGACGGCCCGACCCGTGAAATAAACAAGTTCTAACCCTTATTACTAAGTACCTGGTCTGGTCGCATGTTTCTCTCCCGTGTCCACCTTTCCTGTACGTAAAGTAGATGTAACTCTCCGAGACGAATCGAGCACGCGCGTCCGAATGTTCAAATGAAAACAAGAAAAGGCAGGAAGCGACCAAGACTTCCCCGGTATCGGGTTACTGCCGTGACCGCGTCGCGTGGGACCAACTGTCTTCGGAGTTTTGTCGAGATAAATCGACCGAAATCCTCTCACTACAACCTGCCGAACGGTGGTGGACCAAAGTACTGGCATGTACGGCACCAAAGCGTTAACTAAAACTGTGATCAAACGACTCGGGAATTCGCGAGCTAGCGCGAAGTGTGAGTCATCTTCCCCCCTCCCAGCCGTGACGGCTGCCATCTTGACGAAATTTTAAATCTCCCTCGGGCGCCAAAGCGTCCCTCACTTGCCGTGAACTTTCTGCGTCACTACAACAATTCCAGGCTGTACGCTTGAGTATGAGGGGTTTTTCCAGCAATTTCGTGCGAGTTTAAGAAGGTAATTGGACTCACCTTAACGAGAATTGTCGAAAATATGCAAGAAATTCTTTAGGTCGTTGGACCCTACGCCATCTTGAAAGAGTTGTGTACACCCTACATCCGGGGCATTGTGCGACCGCAACAAGGGACTATGGGACAATCGCACTGCAGATATGTCATTTATCGCTAGATGTCGCTACTACAAGGCTGTCTTTTGATGCCCCCATCGTTTAGGTTATTTTTTCCCCACAGCATAAGTCAAAACATAGAAGCTCCTTGGTCAAAAGTACTAAAGTCTATCTTATACCAATACAAATGTATCACCCTATACAAATGTAATTGGGCTGTCCATTGCTTCCATTTAATAGCTTACCCACTTTAATATATAGATGACACATTTCCTCAACAACTAATAAAAAACAAAATGCAAAAGAAAAATATTTACATTCTCATCAAAAATTGTCCTAAATCGTACCTCACCACTGTGTCATTTCGGTTTAAGTATTGAAGTGAGCAGCAAGGGCGAAATCACTCAAAACATCACACTTCGTAACAGTTTAATATGAACAATATTTACACGTTTGTAGATGGAGGCTCTGATCACTACTGTCTGTATAAGGTATCAGTCAAACATCATACAAGTGTAATAGGCAACAGTTACAAGATTATACAGTATTTTTCTTGCACCATGCTCAAGTTCATATATACAATGAAGTATACAATGTAGTCTGCATCTAGTAAGGGTTGTGACACATACTAGTAGGTTCTGTACAAATAGGTAATCAATACAAACTATGTAAGGAACTGATTGTTTTGAGCCTTTTCACATCAGGGCGTAACCCTATCCTAGACGTGTAGTCAGTTCTTGAACTTTATCCAAACTTCAAAGTGGTTGTCCTTGAAAACAGGACAGGTGTCACAATATCCCTTCTAAAGGACAGCCAGTGTAGAACATCTCTATCCAGCATTCTGACACTAGGCTGGGCTTTCAATCCCTGACCCTGTGATTCAGTAGTGGGATTCTTTACTACTACCCCACAGTATACTCAACTTTAATGTGGCAAAGCATATTGATGCTTTCATGTGCTACATGTCACATGATAGTCTGAAAATGTTACTGTTCAAAGACATAACTAACTCCAGCTGAGCTGACATATTACATGATCACTGTAGATATACTTCATGGTAACTTCATACTTCATTTTAAAAAAAAATCCCACTGTGGGGAGATAGTTAAAAACTGTGACAATATGGCTTCAATTTATGAACAGTATCTCTAGCTGAGCTACAATCCTAAGTAACTTTCTTACATAAATCTTTGCTCCATCCTCTGGGACTCAGACTTTCAGGTGGTACAGATCAACATTTGTTTTCCACAGACAAGAAAACTTAGTTCCTTCAGTGCTACTCAAAAGAGCAATAACAAAATGACAAAATACTGTCAGCTTCTATAAACATCTCAGCATTGCAATCAAACACTGTCTCTCCACCAAACAGAGTAAAATATTGCTATGATGACTGAGTACTTCTGTGTGTCATCGTGCTGTGGTCATCACGAGGAGAGTGTTGCTACGTGTGTCACTTTGGTCTCATCTGCAAACTTCCTCTCACTGAAGGAAGACAAAGATTGTATTTGTTATAGAGTTATACTAGAGTAAGGGCATGAACATGTAAACTACCAGTACTAGTTGACCTGTATGATGTCTATGATCTTGAATATTACTGTATGAGGAAAGACAACTGCAGTTTCGCCTACATGAACTGAAAATTCAAGATTGCAGTTAAGATTGTTTTATTTCTTCCCTTCTCTAGTCATTTCTAAGCTGATACACATATAAATAAACAATTTCTGACATCATTTCCAAAACTTTCATAAAATACTACCTCATAAAGTGTAGTGCCATATGTAGAGTGACTACCCTTTTCAAACTTCGAGAAATGATCTAAAGCAATACATGTATTTTCAATTTCAAGACACATTTTCACCCCATGGCCCCATCCCCTGCAGTACTCACCTGATGTGGCTGGAGGCGCTCCACTTGAATGCAGAGCGTGGTGGCAGGTTGGGGTGGGTGAAGACACAGTCTGGCCTGGTGCAGGACAGGCCGTAACGACAGGGCTAGAAAACAAACAGCATTGAACTAGAGAACATGAACCATATGCTTAGGAGTCATAGTTTCAACTAAAACTTTACTCCTACTTGCCACCTTGTGACATGCAGTTGACAAGAAAGTTGCCAGAAGGATTGCAATGGTGCAAAATCCTTTAAAAAGGTCCTAGATTCGATCCAGATTTTTCCCAAACTTCAACCAAACGTGCACACAGAAAAAAAAGAATCATGACAGAAATTCTATTCATACAATCATGTAACTTCTTGAGTCATCCAGTTGACAAACCAACAAGTTCTGAAAAAAAATTTAACTTCGTTGGCAAAGGTAAAACTTACTCAAAAGTATTTCACTGACAACATTCGTATGAACTAGCTATACAAGAGGCATACAGATGCATAGAGGAAAGTACAGACTATAGACTTATAAAACAGATTTTGGCACAAACATTGACAAGACACAGACAGTTTCTTCGTTTACCCTCCCCAGAACTGTCTCTGACATGTTGATAACATGTGAAGAATACCGATCAAGGATGACCAGGTGGGCACAGACAGTGACAAGACAAAGGCTACTCACTTTAAGGTGTGGGTAGTGAGTAGAGAAGGGGAGTCCCCAGAAGCCAGGAGAGGGGAACTGGGGACAGAGCAAACATACAGTACATGTGGTGTAGTCAGGGCGCCAGTATGCAGCTCTAACAACCAGGACAGGAAAGAGGAAAAACATTTCTTTTTTTTCTTTTGCTTCAGCATCAATAACCCATTGAGAAGAGAAATGTGACAGACAGTAGTGTATGATAACCGGTAGTTTTGAGAAAAGGACTGTCAGTCTTACCTTGGGGTGGATGAAGGGGCAGTCAGTCCTGGTACAGTTAGGGTAGAACCTGCAGACTGGCTTGTTGGACTTGTTGGGTACAGGTGAGGTCAGGGGCGCTGGACTGGGGAATGTGAAGGCAGACTGGGCCGGACCTGGGGGGAGGAACCATGATGTTATATGGTTTATCAACTTGGGAAAAATTACTCCAAGCACTTGATTACGTTTGAGCAGCAGAGCAGTTCAGTGATTTCTGGAGAACAATTTCATATTTCTACAAGTTTGTTCGTGTATATATGTAAAAATAGGTAAAAACAAAGCCGTGCTTACTGGAGTAGAATGGAGTGGCTGCAGCCGGGCTGATCTGCCTCCTGCTAGCGTGAGTGAAGGGACAGTCCTTCCGCGTGCACTTGGCATCAAACTTACAGTTGGGGTGGATGAACAGACACTTCTCCCCAAACTTACAGCTGGGGAAATTCCTGGAAAACAACAAGGAGTGTAAACAAACAGGGCAGACTAGAAATTAATGGATTTGATGGAAAGTATAATATAAAACAACACGGGACCTTACCCATACTGCTTTACGACCCTTCCACACCCCCAGCAAAAAAGCTGTGTATATAAGGAATCACAGAACTGCACATACAGACAGGCAAGCCAAAAACAATACACTCAAACCTATAGTGAACACTCAGGAGAATTGCAGATACTGGCCACAGTAGACAGGTGAAAACTAGATATTAGAAAAATGGGCACAATGGCCAGGTGGTTACCTGCAGGGAGTGTTGGGATGGATGAAGGGACACTCGTCTCCGTTCTTGCAGGCCGGCCAGAAGTGGCAGCGCTCGTTCTTTTTCTCCACAGCAGCCTCACCGGTCGACACTTCCATCTCTTCTGCAGGGCAAACACAGGATAATGGGAATGTGGAGATGTTTGTGGCGGCCTTATTTTGTGGTGACCTCTCCCTCACAAAATCATGACACCATGAATATTGTTTTCCATTGCATTACTACAGCACTACAGACTATAACACCACAGAAACCTTCTTTCCAACCCTATTTTTATCAAGTCCCCATGAAGATGAATCAATTTATAGTACTGTGAATTTTGAAATACAATGTATACAGTGTACAGTAGTTCATATTTGTTATGTTTCTTTGTACTTTGTGTATTGTTACCTTCCTCAGGGTTAGTCCTATGTCATAGTCACTAGCTGGTTGGGCAGATCTGGCTGTAGTCTCTCACAGCCAAACATGTACACAAATAAAGACTAAAAGGTAATTAATAAACAAAACAGACATGACCCCACATACCATCAGAGTCATCCAAGGTGAAGGTAACCTGCTGTACGTTGCCATGGCTACCAGGTAATGTCCGCTGCAGCCTGGGAGGAGCCAGATTGGGAGACACTTTCATCCTCTTGGAGGGAACCTGTGTGTGTGGAAGGATACATGTCTATGGATTTATTACGACCATATGTTTATGTATCTGTTAGGACTTCAATCATGTAACCTGTATCTTCCTATATTTTGCCTGACTCTAACATCTTCCCTCAATGAAAAGTGGCAAGCAGGTCTATTTGAGTATTTAATGAACAAACATTTAAGGCCCAAACAAACAAACAAACAAGCAAACCAACCACTGGTTCAGATGGCCCGCCCCCCTCCCCAGCCTCATCATCAGCCTCGTCTCCTGAGCTGCCACGCCCAGGCGGGGGGTCTACTCCGTCCAGCGTTACGATGAACTTGGGGCTGGCTGGCCGCTTCTTGGGCAGGTCCCTGATTGGTCACAGAAAAATGGAGTAAGTAATGATAATAAATTTATTTGCAAACTCATGCCTGAGGCTACTTGCAAGGGATCACACAGATACAATAACACTAAAAGGTAAAAAATGTCTCATCTGTAGATGATCTGATCTGTCTGATATTTCTACACACTGACGGGTGGAGGTGACTTCTTAGGAGGCAGTGGCTAATGAATAGCCTCAAGTGTTTTAATGACAAGTGCGTTTTTTTATTCTTTTTAAACACCCCTATGAATATAGTTCATCAAGTCGGTAGATCATTGGGATATCAAGTCCAGTTACTGTGTTTTCATATTTGGACTTTTTCTGGTAACCTTTTTAGGGATACTAGACTTTAAGTCTGAAAGACAGCTAAAACTTTCATCCACTGTTTGCTTTATTCCTTACAGAACATAACTGATATATCTTGACAACTGACTTGCTCCAAGGCTTCCTATTGCTGTGTTATATATATGCGTGCCATTATTGATAACAGACACAAGACAGTCCAGAGTGAACAAACTTGAGTCAAACAAAAGGACAGGAGTGCAGACCATCAGGAAAGACAACAAAACAACTTGAAACAAACAGAACATGAAGACAGCAGAAAATGATGAACAGTGCCGAGTCGTACTTACTGCCGACGGATCAGGACATTTGTGAGCTCTTTTTGATAGGGCCAGACTCATTTGATTCACTTTTGTATCATTTTTAGGGGAAATTACTTGGCAAAACTGTCAAAAGGATGAACAAAAAAACAACCTCTGATTTCAAGACAACAAATACAGAGCAAACAACAAACAAAACATGCACAAATTGCAGCCCTGAAATACATGTAAGCCCCCTCCCCCTTTTGGTATGTTTCTTTTTTGGGTATTTTTCAGTTATCAGTAATGCCCTGTCAGTTAGCATAAGTCTTGAAAAGGTGTGAAAGTTTACAACAGAAGTGAGAGTGGAAGACAGGAAAATTATTCACAGTGTCTGTAGGGAGGAAGGCTCTCCATCCAAGGTGACAGTGAAGATTGGGCTGACAGGGACTTTCTTGGGTGGAGTCCTAGCAAAACAACACACACAGACCTTGGGATCAGGAGACCTGAACTGCTTGGAGTAATGGTACGAAGGACCATAGGTACAATGCGACAAGCCTTCACCAGGGCATTTCTCTTCGTTCCACACCCGTTTCTCTTCGTTCCACACCCATTTCTCTTCGTTCCACACCCATTTCTCTTCGTTCCACACCCATTTCTCTTCGTTCCACACCCATTTCTCTTCGTTCCGAGACACGATTTTAACCGCTCCACACCCATTTCTCACCGCGCCGAGGCAAGATTCCAACCGCTCCGAGGCAGGATTTCTCTTCGCGCCACGACAAGATTTCCCTTCGCGCCGAGGGAGGATAACCTCTAATCCCAGGCTCGTGTACAGTGGACGGTCCCCAATGGGTCAGGGGTCATGTCACCACATGCTATCAGTATCAAGAACGAAGGTGCCCGTGGAAAGGTAGGTCTTTTTCATAACGTTACTTCTTTTGTGCGCATCCAGAGTTTTTGGAACGGATGGCCACTAAAATATTATCTGTGGACTTTTTCTTGGTTTCATTATGTCTACATTGTTTAGGATAGTAGTTTGGCTGTACAAATCGAGATTGATTACAATAATGACTTTTTGCTGTTATCAAAACATATCCCATTTGTCATAGCGACAAACAAACCAACAAACTTTTTTTTTTTTTTTTACAGATCCTGGCTAGGGCGTAGTTTGATGCAAGATGCAAAATGACTTTATTGGTGTTCGCAGTGTGTAACACTGAATTAAACAATTTTACAATAATAACAATTAGATAAAAAAGTTAATGATAAAGAATATTGCCATTTTAAACGATAAGCACAGTTTCTTAGTATAGTTGTATATTGTTTGTTGAAGTTCTTGCAGATTAGCAGTAGGCGTCTTCATTGTCAAGACAAATCAAAGGGTATGAACAGCATTTTTGTTCATCTTAATGTCCATAGGCGTTAGTTTTCTCAAACGGATTTTTGTAACAGGCTTGACGTATGGCAGCCGACATGATCCGTATGCCAAATATAGCAGCATAGCTTAGATAGTCCCCTGAGTCCCTGACCCATTGGGGACCGTCCACTGTACACGAGCCTGGGATTAGAGGTTATCCTCCCTCGGCGCGAAGGGAAATCTTGTCGTGGCGCGAAGAGAAATCCTGCCTCGGAGCGGTTGGAATCTTGCCTCGGCGCGGTGAGAAATGGGTGTGGAACGAAGAAAAATGGTTGTGGAGCGAAGAGAAATGGGTGTGGAACGAAGAGAAATGGTTGTGGAGCGAAGAGAAATGGGTGTGGAACGAAGAGAAATGGGTGTGGAACGAAGAAAAATGGTTGTGGAGCGAAGAGAAATGGGTGTGGAACGAAGAGAAATGGGTGTGGAACGAAGAGAAATGGGTGTGGAACGAAGAGAAATGGGTGTGGAACGAAGAGAAATGGGTGTGGAACGAAGAGAAATGAGTGTGGAACGAAGAGAAATAACTGTGGAACGAAGAGAAATAACTGTGGAACGAAAGGAAATGGGTATGGAACGAAGAGAAATGGGTGTAGAACGAAGAAAAATGGGTGTAGAACGAAGAGAAATGGGCATGGAACGATGAGAAATGGGTGTGGAACGAAGAGAAATGGCCTGGTGAAGGCTTGTCGCAGTGTACCTATGGTCCTTCGTATAATGGAGACTAAAATACATCTGACATTACAGGACTGTTTGAATTGAGCAACTCTACATTGTGAATATTGGGACTAACAACAGAAGAATTGTCTAGTAAGGCATGAATGATTTGGAAAATTAAGCTGCTATAGATAAATTCTCTGACGAGTCAGATGTTTCAGATAGAATCCAGAGAATGGGAATGAGATGAAAGATAGTGAATGCTATCTCAAATGTCCGGCTCGTCTGACTCTTCAGTGAATGTATCCAGTTGCTTGATTCATTTTGTATTGCATAATATTCTACCTGGATGTATAACTTTTGTCGACAATCCTTCAATCTTGTATTTCGAAACAACAAAAATCCAAAAGGTACATGTATAAAGTAAACAGATGCAAAGAAAAAGAATAGCAAAGATGCACTAAGATGAGGAAAAAATAAATCTGGAGGTTCTAAATGAAACCAAAAGCCATGTCTGCCCCCTTTAGGTTGATGACCCCACCCATTCTCAGGTCAGTGACCCCTGCTCATGTCAAGGTCGATGACCCCACCCACCTTTCCTGGATGACCTTCCTGGTCTCCATGGCAACCCTGCTGACCACGGGGACGCGGCTGGCAGTGGCAGCTGTGGTCTGTCGGCCTGCTGCATGCCACACGATCGCGACCGAGCGTTCGTCGTCCGGCCCGATTCCTTCGTCATCTTCTTCCTCCTTTGACACGACATTCCTCCGGTCGCCAGGTGGGGACGCCATGTCGTGCTCCTGGTAGTCTGCGCACAGGTGAGGCAATTATACAGGTGAACAACTGGACACAGGTGAGGTAGTTATACAGGTGAACAACTGGACACAGGTGAGGTAGTTATACAGGTGAACAACTGGACACAGGTGAGGTAGTTATACAGGTGAACAACTGGACACAGGTGAGGTAGTTATACAGGTGAACAACTGGACACAGGTGAGGTAGTTATACAGGTGAACAACTGGACACAGGTGAGGTAGTTATACAGGTGAACAACTGGACACAGGTGAGGTAGTTATACAGGTGAACAACTGGACAGATGTGGGACAATCATATGGTAAACAACTGTCTTTCAGTTGCAATGTCAAAAGACAACTGCAACATCAAGCCTTAGGTCAATCATTTTTTTTTAAGTATCTCTAGTTTCCTTACACCATCTCTGACTACAATTCACTGACTAGCACTAAAGTTCAGTTTCCTCAGTGATTGCCTTTGGTACCAAGTTAGAACCACTGCCCCTGTGTTTGATCATTTTCAATGAGTTCAGTTTGTCTTGAGCATTGATGTTCCTGACTTATTGAGAAGAGGTGCTGTTCCAGTAAAGCTAACCTAGTTCAGTGCCAAGAAGTCGTCTCTTGGCCTTGCACTAAGCAACATCTGTTGGTGTCCATCTATGTAAATTCTACGACATCATACCAAAGACACACCACTACAACACCTACCCTCCTCCTGGACCGGGCTAGGCTGGATCGTCCTAGAGACAACGTTCCTAAAACTCCGGTAACCTCCCATCTGGTGACCTTCGACCCGCACCGTTGGCCTGTAGCTGGTTGGATGGTACTCCATACTGGCAGCCGACCCCACCATGGGGTCATACTGGCAGAGACAATGTAGAGATTGATTCATTAACTACATTTCTATCAAATTGGCTTCGTGAACAAAGTGGCACAATGTATATCCAATTTTTCTTCTTCTTCTTCAATTTTCTTCTTCTCCTTCAATTTTTTCTTTTTCTTCTTCTTCTTGTGTATGCAATTTTTCTTCCTCTGTTACTCTCATTAATTTCCCTGTTCTGAATGACTTTTTCAATAATTCTTTTCTTCTTTTACATGCAACCCTTGCACCACACAACCCTGCCTACATTGTCTATATTAGAAATACCACTGACCCATGCAAAATGAACACAGCCCTTCCCTACCTGCATGGGCTGCACCAGGACCTCCTGTGTGTGCTCCTGTCTGCCCCTGGCCTTCCCAGCAGACTGGTTAGCCTCAGAGATGGCCCTCAGCAGGAGGGAGCGGTTGGCCTGTTTGGAGGGAGGCAGGCTGGGTCTCCTCTCTGGGACCTTCACGGTACTGGCAACCCCCCTCCTGAGGGGTTCATCCTCCTCAGACTCGTACTCCGGAGCAGCCGACAGGATCACAGAACCAACCACAGACGATGGAGTCTTGCGCTTCCTGGCAACAGGGTGGACCTGATTTAACGGAGAGAAGGCAAATGTCACGCATCATAAAATTTTTGATCAGAGAATGAATGTTATGCATCATTTCGGATTGAGTTTTTTCCAGGAAAGTAAACGTTGTGCATCATGAGATTTCTTTTCCCAGGAAAATGACGTACGTGGCTATCACTAATATAAGCAAGGGAGTGAGAAAGCAAAGTGTTGGAGGATGAAACAGAGGGTACGATTTACATGTAAAAACAGATGAGGTCTGTGGTATATGACACTGGATTTTAGTCATGTACACTCCTGATATGGTATTCCAGGTACAAACAAGATCTTTCAAAGGTAGAAATGTGCCACTGATTTGCAAAGTATCATTGTATGGGTGAATGAATGAATGAATGAATGAATAAAGTGATAAAAGCTGTTGGTTCCATACCTGTGACACATGCTGACTTGACACTTCCCTGCCATGATGGCTACTGCGACTGGACACTGCTGCCAGACGGGGTTTTACAGGGGACTGGAAAATACAGCACTGTTCATGAAGAGCCATTTCTAAAGGACTATAAATCAGCAAACTCAGTAGTAGTGTAGGAGAAGAATGAATTTTGCACCAAATCATCTAGACAGCATCACATCCAAAACAACACATGCTGGAAGCTCAGACCTCTTCTGTGATTTAAGGCTGTATTCCACTCCAACTGTCAAAATCACTTCTTTCTTTTGCTATGCAAAGTCCACCATTGAATGTTTCTAGAAATAGCAAATGCAGAAACACCAAATTTGTTGATACAGTACTGTATATACAAATGTACTAAGTTATAGCTTATCATCATCAGGCATGTAACTAACAGGTACCTGTGGTAGGTACTGTACAGATGACTGTTTAGTAGCAGGCCTGGCCACAGCTGAAGGCCTGTGTTTGGGAGGGGAGGTGGTAACAGCCTGGTACTGTACTGGGGCTGCCACAGGGTGTCTGGACTGTACCAACACAGCAGGGGTGGGAACAGTCTCCTAGAACAGAAGATGAAGATGCTTTGTACATGTAATTGCTGGACCTCAATAATCTTGCTAAAATCTGTTTGGGGGAAAAGGAGGCAGTCATGGTTGAAACAATACAGTAGTACATGTACAGTAGTAAGCATATGGTTTGCTCGATGATGAGAGCTCACTTCAAAAATCATGAATGCTGTGTTTATTTCATGATCTACAGTACCTCAGTTTCCAGCTCCTCCATCATGTCCGAGTCGTCAGGCTTGATGGAGATGATGGGTTCTGGAGGGGGGACGGCAGGAGGGGGGATCAGAGCAGGGGCCTGGGCAGGGGCCGCAGGTGGGGGGGGCCGCCAGGTGCTGGGTGGACACAGGTGCTGAGACACTGGCTACAGCTGCTGCAACTGACGACTTCTGACTGGTCACAGCCGCCATGGCCTTGGCTGAGGCACTCCTGCTTACAGCTTCCGACTCTGTAGATGAATAACAGTAACAAAATCTATGCAGATCTTTTGATGTGATCTTTTTTGCACTTCTACGATTCTAAGGACCTTCGCCACCCAAGAAACGAGTACAGACACATGCAGATATTTCTTCACCCCCACCACCCGCACTATCCAGTTTTCTCTACCCTTCTCAATCTCAGTTTTTTGTTCTTCTTAATGTTTCACTTAGTGTTGTGCCCATCCATCCTCTTATATTACTCTCCCATCTTTTGAACTGAGGTTCTTACCCTGCTGGAACACTGTGTTCACTTCTCCTTCTGTTGCATTCTGCAGCTTACTGAGGACTCCATGGAGCCTGTGGACAGAGGAACAGGACACATATCTCTCAAACCACTGACAGTAACCTTCAATTTTCCAAAAAAAAAAAAAAAAATTGTAGGTTGCACTTGAAAGGGATTTAATCCTTCTTGCTATGAAAAAAATCAACAGTGTGAGACAAGGCAGAAATATTAGTTATCCTCTGACCAGGCGGTAAACTTCTCTGTGTTGTTGGCCAGGAACAGGGAGAGGTCCTCCGTCATCTGTGCCTGGCTCTTCTTGTTGGCCACCATGACCATGATGTAGTCTGGCAGCTCATCGTCTGGGGGACAGAATAATAGTTTGTCTGTTTGTTTATATTGCATAACTGGTACCATATCATAGACTTTCGAACTCATTGTCACCAAGCACAATAGTGAGTAGTGGTATCCTCATTGTACCAAATTTTGTATAGGGTTTAACCAGGCTTGGTGTTTGATATCGAGGGCTTATGTGTAACAGGCTGTTACATGTAATATAAGCAGCCACTGCCGCATGCCTGCGAATCTGGTGTGTGACACCTAAGGCCAACTATACTGGTTGAAGTATACAGGTATAGAATTAGATTTCATTTAGAAGAAGATGGCATTCGTTGCTGCATGGAGTTTATTACTCCATGGTTGCTGGTACGACTTACAAATGCAGGAAGACAACAGGGCCAGACAGGACCAACAACCACAAGAAACACTGAAAAAACAATAAACGTAAATTTCCCTGGCTCCCCGAAATTATGTAACAAAACGACTTACCTACGTAAGCTCCCAGGTCCACAAGCTTTGCTTTTATAGCACTCTGCGGATATCAGATGAGAAAGACTAGATCTTAGAATCTCTATAGGTATCACACAACACAATATATCACATGTCTGATGAGCATCATAAACGACGTACTGGAAGGTGTAAATGAAATTTTATTTCATCATTTTCGAAAAATTATAATATAGGATCATATACGGTTCTTGGAAAGCCGGCTTGGGTAGCAAGGGCGAACAACAGCCCTGTGAAGCGTGGTGTTTTTCTGTCCTACCAAGGCTTCAAACTGACTACAAATGTTTTTGTTACAATCTTCAAGCTATCTTTAATACCCTTCCCCAAACAGACATGTCATAAACCATTGCGAGAAGGCACAATTTGAGCATATTTACCCGGATTTTGTGAGTGATTTCTGTCCCGATCCCTTCCATGTTTCCCGCGATGCCTCATGGGTACGACCTCGGGTCAGGGGTTACAGGTGAAAAAGCCAAAAAAGGTTTACATCGCACTCAGTCGGTTTGTGACTTTCCACGGCAATTACCTGCAAGCTGCAAGTTAGGAAAGAGTAACATTAAGGTAATCAGTATTCACCACATCATTAGATGTAAAACCTAGCAAGAATAAACTGTGCCGAAGCGGAAGGGTCACTACGTAACGTTATATAACGTTACTAGTGAGCTCTTGTCCACATGTGCGCTCGATCTATGTGCATGCACAGCAGGGGACCGGGCAAGTGCGATTTTCTTTTGAATCTTTGATAACACTAAACACATACAGCTAAACCGTGTTGTAAGTACGGCTGGAAGTAGAAAAATTACCCTAGCTATTAAACAGGTCATGGGCCAACTGTCATTGATGTTATAGAAAATAATTTGTCACTGATCGTACTCGTAGAGCCTCAAAAAGTTACCTAACGGTTCGCCCATCTGTGTTGTATAACTTGACAAGCAGCTTGGAAGCAATCCACAGAGAAGGACGTCCGGACTGAATTGGGACCTTTGTACACTACAGACATGGAGAAACAGAAGAGTGTCGCCGTGGTTGGGGGCGGTCTGGTGAGCAAAAACTGTTTCCTTCTGTGTTATCTTAGTAACCTGTATTATTTGTGGTTACAAAACAATATGATATACATGTAGTAATAAAGTATTGCATGGGGAAGTTTATCAAAGTAAGCTTTCAGAATGTTTTAAGCAAATCAATTTTTGAAATCTCTTAATTAAATTATAAATTTCAGTGGTGGGACATTTATGATGACTACATGTTGGAAGAGAATAGTCAATATGTAATTAAATTTTGTATCAAATACTTGTTGTTGTACTATTGGAATAATGATTAATTTTATGAATGTGAAACTGTCCTTAGGTTGGAGCCATGAATGCCTGCTACCTGTCCAGCAGGGGCTTCAAGGTGGATCTGTACGAGGCCAGACCAGGTACAGGAATGTCATCATGTCACAGATACACCTAGGCTCAGCTGATAGCTTCCACATGAGCTTTCCTATCTTCAATTTTGCATATATGAGAAATAAGTTTTTCTAGCAAAGACAGTACAAGGATGTTCATAACTGTACGTCTATGAAGGTTAAACATCCAGGTAGAACAGTACGTAAAACTGTAAGTTAAATACAAAATAAGTCAAGCAACTACCTTTCATCAGTAATTGAGACCAGTACACTTCTCAGTCACTGATGAAAGATAGTGGATGCTATCTGAAAATTCTTTCTCATTACTTGGTAAAGAATTTATTCAGTTGCTTGATTTGTTTTGTATTACATTCATAATCAACTATATTTCAGATATTCGTACTATGGAGATCGTACGGGGCCGTAGCATCAACTTGGCGCTGTCATTTAGAGGAAGGCAGGCACTGAAGAAAGTGGGGCTGGAAGATCAGGTTATTAGAGCTACTCTAACCTATATATATATATATATATACTCTAGCATATAACTTATATAACTTTATAGCTGTTAGGCATTTGTGAATAATCCATGAAATGAAAAAAAATGGTCATTGCACCCTTTGAAAGTTTGTTGCTTTTTATACTTGTCTTTCAAGCTGTATTTGAATATCTAAAGAGAATCTGTTATTGACATGGTGAAATCTTATAATTGTTTTTACGACCAGGTTGTTAAGGACGGCATCCCCATGTATGCCAGGATGATTCATGACCTGAATGGCACACTGAGACCGATTCCGTATGGCAAGTCTGATCAGGTGAGCAGGAGGGATGGGATGTACACAATGTGTCGCATATATCACAATGTATCGCATATATCACAATGTATCGCATGTGGTATTGATTTGAAATGCTGTGATTTAAAAGGGTCTGGTTCACTGCAATTTAACCTTCAGCCAGCTAAAGTAGCCATTTGGCACCAAATTTATACTAGTATTTGTTATGGGGTTAGACAGCAGGGAGAAGGTTGATTGGCAGGGCTTTATTTTGATTCCCTTTTAGCAAGTATGATTTTCAAGACTGCCCATTAACAGTGTTATTTATGATATCATATGAACTACAAGTACACATTGTTTTTCAGTACATCATGTCTGTGGACAGGAGGAAGCTGAATGAAACACTTTTAACAGGTAACAATGTTTCTTCATCACTGATGACATGTTCATACATACAGCAACAAAGACTGGGAGGTATCATTGCAACATCTGCAGATTTAGCTCAGCTTACACTTATTGTCTTTGCACAGTCATCTCGAAACACAACTGAAATTCACATTTTATTCTTTCTTCTGTATACCCCTTCAAATTAACGGAAGCCAGAGTGCCATCCTGGTTAGGTTTATGCCTGTTCTGATAGACTTTCAAAGCACTGTAGGCAAGTAATTGAATCAAGCACAAACATTTTATACATGCAAGCATAGTGGACACACTTTATAGAGAAAGCTGATGCATGGTAACACTAGTCATCCTAAAGGAAGCCAGAAAGTACTGAGTTGTGCTTTTCAGTTCATTCAGCCTGTTCCTACCTAAGTAAAATGTTTCCCTGTGTTTCATGAACAAGACAGCAGAATTTACACCTTCTTACATCATATATCACCCCTTCTACAGCTGCAGAGGAAAGGCCTGATGTCACTCTGCATTTCCAGCACAAGCTGGTCAGCTGTGACCTTGAGAAGGGGAAGTTGACCTTCAAACTGTGAGTTCATTAAAAAATTGATGATTTGATAATCGTGTGTAAGTTGAAGAGATTTATTCGAGGTTCCTATGCATGTGTTGGTGCTCAAGATGTCGTCTGAATATGATGTTGAATGTTCTGGATTGAGAGGAAGTTACTATACGTCAAGCATTCAGCATGGAGCTTGTGAAGTACTGTGTGTGGGGGGGATACTAATTATAATGGTTTATAGGAAGTTCCTGGTTGTAATTTTGAGCAAGCCTAACTTCTAACCGGTCTGTTCCATAGAGAACCTGCTAATGGTGATGACAGTCATGACCAGGCTCACCAGAGGTACCTCTGTGTGGAGTGACGTGATGTGATGTGAAATAGTTAAGAGAATCAAACTTTCCTTTTTCAGCTGACTTGTTTTGCTCAGCTTACACCTGTTGCCTTTGATTTGAAGTACTGCTGCTCTTCTTTGCAAATGTTGGTGTGCCTTGTGCTAGATGATATGCAGCTGAATTTTTTCAAGACCAAGCAATGAGACTGTGAACCAGATTACCATGTGCTGAAATCGTACAAGATCAGCTGGTGCTGTGATTTTGTGGTAGAGAGATTGACTAGCTCCTCTGTGGTAAGGAGGGATATTTCTCAGAGAAACAGGCTACAATCAATGCATATGTAAACTTACAGATGTACAAAAACTTTGGTGGATCCTTTTGTCTTTTTTTAATGAATAGTATTGTGTTTTACATCATTTCCCTTCAAGGCGCTACACCATTGTAGTGATCATGCATTTGTGTGACAAGCACTGAGGCTGATCATCTATTCTACAGGAATGGCGGAGAGGATGTAGAGGTGACGACAGACCTGATCATGGGAAACGACGGGGCGTACTCAGCCATCAGGAAACACATGGTGAAGAGACCCAGGTTCAACTACAGCCAGGAGTACATCCCACACGGGTACATGGAGCTGACTGTACCACCTCACAACGGGGAGGTAAGGGTTGTCATGGACTGTACCAACTCACAACAGGGAGGTAAGGGTTGTTGTGGTCTGTACCATCTCACAACGGGGAGGTAAGGGTTGTCATGATCAAGGCCTAGTTTACTCCAGGACAGGGAGGTTTAACATATTTATCAGTAAAGTAAACAACAAACAGCTCATAAAGATTTGTATTATTACATGTATTTTCTTCTTCACATTGGCATACTCCTGACCAAACTATGATCTCTGTTCCAGTTTGCAATGGCCATCAACTATCTCCACATCTGGCCCCGGAATGAGTATATGATGATTGCCCTTCCAAATCAGGTTTGATTTGCCAAGGTTTACCTAACTGTCCTCATTTTTTCAATCATTTGTGTTGTGCACATTTTAGCCCTTCATGGTCCACCAGTTTGTAAATTTGGTTTATTCGAATTGAACAATATCTGTTTCATGACTAATCAGTGGAAACTTTTCTCTTCACAGGACAAGTCCTTCACCCTGACCCTCTTCATGCCCTTTGACATGTTCGACCAGCTGAAGACGGGAGACGATGTCGTCAGGTTCTTCATGGAGAAATTCCCGGATTCTGTCCCGCTGATCGGAGAGTAAGCCACCCTGCACCGGCTAAAAAAACTGTTACAGTCAAACCTGTCCAGCCAATCTCTTATCATAAGCCACACTTCTAGAACAGTCCCGTACAATTTTACATTGTTCAGACCCTCTGCTAAGAACCAACTGCATTACACAATCAGCAACTACTATTTGTAGTCCCCAGGGACATCCATGCCCCACTCAGCAACCAAAATCAATTGCCCAATGAATGCAGTGGAAAATGAAACACATTTTATTAGCCAGTGTTCTCACTATGAGACACACAGAAACAGATTATTTCAAACAGTTACCACAATTTCCCCATCCTTTCCTCTTTTCAAAGATCACCAAAAGACTACGTTTCTACTAAGATCACAAAACCCACTCATTATACAAAACGTGGGACTATTCATTATCCACTGCCTTCAAAGAAGAAGTCAAACCTCATAATAGCAAACGTAGTAGTACAATGTACAAGTATAAGTTTTTCTAGACAGTAGTTGTCTCTTTCCTATTATTGTATTGTACCATATAGTACCTTTTAACTTTGTGAAATGCAATTAGCCTTCGGGCATGACTTTGCAAATAAACTTGTTATCAATTGACAATGGTGATATTTGTGACCATTGTGAATATGTTTTCTGTGAAAAATCTTGAATACTATTTTGTCCTATTCCAGGGAAAGCCTGAAGGAAACTTACTTCAGACTGCCTCCACTGCCAGTGGTTTCTGTCAAGGTTTGTGTTTGGAGTTTTGTGCATATGACGTCATAAGTCATAATAAAGACATATAGAAGACATAAAGAAATAAATATTACAGTAGAATCTTAAAGTAGTATGTGAAGCCCAGTGGTTAGTGACCCTGCATCAGGTGTTTTTGTAACAAACCTAATTGTCTCTCCCTGCAGTGCTTTCCATACCACGTATCCGACAAGGCAGTTATCATGGGTGATGCCGCCCACGCCATGGTGCCCTTCTATGGGCAAGGGATGAACTGTGTAAGTAAAACTGCCCCCTATCAAAACAGGAATGAACTTGCATTGTTCAGCATTTAGTAGGAAGATAATTTGCTCATTGCAGCTCTACAAACATATTTTCTTCAGGTTTTTAATTTCCTTGATTCTTATATCTTTTTCAGGGGTTTGAGGACTGCTTGGTGTTTGATGAGATAATGGAGGAACTTGGCAATGATTTAAGTAAGTCAACATTTCCTGTTGAACCCCTCCTTTTTGACTTTTCACTTGCCTACTAACACATAATTGACTTTTAAGGCCACACCAACTGATTTTATTGGTTCTCTGATATGAAAAACATAGTACTGAACTGGAAAAAATTAAAACAGAGCATGAGAGCATGAAAGTTTGTATCTTGGTACATGTACCAAGTTTCAGGGAGTAAATGTATGTAGGCAGATTCAAAAGTTCTACTCAGGCCTCTGTTTTTATCTTCTCTTTTGCCTTGTTTCATGTTGAAATGTCCTAGAACTGAGGAAATGGATTGGAAATAAGTAGTCTACAGACCAGTAAGTGTTGTTAATGTAGTGTGAACTGAATGTCCTGTAGGTAAGGTGCTCCCAGAGTACTCTGTGTACCGATCACCCGACGCTCACGCCATCAACGACCTGGCCATGTACAACTACATCGAGGTCAGATGCTGCTACTCTTTATATTTGGTTGTTTCTCACTTCTTTATTTGTTTGTTTCCATGAAGGTGAGGTCATGTCTATATGTGATGTTTATTTTTTTGTTTGCCTTGAGATACAGTGTACCAGTGAGCTCAATTTTTAAAACTTTAGAATGAATGAGTAAAAAAGCCAGACTTGTAGAGCCTGCTAAGGAGGCACTTTTTAGTCTTCCCCTTGTGAGCTGAACATGCCATGTGTGTTCCAGATGAGGAAGTCAGTGAACTCCAGGTGGTTCTTGATGAGGAAGAAGGTGGATGCCTTCCTGCATGCCATCATGCCCAAGGTGTTCATCCCCCTCTACACCATGGTGGGTGCTTAACGTAAACTTAATTGCATAACAATTGCACAAGGTACAGCGTGTGGCATCTATTACTATAGGATGTGTTTGACAGTTGTTAGGTGTTGATGTTTACTGTTTTCTGCCCCTCCTCCAGGTTTCTTTCACCAGAATCAGGTACCATGTTGTCATCAATAAGGCAAAGAAGCAGGATGTGGTGAGTTTTATAGGAAGCAAAGTTGTACCAGTGAACTTGTGTTGAACCTTTATTTGTAATATTTGCAAACTTTTAAAACTAGTTCATGCATACAGTTTGCACGAATCTAATTTTGCTGTCACACTTATTTTCCCCAGCTGGTAGACAACTCTATCCAGGCCCTAATGGCCCTGGCTGCTGTGGGAGGGGGGTACCTCACCGCTGTTGCCATCAGCAGACACTTCAACTCTGTTCCAGTCTGGCTTCAGGATTTTGTTTGGGGGTTGTGGAGAGGGGACTTTGCTGTTTGAAATAAAATACAGATTTGGTTGGGAGGTAGCCATCTGCCAACAGCATCACAGATTGACTTGATATTCAAGTAGAATGTGTTTGATATCTAACA
Organism: Branchiostoma floridae x Branchiostoma japonicum; assembly: GCA_013266295.2. NCBI lineage: Eukaryota > Metazoa > Chordata > Leptocardii > Amphioxiformes > Branchiostomatidae > Branchiostoma > Branchiostoma floridae x Branchiostoma japonicum. The sequence continues at coordinate 22,702,530 of CM023840.1, forward strand.
AGAACTACATTGAAGTGGCTGTAGCAAAACATGAGCCATAAAAACCCCGAATTGCCCTACTACTAGCTACTTGAAATAGCATCACCTCAATTGAGACTGACTGCTTTACCTTCACCTAGCTTCAGGTTCTGATAGAGAGATCCAATAGCCCTGCCTCCCTCAGTCTTAACATGGAAATAAAGATTAAAAATTGAGATGCAGAAATTTAGCTGATGTGTGGACACTGTCTTATTGGTTGGTTCTCTAATGTTGATTTGCTGTAATATACTGTAAATCATGATTTGTTCCCTGTCACTTTATTTTAGCTGATTTAGCTGTCACTATTCAACCGCTAAAATTTCATTACCGGTATCATTTGATTACTCTTCTGCTAAGACAAGAACTTTGTTCCTACCGCTAAAATTAAGTGCCGGGAGCTACTCCATTTTCTCCCGACCGCTAAAATTACCGACCGGAATATTAAAGTGATTTACAGTATTCTGCTGCAAGTGTCAAAATTTCCATGCACACCAGTAGATAAACAACTGACCAGTTCTTGTAGGGCACATTTGCTGCAAGTCTGATCAGAGCCTGTGTTATATACTTATTTCCTTGTATTCAAATATCATTTAAATTTACAGACTGTTGTTTCTGGTGTATACTAGTATCATACTTGTTGGATGGTACTGCAGTTGGTACTTAAATGATCTGTTATTCTAGGTGCTGTAACAGCAAGGACTTTTATATGTGTAAATATATACTTTACCGGGTATATATAAAGTCCTTATGCTTGCGTCACATTGCCAAAAATATGCGCGATCCTTGGTCGATCTCAAAATCGGGCGACCTTTCGGCGATCAACAAATACGGCCGAAGCGCGTCGACAATGTGACGCAGGCATATACAGAACACTTTTCGCGTGTCAGTGAGCTTCGGCCGACTCCGAAAAATCGCAGCGATCCCGAAAATTCGCGCGATGCTCGACGAAACATCGGGCGTACTACTGCCGTAAATGTTGTTTAGAGCTCACCGACTCGTCGGCCGATCGATTTTCACGCAATGTGACGGCCCCTTCAGGAACTGCTACTCGTACTGTGGAAAATTAGGTAGCAGAACCCAAATGTACTGTACTCCTTCCTGGAAGAATATAAGCCAATGTGCTTTGACTAGATTGATATATATTTGATAGATTGTAGATAGTATAAGATCTAACCTCAATGTCCTCATCTTATATTATATACCATACTGCGTTGAAGTTCATTCATTGTCCTTGTCAGGAGGACTAGCCCTTTGTAATAGTCACTGGCTCACTAGTACTAGGCAGCCCTGGCCTGGTTGTATGCCTGGAAGCCAAATCTGTGAAATAAAACAAATTAATTATTTATAAAAAGAAAGTCACGTCCTTAACATTCTTTTTCTGTCTGCTAAGAAGAAAAGTTTACTATGGGAGCCGCACAAGTCAGCTTACAAGAATGATAATTATGAGGTTTACCATGCAACTGGTGAAAAGATTTGCTTTAACGTTATTAGCCGTGGACGACTCTAGTAATCCTTTTTGCATGAAAATGCAGGGATATCCCTGCATTATCATGCAAAAAGGATTACTAGAGTCGTCCACGGCTATAACGTTATATGCGATAGGAGAATTTCAACACCATATAATCACAGGATACACTATTCTAACATAAATGTCGTAACTGACGATTAAAGGCTTCAATGAAAGAAGCGCTAGTTTACGTAAGATTTTATTTACAGTAGTCCATGGCCTCCATGCGTAGAAAGTTTTTCCATCATTCATTTTGCCCAAAGTACCCATCTCGGCCATCGTCTACTTGACAGAAGCGCCACCTAGCAAGGTGCTGCAGAAGTGCCATGCACCATGACGTACTCCGCCTGAAATAGCCAAAGGTTGCATCACAACCACGCAAAACATAACAGTTAAAAGCTTGAATTCCCGGTCGCAGTGAGATCGGCGACAGAACAGATCCTGAACATGAGCCAGGCAGGAGGGAGAGGCGGAGGGAAAGGATCGGGCCGACGGGTGAGTATTATAAAATATCACGTTGGAACTCACAGAGAAGATCGCCCCTCCCCTTACGTTGGATGTTATCCTTCCGTACGCAAATACGTTAACGTTTACAGTTTTAGTGTGCGGTGTCAACTAGAACTTTGAGCATGTAACGTTACGTACAGTCAACAATGATGAAAAATATTTCATTAATTTATTGTCAAAGAGCAGGTGCAGTGCTTTACAGTAATATAATTGACTTCCGGGTAGAACTACATGTACAGCCCGACCCCCTCCCCATTTGCCAAACACTGATAAAAGCACAAAACAATACAAGCCGTTCTTTTTCTGCCTTTTTGTTTGTGTATGTGTGAACAGAGAAGACGAAGACAGAAAGGACAAGGGGCAGAGGCAAGTGGAACACTTGATGTTGCCAACTGGAGATTCAATTCACACCTCCTTGATGTTACTATAACTTGTCAATCTCACAATCATGATGATCTTACAGATACATGTACATGTCTTGATATAGATTTCAGATCTTAAACCAACCATGAACTCATGTTTTTCACTGCTCAGGCTGGCCACAATGTCAAGCTGTCCAAATCACTGTCCTACCTGCTGAGACATGGAGCTGCCAAGATGGGCTTCCAGCTGGACCCAGGTCAGATATAGGTTCTTCTTTAGCAAGAGTTTCGCACTATGAATCTTTGTCTGGAGAGTTTTTTGCGGGGCTTAATTAGATTCTTACCTCTATTTTTACCTCTATTTCCCAGGTGGCTTCCTGTATGTAGACGAGATTTTGAGACACCCGCAGTTCAAGCGCTACACCGTGGACGACGTGCGCCAGGTGGTCAACGACAACGACAAGAAACGGTTCGCTCTGCAGGAGGAGGAAGAGACGGGGAGGCTGCAGGTCAGAGCCAATCAGGGACACACACTGGAGGTAAGGATGGTTTGTAACAGCTGGTGAACTGGTGCAGGTGGTCTAATGTGGTTAGGGTTGTTGAAAGTGTTAATACTTGAAAAATAGCAAGTTCTTGTCACAACACACAAGATGTACCTACAGAATATCAGTAAGCTAAAAATGTGATTTGAGGCACATGTACATTTCCATTTGCAGGTAGAGGAGCTAGAACTAACCCCCATTACTGACCCTGCTGAGGCCCCAACGGTGGTACATGGAACCTACCTCAACTGTTGGGACAAGATCAGGACTCAGGTACATCACAAGGGAATAAGAGCAGTGGAATATTAATAGTGTCAACGTTGTTCTTCAAAAGACGGGATCTCAAAATTCAATATAACATTACCTTTAATTTACAGTTTTGACATTTTAAAAAAAATTTAACAAGTTTGCTGAATGCAAGGCTTCTGAACTATGTTGATGGAAGGTATAGGTAACTATGCCAGGAGATGGTGGTTATGAAGGCTTGTGGGTTATATTTGGGAGGGAAACAAACACTTGTCAGGGAGAGAGCTCCATACTTTTGCAGTTTGTGGAAAGAAGCTGCTGCTATAGAAGGACTTAAGCATGTAGTTCTCCATTAATAAAGATGTGTGAATGTTCTATCCCCAGGGCCTGTCCAGGATGAGGAGGAACCACATCCATTTTGCACCGGGGGAACCAGGGGAGGATGGGGTCATCAGTGGTCAGAACTGTTCTGTTGGTTTGGTGGTGCACGTAAAATTATACACAACAGAAGGGAAAATATGTATGCAAGAGAAGAGAAGACTCTGGCTTACAATTTATACAGTCACCAGAGTATTTCCGTCATTCCCAAACACAACTTGTGGGTGACAAAATTGGGAAAGAACAAATTTTGTAAAGCCCCACTGTATCAGGTATACTGCCCTGCAAACTATTTATTTCTTGAAATTTGTCAGCTAACCTTAAATTTTATTTATGAAATGTAGTTCAGTGTTATCTCGCTCTTATTCTACCCAGGGATGAGAAGAACATGTCAAGTTCTGGTCTTCATCGACATCAGTGCAGCCATGAGAGGTGAGGAAGTGTTTCCGAGTTTGTTATGTCTACTCATGCACCCATAAAAATGCTCTTTTTTAGTCCTTTAAAAAGAAAAACAGAAAAAATGAACTATGTCAGCCCAAACAAGTAGTTTTTTAATCACTCTTTTTCTTTTTCCTGCAACAATTGAAGTAGTTATCAAGAAAAATCTGTGATCTACTTTCCCAAAATTACAATCTCACCCCACCCCTTCTCTGGCTGCTCAAACAAGCTTGGTGCACTTTGTAAAGCATTCCCACGAGTATTATGCTGTAATTGTAGTTTGTACATGCAAATTATGCCTTCCAGAAATCATTTAATTTCCTTTGATGTTGTATTTTCAGATGGGCTGCAATTTTTCCGTTCTGCCAACAACGTGATCCTGAGTCCAGGTGATGAGGGGGGGTTCATCTCACCAAAATACTTCCAGCAGGTGTTACAGGCTCGCCCAAGTGAGTGGTGCTGTGCCTTATACTTTCTTCCACATTTTTTCTCAGATATGAACTTCATAAAGGTACTCTATTTAGATCAAAAAATGCCCCTACTGTACTTGATAACAGCCAGTTCCACTCTACAGTACAAAGTAGTTCTAAGAAAACAATTTTTTTTTAAACATCTTACTCCTGAGTTGATGAACTCTTGTACCTGAAGACATGTCTATTTCTTGTTCTTTTTTGTGCTGGTATATGTATTAAATACTTAACAGTTTGTATGTCCACCAGTTTATTAGTCATTTTGTACACCACTGTGACAGATGTTGTGACCATTGCTGTTCTGTTTATTTCCAGGGAGAGTCCTTCCACTGGACGTTCCGTCATGACAGGGTAGAACAGCAACCGTATCTAAGAAAGAGCTTCTGCACTGCTGACTTCAAATGTAGTTTAATCAAGTTTAAAATCCTTTCCACACCAAGTGGTGAATAGGACGGCACCTATCTCCATTTCTGTAGCCCTTGGGCCACACAGTTGTGCAAGCACTACAGCAGGGGTCTAGCCCACAAGTAATTTGTAGTTTAATGCCCTATATAAATCTGTTATGTCAAACAGATGCCCCAGTCAATGCTGTCTCAGAATAGTCCTGTTTCCATAGAAACTCAGGGTGGTATGCTGTCCCCTGGTCACAGCTGTTCACACATGTGTAGACAGCTAAGGTACCCCAATCAATGCTGTCCTTGAGGCTGTCCACCTGTAGGTAGTTCAGGAGCTGTGGCATCACCTGCAGGGGGTGGGGTTGTGACAACAGCAACAGACATTTACAGCAACAGGATGGAGGATGCCCAGACACACATCGAGACACAAAAACTGCAATAATCATGTTGTCCACTTTTAAGTTTGTCAGATTGTATTACACAGACTATACCTGGAACTCCAACTGCCTGGCTGCCCCACATGTACAGTCTGGGATGTCCTCAGTACTAGGGATGTGTTGCCTGGACACCCACAGGGGGGCCCCGCCCAGGTCATATCTCAGCACCTGAGATGTGAGAGAAGACAAAGCTAGACATCAGAAGCACGGATATCTTAGACCGCGAAACCCGCTGGTGGGAACGAGGAGTTAGAGAAGCTATATATGAAAGGATGTACAACCCCACCCTCAACAGGGAGGGGGGGCTACGGGTAGACCTCTCGGGAACTTGGGATTTGGCGCTCCCAGCCCCAAGGACAGACAACACTTAAGCTCCTGTTCTGAAACAACAGGAGCTTCTTCACTAATTTGCATCATCCTTGTCTTGACTTGTCTAACTTGTATTTCCTTTTGGCCTTTCACAAAAATTGTCTTGACTTTTGTTTCCTTTTGGCCTTTCACAAAAAATTGTCTTTACTTATTTGCATATCAATCAATGGTTTCTGCTTATAAACCAGCAATTCTCCTGCAGTCCTTTAGTGTCACTGACGAAAGGTAGTGGATGCTACCTGAAACGTCTGACCGTTTCCAAAATCATATCCAGTTGCTTGAGTAACTGTTTTTGGCGTATCTTATCACCTGGATGTCTAACCTTCACCGACGTATCAGAAGCAAGTGCATACAGAGATTAAAGATCCCAGTCTGACTCTATGATGCATGTTGCAAATTGATCTGTTTTACTCAGTTACAGTTTAATTGGTCTGCCTTTACTGTAAGAAGTTAATATTCAGCGTGAGGCTGCAATGTATTCTTCATTGCAATAAACTATTCATCATCATCATCACCTGTTCTGGTTCCTTCCTGACCCTTCTCCTGAAGACGCTGAACTGTTGGTCCTCCTCTGTCTCCTGTCTGGCTGCTGCCTCCAGGTCCTTCTCCTTCAGACCTGAACCCCCTGCACCCTCCTGGGGGAACAAAGGGACAAACTACATGGACATTTACAACTGAACAAAAATAAAGTTCCTGCTAGTAGTAATCTACGGCAAGGTGGTGCTGTCCATGAAGTGATATTGAGGAGCTGACAGAATAGTTGATGGACAGAACTGCCTGGAAACGTGGTGAAGACTAGCCAACTGCTGCCCACCCTCACAGCAGTTTAATTAAATACTGGATACTAGACTAAGGGCTAACTTACCTGGGTATGTCTTAGTTGCCTCATGTACTCTTCACACTCCCTCAGCTTCTCTTCTTCATCCTTCCCAGCATCCTCTGTTTCCTCCTGCCACTCCTCTGCTTCAGTCACCAGGTCAAACTCCGGGAACAGCAGCTGCACATGGGCCGTAGGGAGGCTACCGTCTTCAGCTGTAGGGAACAACCAGGTTATAGCAAGCTCTTATAACAAATTGGCTTCTGTAGGTCAACTGACTGAACTGAAACATGTCCATATGGAAAGGTTAATTAAGAAGCTGATTGAAACTTTAACAGGTCTAAAAAAACAATGACGGGCGCCTTACCCCCACATGCTGCCTTGTGTCCAGCCTTCCAGTCTAACACCTGATGCTCCTTGCCGCAGTACCTCACCTGATGGCACCTGGAACAGGCCTTCCCTCCCCCACAGCCACACACACAGCACAGGTTCCACACCTAGGGGAGTAGGGGTAATAGTGTGGGCATACTAAATAGTAAGAGCTCTGAGAAAGAACGAGACAAAATCACGAGTAAAAGTGACAGGTCGGGGGTTCAATCACTGGTTGAGTCATCTTTTTTTTTAACATAAATATTAACTGTTATATAATATAAATATTAATTTTTATATGTGTTATTTTTGCACCACTCTACAGGGTTAGGGGTATGTAGGGGTTAGGTGCTATTCACAGGAACATCCTGTCAATACTGAAGAAAATTCTTACTGACAAGTACAGCCTGTGAAATTATAGCCTGTGCCCACACCTTCTCCGATTGCCAGACTTCAGCTTCAGTAGGAGGCGTGTCTTCGTCCGGCGGCTCGAAGGCGTAGAAGTCGTTCTGTCGCGGCAGCTGGCTGCGGTAGACCCGGAAGCACGCGGCGCTGTTCCGGGTGTGACAGGAAGGGTCCCTGCAGCAGAACACGAACACCGTCCGGTGGAAGCACGTCGCCTGCTCCGTCCGTGGGGAGTACACCTGCAGGAGGAAGACTGTGGGCTTGCCGCAGACACCGCAGGCCAGCTCGCACGCCGTCGGGACGGACTGCAGGCCCAGCCAGGCTGGCTTCCCGCCTACCTTACTCGGGAAGAACCGACTCAACAACCTCCAGCTGTCCGTTTCCTCCACAAAGCCGAGATCTACTGGGGAAGATTTGTCTTCACGTGCGCTTTCCGCCATTTTGGTTAGGTCAAAAGTTATTGGGATATTACATTTTCCTTGTGGGGGTGCTCGTGTTCTTCGTTTTTTCCAGACCCTGGGTTTTGGCTTTGGTTTTACCTTTTTAGTAGCCTCTACCAGGCTCCTCAGGCTGCTAAAAAATAGTAGAAATTCGAAAGCGTTTACGGTTGGTTGCCAGTTGGAACCTCTGGTATGCCATAGCTATGCAGTCTATATCAGCATGGAGTTAAAAAAAATTTTAACTCCATGATATCAGTATATGGCCAATTTCTACTATTTTTCCAGCAACCTGCGGAGCCTAGTCCTGAGAGGCTAGGTTTTACCCGAGTCTCTACCAGATTCCGTTGGTTGCTGAACGATGGACCAAGAACCGTTATATCAAGGTGAGTAATGTTACTAGTCTCCACCAGACTCCTTTGCTGGCTAAAAAATCGTAGAAATCGGCCGAAAAAAAAGGGATTTAATTGGCCAGGGGAGTGAGCCGCCATAAACCGGTCCTTTTTCGGCCGATTTCTACCTTTTTTTTTTCAGCCAGCAAAGGAGTCTGGTGGAGACTACAACGTGTCAATTTTTACAGACCTATGTCAGTTATGGCAAAACTTTTTATACCACCTGTTCATTTGAACAGTGTCCTGTCTTGTGTGATGTGATATGAAGGAAAGGAATCGTTCATACTGGCGGGTGTGCAAAATCATCTGACTCTGATGTGTTGTGTACTAAAGAATTGAAATGGACTGAAAAAAGACTTCTGTATCTTGTATTTGATCACTTCCAATAAATCATTTCACCACATATCCAACATTTATATAGGTAGCTAACGTTATATATAGTATAAGTACACGAGACTATCACATGAGTTTCAATCTTTAGACATCGATATGATACACAATAGGCTGAAAGTTTATGTACGAACTCTTCCAACATGGGCACAGGGACGTCGAGAAAAGAAATAAAACAAAAGAACATGTGCAGACGGGATATTTTGGATACATATTTTCGTCTTAACAGCAAATCAGCGTTTTCTTTGTAACATTGCCTCTCAGCTATTCACGTGGGCGGACACAGATTTTGTACGGCGAGGGCGACAGGGATATGCCCATGACGCCCTCAGTGCTGGGAGGTGTGCCCTCTGGCAGCTCGAAGGTGAAGTGTTGCAGTAAAGTGGTGAGGAAGAGAAACAGCTCGGTTCTGGCCAGTTGCTCTCCTGGGCACTGTCGGCGACCTGAAGATAGCGACCATCATACAACAAACGTATTAGGAAAAAAATACGTTCCTTGGTCAGTACTCAATACACATATTGATAAATTGATTGGCTGTAAATTAGTATGGTAGGCCCTGCGTGTTCTCTTCCTGAGAAACTACTAGTAATGAAATGGTTCACGTCAAACTGAAGATTTGCATCTTCTCCAATTCATCTGGAAACTTGTTCGTTCATCCCGTCTGGTCAAGTTTGACTATATTGTTATGTCCGTTAAAGGAGTGTGGTGGAAACTATAGATAGCTATATATACATATGCCATGCTAGCATGCTGGTGTAACTGAGTCCATCTTCCTGCGTACGCAGACGTACCGATGGAGAAGGGAAGGAACTGTTCAGGTCTGACGACCTTCCCCTGCTCATTCAGGAATCTGGTGGGGTCGAACCTGTCCGGATCGGGCCAGTGTGCCGGGTCCATGTGGACGGACCACAGGTTCACCAACACCTGCAAACACAACGCCACACATCACACACTGCGCTTAAGGCACGGTCACATTCGTCGTACGATTTTTTTGATGGAGAGTTTAAACAACGCTTTGACAGATCCGACCGTCGGGTGACAGCTGACACATCGACTGCCATGTCCTCAAATTGCTGTCGCAAACCTACGACGATCTTAGGCCTTACTGACAATCACAAGGATTCCTCAACAGTCATAGCTCTCACATACGTAACGGTGACTAAGAGAAAATGTTTAGTCATAAGGATCTAAAGATGTCTGAAGATCTTGTTCACGTCTGAGTAACGACTGACTGAAATACAAATGGACACCAGTATGGTTTTAAACGACGCATCGAGGACGTCGCTTTAATACATATGGTATACGCGCTGAAGAAGTACCCGCTTTGCCCACCTGTGTTCCCGCGGGGATGTGATACCCACGGAGTTCCACGTCCTGCGATGCGGCATGCGGGATGCTCAGGGGCGCGATGGTGCGGACCCGCTGCATCTCCAGGATGGCTGCCTCCGTGTAGGGTAGGCGCGACTTGTCGGTGAGTGACGGCCTCCTCTCCCGCCCAACCTCCCGGTCCAGCTCGGTCTGCATGTTCTCCTGCACCTCGGGATGGAGGGCCAGGTACAGCAACGCCCAGCGCAGCGTGGTGGTGGTCGTCTCAGCGCCGCCTATGAACAGATCTGGGAAAATCTCTTCTTCAGTAAAAGGAATCATATATGAAAAGTTACGATTGAACACTTTCTGGCACTACATCTTTGCCACTGTGGACTTTGACTCTAGACCACCTTCTCGAATCCTATTCTGAGAATCCTGCATCCGTGTCGACTCTGCTGCAGGAGTAATATTTTCTACATCACGTTGGTTGACTGTTGACATTAGACTCACCTTGCATGATCATGGTGACCTGGTCGTCCTCCTTCAGAGCCGTCTCCAGACTCTGCACGAAGCTGACGTCCTCGTTGTTGTTGAGCTGGCTCCTCTGCTCCCGGATAACTCCGGACAGGAACTCCCGGATCTCCTCGGCGCACCTGAAGACGTCACTTCCGCTCTGTCCCACGCCAGGCAGATATCGCAGCCATGGAAACACGTTCAGGATCTGTTCATTTGACATAGTAAGAAGACAACAGATGGTCAATGAACTTCTCAACGACGAGAGAAGAACGAGGGGAAGAAGTTGTCAACAGAGAGAGAGAGACCGGGAGAGAGAGAGAGAGAGAGAGAGAGATGTCGAGAAGGACGTAATCTTGTTATCTACGATAGATGAACTTTCCTTTCTATATACGCTTTAGTGACATTAGATTTCCAGTTGAGCGGCCAAGACGCCGTGCGTACCTGACTGGGTCCCATGGCGGCCACGGTACGGTCCATGAGCGACACCAGGCGGTGGAAGAGCGGGTCGTCCTGCTCAAACCGCGTCCCCAGGATCATGGAACAGATGACGTTCAGCACCGAGCAGCCGAGCAGATGAGATGGGTCGAATGCCTCGCCGCTGGCCGCTTGCTGTGCGAAGTTTTTCTTCAATTCCAGCACTTCCTCTAAGAAAGATAGTAAGGGGCTTTTAAAGGAAACTAAACGGTTACGTTCAAAAGCCTACTATGCCATGTTAAATGTACCACAAAGAACCGTGACGTTACATGGGAAGTCTGGGACAAACGCAAGGAAAATCGTGTCGCCGGGCTGTGCGCAAAGTCCAACACAGAAACAAAAGAACAGATGCAAAATGTCAAACTCAGATATCCTCTTGTAAGAACTGACGCAGTATGCAAAGTAAAGCCATATGATCTTATAGCAATGGGGAATAATTTAGGAATGATCAAACAATAACTGATTGAACGCAAGTCGGTATTCATAACATTGATACTTACAAAGTGCTAATATGGCGCAAATGTCATATCCAGCAATATTGTAAAACGATAACGCTAGCTATATAGTTCCGTAGTCATGTGCGTCCGATGACGACAGCCTGAGTTCTGACCTTATCTGTTAAACTGTATTTGGCACTGAAAATACGTCACAGATCTAGAGCTTTCTGGTAAATGACTGAAAACATGCGTAGGCTTTTGTTATTGAATATATCATTGAGATATGTGCAGATAGAATACACACGTTGAAAGTGACTCTTGGGGAGGTCTTTCAGTTTCTATAACTTATCAGGTGATCCAGCGACAAGGAGAAAATTCAGAAGTTTAAAATTTCTTTTGAAAAATGTATGGAATTTCAAGGTAACGGTGAAGCAGCTGCAGCACTAGTGTTTGAAGGATATAGATACTGTTTACCGAAGCAGTGAAACAATGAAACAATCAATGCTACTCTTGAATACATATACTGATTGTGGAAAGAATCTCCATTTGTTTCTACAAGAATCTTACCGTGAATCTTTTCCTCCATTATGCCTTTTCCCATTCCAAACCGCCTGAGGATCGACACCATGGCCTTCCTTCTGTTCTTATACTCGTCACTGTAGCCAGCAAATCCAATGCCTGGGGGACGGTATATCGTGAGATAGGCCAGAAATGGCATTGACGTGAAGTTCACGATGTGCGAAGAATGTTCATTGATAAGTCATGAAGAGATTGGCACCAACGTCAGGTACTTACCTTTCCCCCCACAGCTAAGCTCGTGAAGAACGTACATGTACGGCCTGTCGGACAGCCTGTCTGCTTTCTTCAACAGCGCTTCTCGGATGGCATCGTAGCCATTGATGACCACCGCGTTCTGCAGCCCCATACGTATCCGGTAGATGTCGCCGTGCTGTCTCCGCCACTCGGTGAGCTGCAGGTGTGGATTTGTGCCCAGACTTGGGAGGTTGCCGATCAGCGGGTAGCCAGCAGGCCCCGCCGGAAGCTTCTTCTTCTTGCCTTTCCCGAAGAACGTGTCGACAGCTAGTGAGCTCATTGAGCTGACGAACGCCAGGGCAGCGCCGAGCCCCTGCCAGCCGAACGGTACGTATGAAGCCATCTTCTCAGATCTGCTCAGACACTGTACCATCCAACTGTGTGATCGAGAGAGGCTCTGCTTCTAGAGGGGATGTGCCCTGTGTTTTATAGAAGGTCCGAAGGACAAGATGTGTTTTTATAGTAACGTTATCTTACCGGCAGGTGGCCTTCAATAGCAGAAATGTGTCGATGCAAGGTCTTTTGCGTGGTGTGAAGAGTTGCATTCGTCATTTCGGATGGCAACGTAAAGCCGGCGGCCCCGTGTTTGAGGGACCTTTATCGCCCCATGTCTCACTAGCCGCGGCGACTGTTGTAGGGCTTCTCTTGCTTGCCGTCTTTTACATTAGCCTTACAGTCGCCGCGGCTACATGTCTCACCAGATAATGAAGGTTGATCAAACAAAAACAAAAAGGGTAAAAACTTTCAATCTGTAGCGCATACGTACCAACACAAAAGCAGTCTTCATTCTAATATGTTTTCCAAGAGTCCCGGTCAATGGTCACTGCTACTCGGGCATCTCTTTAAGACCACCAGTGACAGTTGTCAAGTCACGAACGTCTGTGCAGACGGCTGCCTTTTCCCGTTGGTCTACTGGTTTCTGTGATATAGAATTCTTAGATTGCACAGACGAGTATAAAAATAAACGTACCAGGGACAACGGAAAACACCTGGTTTACCCCCACCATTCCTCCAGTAGTAAAAACAGACAGACGGGACAAACAAGTACAAGTGAACTAAAGTTAGGATGTTCTTTTGCATCAGCTAACTTCTGCTGTGACTATCCATTATACAACATCAAAAATAACATCAAAAACAATTGTTGACACAATACAAATAATTTTAGTTTCCAACAACAACAAAATCTTAAAGATTATATATCTAATATACCTTCAGAACAGCATAATAATAAAATCAATCACACAATGTGAGTTATTGGCATATCATAATTTTTCTGCTCAAAGTCATGATTGTCAGTTACTGTATTTACAAAGTCACAGAAAGCTTGAGGATCAGATATAGGTCAATCATCATCGGCTGCATGCATGAGACAAATATAGGTTAAAATATAGAATATCTGTAATTGTATTTGGGTACATGTCAAACACTACAATAATACACAATGAAAACCTGAGATTTGTGAAGGCACCAGTGGCCAGAAACTTGGAGTCTGTGACCAGCCCAAAATTTCCTAATCTACATACACTACGTCATAGCTACAGATCCCCTCATTTAATGTGGAGCGGGCTATTTCAAATGAGGTAAAACTTTACATCCAGCAGCAAGTTATATTGTAGCCCTTTTACATCAGTGCCTTTGAACTAACTTTTCGAATTTCGGGCTCTGCATTTCTTTTTCTGTAAGGCACAGCAGCTGTTTTAATTCTATGTACTTTGTACTAACTGCAAATGTTTACCTGCAACTGCGTAATGTATAACCTTAGAGGCGAAGTCACCATAAAGCATAGTCATGTAGCTACATGTAAGACCCCTCTGTGCAGACCCCTTTATCAGATGCCATGGGACATGTTCGGTGATGATGATGTTCCTCATGATGAAATAATGAATGCTGTGACTTCTTTTTGTTCTTGTAAGGCATACTCAGCCATTTTGATTTAATCAAACCGCTTTAATTCAAGGTACATGCATAGCTAAATTGGTAGGTTGCTGAATTTACCATAATGTGTTAGGGACACTTCTGAATGTCCCATAATGCACTATGAGTGCAGAGAATTTTGAGTAATTTGCCAATGCACTATCCCCCATGCAGACCCCTATTCCTTGGTGTCCTTCAGCAGCCTGCGTAGGATCTTGCCACTTGGCGTCTTTGGAATCTCCTCGATGAACGCCACTCCACCTCGCAGCTTCTTGTAGGGGGCAACCCTCTCTGTGAGAAAACAAAGAATGTGATCAGATTCCAGCCTCAGGCCAGGTGGTGTCCAACACCAACACCATGGGAGTATCCAAACTGGCAATCTTCTTCTGTCCTTTTTGTTTGCAATCTGACATGCCTCCAACATTGTTGCCATTTTGATATAACTACAAATGTACTGCAAACTTAGAGCTTCTTGTAAACAGAGACAAGTCACGATCACCATGCAACCTTCAGTATTTGATATTTCTAATGCATAAGTATATTGTGAAGTTATGTTTTTCATGTTTCGTGAAACATTTTGCAACTTTACTGTTACAACTGTAACAGCTGGAATGCCAAGAAATGATGAAAATTACCTGCAACGAAGTCTGTAATATCTTTTTCTGTGACATCATTGGCCTTTTTCACAACAAAGGCTTTTGGGAGTTCTCCTGCCACGTCATCTGGTAACCCGATGACGGCTGCATCCTGGACACCAGGGTGGCCGAGCAGCACGGCCTCCAGCTCAGCTGGTGCCACCTGGGGGTGGGGGATGGATCTGGGATCAATTCTCAATCTTAATAAAACATTCAAAACTGTAAAAACAAAAATGTAAAACTTTATACCGGGGTAGTCAAGCTAATAACTATGATGACTTACTAATGACTTGAACAAGTTTTTCGAGATTTTTGTCTTCTTCTAAAGCATGCACTAAGTTTTACAAGAATGGCAGAGAGCTGAAAAACTGACATTGGCCTCGAATGACTTAAAGCCATCACTGTCACACGTAACACACGATTTGGAAATTCCACAATGTAGGAACATCCCCATGAAGGTTATGTGGTATCTCCCGTCCCCCAGACTGCACCTGGGGAGCCATGTGAGAGCCACCATTATCTGTGTCTTACCTGGAAACCCTTGTACTTGATCAGTTCCTTCACCCTGTCCACGGCATAGAAGTTCCCGTCTTCATCGTAACGAACAATGTCACCTGATCGTGGAAGTGAGATGACAGCCAATTGAGTCAACCTTAAAACTATACACTGCTACAAGTGCCTCCAATCTACATGTAAAACACTACCAATGTCACATGGTACAGAAACTGGCCCTATCACACGACGCTGAAAATTATGTTGCAAAAGTCTGATCAATCAATCATCTTTATTTATACTAATTAGCTAAAATGCCCTCTCTGTTAGTTATGCATTTTTTCATGTTCAACACCTTACTTGTACACATAATAATCTATTCATAACTTTTTGACTTATCCTGTTTTGCAAAGAGGCAAGCAAACAAGTTCTGCATGGTGAAAACATCACATCCTTGACTGAGGTAACAAGGACATGTAATCATATCACCACACATTCCAAGACATAGTCAAGGAGATCTGTGAATCTTCATCAGGCTGGTGAGCCATTTGCAAGTAAAGTTGTTTTTTAAACACAAACCACACAGTGGATTTCCTCCTCATCAATGTTTCGGCTGCTTTCAGCTGCCTTCATCAGATTACAGTACATCCTGATGAAGGCAGCTGAAAGCAAAAAATACATTGGTGAGGAAATTGACTGTGATTGTGTTAAAAAAAGAGGTTTACTTAAAAAATTGTCAAAGAGGATTCAAGACATATTAGTCTTCCAGTGCTTTGGCAAAACGGGAATTAAAGGACAACTTTAAAACAACTCTCTGGGACAACTTTTTAAAAGCAAAGTGCAGGAACAAATCAGTCCTCCACCCACCTGTACGTAGCCACCCTTCTGGGTCTATGGTGTTGGCTGTTGCCTCAGGATTGTTGTAGTAACCCTTCATGACCTGTGGACCCAGCACACACAGTTCTCCATCCTCCCCAGGGCCCACGGCTTCTCCTGTCTCTGTGTCAATCACCTGTCATGGGCAGTGGTTTATATATATAGAGAACAATTGAAACAGTGAACACACTTTTTCAGACTAGACACAGGACAATGTTGGGCTGTACTCAAGCTGTACAACTTATTTTAGAATACACTGAAATCAAATTACAGTTAAAATCAATACATGTAACTACACACACACTGATGAAACAGGGCATCAGAGCCAAGCTAGTATGGCTTGCAATTTTGAAAAGGATTTAATTTTGGTATCAAAAGACTTCTATATTTGACACATGCTAGGTCTCACAATCTTATATTTTCATGATTGTCTTTTAATGATTGTCTTCATGTCTGTTTGGATGGCCAATAATGCAAGTTTACAGTTCACTAGCAATGTTTCAGCATTGTTTGAAAGTGTGTGTCTCAGTAATGAACCATCACC
This sequence comes from Branchiostoma floridae x Branchiostoma japonicum, assembly GCA_013266295.2. Classification (NCBI taxonomy): domain Eukaryota; kingdom Metazoa; phylum Chordata; class Leptocardii; order Amphioxiformes; family Branchiostomatidae; genus Branchiostoma; species Branchiostoma floridae x Branchiostoma japonicum. The sequence continues at coordinate 22,719,018 of CM023840.1, forward strand.
TTGGCCTTGGTGTTGGGAACCAGAACTCCAAAGGACCCCGGGACAAAGACTCCTTCTCTTCCAATGTTGACAATGGGGCTTGTCTCTGTTAGGCCATAACCTGAAACAAACACAAGGCTGCTGAGATAGCAGAAGCAGCAATAGAATACAGTCATAATGACCAACCACCTGGCACAGCCAACCACCTCCAGTCACAGGGCATATTGAAACTGTCCTCTCTAATTTTACATACTTATGGCCCCCTGTTAGGCAACCAACTGTCTAAAATAGCCAACCAGTAACCATTTTTGTGGTCTCCAGTAGGCATTCATACCCCACTCAACAGTCAAAATTGTTTGACAGCATCACCCATCCCAGTAGTGGCCACTTCAAATTGAGGATTCCTGCAATGAGTTCTGCTCCACGACAATGACTGAATAATTCTACTTAGTGCTGTTGCCATGACAACTGAAAAGCTGTTTGCACACCCACCTTGTCTGTGATTGGGTATCTTGAGTCTGTCCATCAGGGCCATGGTGATCTCTGTTCCCATGGGAGCCGCACCACAGAACACCTCCTTGATCAGTGAGAGGTCATAGTTGTCCACTATGGGGTGTTTAGCTAGGAACACGGCCACGGGGGGAACAGTCAGGATCCTGGTCACCTGGGGGAACAGGAAGACTGCTTCAATGAAGAAGGGAATGAATCCAACCAAGAAATACCTGTACCTCTGATATTTTATGAAGCGACTAAAAACGTCAAACTTTCCCCTCAAGATGCATGTGTGTGGACATTTTTGTCTCACCCACCTTGTAGTTTTGGACACACTCAAGGAACGACTCTGGCTCAAAGCGCGGCACAGTGACCAGCTTGACCCCCTGCAGGAGACAGTTGAACAGAAGAACCACCAGCCCGTAGATGTGGAAAAACGGCAGCTGCCCGATCAGACAGTCCTCCTTTCGGTCCAACAGCATGATTCCCTTTACCCTGCATGGGGCAGAGATTTAGGAAGGACGTTCTATCTGTGTATAGAGTTAGGACATATAAAGATGTCAGTCTATTTGAAATATCAACTATATTTTATTCTTTTATTATGGCTTTTGTCATTTCATTATGTGCATTTTATCTTGGCATTTGTTTTTGGTTTCATTTGGCACACCTATTCTGGCAGAGGTTGGCAATGATGCTGTAGTGTGTCAGCATGACACCCTTCGGCAGTCCCGTAGTCCCACTGGAGTAGGGAAGGAACGCGATGTCCTCACGAGGCTCGATCTTCACGTCCGACGGTAGCGCTGACCCGTCATCTGCCAGCAGGTCTGAGAGTGGCTTACAGCCCTCGGCTGTACCCCCAATTATATAGATATCCTTCAAATGGGCAACAGAACATGGCAAGGAACCAAATAAACAATCAAACAAACAAATACAAATGTAAATTTTAACATGGAGAGAGAGCTCTCAGCAGTACCACCAATTATATAAAGAAATAGAATATGTTAAACAAGCAGATAATCAGACAAGGAAACATAAAGAAGTCTGGAAAATATTATACCAAGCAAGTAAATGAATTGACATCAGTGCAACTTGTCAGGTTATCACATCTCAGTAGTACTATATACAGTGCAGATGTTTGTGCCATAAACATTATAATAAACATTAGCAGATAATGAGTAAACATGTGCAACCCACCACTCGAAAAAAAAAACATGGATGAATGTCACCAGAAATCCTAGATAAATCGGCATGAGTAGAGAACACTTACCTTGACATAAGGACAGTTGGACTTTGCTTTCCTGGCATTTTCTGCAAAGTCAGCAATGGTGACGATGTATTGGGCCTTGGAGTGTGTCACTTGGTTGGTTAGCTCACCTAAGAACAACCATTACAACAGTACAACATAACATTATTGTCAACAGTTTTCTCCTACATCTTTCACCAGTTCTAAATCTAATACAACACTTTTGTTGATATCATATGATCTCACTTAAGAAAAATTCCTTATCATTCAGCATGGCTAAGCCTGCATACGTGCAAAAGTGATATTACATTTACAATATCCTACGTCCTCTTACCGACGGTATATAGTGGGTTCACAGTGGTTATGATCCCTCCGACTGCTGTGACAGCGAACAGGACGATGGCATACTCGGGTAAGTTGGGGGCGTACACAGCAAGCACGTCCTGCTGTTTGAAGCCCAGCCGTGTGAGGGCGCTACTGAGACGCTGGATGAGGTCCTTGAGTTCAGAGAAGGTGTAGGATCGCCCAGTTGGGCCATCAGCCTAGTGATCAAAAAGGAAAGATTTTACTTGCATTATACCTTGGTAGATTGTCCATAAGCCATGCCCGTAGCCAGGGGGGGTTCTGGGGGTTTGGAAGAACCGCCCACACAAGCAAAAAGGTCCACTTTTTGTCTAAAGGTCCAAGATTTTTCTTTAATAGGTGGACTGATTTGTATCACAAGCGGGACTGGAATCCTATTTGTCTCTGATTTTCCGTTTGAAATCCTCTCAAAAATGCAGGAAATGCCATTTCAGAGGGTTCAATTTTCAAAATTTTCCAGGGGAGCATGCCCCCAGACCCCCCTAGGAAGCTCGAGCCTACGGCGCTCGTTAGTCCCTCAGTAGGAAGAACCCCCCCAAGCAAAATCCTGGCTACGGGCATATAAGCTATCAGGTAATAAAAAAAGAAGAACATCAAAATACCAGCCCAACCAGCACCCAATCATCAAGAAATAAGGCTTAATGTTAAATTCTCATTATCTGCTGACAGTTCAGAATCTTCAAATAATTGAAAAATATTTAACAATCTTATCAATCCAAAAACTCAGTCCACTAAAGCCTTTAGCCACAGACAAAATATCATGAAAGTTTGTTGGTACCCAATATGGGCTGTCCTATTCACAAGTAGATGACAACAGCTAACCTCCTTGGTATAGGGTCTGCCATGAATATCCGCTATTGTAATGTGTATGTATCACCATGGTATCATCTAGCGTTGACCAAATGCAATGGCAACGTCGCACTGTATTAAATAAATGTACATACAATAGCAACGTTGTCCCCATACTGGTCGAAGTCTTTGAGCACGAATTCCGCCAGGTGCTGTTTGTCGGGGATGTGTACGTCAGGGTAGCTGCTGTGGACGATATGGTCTGCACCTGACAGACCTCGAGCTGACATGTGACACCTCTGCAAACACCTACACAAGTGGGGCAGTGGGACAGGTTAGAAATCTTAGTTTTGATTTGATTAAGAATCATACATTTGATCTACAGTTGCACAAATGAACTTAAAATGCTCAGTCCTACACATTTCATGCTAAAACAATTATACTTTAAGCGTGTATCTTACGTTGAAATCACTGAATGCTCGCACATTATTGTTGTTTACTTGTACACAGCCCTACCGTTACGGACACGCCCCTCCACAAATCTTCAGATACTATGTGTTGTTTTTTCTACTAAATTGTAACGTCACAGAAAACGGTTGTAAAACACTGCTTATCCTATTGCTTCATAATTTTGAGTGTAGTCGTGATTTCGTCATCCGCAGACTGACCTTTTCACCGATGCCAGTTGCCCCAGAAGCGCCAGGGACCGCCATGCTGGGGGAGTCTTCAAAAGGCAAGACTTGCTGAAGTGTCTTGAAGATTGCAAGAGTTTCCTTGGACCGCGGGAGGAGACTGCTGTAAATACGACGCGAACGGGAAACATCTTGGGACACGAATCACTACAGACGGTACAAGATTTCGGTTTAAATTGACAGTGAGAGCACTTGTCATTCCAGTGTTTACCAGTCTACCGTCCGGCTGACATATTGTGTTGGAGTGGTCAAAGGTCGCATCCTGCCGCCGCACAGCTGAACTCTGAACCTATCAGGTCAGAGGTCACGTGCCGCACGAGACAGACGGATGTGCCGTTCAAGGGCAGTCGTGACGGTCATGGACACGTTTGTATTCCGCAGGGATTGATTTCTCTGGGGACGAATGGTGACTCTCACACGGCCCAGGTGAAGTATATGTGACTGTGCATATTTTTGCTCTGCTACCATATACTGCAATGTAGACTAGTATAAACTTTAGTTGGCCGCTATAACGTTAGTATAACGTTAGACTAGTAATAAAGTTATATATAACACGTAGTGGTTAGCGATCACAGGCCCCCTTCCTATTTAGCTGTGTAGCCTATATTCTGTGATTGAGACTCTCCCGGCATTCGCTAGAACGACAGTCAGAAAGTTAGAGTGATCTTTTCGAATCGGTGTGTTGACATGAAACTCATAAACTTAATTCCGGTCAGATATCTACCGTGACCTATAGGCCTTTAAAACCCTTTAAATCCGTGTATGCGTAACCTGCATGCTACCAAGGGACATAATTATGACAACAGCATGGCAACTTCTATTACTTGCATGAGACCAACTGCTCTATAATTGACTATGCACTATGGTTTGAGACTATATGTAACGTTACATGTACATGTGTTTGCATGGGTCTAGACCTTTTAGCCGAGTGGTTGCTCGGGAGGTCGTGGGTTCGAACCCCGGCCCAAGACCAGGAGGGTTCTTATCTGTTTCTACTCGCTCCTCCTGTTTCTTACAATATTTTGAATTATGTATAATTTATGTACATGTAACGTTACATTTTAAGTTAGTTAGTTTATGTAACGTTACATGTTTTAAGTTTTTTGTTGTTTTTTGTTTACTTTGGTTGTCACTAGCTTTACTTGAAAATAATTCTGTTAAGTAACTGATCGACTTAAAATTTTACGTCTCGTTTGGTCTGATTTACTTTCCTGGAGGCAGTGAAATATGAAATGCTCCAGCATGCAGTGCAACTGAAAGTTTTGAGAGATAAGATTAGGTGGTTATAATCAAAAGACATTTTTGTAGGACATCAGCATAAACGTTACCTCATATTTAGCATGTACGTTATCCGTATTGGGTCTACTACAACAGCGATGTTTTCGAAGACAATTCAAACTCTACTACTGGACAAATTACGGAGATTACTTCCGGACGTTTCGAGTGACATCCATCACTCTTCGTCAGCGTGTGGATGTCACTCGAAACGTCCGAAGTAATATCCGTAATTTGTCCAGTGGTAGAGTTTGAATTGTCTTTGAATATTGTTTACCTGATTGTCTAACCTTCATCAACGTAACAGTGATGTTTCGTTACTTTTTGTTATGATAAGACAGAAGTCTGGTTCGTAAAATGGGTGTTGATTGATGTGTATTTGGATGTCTATGCTCATATTTCAGTCCGGAGTGATATCCAGTTGCCACCTGACGCACGCACCTCCGTCCGCCCACTCCGGGGTGCAATGTGACACCAGGCCGGTAGCACACCTGTCTGACAGGTTCCAGTACGTCAACCTGGGCGGAACATGCCTCGCCTGACCGCCTCTGTATTGTTTGCACTGGTTGTTCTGGTCGGCTACCTTTACGTCAGTGAGAAGAACCCCGGCGTGTCACAGGGCAGGGGGATTATGTCCGCCATCATGCGAGCTATGGAGGGGGACGACTGGGAAATGGAAGACCTCCTCCCAAAAGAAACTGTCAGACAAGCTCACGAGCGGGGAGGGGAGTCTGACACCGATAGCTACCACTCGTCAGACGATGACGAAGACGTTTTACTCAGACCGTCTCAGAAGAAACCGTCGCTGTGGCAGAAGTACAGTCGCGTCTTGAACCGAGCGTCTCTGTGTTTTTGCGCGGTGGTGTTAGCCTGTGTGACGCTCGGGTCGGTAGTGGTGATCTACTCCTACAGGAGCCAGCCCAGACCCGAGTTAGAGTGGTGGCAGAGGGCGGTTATTTACCAGATCTACCCCAGGTCATTCCAGGACAGCAACGGCGACGGGATTGGTGACCTCAAAGGTACGTAGTATTGTCTTAGACCCGGTCACATACATTGTACGATGCACTTACGATGATTTTTTCGGACGATCATATGAGAAGAAACGGGTGCAACAGTTTGATTTAACTAGTGAACCAGTTTCTTCTCCAATCTTCGACGTACGGCACGATCGTCGCGGAAAAGAATCATCGTAGGTGCATCGTACGATTTAACAGACAAGCGTCAGAGGTTTGTTGTATGCTTTACTCATATCTTAACAGACGAATGAATGAACTTGAGTGAACTTTACGTCATGGGATGAATATTACGACCAGGCTTGCTGTGTGTGTGTGTTGCCGTACCAGGATTTGTCCAATCAACCGAAACGAATTTAAAAATCATGTTGCGTAAGCTCTGATTACACTGTGAGTCAGCAGAGAGGGGGGTGTCAACCTTTTTACTGGGTTTTGCTAAATCTAATGTAAGGAAATTGTGAGTAGACTATGTCTTATTTTGTGGCGGTGACTATATCACACAGGTATCGAGAGGCGGCTAGACTACCTGGAGTACCTGGGAGTGGGAGCCGTCTGGCTCAGTCCCATCTTCAAGTCTCCCATGAAGGACTTCGGCTACGACGTGTCCGATTTTACAGACATCGACCCCATCTTCGGCACGATGGCGGACTTCGACAGCTTATTAAAAGCTCTACACGACAGAGGTAATAAGAACTAGTACCCACTCCCCTTTCTACTGAGGTGGCGAACGTTGAGTGACCAAAAATTTCATTAGTAGTTCAAACAGAATTCATTCATGAAAAAGCTATGTGTTGTAAATTTTGTGTTTTGTTGTATTTCAATTCACACGGTTACATTCAATTTATAAAGGTATGGGTCATAAAAGTCGCTCATTGGTCTCAGGGAAAAGAGGGAGAAACCGCTAAAGAAAGTAGAAAGACGATTACATGTCGTTCAGTGATCCGAAATAAAGTTGGCAACTTTCTCTGAACACATGGGTGCGTGATGTAATAATAATGATCTGCATGTATTCGATTAACCTAGAATGTCAGTTGTTACATGTACATTGTATATCATTACAATGTACATCATATCATACAAAATAAGCAGTTGGATAAATTCTTTATCCAGTTCCTTGATCTATTTTGTATTACGTAATGTTTTACCTGGATGAACTGCCTTGCTACGTATATTATTGCTTTGCGAAGAAAAAGTGAGTTGGGTCTATTATTTTGCAGACATGAAGTTGATTCTGGACTTCGTGCCGAACCACACGAGTGACCAGCACCACTGGTTCGTCTGGAGCTCGGGGAGTCGGGACGAGTCGAACCCGTACAGGGACTACTACGTCTGGTCAGACGGCAGGGACGGAGGGCCGCCAAATAACTGGGTAAAACTCATGTCACAATACTGTACATGTTCAACACGTAGAGAATTGTAAAGATTTTAACGCTCAACTCCGTGCATAAAGCAAATCGCTTACCAACAAGCTTTCGATCAGTCCTCTGATCTTTTTCAAGCTGTAATAACCCGAAGCCTATGTCATGTGACCTGAGCGGAACTGTGCCGCCAGCAACGGGTCAAAGGTACCCGGTAGTCGGTATCAGCCCCCGTCTCGGTTTAGAAATGGTTGAGGTGTTCTGACAGGTGTATATGGCCGCTTTCACTCCTATTAGAGGAACAAATCTTTGGGCGCGCCGCTCCTCCTTTTCTCAAAGTGGCAATGATTCACTCTTTCTGGCACGTGACGGGAATGGATCCGGACGCATGACTAAAGTGGATTAAATGTTCCAGGCAGGTTGTAATGTCCCCATTTCTGCTCAGCGATGGTTCATCAGTTACTTGAGTGAAGTGCAGTATTTCTGATCAGTCCTTCCTCTGTATGAATCTGCAGTGATGAAACAAATCCCGCATGTTAACGTGATCACATCCCTGTGTAGGTGAGCGTGTTCGGAGGCCCCGCGTGGACTTACGTCGCGTCACGTGACCAGTGGTACCTTCACCAGTTTTTACCGGCACAGCCTGACTTGAACTTCCGGTGTCCAGACGTCAGAAGACATATTGAGGTGAAAAAAAGAATATGTTAAAAAGCATGTGTAGCTTAAAATACAACTTGAAAGAAATCAATACAAATAAATCAAGCAACTGGATTAACTCTCTGAAGAGTCAGACATTTCAGATAGCTATAGAATCCGTCTGACTTGTCAGAGAATTATCAGTGTGCTTGATTTATTTTGTATTACGTAATGTTTACCTGGATGTCTACGACGTCGTTCTTAAACTGTTAAGGAAACTTTAACTGACATATTTTTCAAGTCAGCATGTGTCTGAGTGTCCGTTGTCCCATCAGAACGTGCTCCGTTTCTGGCTGGAGAAGGGAGTGGACGGGTTCCGGCTGGACGCCGTGAAACACCTGGTGGAGACGGAGGACCTGTCTCGTGACGAGCCGCCCAACACTGGTTACGTGGCGGAGCCCGGTGAAACACTGGTAGGCAACAACTCTATGTTAGAATGGAAATGATAAAACTGTGCAACGTTCAAGTTATCGTCAAGAGCTGCAAACTATCCTAATATACGATTTTGATTTGTCAACTGCTCGAAATAGACGCCAGAATTAAAGCATTTACATGTTGCCGCTTAATAGATGATTTTTGCATGTCACCACCAGGAGCAGTACGGCAGCTTGCTTCATCCGTGGACCACAAACCAAGAGGAAACTCACGTTGTTATACGAGAGTGGAAGTCACTGCTGGAGGAGTACAGCAAGAAGGGGGCTTGCAGGTTTGATTGATTGATTGATTGATTGGTTGGTTGGTTGGTTGGTTGGTTGGTTGATTTTATTGGTCCTGTAAAATGATTGCTAAAACTAAAAAATTGGGTTCCACTGACCTTCCTGACCTGTGACCCTCCGGAATCGGGACGTCGATAAGTCATGTGTGATGGTCACGTGTCACAAGTTCTTTCCTCGGGAAGACCGAAGCTTCCGTCGAAAAGTCGTTTTTGGTGAATACGTTTTCCCCATTCGTCATATCCAAAGTTTAAACTGTAATCGTATTATGAACCTACACAGATGGTATTTTAATGTTTATGCGTTAACACGAAGAGTAGATTTTGAATCCCAGCGAATATGGATGTAACATACGTTTTCATTGGCGACCGCCAGGTTCATGGTGACAGAAGTATACGATGACGACATGAAGGTGCTGATGACGTACAACAGAGAAGCCGACATGACCTTCAACTTTAACCTGCTAGGCCTGGGGTCCGGTGGGCATGCGCCAGGCAACCACACGCGCGGATTGGTGGAGAGCTGGATGTCCAACATGACTGATGGACAGTGGCCAAACTGGGTGGTGAGGAGGAGGTTCTTTTGTTCATTGTAGTTAGCAATATAACTTATTTCTATCTCATTATACTACTGTACTGCGGGGGTCCCTGACACAGGGGTGGGCAGCAGTCCGCTAGTCTTCACACCGCGTTTCCAGGCGGCTCTGTCCAGCGGAGTTGGCGTGACAACAGCACTGAGATGATGTCCTCAACGCCAAGTTTTGCATGAGATTAGAATTCAACAACAATTAGTCAATACCAGATTACTTCGGTGACAATACCACTGAAAGTTTGTTTGTTCGTATCAGATTGGTAACCATGACAACCACCGCGTGGCGAGCAGGATCGGGCCGCAGTACGCACGCGCGGCGAACATGCTCCTGCTGCTGCTTCCCGGGACGCCCTTCTGTTACTATGGCGACGAGATCGGGATGGAGGACGCCAGGGTGTCGTACAACGACACGAAGGACACCTTTGCACTGAACAATCCGGTACGAACTGGTTTCTGTTGTCTAGTTGAGAGATTTCAGAACTTTCAGAAGATTTTGACTATTACAATAAGATATCATCACGCATCACTAGGAAGAGGTATAAAAGGAGACAAAAAGGCAAGCGAACTAATCTGGAGCTTTGAGGCTCAATACAATTTTGTTGATTCCCTGTTTCAGGACACGTACGAGACGAAGAGTCGCGACCCTGAGCGCACGCCCATGCAGTGGAACCGCACGGAAAACGCTGGGTTTGCAGACCCGGAGGTTGGGCCATGGCTACCCCTGCACGACAACTACCACCGAGTCAACGTACAGGTGGGTTCCGTGCAATATCAAATTATCGTACCGTTTTCTTAATAAAAGTTTGAGTTTGAATTCATCTCTGGATGTAAAACGGAAGATTACTTCCCGGCCTTTCAAGTGACCATCATGCTTCTTCAGCGTCAATGAATAAAGTAGAGATTGATTCATCTTCAAAATGTTTACCTGAATGTCAAACCTTCACCAATGCACCGTTTTTCTAACTGCCGTTTATATTTTGTTCCTAAGGTCCAAACCGCACACCCACAATCCCTCCTACACTTGTTCCGTGCTTTGGTGGAGCTGAGAAAAGAGCCGACTTTCTTGTATGGCAAGATTCGCTACTTCCTCTCGACGCCGAACATCTTCGCGTTTTCGCGGGTGCTTCGCGGGCGACCAACCTATCTAGTGGCGATGAACCTGGGTAGGAAGTCGGAGACTCACAGTTATTACTCCTGGTGGGACGGTTGGCCCAGGGAGGCCGTGGTCGTCCTGACGAGCGATCTGGACAGGGAGGGGGAGATGTTGGACTTGAAGGCGCTGACGTTACGGCCAGGAGAGTGCGTGGTTGTGAAGTGGGGAAGGGCGTGGAACTGAGTTTGGAAACAAACTGCATGTGGAGAAAGTCACCCATGGAGTTATGACATGAAACAAGTTATGACATGAAACAAGAGTATGTGTATTTTTGAAGTGAAAAGCGCGTGGAACTGAGATGGGTCGTCAGTTCACTTCTGACGAACAGTCGAAATATTGCCATTTTCTGTGGAAAAATGCAGCAACGGGCCAGTCTGATGTGCGATACAGAAACAAACATGTGAAATTGTTGCCAGTACTGACCTGATGCCAATGACATCAAAACGATAAGTGAAACGTTGAAGTCAAGGATTGAATAAGTCAAGAAAGTGGAATATTAAGCTTTCAACCAAAGGCAACTTCCCTGCTATTATCATCGATCGTTATTGTCGAGTGACTGTCGTGAAGTCGGCCACAAGTCGCATCTAGTTATTATGTTGAAGCGAAACTTGATGGTAATATGAAGTACAAGATACAGTGATTAGGCCATGTTGCCGAAAAAATGTAGACGAGAACATCGTATTGTTAGATATACATGAGTAGTTGAAGTCATTTTGCGTTAACAAATCCTTGGATGTGCAATTAATTCAGTGTTAAGAGTTCATCCCCATACTGACAATCATCGCACGTTTACCACACCTTCCACCACACAGAAGCGGATTTTCACCGGACACGAGCAAGGCCGTGAGATGGTCGCTATAACGTAGAACGTGCTGCGCTACTATCTTAGGTCATAGCAACCCTCCGGAAGTGAAATAATACTCAAGTAATGTGAGCTTTTTGCTTGGACAGGGCTTGATACCAAAGACCATCTGTAAGTCTTATCCAAGTTTATCATATTGATACAACTTAAAATATTAACATATATTTTTTATTTTCCAAATATTTTGGTATCGTTTATTTTAGGGTAAGATAGTTGTTTTCTTCCTTTTTAACTGGTTTTCCAATTTTGTATTTTGTAAACCGCTGTTTATTATTATTGCTGTTGTTTTCAAGTCAACAAATAAAACGTGTTTGAATGATGCAGGCATCATATAAAATTGCTAATGCTGATTTTTTTTCACCAGTTTCTTGTCGCTGTCTTCTAGGTTTTCACACCCTTTAAATAATGAAACCTAGATTATTGTTGTTTTTTGTCGACCTCTTTACTAATCAAATATCGCCAAAAAACACTGCCCCTTGTCAGAGGTACATATATAGTAATGATTTACCATTACAGACAGTACTGTAAATTCATTAATTTATTTATTTTACAGGGACTAAATTTTGCGTTAGGAGCAGAAAGGAAGTTTTTGCAGAAAATGATAACACAATACATTACACATCTTATATCACAATAGTTTATTTATATCTATTGCATATTTTTACATTCAATCGATGTTAAAAGGGATTAGGTATTTGTTCCTTACAGAATTATTGGCAACTGTTCCTTACAGTAGGACAATTACACTTACGATTATACAATAGACAGTTACTGATTACAGGCACTGGTTGTTTCTATACAACTTTGCTATCTTGTGTTTTATTTGCTATAATAGTGTTTCTTACCATACTGCCACACCCAAAAATTATTACAAGTGACAAGGATGACATCATCTCCACCTGAAATTCCTCAAGTAGCCACCTAGACAATTGAATTCCACAATTCTTTTTTTTATTTTGTCACTGCTAGACACACTTTGGAAAGCTCTTGTTACATGACATCATGCTACATCTATATCACGTAAAAGTTTTCCGAAGGATCTCTAGTATGAAGAAAACAGCAAGTCAAAAAGATACAGCAATCCCAGCCCTTACTGGGCCCCTATCTCTACTAGGGGGGCCTGAAGAAACTATGGTACAATATCTTCTACCAAAGACTGAGGTGTGAAATTTCAGCTCATACTGTTCCAATGGCAACTGGCTCCTCCTGGTTGGTCAGTCTTGCTGTGAAGTGCAAAGAGAGACTTGATAATACATGTGGGGCCTGAAATATGCAGAGATGCAACAACAAACAGATAACTATTACTAAAGGCATAGAGCCTGAAGAATAATCTGAAGTGACAAACTTTGTCAACAATCCCTGATATGTAAGTGACCAAGCATAATGAGCATCATTAACATATGCTAACATCTTCATTGTCTCCAAGGTGCTTTTTGAGCATGCAGTATCCACCATGCAGAGTGCTAAGGTGAACCACAACACCAGATGCTACTGAAACCCCAAGAAAGCCCTCATAATCATACTTACACCTGCCTCTCTAATTGTGACTTCTAGATCTCCTGTGCACTGTGACTATCTTTTGCAATGTGGTACATCAACTACCGTTTCTTTGGCCTGACTATGTGCTGTTTTCTGATTGATACAGCTGGCAGCCAAATGTTGTTCTAAGAAATTGGGATCCATCAAACCATCATAGCCATCAGAAAACAGCATGCTAATAAGGCTATATATGGGGTTTGGGAGAAAAGTGCTTCATGCAGGTGTACTCAGCCTGATTCGTGCACTGTGAGGCCACCTCAGAACAGTTGGGCACTACACTGCTCCAAATCACCACAATCACAGCAAAATTCACATCATCATCCACTGATCCAAACAAACAAGCACAGAAAATAAAGCAATTCTGATGTAAAACTCTGAGGGCTGTTCCATTCTAAATGTGCAGGGGATGCCAGTCAAAATGAAACAAAGTGTTCCAGAATGACTTAATACATACTGCCAGAATAGATAGCATGACCACCCTTATTCAACTGAAGTCTGTTCCAACTATTGCACTTTGCCTTGTTATCCTTGTTGGCTGGGTAGGAATGGTTGGAGCAGCCATCAATTGAACAGGAATGGATTTCAGGCTAGTTGAAATAAATGAAAAGGTATTAAAGGGAAAAACTGCTCCTGACTGTCCCCTCTTGACATTTCAAAATGAACCAGCCCGTACAAATCACATTGTAGAGAACATCATAAGAAGGTAGATTTATCAAATAAAATAAAATAAAATAGACACCATAAAATATTCAGGAAATATAATATCATTTTATACAATATGAGGTAATATAAAAGATAAATAAATTGGAATGTGCAACAAGGTGCTTAGAATAACTTAGGTGCACATATTGTGTGCAGAGAAATAAATAAGTTTACAAATAAACATAAATAACCATAGTCTGTGTGCTGGAGGGCATGACAACTTATGCAATTTTTCAACCTCAGCAAAAATGTCTTCAATTTTCACAAATTTCTCCGAATTTGCGATATAATGAAACTTAGACACTTCAATGATTCAATGCAAATGAGTAATTAGAATATTCCACAATGTTAACTTATTATTTACTGTATGGTATTACTGCATGGAATAACAAAACAACACTAAATTTGTGCATATTATTAATGTCATTAACTTACCAACATATATATAGCATATTGCATATATATATATACAGTAAATGAGTTCACTGTCTACATCTTAAAGTCAAAATGTGCTTAAAACTACATTTTTCTCCTAGGTGTGCAGGGAAGGTTTCATCTGGTACATTTTTCTCCTCTGAAGTAATGTAAAACTATTTCATGCTACTGTTTTGTTCTTGATGGTTTGAGATTGTGGCCAGCCAGCTAGCACACATACTTTACACAAATAAAACAAAACAACAGTGGAGAAGGTTGAACAAACTAATTCAAAAACAAAACAAAACAACAACACAATTCTGTTAAAAACAACCATCCAAACCAAAGCAGGCACTACAGGTTAGAGGTCGTGCTGCTGGAGAGATACTAACATGTTCTGGAGCTGGTGCTTCAGGGTCTGGATCTCCTCATGAAGGGTCTGTGTTCTGTTGTCAAGGCAACAACAGTTACTTAGCAACAGATGACATCATCACATTGTAAGAGACACAACATGTGACTTTAGGGATGTGGTTGGATATGGTACATCAACATATCCATCCATCCATCCATCCATCCATCCCTTATTTACATTCTAGGCTGTCCATACAATGCTTGATATCTAATCACCCAGTACCATGTGTAAAGGATATGTGTAATAGCCCACTAACATTCTCCCACCCTGTACCATGTGTAAAGGATATGTGCTGCCTCATAGTCCTCCAGCCCTACAGCCTCCTGCAGCTGGTCCTCCAGCTCCAGTAGCCGCATGCTGAAGGCCTCACAGGCCTGAACATAGTCTTCTGCCTGGCAGCTGCCACCTGCAGCCTCACAGGCTTGCATGTGGTCTTCAGCTGCACAGCTGACACCTGGTGCACCTGTAGGGGCCTGTATAGCAGCAGGGAAAGGAAATAAAAATGAATCTCAAGTACTGTGTTTCACTACAGAATAACAAAAGACAGCAAACCAATAAGGTAGTGAGTAAACATATGGATTGCCAAGAATACCTCCTCGTTATCTGAGCTTGCAGCCTTCAACATTCCACGATCTCCAACACAGGAGGTATCCATGGTAACCATGCCATCATCATCCCCCAGGATGCCATGCAGGTCCAGGGACTGCAGTTCCTGGGGCAGAGGTAGGTGGTGCTTCTCACAGATGTCCTGGATCCACAGTTGGCATGTCGTCATGTCAGCTTGGAGCACACTTCTTATAACATCATTTGCACATCTGTGGAGAAATGACATGACAACAATGACAATGATGATGAAAGCCTTAATTTGCAAATAGCATCTCAAAAAAGCCCATCTAAAGATATTTTGGTTGAAACACAGACCTTTCTAACTGCAGCTGCAATTCTTGGTAGAGTTGATAGGCTTCATCTTTTCTGGCTACATCTGCGAAGTTGACACATCAGAGAAAGTTAGCATGAGAGGCCTAAAATATATACTTCATGAGCATAAAGACATTAGTACATAAATTAATGACAATTACAGGTTTAAGAGGAAAAATGAGACCATCTCAAAGTTTGTGCTTTTGGAGTGTAGGAAAAAAAGCATAAAATCTATAGCAGAAAGAAGTACATTTCAAGGTCCAGTTCATTTGTGCAAAACTGACAACAACACACCACTATCTTCCTCCTTTTGCTTCAGCTCCTCCTGGACTTCCTTGAACACTTTCTTAGACGTCTCCAAGTCCTGAGTTCGCTGCTCTACATCTTCTTTGGCTCTTACCAGCTCCTTCTCTTTAGCGACCCTCTTGTCCTCCAAGGTCTTGATCTTATCGGCAAGAAGTTTGGCTTCGGAAAAATTATAACCTGTGGGGCATTGGAGGATCTTACTTCTGCACTACAGAATTGTTTTAACTGCAAACTTAAAACACCATAGAAACCTTCTTTCCCCTTCTACCGTGAAAATAACTCCACACGAAAATAAATGAAATCGCAGTATACTAAAAGGAGTGCCTGGATGGCACTTCACCGACCTGCCACAGCCAGCTGCTTAGCCTCTTGTAGTACTGGCAACTGGGCTGTGGTCTCACCCAGCTGTTTGTTCAAATCTGTGACTCTGGTCTGATACCTCAGGACCTGTGAAAGGAGTGATAGCTTGAAAGCTTGCTGATGTACTTCTGATACTGCAACCCCAACTTGCAGTGTACTTTCACCACTGACAAAACATGATGTAAGCTATAAATAAAAGGTTGGGAATTGAAAGTACTTGCAAAGAGGATATAAAAACAGACTATTGTAAATCTTGAAATGTTCATATTTGCAGTGGTTTTATTTTTGTGTTTTTCTCAGTGACTTCCATACTGTGAAATCATGACACCACAAAGATGTGTCCATTGTATTGCTACTGTCTAACATGATTGTTTACACTGCAAAAACCTCCTTTACCCTCCAACTGCAATGGTAAATCTATGCAAAAATAGATGGATTTACAGTAAATCTTATACCTGTGTGGTCAGTTCTTGCACCTCTATCTGCCTTTCCCGCTGCTGTCCATTTAACCTGTGGTGAAAGTGTAGGTCAAATAGTCCAATTACTCATGACAAGAAAATAAGCTATTAAAGACTAGAAGGATCCCAAATTTCCAGTGGCTCGTACCACCCATCTACTACATGCAGTAACACTGGCAATTTTCAAACTTGCACTTGTCCTGCTGACCTTGTGAGTTGTTGGTCATCAGTGTTGATAGTTCTTGTGTAGACAGGTAGGGCCGTCATGCCCTCAGCTCTGGTGCTCAGCTCCTGGGCCTGACCCAACATGTGGGAAACTCTCTCCTGGATGGACTGGAGGCTGTCCTGCAGTCTACAGCACACATTCACTTCTCATAAGCAATGATGGACTATTCCACAATGTTTGCACATTTCTCTACCCAGATGGGAGCTTTATTGCATTCAATATTATGGTGCAGAGGACCAAAATACAGATCCGTGTATGTTTTGCATCAATCCTGCAGTCTACAACACAGGAATTCAAGCTTAGTTGGGAAGATACCTGTTTTTTTTAACATTCCATAGCCCTGTTAGTTCAGAACTAATCTTCCATCCAATGCATCAATGTTCAAGATAAGTTCAGTTCAGCTGTATACATGTATCCATCTCTTCTTTACTGAAATGATGCAAAAAAAATAGTTTAACTGCATTTCTTTCCTATTCTTTAAAAAAAAAAAACACATCCTGCTTGCTGTCTAAACAACACTGACAAAGCAACATTGATGAGGAGATACCTTTCTTGGTCCAGATAAAAAGCTTTTCTTCTTTAGGTTTTGATAAAGTCATCCAGTCCCTACCTTTTCTCCTCTGTCTGTAGTTCCACCTCCCTGTCCCTGAGTGTTTGTTCCTCCTGTGCTGCCTCCCTGGCCTGGGCCTCCAGCTCTCCCTGCTTCCTGTCAATGGTCCTCCGCTCCTCCTCCAGCTGCACACGCTCCGCAGAGAACTGCTGCTCGACCCTACTGATGCTGTCCTCCTGCAGCTGGATCTCCGCAGAGATGGCTTCCTCCTGCTGCCGGAGAACACGCAGCTGCTCTTCAAGGGCAGAGATTTCCTCCTGGGGAAATGGGAATGTATCTTGAGCTACTTTTACCTTATATACAGCTAACATCTATTTTTTGCACTGCATAACTGATTATTGCCTCATGGTGTAACACAGTTTAGTCCTGTACTGTGGTAAGAACATTGTATGGAAAACAGGACTGATTGGTTTGATCTACTCACACTGGGGCTAACTCCTCCTCTTACTAAGAGTCCTATCATCATTGCCATTAAACCGTGACTAAATGAACCTGGTAATCCTTGCAAGAAGAAAAACAATGGAGAGAAAACAGAGACAACTGTTGCAGACCTGGATGTCCTGTCTCTTCTCCACTAGCTGTTCCCTGGCTGTGTGGAACTCAGCTGTCCTCTCCTCCACCTGGCTGGACAGCTGCGCTTTCGACTTCTGTAGGTGCTCCCGGTCAAGAGACAGGTGGCTGGAGCACAAATAATTACCAGAGGATAAAGGGGAGGTTTAAGTTTATCATGATATAATTTAACATAATTGATTTACACCCAAATCAACTGAAAAGGCAAAAAAAATACACAACAGACATAGACTCTGTACAAACCAAGTAAAATAGCTTTGAACTAATGCTATGTTTCACATGTATTAAGCAACAAATGTTTTTAACATTGTAACTATATGAAAATAAGAGCAAACATAGACTGTTCTTTAAAAAACTCTTCAAGACTTAAATCAACATTCTAGCTGCAACACACATGCTAAGAAAAACCTGCATGATAAGAAAAGAACAATCTAAAATCTGTTAGTTGTACCTTGCTGCCATGGCCAGCTGATCTTGAAGTGTGGTAAGTTTTTGCTTCTCCCTGAGTGAAAATGTAAAACTTATTAAGTAAGCAGTGCAAATCACAACACTGAGTCATCAATGGGGTATAATGTATGATCTTATGAAAACATTAAGACACAGCATGATATTAATCATAATTTTAAACAACAAATATGACATACTCAATTTTCGAAGACTAAAGTTTACTTAATGCCATTTCACGTACCTGTTTAGTTCCACCTGTTTTGTCATTTGAAGCTCTTTTAAGCACAGTTCCTCCTTGGTTTTCATGGCAGTGTATCTCTCTGCCTCTTCTGTTACCATGGCAACCTCCTCCTCCATCATGTGCCTCATCTCCTCCAGCAGTGATGCTGTGGAAGACTCCGAGGATGGTAGGTCAAAGGTCATTACCTGCAGGTCAGCCTTGAGAGACTGCAATCTTCTGTTGAAGGCTTCCGCTGCGGAAGTTAAGCAGGAAATATTGGTGGAAAAATTTGTTCACTTATAAGTTATAAATCTCTCCTACTGAATAAATAGTTAAGCTTACTTTCAAATTTATCGGATACTGATGTGATAACATACATGTAGCTTCTAAAGTAGGACCAAGTATTGGAGATATTTTCCAGTCAGTGACTTACTAGATATGAGTGTATCAGTGTAATGTAGCCAGAAGCTACGTGTCACAATGTGTACAGACTGTCACACCCTGTTACAAAGCATGTAAAGCAAGATTGATGAGCTACATTGTATAAGCTCTTTTGTAGCATTGTATCCCACCATCTGTTACAAATATGTTGTCCAATCTAGCATGCATTCTAGCATTCAACATATACATGAACAGTTAGCAACCAAACTACTGGTACCTTTTTCATAGTCTTCATTCTTCACAGCCAGATCTTGTTCTGCCTTGACTCTGCTGAGTTCTTGTCTTTTCTGTTGAGTACAGAGCAGAAAATTCTAATCAATAACTCATGTACATAACTGCATTTTGTTGACTCTGATTATAGAAGTCAACCAGTACTGCTTTACAGTAGTGATATAGGCTATTAGTGTACTTATATACACACTACTAAGGCCTACTAAAACAACATAAAAGGCCAAAAATAGTGCCCTAACTTTACATAGTACTACTACAGTGTCCCACGGATTTTGAAAAGTGTTATTTATCTTCATAAGAACGGAAGGTTTTGTTAGAAAACCCTGACTTGTGTCTCACCTTGACCTGCCTGCAGCACTGCTTGATGTGTGTCTGTAACAGAGTCTGGTGTTGCTGCTGCAGACGGGAAAACCTTTCTCTGTCATGGAAAAAACACAGAAATAATGTACCATCCTGCTCGCAACTGACAAGCAATTACTAGCATTAATCATGAAGAAATGAGAGTTCTTGTTGATAACTCTAACATATCTGGTATAGTTCTTATCCAAAAAATACAATTATTCTGCTTCTCCCTGTTGGTGGTGAGGAGGGATGCTTATGGGTACAAATCTAATCTGGGTACAGCAGTTATCAGTTTCTCACTTGCCAGAGCTACATTTGATTAATAAACAACATATCTAGTCCCATGCATGTGCTGTTTTGTATGTGTGAATAAGCCAGTACTAGTCCTACCTGACTTCCTCCAGTCTGCTGGTCTGAGAATCTTCCATCCTAGAATCTGTTGTTACGAGGTCCTCATCTTTCCTTGCTGCTACTTCTGATGTTACTAATGTGTTATCTGCAGCATCACCACGATCAAGATCTAGATTATCATCATGTTTCCTGGTGTCAGTTTCTTCAGGTAACTCATCTACTGCTGTGTTCTCAGCTTTCACTACTTCCAACGTTCCTACAGGTTGGTGATTAGATTCTGTCTTCTCTGTACTAGTGCATGATTTGATCTCAAGCTCAATGTCATCATTATCCTCTGCAGATTTGGCCACATCAGCTGACTGTAAAAATCTAAAAGATGATTTCACAGTTGTTGTATTTTGCACACTATGAGATTCCTCCCTGTTGGCTCCTGTGTTTACTGTATCCTCATCAGCCTTAGAAGCTAATAAGTCTAGCTCTAAACCATCCAACAGTCCTGTCTCTATATCACTATTGCACTGTAGGTTGTCAGGACCAGTTCTGCAAGGCATGGTAACATCTAGGTCCAGGTCAAAATCCAAGTCAAAGCTCAGATCCAGACTGAGTGATTCCAGCTCGGATACAGCAGTGGTATCTCCAAGCTGTTCACTGCCTGCAACATCAAGTGTTAGGGATTCAAATGGGTTGGATGAGGATGATTTCTCCTGGTTTCGATTTTCCTCTGTTTGAGTTTCACTGTTCAAAGGCGGCAATATATTGGCTCTGTCCAGTTTTGCAGGGTGGCAATCCCTTGGAATCTCACTTGAAGTTCTTTTGTCCGGTCTCAAGGTATCAGCTCTTTCTTGTGTGGACAATTTTGGGGAAGATGTTTTTTCTGGGGAAACCCTGTTTACACTAACAGATTTGTCCAGGACATTCATTTCTTCTGGTTCTTCTCTCAGAGTTGATTCCAACACTGGTGAGTTGTCAGGGTCAGGATCAGTCTTCATCCTGTCTGTGGAGATGTCTTGTCTCGCATATCCAGGACGAATAAGAGAACCATGTCTTTTCTTCCTGGTGATTTTTGTACCTGGCACAGCAAGTTTCATGACTGATGCATCACTGGGAGAAGCGTCCCCTGTGGAGACAGGGAAGGTAGTACCTGTGGAGGTAGGTAAGGTAACACCTGTTGAAGCAGGTTTGGTAACAGCACGAGGGGAAGATGCTGTGCTGGAAGACTCACTGCTGTAACCTGAGGTGGCTCCACTAGCTGACAGACCAGATGGGAGGGTGTATGGTGGAGAAGAGACTTGAGAGTTGGCACTGACGCTTTTTGATGATGAAGTTACACCGCTTGCTGTTGTTGATGTCTCTGTAATGCTGCTTTTATCAACCTGGATTTGGTCGACTGGAGGAGCTGTGTTTGAAAGAAGAATATGGCATCTAACTGGAGCAAACAAACTTTGACACTGTGTTGTATAATTTATTTACATCATGTCACAATAGGCCGGGGCTACTGACAGGATCTTCATGTCAATATTCTACATAAATGAAAACAACAATTTTATGTATAATGTTGCCACCTATACAATAATGCAACTGTAAAGCATTGGAATCCATCCTTCTACAAATTGGAATCCGTCCTTCGTTATAAAGGGAAATAAAAATGTTTGTTTTCGTTCAAGCAAACAAGTAAATATTTGCAACTGTTTATCTTTTGCACAGCGACGCGATTACGAAATGAAACACAATCAGGCAAGAATATCTTAAACATTTCAACGAGGAAAAGAGAAATAACCTTTTGTCCCTAATAGCAAGAGTTTCGAAGTTTTTTTAATGTTTTACTATGTATACGACCCGCAAAGTTGGCCTCCGCCCACTCTCCAGTTCTGGTATCTGTACCATAAAATAGTTTTGACTCCTTTACCTGCCGCGGTAGAGGTTATAAACGAAAACAGTGACTTCTGTCCGCCTTCGCCACCCTCTTGGTCCACCCTGCTGACCTTCATCCCCTGGAAAAGTGACATTTTCTCGCCCGAACGCAGACAAGACTTCACAAAATCATTCAACTGTCCGCCATTTTGTTTATTGACAATCGGTGGGACAGAACATAGCGCTAAATTCGTCCGGCCCGAAATTCGCCAGCACAACTTTTTACTTCCTGTTGGCTTCTAGCTTCTCCAAACAAACCAGGCGTTTGGTCGTATGTAAATGTTATCAGGTGATGTGTACTGGTTCGTCAAGTTTCTGCAGCGCAACGTGTTATTATTTTATCAGAACAGAAGCCTTACCTGCTAGACGACAAGACAATGTTTCCGAGATCTTTGCTGTTACTAATAGTCGTCCTTATACTGGACTTGGTCATGATTGATAAAAGGATGAAGGTGTCCGGGGAAAATGACGGGATCCCTCCGAGTTTGTCCTCGGAAGAAGGTACAGAATTCTGCACTAGGACAGACTGCCCCGATGGGAGTACAGAGGTAGGGGAAGAAACGCCAGAGCGGCGTCGGGGACACGGACAACCGTTCGGCTCTCACTGCCAGCCCGCCACAGACGTGGAGGTCCTTCCCTACATGATCTCCCCGCAGGACTTCCACCAACACTTCGTGGCCAGACATAGACCCCTGCTGTTTAAAGGTGAGATAAATCATGAAACATAGGAATAACTTCGGCTACACAGTCAAAACTGCCCGAGAACTCAGGGGGCCGAGAAAATCTGGTCTATATGAACTGGTGGTCACTTGTTGTTTCAATAGGGAAAAGGCGGTCCTTATGTAGAGATAGTCACTTGTAACGTTACATGTACAGGTTTGACTGTATTTGTTGTCTCAAATGTGGTTTGATGAAATGATTCTTATAAACCTTTCAAAATGTCCTAATGACATGTTACCGTCGGTACCAATTAGCATTAAAAACTGTTCCCCAGGGGTTAACGTTAGTTTGTTTCAATAATTCTTTTGCAATTGTTGGCCTGGGGGATTTTGACCAGGGTATTTCAAACAGTTCAACTTTTAGGTTCAATTGTAATTTTTAGACGTCTTTCATTGACAGATACTTAAATGTAATAAATAGAAACCATTGAATAGATTTTGTGACAATCCTTGCAATTAATATGCCACATTTCTTGAAGGTAAAGTTATCATATGAAATACATGTACTATGATGTAGAGGGATATTGTAAACAAAGACCAAAACTTTGGTCAAAACTTAGTTTCGAGGGTGTTGCAATTGTTATCAAAAGATTTAACTGAAATCTTTTTATTCTTTGTGTGACATGCTCAAGGAGGGGCAAAACACTGGCCTGCCTACACACTGTGGGATGAAGAGTATCTGGAGCAACATTTGGGTAAAGTCGACATGGAGCAGGACAAAGAGCTGCATCCTGACATGAAGAGTAGGTGATTTTTGTTGATTTTGATGTTGATGTTTTTCTGGTTGATAAAGCAGCTGCAGTTTTCTTTTAAACTGCAAGGGGCATCATTACACAGCCCTCCTACAAACTTTAAACTGAAGTGAGACAAGTTGTCAGAACAAAGCTTAACTGTTTTCTCTGACCCTGTTTGTGTCCTTCCTGCCACAGAGGATGTGATCCTGCCCACCTGTCTGCGCTGTGAGGAGATGTACTCCCAGTCTTTCACAACTCAGCTCCTTACAGGCAGTGGGGAGGCTGGCTCAAGGCTGCACATAGACACACAGGAGGTACTACACTTTTCCATATGATACCTATACTCAACTTGGGTCTTTCATAGAGATATCCAATCACTTTGTTAACATTCCCTGTGTAAGAAGTGTTTTTGTTTTCACCAACATTTGTTTAATAGAAGGAAATGTCCTTGGTGCTGAAATGCATACCATTGATGCATATGATGATGAAATCTGTTTGTTACACACATGTAGAACCTGTTTGCCATGCTGCGTGGGCCCCAGACGGTTCTCCTTGTGTCGCCGCTTCATTCTAACAACGTTTATGCAGATGAGGCCAGGGTACTCGGAGTTTCTCCCGTGGACGTCGACTCTGTAGACATGGAGAAGTATCCAAGGTCAGATAGGGGTTATGCATTTTTAAACGCATAGCCATGCCTTGATTGTTTGCATGTACCTCAATATCAAAATTTGGGTGACGCATTCATGATGAGATGTTTTGTCAATCACAGGCATATTTTTCCCCTTCAACTTTCAAAAAGTTAGAAGTTATGGAAGGTAAGGAACTTCCCTCCCAACATCTGCTTGGAGACTGTTGTAGCATATTGTTTTCCATCTGTAAAAAGGAGAGGGATTTTTTTTTTCAGAAAACATATTTTTTAGCTTTTCTTTGAATGTTTGTGTTCCCTGTATCTGCTCAGAGTGGCTGATGTGCAGTACCAGAGAGCAGAGCTGGAGGCAGGAGACCTGCTGTACGTCCCACAGATGTGGTGGCGCCACGTCAGGGCAGACCCCGACAGACAGCAGGCTCTGGTCATCAGGTGGAGCTCTAAACCTGCCAACAAACAGGCACAGGAGCAGAACAAACAGGCACAGGAGCAGAACAAACAGGCACAGGAGCAGAACAAACAGGCACAGGAGCAGAACAAACAGGCACAGGGGCAGACTGTACAAGACAGAAAGTATTCCTATGGGCAGTGGCTGGCTGCGTACGAGCTGTGGGTCCAGAATGTGAGCAGCTCCAGCCCCAGGCTCACCTGCCGCCATCAGAACAGTCCCATGAGCCTCTACACGTTCGAGACCATGAAGCAAGACCTTGACATTTTCAACGGACCTGAGCTGGTAACTATTGGTTTGGTACTGTTTATAAAGGAACTTTACAATATCCATAAGGCACTTAGAATCAAATTACAGTTTCTTTTGTTTGTTTGTTTTTTCTGACTATGTGAATGAAAATAGCAATAGAACAAGAAAAAACATGTCTATGGGCCTTCAAAGAAAGGGACAGCAACCATTCTAACAACTTAGTAGTAATGGTTTATTGTTGTTTCTCCTTACAATATCACAGAGTGGCAGATCAAGCCACAGTGTCGCACAGTGGCTCTGAATTGATCTGTAATTCACAATATTTCCTTGTTTAAAACATTTAACCAATAAAACAAGACAACGCATATACAGATAAGAGAACTCAGTTAAATTAAAATACTATAGCAGTTACAGTTTAAAATAACGAGTACAAGAACAAGAACAACAACATCGTTAGGGAGATTTCATTGTACATGTACTTGTCAAAAATAGATAAGACACTTTCCCTGGTACATGTAATGTTACATATTGTCTGGTTTTCATGTCGAGAGCAGTGAAAGAGAATCTTTTAATCTTATGGAACCCATGCTGGTTTGCGATTCACTGCCCACTCGTTGGGGGTGCGACCTCCTATCAGCTACGCACCCCGACTTCGACGCCCGTCTGGAACACCTGCTTGACAGGTGAAAAGTTTAAAAAGTGCATAGCTAAAACGAGACAATACGGTAGCCAAAACTGTTTTTTATTTCCATTTTTACTGTAGGATGGGGAAAGGTGTGTGTTTGATGACCAGAACCCAAAGTGTCCTTGTTACTACGACCCGTGCGTGGAGGATGACCAGACACCGCAGTGTGTCCGTTATGTCCTGGATTACTGCCTGCACTTTGAAGACAGGGGATGTGTCACAGAGCTCCCTCAGCTGCTTAACAAACTCTACAAGCCGGACTTCGAAAAAGTGGCACAGATTAAGTCAGACTATGTTCCCTAGAACTACTTACCATGATAATTATAAAGTCGGATGAAATTGAGTAGACTACCTGCAATCAGCAAAGGAATACTAGTAGTGTTCATATTTTTTCCCCATAGGCCTTTTGACAAATCAGACAGGAAGAAATTATCACAACTAAAACCTGGCTATATGGTTACATCCCTATGTTCTGACACACCTATGTTCTGACACCCCTTTCTTCACTCTATGTTGGAAAGTAGGGATGTCGGAACATAGGGGCATTAGAACATGTCCATATCTTTGACAGCTTTTGAAATTTTCCCGAGATTCTATTTTTATGGTAATATGGTTTACAGAGATGATGAAGGTTTAAGGAGTTGCTGGTGCTGCTGTTAAGTGATAAATTTGTATGAATATCTAGTTATGGATGTTTTTGAATTCAGTAGTTTTTTTTAAGTGTGAAGGAGAACAAACGTGCTAAGTCATGCATCTACTCTAACTTGGTGTTTATAACAGTTATAGGTTTATTCAATAAATCTATGAATCTCACTGAATCCACTTTTATTGTGGAACTTAAGAACTGATCCCCTGGACAAAGTCATATTCACCCACATTAAAACCATAATGATACATTCTATATTACTCTAGTTGTTCTGTTAGTAGCCAACAATTAATGCTGGTAATGTAAACGTTATTATCATATAACCAGAAGACGTCGACCAATCAGAAGGCTCCATTTCCCCCCAAAACCAGGTCGTTAATATCCCATAACGGACCCGGAGGTCCGTAACGATATTGACCAATCAGCGTCGACCGATGGCTGCCGGTGACCTAGTTCTGTTCCAATGACGTCAGGTCGAACGGGATTCGGGTTCGACAACAAATGTCTATTAGGACATTTTTAAGTTTGCCCGTCATCTTTGTGTAAAGAGCACGTCGTAATGGATGTGCAATTTAACCATTAAACTAGCTGCGTGATCGCCCGGGAACACCCGGCTGCACCAGAGGAAGAAGGAAGAGAGGTAACGTACTTGTTTGAATGGACAGCTAGAGGAAGCGCGAATAAAAAAACAACAGCAAAAGTTTGGATTGGCTATATGATAATAACGTTAATGCCCCGCTTTCCTTCGGTGTATACGGCGTCATAATTCATGGTCGGTTCCTATGACCACCTCATAAACGACCTCGTCCTTCGGACTCGGTCGTTCATTCGGTGGTCATAGGAACCGACCATGAATTATGACGCCGTATACACCTCAGGGCGGGGCATTAACCCTATATTAAAGACCTCCTAGCAGTTGAGGTTACATAATTTAATTTGACGCCACAGTGACCATCTACCTTTGCCTTTATCCACTACAATATTTTGCTCGATTTATCAGAAATTCAGCTCACTTCAGGCCATGAAACGCTTATAAGACAACTGAACTTCGTGACAACATAGCCTCCATTTATAGTTTATAAGGTCGAATGTGAGGAAGCGAACTTTGAAACTTTGTCGCAGGTGCGGACGCAAAAGGAAGCATACGAAATCAGACGACAAGCCTGACAGTGAACATTTGGCGGCATTTTTGAAACAGTATTACATGTGCTGTGGCCTACCTTGACTAGGTAAGTCCGTGACTTTACTTCACAGAACGAATACTGTTTCTACAGATGACGTTAACTATTGTGTTCATATCGTAAAACATGCGCTCTGTGCGTTTGAAGCCAAACATTCGTACACAACGAGCTGTTCGACTATGACGCGACTCGAAATGAAACTAACAGAAGTGTCCTTTCACCTCGAGTAAATTAATATGTCTGCTTTGCTGAGCTAGCTATGCATTACGCATGGACGGTATGGCATTTCTATATAAATCAAACAACAAACATGACAAGACCTTCCAGAACGTTAAAATAAGTTCAAACCGGCAGTTAATCCACAGAGAAGGCAATGGCCTTTACTGGCATCAAGGTTCGAAGTTTGCCAACAAACACCACCAAAGTTATGAAGGATATCTTTAAACCGCAATTAAACACAGAGCTTTTGTGAGTGTACGACACCAGCCAGTCATGCGATGAATCCACCGCTTCTACCTTTCTTCATAATGAATTCTACCAACACAGATGAGAGTGACTTTCAAGCAAACATCAAGGGTGATAGATGGTGTTCAACAGTGCTGTGATCTCCTAATGTGTCCCGCAGCCACTCTAGCGGCTCCAAAACACAGCTAGTCACGACACGGAACAATTTTTCTAATGTTCATGAAGAAAAGCTGCAACGGAGACCATCCATTCCCGTCCCGTGATCTGAGTATTTGTTCCCCAATCTGATTAATTGAAAGATTAGGACCGATCTCAAGGTTAATGGTCGGTCCAGAGGGAACGACCCTTCCCACGAGATGCACACTCCACGCTATGTAGGTCAGAATTGGCTGTCGTCAAGAACTTTTACCTTCGCCAAGAAGGTTTATGTTCTTGGATCACAACTTATTGTCAGTGTACCGTCGTGTGTCTACCAGTACACACCTGTTATCCTTCGGGGTGCCATATTTTACGGGAAGTGTCCCTTTCTAGACAGGGTAAAGACGTGTTTCAAGATTTATCACCCTCTGTTGACACCAAAGGAAACTACATCAACATCGATATCAATTCCCTAAAGTTTTGCCTTTATCCAGGGAATGGCATTGTTTGATGAGACGAAAACATAAATCATCTATCAGGTAGACTTATAGAATCTAAAAGGGATGACCAGATTCTAAAGCACAAAGGACATACATGTATTTCGTTTGCATACTCTTATCATCATCATCACTGCCTTACAGTTAAAACTGAGATGGACTGTTATCATGATTCTCTCTTGTCTGTTGCTAGCTGTTGTTCCCCTTGCCATCATAGACAACCCATCTCTGCAAGGTGCTGCTCTACTGTTTGCATACTCTAACACATGTGCCAATGCCTTCAGCACTCTGAGGAACCCTTTATGACATGGCTCTCCAGACCTCTCACTTCATGACTATCCGTGTTAGCTGCTCTTCTTATTCAGTCCCTTTGTGCTGGAATAGTAGCCGGTCTCCAGATGCAGCACAATAACGGCGGTTAGGGACCAGCGTGCAACGTTGCGTGCCCTGAGCCTGGAATTATGAACCGTGGGCACTTCATCACTGGGAGATTTACCACCCAGTTTTATGATCCTTATCAATTTGTCCATTACTGACATAAGTCAACTAATCATCGTCTGATAACTTCATAAATCAGGGTAGGCATTTTTGTGTGGCGTTTCTTTGACCGTTTGCGAAAGATGTCATAGATACGACGGCAGTTTATCCGTTGGTATCAAGGACGGGAGCCTTACCATATGTCATCTGTGTGTCCTTAGCATGTCACATAGGAAAAATAGGAAAAAATGACGTTTTTTCTTTCGACTTCTGTATCTATTCTAACGCTGTATGATCTCACTACTAGTATCATGCGCTGTCCTTGGTGCTGAGATGTGTGTAGGTCTTCAGCAGTTTCAATCCGTACCGCATGGGTGCTTTATTGTTTCATTATTGCAGCCTTTACATCAAATTTCTCTTTCCTCTCCTTTCCTATATAACACACTTTCTCACACACACACACCTCTTTATTTCCCTCTCTCTCTTTCTCTCTCCCTCTGCATGTATGTTACTCCAACATTCAACTTACCTTGGTTAGTTCATCATTGTTCCGTGTTTATTTGAATTCAACACTAAGTGGAAGGACAACACAGGAACCTAACACCTATACAAGCTGTCCTCCCAAACAGTAAGACAACCGTAATACTACTGTCTTTCTATTAGGCCGGTAGAAGGCTTAATAGAGATCGTTTTGCGTTGACAAAAAATTCAGGTTTGGTCTACAATTACCTTCCAGTCCAGCAGGGTTTGTCGTCGGTGGGGAATCGATCATGTTGTGACAGGAGAACTCTTTTTCGGATGTAATTGTGGCGACGCTGGGGACCCATCCATCACGGAATGCAAGGACATTATCAAGTGCATGATGAGCGCGTAAGTGCTCTTAAATCTGGATAATGAATGTCAGACTCAAAGTCAAGCGCGAGACGAGATAAAGATATAGAGTCAGCTGTGATCCAAGACATGTGTTTTCACAAATCTACTAATTAGTTGGTGGTATCTCGTGTGCTACACCCTGTCCCTGTTCCATTTTCCTTATCATCAACTTCAGTGGACCGTGATTAAACATTGCTCTCTTATTATGGGATTCATAATGGGGTTAATAGGATAAATGTTTCAATTTCAATCTCTTGTTTGAACGGCACTTGAGCTTACGTTTCACAATTTGCATGCTCACGGTTTCTAAACATGGGGTGGCATGAGCATATTTTGTCCTAGAATTAAACAAAGAAGATTTGTAATCACTGCCATTGTCTAAATTATACCAGACTGATTTAAGAGGTAAGTGAAGCCCACCATACAACTGTGTACAGACGTGGGAATAAGTAGTATATGATATGATGACCAGAAAGATTCGGGGATGGGAATACGTCCACTGGTTTACAGCGTCAATGCGCTACCATCCTGCCAATTCATATCAAGTTATACGAATCATTTTAGTTGCCTAATTACTTCACTCGTCCAGAAAGTAGATCAAACTTTAAATCAGATACACGTTGATAATCGCCAGGGGACTCGCGCCTGCAGTGACTGTTATCTTCTGCCCCTTAATGGCGAATCTCCTCCGTAAGCCCCACACACGTGCAGGAAATCAGATTTCACCAGCGGTTTTCATCTGCCTGAAAAAACAAACCCTGCACTGTAAACACCGCTCTCCAAAACATCTTCCTTTATCCCACCTTAGAACAATGTGCTACTTTGCATTCTGTAATGAGAAACAGGCTTAGCATATTAATCAAATTACAATCAGCGTAATTTGCATATAGAATCTTTTCCTGGCATCAGCCCCATAGTTTGCTCTGTACCTGTTCCAGTGGTGGGTGATGTATGATGCCCCGAAAGGTCCTCGGTTTTGGCAGGTAAGACCTGGTAGACCCTCCGATTATCATCCTTTTTTTTATGGTCCGAAATGTTAGGGAGGGCATCAATGTGCAGCACGGTTCGCTAGTGTCATTGTCATTAAGTAACGGTCCGCTGACACTCTTCTTTAATCTTTGATCTGAGCTCGACATCTTTTTGGTGGTCTAAACCTTCCTCTTGTTTTTATATTGGAAGGACTTTAAACACGTTGGTCTTCTTTGTGATATCAGTGATGGAGTATTCTACCCCAAGTCTGGAGCAGATTTCCGCATTGGGAAGTGGTATCTGGTGAGATATAGACGTCTCATCTCGGACGCTGACGGGAGTTGCTTTCCCGCCTTGTTTTATTGTCCATATGTCTTGAGTGCACACTCAATTTTGTTCAGTTCGTCTTTTACTAGTTGAAGTCGCAGTAGGAATAGTGTTTTCCAATAACAAAGAAACATATTTTTCATTACTGAGACTATACGGCTAGTCTTGTGTGATTCAGGCATTGTGTCGAAACAGGTTTTGGAGTGGAAGGTCCTAACGTTTTGTGATTGCCGGGCTTGTCTGACAGCGAAGAGTTGGCGGGGGTGCTGTCGGAGAATCCTGGTTGTCAGAAAACGTTACGATCTTCCACCTGGAGGTTAATATTGCCTTACATATAAGAACTTCTGTATCGCCTCTTTCTTGCTTTGATGTAGCTCAAAGGAATTGAGATGGCACTGTATGTATTGATATAAACAGACCTGGCAGGCGTAACTTACTTGCCAACGATCTAATGCAGATTAATGAAATAATTGCAATCAAGACGAACGCACTAAAGTGCCGTGCAGAAATTGAAGTCTCCTGATTTCCCGTGTGAAGTTACCAGTCACTTCCGTTTCTTCTCCTTTGACGCACCTTGCTGCATCAAACGCCCAAATCCAGTATAATGATGTACCGTTATGACGCCTTCCCTTTTGGAAGGGATTAAAGGATTAAGGGATAGGATTTTAGAAAACAAATCAGGTAATTAGCGGTGAAAAATGAGACGTCCTGGTCGTAACGAACGGAAACACTGGCGTTGTGTTAGCTCCCCATCCATCTTTGTGTTTAACGTTTCCAGCCTTGGGGGACGAAACTGAAATATCATTTGAAGGTGGCGAGATGGTTATTTGGTTAGGGTTGTTGACTTACAATCTAAAGGTTCCGGATTCGAAGGTTGTGCCCTTGGCTAAAGTACCTTACACTTATCTTCTCACTCGACTCAGGGGAAAATGAGTACCTGACGTCCTCTCGGGAGAGACGTAAAGCTAGAGGTCCCGTGTTTGAGTAGAGCCACGCCTCGAGCATGTACACGTTCAAGATCCCGCCGCACTTCTCGAAAGTGTAGGGGTCCTTCCCGGTGTGAGTGGATCAAACATTACAGTCCGGTCTTACGCAGCTTGCACCTACTGTATAAAACTGGTGTGTTACGCCCAAAGGCGGTTTACTGGTTATGCTAAACAAACTGACGTTTACTCCTCTTTTGTGAACATGTCTAAGGTTATCCCACCGCTCTACGACGGGTAAACATGAAAATGAGAGCAGCAGCAAGATAGTTCTTATAATCTCAGGGCAGATGTAAGGATAATGTTTCAATGAGTAATTGTGAAGGTCCACACCCTAAGCACGTTTAAAAACCCACCACATTCATCGACAAGATTCCACCGTTATAGATAGTCTTAGCTGTATATCAGTCAAATCAATAAAAGAATATGATGTCGCTGAAAAAGCGTCATCTGGCAGTTTTCCGATAGATCGCAGTTAACATGAATGATAAATTTTGGAAAATAGTAAGTTGGTCCGTGATATGCTTCTATTCAGTGACTCCTAAGCGATCCGAAAAACTCGATGATGAAATGTGATGATTCAAATAATGCAAATGAGTTTTTTTAATATCTCCATTCTCTGACCCCGGTAAATTATCGCATATTTTTAATTTCCCCCAGAAAGAGACAGGGAACAGACTGGACCGTGATTTATCGGTTAACCTGGCGGGCCAACACGCCGCACGTGCCGCCGGCCTGGGAAGATTGATGCGGTGGCTGATCGGACAGGATTGACCCCGTCAGCCCGGCTACTACAGGTAGGACAGGGGCGGTGGAACACGCTTAACCTCCGGGAAGGGAACATTTGTCTTACCTGCTTGTTGAAGACCAGCCGTAACTGATCAACATGGGTGGGCACGATATTTGTTCCTATGAACCATATACCTTCGCCTTTTCTTTAGATTATAAATCTATACTGTGTTTAGTAAAAAAAATGCGAAGGTAGTCTTAAATCAATGCAAGTTTGCAGCCAAAATCTTTGGTGAAGAATTTGGAAGCGGACGACTCTACCAACACTTTTTTCTGTTTTGCCAGCTGTTCCCTTTGCACGCTGTTTGTTCGCTTGTTTGTTTGTTTTTGATTCGCGACTTATTGGCAGAAAAGTCAGTGTACACGGAGTAAAAGTTTGGCCATGCCAATACCACACTTACATAAGTTACAGGGCAGTCGTATCTACCATGGTGGGGAAAGGTAGTCTCATGGTATAACATTTCCATTATGTTGTGGAATATCAATATAATTGAAGTAGAAACGGTCTCTGTAAGCAAAATCCGCAGGAGTCAAAAACATTGCCTTTCACTCGTCACCCTACCCACAGATTGGCAATCAGGCGGTAAAAACGCTGCAGGAACATTTGCCAGAACATCCGAACGTACTCCAGACTCACTCGTGCCGACTTGTTTGGATCCATCCGTCGTGTCGGGGGATCGTCATTACTGCCGCGAGATTATCCGTGAGCGATTCTGCATAAACATGCTGTCAGCTTTGATAACATACACGATCAGAATTGCTTATATGTTGCTTCAGATATGACAGAATACATTTACAGTACAAACTTTATTTACAAACTCATGCCCGAAGGCTAACAGCAAGGGAACACACAGATACCATAACGAAAAAAAGTACAACGATGGCTGATGTCATTACTGGGGGGTGAATTCTTCTTTGACGGCAGTGGCTAATGAATAGTCCCACGTTTTTAGTGATAAGTGGGTTTTGTGATTCGGTAGAAATGTAGTTTTTGGAGGTCTTGTAGATAGCGGAAGCTTGGGGAGATTGTTGTCACTGTTAGTGTTACAAAATGCCGATTTGTTTCAGCCTCATAATGAGGGCAGCTACAAGTAAACTGTGTTCCATTTTTCACTGTTTTACAATACTTGCACAGTCGCTCCTGAACTGATAGCTTTTTAATATTGTTAGACGTCGGGATTGCCAGAAGCCAAATTCAGCGCGCAGCGAGAGCTCAGCTCAGCTTGTTGCTGTCGCGTCCCAGTTAAATGTGATTTTACGGACGGGGATCTCATAAAGGGCGCATTATCGACGGGGATTTCATTACCGTCCCGTGTTATTGGACGCCTAAATGGGATTTTGATGCTGCATAAAATGATCATACATACATGTATAGTGATTTTACGATCTCCACAAACCGCACGCTCTACGACTCAGACAAACATCCATTCATTCATTGCCATGCTGTCCGTCAACAAACGATCGAAACACGGAGAGTTTTAGGGTAGAAGACAATTTCCGAGCGGCGAGATTCTTAAAACAGAATGAATCTGTTTGTGGTGTACATGTTATGGTGAAGACATGGTATATGCTGCGTTAGTCTCGCGGGATTACGACATGAAACGATGGCCTGTCATAATCTGACGTACTGTCTCCTGGAATGTGCTTTCCTGGAATTTGTTGATGTACCACCGTCAACAGACCTGTATCTGTATCTACCCGCCAACCGGCAGAACCGTGGAATACACGAGCCTCCACAAGCCACGGGGTTATAGAAAGTATGATTCAGCAAAAATAGGGTCATGAATTGGCCAGGGGAGTCGCGGTAAGGGTAACACTTCCCGTTAATTGAACTGTATGGTGGCCAGACTCCCCTAGCAAATTATTCTCCGTCAGTTCGCGTTGGTAGCACCCGGCGTTGGCTGCGTTGTCAAATTAAGTATCTTATGAAACATTTCCTGGCGCCTAAAGCGCCGAATGTGTTACTGAAAGTGTTGCATAAAACTACGTAACAGTTATACCATAAAAAGGTGTCTGTGGAATCAGATGATAGGGAGCTCCATTCTACACTATTTCGATGAAATAACCGGTATAAATGATGACAGTACTCATGTTGATAAAATTAGGAAGTTTTGGTCGTTTTCAAGCTCCTTTGTAAAACAAAGATGTGGCTGATTCTCCTTTCCTGGGCATAAGTTACTGTCTGGTCGGCAGGTCTACCATTGCACACATCACGCGCTGCCAAGGCAGCTTTCTTCTGGTGGTCTCCACCATGGGACTGATGAGGATATGTGTGAAAGCTTCTTGATTTTTCAGGCTTTTCGAGTCCACCCTGGACTCATCACTCAGTCGCTCCTATCTATCTTCCATATAAACTCTGGTGATAGTATATATAAAAATGTAGCAGAATGGCAGTGTCTAACTACCTGCGCGCCGCTAGCCTGGTAGCTGTCATTCATTGTGAATTCTGATCGTGAAGCAATTAAGTCACCTTTCTAATGTACTTATTATAAGTAGGTCTGCTTTAGTAACTTCTGAATCGCCCTTAATGTAGGTATAAGCTGCAGTCGTGCCTGTACTATTGATTAGGGACTTACATGTTGCGTAGGTCATAGAACAGAGATATTACATATCAACATCATTAGTTTACTATCGTGTCGTAAAAAGAAAGCGGAGCGACCTCGTTTCTTTCTTGTTTCCCTCGATGACAGAATATATTGTTGTCTGTCAGACGTTGGCGTCACACGTTATTAAAGCCATCATCAGCGTCAACCGCCATCACCGCCCTCTTAATTCGCTCCGGTGAGCAACATAATTGCTTTCACCGAATACATGGCGGCAGTGTCAGCGGCCGGCCCTCCTGTAGCAGCCGCGCCGCTACATTAATCACACCCGGCGCTTTATTAGGCGCAGAGAAGGGCGGAGCCTGCTGCATTATTCAAGTCGCTGTTAGGTGATGGAGAAAGAAAGTTGATACATCTCCTCCGAAAAGTTTTTGTTTACGGAAGAGTGGCTACGTTGTGACAAGCTGTGGCGCAAGTTTTGAGGAAAGTGGTGAACAATGATTGGTGGACACTGTTGTAAGAAGGGTTTCTTGTGGCAACACCAAGAGATGTGCTCCCGCCCCAGTTTACAGCGAACCCGGCCCAGTTTACGGCGATGGGGGTCAGTACGGCTTACAGGGAGGTGGACAAGCCACAGTGCCTCTTGTTTTACGACCTGGTCGATTCATTACGGCAAACCTGCCCAGATATCATGACCAGGGACTATTAATAAGCGTGAACTTTCAGTCCGCTGCCATCTATCAACGGTCTTTACAAGCGCTATAGCCTAGTCAGGTCTGATCTGGCAAACAGAACTCACAGAGAAGTATGGCCATCGCGACGGGCACAGAATAGGCAATCATCCTGTCAGCAAATGTGCTTGTAATGTAATGTAATATAATAAGACTTAATTGGCACATTAAAAGAATATAATCATTCAATCACACACATGTATAGTTTGCTGATAAAATGAGACGGGAAAATTAAAACGTTATAATATTCACCACATGATTACTTTCCTTGTTTTGTGACGTATCGCTCGAGGAGATCAGCTGCAGCTACCGGGCAATAACCAGAAGTGACACCAACAAACATGGTGGACATCCAGCGATCTGGTGTACGTAGAGACCGTAAAGCTGTTCGCTTGTAGGAAGGAGTGAACAAGACTCTTCCGAGGCCATTTATCTGTATCTGTACAGCCGGTATTGCCGCCCTTCGGCGTAACGCACCAGCTTCACAGGCACGCGGCACAGCGGCAGCGGGCTATATTACACTGTGAACGACCTGTCACACCTAACCTTTGCACATCTAACTGCAAGCGAAGTTTAAAGTTGTCTAGTGAGGATGCCCCTATGTTGCAGAATATGCTGAATAATTGGTCAATGGAGTTGGCCAGCCAAAGAAGGTCCATGTTAGCGATGAAGATTTCTACTGTTTATACGACCCCGGGAGAGTCTGGTAGAGACCACAGCCGTGCTGATTTAAGTACAGTGCACTAGTGTCCAGGTGAAGCCGATGTTGCCTCACGCCGTGTGTTAATGGCCCCATTTGAAATCACAGCGGGCGCTGCTTCTGCCTCAGCACTCACATGTAGGTAAAGTGGTCATCTGGGGAAATCAGGGTCAATTGGACGCTGATTTACATCGTCTGGTCGTCTGGGCACGCTCTTGTCGTCTGGGTCACCTGTCAATCAACATCATCAGCAACGTACGCGTCTGCTAGGAGCCACTCGGACATCAGCAAAACACACTCATGCCTCCTGACTAACAAAAGCAGGTCGTGTGTTCGGAGTCTGGACACAGCGAAAGGTGCACGTGGTGGGATTAGTATGTTTGTAGCATCGACAGGTCCCATCAAAGTGCTTTGTACGGTGCTTGATTGCAGTGCGTAGCTGAGGCATTGTTTTGTCGGAAAACATTGTAGATCGGGAAAAAGTAATCGGGAGGTTCTCGCGCCAAAACGTTTGTGCTTAGCTTGGGGACAACTGCGTCTCATATAGTTCTTGCCAACGTGTATGATAAAAAAACATAAGGCATGCAGAATCAGCATTCCTGAAGTACGAACAGTTTTATTGTTTCTACTGATCGCTTTGACTCGTTCTGCCACGTCAGGCGGTTCTAATCAATGACGGAATTCAATTTTGAAATAACCGCAAAAGTCGTAAAATGCTACGTTCCTAATGAAATCACGTACCATCAGCTAGGTAGCGATGTTTTTATGATCTGTGCGGGTCTCCAGTCGGCAGTGAACCATCCGGGACTCAGCGGGAAGGGCTGCCGGAGACCCGCCGATTAGGGGATCTGTACCTCACCTGTGAACTTGAACTACTATCACTCTCTCACCTCTAACATCGCCCAGGCACCTGCCGTGAGTTTTACAGCCGCTGATGTGAAATGTTGGCAGATTTACGCGGTAACAACACAGGTGCTTTTGGGATGACGGGAGAAAACAGGGAATTGATTTGAATCGGACACGGATGGCTGAGTGTGAATGGCCGATGCTCAGACGTGTCAGTATGACAAACTGTTTCATTTTCGTTATATAGGTCCTATCTTCTCATGGTTTATCACAGGAGTATCGTAATCATAGGTCATCGTATTCAAATCAGTCAAATCATGTTTGATTTGTGGCCATGGGTTCGTTTAAATGCAGCCCCAGGTCAGGTTCGGACTTGATGAAACGTTTGAATTTGAATGACTAACCGTGAGGTAACCTGTCTCCGATAGGTTACACCATCCTCACAATATATATGTTTGGATCATCACCGTTTCTCTTGGTAGTAACTGTCAGTGATTAAATGTGATTCTGATAGACACGATGCACCCTACATGTAACTCTATTGCCTCAGGATTGGCTTCCAACAGGCGCCCTTCCCGTCCAAGCCATTTCCCCGCGTATCAGCACAAAGATGGCTCCAGGCTAGGTTTAGTCAATCAAGTCCATATCGGCGCATTTCGTTTCGTTTTGACATGATATCAGCCTAGGGTAATGACATATAGAGTTATTGGGTTATTACCCTACGGTTTTTACACAAAGCCACAAGGTGTTGCTATCTCTTTGATGGATTTGCTTCCGTTAAGCCCAACTTGACAGCATGTAATTGTAAGTCTGACTGTAGATATGGTTAAATGAAGAGCGACAATTTGACGAGGTGTTGTTTTGTACTCGTCTCGTTCCACATCGATCATGACTTGACGGCTCCCGTGGTGGTGAGGAGGCGGCCGGCAGTAGGCCGTGTGTTACTGCACTCTCAGTGGATTGGCTGCGGGGGTTTCACCCATAGCCCGCCTTCACTAGGCCGTCCTAAGGGGTTATGTGTAGTACGATATTCGGCACAAATATGGCAAATAATTGTCCAGGAGAGTGAGCCCGTGGTAAGGGTAACATTCTCCTTGTGTGGCCAAACTTCCCTGGTAAATTATTATCCCTATTTGTGTAAAATTTACAATTTTTCAGCCTATAGATGTCGCCGGGAGGGCGGCAGTACCGATGACGTCACAACACAACCGAAATGGCCCCGCGTTCACATGGAGCCCGGGGTAATTTCCTGTTCATTTCCTGAACTACAAAAGATTGAATCTGAATGTAACATGGGGCTGATTAAAATGTATTAACTGTTGGAGCAGAAGGGAAGCGTCCACCAGGGGGAATTCTGGCAGATAAATTTCGTACAGTCTTCATATCTTTGCCAACGACTGACAAACCAACGAGAGAAACATGATTACGAAACACTGAACAGATTAAGGCCGGTTGAAAACACGGTCACGATCTATTGTATGGGCATCTATTATCATTCCCATTGTTTTAAACGCTACCACCATATTACAACGTTTTGATGAAGAACCAGAGGCAACGGCCTCCCGATCAAAACTCAATCAAAACTTTGTACATGGACCACTAGACCTTACCTAGCCCTTCTTACATATCTCGTGAAGTTTCCTTGCAATTCTGTTGAGTCATTTTGTACACGGACAATACTTGTCTCGGTGCATTTTTACATTACTTTGGACCAGAATGAAGACTTATGTGGGGAAGGTTGATCATACGTCAAAACCCACAGTTGTAAGGCGGACGGAGACCCGGGTCACCCCAATGGAAGTGGAATCATGTTACCGGATCAACTCAACAAAAACCTGGATTAACCTAAAACTGCCTGGAGGTGAACTTGTCCAAACCAACCCTCTAGTGGCTTTACAATTCTTTCCGCGCCTTACGTACCACCTATACATGCTGTCCGCCAGTTCTATACAAGTAATCTTAGCCCTTTTTTATTATTTTTTTTTTGTCGGTTGTGAACCGCATAATGACAGCTGCTGGACTTGGATATTGACTTTCCACCCATACATGAGCGTGTTCTCGTTTTATAAAGCATCAATTCTGTGGCTTTATTCTCCTGTCCTTACCATCTGTACTGCTGCACACGCACTCCTCTATTCGACACTGATAACTCTTGACACTTCGACATCTTCTGTTAGTTTTGAACCGAGAATGGATAGCTGTTGGACTTGAATATTGACTCCCTTCCCGTTAGCGTGACCTGCCGATGTAAGTTGATCGACCTGGGCGGCACCAGATTCTGTTCATCGAGCCGTGATGAACGCCGCTGTCGCCGCGGTCAAGGGGAAGACATTCGTCTGCGGGACAGGGACACAGGCGTGACACCCAACACTTTTGTACCGGAATAACAATGAAATTCTTTAACATCTTGCCTTCTCTAAGATGACACGGTGACTTGTACATTGATATTATTGGTGAGAGTGATGAATGACTTTGACCTGTGCCAGCTCAGCTGTATTATCAGAAGACTAAGAGAAGCTATCTTTTTACGTTCTTATTTGGTGTGTCCGTAGTTTCTTTTCGATGCAACCTCCATTAGAGAGACCTTTAAGGATAGTGTTTCTCCGTCCTTTCAGTAAAAGTTAGCGGTCATTTTTTTTATATCTTAAGTGCCACAAGTTTAACCTGCACGGAAGTCGTTTGACCGAATTGATTTGTCAGATGTAGGCTTCCTTTCTCATCTCGAGCCATCATGGTTTTCCGGACGTTCTTGCCCGACGTTGTTCTCCCATTCCTGTGTCTCTTCTTATATGCTTAGTACTTCCATGTAATTGAGAGGTGGTCTCCCGACCTTCTTTCTCTCATGTGCTGGTAGCAATAGTACCAGGTCAGAGTCAGACACCACGTCGTCGCTTCTATAGCAATGCCCGGCAAACCGCAGTGTTCTGGCTGCTACCATGTATATGATCTCACTAGGCCCAGCGCAACACGTCACATGATCAAGAGATGTTATCTGTTCACGTTCATCCGTCGGACATGTCCGCGTGATTGACGAGGCTGCGTTTCTCCCGTCTTACCGCTGCACGTGCGACCCGAGCACCGGACACGTTACCTGGCAGTGCCAACACCGGTAAGCTACAATCTTGTCCATTCATCGCCAGGGATGTTGAAATCGTGGAGGCTATTCCATACTGTGTAGGCTGTATGCCGCCGACAAGGTGCTAGACGCTTAGGAAAAACGACCGGTAGGCTGAACAAAGTTTGGTATATCATTCTCAGTTTTGTATTTACGTTTTGGTACCCTCTAACTTTCGTTGGTGATTTTTATATAAGACGTATTGCTTCGGTACAGTACCACAGTGTGTTGCAACCTTGTATTGTTGTACATTTGGAGTGAGTGGCACTGTTTTGGTACAATACCACAGTGTACTGTATTGGGTACGTATACATTTGGAATAAGAGGCACTATCGCTGTGAAGGCCTACGCCTAGTGTGGTAAACTAATCATTAACGTGTATGCAGAGCCTTTATTTTCATACATCTATTCCACCTTAACAAGAGTATCCCTGCCTACTGAATTATTTCGTAGGCTATCTTTGTGTGGAAGAAATCTCATTGTATTCATTAATGACGGCGGATCTTATGCTACCCACCTACTTTTATTTGGCGGGCAGTGCGGCATCAAGTCAAGTCCCTCTACATAAGGACCCGGGGATATACATCCCGTATTTCGCGTGTTCAGCGAGTACTGTTGTACAGGTCCGCATGTAAGTCACAAGTAGAACTGTGCGTATGATGAGTTCACGAGGTTTTTGCCATTTTACTTGTTGCTTCAGTCGTGCTGTCCCTGGTGCTGAATGACCCTCACACGATAATTATACCTGCTGAACACGTTGTTCCATCCCCGCTTGGTGGCACGGTGGGTAGCAGGCCGCCTCCACTCCGTACGGTCTGGATGTCGTCCTCTCTACTAATAGTTAGTCTATCCCCTGACAGTCCGTGTCATCCTGGACACGTGCCTAGCTCCCCGTTCTATAAGCTGTGTTGCCCCATGTCTGGTGAAGGCTGTTTGTATTCATATTCAAAACCAAAGCTGCCCTGATGGCCATCCCCGCCGCTGTGGCATATTTGCCGGTGTCGAAGCTAAAGAGAAAGAATAACCCTTTAAACGTTTGGGGGTCTTCAGCCTCATGACGCTGACAACAATGGGCCGGTTTGTAGTGGTGAGGCGCGGCCGTGACAGGTGTGTGAATGGCCAGGATTATGTTGTTAACGCGGCGTAAAGTAAACCGGCGGGGGGTCCGTGGCCCCTTTCATTCTCACTCGTACCCAGGGGTCCCAGGGCCTTTTACCTCCCTCGTCCTCAGGAAGTAAGGCCAAAGCCAAGACCAGGGGGTCGGTCATATTAGTCGGTCATATTAACAGGATCCAAAATTCAAACAGCACCATTTGAAACTGTGGTCTCTGGTCTTTGCTCCCCATCAGAAATGAAATGAATAAACTTTGTGGCAAGGGAAATAAATAAAAATGCAGCCCATAATTGACTGTAATTCCGTTCTTTGACGCTGTGTGGTGCTGTTTTGAACCCTAGTGATCCGTGGTGATGTTATGTGACGACTGTAGGCCGGCTGGACTGGATGGTGCTTCTGTCTGCTCTCTAACGCTTTAATCATCTTAATGAATAGTCGGTCGTGCGAAAGGCATCCCTACTGAGAGCCAATCAACAACGATTTTTTCACCAGACAGGGTCAGAATGGGTCGCTTTGCAAGTCTAACACCCCCTTCTCCTAAACCTGA
The DNA here is from genome assembly GCA_013266295.2 of Branchiostoma floridae x Branchiostoma japonicum. Classification (NCBI taxonomy): domain Eukaryota; kingdom Metazoa; phylum Chordata; class Leptocardii; order Amphioxiformes; family Branchiostomatidae; genus Branchiostoma; species Branchiostoma floridae x Branchiostoma japonicum. The sequence goes on from CM023840.1 coordinate 22,761,117, forward strand.
GAGTGAGACCGCTCAGCAACCAAACATTTCGGATTGCTCATAGATAAGGAACTTTTTTACGTTTTTTGTGTTTTGTTGTCTTAAATCATGCTTTTACATCTTACATCATATTCCAATCATAAAATCCAGAGTCACACAAATCCAATCGTGGCCGCTCAGCGGTCGCGCCGTCTGATGGACAGGGAACTAAATGACACGTACACATGTCTGAAGGAGGCGTAATGAGCCATAGGCTTAACAGTAAGCGGTTTTTGCTTTGTTGGCGTCTTACCTGCAGTGACAGGTATATGATTCTGTCCCTTGTTTTCTACTACAACAAGTATGTGTCTATGACTTTCAGTCTTTTACTGCGAAAAGAGTTAGATAGGGGAAAACTGGCCTAGTCCAATGTCAGTTTCCAATGCCACACCCTAAATCTTTCTCGTCGTCGAAAAGATTGCCTTACGTACATCGAGTTGAACAACGAGCAGCAACCGAAAGATAATTCTTGAACCACAAATAATATTTTCAGGTGAATCCTTTCCAGAAAATCATCATTTTTTCTTACAACAACTAGCCCTACTTCAAGTTACTTCCGGTCATTACATCTCTGTAGATATTCGAATTGCAAATACAAACACTCATTACACTGATGCTATCTCTAGCCTATACATTACCTGGGCGTGTCCTATATCAAAATTGTGCATGCACTACTAAGGATTCCAGTGTCTCCACAAACCGATTGGATAGAAACCAGACTCCAGCCGGCCAAAGTGGTCAGAAAAACATTCCCTCCCCTGAGATGACAATGGCCTTCACTGGCATGCAACCACTTTCACTACTGCATCAACAAAATGCGCACAAGGGCAAACAGATATCAATAAGTGGATTAGGCCCGTTTAGAAACAGTTTCAAAAATAACGTGAGCTTGAAAAATCATACAGGGGAAGCAAACCTGCCGATAAGACAAAGAAACATTTCTGCTTCTTGGTACACATTTCTGACAGCCATTCACGTGCATTCATGCTCCAGAATATGTTATCTTAAGCATATATTGTTCTGTTGACCTACAAAAGTAACTTCAATACTCTCAAGACGATCCCTGTATCCTACTATGGATCAGCTCCAAGGCTTCATCTTTGGGCCCAGGCGTGCCAATATACGCTATCCTTATTTAGAGCAAGTGCCCAGCAGGCACTATTCCCTAACGCCTCAGTTAGCCTGTCCATAAGCATAACTGAGGCGGCGCCTTGTAGCCAGGCTGGCGACGACACGATGGCTTCAGTCACGAAACGGAGCGATGTGCTGATAGTCGGTGAGACACTTGGTGAGAAAACGTCCGCCTGTGTCCCCAGCCGCCGGGCCCATGTCCGCCATGTTGATGGATTAGAGACGAATAAAACACTTATGGACTAATGGAAAGTCCGATGGGAACATCTTGTCTGTAACCCTTCTATACATGATATAGAGATAGGCACTCGCACTCACTATAGGGTGTGGTTAGACTTGAGCTTTTAAAACCACTTTTGGATCTATATATTTCGATGCGTTTGTACAAACGATAGTCTGGTAACCGAAAACAAAAACATTTCGCTCACCGTGAAGATGATACCGATCCTAAGTTAGGGTTAGGCACGTGTGCGACAAACCTGAGTAGTTCTTACTCATACGTTACATGTATGTTGTGTTTTATGAATATTTCAGAGCCTTTTCTTTGAATTGGGATCTTCGCACAAAGAAGCTAAATCATCAACGCGTTCTGGGGCAATGAAACGTAAGGCTAATTCTACAGGGTGCCCTAAATTACAGACTTGTACAGGGACACGACAGCCAAGTGCACAGGTCCGGATTTATGGCCCTCGGTAGGCGCTGTAACTCGTGTTATCAGCCATGATACGCATCGCCACAGACGGTACAATAAGCAGCTTATTCTTCTGGGAACGATTCGTCGTAAGGAAGCTTCCGTATTCGTTTTCCAAAGGTTATAAATATGTCAGATTGTCGCGCTTTTGTGGGTTTCAAATTATAATTAATCTGTACCTGGGATTAGTAGTCGATTTCTTTAAGATTAGTTTTGCACACTACAATGGTCTCCAGGAGAGTTCTCCAGACAGGTGAAACAATTCTTTCCTAACTTGTACAACATTTAGAAATTTTGAAAGCTGCTAGTATACACGATCTACATGCTTTTCAGTTTTTTTCCAGCGATTCAAGAAAAAATTTACAACGATAAGTCTGCATCTTTTTCTAAACAACCAAATACATGTGTGTGTCCGCGTATTTTGTGTGTGTATATTAGCACATGTGTATGTGTGTACGTGAGTGTGTACGTGAGTGTGTGTGTGTACGTGAGTGTGTGTGTGTGTGTGTGTGTGTGTGTGTGTGTGTGTGTGTGTGTGTGTGTGTGTGTGTGTGTGTGTGTGTGTGTGTATCTGTTTTTTGTCACTAGAATAAGACCCTCCCACTGCCCATTGGTCCGTACATCAGTGCGGATGTCGCGTGCACACGGCAGAGCGGATTCCGTCATCACGTGACGCCGTCTCACTGAAAGATTTATATCCGCGCCTATAGCGACGTGTTCTCATATCAGTCCCTCCATCAGTAAACATCACTCAAACTATCAAGCCTCAATTACGGTCATTAGTCCGCTGGACGATATTCCGATGTCCTTCGTTCCACACGGATAACGACGTTTTCTAGCCAAATATAGTACTTAACTCATATAGTGTTGTGGTCCTTGTTTAGATGCATAAGAGATCCTACGGTGGTCAGAAGATCAAATTCAGGTATGTACATCAGAAGTAGGCAGTGGTCATAATCAACTGGAGTTCTTTTAGTTTACGTACACTTTGCTCCTGTTGTATCTGTCTCTCGGAAGAATAGCGTTGTCGAAAAAGATTGCCGAAGGAAAACGTTTCCATTGAAAAAATAAACAGAGGGAAATGCCCACAACCCTGGGTACAGACTCAGACGACTGTAGGATACCGTGCACAAATAGATGTAGGACTTTATATTCTTGAAATATAGCTTCCTTGTACTACATCTGCTTTTCACAGTAAACGGAGATCACACCAAGCTCAGTTGTGTATACTTTGCCAACTGCATGGGTAACGGTTGCAGCTTATTTCTCTTTACTCGGAAAGCGTGCCTCTCATTTCAGCACGCGGTACAACAATGTGGTGATGTCCCTGGTGCTGAAAAGTCAGTAGGTTCGCCTCTCGCTGTTCCTTCGTGCTGCATGTAGTCATATCTCACCCAAAGGGCTAGTTATGTTGTGAGGAAACCTCGCCCACAGCAAAGCTTTCTTTTCTGACCGCGCCGTTAAACAGGCATGACTCTTACTCTACATATTAAATTTTGTCACAGTTTGCAAGCAATCGACAAAACCTTGCCTGTACTCGTTTGCTGGTTTCCTGTACGGGCCAACACGGGTGCAGATCCATCATCCTTGACAATACGGCCTTTCCGGGAAAATTGTCGAGATTTCAGGCCGTTTTGTGTACCCCGGGGAACCATCCATCACGGAGAGACAGTCACGTGTTCGGGCGCGCCATGGGGGTGAAAGTAACGCAAAAATACAGTAACGAATTTATGGTGGTGAAGGTCAAGAGCACTTCTACTGATCAAAGGCATATCCGCAACTATCATCCCAAATTTGTATTTTTTCCACTTGCCGTCTTTTGTCTTTTTCAAAAAGTACTCGTCAGGTAAATGTGGTCTATGGAACCGGTATATCGTGATGGGATTTGGCGCTCTTTTTCGATCAACGCGATCCAGCTGGACTTTCTGAATGCTGTGGTCCCAGTTTTACAAATATCGCACCTATGTTTGGTACTTCTGATGAGATGGCAAACGGTCCGACAAGTTTGAAACTTGTTAATTTTCCAGACAAATGAAACCAGTGAGGTACTGCTAGTCAGTTTTGCGGTCGAAAAGGGCATTTTACAAATTTCTGATCCATGTGTGGAACTTTTACATGCATAATGTCCCTGTAGACTTAGAATGTCTTTTCACTTCCATTGACACACAAAACCAATGGCGCCTTCATGCTACTTCTAATAAATACCCCTAAATCCAGGTTCCCATGCATTTCAGCACATTTATATGTATTCGACATTCATATCAAAGGCTAATTCTATCAACGTTTCAAATTGCATCAAACGAGGTTTTGATTACCTCTGGCTGTTACATCCATTAAACCTGCGTCCACGGAAAACGGCTTTATTGTAGACTATGATTGGCTGCTAACAGGGATTAACGGGCTTACCTGATGGAAAACAAGTGTCAGCCATGCATCATTGTCATGACAGGGTCTTTAGGAGACGTCAGGAGTGGGACGTGGATTCTGGTGTAATGTGTAGCTGCCAGGTCTGGTTATTTCCCGTACGCAAAGCTCCGAGCAGATGCCTGGCCCTGAGGTGCGATTCGCGAATCAAAAACGGGGTGGCCACAAATGTGCGATCTTCCCTTCAAACGTGTGTTAGGCAGTCAGATTGTTATCAGACCGTCAGTACTTCCCGAGACGTTAGAAATGTCATTCCTACTCTACGATTGATGCGTTCCGCTGAGACACTTATCATCTGAATTTGAGCTTTTACATAACATCCAGCGCGAGGGTCGTGCGGTATAAAGGTAATCTGTCTTGATTAGCAGGGTTTCCCATAACTGAGGAAAAGGAAGCCGCTTGGTGTGAATAGCACTGTCCAGAAATATATGTTGAAAGTCGAGTATGAGACCTGCTTCACCACAGCATGACCACTGGTTGCTGTACATACGGCACGGTGGCAGCTTCTAGCACTCCCAAGTCAATGCGGTAGTCATCAAATACCCTCATCAGTGAGATGTACCTTTATGAATAACCACCCAGGACAAGTGTTTGTTTGTGGACTCTCGCGCAAAGGCGGACCTTAAAGATCTCTATCATGAACCTTTTCTGGTGTTTGGTTCGGGATCATTCTGCTTTCCAATTTTTCTGACTTTATTATGCAGAGATAGCTATCCGTGTGAACGTCACAAACCAGCCCCCAGCCCCACACTGTGATTTGCATAGCCACGATCTCATAACCCAGCACGCTCAGCGGGAGGTGGGTAGGGACGCGGCGTATCGTGATTTATAGCCAGGTCCTCGGGCGGTCCCCGCTACACGTGCCGCGGTCTGCAGCCGAAGATTTATGGCCTGGTGACGGCAGGCTTGCCCCGGTAAACCCACAGAACCGACAGGTATTTACACTTATTCATTGCCGTTTAACCCCGCCGTACAGAGACATTCATTCTACTGGTTGAAACTGTCAGGTAGAGGAGTAAACGTCCCAAACTCGTCGTTCCAGAGACCGTGTAAGAACGGGATGCTCGTTGATATGCTGGTTCGTGCAAATGTCGATTCAAGACGGTTTAAAGTGTTAAGTTATTGCAGAAAGTCATTTTCCCTTCAATTATGAGGAAAATTATGTTAAAGCATTGTTTTAACTGTAGCGGATAAAATACAACCAAATATGTTCACGAACTTTCAAAGTTCACGTCTGATATATGGATGTATTGTCATGTGGATTTCCTAGACAGCTTGTAACAACTGGCAGCAATAAGACAGATCTGGCTGCATAGAAAGTAAGGGACATGGACTATATGGTAACTCATTGTTCGGAAGTCTTGCGTCTTTCGTAGTTGCAGCAGACGTTGGTTGTTGCCATAAGTCTGTTGTCCTTTCTTGTAGACTTGGTGGACAAACCAGACTTACGTACAGTATCGCGCACACCTGGAGAACTGTCGGAATAGCTTTGGATAAAATGCGGGCGAGATTGAACACAGGATCTGCACTAACCTGGCCTCTCTTTGTTCGTACGAAAAGTGGCTTTTGACTAATTCATATCGACCAGAGTAGCCTTCGGTCTCCACCAGACCCGTTGGGTAGTAGAAATTGGCCAATTATGGTGACTGATTTGCCAGAGCAGGTCAGGTCGGCCACCACCGTGGAGACTTTCGTCTCATTTGACTCCACATTAATGACTTGTCAATCATGAATAAAACCGTGACAAAATACAAGCTCATGTCCAGTACGCGATCTACAATGATAAAAGTACTAATGTTAAAGGTATGATTTAACATGATGGAAGTTACCCTTCCGTGCAGCTGACATACTGTTCTCCTCCGCCTCAGTCCCATACCGTGGACTCCACTGCGTGCAGGGAATCGTCTCCAGACTCCCAACAAAATTTACGACCTTTATAAATGCCAGATGAATTATCTGTGTTTATATCAGCCGATTGATCCAGTATTACCTGTGGTAGAAAGGATGATCTTTATCGCCCAGGTGGGTGCCATAAATTAGCTCGGCTGTTCGTACCGGCGCAGGGCGGCATACATCAGGCACGGCGCGTGCTGCTGCGGCCGGTGGCCTACAGGGTACAGGGTGAGAGATTCTGGAATTTTGTTCTAACTCCTTTATATTTGTATACCCGCGCCATAGGTCAGGGGGGGGGGCTTCTTTGGCCACTTGCTCACCCATGAGTTTCTAATAGTTGTCACCACTCAAAGGACTCTGGATGGAGGCCATGATTTGATGGATGGAGGAAAGCAGCTTCCTGATGGTTATGGTGACAAACCAAAAGGCTACATTGATTTGCTTTTTTAGTGAGAGAAAAATGATTATCGCAAATCGTGACAGGGAGGAGCTTTTACCTGCAACTATCCCTTCTGATTGTAAACTTTATAATTTGCTTTTGGATCCGTGTTTTATATTAGGTTTGTATTGGTTCTTGTATTCTTGTTCTTTTTTTTCATTATGTATCTTATATGTAAAATGCAATTTAAAGAATTTAAAAAAAATCCTTTATAGATAGATGAAAAATGGAATCTAGGTGAAGGACACCAGGAAAACATCAGTCCCTGGCGTGGTTTTGCCGGTCCCGTACCAGCGGGGGGTATGCTGGTCATCAATATTCAACATTCCTACCAGATAAAGTGAACAGACTCCTCTCTGGTCATACATTGTGACGAGTAGCACCAAATACAAGTGCCGCGCGTAGTAATAACAAGAGTGCATAGCTGTAGGGCTAACAGCTGAATCAACGCGCAACAGAAAGCCCCAGCTGGGATTCTCAATAATAGACAGTCAAATTTGATTTTACAGGAAGAGATCTCGTAAAGAATGCATTATCGTTGCGGATTTAATCAAGGGTTCATGTTATTAGCTACATAGATGTTAATGCTGTATAACAAGTGTCTAACGATTTTACGACAGTTACGATAACGAGAGAGAGCACACATACCCATGTCACGATTGTCGGGAAGTGTACATGTTCCGCATGTTGTAATGTTGATTTGAGATCCCATGTTTACTGCTACCCTGTACCTGCCGTATATTCCCTCGGGATCACGACAGCGCACGGTGAGCTGGAATATTCTGACATACTGTCTCCTGGAATGTGTCTGATGTGTCCGCCTCTACAGACCTGCACACCCAACACTCTCGGTATTTCTCAATTCTGTCCACCTTTTCAGTTTGGGTCACCACCTGTTCTGTTCTCACTGTGTCTGTAACGTCATACAACATGATGATTCGTTGTCTTTTACTGTGAGAGCCACTCTGGTAAAAGGAAACAGAAATAAATAGATAGATAGATAAATGAATACATGTGAATTGGTATCTAGCCATTAAAGTTGGCCACGTTTAAAACCACATTTGTTGATTGGTTTATTGAAACAGGAAATCATGATAGCTCCTTGATAAATGTATCAATGCAATCAACACGCACTTCGTTCGACAATCAAAGTTTAACGAGCCCATTATGTAAACGAGAACTGTAAAAGTTAAACCTTGTTACGATGTTCGTATAACTGACGCCGATTTAATCCAGCAAAGCGATAACGCACCAAAGCTGAAGTCCAAATCCACATGCACGGCCACATATCCTTTCATCTACATGATTCCATGTTATCTATGCATCTATAGGACTTACTGCGATTTAACTCGCACCGGCTGGAATGGACGTGGCCTCATCACTGATCGTATCTGTAATCATCCAACTCCAGGTCCACAATGAATAAGGCCTGATATCGGACAGGCCATCGAGGACCATTCAGTGTTAATTCCAAACATGTTTGCTGATTATTGGATATGAAGATGTTTCTTTTCTTCCTTTGGTGTCTGTTGAGCTTGCCCAGGCTACTGGTACGTACAGAGAAGACTGACTTCGAGCAGGCGCTTACCGTTTCTTTGTTAACTCTACGAATGGAATCGACATTTCGCACACAGAAAATGCTAAACAACAAATGATATGCTGATACAGTTCACTGTCTGGTGCAGTCGATAGAGGTAGTAGTGTTGAATGTGTACATATGGGGGAAGTCTGCTTCCGGCAACAACAACGTTATGATACAGTCCCCAGACCCCGATGAACAATGTGACCAGATCAACATGCCATCCCTAAGGATGACAATGGCCTTGAGTGGCGTCCAGACACTTCCACTAGTCTGTCTAAAACAGTCGCAGCAACGAACGGATTCACTCTAATGCCCGGGTTGTAGCCAGGCTGGCGACAGAAATGGCTTCAGTCACGAAAAAGAACGATTTGCTGACAGGTGAAAAGACGGTCCGTGGTGTGAACCCATTTGTCTCTGTCCTAACCATTGGGCTAGTGTCAGGCGGGTAGATGGATGGAACAAAGATGTGGCAATGTAGGACTGGTGGAATGTCCAATAGAAATGATTGAAGATCAACGACGCCAGTCAGACTTTGATATCATCTGGATAACCTTAAAGTTAACAAAAAAGTGGTCTTTGGTTAGGATGCAAAATTTCACTTTGAAAATAAAAGCAAATCACAATTCTGCCAGTCAAGTTAACAATGTCTATCCGACCTTAATAGTAGCGGATGTCGCGTGCGCATTGCTGCAGATGTCGTGACGGGTTCTCGCTGAAAGATTTATGTCAGCCCCCGGGCTACATGGATCCATATCAATTTCCCTATTAGGGACATCACACAAACTATCTAGCTTCAATTACCGTAATTACTAAATTAGCCAATTTCAGGCTGGTTCGTCGGCCTTCATTTCAAGGGGATTATGCTGCATTATATCGAAATGGCATCCAATGATGACATTAGTCTGATCGTCCGTTGGATAGGTGCAAAACAAGCACTCAATATCGCGCCTTCAGCTTGGTCATGACATCTGCAGCTGTGTTCATCTGCAGCTTGAAAGAGGAGAAGGGGAGAAGGGGCTGGAGAGAGAGGGTGGGGAGAGTTAGAGCCAGTCCACATCCATCATATTTTGACAGGAAAACCCTTTCCGGATAAACTGTTGCTATTCTAATATGATTTTATGTTTCCACGGGGACATATTCATCATAAAAGGGACAATTATAGATTTATGGGCATTATGAGGGCCAAACTGATATTCAACAGTATCACATTGATGTACATTGTATTTTACAGTATAGATAAGTAACACTTAACGTACTCATCTAAAATAGTGATGTGGTTGAGCTCGACCTTCAGTGTTTAACAGTGTTTTTGCAGCTCTGTCCTCCGTTTTACCATGCACCTATTTACAGACAGCGTTGACGCGTAGTCGGGCACCCCCATTACAGGCTAATTGTATCCCCGTTTTCGACAGAAGGAAACGAGTTTTGATAACCTCAGGCCGTTACAACCATTACAACTGTGTCCACAGCGAACAGCTTTATTGTAAATCACGATTGGCTGCTAACAGGGATTTACGGGCGTGATGAAAAACAAGTGTCAGCCATGCATCATGGCGATGAAAATGTCGTTGTGAGTTGTCACAAGTACAAAGTGGATTCCGGATGATACATGTAGGTAACAGCTTGTTACGAGTCGTGATTGGCTGGAAAATGACCTCCCTAATCCCCTTAAGCACACATCTTTGACATGCAAAGCTAATTTGACAAGCTACGGTTGATACAGAGAATGCGTTTGTGAAAGATCGTACATGGAAAACATGATGGTGCTGTCATCGGTCAGATTATTCATGTGTTACTCTGGGATTGCAGATAGTTGAGGAGATGTTGTTGGTAAGCATCATAATGTGAGAGTTTTTGACAAAAACATGCAACGTTTCAAAAATGGAACAGAGGTCACGACGTAAGCTGAAATAAGCGTTGCATTTGTTGTTGTCTTTTAGAAAAATCTAAGAAAGGTTCCCTTCCTGAGGGATATAATAGATAGTTTCAGAAATGTTACTTTAGAGCGTGTGGTGAACGTGAACAGACCATGACACCAGGATACAGTCGTGCTGTGTCACAGAGAGGCAATGGTACTTAGAACATAGTTTATCAGGTTAGCTATGCATTTTATGTACTGCAGACGTTGGTGTAGAGGCATAACTTCCGCGTTTGCATTGCTCTCCATCGAACAGGACTCTCTTGTCACTATCGTAGAGTTGAACTCGCTGCCACCAAGAACAGCAGGGACATCCTCACTAGATAGCTTTACACAACACTTGCAGCTTGATGTGCATGCTAAGGTTAGGTGTGGCAGGTTGTTCAGTGTAATATAACCAGCTGCCGTGCCGGGTGCCTGCGAAGCTGGTGTGTTCCGCCGATCGCGAAGGGCGGTTATACCGGTTGCACAGATACACCTACTTACAGAATGAACCGTTATCTCGGCTGTACTGGCACAGAAGAGCTTCATCTGAAAATATGTCTGGCCCTTAATCCGACCCTTCCACTGAGATACAGCCATTCTGATCCATATGTAGGGAAATGCACACGTTGTTGCCATCAGAATTTAAGCAACCAAAAACCATAATTTCTATAGAATCATATTCATGGGAATTCTGATAAACAGCGAAAGCGGTAAATTGATGCCTCATGGAAAGGGCCACTTTTCTTTCTGCCTTTTCAGCTGTAAGTTCCCCAGGGGGGATCCCCAAGCGGATGTGTCCTCTAAACTAAGGGAGATGCACTTTCATCAATGCCATGGGACTGCCGCCTGGGGCGATTGTTATAGACTCTCTTCTAATGATGGATCTGGGAGATCTCTTTTATAAGCCGCGGCCTGTACAATATAGTGTTTCAAAAACATTTTCCGTCCAGTCAAAATGTCCCTAATCTTAGTATCAGACTAAATTCTGATTTTCCTCTATGATTGGCTAGCTTTGATTATTCCCCGTGTAATGATATATTTGTTTTGTAACAAGGGCTCTGAAGACGAATGTTGGAATTGAGGTTGCAATTTGCATGGCCAATATGATGTGATAAGCAAGTGTGTTGTGAGTTCCAGTTCTGATCACCGGCCGTTCTGCTCCACGTGCGGCTGTCCGTACCGTGATATTTATGGCCTGGTGGGGCGGCAGGCTTGCCCCGTACACGGCCAGGGTTTAACCTCGCTGTGCGGAAACATTTGTTCTCTCTAGTTGAGACTGTCAGGCGGCAGCACCTAATTTTCACTGGTTCATGCCAACACGCATTTCATAACCACGGTACCTTTGATAATGCGGGAGATATAATCTGACATCACTTGTATCTATAACTTTAAAAAAATGCTTTTCCGTTGATGAAATATACTGGTACTTCGTACTTCTCGCAGCAAATACACGTAAAACAGAAGTTTTAGTATCTGTTCGGAGCAGCTGCGTACAGTGGGTGGAACCTGGCGGCAGTACCGGTAGTGTTGCGTGCTGGCAGGGCGAAGATGCGGTTAGATTTGAAAAATTACTGGATGATTACTGGTGAAAAATGAGAAGAAGTTAGTGCAACGGGCCGGAAATGTTCGTGTCCACCACAGATCATGTGTACGTTTGAGATCAATCACGTAAGTCTTGTACCACAGGCAGTCTGTATGTGCCTTTGTAGCTGACGTGAATGTCATGGTTGCCTACAAAGTTCAGGCAGTATCGGGTGGATTTGACATTGAAGTGTCTGACGCTTTCATGCAGAGGACATCAGCTAATTTGCATATTACATAGTATATACTTCACATCACATGTTGAATGCTATGTAACGCTTACTGTCTTATTTGAGTCAATTTGATCTCACTTTTAAACTGTATATATTCTTTGCTGACGTGCTGAGTGAACAACAATTGTTTCCCCCACGATCTAGCGACACAGAACAGCCTGAACAAGTATTATTTTCAACACCCGTTATCCTGCAACAACTCTTTGTCATCTCAAACTGCAACTGACTTTCAGAGAAATTTATGAGCCCCATGAATTATTTGCCCGTGTACCAAACAATTGATTCCATATTACTTGTGGTATAAGAGATTATGTTTATTGCTCAGGAGGGTGTCGTAAATTACGCCGGCTGCTCATAACATAGTAAAGCTGGTATAAATCAGACTGTGTGCGTGAGAATGTGGCTGATAGTCAATGTAGAATGGATGGCTCTGTAACTATACTTCTACAGTGCCGTATACATACATACATACATACATACATACATGTACCTGCCTTCTAGGATGTTATTTTCCCAGCATGTTGTTGGGTTGAAGCGCCAATGTTTGAATTCTGGTCTCCAGGATGGAAAGTCGTGCTATTTTCTGACACGTTATATCAATCTATCAACCGAATCAGGAACTTAATATTCAATGGATTCGTCTAGGACGTAAAAGATGCCGCACGATTGCCGTAATGCTTTGTACTGTGGTTATCTTTGAGGTCATATAGCGAACAAGTTGTTGCTCGTGCATCTAGCAATGCAGACACTTGGATGTCCATAAAGGCGTTGTTTTGTTGTTATTTCTTGCGTCGTTGTGTCGGCCCTGTGCTAGCGGGCGGTATGCTGGCCATTAATATTCCAACAGGAGGGATGAAAAGACTCCTGTCTCTGGGCACACGGCCGCTGGAGTATCATGAAGAGAACATCAGTTAATTGATGAATAATTGATAACACACACGCAAAGGACTTTCGCAGGAAGCGTAATAGGTTTGACTAGCCTTGTGGGAGAGATCATTCCTTCTGCATGGCTGAGTAGCATCGGACGTAGCCGAACCTTCAGTAAAAGCACCCTCGTGCGATGCTAGTTGGCACTCCAGCGCCCGAGTACAGGTTATATTACACTACTAGTCCTGCGTCATTGCGACATTTATGACTCGCGTCTACCCAAATAGGTCTAAGCTTGGATTAATTTTATAACTCTGTATCAAATTACCGTCAGGATATCTAAGTACTTTATCGTAATATTACTATCGTAGCGTTCTATTATATTGCCTCTGACCGAGAATCTGAACACAAATATGGTGACTCTGCCATTATATACATCGCTCCCTTCAGTATGCAGGCTCCTGATTTTGTTATCGGTCTGACAGGATGTTGCTATTCTCTGGTACACTCTGGGTGCTGTAGTTGGTAGTGCACCTTTATTGCATATTTTTGCCCACTGGACTATGCACAGGCCAACCGATTACAAATATGCACATTTACAAAAAGACATCTAATATACACAAGTACATCCGGCTTCCTCTCTCTTCTTGGTAATTATATAAATATAGTAGGATGTAAGATAACGGCCTACAGCCGGTGCCGAAAGTGCGAGATATTGGTCGCGATGGGCCGGGTGATTTATCGTTCAGGCCGGCGGGCCAACACGCCGCACGTGCCGCCGGCCTGGGAAGATTGATGCGGTGGCTGATCGGACAGGATTGACCCCGTCAGCCCGGCTACAACAGGTAGGACAGGGGCGGTGGAACACGCTTAACCTCCGGGAAGGGAACATTTGTCTTGACGGCTTGTTGATGTCGTCCATGATGAGACGACACGGCACCTTCCGGTAATTGGCAACCTTTGCTAACATTTAAACAGGATGCTCGCAATGCAGAAGCAACACGAGCGTACTAAAGCGAGTTCACCATAGCTGATGAGAACTGTACAGAATATATGCATACTTCACAATTCACTGTTACTGTTACTGTCAGCAATAAGTTGTCCTGTGAAATCGAAGGATTATCTTTAGCAAAGTTGCTCGCATATTGTTTTGTCTAATCCGTGCCGTTTGTGATGCAGTACTGCAATGTTCCAACTTCCATCATCCACACGTACAGTTTGCCACGGAAATGGATTCACTGAAGGAATCCAGAATGATTGTACCCCTGCCTGTCGACTAGAGAGCATGCATTCCACAAAATGTCCCTAAAAGCTTTTACGTAACCTTACAATTATGTTTGGAAAGGCTCCTTTTCCATAGCCTCCTGGTGGAACTGCTAATTGCTATGCTTATAACTAAGAGATAAATACCGTTAGGACCAATACACCGTCTGAGCGTGCCGCCATTCCGTCCAATAACAGACAGTCAGATGTAATTTACAGCAGTGCAGCTCGTGAAAGATGCATTGTCAGTGGGGATCTAATTATTGCCCACGTTATTGACTGTCTGAGTGGATTTCAGCACTGAATATAACAAGTGTGTAATGATGTCACAACACTGTGAGGCTGGAAAACTGTAAAAAAAAAGCTAACGGTGTTAAACGGTGTCTGTAGCAGAACAACGCTGTTAGGAAGCACATTGGAGTTTGTTAACTTTAAACGCCTCATTCTGTTGCCTGTAACATTAGGCCCATGTAACAACAAAATTAACAACAAAATCATTCATACCTCTAATAACTTTTAATGTGTGATATGAAAAGCTGTTTTGCTCTTCAAAGTACTGTTGTAAATTGGAAACATTGGTGAACACAATTACACAACAGTATTTGTGAAAGTTCATGGTTCACAAAAGATGGCGTGTCCAGAATTATTCATACCATTTCCTATCCTAAAATTGATTTAAAAAATGAATTTTAAGATAGTACAAACTCCACTGTGCTACATTTCATACACATAAAGAATATCAAATTTGTAAGGGCATGACTAATTTTGTTGTACCCTGTACGGTGGCTGATTATTGAGTTTACCCGTGCTCGGTGCTGCAGCACTGATGTTCCCTCCCCTGGGATTACGTCACCGCGGGATGAGCCGGAATATTCTGACGTGCTGTCTCTTGGAATGTCTTTGATGTGTCCGCCTGTTACATCTTCCTGGATAGCTTTTGAAGATATGCGATGGGTGTATCTCTGCAGGGTCAGCCCTTTACTTGCTACTTGATGGGACTCAAGCGCGGCGTGGTTAGTAATAATTGGTGAACTCGAAATATTTTTATGCGTTTGACAACCCCTGGGTTTAAAAACCCATCTATTCTTTCTTTGCCATAATGACGAAGAAGCGAGAAGAAAACGAATCCACAAACTAGATTTTTAGTACTCTTATTAGCTTGCATATGATGTTATGTATAATATTTTTCTATAATTTTTTATAATAATTCTTTTTGTGAGACCTGTATTTAGCCCAGTGGACATGGAGCAAAAATACACAATAAAGGTCTTCATTCATTCATTCATTAAAAGTGCGAAAACACACAGGCACCAATCAGTCGTGGGCGTCACACGTCATTAAAACTCATCATCGCTCTCATCAACACGTACGGTAATCATCGCCGCCTCCTAACGCACTCCGCTGAACAAGTTAATTGCTCTCCGTCCTTACATCACTCCCTCACTGTAATCCATATCCCCAAGTAGATGTTGGGTAGCAAAACCATCCTGCTTTCCTCGCTCACTGTAGCTCACTGTAGCTGTTACAAACTGACCCTCTAATGTTTGCGTGCAGTCACAAAAGCTAGGGAGGCCGATTGTAATAGAATACCACGAGCACCCTGGAAAACGTAACGAATTTGCCACTCAACATCTGCTTGGAGATGAGGGAATCCTGTTGTTGTCACCAAAACACGTTCATCGCGGCCGTTGCCTTATTACATGTGGAGACGGGGATTAATGTTAATGATGAACAATTTGATTGCTTGCAGTGGATCAGTGCATTAATCCCTCTCAGTGATTCTTTAATCGCCCCTGTAATAGTGACCAATAAACTGCTTGTTATAGCCGCCATAAGATGTACTAGAAGACTAGACATTTGGACACGTGACATTTCTCTTGGCTGAGAGTACGGCCAACAGTCCACTGCTATCACAGTGTAATATATATTTTATATCAACTTTATTGCACAACTTTTGTACAAGGTACAACATATGGCATCTACTGCTACGAGTCTATAACAACAACCATACTACATCTGCTTTATCTACCTTACAAAAGACTATGTGCTATGGGATGACAGTG
Organism: Branchiostoma floridae x Branchiostoma japonicum; assembly: GCA_013266295.2. Taxonomy (NCBI): domain Eukaryota; kingdom Metazoa; phylum Chordata; class Leptocardii; order Amphioxiformes; family Branchiostomatidae; genus Branchiostoma; species Branchiostoma floridae x Branchiostoma japonicum. The sequence continues at coordinate 22,777,205 of CM023840.1, forward strand.
TGATAACAGAGCACTTTTTTTCTAATTTGTAGCACAGATTTTTACAAACATTCTCCTATATGTGCAGTGCATGGGTTGTCACATGCCAATATGTGCGCAGCCGCGACACCACCGGAGCTCAGGTGGAATAGGCAGCAAGGAGAGCTGATTAGACGCCGATTAGTTTCTCCACATCATACAGGCTGTCTGCGCCCGTTTGTGTTGTAGCTTGCGCTGTTTCAGTTGGGTTTAACTAGCTGGATGGTAATGCTGTAGCGGAAAACGCCTGCCTGGAATTATGAGTAAAAGCCACATCGTGCTGAGGCCTGTTGCAGGTTGATTTCGCTCTTTTAGATGATCAATATGGTGACGAGGACGTAGCTAATTTCCGATGTATGCATCCGGCTTCGTTTCTTTCTAGAGCGCTTTTCTTAGCCTGGTAACCATTCTTTCGCGCCGGCTTAGGCCTTTTTCTGGCAGCCTATCTTTCCAGCCGGCCTTTCTGACTATAAATACTGCCGTCCGCCGGAGCCACACATCTGCTCGGAGATGTAGTAGATCCATGTGCCGTACAACAGCGATGGCTGACCGCCTGTTTTGCGGGGCGACGTCAGCGTTGATCAGCGATCCGAAATCATCTGGCCATAAACACTTGTCCACTTACGCCGAGCGGATTTAATCAACGATCTGGCTAGATTAACCGCACAAAGTCATAAAATGAATCATAGTTTAATCTCTCTAATGAAATTGCGGTTAGCGCTGATTTTATGACCCGTGCGGGTCTCCGTGAACCGTCCGGGACTCGGCGGGAAGGGCTGCCGGAGACCCGCCGATCTGTACCTCACCTGCGAACTTGAACTTCCCGCGCTCTCTCACCTCCGACATTTTCCTGTTTCCCCCCAAGATTTTTACCGTCTGTTCTGTGAAAACTGGGACAGATATACGCGGGGATGTCACGGTGTTGTTGTGGTGTCGGCGGGAAATTGATTTGAATCCGACACGGATGGCTGAGTGTGAATGGGTGATATTTAGACTTGTCAGTTTGACAAACTGTTTCATTTTCGTAATAAAGCTCTCATCTCGCCTACTTTATTACCGATGTGTCGTGATCGTCATTATCGGCCGCCATGTGAACGCTATTTAATAACAAAATGGTTCTTGATCTGATTCACGATTTATTTGGAATATGCACATATACACATAAATAACGTAGTTGTTTAGTCAATGACATTACGAACATGTAGCTTATGGTTGCGTATTGTCTGGTAGCACACTTACCCCGTGGTGCCCACTATCATACATTGCTTTGTTGGGATATTAGGAGAATCAACGCATGAAACCGCTCTAGCAATTGTGGACCATATTTTCACCTTGAGTACGTCTGGCAGCACTTAGTCAAAAGGCGTGATTGAAAGAGCACCATCAGACTCGTGAGTCATGACAGAGATGTGAGCCGTAATGTAGAGACATCCACTTCAGTTAACAACCAACCCTAGCCTGGGGTCAGTCTTACTGTGATACATCCGGGGCTGGTGGTGGTTACGAAGTGGTCCATAGCTGCTGCTAGAGGCTAAACACTGCTCATGGCAGCTGCACGTGCACAGAAACTCGAGCAATATGTCCATGTGAAGTAGGATGTACTCCATCTTTGACTGAATGAATGACGGAGGGAATGGATGGATGGATGGATGGATGGATGGATGGATGGATGGATGGATGGATGGATGGATGGATGGATGAACTTTATTGTTCGATAATCGTACAAGCTAAGGTACAATATGTATGGCGACAACCATTGAACAGTAGTACTACAAGGCTATTCTATCCTACATTTAGAACTACAAAATATTATCGCATATAAGTTATATCATCGTCACAAGATAACTACGATGTTAACAAATGGGCATAAAACACACAAAGATCGCTGCACGTATGTAAAACTGATGACAAACATGTAAATGATCTCAACCGGTCTGATAGCAACAGTTATACCACGTGACCGTGTGACGTCAGAGCCGTAGGTTGAGCCGTCCGCACAGCTCAGGAGATTTATGACCAGCTCCCGGCGCTAACCCCACCGCACGTGTCGGGGAAACTCCGCCGGGCCCTCAGCGCGCAACACCCGCCCGGGAAACAGGTCCTGCACTGAGAACGGGTAAGGCTGCAGCAATCTTCAAGTAGATGTTGAGACGAGTTGATCGCCTGTTTTGATTTGTTTACACCCACAACTGGTTAGCTGGTGTGTTACGCCGAAGGGTAGTTATACAGGCTATGCCGATACAGATACAACCCTGTAGATGATGAGACTATGTAGGTCAGGGAAAAATCAGAAAAGCGAGCCATTCTCACCATGGATGACATCCAATGTCATGCAATAGGCAACATGTACAGGTTAACTGTTGTGGAAAAACACATACTGTATCTATTCTACAGCATTTTTCAATGAAGGCATAGGTGACACCCACAGAATGAACCTAATATGATAACTCATAGTTCTGTATAACGATATGTTTGATAGCTGGTGATGTTAGCTGTGTGTGGGATATCCTTCTGTGATGTTCCAACATGTTTCCTCCTCTCCTATCACACGGAGCTTGTTATGGCATCACAAACCATTTCCGTCCTACGAGTAGAGCTCATTATAGCGGTGTTGTAGGGTCGGATCTTTTGTCACCTCACACAGCTGTATAAACTAACACGTGTACTGAAAACACGTTTTCCCCATTCACGGTCACGAACCCTGGGTTTGGTTGCCTGTTAGACTTTACAGTAGGCTGAGCGCGGTAAGACTTTACAGTAGGCTGAGCGCGGTAGACTTTACAGTAGGCCGAGTGTTTACAATTGAGTTGAAAGAATTCTACATCTGCTTGGAGCATTTCGTGCATATGACGTTTCCGTTCCATATTGTATGTTGATGTTGTGGTAGTCATGCTTGGTTGATATGTTCTCACTCATGGTCACGATCCTTGACTTCAGTTGGCGGTTAGACTTCACAATAACCTGTGCGACAAGAACGAAAATATGTCAAGCATTTACCTCTATGTTTCTGCAAACTAGCGGCCCTTGCTGTCAATCTGTTTTGTTTTGTCACCGGCCGGTATTACTACAGGTACATATAGTTGATATGTAATTCCGCTCTCGCCGCGGAGTCATCCTGACCTCTGAATATACCCCCAAGTGCTTTTAGATCAATATAACAGGGAACCCACAAGAGCTCGCTGTTTTCCTCCGTTGTCGCGATGGCATTCTGGCCAAAAAGTCTCTTTCAGCGTCTGTGAGAAGTGGAAACAATCCTGTTCGATCCTGGGGATTTCAAACAGAACGTGTGTTCGGTCTGGGTTAGGGCAGATCATCCCCGCGTTTCCATGCAAAGGCCAATGTCCGTCCTTGGTGCTGAACAGCCTTCCCACAACACGTACATAGGCACCACCATTACTGAGTATCCATTCTAGCAGCGACACTAAAGCACACTGTTATGATGTGTATAAATCATTTCTATTCGATTACATCTATAATTTGCCCGATGTATTGCATTTTGGCGTATTTAGTCAGGAGGTGCATTATTTTAAATAAATCCAGCTAAGACCCAAAACATTAGAATAAAATACACAAATCAAACATGATGAAATGATAAGAGTAACATTGACAATGACATTGATATAAGAATTCATACATAGCTGACTTAAGTTTTAATTTCTTTACCTAGCGAACTTGGTTCCCAACATAGCCATCTGCCCACGTGTCTGCTAAACCGGGAACCCCGGAGTCGTACGGCCGACCGGACCCTGAACTATCGGATTTCACCCGTATCTCCGTCCTCCCTGGGGTCCGTTTTCAACCGCAAACTGACCGGCTGTGATTCGGAACGATGCAGTGGTCAGTTGTTGTGGTGACCAGTCCGTAGAAGGTTACAGATCAATCTAACTTTAAATTTCACGGTGGTCAAGCGTTAATAGTTTCCGCTTTGTTCACAGAGAGGAAAAGAGAAAAAATTATAGTTTTTTTGTCACAAACGATATAACACGGCTCTGTAATTAAATAAGGTCAAGCTTTGAAGTATTCTCGGTGATGCATTCTATATGAAATAAAGGAATGAACAAAATTGACTTTTTTTTATATTCAAAACGAGAATATTATAAATCCCACTCCATATATTGCGGTATTAACCATTGTCAAGTATGGTACGTCTTACACTGTAGTCTTTCTAGTTTCTCGAATCTAAAAGTTTGACACATTTGCAATATCGCATCTGATCATTTATGATACTTTGAAATTTTAATGGGATTGGTGAAAATGGTGACTTTCACACTAATATGACACAAATTCGGACTAATGTTTCTTACATCGAGATTATGCTATTCTACACGTCGATAAAGATCAGACATCCAGGAAGAATATCAAATGACACAAAATAAATCAAGCGATTGGCTAAATTCTCTGAAGAGTCAGCCGTTTCACATAGTATTCATTATCTTTCATCAGTGACTGCATTCTCATTCTCAGTCACTGATGAAAGATATAGTGAATGCTATCTGACTCGTCAGAGAATTTATCCAGTTGCGTGATGTATTGTGTATTATTGTACGCTAGTCTATGTTTTCTCCTTCCCACTCCGTTCCCACAGTTGTACATAGTGTAGTGTTGATATCGATCTTGAGGCATGAATCATTTCCAACCTGTCCAGAAGACAGATCGCCTGACTCCGCGGCCCTGACAAGTTGACATGCCGCATGTGTAACAGCCCTGACTCACGTGCAGCCGGTCTGTGGAGATGGACATGCTGAGTAATAATCACATGTCTGATGGTAGTTATGTAATCATGTTTTATTGAACTAAACAACTGACCAAACAGTTGGAGAAAATATGTACAATCAAAATTGGGCTGTTGAATGGTCACTGTAAAATTTCCATAGCAACTGCGGATGGATATTTCGGTGAAGTACCGAGTCAAGAGTCCCGAAACGGTGTTGCGTAAACTGTCACAAATGAGGACGTCTCCCGCTGTCTGGTTAAAGCGGGTTTTATGGATATTTAAAGCTGCCCTGACCCTCTCCCCGCCGCTGGGACAGATTTACCGCTATTGTGCCCGATAAAGGGCGTCATTTGTCGCGCCGGTCGTGACTGTGACCTACATGGGAGCGGGAAATCAAATCCAGCCACGTTTTCCGAACCATTCCCCGTTTTATTGGTAGATTTTATTGGTATTATATTATATATATAACATCGGCTTTATTGGTGGTCAGGCTTATGCAGGGTTTTCCTTTGTTTGGTTTTCAGCTTACGCCGCTGGCGGACATCTGTGTTCTTCGCCTTCGGTCAACAGTTCAAGCCGGTAAGTACACACATCGACTTTATCCTTTGTGTTAGTTAGAGGATGGGTCACAAACGTAGGGAAATCATCCACTGTGGAGAGTGACGTGTACTTTATGTGTATACAATATGCTCTGTGGGTATGTCGAGAACTACGTCTTCCCTCTATGCGACAGAGCTTGGCCATGGACTTCAAATTTCGTGGGTTTCTATCTTGTTCAGAGTCATTGGGAAATCCGACGCTCTTTGTTACACACATTTGACCTTCTCGGACATAGTGAAGGGCATTTTGCGGACTGTGATAACATACCCTGTTACTGGTAGATTTTATCAGTATTATATTATCCAGCGTTAGATATTTGATGATGCTTGTCTTATTTCGTGCTATCTGGTGCGCGTCGGTTTCTATTCAGTCAAAAGTGTGGGCATGGATTTGGACTTGAAATTGCTTTAAAATGTGGTGGGACTGGCAGAAAGCAATGAATCTCTTATAGTAAAAAAAAATAGTAAACAGTGGCCGAATGTGTAAGCCGGCCATAAAGTTACAAGTTCAGCGAACAAACATGTACATCATTGACCGGCCAAGCCCTTTGATAAAATATGCCCCCCCCCCCCCCCCAGTTTGGCTAATATCAGTTCGCCAAGAGGTCAGGTACAGACTACAGTGTTCGCATATGACGTGTGACGTTTTCACGGATACGGCCAATCTTAACGTCCAATCAGCGCGACTGTCGGCGACTATCATGACAACGCTCAGACCTTAATCCGCTGTAATCCGAGGGATTATCGTGTCCGCCTCTCCTAAAGGTCGCGTTCATCTGTCATGATGATATCTTTGTCGTTAGAGGAGGACGTTACGCCGTGGGTCCCGTGTTTCAGGGGAGCCATAGTGTACACTAGACCTCTCGGTGGACTGAAAAAAAATTGTCGAAATGGTCGAAAGGGGAGGCAGACTGTGCACTCCTTTGGTGGGTCAACTCCGGCAGCATGTTCCCTATCGTCCAATTTCTACTTTTTTTGAGTCCACAGAGAGGTCTGGTGAAGACTAGACACGTTGAAGAACCCACCACAATTATCGATAAGAGTAGGGGTTTGCGCGCCGGCCTAAACTGTGGTATTGACGTCAGAACTGTTCGGCCTTCAGGTGCCAGAAACCACACTATCCTGCTATACAGAAACATCAATGAAACTTGGATAAATGAAGACCTTTATTAAACATTTTGCCACACTGGGCTAAGTACAAGTCACAACACAACGAGTACAAAGTTGATGAAACAAATGACATTAGATAACGTTAAATAGATTCAACTTCTCCTCGCGTTTTAGTTATAGTAGAAATAAAGGATTAGGTATGTTTCACAATGGAAGGTTTATCTAGCCGCATTAGAAATGTGAATCTTCTACACGCCGCTCCATGCGTTCCCTGTTACAAAAGGGAGCGCCAACCTGACTACAACTGGAGGCGACTGTATTTACCCTAATGCCTGTACCCTAATGTAGAGGGCAGTAAGACCGTTAAACAGGGTTTGTGGTTCAGGGTTGTAATTACGAGGCTCGGCCGTGACAGGTGTGTGAATGGCCAGGATTATGTTGTTAACGCGGCGTAAAGTAAACCGGCGGGGGGTCCGTGGCCCCTTTCATTCTCACTCGTACCCAGGGGTCCTAGGGCCTTTTATCCCCTCGTCCCCAGGAGGGAAGGCCAAAGCCGGGGTCGGGAAGGTCGCCGATAAAACCTCAAAAATTCAAATCAAATTTCAAATTACTGTCACACCGCGTCAGAGGGATTGCGTCTGAAATAATGACCGTGCGCTTCTGTCATTACTTTGATTACTAATCCTACAACAACAATGTCAATACCAATGTCGGTAAAACATAACAAATTTCTGTCAAAACCATATTATTCCATACCGAAACGTCATGATCATCTTCAGTTGCTTGAATGTATCCAGACAAGACAATTAGCATGTGTATCGAATGATGGGTCCCTTTGCAAATGTACTTATTTATAATGAGTTTTTCTTTGATGCAGAGATATCGTGCGTTTGATACAGGCCCCAGTAGACTTAATACAAATTCAGCAGCAATTGAGAACACTAGACTAGAGAGAATATGAGGCTGTTACATGTACGACACCACAGGAAAAAACACTACATTGTCATTAGTCTGCCAACGATGTACAAAATACAGCAACATGCCCCGAACTACCAACGGCAGAACTTTTAGCTCCAGTCCACTCCCTCTGGTCGCCTCCCTGTCGTATAGTCCGGCACTTTTCTCCATTTAACTGGCAGGGAGCGATCAGAGAACCAAACCGGAGCCAGAATAGGATGAAGTGATACCACCAGGCCAGAAGCCTGGTGCAGAGACTACAAACTTCCACATTAGCTGACCACAGCGGCTTTGCTGTCCAGTGGAGCGGTGTCTAATTCCACCCGACTGTGTGTCGGCAATAAAGGTAATGTGTAGACCGAAGTGTGCATCCCATATGCACGCACACGGCACCACTCATCAATGTGATTTACCGCGCTCTGGCGTACGGGCAGGGAAAATCTGCAGTCCACTCAGCCGCGCTACGGACACGCTGACCACTCCACTCAACCGCGCTACGGACACACTGACCACTCCACGGTTGTCCGGAGATGGTCTCACCCCAGCGCGGGTTTTCATCAGACGGGGTCAGGCCGGGTCAGCTCCAGCGCTACCCAATGTGACGGGTCGGTGGGCTGTAAAATAACAACTCAGTTTGTGACCATAGGCTATCTGTGGGAACACAGTTTTATATCCAGTTATGTATGAGTTACATATGCAGGGCTTGTGTGGCATTCAATCTACCATAACCAGCCACACACAATCATTGTGGAAATGAAGCAAATAAGTATTTCTTTTACTGGAACCATTGTAGGGGGTACTTGATACAGTGGTCAATTTTACACAACGTTTTACTCATTTCTTTGCGTTACATACGCTAATATTTCTCCCTTACATACTTATTTATTTATTTATTTATTTATTTATAAACAATATATTATATTAATTATATATTGCATACTTACGAACAAACGTTAGTTTTTTTAACATGCAGTAAGAAACGATGTAAGGCGCTACGTAGCCGGCTTTACAAGCCCTGCAGACTTTATGCTGACAGCCTACTGACACAGCTGATATTCAGCCAGCACCAAGGACATCGCCAACTTCGCTCCGGTCGCTAGGTGGCGTTGCTCAAACTTGACATCGAACTGCACTGCCAGGCTCAAAATGCAGACATTTGTGTGTGTTTTTTTGTTTGTTTGTTTGTTTGTTTGTTTGTTTGTTTGTTTCTTTGTTTGTGTGCTGAATATATAAACTCAGGAGCAGTTTGTTTGTTTTTTAGGATGTTCTACAGCGTCGTTTGAATAATCTTATCTTTTATCATCACCTATTTGGACAGCTTCTCCTATCACTTGTCATCCACTATAAAAAGGAGTCAGTCTTTTTAGTAGACTTATATGCCTACCTTATTTTTGGCTTATTAATTTATATACTGTTTTCTTATTATACCTCAGTTCTGATCGTACCCGAGTAAGGGACTGTTAGATACCCAAGCCCAGTCCGAAAGCCTTCTAAGGAGGTTCAGCGTTAGCTCTGTTTGGGTATTTTATTTTCAGATTTTTGCCTGTCGCCTTCTCACTCACTTCTGCTGTTGCTGATTATGACTATACTGTTCACACGCACGCCCACCCCACATGGTTGTATTTTGAGACTATTTTTTCATTATCAGGCGTGTTTAGTACACAGAGCGTGTCCTTGTCCGCTGTTTGTTGATGTCCTTCATGACAGTTTGCGTCTTATCAATCTTCGAGTTGACCTTCATGTGCAGGAACCAAGGACGTGGCGACAGACCGCCGTAAACACAGGTCAGAAACTGAGGTTCTTCTCACGCTCAATCCGGAGACGTCTGAGATGTAAATGACGCCACATGTCCAGAAGAACTCGCTTTCTTCTTAAAATATCTGTGTAATGCTTAATCCGAGCATTCTAACTTATAATAGAGGGTGCGTTATCTGTAGGACGAACACAATCTGGATCATCTGAAGATAACGGAACAATTCATGTGTTTATCTGTAGCCTTGGCATATCAGACACTTGGCTGGTAACCAAGGGGACCACTGTCTCTGATTCGGCCCAATATCTCTGATTGGCATGATTAAGTTGCAGATCATCGGAAGATAACGGAAAAATCCAGGTGTTTCTCTACAGATCTTTCTTTTTGCCCTCTCGCGTTCTCTTCTGTCAATCTCTCACTCTCTCTATCACACACACACTGTGTGTGTCTCTGAATGTGTTTTTAACCTTCTCTAAATCAGTGAAAGATTTGCTTTTTAGAAAGTTAAAGCTGGGTCATATTTCTTATTTCTAAACCACCATAAGTGAACATGAGGTTTAGTTAAACTTGTGTGATCTGACGGACTAATTGCTCCTGGTCCTCCCGTCTCCTGCCGAACCCCCGAGGATCGACTGTCGATCACGTCATGGCGCTGCTGCGTCTCCTTGGAGACGTGGGATTTCATGTCTTAGATTGCTTCATCTGGAAGGAATCTTGGAAATAATTGCTGTGATTAAAGACGTGCGGAAACGTGGGCCCAAGGAGGGAAGCGTTTTCTCAATACCACAGTCAGTTATTCACGTACACCTGTTCTGTTGGGTAAGCTTCATATCTTTTGAGCTCTGAAATCCAGCTATTGGGTTAGTTTTCTGGTATTTTCATCTTCTCTCCCGCTTTATTTTTGGCTTTTTTTCACAACGGTGAGGTTCTATTGTACTCATACATAATGAACGTCACCACTACCCCCCCCCCCCCCACACACACACTATACTGTTAACTGCTGCAAGGTTAATTCAGTATTAACAGGATGCTTAATTTTGTCCTTTGTGATTTCACTCAATTATTTCCCAAGGCCGGTGCAGTCTCTAACGCATTAGCAGCCACTGGCGTCTGCCAAATTAGAACCGCTCTTGAGAAATACACTTTACAAAATTGCTGTTTACCTCAAGAACAGAATGCCAGTGATGAATTTAAATTTAAACTTTTGCTACAAGTCTCTTTTTTAGAGTTACTCAACTGTAGTAGAAAGACTGCGGATTATTTTCTGTTGTATAAATATCCAGAACAATACATGGTTTACGGTTTGTTAATTCGTGATGGACAGGTAATTCGTAAGCTTTAATCCATTGTTTTCTTTTCTTGTTTGTTTGTTTATGCTATGACTTGATAATAAATGGTAACGTCTGTGTTGAAGGCAACGGCTATGCTCTTTGACACGTTATGTTTTGGGAAATATTTCGTTAATGTTGATAGTCGAGGAAAGGTGTATGCATAGAGCATTCCCTCTGTGGTATATGACACTGACGCTGCGATACATTAGCTCCTCTGGCAAATTTCGACTCTATTTTCCAGCAACTCTCGGAGTCTGGTAGAAAACCGCCGTTCCAGCCAGACAGTGAGAAATGAGAAGAGACAAAAGACCACAGTTTAGAAGCAATTTCCATATTCTAACCGTCCGTTAATGGGCCGCTGATGTCGGTATAATGGTGACGACACGCTGCGCTATTAAAGCCACATGATTCCTGCTGTCTCGTTAGCATGCGATCACCTGCTAGCCTCGGGTGCAGCCCCCGTCGGACACTTTTTTACCAACAACTTCGCGGAGTTTTCTGATACTCACCGGGTTTCTGCCGGCTGCCGAGATTTGATTCTGTCCAAGCCGAGATTCCGTAGGCCCTTACTCGGACAGAACCAGATCTCTGTTTCTCTACCAGACTCCAATGTGTTGCTGGAAAATAGTAGAATTCGGCAAGATAGGCTGGGCTGAATAATATGCCAGAGGAGTCAGCCAGCCAACCTCCTATGACCGGCTAACTCCCCTGGCACTTTATTTCGTCTAGTTGGCCAATTTCTACCGTTTTCCAGTGACCATTGGGGTATACCAGACCTCGGCAGCTGTCAGAAACTAGTAACACGTTACTAGTATCAGAAACTGCCGGCGACGGCTGCAACAGAGGCTAGTCATCACCTGCTCGGTTTGGGACCGCAGGAAAACGACGGGAAACCACCCACACTAATCCGGGGCTTAAAATGTCGCTTGTTTGCAAAACTGTTTTCAGAAAAATCCACTTAATTCGTTGGAGAACAATGCGATATAAAAAAAAAAGTGGCTTTGATAATTTGCTGGTGACGGTAAAAATGAGCGGATCCCATGGAGAGGACGCTTTCTTCGGCCCGGTGGGGCGAATAGTGTGTGCGTGGGGTATGATTCTTTGGAGACGTAATTGGTGCAGATATGGAAAATGCAAGGTGTTTTTTTCAACAATGTGTAAGGTATGATGACTGTTAGTTGGCTTGCTGTGTCGGAACCTTACATCTGTTTGGAGATTAGGTGTGTTCAGGACAGGCACGGTTACCATTGCCAGGCGTTTGGAGGGAACAGTCTCCAACTTAGCGGAGATGGTTCTCGTGTAATCTCCAAGCAGAAGTGCCGCTGATATTGACGTCTTTTTGCTCCTTGGTTTTTAATAGGGCGAGGCGAACAGAGACACACCGCTTGAAAGTCGTACAAAACCATGCAAAAAGGCGTTCAAAAACGAATCTGCTTGTAAATAAGTTTTTGATGTGTCGCATTGTGATTCCCCTCTCGCCAAAGTGTTCGAGGGCCTGTAGAACTTCACCAATGGTGCATAATATAAACGGCCCGGTAACTGGTAAAGGGTGGGCTTGCGTGAAAATAATGACAAAATCTTAAGTAGCACTAGATGGTTGTCAAAAAGCAGAACTGTAGGACAAACATTGCCTCATCGCCTATATTTGCTCCCCAGATCTGGTCACCCCCTGTGAGCATAATGGTTGCTTCCAGTCCCCGTTCGGGTGCTGAAGTGTGAGTGTGACCGACCCGTCAGCAGGTGCGCCGTACCGTGATTTATGGGTTCTGTCTGCGGGCTGACACAGCCGCACGTGCCGACCGCCTAGCGACGGTGTTACGCTGAGCTGAGGAGAAGGCGCGAAACAGGACGTCACAACATCGACAACATCGAAGGAGAGGACTTAACCTGAAGGTAAAATTCGTCTCACTTTCGCATTTATACCCTAGACTGTCTCCACCTGACACTATCTCTGATAGGGGCTAGGGTTAGCAACTGTCCTCGATATTTACAGTCTAGCGTGCCGGACACCTCTCGTACCGATGATTTCGGAATCGTTAAATTTTGATTGAAGAAATCGATTCGACTGTGAAAGTTATGAAATCCGAAACTGCCTAAAATAGCCTCGGCACTCAGCAGTGATAATAAATTAATGAGAGCACTGCAGTAATGAAAACAGGACCGTTTGTGATGATAATCTACTCGTGTGCTGCTAGCTGCACCTCGCGCGATTTTCCTATTCAAACCTGTCGGGCTAAATGCTTCTTCTCTCTTGTTCTTAGCTTCCCGGTACACGTTGCATTGAGCAGTTATGTTGTACACTAGTTGTCTGAACTTTTAACTGTTAAAATCGTTCCCAGCTCCATGATATAATGTACATGACAGCCTGGTCCGGCTGTGTTAGGCGCGGTGTCACACTGTCGGTCACGGCTCTGTGTGTTTTTCACCTGTCGGTCAACTTTCAAATCCAACCGCTCAAGTGCCAGCGGTTTTGTATAGTATCAATGTTTTACAACATGGTCTTTATCGGTCGCTATAGAACGAAATTAACCCCTATAATTGTGTCCTACTCTAAGGGGTCATAAAAACTGGGCGATTGTTTTGGCTCACAGGTGAAGCGGCGAGGCGCTGGCTGAGTCATGACTCCGGCCGGCCCAGCTGACGTTACCGTCTGTCTGTACCTACCCTGGTCCTGACGCCTTCAGTATTAACTTAAACCCGAGTTCGTGCCACCTTATACCTTAAGCCGACAGAGACGTACACCCAACACGACCCAAATGTATTCCCATGTATAAATGATTTCATTTGATTTCTATGTTAAGCGAGGTGTTCGTGGCTCGTTTCAAAAGGAAGGGGACCCCGGGGGACGCCTGTGTCGCCGGCGGTGCGTCTGCTCTTCAGCCCCGTAGGTTCCCCGGGGACGACCCGGCCTTTTGTCACAGAAATATCATTTTCTGCGCCCGGCATTGCCGCACCCGCCCCTGACCTTCTCCTGCCATTTTGGCGTTTAGAGATATCGTCAGATCTGTAACGCGCCGATTTTTGTCTCTTCCGTCTCCAACTCCCAAGGAATACCGCAACACGTTTCCGCCGGTAGTTCTACTGTTGTAAATCTGCCAGCCTAACCAAGTGGCTGTCCGGGCGGATTGATCCACGTTTATTGCCTTATCGATGATTGTTAGTAAAGCGATTACTCGCTTTGTCAGAACGGAGTTAGTCATACAAGGCAATCTCCGTGTTCTCCAATTTTCAGTCGGGATAAGTGAGCGCCAATTGTTCAGATGTGCTCAGTTCTGCATATTACCGGGGCTAGGTTGTAATGAATATTGTTGTGCGCTGTTTAATTTGAGTCCCAGGGTCGCGGCTGATTTCTCCAGAGTGGAGGTAATCAGGCATGAGTCATAATTGTCCGCTCATCTATATTGAATGAACACGTCCGAACCTGGTGGTTACTGTGTGTGTCCCGGCTGTGTTGTAGCCTCCGTGTAGCAGGCTCCGTCCGGCACGGCCTTTTTTTTTCACAGCATGTGGCAAGGTTCAGTCTATTCAAGTAAGGCCACACCGCCTTAATTTTATGGATGACATCCGCGCGCGCATTGATTTTCGCCTGTTCTCAAAAAAAAAAAATCATGTCTTTCGAGGCTTCACGGAACTCCGGAACTCGGCTGGAACTCAGTACAGACTGCCGACTCATAAATGCCGCAAAAGGGCGGCTTATCGTAAAACGAAGGAGGAAGCTGTGAAGGAGGATGAGACCTGAACAAGACTATCTACATCTACCTCCTGCAAATAAAAACTTGTTTGATGCAGTCACTGTGTCCTGTGCTTCAATTTGCAATACCGGCTTTGTATTCCTGTGGTTAAGCAGCATTTTTTTTTTTTGGCTGGATCTTTTTTTCGCCCTCTCGCATTAGTTTTGTGGTCCCCAAAGGATGTCATCCATAAAATTAAAGGCCGATGTCAAGTGCAAATATGGGCTTCGTGGGGGGTCTAACCGGTAGCTAAGGACCGGTAGCTAACGGTAGCTAACGGTAGCTAACGGTAGCTAACGGTAGCTAACGGTAGCTAACGGTAGCTAACGGTAGCTAACGGTAGCTAACGGTAGCTAACGGTAGCTAACGGTAGCTAACGGTAGCTAACGGTAGCTAACGGTAGCTAACGGTAGCTAACGGTAGCTAACGGTAGCTAACGGTAGCTAACGGTAGCTAACGGTAGCTAACGGTAGCTAACGGTAGCTAACGGTAGCTAACGGTAGCTAACGGTAGCTAACGGTAGCTAACGGTAGCTAACGGTAGCTAACGGTAGCTAACGGTAGCTAACGGTAGCTAACGGTAGCTAACGGTTCGGTTCAATGTGGTACTGGATGATCCCCTGTGTAATGGCAACTACTGAAAGATCCCATTCCGATCTTTCCACTGCCTTTTACCTCCCGAAGCCTATTCAGATACCTGTTTTGCACCTCAACAAGTGAGGAAAAGACACACCGTCTTGCTGGGAATCGAACCCGCGATCTCTTGATCTCCCGTCAGTTACCGTAACCACTCTACCATACGCACCCACCTCCACCCTCGGTCTTCAAGAAGGTACAATACCTTCGTCTTTAAACCGTTCGACGTCTTTAAACGTGATCAAAGCCACTGATGGTATGTCAATTTGGAACGATATCAAGCTTATTTGTTCGGAGAGATAAAACGCAGCCTTTTGTGTTTGTTTGCCTGTCGTATTAAAGTTTTTACTATTCACTATACAGGATTTACTATTTACTCAGTACAGGATTTGCATATCACTGGGTGGACACGTATCCAGATAGCATGGAAGTCTGCACTTTATTACAGTATCGCAAGGTGGCTATCCTACCGCAATAGCTACCAGTAGTTGCTACCACTCCACGAGTTGCTGGAAAATCGTACAAATTTGCCAAATAGTTTAAATAAGAGGAGTTAGCCGACCATACAGTTAGCATTTTCAACCAACCGAACGAATGAATTGTTCTCAAAGGCAAGCTTAGTCCCCCTACAAAGTATTCCTACTTTGACTTTGTAGCCGATTTCTACAACTTTTTCAACTCGGCGGGGAGGTCGGGCAGAGACTAATGAATACTCTCCAAGCAGAGGTTTGGGTTTTGGGCTTATTTTTGGCGTGTTTTAAGGCTTTTTTATCGGGCTTTCTTTTTTTACTGAAATTTTGTTTCTACCCAACCCAGAAACAAAATTTCAGCAAAAAAAGAAAGCCCGATAAAAAAGCCTTAAAACACGCCAAAAATAAGCCCAAAACCCAAACCTCTGCTTGGAGAGTAACAAATGAAACGCTACAAAACGACGTCTTCTTGGAGATAGCTGTTCTCCTATGATTGTAGTAGTCTCTATCATGCCAGACTTACTACACGGGCTGAAAAATAACTTTAGCCAAAATAGGAAGAAAATACTTGTATTTGGCAGGGAAATGTTACCTTTACCATGGGCTCACTCTCCGATATCCAATTATTACCTTCGCCAAGAAGGTTATGTTTTCGTGGCCGTGTGTGTGTATCTGTGTGTGTGTGTGTGTGTGTGTGTGTGTGTCTGTGTGTGTGTTAACAGCATAACTCGAGAAGGCTTTGATGGATTATCTTGATATTTGGTAGGTGGGTAGGTCTTGATGAGACCTCAAAATGATTAGATTTTGGGCCCCCTGGCGGCTTGTTATGGTACTGCAGCGGAACTTCCGGTTTTGATATCTCATGATCTGGACATGCTAGGGTCATGATTTTTGGATGGTAGGTAGCTCTTGTGCTAGGGAAGAAGTCACGTGAGTTTGGGCCCCCTAGCGGCTTGCTCTGGAACTGCAGGAGCATTTGTATGAAAATGTTTAAAGTAGGATAACTCAATAACCGGTCGACGGATCGTCTTGATATTTGGTATGTAGGTAGCTTAAGTGATGCTTGACATGATTAGATGACAATTATGCAAATGAGGATCTTATTTGCATAATTAATGAGGGAATGCTATAATTCAGCTACCTTCCATGATAGGACTATTCTACCTTGTGACATGTGTAATTAAGAATGAGAGGAACATTGCTATATATTAATTATGTAAATGAAGACCTAATTTGCATAATTGATGAGAAAATACTATAATTCCATAGTGGTTGATGTTGTCAATTTCATACTTGTGCATTTCGAAGTTGACTGGAGGTGAACATCATTCAACATAACTTATTCAAATCATGACCTCATTTGCATAATTTATGAGAAAATGCTAGAATTACCTTCTTTGTTAAGATAACACTGTCATTGGGAGGAGAATATGATCAACTGATGTAATTCATGCAAATGAGGATCTTATTTGCATAATTATGGGGAAAATAATTCGTCATTGATAAAGGTTAACCTCATTTGGCGAAGGTATGAGGTCGTGGAACTCTAGTTCACCATATTTTTGCCGAATTTTACTATCCATAACCCCTTAGAAAGGCCTGGTGGAGGCTATGGTTTTAGAATGTCCTTGTCGTGACGTCAGATGTCTGAAGGAGATAGGTGAGGACGTCTTAATTAAACAGCTATAAACTACGCTTTCGTTTATGTTTGACAAGCCCTACGGTATATCAAAACACGGAAACTCCTTGATGTGTAACCAAATACTAGACAAAAAACACTGTTATTGTTAACTAACCTAGCCTAATAAGAGGAGTTGGGAGGATGGTTCCTATGGCTGGTCAACTTCTCTGGCAATATTCCTCACGTTTTGGCCAATTTCTGATGTTTTTTTTCAAGTCCACAGAGAGTTCTGGTAGATTCCAAGTAGTTACTCAATCAGAACGCCCGCCAATGAGTCTCAGTCTACGCCTTGTGGTGAGAAAGCCTTGGTGTGCACAGTCAAACCTGTAGTTAAGGTATCAGGGACAGAAAGGTGAAATGTGGGCGGCGGTTTTCAGAACTCTCATCATTTCATGTTCGACACAATCGGTAGGGCGGCCTCACTAGAATAGCAGAAATGCCAGACCAGGTAACCCAATAATTAGCGGCAAACTAAAGAACGCCTGGCTTAGTGGTGCAGACAGCGAAATGGCCGCAGACGTCGCCAAGACTTGGTTCTGCGGCTTTTATCCCATTATTTTGGCTCAAAAGTGACGAAGTAGGCGTGCGGAAATATTTCTTTCATTTGGGAGAAATGGTCTGGAAGAATCTAAAATTTCCCATTCTTCTCATCAGCACTGTATCCACCATACCTTGACCTTTGACTGTTTAAATTTTTTATTGGAAATTAGAAGATTTGAATGTTTTTACAGCTTCTAAGTTTAACTTTTATTGGGAACTGCAGACTTTGAATGTTTGCTTTACTGTTCCTAAGTTTAAGTTTTGTTTTATTGGGGATTAGCTAGGTAAAAGCCATGACGACGGACGCTACTAAATTAGAACCGTTCTGTGTCCATAAAGTCCTTCAGTTTCACAAGGCCGACGGACCAGTAACTCGGAAACAGTCAGCCCTGGCCGAGGAATGCCGAGCCTTGCCGAACTTCAAAAACGACCGGCATGAAAATTACAGCAGGCACCGAGCATCGCAGCAGTATTTTAAACGTTTTGTGGCAGTATTTGTTCAAAGACCGTTGTTTTCATTTTACAGGCGTACGCGGACCTTTATCACTGTACTCTAGTCTTGTAGTGCCATGAATGATCAATTGTAAGGTATCCGTTTGTTCAAAGAGGTTTAAATCTCCTTAATTTAAGATTTAGTGTCTTTAGATTTTGCTCTCATCTCCTTTAGATAAATGCTGCCCCTGGTTTCAAGTTCGAGGGTGAAAAACTTTGCTACAGAGGTTTCAAGGGGCTCCGGGCAAATCGTAACTTCACTTTGATTAGACAGGACTTGTAAATACTGTTCGCTAAATAGACTAAACTGGAGTCTGGCAATACACTTCAAGGCCCACCAAAGAGCTCTTTGCTCACAAATGCTTGTTTATCTTTACTCTGTTTCAAACTTCTTGGTTTGTACTAAACCCAGGCCAGTTGAACACTTGAATATTTGTTCTGACAGATCGACAGTCCTTGCATCTGCTTGGAGCTGACATGACAAGACAGCCTTCCTGTGCGCGCTGCGGAAGGCAGCGGATCGTGCGGACTTACGGCGCATTGTGAGGTGATTTGCATGCCGCTGTGGTTGCGTGACGCGCGGGGCTGATATACCCGCGCACATGGAAAAACTGCCGGCCGGCGTGGCAAGTTTACAGAAGTAACACACGGACGTACTGTACTAGTGTCTTCACTGTTCTGGCACGAGTGATACTTGTTGGCACACAGGAGAGAATGCTTGGTCGCATCTTCAGGTGAATCACAAGGCCATAGGAAACACCTCACACCTGGTAGGAAGCGTTTATACCGGTGAGTAGCGACGAGTTTCCTCCTCATCAGACATGTCAGACACGTGTGCACGGAGTTCTGTGTGGGTTGGCCATTCTCCAGGAGCTAGTCTGGGTAGGGGTCCTAGCTTAACTCTACACAAGAAGATAGATGATGCTGGCCCGATTTGTTTAAGTCATAAGCAGGAGGGCACATCGACGACAATCAACAGCGCGGATCATATCCAAGCAAGGATATGCTTTTTTTAGCCTTCTTGGTCCAACTCGGAAATCAAACCTGCTAGCACGCTCCAGGCAGTCTTGTGGGTAGGACATGTAGGAAGGGTCAAGAGAGCAGGTGTGTCTTGTATAAAATCAGAGTGGGGCACAGGCTTGCAGAGTAGAGTACAGCTGACCTGTGTGAGAACTGGACTGGACAACCACTGACGGTCCACAGAAATAGGTACGAGCCCCTGTCCGAGGAACCACTAGCCTCCCCCAGGCCTTCCTAAGGGGTTATGGAGAGTAGAATTCGGCAAAAAATAGGGTGAATAATTGGCCAGGAGAGTGAGCCCGCGGTAAGTGTAACATTTCGCCTTAACTGTACGGACAAATAAAACCCTGTGGTGGCCAATCATTCTGCCGAATTTGGCTAAATGTGACTATTTTTCAGCCAGCGTTGTTAGTCTGGTGGAGACTAGGGATCACCCACCTGGTATCGTAGAGTTAGTCGGATCAGGCCGATGACGTCTGTACTGAGTCACCCATAGTCCTGCCCATTGTGAGCATATCTTAACAACAATGTGTTCCTTTTCATAACGTACAGGACATTCAAGGCTATATATACAGGTGTGTAACACTTTGTGACCGCAACTCTATTGATAGCAAGATCGTCTACTGTACGGTGACACACAACGTATTCATATTTCATGCCCCATGTAACATTTTGTACGGATTCGTTCACTAAACGCGTCGGCTTTTCAGTCGATGTTGATGTGAGCATGTACATATACATGTACAATGTACTGTCAGTATCCACCACTAATCTCCAACGGCAAGCAGATCAGTTGAATACTGCCTTCCCACCGAAGGATCTGCTTGGAGATAATTATGAGCATCCACGAGGACAGGTCATATGTGTCGATATGTACACTATTGTGCCAATCCGTTGCTATGGTAACGATCAACACGTTGTCATTCTATTTTTATTAGTACACACATGGTTGCAGATATTGTGGTGATAAATTTCCCGGTGCGTTTATGAGTGACAATTCTTCCCGGAGAGACTAGCGCATCACACGCTCCAGTCGGCTCTGTCGGAGGCCTGGTAATGACAGAAGATTGACGCAGCCAATTTTGTAAGGTCAACTTCAAACTACAACATAGAAATACAAAACGAGTCTTGAAATTCTACTTACCGAACAATAAGGGCTAACATATTAGTAAATCTGTGATATCTTGTTATATTCAGGTGGGACTAGTCGTGGGTTTCTGTATGTTTTCTAATAACAAAGCGATATTTTATGTATCTACATAAGAACCCATCATCCATTCCAAGTTACAGGTATGGACGATGGGTTCTTGCTATCAAACCGTCTTAGTAAGGAATCAATCTATCAGACTACAGACCGTCGCCTCTCGCCATGTGTCAGGTAGATGATCAGGAATGTCGTTATCCAACATTTGTTGTACATAGCTGGCTTTACGACCGTGGGACTGACATCTAAGTTACGCCTGGAGAATTCTGCGTATTCCGTCTCTGTCTCTCCCGTATCCAGGTAAATATGTCAGGAATCAGCATAAACTCAGTCTGCTTGGGTGAGCAGAAAGTAGCCTGGAAATGCAGGCTATGTTTGCGGCTCAGGTGAATTGTGGTTGGTTAAGACTTTCGGGACAACTTTTAAGTGATAGATTCGGTCATCGTACATTGGGGTATACCCCTTATAGGCAAGTGCGGTGGGTTTTTTAACGTACCCAGTGGGTGGCTTTCGTCAAACACGATGTCTACATGACTCAACCCCTACCGGTACCAGTATAGTGCAAATTTGAATTGGCTTCCATACACGGACCTAGGCTGACCTCCACAACTCTCAACAGGCCCTAGGCACGGCAAGCGTTGTGGTGTTGCCGTATCATGCTGATTGCGTTTTCTGTATGTTGTACAACATTTTCACAACATGTAGCCACCAGGTCTCCATTTTCTTCAGACGTCTGCGCCCCAGGCTTCCCACTCCAATGTGACCGCAATCTGAACTCGCTTCTTCTTCTTCGCACTTGAGCGATCAAACTGAATCACATTCCTAGAAAAAGGATTCTCATTTTATAGCCGTCTTTTTCTTTTACGACTTGAGGGGAAATCCGACCGCAATTGTCGCATAGTTTCCCGTCATCAGCGGCGGGTGATCAGAGGCTGTGCGTGACCTGACGTGACCCTGACCAGACGGAGGCGCTCATGGCTGTAAATCTGTCGATTCAGCCCCCCCCCCCCCCTCCCATCACCTCTAGTTGGTGGTCAGCTTTTGTAGTTGTTGGATCAAAAGATCAAGTTCAACGTAAAACATGTTATCTACCTTCACAGTGAGCTCTCTTGCCAACAGAGAGTATTATTGTGTTCGAGAATCTTCATTTTGGAAATGGAGCTCTAACTCCACCTTTCTTCCTTGGTTGCCGTATTAATGTTAGAGGGGATTTCTTCGCGGGATGATTCGCGTACCCTCCATATAGCAGCTGGTTTTAAAATAATGTCGTTCTTTTATCAAAGGTAGTGTTTTCATGTGGTTACCGGTATTCCGGTGGCGGCAAATCTAACACAGAGGTTGTCATTGACTAAAATGTTGACCTGTTGTGTTCTCTTTTGTTCGGTGAAATATACGATCGTAATGACCAGTTAGCATATTATTACACGTAACCATGCCTCTAAGAGCAGTCTCCGCCACACCTCGCGGTCGAATTTTTAAAAAAAGTTGTAGAAATCGGCTACAGAATAGGGATAATTGGTAGGGGGACTGAGCTTGCCTTAGCGGCCCTCACATTGTCGACATTCGACCAAATGATAAGTAACTCTATGACCTGCTAACACTTCTGGTAAATTATTCAGCCTATTGGCAACCGACTATTTTCCAGCAACCCATGGAGTCTGGTAGAGACTACTCTACAGGGGCTGTCTACTTCAACATGGAAAGTTTTCTTACGCCGGGCGACCCGCTGCCCCCTCCCTTCCACCCACCCCACACGCACTCAGCAGCCTTCTCGGACCCTCCTCCTGTATTAGGGGGGATCTGTGAGAAGGGATCATGTTCAGGGCTTGATCTGTCGGACTTTGGGGGTCAGACGGGGTAAGCCTGCTTCAAAGGACCCACGTCAGACCGGAGCTATTTGTGAGAGCGGGAATCACAGCCGAGTGTCTGGATTGTTACATTATTACGTCTTGGCTATTTCCAGAAGGGATGTTTTAAAGCAATCTCCAAGCAGATGTGTGCAATGGCACTGACAGGAGTTACAATGGTGCTCTGCCAAAACGCAGTTCTTGAAGGAGTTGCAAAAAGTCAAGAGGAGCGGACCAGAAAAAACAACACACAAGAATGTGAGAATGACATCAAAAATTGAACCGCGATTATGGACAAAAATGCATGAAAGATATACTGATGGCCGTATTGAATAAACCCTTAGTAATGCCTGGTAGCGGCTACGTTCTTATTGACCATCCCCAGATGTCTGTAGACGAGACTTTTTCTTCACACTCGGGTTCCTGGAAATCAGCCGATATCCTTGTTGCGTGTACATGTACCGGGATGTGTCATTCCGATAACATTTACATGAACCGAAATACCGACGACAGTCCAGAGAATTCCTCACGCGTTTTTTTTCCTTCCAACCATACATGCCGAAAGATTCTTTCCCACTGTTCGGGTCTCCTTGACGACCAAGATTTTATAGGTCGTGCAGAGCCGTGTGACGTTCTGGCTGCCTGGTGAGGTGTTCCAAGAATAAGCGAGGAAACAATCGCAGCGAAAGCGATCGACATATTTGGACGGAACTAAAACTAAACGCTAAGAATCTCTGTCAGTATTTTTCTTTACTTCTGTGTCATACACGGAGGATCGTTTATCCATGACGTCATCGGACCTGGCTCCCTGCTGTTGTTGTGGATCATTGCTGGTGGTTATCACTTCAGTTCACAATATTCCACATATGTCAGTTTGTCCTTAATATTTGGTTCGTTTTATCAGTATCTCTATCATCGCGTGTTCTTTGGGGTATTTATCGGTCGTCAAGTATTCTGAGCAAAACATTGTCCGATCCCTTTGATTTTAAATCTAAAATGTACAACCGTAGTTTTTAATGATTTATTTTCCTTTAGCTGGACCTTCACAAGGAGCATAGCTAAACGTATCGCGGATAAATACGTCCTCTTACGTAATCAAGCTTTGTTTTGTTGTTTTTTGGACTTCAGCAACTTTGCTAGATCCAGGACAGGTGCACTGGCAACGTGAGGGTAGCTGCAGTTCGACTTAGAATCGCTAAGAGTGCATCGTGTAGCTGCATTCTGAACGCAGCTGCTTTTCTCCCGAAAGGGACATAAACTTGGGAATCTGATGGAAGAACCGGAGGGCGCCGTTACGTTTTCCACATATTTGGCTACTTAGCATTCGTCTCCAGCGTTCCGTTTTTAAATCCAAATCCACCGTGGCATTTCTGATATTCCAAACTGATCGCATCACATTTTTCTGAACTGCCGTAACTTAGCGCACAATTCTAACCCTGCCCGTATTCCCCACCGCACGTCTAGACCGTGCCACACCACAGCCCCGCCACAGACACCCTCCTGGGGAGCACGCCGGCAGAACGTACTGCGCCTGCGCAAAACCTGGATTTTCGC
Organism: Branchiostoma floridae x Branchiostoma japonicum; assembly: GCA_013266295.2. Lineage (NCBI taxonomy): Eukaryota > Metazoa > Chordata > Leptocardii > Amphioxiformes > Branchiostomatidae > Branchiostoma > Branchiostoma floridae x Branchiostoma japonicum. The sequence continues at coordinate 22,800,861 of CM023840.1, forward strand.
TGGATTTTTGGTCAACGTTGCATCAGAATTTTGCCTGTTGCAGACCATATCTTTTTCTACACAACATTTGAAAACTACAAACGGGATGTCACCCTTATATAAGCGAATTCGACCTTATGTGAGACGTTCTGCCGAAGTGCTATGTACAATACATTACGGGTTTCGCGCAGGCGCAGTACGTTCTGCCGACGTGCTCTCCTGGGGAGGCTTCCCCCAGCTGTGGAACTGTGGGTGCCATAAATCTCCAACCTTGTATATATATTAATATATATAACAAGATTGGAGATTTATATATACGTCTTCTTATTTTGTTTTCCACGTTTGGCGTCCGGCGGTTGGCGTTTTGCCTCAAAAGACATGCAAAACAAACTTGAAGCATACACCTGTTTAGAGACTACTCGATGTCTTGCGCTTGGCGTTTTTCTTTGGCGAGCAGCCTGCCGTCAATGACCTGACCATGAACTTGCCGATACAGACATTATGTCATGATGACGTCATGATGACGTGTCCCCTGTGGCGGCACCCAGGTGGGAGGGATGATCAAGGTGTCAAAATGTCCTTGAATAATTTAAATTTCTGTGTTTTATGTCCAACTAGGTCAAGTTCAGGTTGAATGGCGGCTCGGAGGAAAGTTGAGTGAATGATTGTGATAGACATGAGATTGGCATACATACGTTACGTGATACAAAATAACTTCTTTCATTATTGACTGAAAAAGATAGTGGAAGCTATCTGAAACGTCTGAGAATTTCTCCAGTTGCGGCCACCAAACGTGTCTGAACTTCTGGACTCGAACTGGGCCATGAATATAAACTCAGCGGCAACCCTGGCTCGTAACAACAAGGATTTTTACTACCTCTGTGTTGAGACCCAAATACCAACAGCCAGTCTAGATAGGAAAACCTCTTAAACCCGTTTAAGGCAACAAAGTACGGATTCCGCGCTGTACCGTCGGTTTGAACAGTTTTACTAGACACGTGTTTCCACATCGGTAAAGTCAGCGGTATTCAGGACACTGAGCTTCTCACAAGGAATCCACGGGTGATCTTCAAGGACTGTATCTGTGTGAAATCTTGAAACAACTTTGTATCAAACCACAAGCCTTGTGACAACAGAGCCCAGGTTTCGCGGTGTAATTTCAGTTTGATCAGTTTTAAGCTACATTTGTGAAGGCTGAAACATCTCACAGGGACACCACGGGTGATCTTAGAACTGTATGAGGGTGAACTTGATCTTCAAACAACCCAAATTTATGTACCAAACCGCATGTCTCACGTCGTGCCACGCGGGAGCCGTTTGAAGATTTCTGGGGCTTAGGAAGGATCCCTTTTAAGGCCGGACTGCTTCGGGCGTTCCTTTAAATTTAGTTTAATTGCCGCTTCCATGACTCTCCTGACATCCACACCGGTACCGACGTCTTGACTTTGTCACAGCCAACCTGATCTCCAAGTAAATGTGTGGCATCGACTTGTTTTGCACGACTTTTTGTGGTCAGTTTGTACGTCTGTTCTGTAGTGTGTGTTCAGTTTTGTCATCAGTTCGAGAGACCTTGACTTGTCGTTCCTAAAACAACAGAAAGGAAAGTTTAAAACCCAGGCTAGAGGAGCCTGGAATTCAGTCTTGTTAGCCTTAGTCCGCTTAGTTCATGAAAGAAGGCGCCTAGTAAGAGGTAAGGCAGGGTAAAAACGTGTTTGGTGGTGTTGGAAGATAGACAGTCCGTCTTGTTCCCGTCCCTTCAGATACTCAAGAGCAACGTCTTGACACTTGCAGCTGTCTGGAGAACTCAGCTCTACAGCAGTCAGTTTGTGTAAGGTTGTAGGTGGTCGCGCCTGTCATGTCGTCCTGGGCTGCTGGCTTTCGCTCGGCGCACGGGGTCGCTTCTTCAACCCGATACATGTCACCTGGTTGTCGTTTACAGGGAGGGAGCAGGTTCATTCATTTTACCGTAGCTGGAGTTTCTGGAAGCAGTTACGACTGAACACTGCAACTTCTGGGCCACCTAGCCTTGTTTGCGTTCGTGGGAAGCCGGTAGGCTTACGAATCCGTAACCCGTGTGCCCGATTCAATAAGGCGGTGACAGACCATGACTCAATCTTACGTCGCGGTCACATTCGTCGTAGGCCGTCGTGCGATTTTGAAGCCGTAAAATTTTCAAGCAGGCTGTGACAGAACCAACCGCCAACAAGGATCTCAGGCAACCTTTTCCGTTACAAGACAGCTGAATTTTGTACGACATATGCACGTCTCGGTTTTTGATCGTACGACGAACGTGACCTGACCAGGCCCCTTTGGTAGTCGGAAAGAATAGTTGAAGTTGGCAAAATCACTCACTAGGGCATACGTATAAACTGCCGGAGGAGTTAGTCGTGTTGGCAACCCTGCCCTCCCTGGCCGGCTAACTCCCTCTGGTAAATTCTTCGCCTCTCTGGCCAGTTTCCAACCACCAAAGGAGCATCGTGGCGGCTTACCCCGTCTCTTCGACTTTGCAGTTCTGCAGCCCAAAGCTTACCGTACACTGTATCTCTAAATCTTCGCACTCCAATTATTTTCTCATATCCGTACAGTGACATTGAATCTTGGATCGGGCCCTTTGGATGCCCCGCCATTTGCCCTGAGGTGTTGGAGCGCGCGGATGCCGTGGATGGTGTGTATTACCGGGGTGCTCAACAGTGTAGACTTAAGGGGGAAAGACTGAAAATATTTCGGGTAGCAAGGTCTCCATGTTATTGGCATTGACAGGTACTGTTCAGCACATTTGTGTCATCATTTCCAGCATCTAAGTACCGAAAAGAAACAACCCGCACCGTAGATCCCTTTATATTTTTGAGTACCAATAAATACTAGTACATACCAGCAGGGAGAACACAACGACCATTTAGCTTTCCTTCCACACACATCCATACAACGCCTTATTTAAAGGCTGCATGTTCACTCGTTATGCCGTGCAATTGGGTTAGTTCAACTTGCTATGTAAAGAAATGACCAGAACTTTGACTCCAAACATATCGTCCCCTCATTTTACATCGAGTGCCCATGACCAAAACATTTCTAGTAGTGGTAATGTCTTCTCCATACACTGCTCGGCAAAATATCACGTATTTGTTGGCTTGACGTTTAAAGGCCCTGAAGTAGCCTAAGACGTCGTTAAACCTAAACCTTCCAGACGGCAGTAAAGATATCTTATCCGTCAGATATCTTCACCTCCGGCCTCCACCTGTCAGCGTCTTGGTGGGTCCGTAAAGAAAAAGGGACATGGCCGCACGAAGGAGCCTTAGAGAAAACTAGCCGTGAAATGGTTTCTGCAGGACTTGATGTATTCGCTGTGACTGCTATGGAAGGTTTGTTCAGGCGCATTGGGGAAGTGAATTTGCTTGTGGTACTCAAGTACACGGGAACTTAGCCTCCATGGCAGGCGTCATGGCAGGGCTTCTTTCTGTGTTGTTTTCTGAATGCTTATCAGTTCTGGTTCCACCCGGTTTTCTATTGTTTAGAACTGATATACAATTTTAAAAAAAACACATAATAAGCCCAACAAAGTCCAGCCAAGGAGCCTGCTATAGGGGCTAAGGGAACGTAGCTTGTATCAACTTGACAACACGTAGCCTTGGGACTGTGTTCTGTGACGTCACACCTGGGCTAGTCTCCAAAGGCTCCTGACAGAAATGTCCTCGCTGTTTCCCGACCGCTGCCGTGTTCTGATGGCTCCTGTTGTCTACAACAATTTGCCGGTACGGTTAGCGGCTGCGGCTGGCGATTTACAGGCGCGAAACTGTGGAAAGCTGTTGTACATGTCTGGTGCGAACTCCTGTTGGAACGTGGCCACATTTTCTGTTGGCTGCTCGTCGTAAAAACGGACTGAACAGGGCATGATTCTGATTAAACCGCCGTTAGTTCGATATAGTAATCGTTAACCAGACCTCCCCGTAGAATTGAAAAAAGTTGTAGAAATCCGCCCAAAATAGGGATAGTTTGCCTAGGACAATAATTCTTCCGTCCGGTTGAAAAAAAATCTAACTCCTCTGGCAAATTATCAAACCTTTTGGGCCAATTCCTACTGCCACGGAGTCTGGTAGAGACTAACATTTAGCTGTTTTACAATAAAGATAATTCGGTATCAAATACCAATTTGCAGTACGGACCCGGTACCCGGCGATTATAACAGTCGTACAGTACAGTACATTCAATGAAGAAATATAGCCAGTCTTTCGGTAAGCACTTGGGAACGAACAACATGGGAATTAATTATGGACCACTTAGGCGCTGGTTGTAAATACCGATTGATATGGTGTCAGGCATACGTCAACTTGAACTTCGTTGGGCCGGCTATACTAAAAAAAATCGCATTGCTCCATAATCGTCCCATCCTCTTCTTTCTTTCTTTCTTTCTTTCTTTCTGTCGTTCTTTTTTGCCTTCATTCCTTCTTTCTTTCAGGATGTGAAGTCTTGTAAAGCGTTCAACTTGATTCCTATACATATTCAGATAGATGGCTGCCAAAGGCATAGTGATATTGACAGTGAGAAAATGGGCTGTACTCTAACGCTCTGTCATGCCGCTTCCATATATGAATGAAGCAGGCGGGTGCTGACCGCCATGTTGGTGTTATTGATTTGGATTTCAGTGGATCCTAGCTAGTCTCTACCAGACTAACTACACTGGCTATAATAGTTTGACTGGCCGCGCAGTACTAACCCTCCCGCGGACTGACTCTACTGGTCAGCTATTCCCTTCTTTTGCCGAATTCTACGATCCGTACCCCCGTAGGAAGGCCTGGTAGAGGCTAGATCCTAGCTGAAGTGACCTCGGCGTTTGTCTTTAATTTCATCGGCAAGCTTTTATGTGTTCCTCTGGTGTTCACTTCTGTGAGCTATGGACACTTAATATAGGTTATCTATTTGAGAGGGTCAGAAGGGCCGAAAACGCTTCACTGACATGAAAATAGCTGTTGGTGTCACTATGACGTCACGTGAAAACGCCCCATTATAAGTATATCTTGTAGAATCATAACTAGTAATTGATTGAGTAATCTGTCCCCAGGATTACCCAGCCCCGCCTTATCCCCAATAAAGACCAGTTCCCGGCCTCATTAGCCTAACACGTCTCAGGCGCGGAGGTGCAGCCGTGCCCGGGGGAAATCTGCCCCAGACCCGCCGGACGGCGTTCTGTGGCTTTGATCTGTCAAACGGGATCAGACAGACCCAGTTGTCATTCCGACCGGGAAGCGTTTGTTGCCTTTTCGGGCAAAAATGTACAATTCCCCAGGTTGCCTCTGGCCGGCTAACCCCTGGCCTCTGACATACTAGTCAGTCTGTTTGGCCAATTTCTACTATTTTCTAGCAACCTGGGGAGCCTGGTAGAGGCTCCGGCGGAGTCTGCGATGGAGGCTATCCTCTCCTGCCTGCTATAATATCAACAACAGCCAACGATAAACGACAAGGCCGGCCGAGTCTGTCCGGGGTGTTAGTTACGACCCTTTTATCTCAGGAACAGATACAGGGATAAATAACGCGGACAGGGCTAATTTAGAAGCAGAGCTGATTTACATTCTGCGGTAAGAAGTGTCGTCCCAGATAAATCTGTTCAGTGTTGTGTCTAATCCGGCTGTACAACACGGCGATGACTCAGGTCCGCAGGCCGTCCGACTCACTTCTCAGTTTATTGTCTTCGTCACCGGGCCCTATAGTCTCCACCAGACCTCTCGGCTTGCTGAAAACATGATAGTTCAAATGTGCCAAGAATATGGGGAATATTCTATGATAGGAGTGCTCGTTTGATTGCCGACAAATACTATTTTTATAAAGGCTAACGCTAACCAGGTCTAGGCCTAACCGGTAAAATTAGTCGACAACAGCACGTGATAGAAAAAAATTGCGGTCTCCAACAAAGGCTATCTATAGTGTATACTTTCACAGCCGATCCAGATGCCAACCTACCAGTACTAGTATTAGTAAGTATGCTTATAGACAAACGTTTAATAACAATTTTCATTTGCAAACTCATGTCCGAGGGCTAGTGGCAAGGGAACGCACAGAATATGAGGAGGTAAAAAATGTCTAGTCGATTGTAGAAACATCCTTCAGCTGAGGCCTGTCTTTTCTCCTTTTTATTCCACCGTGTCTTCTACCTGACGAGCATCTTTTAAAAGCCCCTGCAGTTTCTTCGCTCTTCTGTTCTTACTCCTATGTCGTCTGTCCGCTAACAGTCGGTATTGCAATGCCTATTGCAATGCCTATTGCAATACCGACTGTTGCGGTCTTTGTACTGTCCTTTTTTTTTAATCGTTAAAAAAGTTTATTGAACGGGAAAACACTTCCTGTTTTTGCCAGATGACCACAACAGCGTAAAGGCCGTATGGCGTCGTTAAAATGCCGTGTTTGTATATACCAGACTGCCTTGTATGTTCAGTGGGACTCAGAGAAGCATTCCCGAACTCACACGGGCCCTGCCGGCCGGCTGGAAACCATTGCTGCTCATGTGCTGGCTGCAGAATCTCCAAGCAGATGTTGGGGGTGAAAAGTCATGTAAAGTTTTCTGACCAGCCCGGTTTTTCTAACAGTCGTCTACCTCACTATCTGCAGACACTGGGAACTTCTTTTCAAAAGTGGTAAAGGACTCTTAGAAAACTTAATGATTGTCCACCCCCCGGCATCTGCTTGAATATCAGTGGCTGAATGATACCAGAGATTGATCAATAGAAAAAAAAACACCCGTAAAACACTGAAACTGAGTGGGATCCGTATATATGTTTGACAGGGGAATGCGGATCGCCCGCGGCAGGTGTCTGTACTGGACCCGACTGTGATGGCCGGCCAAGACGTTCGCACGGTGTGGAGAGGGCTGGATACATCTGGTGTTGTACATGTGTCAGTTGTGATGATTGTTGTACCTTGTACATATAATCTCCAAGCAGATATAAGTTTTCGGCTCATTCAAGACAAGAGTGGTAGTATTGATATACCTCTGGTGGCGGCCATCCAGGAAGATTTAAATGTCTGTAAACAACTTGGCGGATGATAGATCCCCAGGAGATCGCCTGGAGATCCCCAGGTTGGTGGCCATTTTTAAATGGCCAGGTTGGCGGCCATTTTTAAATGCCCAAGTTGGCGGCCATTTTTAAAGCCCCTGTGCGTGGCCCCAGCTCAGATATCGTGTCGCACGTGCCCGGAGACCACATCAGGGGTTCGTGCCGTCATGGCGGGTATGTGGGATATTCCTCTCCAAGGGTCTGTAGACATCGTTCAACCTCTTGTAACAACACTGCCGGGTCACGGTCCCGCACATTTCTTCTGGAGTGTCTGGTCTTCCCAACTTCTTCTCAGCACGATCTGACCACCTTAGCCGGAACGTCTTGGAGATGTTATGGCTTTCCCAGCGGTCGCGTGCTGAAGACCGGGGATGTGGTGTTGGGGCCAGGCCCGGCAGGAGCCCGGAAATTGTTGCCACCTCTCGGTGACCCTTGGAACGAGAACAGGGGACTGCTACATACCCGGGTAACGAGGTTTAAGTACCCTTCGTGCTGAAATACAAGTGGGGAAACAAGACTGACAACTCGGTTGAACAACACAAAACGCGCAACAATAAAAAACATACACAAACGCGAAAATATAATTCAGACAGATTTTAGACTGCACGGCAGCAGCCATTGTCAAGAAATGAGTTAAAATTCGGTAAGACTAACATCATTCGTGTTGAAAATTACAGGTTAAGATACGTCTTCATACTGACTTCTATCTACACAGATGAACTTTCAAGCTATTACATGGAAACGGAGTTTGTGGTGCGATGTTTACAGCCCCACCGTGCCCTGTATGTCTGAACCCCGTCTAACGCCTCCATTGTCAGGAGATCGAGTTACTGATTTTAGCTTACAGGGTTTAACCTCTGACCCAGGGGGTAACCTGAACTTGAACCTGACCAAGTGCCGCAGGTCCTGTAGTACTGTAGAAAAAAAAAATACTCTTCTTTTCCGTTCCTAATGGGGAGGGATTTTTTTGAACATGTGATGTAATCGCGAAACGATGTCTAGTGGCGTCACAATAATATATCCATGTATGTTTAGCCGTTTTTCATTATTCTAATGTTCGTCTATAGCAAAGATCTTTAGGAAGGTGAGGCAGGTGTTATTGTCACAATCCAGGACATTAGCATATTATAGAAAAAAGGCCCGGAGCCAATCACATACGTAGATTGGCCAAATTGGTTGAAGTAGGTTGAAGAATAGGTCGAATGCCAGATGAGTTAGCCGTCCATTGAAATACAGTTGGCAACTGTATATCTGGCAAATTATGCAACCTATTTGTCCAATCTCCTATTTTCCCAGTGACCCAACGTGTCTGGTATGGTAGAGACTCGGTTGTCTGTGAACTTCCAGTCAATGTGAGAACACCTGGGCTGTTAAAAACCCGGGGCGAGCTGGCGCTCTTGGCGGGAAATTTATGTGTGGCATCTGCGAGCCATCATGTAGTGAGAGTCGGGTGACCTTTCTGAACCCTGGTGTCATTCCTTCCACAGGCTGCAGCCGCGCCGCAGACTCAGCAGCGCAGCTCCTCGGCTAGCTGGAGCGGACTGAAGGCCAACCGTGCACGGCACAGCCTCGCCTGGTCTCGGCAGCCAGCCAACCCGACTTCACACCCCTGCGATCTCTCCCAGGTACTGTACCGCACCATTCCGTCACTGTAACACCGGTTCGCTGCGACTATCTGTTGATTAATTACCATTTCCATTGCAATAAGTTGTTATGACATTCCTAGAATTTGTGTGCTAGAGAGAGGGGTACGAAAATAGCCCCACAGCCGAACGTCGGGATCCCATGTGGCGGTAAGTCGGTAAGTCGGCTGTATACAAACCTACACAGACTTTATAAGAACCGGGCCTACTCCAGCGGCGCCTTGACAGGTGTTGGGGTCTTCGTAAATCTTGTCCAGATTGGGTCCTTAGGCCCCCTTTCCACCAGACGGTGATCGCTGAGCGACCGTACCGTGACTAAGATTGGATTTGTGTGACCCTTGATTGGAATATGATGCACGATGTAAAAGTACGCTTTAAAAAGACAACAAAGCAAACGAAACGTGAAAAATGTCGTTCTTTATGAAATTCGTTGAGCGACCTGTCAAATGTTCGTCGCTCATCTGTCGCAGCCTCCAATGGAAAGGGGGTGTTACCGGGATGAAGGTTGGGGTCGGGTAGCTGTGACCTACAAGGCGGCGATAAATGATTCTTGCGCTTCGGTACGGCAGCTTATCGTGGCAACAAAGTAGATCCGACCACAATGTCAGCGGATCAGCACGGGTAGGGGAAATGGAAGCGAGGGAGAGAGAGAGGCAGCTCTGAAGTATTGCTGTAGGGTACAGGGAGTTGCCCTGTCTCCTGTACTCGTAGTGGCGCTGAGATCAAAGCTGTAGTCTTTCTATAATTCAACAGCTTCAGGGTCAAGCACCTACAGACTTCAAGTATTTGTCGTTGTACATCATACAATACAGCTTGTGGGTTAGCCTAGCGTAGAAAGCAGACGTCATATTTCTATTACATCTATTCAAAGATCCTTTGATACTCCGTATACGCTGGAAGCTACAATATTCGTCATTTAGATATTTCTCTGTCCTAGTGTGGCACTCAACAGCTTTTCTAATCGTTCTAATATCTCTCTAATCTTCGTTCTGAGCTGCCTGGAGAATCTGTCTCTATCTGTCCCGGACAGGTCCGCGGGCAGCCCGGGTGGGTTAGACCCCTGTCCGCGGTACATTCCGTCTCTATCGCCTAACATTTTCGGCATTATCCCAGTATCGGTCCGATCTCAGAGAGGCAAGTGGGATATGTTAAACAGTCCCTGGCCATGTGCGCCTAAGATTCTTCCGTACCGTGAAACTGTAGAACTGGCCGAGAACAGCTCCATTGTGAGGGAACTGTCCACCGGACAGGGAGAGCCCGGCAAGATGTAGAGACGTACGGAGGGAACTGTGAGTCGCAGCTCCGCTTCCCATCAGCCCCGTCTGTACGTACGGTAGTTCAACACCTGAAGTAGGTCTGCACTAAAGACAGCAGTGCTGGAAGGGTACGCCTTTCTTTTCCCCGTGGTTACACGTCAAGTCTATCTTATAACGTTAGAACTATGTGGAGTTTATCCTGGCTAATCGGAGATGTCGCAGGTACCTAATCTTCAAGCAGATGTAAGGATCCGGCTCAGTCTCTCGCCTGTTTCTGTACCATTTAGTACGTCTTTTCTAGTATTGCATCATTGTATGTTTTTAACGATTCGCCTTCTCAAATTAGGACTCATAATGTTTGCCATCGTCTGTTTTTTTTTATATTCCAATTTTCTTTAACTTACTTAAAATACGCACCTCGGATTCCTTGTCATTATAGATAAACAATAATATTGTTTTTAGTAGAGAAACAACAATATCAAAAGGCGGTTGTTGACATGGTTATAGCGTTATATTTTTCCCCTCTATTTTTTCCGGTCGACTTTCCATCCATGTACCTGCCCCTAGTAGGACGGAGAGACTTGCCAAACTCTCTTCTCTCCACGTCTGCTTGGAGATCAGTTGAACGTGACACCGTGTACATGTTCTCGGTTGCTCCAGTTACTCTCCAAGCAGACGTTGGGGTGGGAGATCGGGATACTAGTATTCTTCTGATTTGCCCCGTTTTCTGACGGACAGGCCTACCATTCAGATATTGGGGTCCAGTCTGAAACCGTCACGATTTGACCCTGAAGATCTGCTTGGAGATTAGCTCTATAACACATGCGCCCCTGCCAGCCGCCAGCTGAATTTATAGCCAGCCCTTCCTCGATCCTTTGAAAGCAGAACTATGACCGAACGAGCTTCAGTAAGTCCTCGGTATGGGACTGATGTTCGCCGCTGTAACGCCGAACGTAAGGCCCCCTCCCGGCGTCAGAAATGTCATACTCTGATATGGGACATTCTATATTCTCAATAAAAACAGCGGCTAAAATTGGAGAGAAGGTCACTCCGTACAGGCCCAGTTTTAGAAGCGTGTTGACGTGATGAGATCATAACTCACACTGGTGTGTTTGTTATGCTTACAGTGAAACTTGAGACGGACTTATGAAACTCTGTCATCAGCGTCAGAAGGAAGTGAGCGTGGAGAGGAAATCTTCACAGTCAAGACACAGGATGTCTTAACTTTTAATCAGCAAGACGCGATGACCTTGCGGCGTGACCTTGAGTACGTGTGATTCCCCAAGCCGGAAAGTACCGTGGCCGACAAGAACAAAATTTTACACCGCAACTTTTGGTGTCTTACACCGCAACTTTTGGTGTTTTACACTGCAACTTTTGGTGTTTTACACTGCAACTTTGGGTGTTTTACACTGCAACTTTTGCTGTGTTTTACACTGCAACTTTTGCTGTGTTTTACACTGCAACTTTTGCTGTGTTTTACACTGCAACTTTTGCTGTTTTACACTGCAACTTTTGCTGTGTTTTACACTGCAACTTTTGCTGTGTGGAAAACTTACACCCCTCCCCTTTTATAATGGACGGTCCCCCTGTCAGGTCAAAGGTGACAACGATGTTTCCTACTTAATTCTAATCCATTCAACATGTTTGAGCAGATATAAGTTTTGGGGCTGCTTACCATTTCACATGGTAACAATGATTAAGTGCTAGTGGACTTAAACAAAATCCTGGAGTACTTTTGTGTATTAAACGTCTGTGTACATATTAATATAGTCACATTTTGTGCTATTAAGTCAAGCAATACCATAAGTAAGGGAAGGAGGGATCGATTCTTTCTGTCACATGTTGATTGTGACATGTAGCACTGTTTCCCCTTTTATGTCATTGCTGTTGATGTCTGGAGCTGGATATCTGACGTCCTTGATAAATTTGTTGTGACGCATGGCAGCAAAAAGCAACATAATTTGTAATCACTGGACCTGGTCGAAACATTTTTTAAATTTATCCCGATCTATAGGCCAAAGCTAGAAAAACCTTTAGAAAAAAACTAACGTCACAACGTAGCCAAGCTTTTCCTCTAAAAAACTTATGCACGAAAAGGATAACTCAGTCGACGTAGTTTGCATGCTATCGTTGTCACCTTTGACCTGACAGGGGGACCGTCCATTATAAAAGGGGAGGGGTGTAAGTTTTCCACACAGCAAAAGTTGCAGTGTAAAACACAGCAAAAGTTGCAGTGTAAAACAGCAAAAGTTGCAGTGTAAAACACAGCAAAAATTGCAGTGTAAAACACAGCAAAAGTTGCAGTGTAAAACACAGCAAAAGTTGCAGTGTAAAACACCCAAAGTTGCAGTGTAAAACACCAAAAGTTGCAGTGTAAAACACCAAAAGTTGCGGTGTAAAACACCAAAAGTTGCGGTGTAAAATTTTGTTCTTGTCGGCCACGGTAGGAAAGGGTTGGAGCCAGGCGGGGGGTCTGGGATATGTTAGGGGGTGTGGGATATGTTTAGGGGGTGTGGGTCATGTTAAGGGTTCTGGTGTGTATTTAGGGGACCTTGGACATGTTTGGGGGGGGGGGTCTGGGTCATGTTAATGGTGTCTTGGCTTTGGTCAGAGCCAGACGATGGAGGGGGGGTCTATTTGTGCAAGTCGAAAGTCAGGTTGAGGGGGTATTCCTTGCTAGGACTGCTAGGCTGGGGGTCTTGGTCCACGGTGCTGGAATAGGGTCATGTCGAAGCCAGAGGTGTCCGGATTCATGGTCAGGTACCTCAGATGTCTTACGTAGGTCAGGGTGAGGGGGTCTCCAGATGCCTGGCAAGCCAAGGTTAAGGTTGGAGCAGGGGCGTGGATCTAATGTCGGGTCGTTGTTGTCAGTCGGAAGCTAACAAGAAGCCACTTGAGGTCCGCGCCGTCCGACGTCCTGCCTGGCGACGGCGCTTGGCGCTGTTTCTGGCGCGTCGTGTTGGTACGGTAAATGTTGACGGTCTCGCGGGGTCGGTAACTCTACCTTTCCTCTGCCCTTGTTGCGCAGCTTGTGACGAGTAGAGTCAATCATCCAACACTTAAGCGTTTCTATCCCTGACCTATCCGTGGATTGTCGATGCGTTAAGGTGTGGCCACAATCGTAAATTTGTTATTGCGGAAATTTTTGTCTTAGACACTTTCGGCGGCTCTGTCACAACCTGCTAGAAACTTTGCGCCAAAATCGTACGACTGCCTTTCACGACCGCGCCCGGCAGACCCTGGGATAGCAAGGGATAAACCTCATACTTGGTGTGTCATTAAAGCAGACGGATTTGTGTCAGTTGTTGTCGACCACTGGGAGGTTCTTACACCGAAAAGTCAACACTTCGGTTGTAGAAAGCAGAGTCCTTGGGATCAGACCCAGGCCTGCCTGCCCCCCGGCCGTCAGACCACCAACAGACGAGCCGTCAGACTCCGCCTCACCTCTGATTACCGATCTTGACTTTCCCCACTCGGAAACAGCGGAAGTCAGACGTACCCGCCAAGGACCGCGTATACCCTTTAATTTCGTAGCCTCCAAAACAGGCTTTAACATTGGGCTAATGAAGCGCTGTTTTCGTTTTACTACCGTTGCTACAAATCTGATGATTACCGGTTTCTGCAACATTTGCCAACGAAGTCATTTTCGGCAAGGAAGGACTCCTCGTCCGTCGTTTTGATATTGCCGTTTTCTAATTTGCTGCTGTGCCAAATTTGTAGGAAACGGAACCACGAGAACATGATAGTAAACAGAAAACAGTGGGTCATCAGCCAAAAGCAGATACAATGTATCATGATAACACCGGCCGAGGAGTCTGCTGCCGAGGCTATAATTGGTAGTACTTGTGGGTTGTGTACAGTCGGCGGCAGGGCAGGAAGCCTGCAGAAGTGAGTCTGGCGCCGACCAAATTCCCTCTCATTCCCCAACCGCTCGTCAACTCAAGTTCAAATCCGACACGAAGGACGAGGGGACCGGAGTCCTGTTCTGTAGGACTCTCTAGCCTGAACTCATGAACTGAATACCACCCTGGTTTGTTAACTAGAGTGGGCCACTGGTGCCCAGGCAATGTTAGCCGTTCGTCTTTTGGGAGTTAACAATATTGTAGACAGCTAAATTTTCTTTCAACTCAACAACACGGAGCTTCATGATCTAATGAACGATCTTTCACTTAGGACACGTGACCTTATGTACACGTGACATCAGCAACTCCGTTGTTGTTTTGGTGTTCTTGTACCGTTCATATCAGCTGTGATACCGCAGTCGTGTGGCTAGGACATTGTCGCGCAAGCCACGGCAAAAATAAGAACTTTGCTTGAATAACGATAAAACTGATCTGTAAAAACAGCTGAGTGCGGAGACCACACAGACCGGGCTGTGATCTCCTGAGCTCCGAGTGTTAGGGGAGGATAACTCTGGATGCGCCTGTGTCTATATATGGGGCGGCTTATGGTTCTAACGTCAAAGTCAGGATCGAACCTGCGGCATTCTGATATCCAAGCAGATGTTGGTCTGGGGGGGGGGGTAAATCGCAACGTTTTCAGCCTGGCCAGGGCTTCTCTACGTGTGTTGGTTGGTTGCTGTCATGATCAGCGACCAGGACTGTCAGAAAACACTACGGTCTACACCCAAAACATCTGCTTGAAGACCAGTTATTGCTGCCTCTACACCCTTTCTGTCAACTTTGCGGGTATCAGCTGCGCTAAATCTTTGCTAGGCAATGTCAAGTGTACTTCCGTGACCTTCAGCGTCATCACACTTATACCGGTGACGTCACGGCTGCTTGGGTTACAGGCGATGTCTTACCTGTATAACTGTGTCGGTACGATCAAAGCCCCGCCTGTCCGGCCCCTCCTCAGGTGTGTGAACTGTTCCATAAACACCACCACACGCCGCGCGGCGCGGCCGCTATGATGACTACAGGTTCACCTGGCGTTGTTGGGATGTTTGCATGACGTTTGGCGACACCTCGGCTCCGCGGAGCAGACTGATGGAGCTTCTGTCGCGTGTTTTCGCGCCTTTTCTTGACGCCGTAATAACAAGAACCTTATATTGACACGACAAAAGCACGGAAACGTTTGTAAGGTCCAGGATCAGGTGCGCCGAACTCTGGTCAATAAGAGCACAGAAAGGTGAATGACCTACATTTACGCGAGTTCCAAGCAGACGTCTGACTCCGGGTTGTTTTACGTCTTCTTGTGGCGTTTTGTATGACGTTATAATTTTGTGCGTTTTTTCACTATTCGCCTCGCTCTGAGCAAAACCTGCACTACTAAAAGACGTATGAATCGTCACAACTTAGTCGGTCTAAAACAAACAAGACCGGTACATTACAGAATGTACTTGGAAATCGGTTCCCACCGACTTAAAGATGACTCAGGTCCAGTAGAATTTTGCGGCCCGTTTCTTGTCTTTTTTTTCCCTCCACCACAGGATTTTCCGCCGCCGTACAGGAACTGCCGCTTGACTTGGCCGGAGGAAAGAAAGGCTCATGTCTTTGTGAGGAGAGAAGAGTTTTCCGGTGTGTGTTTACAGGGTTTACAGGGGTGAGACGGGGTTCTAATGTGGAGGAAAAATCTTGAGTACTCTTCATCATTACAGATATCCGTTCTCATGAGTTGGGCTGGTTTGGATGTATTCCGACTTATCACAGGTCACGCAATCATGTGGACGTGTTGCTTCTTTTACAATTTAGCAATATGTGATGGTAGCAGTTTTTATTGCTATAGACAGGTGGCGCTTCGGCCACATTCTTATAGTCGTACATAATTTATCATTCTGTACGCGAGTGCGCCCCTCATACGTCCCAAGGTACCGGCTTTATATTGGGTTGTTTCTCAGAAGAGCACACGTTTTCTTTCAAGCCGCGTCTTGGCCCTGAGTAACGCCTTGGCTGCTGTTGTGGCACCAGACAGCGGACACCACAAGAATGCACGGGCTGGCACAGCCGACTTCACTGATATCTCTTACTACTCACTCACTCTCTCACTCACTCTCTCACTCATCCTCTTCTGAACCTAGTGGTTCTTGAGGCGACTACTGGATACACCTTAAAGCACGGGTTTCAACCCCCCATTTCACTAACCTATAGCGTACTGAGGTACACCTAACTTTCACTCTACTTCCCCTGATGCTCACTGGTTCGGGGAACTCTAAACTTTACAATGCAAAACTTTTCAAATCGTAACCCGATGAAATAAAATGTCTGATTGGAGGCCACCATAATAGCTTCTTCTGGTGCTTTGACATTTTCATCGTCACTATAAATGTAGATGTGGGCTGGAAATACTGTCTTAAGCGTACTAGAAGTTCATTGAAAGTGATTCATTGGGTTTCCAGCTGTACTGTGTTCGCGGAGAAGATAAAAACTTGGCGTTTTTCTGTCGGAAATCCCACTAAGATATCACCCGCTCAGACTCCTAAATAAGGCCATCGGTATGTGTGATCTCATAGTTCTGAAGTTGTCGTTATTAGAAGGGGGATCGGAGTCACGAATCCGGACATGGCTAAGCTATACTTTACTCAATGTCGACTTTCCTCAATCACTTTCAGGTTCAAGATGAAAGATAACTATTTTCGGACGGAAATCAACAAAGCCCCTTTAAAAGATGCGCTAAAACAACAAGCAACCAGCGGAAGTTTGGACACGTTATTACAAGGAGGTTATAGGGGCTCAACTCTTTTCAAGTTTGCGACTTTTAATAGAAGTATGTCACGACATTGAAATCCTAACGCGCCTGTACTATGTAGACGAGTTGTCAAACCGGGATGCCCTCACCATTTAGTACAATCTAGTCAGACAGAGACACGGTGCAGTAGTCAGTACGGGATAGAAAAATCGCAGTCAGAAACGCTACAGTCCTCCCCACATCTGCTCGGATATGTATTAGAGTTCACGTCCCCTGGAAATGATCGTACCCATGGAAAAGATAAGAGCCCACACCATGCATCTGCTTGGAGATGAAGTAGAGTTAAGAAAGTACGAAATGACCGTACCCATGAAGATACGAATCCACACCATGCATCTGCTTGTCCTAGCTGTCCCAGCCGTGAACCCGTGACCTCCCGGTTACCCCTCCGACCGGCCATAAAAACATCTCAGCCCGCACTCCAGCCCGTCTCCGTCACCTGAGTGACAACAAACACCATAAACATCCCACGGGCCTGAGGAAACAGGTCCTTCAGGTGACGCGGGGATACACTCTTCACCTCCCTGACTGACCTCCTGTCGTCCTGGGGTTTACGGGCCGTAAGGCCCCCTTTCCACCAGACGGCGATCGCTAGGCGACCGTTGAGCGACCAAAATTGGATTTGTGTGACTCTTGATTTTATGATCGGAATACTAGTATGATGCACGATGCAAAAGCATGATTTAAACACAACAAAACACACAACACGTAAAAAAAATTATTTCTTTGTCTCTGAAATTCGTGGAGCGATCTGCCAACTTTTTGGTTGCTCAGCCTAGTGGTCTCAGCCTACAGTGGAAATGGGATGTAAAGCCCTTGTCACACATTCAGAACCTTCCTACTACTTTGCTCCCAACCACTTCCTACCCAAGTTTGGCACTAAGTTTGGAGTAGCATGGATTCCATCCTATCTGGCTACAGTCCGCTCCTTTGATCGCATCCAAGTTAGATATGACATCCCCACTTCCTGAAAATAGACTAGAAGCCAACCTTCTCGCGACCAACTCCCAAGCAGATATGTTGGTTTTGGCATGTCTGCCTGTCTGTCTGTGTGTGTATCTGTGTGTGTGTTTCTGCGATTCCTAATATACATGGGGCATTGACATGATCTTCAGGGTTGCAATTTTTCTCCGTTGCGTGGAAGGAACGGAAAGTAGTATTATATGGGGTGAAGTGTTCCATCTCTGATTACCGATTCCGATTTTCGTCATATTTCTGCCAAGAAATGTTGACGAATGCGCCGCTCGGCCACTGTGCTAGTTTTCAGCCTAGGAGGCATCTATATTTAGGTCAGGAATTAAGCCCATATTTAGATCTCGGCTATATTTTCCGGTCGATTTGAAGGAAACATCTGGAACCCTCAGGTGAAGGAGACAGAAAAATTACTAAGTATTAGAGTTGGACAATGTGAGGACAGATGTCGTGTGAAATAAGTAGCGCCTTCAAGCAGATGTAAGGCTCTGACCCAAAGTCTGGTTGACCGTGAGGGCACCACGTGCACAGACACTCTGTCAACCACCGTTCTCCAACCTTCTCTGTTTCCTGCTTTCCGGAGGGTCTCACTCAGGCTAAGCCCTGTTCATTCTCTGATCGATGTTACCATGTTCATTCTCTGATCGATGTTATCTTGTTATTCCTGTCAGTCCTGTTATTCTGTATGCCTCTTCTTCTCCCTCCTTGCACAGTGCCTTGCAGGATTGTCTTTGCCAGACCTGTAGACCTTGTGTCATACCATCTTAGTTTGCGCTTTTTCACTATGGTTAAAATATGTTCATTGGGCTCGATAGCTTGCCTGATCATTACGTCTGCTTGGAGATTAAGAAGACTGCTTGGAGGTTATTATATATATGAGGACAGCACATTCAGCTATGTGATGCACGTTTGATAGAGCTGCGTTTTTATGGTCCTCTCGGGAGGCAGTGTGTGCACTGTTGTTGTGTAAAGGGAAATCTCGGACTAATGCAGGTCATTGTACGGACAGGTGTAGTCGGAAGAGGCGCCGCCCTCAGGTGAGAGGACCTGGTGAGTTTATTATCCAGGTGAGAAGAACTAGTGGGTTTTATTATCCAGGTGAGAAGACCTGGTAGTTTTACTGTCCACAAGGGAATACTGAAGACAATCAGAAGGTCTATTTTTATCGGAACTGAAGAACAGGTACATCGACCAGGTGTTCACCGTAGCCTTACATCAGCTCCAAGCAGATGTCGGGCGTCTGGGTGAGTCTTACAGTACAGACAGACTTACGGGTTGATCTTTTTATTTATTATTATGTGCTCTTTTCTGATTGTACATGTATGTCAGTTCTGATTGTACCCGATTTCTTGTAGCTATGAAACCTCCCTGCTTGTAGTCAGCCTGATATACAACCAGAAAACGAAACATAATAAACAAAAAAAACAACCCGTAAACCTGCTAAAGAGGCTACTCTTACAGGGTGTTTGGTGGAGAGGCAGGGAGTCGGGAGAGACTGAAAGGTTTTTTAATCCAGAACCGCTACAGGGCAGAAACAGATCGCCAAACAGGTGTCCAGGAAAACAGCCACCACTTGAAAGGTCTTGAGAGGTCTATAAAATGTTGAAGCCATACATTTTGTTGAAGATTAAGGTATAGACATGGTGTCCACGAGTGGGGATACAGCCGTACCTCCTCAGTCGTATGATGTGTGTGTCCAGAACACACGTACTCCCAATCCCACACAAGGAGAAGGTACATACTTATAAACCAGTTTCCTAAGTGAGGGCCCATCGAAAGCCTTTCAGGGGCGCCGCGCGGTGTTTACACATGCTTTACAGCCCCGGCGCGATTGCCGTGTGTAGTTTGTGCTTCAGGTTCAGGAGTCCACTCGGCTGGGACCTGCACGTACCTAAGCTCCAAGCAGATGTAGGGATCGGGTCGGTGTCTCTGTGCGCGTGATTTTTTGGCGTCAAACTTTGTGCGTCTTTCTAGTAGTAGTAGTCGGCGAAGAGCCGAAAACGCGGACCACTGGAAACGTCCAAAACGCGTAAAACACAGAGTCGGACCCTACATCTGCTTGGAGATTATGATGTCCCCAAGTTTGTCGAGGAAGGTCCAAGCAGATGTGTGTTTTTTTTAACGGGTGGAAACGTAACGATTTTTGCCTCCCAACATCTGCTTGGAGATCGGAGAAGGCCGGTGTCAAGTGGTCCATTTCCCATGGACCCCGTCACGCCTGTCTGACGAGAGGCGGCGTTGCCAGGGGAGACCAAAGAATGTCCTCGGGTCGTTATCACGTAATCCCTCTCAGCGTCGCAGGGGGCTCCTTAAGAGCGAATCACCGGGAGATTTGCGCGCCGAACGACGTGCAGAAATGTCTTGGTGACACGCCATGCATGGTACAATGTAGTATCCACCAGACTCAAGCGGGCTGAAAAGTTGTAGAATTTAGCCAAATAGGGAGAATCATTTGCCAGAGCTAGGAGTTTGGACACCATATACTTCATTTTCCCCCTAATTTTGCCGCGAAGTCTACTATCCATAACGCCTTAGTAACGCCATGGTACAACTCTATGGGTTTCACTTTTGACAGTTATCAGATTTGTCTGTAAAACAATAGGGAGAAACTTGAGTATACTAACTTTGTGCGATTTGTAAAAAGGCAGAAAGAAAGTTGAAAGGACGGAAGGTTTCCCGTTCTTCGCGCTAACAGCGTACGCACGCTCCGCTGCACTTTTCTGTGAGCTCCGGTTTCCCACCTGCTATTCTCACCTGGGCGCATCCAGGTGAGAAGAATCCTGCACGCCCCCTTGGTCTGATCCCCGTTAATCCATCCAGCTGTGCTCCACTCCCCCCGGAGACCACTTCTTCTCCAACAGCCAGGTTTTATGAACACTTCCAGCCTGCCTCCACACGTCCCCAGGCGCCGAGCCACGCTGACTCACTAATCGTTTTATAGCGTAATCGTTTTAATTGTTATTTGGGCAAACCTGTGGCATTGTCTGCGGAGTGAAGTGGATCACAGAACGTTAATCGGCTTCACGTCGCCACGGTGTGGCCATTCTCCTCGCAACAGTGTCGCTAAGGTTTGTAACAGTGCCCGGACGGACAGACGGAGGAAGCAGATCTACCTGATCGATCACCTGGCCTCAGGTAACCTACATTTGCATTACCTGTAGAAGATTCAGTACTTCCTCCCGCGGTGTCTGTAGTGTGTACTGGGCCTAGAGGGTATGTGTGGGGTTAATGAAAGGGTTCACATCCTACTTCCGGAGGTACAACATATACAGTATATCTTGACATCTTGAAGTCATGAAGGTGCCTCCGTAGCCATACATCATCGCCGTTAGATCTGAGCTGTGCCCTACTACCTGGTCTGTGTTTGCGCGAAGTTTGCTGCATGCTGCGGTCGGCAAACAGTGTCAAGTTGGGGACCGACCTGCCGCGGAGACGGCGCACACCAATGGGAGGCTGCCGATAAGATCGCCGCTAGGTTTGCCGACGGGACCAAAGTCGAGAGGCAAATACAAGTGTTTTAAAAGATCTGGGGCGTCGGAGACGCTGAGCAGCCTCCACTGTGCGCGCGCTCCTTCATTAAGGAAATTGTCTGCGAGCCTGGACGTTGAAAAGACTCCGTCGGGAGTGGGGAAGGAGCGGGTTGTGACACCGCAGGAGTCCGCGGTATGGACAGTGCTTCGGGAGGTACCAGCAGTCGAACCGCCGGCGATAGACCGATCTCTCATCACCCGGCAGCTGAGCACGGGCACGCCGCGGTGAGGTGGAATGTCGAGTGGAATTAGAGCAGACCACGGTGCATGTCCGCACTAAGGAGACTCTCACACCAACAGGCCGGAGCGAGCCGACCGGCTACAAGTCTTACTGAGATATTTCTGCTGCAGGTTTGGACGCGCGGCGCCCGGTGACTTTACCTCAGGTACGTCTTAGATTCGGAAATTTTGAAAGGTTTCTTGTCCCCGTACTAGGCGATCTTGCAACATACTTCTCTGTCGTTTTACGACCATTACGAGCTATCCATCGTGACTTATCAAACCAGGGCGGCCTGTATCTTCTTTTTCTTCAAGGGCAGCAATGTATGGAAGCCAGACGATCTGGAAAATTGTACGACTTGTAGCTGATAACGTCCAGAAGTATTTTACTGCCGGGAACCTCTGCTTTAATGAGGTCCTTTTTTGTGTGTATTCACGAGGTTGCAGACGAAAAACCTTTGTAGCAGTTTAAAAAAAAACTTTTTATTAGGGCTACCACAATGCAGTACACGTGGAGCACAGGCGGCATTGATGGTCATGCACCACATATTTACGAAATGCATTCTGTATAGAAGTAGTATAATATGTGTCTTGGTAGCAATCTCGGCCAGTTCTCTGTGAGACGTTAGTGGTCCACTGTCGACTTATTACACAAAGCGGGTCATCTCCATTTCCCTGCCGTCCGCCAAACACCGTCCCATCCGCCATGATGCGCTACAACATTTCGAACGTGTCAAAAAAAACTGGCACTTCGTCGGCCAGTCAGAAAACTTAACAATATTCTACCACCAACATCTGCTTAGATGGAGAATAGGCAAGTGCTGTACCGTACCGTCTAGCATGGTTTATATCCGCTCAAAACAACCACCGACAGGTGCTTTTTACGATCCACCCCCTTCCGCGTTTAACAAGATAAATATCTGAGTTACCCGGATAAAATGTGTAGCTGTAAGGCATTACTGACCGCCTTGTTCGTCCAAGCGGTCCTTATGGGGTAAATGTAAATAACCCTGGTCCCGACTCCAGTTGTACTTGCCGTTTGCTTACAACCAGTGGCTTTCTGTTTTCGTCAACTTACATATGGCTGTAATGGAATTTGTTTTGAAAACGGGAGTCATTTAAACACGGTTACGGCTGACTCTCATGAGCCTACTGAGGAGGCTGTGTCCCGAACCCCTTAGCCTGACTAGGTGCCGTGTACGCACTGATTGTTCTCCAAGAATTATTCCCCGTGTTTTTCGCCAGTTTTTGCAACGTTTAGTACGTATTTCTAGTATTGCACGTTTTTAACGATTCGCCTCCTGCTAATACTAGAAAGATGTACTAAATGTTACGAAAACAGACGTTAAACACTAGTACTGAGCCGGATCCTTACATCTGCTTGGAGATGACACGTTGATGGGTAAGCGGTCCCTCCACTGTTTACCCTCTCCTGACTGACGTGTGTTTCGAATCCGAGCTGTGTGGGTTTGTTGTTCTTTCTTGTTACCTGTGAAGGACGCCACTGACAGACTGGAGACGGCGGTTTGGAGCTAGGTGCGGGTCGCACGCCGTAGCCTGGGCAGCTCCTAGCTCTTGTAAGGATCCGAAGAGTTACCCGAAGAGTTTAAAAGGTGTACGACTAGAATGTTGTACTGGATGTTGTAAGAACACGCATAAAACTAAAAGTCTGAGTCGGGCCCTTACATCTGCTTGTAGATTATTGTGTCAACAGTTCGGTCCTGTACCTCGTTACCACTGCCCTGGTTTGTCCTTATCACCCTCCGGCCGCCCTGGCAGGTCTCAGGGCTGGACCTGGTGTTGCTCGCGGTTACGCTTCCGTATGGTTGTCATTTACAAAAGTTACGTAATCTGTATTTCTAAGCTCAAAGATGTGTTCCTTCCACGAAATAACAATCTGATGCTGGAGAGAATAAACAATAAAAGATTGAGGTCTTCCCGGGCCAGGGAAGTTACAAAAGTGCGGTCCGACTGGTGATACAGGTCCGACTGTGACAGACGACAAGTGTTGCCAAGAGCAACACGGCTCGGCCAAGACCCCATATCCTCACTCCCGGGTGGCATGATTTTCACAGATGGTGCCTCAGCATGTTCTGTTGTACTTGTCGTCACAGACTTCTGCATTCGATTTCCTGACGTCATCTCACGTCATGTTAAAACCTCTAATTTCACGGTTGGCTGTTATTAGATTTGCCCGCGAAAGCCAAACGATAAGTCAGTGTTGATGAAGTACACCTTCTCAAGTCATTTGTACAGGTTTGTATTTCACGGCGCTCCTTTTTATCTTTCCTTATCGCCCCCGTTCCCGCCACGACATTTGGTTTTCTGTTTCTGCCGGCTGAGTTGACCTGTATGTAGTTCACCGGCCACCCAAGGAAAGCGATAAGGCAACAGCGCCGATATGTTTTCCTTTTAAGGATGTCGGATCAGACATCTGTCCAACGCTTCATCTAGACTTGTCGAAACTTTCCCCGCAGCTTGGATCGCATGGCCTGAGGATGGACGACTAGCTTAGTCTTTACCAGACACCATGGATTGCCGGAAAAATAGAAAGTGTTAGCATTTCCAATCAACGGTCGAATGAATTCTTCTTTTTTCCAATACGACTACTGGTAAAGAATAGAGTAGCTAGCCATAGATGGATAGTGGTGAGCTGGCGACCGGACTCACAACCTTGCCTGGCGATGTTAGCTAGTCGACATTCACCGTTTCCTACACCTTTAATTACCGTCCCCTCCTCTTAACGCAACGGAAGGTTTCACCATGTGCTATTCACTTCATTGCGTATGACACTTGTTTTCTTTCTAATTAGCTTGCCAGTCTCCATTTTTGTCCTTGCCTTCCTGTAAACTTGTCCAATTTAGTTCTTGTCTCAACCACCCCACCCCCACCCCGGGGCACATTCCTGAGCAGGTGCATCACTCTGCCCAGATGATCTCCAACCAGATGTAAGGATACGGCTCAGTCGAGCAGCTCCTTACGCGTGTTTTTACAACATTTCGTACGTCTTTCGCACAGTGCACCTTTTAAACCTTTCGCCTCCTTCTAGACGGGGATTGAACAGAAAAATAAGTGCATTGGTAGAGAAAGAGGAGATTAGATACGCAGAAAAGGCCACAAAACAAGCCCGAAAGATACAGATATAGAGATTACCAGATGTTCTCTATAAGCCCCTGCCGGTGGATTTCCCCACACAGGTTCCTGACAGTCAGTCATCATAACCCACAGCACGTTTGATCCTTCAGCCCGGAATGTTGGCGTCTCGAGCCAGGAAATTCGTGTTTATTGGGTGGACTGGTTATCTTGGAGCAGTCGTTGTAAATTGATTCAATCCATCCCCGTGCCCTTGTGAAGTAGTGCGTCATACTAGTCTTCAAGCAGATGAAAAGATCCGGCTCGGTCTCAGTGTTTTACGCCTATTTTTGCAACGTTTATTACATCTGTCTTGTAGTGCATGTTCTTAATTCTTCACCTCCTCCAGCAGGTGCACTACTTGAAAGACTATAAATGTTGCAAAAACGCGTAAAACACTGAGACTGAGCCATGGATCCTTACATCTGTTTGAAAATTAGTGTTTTTTTCACCGCAGCTATAGGGCCGACGACATCTCGTGAAGCTTTCGAATTCTCCGCGACGGGCCATGCTCCTAGCCAGCCTTTTCAGCTCTCTAAGTCGCTTCCCTGGCAGGGTAGTGAAACGGCTGGTATCCAAGCTGCCATCCTCCCGCTGATAAAAACGTCTGTCACCCGCTCGGCGCAGACAGGTCTGAAGGGGCGGTGTACGATAAGACTTTCCCCGTGTTGTCCCACGTCCTCCGCGTGTCACGGCGGAGCGGCGCGGCTGACAGACACTTCCGACGCGCCCACCCAGGCAAGGACGTTGTCCTGGGCACGGACAGGCAGGGCAGGCGGGCAAGGCCATAGCCTGTGTTACACAATCTCTCACTGTCAGGGGCTGATTCGGCCTCCTAACCGAGATATTCACCTTTCATTTCTACTAGAGAATGCGACCACTGAGCAGCCAAACAACGAATTCCACCTGTAGAGATAAAGAACGAACCTTTTTGCGTTTCCTTTATGCCTTGTTGTTATCATACTTTTATTTCGTGCATCATACCAGTATTCTAATCATAAAACCAAGGATCACAGAAGTCCAATTTTGGGCGCTCAGCGATCGCCCTCTAGTGGAAAGGGGGCATAAGCCAGGGCACTGATTTAGAAAATGTGCCTGAGTACCAATAGGAGCTCAGTAGCCTTTATAACTTTGAAGATCAGCCCAATAGGAGCTCAGAATTCTCCGTCACCATGGAAACCAGTCATCACAGCCTCCAACGATTTGTATTAACGCCGTTAAAGGATTTCATCAATCTCTGATGATTTACTTGTGTCTATTGAATGAATAATGAACAGGTATGTCATCGTACTTTTTCTGTAGTGTATCAGCCGATGAAAGTTGACACCGGACACCGCACGTGCGTCTTTGTTCACGTCTTCCGCCCCAAGACGTCTTGTCGGAGGCGGAAGAAGTTCCTCACGGCTCGTTTGTTTTCTTGAAAAGTCTTAAGACGCGAGTATCTGCTCACGTGCAGGGGTGTTCTATAAAGATCAACCTCGGCATGAAGTATGAAAGGGATCAGCTGTTATAGATCTATTGTAGACACTGGAACTAAATGAAACATTTTGTGGTTGATGAAAAGTTTAGTTAAGCTGTTTGATAGGAAGTGGACCACAGGTGCTTCTTGTACAGACATGACCACCCTTGTTATATGCACAAATCAAAGAACGAGCACATTTACGCCACCAGAGGCCACTGGACTGTAAAATTAGTTATTTAAAACATTGAATGAATCAAGGGTTGTCCTACTCTAAAACCCCGAGCTGCAAGCGGAGCACATTTTTGTGTGAAGATTTTCCAGATTTCCGGCCTTGTTCCAAACGTGAGGTGCCCGGTGCGCCTTGTATGACGTCATATCAATGAGGAGTCCTCTATTTCGATAGGAGGTGTCCTATTAAGCTATGACATCATGCCACTGCAATTTCTGGATGGCGCTAATGTTTATAAACAAAGTCTCGGGATGGATTGCAAAACATAAACCTGACTGCTACATGCACGTAGTTATAATTAGCCTGGTAAATCAGGCTCCTGCGAGGAGAGCAAGCGTTTTGCTGTATAATACACAGATATGTTAGACGAGCTACATGCAGTGAGCCTGTGTGCAGATTGTTATCGTTCGTGTCTGTTATCATGATCTTTATAGTTCTTGTACGCTGTATGGACCTTTTGTCAGTCTTACGTAAGAGGCACGTTTTCATTGTCTTTATTACAGGTAACAAAAAAGGTTTACAGATACATACATATATATATATGACGCATAAGAAATGTGAGTTGTCAGTAGATGTATATGTGGGCCGGGGAGACGTAGTTTGTATTTGTATATGAAGTACGTCTCTCTCGTTGTGGTACAATCTACATTTTACTACAAAATGGCGTTCGTCCTCTTTTCCATTAAGATTTCAGTGAGAACTAGCTCCGCATTTACTAGACTAAGTTCTGTTCTATTTATTGCTTCACCTTTGGCCACGCTGATAAGACCCATCATTACCTCAGACCGCGGCTGAACTCAAGACGTTTGAAATTCCGGGCTCGTAAACTTGAACAGCGGGGACACGGGGGTCTCCGTGCGGTATGTCACCCCTTTCTCTGCCGATTACTAATAAGGGGGACACCGAGGGACCAAACGACAGTTACTAGGGTTTCGTTTCCCTGTGGACGTGTTTGATGAAGCCGTAGCGTTCTGCTGCGGTCCCACGTCGCCATTATCACCAACTGTCGACAGTTTCAGCGACGACTTTGAACTCGTCACTGAAATAGATCGCGATTCCGCGATAATAGAAAAAGAAAAGCGTTAGACAGATGTTCGGAGATGTTATATAAGCGGAACCTGTTGGCGTGTAACCTCCAAGTAGATGTATGGCTCGGGTTGTTTTGCACATCTTTGATATCTTCACGGCGTTTATGCATCTTTCTACGCGCGTGTTTTTCACTTGAAATCAAAATCATGGGGCGGCCTACTACAATTGTGACCGCACCGTAAAATTCTGCCGCAGTGCGCACCAAACTTACAAGACGAGCCGCAGCCACACATCTGCTTGGAGATGAAGTTTGCGTGCCGAGTTCAAGTCGTCCTGTCCTGACAGCCCGTGGCGGTCTCCGCGGGGCGCCGGTGAGGTCGGGACCGCTGCCTGGGGAGTACTGATCGCTCAGAACGTGCTGAACGTCTCCGTTTCCGCTGCCGTGTAGCTGCGAGCGTACTGCAGCCGAAAACTGACGGATGGATATCACGCTAGCCTGACCGTCTTCTATCAGCTCTCCCAGTAATGCACCTTTGTGACTCTCCTCCTCCTTAGCGGCAAAGTACGTGAGCCTCCTCCTACATCTACTGGCGTGCACTACTAAAAGACGTACTCAAATGTTTAAAACACGCGTAAAACACGGAGACTGAGCCAAATCCTTACATCTGCTTGGAGATTATCCCCACCAGGCTCCATGGAGCCTAGCCTCCATAGCAGGCTTTTTGGGGTATATAATTTTTTTAATGTGCTTTTCGCCAATGACATATCAGTTCTCGGTATTCGGTTTCCTGTCGCCGTCTACGGAGGCACATTATAAGTCGTAGAGCCTGCTAAGGTAAGGAGGCTAATAGAGCCCTGACAGGGAGAGTTTGTGTTACACTTAGGAAGAACACGAACGGAAACGGTATAAAAGAATCATTCAGCGGAGAGCCAGTTCAGAATGTTGCACCTTCTCCTGTTGACAAAAGTCTGACAACCTTGTTTATAAGAACGTGAGTGGAAACGGACTGATTTTGGTTCTAATCCGTGTGCGTGACGACAGCAGCATGGCCGGGCGCCAGAAAATGGACGAGAACATAACCTCCATAGCTGGCATCTCGCTAGACTTTTAAAGAACTTATTACATGTATCTGCTGTTTTCTGATTGTATATCAGTTTTCTGAAGGCTACCAGGTGTCACAGAAAATCCGCGCCGGTTAGAAAACGTTGACATCTCTAACCCCGACATCTGCTCGGAGATTTAAGCCAGATAGGACCGCGGCCTGGAACGTAACGTATGAACTCTGTACGTTCTTATCAGAGTACATAGAGACTACTAGTATATTGTTCCTTCCACCTCTAAGAACGTATTTCAGGTTGATAGAACAACATCTACCTTTACTGTCACTCTCATTGAATTAAGTAATTTTTCCAACCTTGACACAAGTTGATCACAAGTTGACTTCTTGACATCAATAGAATAAAACCCCTGACCACAAATTGCGGAGGGTCTAATCTAATATACCTCTGTTATATTTAGACATAATCCGATAATAGACACAAATTGTAGGTATGTTCTCTCCTCTATCACATGTCCCGGTGGACGTGCTGTTTTCGGGATCGCTCAGGAACTGTCTGACTCGGACATTTCTGTGGCGCGGCACCTCCGGGCGCCTTCTTTTGGAGACCTGGATAGAACGTGCAAATGCACCAAATGCTGCTAATTTGCGAGCCCAATTAGATGTTTTAAAATACTGCAGATTTAGCGTAGGTTTATCAGACTCACGCTTGAGCCTGTCCTAAATACTGGCAAGTCTGACCCTGTACGTGAACCTTCCGCATTTAGACGAAACCTGACCCTTCAGGTTGCCATGGTGACGAGATGACGGGGTGCACTGTTGCTTGCTTGTTAGCCACGAAACTGCAGACTAAGAAGCAAATAATAAATAGGAGATCTTCGATAAGATATATCATGTTAGAGAGCTGAATAGTGTAGGTGGCAGGAAAGGTCCAAAAGGTGGTCGTGTACGTGTCAGCAGACCGGATAGCATATTCGCCTGTAGCACTGCTTTTCAACGGACGTACATGTCTGAAGTTCAATGGTGACTGGTCTCGATTCTCAAGCTCTATCTACAGATGATCCGATAACTGATAGATTACTTTTCAATCGATCGATCGATTTGGTGGGTTGCATTGACGTATGTACCGCAGAGAGAGTTAAAATATAAGACAATGTTGGTAAGACTTCTCGCCCTTCTATCCCAAAGGCACGGATTCCTCATTGCCAAATTGTCTAGTGGGACCGTGGACTGGGGGAACTCGTTACAGACTAAGCAGCTCTATTTCCGCGCGCCGGGGTGGCCTGGTGGCGCCGGTCGGGTGATGGGATGAGCCGGGCTTGAACTTGGAGTTGGCGGAGCATCAGGGTCCTCGTTAGTGCACAGTGTTTCTGTGCTGTACCAAGGACCTCCTTGTCTGTACTGACACTACGATGTAAGGGCCCGGTCACATACGTCGTACGATCGCAAACTGAATGCATACTTCGGATAGCCATGCATGTTCCCTGCAAAATTCAGATGTCTTGTTACGGAAAAGTCTGCCATGGCAACACAGTGCTCGGGACTTGTCAGTTACCATGACAACACAGCGCACGGGCTTCCCAGTTACCATGACATTACAGGACTCGAGGCCTGACCGTTACCATGACAACACAGGACTGGTCTGAACTTCTCAACTTCATCTTTCCCAAGAAGTGACGTGTTTTCTTCTGCCAAGCTAGAGGGCCGTTTCGCTTGAGCTTTTAAATTACATGTATTTCTGTTTTGTCAATGCATATCTCGTAAAATAGGTTTCTAGCTGGGTTCCCCCACCCCGCCTTTCCTACATCCTCGTGTGTAAGAACGTCCTTCGTCATTTGTACTCTTGGCTACAAAAGGGAATGTGGGTTTATCATTTTATCATAATGTCAGCTTGTACTAGACTGTGCCCAAATTCCCCGCGAACACGCCGTCCCCGACAAGCCTGGTCCCGTTACCCTCCCGGAGTGGTCCCGGCGTGTTCTCTCCGGGCCAGGATTGGCGGACGGCCCCTGACACGTCGAGCCGCGAGGCGGGCCGCAAGAATTTGACATATTTAGGAAGAGTCAGCGGGTCCTCGCGTCAGTCCGGGTAAACTACCCCAGCCGGTCTGCAGGGCAGAGCCGCGTGTGTGAGCCAGCCCGCCCGCACGGAGGGACAGACGTGTAGCGCCGGGATGGTGCTGGAGGGGTGAGGAGGGACGGGAAGGAACGGTACAGGAGAGAGAAGAGAGAGACAGCGACTTTGAGAGAGAGGGAGTGTGTGAAAAGAGAGATGGTGAGAGAGTTTTGATGAAAGGACGGAGGGAGAGAGAAACGGAGAACGCTTGTGATTACGTACTGACAACACGCGGATTATCGGTGAGGCTGGCAAACGTTCTGTTTCAACAAGTTCACTTCAACTGTAGCCTTTCCGGTGCGTTGGTGCAATTGTGTAAAGCGAGCAGGGGCGTTTTGGAGCTCAGTGGCGAAGTATAGACTAGGTATATATCTTAGAGTTATACAATATTTGCTGTCTGTGTGTCGCGTGTATGACGCGTCGTGTTCTCAGAAGAATGATGTCGTTTAAATCCTAACGCGGTGTCCGCCATGTCTCGCACAGTTGTTCCGCCTAATGGCAACAAATTGGCGTCGATGTTTTACTTGTTGGTTTGACGGCTAGCTGTGCCGTCACGGGGACTTTCCTGTCGTTAGCCCCGAGACCCGCGCGTCCCAGCCATGGCTAGGTTACTCAGGTTGGGACTGGGAGTATTGATGATACCGCTTGGCTCAGAACACCTTTTACCAATTACCTGTGCATAGTTGGCAGGATACAAGGTCGCTCCGAGCAGCCATGGGCGCTATTCCTATTATTCATTTCCCGCCATTTCAAACTTGTGCCAGAAGTATGTTGTCATATTTTTTAGCTGCTGTCTGGTGGCGCTTTTCCCAGCCTCTTTCACTCCGACTTTTCCCCCGTCCCCCTCAGCTGGACCGCAGAGTGTCTGTGCTGTAATCTCCTCAGAAATAACACAAACCGGTCCGGAGTACATTACCTACATGGGAACCGGGTCTGTCGGCGTGCGTTTGTTATTGTTCGCTACCGTGTGTGTGTATTCTGGCGTGCCGGGCGGCATGGACCCAAAGGCCCCCACTCTGTCCTGTCGTCTCTCATCTTCCTCCAGGCATCCCAGTTATCCCCCCGTTATTGTAACAGCCAAACAGACGCCCCGGTTCCATAGTTCACCCTCTCAACCAGGTCCCCGCTTTTGATTCCGGTGACAGAAACGAATTTCGGACAAAACTTTCGACTGAACACGGAAGACGAGCCTGCATTGACTTTAAATCTCAGTCATTTAATTAAAACACCTGTCACGACGCCAGCAGGTGGCATGAGATGGGTGATACAAGAGGGCTAGGATCATCGGAAGGACGGGGGAGGGGCACGGGTGGGGAAGCGTCGTAAAAATAGTTGTTCGGATGTTTTGCCACGCGCTGCCGACAGTCGTATTAGCCTTCGTGACAGGCTTTGCGGTCGACGCTTTGATATTGCCGTTTTTTGCTGAGTAAGTAGTGTATTTTGATGGCTACCTTGTTCTGATGGCTCCCGTTTTCAACAACACTAGCCTCGTCAGCAATGAGAATGCAGTGAGTAAGCAACAAAAAATGACAATATTAAAACACCAGCTCAAGTTAAGTTGTATCTTATAAACCCCAAGCAGATGTTGGGGCATGTTTTTACGGCATTTTGTACGTATTTTTGTTGGTGAGCGTTTCTCTGTCTTCGCTTCCCCCTATGACCACTAGAAAGTTGCAAAACAAGTGTAGAACAAACCCATGCCAGGCCATGCTTGGAGATTAATAGTAGTATTTTGTACTAGTCTCTACTACCAGACTTCTTGGGTAGCTGGAAAAATAGAAATTGGCCAAATAGGCCGAATAATTTGCCAGAGGACTAAGCCGACCATGGAATTATGAATTTGCGACCCCTTCGCCAATTTCTGCTATTTTTTCCAGAAACAAAAGGAGTCCCGGCTCTCCCAGATGCCTCCTATCACCCCCCCCCCCGGCAGCCTGTGTAGATACACGGACAGGTGTCGTCCATATCCTGACAGCAACATGCCCTCGTGTACTCTCTTCTAAATAAATGACTCCGCTCAGACCCACGCTGACGATAACCACATTTTCCTCCCAGACGTTTCCAAGGTCTCCACTGTACATCTGTACATCTGTAGCCGCTTCCGCCCGACCCAAGGGCCGCGACCCCAATGTCCAAGCAGATGCGTCGGCCGGCGGTTTTCGTTTCTTCGACCCCTCTAACTATATAGACGTACTAAATGTTGAAAGCACGTGCGTGAAGCACCAACAGTACTGGATCCTTACATCTGCTTGAATATTGATTAAGCTTAAGGCGGCCTGTTGAGTGTAGCTGAAATAGCACCAGGATGTATACCGTGGATGTAACACTGTTACTTACTATAGTTTCGAGCTACTAGCGTTTACTATCAAAGAAAACCAGTGGTCTGGATGCAAGCCTCTTTAGCTTTCTTATGCTCTCTTCGTCGCTTCCTTTGACTTCCTCTCTCTCCTTCTAAAGTAGAGATTGGCGCTCCTTCGGGTGCGGCTCCAACCATCCCTGGCCGGCTAACTCCTCTGGCATACTGTTCACCCTATATTTGGCCAAGTTCTACTCTTCTTTCAGCATCGAAAGCCTGGAGTCTGGTGGAGACTAATCCGGGCCGACTGCGTCTGTCTCTAGGCTAAGCTACCCTCCTGACCCGAGCGGTCATCGGTCCGACTATTTTCGGGAGATGAAACCTTAGTCGCTGGAACTTGGCGGAAAATATTCCCGCGGTAGCCATTTGTTTGTTGATGATATGATTGTCGGAGATGCCGTACTTACAGATTTGTGGCGATAGCGCGAGGCGGACGGACTGAGAGGCAAAGCTAGTGTTTGTCAACATCGGCTTTGGACGAGTTTTGCGTCGTCGCAGCAAGTCCCGCCGAGTTCACAGTACAGTCTTGCTTGGAATGCGAATTCTGATATCATACACAGTAGGCTTCTACAAGCGAGAAACACAGATTCGTAGCAGAGTCTTGAAAATGTCGTGGCCCCACTTCTCTTGCAAAGAAAATTCCCAAATCGACGACATGGAACAATGATTCTAGTTACACATGACAAGATTAACATGACAAGATTATTTTCATAAGTCACCTCTTGGGTGTAGAGAAATGCGTGACTTGGCGGGACTGTCAAGCTAAAGGTCCTGAAGGAACTGGTTTTGGGGTCACTTCAGGGTATATCCGCCCATCGGTACGTGAACGCTCGCCCACGGAGGGTCTCCGAGGGGCTCGGGCCAATTTTCGGGGTGGATTTTTGCGGAGAAATTGTGTCAGGCCGGTCGGTTCGAGTTACCGAGAATTCAGCGACAAGATCCACTTATTTACAGCACGCTCGGTCACAGACATGCTAAATATGAATTAGAGGTCTTGCGGGGAATGGCGCGAGCGTAGGAAATGTCTCTGTTTGTCCAGAATCTCGGCTGACGGGTCGAGAAGTAATCTATCTCTAAGCGCAGATGTAAGGATCTGGCTCAGTCTCAGTGTTTTACACATGTTTCCGCAACATTTAGTACGTCTTTCATGTACATGTATTGCACTTTTTTCGTAACGATTCGCCACCTGCGACATTTTAATGGGACCGGGACCGGGTTTACATAGACGGAATGAGCATAGGGCACCCTGTCTCCCTCAGGATACGTCATGCCGGACCTCATTCTGGTGTATATCACATACCAACCTGTGTCACACACGCAAGGTGTACTAGTTGAAATGACAGCCAGCAACAAAATCATTGGACATTATCTCGTTGGTGCTTCTTTGGTGATGCTATAAAAAAAGAAGGCGCTTGGGGCGTGGCACCTTTTACGACATCTCTATGCGCTGGTTCTACACTGTCACAAGAACAAGGCCCTGGTCTGCTAGAACACGTCAAATGTACAAGCTTGTAAGCACTGTATTGTCCAAACCAATAAATTTCAAAAGGCCAGAGCAAGGTCTCGCAGTCCTTGACAACGGCTTGCCCTGCTGGAGAAAGAGAAGAACGTCCCTCACCACGGCCGAGTCGTGACTACCGACATATCAGCTGTCAGCCTGAGTTAGCCTGAAGTAAATCATCGCGACTCATGGTTGCGTTTCGCGCGTCTTTCTATATGTTGTTCGCTTTTCTCGGTTGGGCTACTCTCCAAGCAGATATAGGGATCAGGTAAGTGTTCTACATGAGATGGTGGCGAAGAGAGAAGAACGACCACTAAAAGACGCCCCCCCCCCCACCAAAAAAAAAATCTGAGCGGGATATTGTACATCTGCCTGGATGTTCGGTAGGACGAGGCGAACATACAAAATGGCGCACCGCTATGAAGACGTGGTACAAAAGGCCGTGAAGAAGACTCGCAGAACAAGCCAGGGCCACACATCTGCTTGGAGATAAGTTGTTAGCCTAATGTTAGGTGCACGTTATGGTGGAACATTGTTCAGTCATGGCCCTGGATCATTAGCAGCAATCAGCAGCGCCGGCGGAGAGTGGACTGACAGGCAAGGCCGGGGAAAAGAAGGCGTAACGAAAGGATTTACACTCAGAGAGCGCAAATTAATCTCCAAGCAGATGTAAGGATCCGACTCAGCCTAGGTGTTTAACTGGGAGTTAAAAAAATAGTTTTAAAAAGTGCAATACTAGAAAGACGTACTAAATGTTGCAAAAACAGGCGTAAAACACTTGAGACCGAGCCGGATCCTTACATCTGCTTGGAGATTAGTGCAAATCGTTTGATTTCCGCTCTGTCCTTCCCCCAGAAAATCTGCTTAGTAAACCAACCCAAAACAGCCTCCTTATCCAGAGGAGAAAGCCAATTTAGGTCCCCGGGCCTGTGGGCAGGTAGACTGGCTAATTTATACAACCAGGTCCTACAAAGTCACTGTTCGCGAGGCTGCTGTCTGCAAATATCTTACGTAGTAAAGTCGTCCGATGTGATAAGGCCGCCCGTGCGATTCTGTGTGCGTTCTCTCTAGCTTATAACCACCTGGTCAGCAACCTTCCGTTTGATTATCGATCGACGCATGTTTTCGAAAAAGGTGGAACGCAGGTCATCGACCTCTACGGCCTTCAGGCTGACCGGCCGGACGAAAAGCATAATCTTCTTATCATGTACAGGTAGAGGCTTATACCTTACTCCTGTATTACACACACACTCATCATTTGAGAAAGGTAGAATCTTGTCACATACGTCGTGTCGTACAACAGGTCTATCTAGTACTCGAAAAATTTCACATATATTAGCACCGTGGCAGCGTTCGCAAAACTGACATGTGAATCGAATGCTTGTCTACTGCGCAGCTTTGCAATCCTCGCTCAAAGCTGCCATGGTCAGTTCTGTCGCAGCCCCGCTAAAAAGTAGTAGATTGTAAGTTACTTGTAACATTATGTGAAGGGCGTTTTCTGAAGAAAAAAATGATGTGGATTGAATGGTTAGATCTACAGTGTGTACAGTACTGTATAGACAAAGATGACGCAAGGAGCACGAGATCCGGATTTGTGCACTCACGGATCTGGGGGCAGGTGCTTCGGATTTGCGCCAGGTTGAAGAGGGAAGAACCACTAAAGCCGCGTGCAGAGGGATCGGCTAAGGCGTGGCGTTCAGCGGATTACGGCTTCCCAGAATGAGTTTGTTTGATTTCGCATTGATCGCGCTGATTCAACTTGATTGTCTGCACTTATCGGGCGATGTAATCTGCCGGGCCGTTGTGTGGGGAAGAAATCCAAGCAAAACGCTCGACGTGGGGGCGGAATAAGTAACTGGATAATCCACATCATCGTTGTGGGGCTAAGCAACTGTCCCGTCATATCTGAATCAACGCTTCTGACGTACCTGACTTGTTTGGTTTAGCGCAGGTATCTCGAAAACGTGTAAATCTTGTAATTCTTTCAACGAGGCCATATCAGCGGACCGTTCCGGTGCATTTTGTATCATAATTGGCTGTCAACTGTAAAAACAGGCCGGAGGTTTTGAGTGACAGGCCCATACTCGGAGGGGCACTTGTTTCCGAGGCTCGGGGTGGGCCCTGTCCTGTCTGAATGGGACCACCCTTGGCTTTGTTTGACAAAGAGCGTGTGCGGAGGGCGCCACGCGACAGTGGGGGACAGGAGTGACAATAGGCACGCAGGTTCTGGTCCAGCCACAGCATCTAATCCTATTTCTGATATTCTCTGTCTGGCAGATCTGACAAAACAGTGTCGCTGGCGACCGTAATATCACAGAAAAAAGTCTGGCATTCGTGCCCCCCCCCCCCCCCCGGAATTTGCACTTGGTCTGTAGTGCGCTGATCTCAACTCACATGTAGTATGATGTACTCTAGTGCTTGCGGTCTATAAACGCTTTCGACAATGTTACTTCCAAGGAGGTTCTCCTCTATCAAACCAAGGAATTTTTTAAAACTTCTTTGATCAAACCTCCCCTAATAAACAACGTCTTCTTTTATTTACTATTGTAGTCTTTGTGGTCCCCAGGATGTTTGTTATATGCCCTGTGGAAAGAGGTTACGTTGGAACTTTCAAGTCTTTCAGGAAGACGAAGTTCGAAAGGAAGTTTGACAATAAAGGAATCGTGTCGGAAAAGGATGAGGGTGTCATAAGCTTATTTTCTCCTTGATTCCCTTTTCCTGGTTACACAAGCGTTTGTTTACAATCACCGACATATCTATGTACTGTGGCGTAATTTTGTCGTTTGCCTATTTGTATTTGATGATGTTCTAAACAACTTCCTCCAAACGCACATAGCCGACATTTTTGGTGACGCAACCCGGGTCGCCTGCGTCAAACTTTGGTATGCGGGTACATAGGTGTTCTTTATTGTGAAACGTGGTCTTTATATTGCGCTGGGTTTGCAAGATGAGTTGTAAAAATCTAGGTCGCTCGTCATGTTGAAGACGATTGTTTGCTATGAAAATACTGGCCGTCCTGCCGCTATTGAGGGACTGGCGGCAGGCACCTGGGCTCACATCAGATATGCTGTTTTGTAAACAAACGCAACTCCCCCTATCAATCAGAGGGAGGGGCCGTTCAGCGATGCTACGGTCAGGAGCTCGAGCAAACAATTTTCTGACTTGGCATTACTAATGAACATGGCAGTGATGCGAAAAAA
The DNA here is from genome assembly GCA_013266295.2 of Branchiostoma floridae x Branchiostoma japonicum. Taxonomy (NCBI): domain Eukaryota; kingdom Metazoa; phylum Chordata; class Leptocardii; order Amphioxiformes; family Branchiostomatidae; genus Branchiostoma; species Branchiostoma floridae x Branchiostoma japonicum. The sequence continues at coordinate 22,838,275 of CM023840.1, forward strand.
ATGCTCCTCTGTACAAAAAAAATGCTCCAAGGACCGGAGTATTATATACTCTAGGAAGACAACTTTAAGTTGGCAATAACTATAGTAAAGTTGTCCTTTAATGCAATGCATTTTTTAGATATTGGGATAACCAAAAAATTGACCTCCTTGTAATAAGACAAAAGTTTCAATGGCGTTTTACACGAGTTGTAGGAAAACGTTACTTTTGATATCATGCTTCACTGAATTTTCCGAAAGGAAGCAACAACAAGCAGCTGCTTTCAGAACTATAACATGGAAAGTACTAGTATTTTTTATAACTGATCCGATCAACCCACCCCCTTGGACGTAATGGTTTGCCCCTAGTCGGCTACTCCGTCCAGTTATCCATTGGTTAGTCCTATTTAGAACATTCCACTATGAGAAGGGGGTACTAATGTTTATATTGGAATATGGGATCATAAAAGACCGAAAAAGTAGTCATAAGTACAGTAATTTCTGCATTTATTATTTACATCTTCTAATATAGTATACATTTCAGCGTATAAATTTAATATCTGTCTTAGTTCTTTGCAACTTTTGAAAAGTATGCAATCTGACTCCCCGGCGCAGCTTATGGAATGGTCCGATCTCAGACGATAATTTCTCCTCTGCTGTCCACTATTTTTCGCATCGGAGTTGAGTTTGCCGTACAGCTTGGCTTTAGCAGAAATGGTGAAATCATTTACTTCCCTTGGCAGATCCATCTTTTATCTAGTTCCTAGTTAGGTACCGCTAGGAAGACTCGTCAATCGCCCTTTCCCTTCCTTTTCCGGGCTGTTTTGCTCGGGAGAGGGCGGGACAGTTTGAATAACATCGTCTGATTTCTCCACCGCGTTGGTGATGGACAGTTCGTCCTCTCTGCACTCCGTCCCAGGCGGATTTTACTGTTGAATTTTCATGAGCTTAGTTAGTGGCTGGTTTTCTACTTGGCTGAGTTGCTGATGTATTTTGTCCCCGCCTCCACAGGAGACTGTTCGCAGCACATGAACGGAGAAGATGAGCGCAGGCGGAGCGGGCTTGGGGCTGGGAGCGGGCCGGGACAGGAGCACTGACGGCCGCAGACTTCACACCGTGAGTTCCGCTCGACTTGTTGTTGGTGTCTTTGTTGATTATCATTAGAATCGCGCGTCAATTTGCTCTTTATTTTCACGTAAATTTTGGCGACTGCATGTTTTTTCATTTTTTTGTGTGTGTGTTTTCAGTTTCAAAACATAGATCCACAGGCCGGGGCGGCGAGAGCTTCCCGGTTACCACAACCCATGGACCGTAAGGCGCAGTCTGGCGCGGCGGAGCGAGGGCGACCCAGGGCCGCGGGAGGAGGAGGGACAGGGGCCGGCATCTGCTGCGAGAAGTGCAACGCCCGGCTGGTAGAGCTGAAGCGCCAGGCCCTGCGGCTTTACGTGACTTCTCGGGGGCTCCTGGCGCACAACGTTACGGTAGGTGAACACACAAGAGGTCTGGCTTGACCCAGACATTACATTGCAGTTCGCACCCCGTCCCGAGAACACACGGAAAGTTTACACATCATCTGTTTGATACTCTCCTTATGTCAACTACATACAAGCTTCAAAGTCACGGGATTATATTTTCCGACCTTTTCCTCCGCAAATTCTCCCAGCTCACGCGAAATGAAAGTTGTTCTTGGTATGCACCGGCTTTTGTAAGGCAAGACACAACAGCTTCCACACCCCATTCCAAGTGTTTTTACTTGGCAGGGACAGCGGATTTGATTGGATAGAATTACAGGATATTTCAAGGCAGGTTTTCAGAATATTGACATCTACAAGGTCCCTCCATTGTTCGGGGTCGCGGCTTTAATGAACAGACTGTTTCTTTTACTGGGTTTGTTTGCAGTGTGTTCAAGTGACTCTGGCATTTGGGTACTGGCCCCTGTTCCACCACAATGTTCAAGGTGAAGATAAATTTACAGGTCACAAAAAGGTTAAATCCCCTCCTTGCAGAATCCACCCATTTCCCCTCCCTTTCAGAGCGTTCCTCAGAGTTTTTGTAACCCCAGTTTGCACAGCACAAATGATGGTAAATTCCACCTTTGTGGAAAGACTAGCCAAGAACAATGCTGGGATGTTTGGGCAGGCTTGTGAGGATATGGCACTGCTGATAAGCACCAGCAGTCTTCTGGTCCTCATTACAGACCTGAAGAAACAGTACAGTGATGGTGAGAGTTTCAAGAAGTGGGAGAAAATTGAGAACAGCCCTCTTGAGTCCTTATTGCCTGTTCCTCATAAGGTGAACAAAAGGCAAGGCAAACTACAGCCTTCAGACTGTTCGCACAATAAAATGCACGGGCAGCCACTCAGAACATATTGGATTTGATTACAAGTCAAGTGGGCATAATTCCCTGCACTCCAATAGCAGGGCGCAAGCCTCACTGCTCTGGCAGATTGACCCCAGCATTGATGGGAAATTGTCGGGTAATGTGATGTTACAATTGACATGATGTCAGCCAGAATGTCGCTTTATCATAGAAGCTTTTGCAGGTCAATGTGTTGTGTCACCCGTATGAATACTCGACTAGTATAGACAGAGGTGAGGAAGGTGTTTTTAGTCGGAAGTTATCGATTGTTTGATTTAAAAAAAAACACCCCTATTCTTGAAAAATGTCACCTCTTTCCTAGTCCCCACTTGCCTCTTAGTTACTAACAAGGGAAGGTTTGAAAGTCAGAAGGTTTCTGTCAGATTTTAGGACATTGCATCCTGTCTGTCTCCCTCGGGCGATGCCTTAACAAGAACAAGAGACTGGTATTATTCTGAACTGTTGTTTTACACTTTGCATCTATATTTAAACTTTAAAGTAGGGTGTCTGAACACAAGTTTTTAGAGTTCAATGTTGGGTGAGGAAGGGTAGGGAGGCTTTGTTTTCAAAGCTATAAATAATCCTTATCAATGGTGCCCTTTGTGAGTTGGCCAGTGGGTTTTTGAGGTAAAGGTTGGTTGCACCAGTCTTGAAAACGATCTCTGTAAAATTTGATGGATTTTTCTCCAAATATACAGTAGTAACTGTTTGTTTTGAGAAAACCTGTTTTCCTTGGTTAATATGCTGTAAGAAAGGTTACAATCCCTTTTTAAGGATGTCTAGAGTGAGGGACAAGATGATTGTTAGTTAGTGGTCAGTCAGTCTGCTGCTATTTTTGTTTCACAATTTCGAGGGTCATCACCTATGTATGTATTTTGTCAGTATGAATGGGCTGGAATGTACACAAAGGGCCGGACCCAGGTTTCACACCTGTTTTGGAGAGGCAAAAGGCGATCTCGCCACATTTGCATGTGTCTAAGACAAATGGAAAATCCAAAATCATGAATTGTGAGAGATGGTAGTCACCTAATCATGTAGATGTCTGTTATATCTGTGAAGAAATATGCCTGTATTTTGCATTACTTTCAATTTATTTTGCTTTTTCCATAAACATTGAACTTTTTATGTGTGGATGGAAAAAGTTTTACCTTGTACAATTTGAGTATTTATCCTTCCAGTCTAGTATTTATGTACATGTACTATCTATGGATGACAGTGCAAATGGGGTGAATCAAATTTTCATGCAGGTCATAAATTTGATTTGCACATTAATGACGATATTATGGGGCTTATTGTATTTGTGACCCAGCATTGGGTGATTCCCTCTGGCAAATTCAATGTTTTATCCATCATTGAAAATTGCCTTTCCAGAGAATTCCATCAGTATTCCAGTGATGGCCATGGTAAGTCTAGACTGGATGTCACTTTGTCCGCTTTGGTCCACTGTAAACTCTATGAAGCACTGTAACTGCACTTTGCTTTGACCTGCTGGGTGGCGCTTTTCTTGGAAACACTGCTACCCAGTCAGTCCTCACCCCCTCTCTTGAGACATGTAACCTTTTTAAAGGCCAAATTAGTGGTTGGCTAACCTGCTAACGAATACTGACAAGGGCCCTCCAAGACTGCAAGAGGAGATTCCACAGGCAAATTAGTTTTCCATGCCTTTTGCCCCCCCCTCCTGTAGCTGTGTTAAAGGGAATACCCTAGCCACCCAGGTCCTGCAAAATGAATCAATATGAGATTAACCCTGCAAGGTTACCAGGCAGCTGGGCAGCTCCACCAAATCTCTATATTGAATTTCCATCCTTGATTCAGGGGGATTTCCGTCTTGTTCAGGTGCTCCCCTCACACAATGGTCCTCTTCATCCTGCAAACCAAACAGGGTTTTAATGTACAGGTATGAGCATTTGGGTGATGATGGGTGCTCCTGGCAATCATTGCTTCCCCTGCCTGCATGCCCCAGAGAAAAAAATCCATCAAATCCAATTCTTCACACTCAGTTTCATGGTAAGAATGTTGTGTAATTGTAAATCCCCCGGAGTTGATGTTTTGTGGAAAGGAGACACCTTATTTTCCTCCTGGTGAAATGCCATGTATAACATCTAGTTATCCCCAGTAGGTCAGGTTACAGGGCCCAAGGACGGAAAAGTGGCAGACTAAGTCATCGCTAACGTCAACCCACAGACTCAAGTGTGCCTGCCCCTTGTCTTTCTACAGGGTGATTTGTTCCAGGAGAGTTAAACGGGATGTTTACAACCTTGGGCTGAGTTTTTCTCCTTCAACTCCCTTCCTCTTCTGTTTTCATCCATGCATGAATCTTGGACTGGTGCACAGCATAAGGTGATCGCTGTGTTTGCAGCCATAAGCTTTGAGATGACAGCACATGACGCTACTTCTATATCACTCACAAGGAAGCTGTTGTACAGAAAGCTCCAGATTTACTTACCAAATCTTAATCTGAGGGAATATTAGGAAGATTAGCTATAAGTGGTCCCTAGAAATGGGCTAAGGAGGTTAGGAAGGCCTTGGGCTTCTCATCTTACAATCACAAGGTTTCCCTAGTGTGTGTGCTGAGGCTAGCAGGAGAAGCTGGTTTGCTGCTTGGTAACATCACAAGAGCTGGGTTTCTAACAATGTTTGCTTAGCTTCTACAGTCTTTTCCTATATAAATCTTCCCATTGAAATCAGACCTTAGACCCTGTAGCTAACATCAGCATTAATGTCAAAGATAAAGTGACCCTTGAAAAATACTTCATTGTTCTGTTGTTGAGATCAAATGTCCTGATTGGCTGAGTAAGCATATCTAGAGATTTAGGGATGTAGGTATTAAAACAAGTGACTGAGTTTGAACAAAAAACTTCTTTACAAGCGAAAGAACCTAGTAATGTTATACTTCCGGATTTGGATGAAATATGACTATTTATAGCAGAAAGGCAGGAATAGGTGAATAAGTTCTATAGTGGGGTTAGAAAAACTTGATGGAACTGATGTTGGTACCCAGGTCATAGGTTTGTATAAGAGCCCTCCAAAAGGAGAATATGATATCATAGTATGAGGAAGAAGTGATTTACTTTTGCAATGTGCTCATTCAATGATCATTTGAGTCTTACCAAGACAAACTTGCTTGTCTTAACCTGTTTGCCAATCTCAGGGCTGTTAGTGTTACGTACACTGTATTTTCTTTCAAACATATCGTAGTGCCCCATCTGGAGAGCAGTCTTTCAGAAAAGACCTAAAAAACGTAAAAGTGCTTATTCATCATAAACACCTGCCAGTAACATTGATGTCCGTGTAGCAGTTTATGACACAACTTTTTCTGTCTGACTCAAAACCAGACCTGAATTGAATGGTTGACCTATGGTATCACTGAAAATAGAGATTTATGCCCTACAACATTATCTAAAGGTTTCCGCTGATAGATTTACAGTTTGTTACTTCCTGACTTGAAGGGTCTATCAATTCTCAACTTTCACCACAGCCTCCAGAGCAGGGCAACAGGCTTGCAGATTGCTTGGATACTGTGGCAGTCCTTATTTGTGGCAATTATTTATCAACTTTATTGCAGATGCAATATTCGCACAGACCTGTTTATTCAGGCCGGACAGAACTATGTCTTGGAACAGAAAAGGGGAGGGAGGAATTGCTGGGATACAAGGTGAAGTTGCCAGGTTGCACGTTGTTTCCCCATTACCGGTGCTCTAATTGCAGTTGCCAGGGTTTAAATGGGAATATAATCCAGAGAGGGTCTGGCTGTTTCCTGCTGCACGCCTCCGCAAATGTTTTCTGTCCATCTCACAGTTTACTGTAAGAGGAAGGGGCGCAGGGAGGAATTAACCTCCAGCACCACCCTGACACAGGCAAACAAACATTTATAAGACAACAGAGATAATGAAAGGCACACTTTGGATGCTTGGAGTCTGACAGAATTGTTTAGACAAGTCTGTTGTGACTTGGCCAAACCATATCTGCGTTTCTTTCATCAAGTGCTGTGTGACGTGGATAACCCAAGGTTACAGATAGGAAAGTTGTTGAGTTGTGGGTAGAGCGAGGTTGTGAGAGGAGTCTTCTATCTTCTGTGTCCTCTTCTGCGTCTGAGCACTGGCAGTTATTATGGACACTGCGGTTTGAACTGTTTATTTACGTACCATTTTGTCATAAACTGTAAACACCCCAAATCCAAGGCAATACAAACAACCCAGTCACTTGCTCAAACTGTGAACTTCCTGGGCCCTAAGAAAAATAAACTATGTCTGCCTTCACTTGGACACTTTGTTTTTGGTAAAACCTGCTATAGTGCCTAACTCTAGCCATCTGTGCCACCCCAGTGCATTGTCTTCTAGATGGGGGCCTGCATGCCCTTTTTTGTAAGGTTAAATCAGGGCTTTTTAGTCTCCGTAATCCGTAGGCAGACGCCCCCAAAATCAACGTAATTCGTAATAGTAATAGTACATTTGCCGCAAATCGTAAAGGCATAATAAGCTCTGAGAATTTAACGTAATTCGTAATCGGCGGCGAAAATTTTGCGTAATTCGTAATCACTACCCCCCATGCAGGCCCTCCTAGATGTGGTTGGAGGAAAACTATTTTCCAACCTCATTGCTTTGTGATAATGTTTTTGAACAAAAGGGCCATTTTCTGATGATATGTGTGACAACATTGTGGTCTAGGAATCACACTTCAAACACTTTCTATATACATGTAATATATGACACCTTGGACCATTGTCTGTACAAATGAAGACAGGGAGTGTCTAAATAGCCATGTCCTTTTAGACGCCTATATGTACTAAGCAGAAAGATATATGGACTCATGAAGATGGAAAAGATAACATTTTATCACTACTTTATCTCTTTTTCTGCTTTCTTTAATCATCTTCTGTACATAGACACTGACCAGGGGGCAGGCTAGGTTTCACCCCTACAACCCCCTACCTTGTTTTAGATGATAAGGATAACAAGACCTAATGTACACAACCATTTGACCTAGTGGGGTAGGGATGGTACATTAGTTGACTTTCTTGGATCTAAAATTCTTCATCCTGTGTGCTGAAGTCGCCTTTTCCACACATGCCACAGAATTCAGGTGTTTTTGTATTTTGTAGAACGGAAAGAAAGCCACGGCTCTCTTGGATTGGTGAGGCTAGCCGTACTTCAGCTGTATTATGTGATGAAAGTTCGGCCTGTCCCTCCATGGAATGTACTCCAGTTCATCTAAAAGTAATTAGACATCATTACAACTTCCTGTTGATAGTAACCTGATGTGCAGGCCATTACTCTGGGTACCTGTATTGACAAGACAAGAATAGGAGGAAAGTGATCCAGCTAACAAAGAGTTTTTAAGCCTTGATGGCTGTAGTCTATGACAGGTATGTTATGCAGCACTGATTACAAGAGATCTGTCATCACAACTAAAACTGAAGCTCTTCCTTTACAAACAGAGCTTTGGTGAGTTCACCACTGGTAAACAGTGAAGTACTGCATCAGATAAACCAGGTTTAATGTCTCAACTCCACTTCCCTCTTTATTTTGATTGACGGAGATTTATGCCTGATAGAATTGGGCTGGCATGGCATCCTGAAGTCTTACCTTCCTGAGAGACCTCTGGAGTGGAGGGGGTAGTTTCTGGTATCCTCCTTGGGACTTGGTCTGGCTCTCCAAGGAATCTTCTGACTGAAAGAGTTACTTTCTCCAGACCACAGGTTGTTGTTGTCAAACTGGACAGGACTACCAGTGGGGTTTAGGGGTTCTCATTTATGTCATGGCATCCAAAATCTTGTTACAGCAAGGAAAGGTGCTGCCCTGTGTGCCACCAGGCACAACATCACCACACCACCTTCCTGCCTTAAGTTGTTCTCAGAAATCTCAATGTGGTACTTATCAGAAATCTCATCAATCCATTGTTTTTACAAGAATTCACACAGTGGGGCTGTTAGGTAATGTACCATGAAAGAAATTACCAGCCTACACACATTCCTCATTCGTTATTTCTCTAAGGAGACAGGGCATGGCAATGCAATTTGACATGGTATAGCAAAAGACCACACAAAAAGTCTGGAAAAGCCTATTGGCCTTGTATCTCTCTCTCTCTCTCTCTGTAACACACATAGTGGAGGAGAAAAGGTGTTTGACCTGGTCTATTTTTGGTAAGAGGAACTGAAATATTTAGAAGAAAAAAAAGGGTGATGGGTAAACAATGTTGAAAGCCAGTTTCTTTACAGACTAAATAATGCAGACTGACTAGCTGTGGGGGAGAGACAGAGACTGTGTCTTTGTGCCTACCCAAGGTGAGATGTTTGGTCACGGAAGATTGACTTTCAATCAAAAGTGTTTACCTTCTGGAATTAGCACACCCATGCTGGGGTTGACTTAGTGTGGAGGTGCAGAGAGATGTGAGGACCTGGTGCGACCACCCCCACCTGGTACTCTAGTCTGCCCACCTGAGTCTTGTCTGAACAGTTGCAGGGCAAAAGGACACAAGTCAGCTTCAGGCTCTATTGTGGTTGGGAGTGGAAGTCCCTGGTAAGCTGACAAACTTTGGTCTTTGATAGAAAAAATACACAGAGCTTGAAAGAGTGGCGGTCACTTGCCCTGTGTTTACTGACGTCACCTCTTGCAGAGAGTTATAGAGCAAGAACATCCTTCAGGGTCCAGGTGTGTCTTGCCTGGTAGAAGCTGTCAGGTCTTTGGTAAGCTTAAGAACACCAGCAGTAGTGTCCTGCCCTGAGTTCACAAAGTCACCTTGCTTGAGGCGTGGGTACGTGAGACCTGGCAGGTTTAGTAGCGCTGATGTAGTTGACGTCAGTTGTGCCCTTCATGGGTCAAGTGTGTGTAGAGCTGAAACTTCCGAGGGTAGCAGGCTCAAGACTCCAGCTGCTACAGTTAGCTTAGTGATCTTTGTGCCAAGGTAAAGAGTGGCACAGGTGAGTGAGTGATGCTGGAAAGAGAAGGGCAGATGGCTTGCTCTATCAGTGTGTTTTGTACAAAGGAAAAAAAGACTTCAAACATTTTGCAGAGAATCTTTGCAAGTTGTAGTGACAGGCCTAAGGATATTGATGCTAGTGCCTTTTTTTTTCCACCTGGGCAAATAAATCATTTTGGTATTTTGTCTTCTGAGTTGTAATCGAGTACTGATATTTATAGGTCCTTTCTGTGGTGGTTATCTGAGGTTGATGGAGGAGAAAGCTTTAGTAATGCAACTGCACTATAACAACATGGGCTTTTGTTGTTGCTGGCTTGCACAATAACCATAGAAATCATTAACCTTTACCCTCTGACTTCCAGGGCAACCAATGCAATTTTTTGGGTGAAGTCGACAGGAGAAGGCCAAGGTTGTTTCAAGTTTTACACTTGAAGAAAGAGATTTAAGTTTTCAAGATGCAGTACAGTACTTCAGTTGAAAGTTTTTCTCAGTTCACGAGAGATCAGTCTTGCAATCGTTTAACAGTTTACCTAAGCACAGTATACTCGTCACAAGAAGTGCCATTCTTTGGAAATGGGTCTTAACGACTGTTAGAAAGTACTTGGATGACTCTGTGAAAAAGCACTTGCTCTTGCTGACCACAAAATGACCCCACCATTTTAATGGCAATGGGTCACACGTGTGTCTGCACCTGCAATTGCTGGGGCTAAGTGGATGAGCAAATATTTTGTTGGCATGGTTATATATTCTCCAGCTTGATACTTCCCCAGTTATACGTGACCTTTGTCGCTTGGCGTTGTATAGCACTGGTTTCAGAGGAAGAAGGCTTGGCTGTAGCAGCACTTGAAGACATGTGACTGTCTTGGGACAGCTGTCTCAAAGACTGGATCAAACTGGTGTGGTGAGAGGTGGGCCATCAGGATTAGACTTTGTCCATTAAGCCTGCTGGTTAATTGTTTTCATTATCAGAACTGCTTATGTACCACCTTGTCCCTGGCCATTAATACAGGTTACCTAAAGCTCGCACCTCAAGCCCCACCTGTCCGGGCAGGGCTGGGTCTTAGAGCTGTTCCTGTCTTTCAGGGAAGATTAAGAGTTCTTAAGGGAGATTGTTGTATCAATATCTTTTCTGGCCGATCATTATAAATCACGTCAGATGTCAGGTGGTGAACAGGGTAGATAGCTATCTCCGTGGGTATTGTTGAGTCCAGATAATGAAGTCGCCTGTGGGAAGATGAAGTCGTGTATTCATTTGTTAATGACTCAATGCCAGAGTAGCCAAGCCTTTAGCTGCGCTCTCCATCATCATTACCGCTTGTCAGGCCATTCCGCTGTCGTCAGCATGGGAAGTTGGTGTTTTATTGAGAGGAGCTGTGTGACACACGTGGTTGGGGACCGTCGTGGCCCAGTTTCTCCTGTTCCTGGGATGGCTTTTGTGTATCTCATTCTTGTGTTGCGAGGGAAAACTGGAGCATGGCTCTGTGCAGGCTGACTAATATTCAACCCAGAGTGGTGTGATAAATCAAAAGAGACAAAACCTCGTGCACGTAGACCTACTGACCAGCTGATGACCGGTCAGTGACCACCACATGGTCGGCCAGTCCTGTCTGTTTCGGTCAATTCGGTCTCTTTTCCTTCAGTTTTCTTAACTGTTTCTACACATGCTATCAGCAGCGGTCTCGCCACAGAGTTCTTAGTTTTGAAAATTTCTTATTAGGGACTAGGGAGCATGGCCAACAAAATCCACAATCTTCGATACATGACTAGGAAAAAATTCAACTAACATATTCAGGCATTTCTGGTCTGTTGCTAACAAAGAAAATAAAAAAAGAAGAAAAGTTATTTTATGCATGAACCAGGGTTATTTGACAAATCATGATTTAGACAAGATATGTCCTGGACAAGTACGTACATACACGTCATTAGATGTCAATAACAGTCTTGTTTTTGTCCTTTTTGCTATATTTTTTTTTATTTGTGCTGCCCTATGTTAGTCTGTAAAACAATATGTTGAATTTCCTTGGCCCACATACTACTGCCATCTTTTACTATGGGTCCATTTTATCTAACTAATTATTTTGCAACCTCACAGTTGTGTGCTGTATCTTTTACCCATAACAAGCCATTTCCCCCATCTTGTTCATTAGAAACATGTGTGAGTAGAGCAGGTGTGATGATATCATGAGGGGCTGTTGTCTGGTGCTCTATCCATGTAACAAGGTGAAAGGAGCCCTCCAGGTCTTATTTCAATTACATCATATTAAAGTGAGCTTATTAGGTTGCAGGGAAAGGGAGATATAAATGGGCATCTGTACTGCCCTGGGCACGCTTCTGTGTTAAAACATGGTACGGATGTATATCGTATAGCTCAGGATGGCCACCCAAGCTGGCTGGGTGGATAGGTTTCTTAGCTATATGGTCCCAGTGTTTACAAATAATGCAGCATTGTTGTAGAGTTATTGAAGAGAGGTAGCCTGCTGACACCTGAGAGTTGACAGCCAATGGGGGGACAATGCTGGGGGACAGGAGGGGTAAACTCAGGCTGGACAGCCAATGGGATGAAAAGGCGGAAGAGTTTGTTTGTCTTGGTGGGCAAATCCCAGCGGAGTGGTGTGTTTGTCATGTGTCACCATGTGTCTGCACTCTAATTGCATTTTCTTGTTGTGGAACACAAAAGGGGCTCGCCACATGCCTGTCACAGGGGATATTACAGTCCGCAGACTCCTTCATCGAACTGGCTGACAAACACACATGAAGAGGTGGTCAGGAGAAAGAAAGGAGATACTAACCATGGCCTCTCTGCTAACCCAGACATCGCGACCCATGGAATACATTCTTAAGGACGTGCCTGTAACTTGTAAGGACACGGACCTCCCTTCAGGTGGACAGGCAGGTGTCTCTTCCCACGTGCAGCCCCTTGACAGCCCACTACAGGTGAAGTAGAACTCCTTGTGCATCTCTCTGGCTTCTTGACACTTTTCTGAAGGTGTCAGCATTCTGCTGACAGACAGGGGGGCATTCGACTCCCCCCTCCGTAGATAACCTACGCTGTTTTACATCTTGCCCTTGTTCCATGGTCAGGTAAGCTGGTATCGTCTTGCCCGGGCAGACCGCAGAAAAAAACCTTCCATTCATGGCTGGAGATCAACCATGTAACTCTCCAGCTCCTGGCTAGAATCCCCCTGGCCTGTGGAACGCTGATGTTTGGTCTATAGGTTCTCAGCTTGGCCATACACGGCTCTGTTCTTCTCCATAACCATAAAAATGTGTTCTTTATGAATCAGATTAAATGCTTAGTGTGGAAACGGCCTTAATCCACTGTGGAGAAGTAGATACTGCTACTGGTGTGGAGGAAAGTCTGTTGTACATTCAGGAAAATAAACACGTGTCAAGTTAGGGAGTTGGAGACAGGGGCACTGGATATAGAAATTCCTGGTGTGATTCCAGCCATACCTTAAAAGGCTTGGCAAGACAAGGCGAAAAGAGCATTGGTAGTTTTTTTGTTACGCCTCCTGGCCTTAAATTCATCAGAAGTAAGTCATGAGGCATGCCCCTTCAGTCTTCGAAACTGAACACCTTAACCTTCTCCCTGCTGCCTAACCCCATAACCAATACAAATGGTTACCTTAGCAGGATGAAGGTTAAAAAATTGAGGACAATAGACACATCTTGTCGTAACAGAATAAAACACCGGAAGGATGCAGTGCCACAGCCCGTCACTCTTACATCACACCCCAGAAATAAAAACCTTCAATGGTAACTGTTAATGCCCTGTGAAAGTCATGCTAAGTGCTTTCATGGCCCCGGAAATCACCTGCCCGCAGGTTTCATTGTCCCCCTGGCAAGGGGTGGCCGACAACCGACAGACAGACTGTTCTGGTTATTTCATCGGCACTTTACCAACTTAAAAGATTTATATTAAAGCCTGACATCTTGAGTTGAGGGCATTAAGGGGGTCAGTTGATGGGAAAAAGTGTTGTGTTGGCCTTGCTGGCTGCACCATTGTGTTGTATGCTGTGCCTGATTGCACAGTAGCTGTCTTCTGCTATGCACATTGTCATCAAATGGAATGAGGCGTGATGGAATGCCATAGAAAACTTATTTGGTCACCCAACAAGGTGGTTAAATGGCTGCTTACTTGGATCTGCTGCATGAATTGAGCTCAATATGCACCGACAGTGCCACCGTCATCATGCCCGCTGCACCCCCATTAATACAGCCGTCTGGCCATTTGAAGCCCTGTCACTCCACTGTTTGTTCTTCGGACACTGTGGTGACCATAGTGGTCAGTCAGTGTTGTGCTTACCCAGCCTTTTGTGCGGCCCAGTCTTGTGGTCAACAAACACGTCTGGTTGCAACCCATGTCATTAACAAACAAGGTTTGATAGAGTATTTCTCTGTTTGTAGCTTTGTAGTAAGAATATCAGATCATGTAGAAGGGGACTGGCTATCTCTGAGGTGGGTTTAGCTGGACTCTGTACCATAAGATAGGTGGCGAACACAGTTTGAACACCTACATGTACGTTTGCTCACGTCTATGTCTATTTGTGCGAGCGTCACAGTTCAGCGAAGAGACTTAAGAAATGCCAGGTGCCCTGGAGCGAAGTAATAACAATCGTTTTAATACAGACTGGGAAGGAGAATACTAAGTCCTGCATGCAAAGAAACGGGAGGAAAGTCCATTCTTGGCTGCGTAGTCTGTTGCTACGATCTCCACGTGTGGGCCAGGTTCATCTTAAGTCTTTTGCCGACACAGGTATGCTTAGTCACCTGTACGTCGCTAATGATCTCTTTATCATCTGCGTCCTAGCAACTGTGGCGATCTGCATTGTTTAAGGGTAATGGAACTCGATGACAATAGCTCGGAAATTACCTTTATCAACGAGCCGGAGAGGAGAGCGGAGTCATTAGCTATTCACTTCATACCTCATTAAATAGATTCACACGCTTGATGAAATTCTGATTCCTGCCATGCCAGGTAGAAAAAGGGTCCTGCACCTTGCACCTTGGGGCATTCTAGGGTCAGGTAGCTGTACCTTACTCAGGTTATTCCTTTAGAGGAAAGCTTGCTACTAATGAGGTAGCCTCTGGCCAACGGCAGTTGTCGTTAAAGCAACTAGGCAAGAGACTGGTACCAATCAATCACAGGAGATCTGGGACAGGTCAGGGCTTCAGCTAACAGGGTGTGTGGAGTGAAAGCGTAAGACCAAGGACCTTGGTAAGAGTCACCGAGACAGACAGTGAGACAGACATGTCACCGTGTTAAGGTGCGTGATAATGCTGCAGGCACATACAGGTAGGTGCACCCTGAGCAAGTGTGTTTACAGCTGCTGCTTCAACTGGGAGGTTATAGAACTTGTACAGCAGAACTTTTGTCTGTCTAGCACCAAAGATCAAAGAAAAAAAATGGTTTCAGAACCTCAGTTATGTAGGAAAGATACAGACAGCCAAAAGTTGACAGCTTCTAGTTAGGTTTGCCCTGACTGGACAGCAGGTGTGTTCAGCTGATACTTCTTCATCAAATGGAGGGAATCAAAATTTGTATGGAGGGACTTTCTCTGTCTAGCAACCAAGATTTATTGCTTTCTAAGAACAAAACCAGTGGTCAGGTTTCAGAGAGCAGTATTTAAGTAGGCTTTTCTCATTATGCTTATTTGTGGAGGCTGCATACCAGAGCACCTACAGCTTTGTTGTGGCATGAGAAGGCTTGCTTGTGAAATACCTGACACAGGTAAGGTGCTACCATGTGTTCTCAGAACTGTGTAAAATCTACCTTGTTGACACTGGTATTTTAGCACCATTTGCACCATTAACGCTTTCTAGCAAGGAATGCAAAATTTGAAAGTAAATGCACTCTGCATTTGTGCCCAAATTCACCTCTGTTCGGAACTCCATGCTATGGCTCTCAGCATTTGTGTAAAAATAGGCCACAAGGACAATATTTGGTTTATGTTGGCAACAAACCCATTGTGAGATACTTGTGAAGTGGGAATGATAATTGGATGAGATGCAGGTATTGCCGCAGAGCCTGTTGGAAGGAGGAAATGTTTGGAATTTTACCAGGTGAGAAACCCCTGTTGACTTAAAGGATATCAGGGGCAGGTATGGATAAAAAGGTGTGTGGGTTTCTCCCAGTGTTACTTCTTGCAGGAAGTTCCACAAGTTTGTTTTCTAAAATTTCCACACAGGGCCCCTAACATTGTCACACATTAGTTATCACATGTATGACACCTTTTCTTTGTTTCCTTTTGTTTTGCATAGACCTCAGTCAGCATAACAATTGCTTCAGTGGTAGCAGGCTGGAAGAAAAGGCAGTGTCTTTACTGCCATTGTTTTAATCCATTGGCACCTGCTGGTCAGAGAAGAGAAGAACAATGCCCATTTTGTTCTTCCCGCCTAGGTGCAAAATGAAGGGATTTGAATAAAAAGGAAGACTTGACAGGGTATTTTCAGTTCATAGCATGCCTCTGTCAGGGGAGGTCTCCAGGTCGCCTCAGCAGTTTCCACGTGAGTAGCTCCGCTATTGAGTCTTTTTCAATTCTCAGATAAAGCGATAACCTTACGTGACTGCTCTTTCACCTGGAATACCTGCGGTTTCCAGAGCTCCGATTGACAAGTCTTACAGGTGTCCTGACCTGCCCTGTCTTCCGGCCTGGGATTAAATGTGATGCCGGGAAAATAGCCAGTCTAATTGCTTCATTCATGTTAGGGTTTAGGCACAGCACTTCTGCTGGGTCGCAATCGATGTTGGGGGATGAAACCTACCCGGAGAAAGCAAATACATGTCTGTGCACAGAGAGAGTGGGCAAGGGGCCAACCCAAAATATTGACACACTCTCCTGTACGACCCAACAGGTAGACTTGATGGGAACTTTGTCAGGGAGTCAGACAAGCAAATATGGGCAAATATTGTCTCCCAGTCACGGCAAACCATGCCTGCGGTTTGTTGTCCCCCCTGTCAGGCCCTGAGTGCACTGGAGTGTGAGCCCGGACAGGAGAAAGCCTCCTGGCCAATCATTTCCCCGACAGGCCGCCCTCAGGTGGGTGTTGTGATGGGCCCCGGCCCGGGGAGGTAGAGCGCTGTAAATATTCAATATTAGCACATTTTGAACCCTTGAATGCATGCTTTTTTCGGAAGGCTGTTGTCATGCGTTACTGTCTTGTCGGGAGACACCTCCATTTCCGACTCTTCAAATCAATAACGGCAGCAAACAAAGCGGACTGCCCCCCTTTTTCCCCCTGCTGTAGTCGGCCTCTTTAACGCCACAGGTAGAGCTATGTGCCTAAACAAATTCTAGGTACAGGTGCACAGGTTTAGCTATAGACCTGGACCTGTACTCAAACAAGTTTGAACAATCATCTGTAAGTCATATGTGTAGCCAACAGCCAGGGGCAGAGTACACTGTACTCCTGAATTTCAAGAGCAAAATTGTAATTTTGGATATGTACCTATCCTATCTTTAGTGTAAGAAATGGCGTCCACTAGTGTTTTATTTTGTTCGGTTACAGGTACTAGTATACCACATGTTCAGGTCCGGACCTGTACCTTATTAATTGTACAGGTATAGGTACAGGTATTAGGTACGCAGGCCTAGCCAAGCCGAAGGGTTCACATCAAGCCTTGTCTGGAGAGCGCAGTATTTAAGTCAGACACCTTTATGTACCAGTTTGCAGTGGGCCATAGAACAGTGTTGACCCAGGGAGACCAGGCAAGAGGGGTGCATTTTTTGTTGTAGCGAAGTGCCATGGTGCTGTCAAGGGCCTTTAGTCCTGCTGTAATGCCCACCTTTCTTGCTAGGTGGGCTCCCCTTGACAAACACATGGATAGTCTTTCCCATTCTTTGACCAGGCAGGCCCCACTCCACTTGTGAGCGCTGTCAAGTGTTTTAGATGACGTGAACTTTGGCACTGACCTGGAGGCATTAATTTTGTGGGGTGTACCTGGTAACCCGATAACTTTGTCCCACCTGCCTTCACAGGTGAAATACGACCACGTAATTTACAGCCCCCGTAAAAGTCTGGAGCGTAGATAATTTTAATTAATAGATAAGTCAGTCCATCATTTTTCTCTGGTCCAAAAGCCCTTACTCCCCAGTTTCCTGGGGTGTAATTGATTCTATTAATAGACATGATGATCAGAGACTAGTCTTGCTGAGAAGTCTACAGGTGCAAGTTGTGTGGGCAGGGGCTCCGCAAAAACAGGTGTTGCTTTTTCATCTCATTGTTTGTGCTTCCAGACCATTTAACTAGTTACCTAAGATAACTGCATGTGCTTTTGGGGAGAGAACATGTGAGCATGTGACCTAATTTTGGCTGGCGCTGGTGGGTAATTGCTGCTGAAAAGGTATCTTAACCGTTGCTTGTTGTGGCTAACTTGCAGTGAGTATTTGTAGCGCCCATGCTGAGGGTTTTAGCGATCAGGTGACTGGCACTTGTTTAAGGTTAGGAAGTGGAAAGTTTTGTAAGCATTTTTCGTGACGTAGACTGAGCGTTGAATTGACTATTTTTGGCCCCACTCTTCGTAGCCCCTCTCAGATACCACAGGTAGTGTAGCAATTCCTGCCCCTAAAACAAAGCGTCAATGAGGGCTTTGTTGCCCTTGCCTTTTGTAGCAAAATTTGCATTGTGAGCCTGTCCTCTCTCTGATGTGCCACCCACCGATTTGTTATTGTTTGAACTTGGATGCTGAAATGTGAGAGCTGGAAGTTTGGACATTTTCACAAAGGAGATGCTGTAGAACAGAGCAAAGAGGTGTTTTCTCTGCCACTCTGATCCTGCAAAGGGCAAGGATTTGGCTCCAGTTTTCAAAGGAAATGTTTTCCTCTGCCATTTTAGTCTAAATCTCTTCAGTCCACACGGTGCCAAGGGAAGGGTCAAGGTAACACTAAACTGTTGTGCGCTCAGGCTCATCTGTATGGAGCCTTTTGTAGGTACGCGGCTTGTCCGCAGATGACCGCATGCTCGCTGACGCATGGATTGCGGAAGTATGGAAAGCTGGCTGTTGACAGTCAATACCAATGCCGGCTGGGGTGGGAAAAACAAGTGCAGGGAGGAACATTAGCAGAGTGAAGTCGCAGGCAACAGGTAGCAGGGACCGTTAACTCTCAGACACTTCCTGGGGCAGCTGACGTTGTATTTGTGAGAGATTGGCGGTACTGGGGTGTATAGGAAGCAAGTAGGACCTTTTGCTTTTACCCTGTGACAATTCTGAGGGGAAACGCCTTGTGTTCCTGTGGATGCTAACACCTGTTAGTGGCAGGGTAAGAGCTATGTTTTGTGAGATACTTTGACTTGGCATTGTAGAATGTTAGTGATTTTGGAGCAGCAAGCAGGTTGGCAGAACTTAAATTGTTAGTAATCTTCTCAGACATGCTTCTTGTTATGCTGGTAGGAATGAATCTGGGTGAACTGCTATGAATTGTTAAAACAGTCTTTACTAATATGGTGTATGTGAAAGTGTGGTGCTGTTGGGAGTTTCTTTCCCAAGGTGTTCATGTTTACTGACTTTGTAAATTTTGGAAAACTTTGTTGCATGGGGAACTTTTAACCTACATATTTGAACAGGTGTAACGGGGACAGAGTTTGTCGTGTAATAGCCTTCATTTTCCTCGAAGTAGGTCAGGTCAGCATAATTCAGTAGGCTGCCCATCGCACGGCAAGCCTGCCCACGAATGGCATTCACTCTGCCGCATACCACAAGCCCACTCCTACAGCTGCAGTGTACATTGTTGTATTTCTTGGGACCTAGTGTAATGCGATTTTCGCCAGGTGTTGCTTTGTTCTTGTTGCTCTGTGAATAATGATGAAAGATGTTGTACAAACTGCTTTTCTATGGCAAAGCCTACATGTTAGCCCCCCTGACAAGCCTGTTACTGTTGCCATCGGTGGCTTTAGGTTGGTCCAGGGATCATAAATGAATACCTTGTATGCACGCCGCATTCAGTGCTGGAAACACAAAGTGCATGCTCCTGCCAACACATTCTACAAGAGGACTTACAATGCCATAGGAGGGGTAAACCACACTGAGCACACAGGATACCAACGAAACTGTGGCAGCCAGTGAAGCATGGGGAGGGGGTGGCCATGTCTCCTCCTGTTTTTGTCTCCGCGGGTTGTCAGGGATGAGTCTTGGATTGTTGTGCAGATTTCGTTACCCCCACCTTTTGTTCCTGCCATTAGGCGGCCCCTCCCCACGGTGTCAGCTGATCATGTTTCCCATTGTCCTGTCATTTGTTGGACAGGAGTTTAGGCCGTGTGGCGACGGAGCAAATGTAACCTGTCTCTGCTGCTGAAAAGGAATGGCAGGCTTCGATGCCCCTATATGTGACATCGGATCGCTGGACCTAATTGGCCCCAAACTTGATACCAATGACACTTCAACACTTCCTTGGTAGCAAATAGTTCATCGATAACTGTCAACAGGTGACTGCATCCCGTCCTCTACTCTCTCGCTTTGAGGGAGTTTTGGAAACAGAAGGAAAAATGCCGATAACAGGATACTGACGTATGTTTCTCGGTGGGAGAGTTGTCCAAGTCTGCCCCGCTTTTCAAACTCTTTAAGAATCTTCATCTCCAAGGCTTATTGCAGCATATTTCATGTAACCTATCTGATGTGCCCATGTTGTTAACACTGCAAACAGATGTATTACATGCTGTCGAAATTCTACCAGTTGCACCTGAATGGGGTAAGGTAGCCAGCAGTGATGAAATCAGTGTGGGAATGGGTGCACAGGTGTGGATGTGTTACTCATATCAAATCATGCGAGTTGGAGGAGGAGTTCGATTCCACACTAACAGAAGGGAAGTCCATAAACTTACGATACAGATACTCAGGGGGAGGGGCTTTGCAACACAAGACTTCGCAAATCCTTTCTCTACTGGCCATTATAACTGGCCACATGTTGCACTGGTCAGTTCAGATGGAAATGTGAAAAGGACCGTTTATGGGGCAAGCTGTGATAATCCCTATGTCCTGGTCAGTTCATATTCTAATTGTGAAGTGGACTTTATGGGTACAAGCTGTGATGTTATTTCTGTGCGTGTGCAGGTCACTTATGCCTTATAATAAATTTCCCTTCTTAAATGCATTTAGATAAAAACCATCTGTACCAAAAGTTATCTGTCCTTACATCTTTACCTGCACCTTCGAGACAAGGCCAGACCTGTCCTTGACTTTTTTGTGGTGCAAGAAAAGTTGTTTTTTGTGCTTTTTGTTTATGAATACTTCATTTTTGGTGACTTGTACTTAGCCAGTTGATGCACAAAGTTGTTTTAAAGGCCTTTCATTCATATGATGATTTTTTTCTCTCCCCATTTCTCCAGGACTCTGACATGTCGGCATCGCTTGCAGAGAAGCTTCAGATCCCGGAGGGCTTGCAGAAGGGGTGGAGCGACGACCACTGCGAGACGTGTGCCACCCATCTGGACCAGCTGAAGCAGGACGCCATCGCCATGGTCCAGTCCTTGGAGGAGGCTCAGTCCAACCCCGGCAGCGCTCCCCTGGGAAACCTCTCCTCCATCGTGGGATCCAGGAACATCGCTGCCTTACAGCGCGGCGGCCACCTGCCCACGCTGAACCCGTCCTCGCACCACCGTGCTCCAGGCAGGCACGCACAGGGGAAGCAGCAGTACCCGGCCCACAGTATGCTGCCCGTCAGGACGTCACCCTCAGCGGTGGCAGCCCACGCACAGCAGCTCCTGGAGGACAACTGGAGTGTCTCCAAGCTGGGGTTCCAGCATCCACACCTGACACAGGTAGGCACTCAGAGTCTTCTCCCTGCATCTTTCCCTACAAGCATAAAGCAAAAAGGTGTCATAGAATATGGCAGGGGCTTCTGTCTTTCCTTTGTACTATTGTACTACTATTTGTAGAACAAAACTAATATAATAATGAATGGTAGATGTGAAACATTGTTGAAGTTGAACTATTTGTGTTGGAAATTACAGCTTTGCTTCAGAATGATCTCTAGACTCTACCAACATAGATGAACTTTCAAACTAAGTATGGCAGAAGCTAGTGATCAGTTTTTAACGATATTTATTATTAATTTATTAGAGTTAGGTCTGCATGGCTTAAGTATGACAGGTTGCTCAGTATGACAGAACCAGCTGCTGCTGTGTGAGGCTGGTGTGTTACATGTAAAGGCAGTTTATAGCAGTTGACTGATACAGATACTGATTCCCAACTCAGGTGGGCACCCAACCTGTTATTCACACCCTCCAGAAGAAACAAACAGACTCAGCTGAAAAGAAAGGAGGGCCTTGTGACCCTCAGTTGGGAGGGTGGGGGAAGAATCCACAGGTTTGTTCGGGGTAATTGTTTGGAGCTGGGAAGGGGGTCTCCAGAGCACACCAGCCTGGTCATAACAATGGTGGGGATTTGTTAAGAAAATTGGAGACGCACGTCTCCCACAGATGGGGAAAAGTGTGCCGAGGTCCCGTCGATCAGAATAACAAAAGGCAGCAAGCAGCCTCATTCAGGAGCACTGCCGGAGGGCTAGAGCGGACTGAAGCATATTATCTGTGACACCATTTGCTTTACCAGATGGGCACATTGTCTTTTCTCGACCTCCAGACCGCAGAGGTTACAGCTATCGTTGCAGGGAGTGACAAGGAGTAATGTAAACAGAATGGAGAAAGGGTTAATCTCTTCCGGACTGCGCATCCTGGACTACCTTCCCCCCAGGAAGGTACAAATAGTGCCTGCAAGGCAGACTGAGTTTGTGATGCATGAAATGTAGCTGGTGTGATTCTGTGTGTAGTTGTTTTGAAATACGCTAAAAATGTCAGAGTTCACAAAACCCAACAGTGTTTCCCATGGACAACTTTTCTCGTATGTTGCTCAACAGGTGAAGCAGGAAGTGAAAGTAGTTTGCCTTTATTGCCCACATTAAAACAAATGGGATCGTTGACACATGTGTGCCACTGTGTGTGTCCGGCACTTCCTCGATACACTTGTTTGCCTCCTCCTGAATTTGACCCGGCCGTGACCTCGTAAAACGTCGGCCAGACTTTTTAGCGACCTTTATAAATCAATCAGCTCGAAACATCCAAGGTGCTACAGATCGCAGCTGCTTATCGATAACCAGCAGCAAATTAGGACTCGGCTGTATATCACAGACACGGCTTCTGAATGGGGTACATCCGGCCGTAAGACCACGGTCATTGATATAGATGGTGTTTTAATGCCAATCCAGCCCAACCTACAATAGCTGGAAGACCAGGCACCAACAGAAGGCTTCCCATCTGTTCCTCACCTCTGACCCACATGTTGTTGATAGTAATCTGGCTCGTTCTGAGTATTTTGCACCTGTTTTTGCGGCATTTGGTACTCTTTTCTAGCATTGCTCCTAGGAGGAGGCAAACTGCTAAAAAGTGCAGTACTAGAAAAGAGTACTAAATGTTGCAAAAACAGGCATAAAACACTGAGAATGAGCCACTGGATCCTTGCATCTGCTTGGAGATCAGTTGGAAGGTTTGTGTAGTCACTCACTTCAGGATGAAGACAAATACATATCAAGCTAGTCCAGATCAGAGGACCTACAGAGACCTGTAGGAAAAAAGATCCTCTCCTCCAAGGCTGAAAAGAGCAGTAGGATGAGTGAGATGGCATATGTCTTGTGGTGTTCCCAAATATTGAGACACCAGCACTGGGCAAACTCTTGGCATGGTGTGAAGAAGTAAATCCTTTCCCATGATGTCTGGTGCTGTCACGTGTGGACATGTGTTTTCGAGCCTTTCTTCTCTGAGTCCATTCGTCCTGCCTCCCCAAATGGAGGGGTTGGCTTCAGGAGAAAAGGCTTCATGCAGCTAACACAGGAGGTGGGGATATAAATCTAGGAGGCGGTGAAAAAGTCATATTCAGATTAAAGGGGATAAAAGGATTACAGGGGGTATGATGGCAGTCTTTCTTCTAAACCCTTCTGGGATTGGCTGATGGAGTGAGTTCATCAAGTATGGAAAATAGAGGGGGGTGAGCAAAAATCCAGCACTGTGATTGGTGGGACTACACTGCAGGTTGTCCCACTCCAGTGGTGTGTGAGCGTATCATATATCACATTATAATGCCCTCCCCTCTCAGCCTGGTGATTTTCTGGCCAGGAGAGGACACAGATGAGGTGGAAACTTTACTGACCAGGGAGGCAGGGAGAGGGAGTGTTGTCTGTCTTCGGCTGGAGTGTGTACATATTCTCCGGTTGACTAGGACAGATAGAAGCTGAAATGCTCCCAGACAACCTGCCTTGCCTGTGGATAGAGGTAACTTCTCTTCAGGTTTGCTTCACGTTTACCACAAACCTCTTGTTAGGTGAAACGCATATCCACATTTGTATTTGTATCCAGGTTGGATGGCAATTTTTTTGTTCTGGTGGCTTTCCCTTTGTTCAAGGATCATTACATTATTTGGCATTTTACTTTTACTCTTTAGCTTGTGTTTATGGGAGAGGCAACTCTTGGAGGCATGTGGTAAATGTAGAAAAAAACCTGGCCAATCCAAATTTCTAATTTACATTGGGCACTTGGGAGGAAATCCGCTGATGCCAAGTGGCTTGTACAGTGTCGAGGAAAGTTTCCTATTGCCGGAATGGTTCAGTGACTTTTTGCAAATCCATAGGAAATGGGGATTGCTAAGGTCACCCCTGCTTTTCTGGAAAGTTGAAATGCGATCCTGTTGGCTTAATGCTTGGTGTGGCTGTTGTTTCTGAGTAGCAGTTGTGGCTTGTGTTCTCTTGTCCTTCATGCCTTTATGTGGCAGAAGTAAAGGAAACAGTTGTTTTTTCTGGTGGGTCGAAAAAACATCTATTCTTTGGACTGAGACCATTAGAAAAGAAAGCAAGATTGGCTTGAGAGAGAGGAATTAGGAAGTGATCTAACCTGTTCTCTTAATTGACGCTGTCTTTGGCATGTATGTTTTCCTTTCCGCTCCGCTTGTCAAGATCAACAAAAAGTGCACTTTCCCTGATTGTGTGGTCTGCGCTAGGAAGAAGAAAATAGCGGAGTTGCCACTCCGAGGTCTGTACTTGGGGCGCAGGGGAATGCTTCTGGAGGCTGGAGGTTGTGTGGAGTGTGGGGAATGCCTGTCAAGGGTGATACTGGGCGCATGCCCCCTATTTGTCTACCTGTCTCTTCTACCACAATGGTATGATATATGGCAGCAAGTAGTCCAATAGTCAACATCTTTAACGTTCTGTCAACAGGCCCAGCCAAGGGGACAAAAGCAGTCTCCAGATTTATATATGATATGTATTTCAGCTGGTATTGACTAGGTGTGGAGACACTATAAATAGCTGAGTTGGAGGGGTTGCTTGCTGGCAGTGCTGCACTGCTGCTGTGCGGGTTATCGATCAGGCCCGTTGTGCGGGGACAAGTGCTGTATTGTGCTGTGGGTTGACCTTGTGGTACTCCACATGTGGGGGTAATTGAGGGTCCGGGAGCTCAGTGGATCTGTCCAGGCAGGGTTGGAGGGGAAGCCTGGCCTCAGGCAGGGCTCCAGCTGCTACTACAGCCAGGCTGCACCGTGCCGGCATAAGGGCTTACCTTCAACACTCCAACCATGCAGGAACAAGACGGGACCCTGACTTACCATGTCTCAACACTGCTGGTAGGGTGCTGGGACTGTTGAACCAGGGGGGTTGGAAACTGTGTGTGGGCTTGGAAAAATTTCCCCCGCACAAAGATCGGCTCCATTTTATCAGAAATATCTGGTTTCCCCTGAGTTTTGCTGCCAAGTTTAATGCTAAGGCGACTTGTGGTTGTCACGAAACTGATCGACCTCCTAAGTTGAGAGAGTGGGTTGGGGAAGGGAAGGAAAGGGCAAATAGGCAAGTGGTGCGTTACTGTATCAGAAACATTGTTGGCGTTTGATTTGATTGCTTCCTATAAAATGACATTGGTGCAAGGTCTTTATTGATTGAGTGACTCCTTTGTTTGGACAGACCCAGGCCAGCGTGGGGAGCAGCCGTAGCAGTGTGTCAGACATCGCCACGAGGTCTGTTGCGGCGAGTTCCCGGATCTACCCGACGCCATCCTCCGCTGGGTCCGTTGGTGGGACATCAGCAGCAGCGTCATTTTTCGCCAGGTATGTCGTGCTGTGTGTTTATGTCCCAGTAGCATGTGGGCTGGTCATTCCCCACTCCAGTGAAACTATTTGACGATTTTGTTACAAGTGATTGCCAGAGTGGTGGCAGGGTCTAACACCATTTTTTACACATTACACGCACACAGGCAGACAGACCAGTGGCAGATGTGTTACACTGGCCAACATAGCAAGGCCTCAATACATAGGCTTTTAGCACATTATGGCCTTGTGAGGGCCTGCATGGGGGGGTAGTGATTACGAATTACGCAAAATTTTTGCCGCCGATTACGAATTACGTTAAATTCTCAGAGCTGATTACGCCTTTACGCTTTGCGGCTAATGTACTGATTACGAATTACGTTGATTTTGGGGGCGGCTGCCTATGGATTACGGAGACTAAAAAGCCCTGATTACGCCTTACGAAAAAGGGCATGCAGGCCCCCCTTTGTATCAGACTGCATATATCAGAAATTGCTGTATTATGTATATTTTCTAGTATATTGCTAGCATCCAAACACATTATGCCCAATATTCTTATAATCCTTGAAATAGCAATGCTGATAGTTTTGATTTCTCCAGAAGATGGACTTTATTCAAAATTACACAGAAAAGAGTTCAACTTGAACTGAAGTAGTCTGACAGTAAATGACTAACGATCCTTCAGTATCATGGAATGCCTCGTAGTTGTGGCAAGTTTATAAGCTTTCATTGGGTGTAGGCTGGGAAATTAGGAAAGCAGTTGTTCAAATAGCAGAGTGGCAGATACTGAGTGCCCTTTCGGTGGGTCACCATGTGTGTGTTACTCCTTTGTAGACTTTGCAAGCCTTGGTCTTATCTGGAGGCAACCCTATCAGAGTCAAGGGTCACCATCTTACATGGAAACCACTTGTTGGGAAGGGGGATACACGTAACCTTTGTACTCGAAAAGTCTATTAGCATATGGTAGATTAATCACTCGTTAACGACCAGGGAAAAGAGCCTAGTCAGCTGACAGCTAGGTGCATTCATAGAGCTTATAGAGATTTCTTTTCACCGTTGCCTTGAAAATAAGGGAACAAGTTTTTCTGAACCTTTAGCACATTGAAGTAGCCATTTGGCAATCCATTCTATATTGATTCTGGGGTTAGGCAGCAGGGAGAAGGTTAAAGGGAGGAAATGTGCAGCATTCTCCAAGGAAGTTGGTCTAAACAGGTGACAATTGTAAAATGTCAAGCCTATACTAGTGACTACCTCTCCACTGATTATTATTAGCATTTGTGACCACAATTTGGTGGTCCATTCAATTACTTTCCCATTGACCCAAACATCTGACAGGAATCCTGTCTGTAGTGGTCACCTGTCTAATGTGACCATCTTATTGAAGACCCTTGAATGATTACTACAGACAGGTTTGACTGTAGTCATCTTGTGATCAGGTGAAAACCTGCCGAACCACATCAAAAAATGTCAGCTTTTCATGCTCGACACATTACCCAAAGCTGCTCCGCCTCTTCGCTCTAGGATTGATCCGTCCCGATCTTCTGCTATGTCCCTAGCTTTACACCTCTTTATCCCTAACGTCATACCACCTTTTTATAGCCATTCTTTCTTCACACCTCTGTGGGATTTGCCCGGACACGACCCTTGTAAGCTATGTCTGGCATTTGTTGCAGAATGAACCAACCACATAAAATAGAAGCTAAGACAGACATTTTGCAATGTCTAATACTGTAATCGCCACTTCAGGCTTGTTCGTTATCCCTTTAGCCGTCTTGTCAGAACTATACTGTGGTATTTGCAAATGTTTTATGTCACAAATCTATGTCTGAAAATGACAACCAAAAAAAAAGATCTTCTGTCTGTCAAATGTTGAGTGGACTTGTCTGAAAAGATAATATGGTATTTACGAGATGCCCCCAAACGATGATGCATCATTCCCTGGAAAGTTTGTGCTTAGGGCTAGATTTATGCCAGAAGGGACAGGGCATGGAGATAATCCTTACACTAGTTACAGTATATACCCTGGGTGTCGGTCTCCTTGAGGCCTTTCACTAAAGTTGGGGGGGGGGGGGGGTAGGCATTTTTGAGTCTCGAAGCTCTCCAGCATCAAGAGCCTGGCATGCATGTGGGTCTCGAGGAAACTGGCGCAATAGATATGTAGTAGTATAATGATGATGATGGTGCACTGCGTTCTACAGCTCAGTGTAGTTGTTGAAACAGCCTCTGGTTGCAATCAGTCTCTCTTCATTTCATTCCACTGTGTCTTCTAGCTTCTTTCTAGCTCTCCCAGTTTCTTTGCAGTCACATAATACGACATAATGCTGCTGAAGATTTAGGGGACACCGTTCATAATTCTTTGTCAACTAAACAATGCTGTTGTTTGAACTGCCGGAGGAAATGCAAGGATTCTTGCCATCCATCAGTCTGCGGCATTAATTGATTTAATCGTGTTCAGTCCCAGTTTCCACATGATTAACTTTTTCCTTCACATTTCACTTGTTCTTTCAACTGATGACACATGTTTGATGCACAGGTTGTTTTTTCCCCCGGATGTTTGATGGCAAAGTTTGATAACTGCATTTATAGCTGAGTGTTGCATGATTCCCTGCAAATGAAACTGTCATATCTTGAAACAGCCAAACCCTCTGACAAGTGAGGTGGAAACTAATTGACTACAGGGAAGGTCCCGCCTCAAAAAACTGTCCCAACTACAGTCCTTAGTGGCCGTTTTGTCTTTCCACACAGCCATACATATACATGTACAGGTGTATCAATCATCATGCTGGAGTCATTGAGGGGTGTGACTGACACACTACATCATATCAATGTCTTCCATCTGAGTGGAACTTTACAGGCACAAAGGCTGTGTCAAGACCTGCACACGCAGGGTGGTAATTGTGTGCCCAGACAATGTGTAATGGGACTTGTGCATGTTGATCTTCCTGACCTCCTGTCAGTCCGCTTCTGTCTTGGCCAGGCAAACTGGATAATTGTGGAGCTGAAGTAGATGGAGGCCATTTCAGATTATTGTAGTGATAGAATGTTAGCATGTTGAAATCTTCGTGCAAAATACCAGCTAGCAGACTTGTTGAGCTTGAATTATGCTGGTATTTACACACATTATACTAGAATTAAGAAGGTTGTTTAGTTAGAATATAGAGTACATATTGGAACCCTGCTGATGATCCTTTAAAATATCTAAACAGTTGGAATTAATATTTAATTGTGGATGAGACAAACATGTTAGAATTTTACATTATTGTTCGTCGGCCAGACTTATCAGTTGAGTACAGGTTCTTAGGGTTTATGATTTGCCATGACTTTTACTTTGTTTCTATTGATGGTGCTTTCCTTGGGCTATACCAAATCAGTTAGTTGCTTCCTGGATTTGAAAGAAAATTGCTGAACTGTAAGATCAACATGAAAAGACACGAGTCTGGGGAAAGCCTGTTTCAGGGAGCAAATATATTCAGCAGATCCAGTTTTCCCTCAGGTGCCTTTTTCCATGTTGCCCTCTTGCTAGAATTTTAGTCGGGAATGTCTGAGAGTTGGTGTGACCTCGTCCTCTATTCCTAAAGCTAGAACTGCTTACTACTTATCCTAAAGCTGGGAAAGGAGATTTATTTATCAGGTGAGTCTTAATGATGGCGGCTCTTAAGTTCTCACACACTTGTTTTGTACTTTTACTGAGGAAGATGATAGTCACAGAGATGTAAGAATGTATTATTATCTGGTCCACTGGTCACTTGACAAGCGGTTTTTACGGCCTAACCGGGAGCTATGGAGCCAGGCATGCCCTCTGTGATGTGATAATGACTAGCCTGGGGTAGGGGTCCAGGGGTGAGAAAAGTTTACAGGCGACTAATTGGGGTAGGGAGGTCAGCGAAAACGTTGGTGTGCATGTGACGTGGAACTGGTAAAAAGAACTTTACTTTAAACCTTAAAAATTTCATATGAAGAGATTTTCATTTTTCTATAATGCTGAAAATACACCAGTGTGTTTCCTTTCATCGAAATTACCAAAATTTGTTGAAAATGAAAAAAAATGCATGAAACTGGCCTGTTGTCATGTAACAAAGTTCTTGCTTGTCATCCACCTCCCTTATACTATATAAGTTATAGTAATGTAATCATTGCATTACACTTTTGCACAGGGTTATCTTGTGAATGTCCTTTCCTCTCACATTGTTGAACTTGTGCCTTGTTCGCATTGGCACAGTTCCAACCACCTGTTCCAACCCCAGCACCAGCAAGTGTACAGTTACTTTTTGGTAGATGTCCTCGCTGTCAAACGTTCTGAAGTCTGAATTCCTTGGTATCTACTGTTTTTGTCAGCGAGGCACTTGCACTCCTGGTGTTGTTTTGCTTGTCTGGGAGATTAACATGTCACAGGGGGTTGGCCCGTCTCCCAGGTTACCACGGTGGTTTTCTTGCGCTGTAACGCGGTTTGCGTGTGTGGATACGCTGCTGCTGGCCTCCCGGTAAAAACGATGTCACACTGGGCCACGTTCTCTCCCCTCGTGCGTCGGACATCAAAGCGACGACATGGGGAGAGATCAAGATAAAGTGGAGAATAAACACCGGTATATTTGTCCTCCGAGGCTTTGTAAATATAAATATGGGCATTTATATATTTCAGTGTCCATTTCATCATGTAATTTTACATTGAAGTGGCTGGTCGCTGCCCCCTGCGGTGTTTGTCCGACATTAATTACCAAGTTTGTCTTGTTTGCTAATTAATATATTAACATCTTGTAGTAGCAGGAGTAACTGGGCAGAGGTTTGGAGTGCCGAGGCCCGTCTTGTGTGATCGGGACAGCAAATATTTTGCAAGCTCTTGAGGCCTCCTATATTTGTGACAAAGATCCCAGTCTTGCAGTGTTGGGGCGGCTTGGCTTGTTTTTCCAATTTGTTGAAAAACTTCTAAATGGGGTTGTTTTCTGTGTAGGACCCAAATTGGGCTGTTTTGTTTTCTTTTTTGTGCTTGGCATGGGGTCCGATTCCTATCGAGGGAACCGCTTGTCATAGTCACTTAGCAGCCAACGGGGTGTTCCTGGGGCAGCAGTTAAGTTGGCTGATAGGCAGGAGGACACCTGTGTGCTTCATTCTTAGGACTTTGAGAAGGACAGCATGGTATTTCTGGCCGAAGGGATTTCGACACAGCGCAGTCACCATGCACCGACTTGAACATCTGCCTGCAGTGGCCAGGTATGTATGTGCCTTTTGAAGTATTCCTCAAGAGGGAGCGTAATTAAACACTTGAGAAATCATCTGTTGGCAGGATCATCCTCCACAGAGTCTTTGTAATTATCATGAATCAACTACGTACATAGGGATGCCTGGTATAACTAGTTCATAATATTCACAGCATGAGTTGTAGTTATGAATGTACCAGTAACATGGCAATAGAAGCGCTCTAAATAGTTATAGCAAGGTGGTATTGCATATTGTAAGTCTGGAGAGGATGAAACCCACTCCAAAAAAGCAACTTATGAGGAATTGAGGCTAAGGTACCCAAATATGAAAATTGACAAGCTGGTGCTGATATCATAACAAGGTGGTGCTGTACCATTCCTTAGGGAGAGCCCTGACTGGTGGAATTTAAAAACACAAAAGTAACTGTATCTGCTTCTCAGGGTAGAGGCAGAAGATAACAGCTCCTCTCTGTGCCACATGTTGCAGGGGGAGGGCACCTGTTCAAATACCATCATGTGGGGCATGTTGATGGGTAAAGACATCTTCCGTTTGAAGTCGGCGCATCGCAATGTATTTGCAAAATACGTACAGAACTTTACGGGTGTAGAAACTTACAGCACACTTCAGTTGTCCCATATGTGCTGTTATAGCCCAACCTGAAAACTGCCTTCTAGAATCAATATTGTCATTATGCAACAAGTCAGTATGCTCTTGTCTTGGCAAGGTATAAAGTCTTCCTATGTAGTAGTAGTAGTAGAAGTAGTAGTATGCTGGTTTGAAGAGGCTTGCAAAGTGTAGGTTTTGTTGAGGGTTGGGGAGGGGAGTTCTCCTGGCTGGGAGATGGCAAGTCTGTTGGTTACCTTGCTGTGCATTGTTGCTGTTGGCCCTGCAGCCACAGGTGCCAACAGAACAAGTTTCCCTGAGTTTGCACAACTGCCCCTTTAACTACTGCTCGATGAGGTCATCTCTATTCCAAGCCTATCAACCGAAAGCCCTCCTTTCTTGGCGTCTCCCCTCCTGTTCAGCCCAACACCTGGTTAAGTGTGGGTTGAAAGCGTATTTTTAGCGTCAGCAACTGCCCGGCCATATTGTACTTTTGACCTCTCCTTGTGCCTACCTGTCCTGTATCTATTGTCGTGTTTTATGGGTGCTGTAAATATGAGTCTACACACAGAACCCCCATTTATCTTGGGGCAGCAGCCATTGTTTGGTCACCGATGTGTTGACACAGCCGAAGACTAATTGGCCTGGGCTGGATCAAAGTTTCCATTTTGTGGTGTGGCCTTTGTCTTCTTTATGACACAGTTATTATACTGCCCAACATTTTCAGGTGACCCAGGGTCATCTAGGGGTGACCAAAAGGTGACTGGGTGACGTTACCTGTTCAAAGGGGCTGGTGCTGACCAGTAGGAGGAAAAAGCCTTTGAAACGTCCCAAAAAAACTTGAACAGTCATGGGTCCGGTAGAAAGTATTGACGTGTGGTTCTTTGGAAGTTACGTCAAGATTTCGTAGGATTTC
Organism: Branchiostoma floridae x Branchiostoma japonicum; assembly: GCA_013266295.2. NCBI lineage: Eukaryota > Metazoa > Chordata > Leptocardii > Amphioxiformes > Branchiostomatidae > Branchiostoma > Branchiostoma floridae x Branchiostoma japonicum. Next base: position 22,870,297 of record CM023840.1, read on the forward strand.
AGCTCGTTAAATCCACCCGCCCCAGAGGAATGCTATAAATCCGCCTCGTTAGAAGCCTGTTGGAAATTTCACTAGAGTCTTACGTGGGATGGGGAATGGAACGGAAGTTACGAGTTTTTGGAAGACCAGAATCGTGTTACGTGCGAGTCAACACCTCTCCGGCCCGGGTCGTTTGAGTGAAGATTACTGCGTAGGCACAGGCTTGAAGAATCCATAAATCAGTGTAAACCATCCTCTTGACCAGTCGGAATGCCGGTCATCAAGCCAATTAGAGCCATACAGTTTTACGGGGGGGAGGGTGATGCATAATTGTGTCCACACCTTGAAGGGGAAAAGCTTCAAAAAGAGCCGCGACGGAAGAGACAACATTGGTGTGAGTGAAGCCGCCGCCGATGTTATGATTGCACGTGTGGTGTAAAGAGAAGTGGCGAGTTTATACCACAGCTTCTGTCAACGAAGGGACTGTGTTTGGATAGAGTTAACAACCACGTTTTGTCACACCTGTGGGAGCATGTTCAAGCAGCCTCCTTGGTTCAGGTAAGGATCAGGTGTTTGATTTTCCTTCAGCCTCATGGGAGTCATTGTGGGACTTATTTTCTGGGTTTTTTCCGATATCGTCTGCAAGGTGATGCTGTAGTGGATATTCAGAGGTCTATCAGATATTGGTTGTATGTTTAGTATCCTGTCAGAGTGGCCTCTCCCTATTACACTCGGTTTGATACAAACATAGGCAATCATACAGGTGAGTGGATTTTGTACGTGCTGGCTAGAATGAACCATGTTCGTACGGGTAGGCACGCTTCAACACTGTAGACAAATTAAATTTGGCCTAAGTCCCGCTTGACACCTGGATGTGGCAGAAATTCCTTGCCTTGTGTGAACTTGACGTTCGCCACTATGGTCCTTTCACAACATGCAAACATTATACATCATCTCCTTGTGACTAACATTCACGTGGAGTCAGCCCCAAAATGCCAAACATTCCTCCGCAATTGCGTCCTTCCGCCGGGCCCCAGTCTCCCATTGTGTGTTGAATGACTTGTGGTTTACTTCCCACTGTACTGGAGGTATTTACAACCATTGCTGTAGGGGGAGTGCATAGAGATGTGTACATAACCAATGAAAAGGTGGAAGGATCCATTGAGAGTAGAGCAGCTTGAAGGTCTGTGCCTGTAAATTCCCAGCCAAGCACAGTGTTACCTAGCAAAGTTGTATTCGAACGTCCTAAACATCAGGGTGGTCTGAATTATGGCTAAATTTTTTCTCGATGTCTGTACCTTACAGTCCTACACATGGCGCCTACTGTACCCAACAGCTTTTAACACAGGTAGATACATAAACTGAACAGCCTTGGACGGAAGTTTAGACTTTAGTGGTTTCCGATCAGGCTTATCCCATAGCTGTAAAGATTTGTATCATGATGTTATATGACCATTTTATTCTTATTATATATGGCATCTAGACCAGTATTTCTTCAGATTTACTTTGTATAAAAATTGTATTGTTGACTGGCTTGTGGTGATGCATGCGAAAAGAAGCCATAGAAATGCCATTTTACAATGAGTCAGAAGAGATGATAATTTCCGAGTGGGAGGGTGCTAAACTCTTTATACGATGAGATACTTCCGTAATCCGTTGTCATTAGCTACCCCCTATAAACTTCCCGCCCAGCCCACCAGTCCACCCAGCTGTGGGTGTTATGGGTGACACGTAGGTTCTAACAGGTGTTTGACAAGTTTGTGGTTGTGTCATATCTCTCCTTGTGAAATCTTCACTGGGAACAGGAAGGCCATAACACCATAGCAGGTACTTGTCACCATTGGGCCAAAACATCTGGTGTGAACAATCAGTCGTGGAACAGGAAGGATTTGGGGATTCAAGGGTGGACAGCACACTGTGCCCAAACATGGTCACCAGCCTGGTCACTCTGGCCTGTGTGGCTTAGGACAGGATAACCCCTGAGACACCAGGTGATTGGATTATTGGACAGGCGATGACACTGCTATATTGAGGGCCCATCTCTGGAGACACTAGAGATCTTGTCTGCCGAATTTTATCAGTTCCCCCCTCCTGTCCATCCCATAACAATAAGGAGGAGGAACATAATGGTTTTCCTAGTTTCGGTCTAACTTTCTTTTACAATTCCAGGCCATCACACTGCTATATTGACAGATCAGGGGGCCCATCAACTAGTACCTGGAGACACTAGTATCTTGTCAGCATCAGTTCCACAAGCTATTTCTCCCTCCTTGTAAAAGCCCGTGGCCATCTCATACCAACAGAACATGTTGGTTTTCTTGGATTCTCCTACTTTCGTCCATATGTTTGCCTCCAGACTCATAAAGGTTGCCGCGAAAATAGTAGAAATTGGCCAGCTGGCTGAATAAATTTGACAGAAGAGTCAGCCGCCCAAGGAGTTACACACTGACAAGCCGGCCAGTGTGCCCACCTCAAAGCAACAGTAGGAAAGAACATGTTGGTTCTCCTAGTTTTTCCCTACTTTCTTCAGGGCACAGAGTGGTGGTGGGAAGCTTCATGTTCACAGGTGCATGTGAATGGGTAATCTTATCAATGCATCTATTGTTATGTGATGATGTAATTAGTTCCTCAGTTGTGGTGTGAACCAGTACTGTCATGTGGATGAGGTGTTAATTGTGCGTTTAGCTTTTTTTTTGTAGTCTCCCATGTCCCTGCATGCGACTGGCCATGCAGGGCTGTCGTCAGCCTGCGAATGACAAAGGAAGAACATGCGCAGGAGGCTGGGCTACAAGTCTGGCATTCTGTCACTGTTTGCACAGATACAGCATGGGACCATGTCAGCCTTTGTTCTAGAGGTCAAAGATCATGCTTCAAGCCACATTTCCTTCAGCAGTTGATTTCACAGCATTTGTTAATTGCTATATACAGTACTGTATCACGATTTATACACTCCTAAATAAAAATGCCAGCATTGAAAATGCCTGGATCATTACACTGCAAGAACATAAGAAAAATTAAAAGTGCACGTGTGTGCATGTACTGTGTCATTGTGGCAGACTTGGGCAGCCCCAAGTTTGGGCAGTGACCATTTGTGGTGGGTGCAATTGTCCGGTTGTCAGTGCCACTTCGGTAAGCATGATGGATTGGACAAGGCACAGGGCTCATGCTGGGGAAAGGGGTGGTCCCCATATGTAAATCAGTTGGTAAAATGCACAGTGGGAGATAGGTTTTAGTGTCTGACCAGTCTGGGAATGATCACACAATAGGCAGGATGATGCAGGGTTTGGTGGCAAGGTCTGTTCAGCTTCTAAGTTCTATCTACTTCTATATACTATAGAAAAGATCCTTTAGTTTTTCTCATATCTCTCCATGGTTATTTGGAATGACTTTTTATATGCCTTGTCATAAGTTTGCCTTCATGTGTTGTGTTGCCTAAGTCCCATCAAATAAGACTGTGGTGTTTCTACCTTGGTTTTGGTCATGCAGAATCTCATGATATTGAAGAAGCAGATAGTTGCTAGGTTTTGTACCATTTTACTGTCACTTCAAGTTGGAAAGTTGTTTGATTGTTCCAAGGGTCAAAAGGTCAAGCAAAGAAAGTTTTTGGAATTACTGTTGTTTTGTTGTATCGTGTTCCTACGGACTGACTAGCCTTCAACTTACTGGCACATATTGTACATTCTTCACACAGCCAACTGAAGCACAGCAGTGAGTCTGTGTGATGGCCGCTTCAAAACATTGCTGTAATTTTGAGTATTCAGATTTTTTGTAGAACTATTCTTCACAGAGCTGTTATCGAGTGTAGTAAATGCATTCTTGGTGGATAGCTTTAAAGAACACTGGGGGTTAGATATGACATGTTATTGGATTTGAACAGTCTGAAAACACTGAGGGGAAAGTTTCATGTACATTTGTACACACAGATGCAAGTTCTTTTTTGGTGTGGCCTTTGATCGGTTATCCTTTTTAATACAGATAAAGATTTGTATATCGTTATTTTGTCTTTGTTTCTTTCACCTGAATCTGACATACTGCTGTTCTGTGTTCCTACAGGGCTACCCAGAAGCTCAACCTGGCCTCTAAGAAGAAGAAGAAGCATGCCCCGGAGCCGCAGCCCGAGCTGCCCATCTTCCCCACCAACTTCAGCGACCTCCTGAAGGCCAGTCCGCCATCCGTGCCACCATGCTTCCTCCGCACCAGCAGCAAGAGGGACAACCTTGGTGTGGGCAAGGTATGGTACTAGTTTACACTGATGGACACATATAGGGCTCTCCAACTTCAATTTAGAGTTTTAGACCTAACTTCAATTTAGATTTAGTCCAGGTAAACAGCCCAACATGATGGTTTATATCATAGCAAATTACACTGCTTACACTGACATACACTATACCCAGTCATCTGAAACTTGGGAAGTCAAGTGCACTATGACTGTGGTAGAAGTCCCACATACCAACTTGAAATAGGAAGTACAAGAAAGGTTGTAATTGAACTATGAAGCAGCTTTGTTTTGACATTTGCAATCCAGATATAAGTGGCAGTCATTGAAATCATATTTGGAAATATATTTTTAAAATTCCAATTTTCTATAGATCTAGTTTTTAAAAATTTTATCTATTTATTGAAAGGGGGTCGCTTATAATTGAATGGCACTTTTTTGTCCAGCATTTTATTACAAAGCTCCTAATCCCGTCAAATCCTGAATGTGTTCCAGCTATTCTCCCTATACTTGCTGCCCAGCTAAAACCATGGCACAGGGCTGACACTGTGGGACCAGTGGCCAAATTGTAACAAATGGCTCATCTCTCAACGCTACACCTGTTCACCCAATGGTGTGACTTTGCTATATCGGTCAGATCAAGTAATGTAGCGGCCCATGCTGTGCCAAATCCACCGCATCTACGGACCAAAACCCCATCATATGAGAGTAGCAGATTGAGACATTTGTATCAATTTGCCGAAATTGAAAGTTTAAGTGGAATTTGAATGCTACGTTTGTTCAGACAGCATGTGTGACCTTGCAGTGTCACTGAGCTTGGCCCAATTTTCCCCGCTTATTACAACACAGGAGAGTGTATATAAGCTGTACAGTACATAAGCTTGAGTATACTGTACAGTACCCCAACATACCTGAAATGCAACAATATTGAAAAAAAAAACACCCACCAATATTAGTTTAGTAAAAACCAAGGCTTGCATGATGAAGTGGAAACTCTAGACCAATATTTTACAAGAAAGGAAGAAAGAAAAACTCTTTTTTGTGTGTGTGTGTTTACAAACTGTTTTCTGATGACCAGTATTTTCAGCTTACCTAAACATAAATGATAAATCCTCAATAATGTCTTGACACCAATGATGTCACTGAGCACTTACAATATAAATACATCTTTTTGTCAAGAACACATTTTCTTCCATCATCAGTCCAAAAATCGGGGGTGCATTCCCAGGTCTCCCAGCCCCCCATGATTATGATGTCCTCCAATCAGTCTTTCTCGCTGGACGTGAATGAAGCCATTTTTCCAATATGCCCCAGGAGTCCCCAGGAGGCCAAAGGTCAACCTTGATTTTGCCAGGAAGTTATTAGTTTCTCAGCAAGTGCAGCTCATCCTATTTCAGCAGTGCTGAAATGATGTGTGGTCTGGGATCTATTGGTCATGGGAAGCAAACCCCACAAGTAGTACAGCTCAAAACTACCATATTTGTCAGTAATTCTCATTCACAAAATGTACATAATGTTAAACTTGTTCATACACTTCCAGTATGAGCTAAAAATGAGAAATTTTACGTTTTATTGCAATTTTTTATGTTTTATTGGTTTGTCTGCCCAACTAGCCAGTAAACTAGCCAACTAGTCATTAGAAAGGGCTCCCCTGTTGACAAATTCATTCAAGCTATGTAAGTAGGGTATAAGATATTGAAATCAAATTTCAAACTAGATCTAGCTAAGTATTACAGTATCTACTTTCAGTTGAGGCCTACTTTGGTTTTCATATGTTTTGGGGTGAGAAGGTCGGGTCGGCCCTGACAGCCGCTTTTTCATTATGACCTCATGTGTGCATGGGCGAGTTATTACTGTAATGATATTCATTGGACGTCTATTGCCACTGTATAAAATTTTCAATAAGTTTGGTCTGGTGTTGTAGCCACTGTGAGTGATAAATGGAGGGTCTGTCTGGTGTAATAACGTCCGAGTTTATGTGGCATTATCAAGGGCTCCTGTTTACTGCCACAGAAATTGCAGTGGCTGTCTGAAATTCCTACATTGTTCTAACTAACATTGGTTACGAGCCATTTTATGTCTCACAGTTATTCTGAACACAGAAGAAGGAAGATTGTATTACTAAATGCTACCAATGCCTTGAGAAGGCAAGTTCAAAATGTACCACATATTTCCTAGTCCACACCATGCTAATTTATCTAGATAAGAAACTTGTTTTGCTGGTTTCAATGATCCTCCAAATCCCCCTCTAATGATGGGTAGCTGGCAATATGTGAGGATTTTCTAGTTAGCAGGTTTTACAAATTTGATTGTGAAGGTTCAGTGCCCCAGAAAGGGAAGGTGGTCACAGTTAATGGGCTAATTTTCTGTGGGGGAGAGGAGTGGGCACTGATGACACACAAATGATGGAACATCTGTTTGGGGACAAAGGTCGTCTCCGAGGAGACGGGCACCTTGGTAGATAAGACTAAGAGTGGTGGAAGGAACCTCCAAGAAGATGTGAGGTTTGGGCCTATTTTTGTACGTCTCCTACTAGTAGGTTTTATTTTTCCTACTACATGTAGTACATGTATTTAGAAGGAATGGCCAAAGAGGTACACGTACATTTCATGTTTATTCAGTAAATGCCGTCATTTGCAATTGCCATTGCAATGTTCTTCAAAAACTTTTGCATCAAAGAGCAAAATAAAAAACATAAGAAGAAAGTGTAAAATTCCCATGGAGGCTGACATTGAAAGCCACTGAAAATGAAGGTACATTTTTACGATGTCAGTTATAGCCGATATGAATTAATAACTGGGCCCTAATATGATGACGAGGATGTTATGAATGCCAGATATCAGCTGTGTCCTGTGCCCATAACAGGTCAAAATGTCAAGCTTATGCATGAGTGGACACGATTGGGCTTTATGGCCAGTCCTACCGCAATACCAAAATGCCATTTTAAAATGTCATGGGGCATATATATGCTGTCCAGTTTGATTATTTTTATAAAACTATAATCTCTGATGGTAGACCTTAGTCGTGGGTGAAACCCAAGAAAAACACAACCCATTGTAGAATGTTCTGGATTAGCAACAGCATACTAAGCAAGAAGAGACATACAGCAAGCTGTTATCATTGATGATAATGAACTTTTTTCTCATTGTGGTTTAGATTAAGAAAAGCTGTAATTTGCCTTAGCTGACTGTTCTGATACCTGTAGCCTCAAACCCAGTCTCTTCGGGGCCATCTCTACCAGGCTATACAAGTCAGGTTGAAGAGGGCAAACTTTGCCCATACTAAACTGAGTCTGACATCACCGGGCCTCAAGGCCCAAAAGTCCATTTTTCATGCATATTAATAAGCAATTTTCATACGCAATCCTGTGATGATGAGGTGAGCCTGGTGGTATTAGGTTTGAAATGGCCAGGCCGCAACATCCGTCACAGGTGACGTGACCCACAAGAAATGGCCATTAGGTCCTTCATACCTCCATATTAATCTCCATTATGCTCTCATAAAACCTGCATTTATGAAGGGGAACCAAGCAAACTACCCACAAGTGGTCACTTGTTTTTCTAGTATATAAACTTCTTTGGGGGGGGGGATAGTTGAACCATTGGTATTACAATAGAGTTTTGAACACAGTTTTTTTTAAACAGCCTTAGTAGTCACATGTTCTTCTTGAATCTTTTATCTTTTAAGTTAATATTTTTGGAGGACAATTTTAACTAAACTATTGCTATGACTTAGTAGCTTTCATTACAGCTCAACTATTTTTAGGACAGACACAATAACCACAAGAAAAAAAGAGTACTATTTCAGCTTCATAAAATGACCAATACATGTAGTTGTAGCGTTTGTTATGTCAGCTTGTCATAACAGTGGGTCTCTTAAAATCCTTCCTTACTGAGTTCAGTACAGCCCAGATTTCTTATTTGGACAGTGTCGCGAGCACCCCTATTTGATCAGCCATGCATCTCTAATCAACCAGACAGAGTTGGGATTTCTACACAGTCACCAGACTCATACTCCTACCATTAGGGTGTGCAGAGAATGGTTTTTGGTGGAAACGACAGTAAGATTTCTCGCTTGTGCCCCACCATGCAGGTAAAGGTGATGCTACGTGTGTGTCCGACGGGTGAAGACATCGCCAACTCCTCCCTCATGGTCGACCAGCGGAGGAAACAGGTGACCCTGTACGACCCCTCCCTCAACGGCGTGTCACACCGGAGGATGGCTGTGGCGGCACCCAAGATGTTCGCTTTCGATGCCATATTCTCAGAGGACGCTTCTCAGGTAAGAAACGAGAGAAACACACTCCACCTGACCTCACAACTGTGAAGAATCAAAAGATGATCGAAGATAACCACCGATTTAGATCTTTCTCACAATTTAAATCCTGCAAAATACAGAAATCCTTAATAAATTTTTCACTTATCCTTGTGATCAAGAAACTTGCACTGGTATATACATCAGTATGAATGTTATCCACCAGGATAGGACAGTTCATAAGGTATAACTTCACTGCGAAAAGTTGTGCAAATGCATGTCGTAACATGGCCGTCTCTGCAACTTTGAAAAGCAGGAGGGCCAAAGTTATGTAAGACTTATGTAACGAGGTTAGTGACCTTTTGGTGAATGATTGGACTTATCACCGAGTCATACATTGATTGTGAGGGGAGTTTGAGGTTGGGTCGTGCGACGTGCTATCTCTCTGGGTGATGTCGGCACCTTTGATGATGGGCAAATGTTGTCACAAGACTTGGTCTGTAAACAGGGGAAACTCACTTTAATACTTGATCCCACAGAGTTTGTTTGTTAAGATTGCTCAGAGTTATGAAGGAAATCTTTTTAGTGTTACAATAATATGAAAACGGAAGCTGTCAAGATCATATCTTTACAGTTCATGTTCAGAAGAAGCATCGCTGAAGTGTGTTGTTATCACAGACAAAGACAACAAATCAACTCAAAATCTTTTCTCACAAGTTATGGTAAATATTTGCCGGAGATTGAAATCCATGTAAGCACCCTTTTGAAGTCACCTGCTTAAAACCTGTCTTTTGTTTGTGAGTTTGTGTTGGACATGGACAAGGATTAGCCAGGCTGCTGCTGCTCCAATATCCCCACAGTGTGGCATTACCAAGCTTCTGTTTATCAAATGGCCTTTTGTTTTACATTATAAACAAAAACCATGTAAACGATTCTGTGATTGTTCCCTCAGATGCACCTGTTATGTGGGAAGTTTCAGTTTATTTACTTTTCCAGGAGGAAAGACAAGGTCTGCACAATTGTTAGTCTAAATTGGTGCAGTGAAGAAAGTTCTCCTGACTTCCAGCCATGTGTAGCTGTATTTAGTTCCTCCTCTCATTTCCCTGGTAATATGGAACAGACAAAGGCTCAGGAAGGCTGTATCTGAAGAGAGACTTCTGATATCAGCAATGTAAATATATGAATATACTGAACACTGTTAACAATTTTCTTTTACATATCAGTGACACTTTTATATCAGTACACCAATGAAGATACAAAGGCCTCACATCTCTGTTTATTATCCAGTTGTATAGAGTTGTTGTATAACAAACTTTGTTCTGTTACCTCTTCAGGTTGAAGTGTGTTCATCAGCACTCTCTGACATCCTCCAGTCTGTAGTCGGTGGGGCGGACGGATGCGTTTTCTGTTACGGACACTCGAGACTCGGTAAGAGAAATGATCATACAGTATGTCAGCTGCTCTTACCTTTCTCCTGGTGGCTAGCTACCATAGTTTACTTTTAGTATACCTTGCATAAAAGTAAGGTGTGAGATGTAAAGGTAAAGGTCTCCCTCTCATGTACAGTGGCATATAGTCAGGATATCCAATTAAGTCTGTATACACATTTGTACATGAGTTGAAAACCAGCAAAGGTCTATTGGTTTGAAGCTTCGTGAGTTCATAGATAAAAAAAGCCGTAAAAAAAGTAGCTTGACATCCAATGGGCAGCTGTAGGGCACCTACAATGAAACTACATGGCTTCAGAAGCTTGTTAAAACACAGCTATTTACTTGGGGTGTGTGTGGTATTGATGTGCTGTGCAGTCAGCCTTCCCGCAGGTCCATTGTGGACCCAAGTGGTCATTTTCTGTGAAATTAAACCTCATAATGAGGTGTGTGCCTGGGGACCAGGGTGGGCCAGCAGCTCTGTGGGGATGAGCTAATGTTCTGACCAATGGCTGCCACAAGGCTGGCAGGTGCATGGACTAAAGTAGCTGCAATAATCTCCAACCTTCAAGACTTCTTTGGAGAGGGATGGTCCTCTCCCAAGAAGTCTTGGACTCGCACTAAGACGTGTTTTTGTAAAAACCTTTCTGCATGGACGTCATGCTTCCCTGATCATGGTTAAAACCCATGGCATAGGATACAATCAGGAGCACAGTGTGGGACCTGGGATTGCACTGGCCTGCCGGTATCCACTGCCGCTTACAGAAAATACCCATTTCCACCATAACTCATTATATTTCAGCCATACCATAGGTATGGATGAAATGTATTGTATTCCCTCATGTTTCTTCTTCTCCTTCTCCTTCTCCTGTCATTTCTTTAAATGGATTCAACTCTGTCATTTTTCAGCCAAATGACCTGAAATTTGGCATGGAGGTAGAGGAACCAGATACCCCCAGAGGTTTTTTTCATTTTTTTGATACAGGGTTTTAAAATTGTTTTATTTGGTTTTTTTGGTCATTTTTAGGTAATAAATGTACATTTTGGGCTCTGGAGCCCTGGTATTAAATCCGAATGACGCAAAATTTGGTATGGGGATACCTTGAACACATGCCCACAGAAAGCCATTCACGCTTTTGACATACCCCACTTCAAAATTGTGTAAAATAGGGCTTTTTTGCTATTTTCAGACAAAAAATGTACATTTTTGGCTCTTGTGCCCTAATATTAAAACCAAATGATCTGAAATTTGGTATGGAGGTGCCTTGAGCACATGCTCACAGAACGTCATTTACGCTTTTGACATACACTTCTGTAAAATTGTGTAAAATAAGGCTTTTTTGCTAGTTTTAGACAAAAATGTACATTTTTGGCTCCTGTGCCCTAATATTACAACCAAATGACCTGAAATTTGGTACCCGGATACCATGGACACATGCTCACAGAATGCTATTGACATGTTTGACCTATTCCATGTCGAAATTGTGTAAAATAGGGCTTTTTTGCTATTTTCGGACAAAAAATATACATTTTTGGCTCCTGTGCCCTAATATTACAACCAAATGACCCGAAATGTGGTACCGGGATACCATGGACACATGCTCACAGAATGCCATTGAAACGTTTGACCTACACTATGTCAAAATTGTGTAAAATAGGGCTTTTTTCCTATTTTCGGACAAAAAATGTACATTTTGGCTCCTGTGCCCTAAAATTAAAACCAAATGACCTGAAATTTGGTATGGGGATACCTTGGACACATGCCCACAGAACTTCATTAACGCTTTTGACATACAGCTCTTTGAAATTGTGTAAAATAGGGTGTTTTTGCTATTTTTGGCCCCAAAATGTACATTTTTAGCTCCTGTGCCCTGATATTAAAACCAAATAACCTGGGATTTGCTATGGGGATACCTTTGACACATGCCCACAGAACATTGTTCAAAAGTTTGGCATACACTATTTTGAAATTGTGTAAAATGGACCTTTTTTGCTATTTTCAGACAAAAAATTTACATTTTTGGCTCCCATGACCTGATAAAACCAAATGACCTAATATTGGGTACGGGAGATCCTTGGACACATGCAAACAGAACGTTATTCACCTTGCTGGCATACACCGCTTTCAAATTGTGTAAAATGGGACTTTAAAATGGGAAGGAAATGGCTGAAATATGCTGTATTTGCTCCGGAGCAAATGTCGGCCTTTCTAGTTTGTACCTGTATTGTGTCCACTTTCAGCAGATGTGGTGGATGTGTATATTATACAGTCCAACATGTAAAAAGTGTGTATATGTAGGAAAACTGGTAGAGATGGCCATGTCACTGAAAGTGATTAATGTATTCATTATGTTTCTTCTATAACATTATGTATGCATGATATAGAGTGGTCAGTTTAAAGCAATGCTGTACAAAGCCATGCTGCTCTTTCGAAGGGATCACCTTTCATTACGAGGCCAGCAACCCCCTAATCTTGTGGCAGGTATGGGGCAGCCCTGGTTCCATTAAGAGCTTTGTGTTCGCTCACAACCACACCATACATCTTTTTTTTTGCGGGGTGTCCAGCCTGACATCTGCCCCCTGTGGATTAGAAGTCAAATATTGGCATTACCCTTTTGTTGGCACCTGACCTGCTCAAGCCTGGCGTGTCCACCTCACTCCTACTCCCCAAGCAGAGAGTAGGCCTGCTTTGGCCAGGATATCCAAAGAAAGTCAGACAAAATAGAAAGCCAGACCACTGCTTGGAGAGCACGGCTTTGCTGCAACATTGAAGAAATGCTATGAAAGGGAGACCTCAGCTTTTTCCGCACAAAAAGATTCCAATGTTTTACTAGAGAAGGGCAAACCCTGTCACCCATTCAGCCAGCTGACCTGTCCAGTTAATTTCTTGGATGCTGCAATGCCAGGATAAAAATGCATGTGCAAAAAAAAAATAAAATCCCCTCTCAGGGAGGTGATTTTTCTAAAATACTGTGCAGATGTCCTCATAACCGGTGGCAATTATGTTTTGATGAAAACTGATGCAGCCTTGCTTTATCAGAGGGACAAAATCAATACCTCATACAAAAAGTTGCTTGTCCAAGCCAACTCTGACATGATTGCATGTACAAGATGGCCAATTGGAGACAGATTGTCAGCTTATTTTCCCTTCAATATTCTGTGTGTGGTGAAGCGTGTAGGATGGACGGTGCTCCGGTCGGCTGGGTAGGAGCACCCCTCACCCCTGTTCTATGGACAGTGGACCATTTCTCTATAATTTACTTTGCTCCGGCTCTATTTGTTCTGGAAGCCCCCCCTACGGTTCCCTCCACCTAATGTCTAAGCAGATGTTTTTGTATGGCGTTTCACTCCAGCCAAGTTTTCACATACCGTGATGCATGTTTTCGTATGATGCGGTGACCAGCAGAAAAGCTTGGGCTACGCATCCTTGGAGTTTATAAACCACCTACCCTATCTCCATAACCCCTTTGTCTAATAACTCTCCTGTCAGGAACTGGCAACACATCAAACAGCTAAAATTAGCACCGGGTTTGAAACTTAGTTAGATGTCTTATCACATCACATATCATGCATGGTAATTGGATTACTGAGACATCACTGGGGAGATCAATGAGCTTCACTATCCTGGGGCAGCAAAAAGTTTGTTACTCTAAATTACTTTAAGTAAAGGAGTCCTATTTGCTTGGTGAAGTCTGTAATCTCTGATTGCCTTTTATTTGTCGTATTAAATGGTTGTAAAGCAACATGGACGAGGGGACGAAGTCTGCCATCTCTGATTGCCTTTTTCTCCACAGGAAAAACGTACACCATGGCTGGGAACGACGACGACAGTCAGAGCCTGGGGATCATCCCCTGCTCGATAGCCTGGCTATTCAGGCTTATCAACGAGCAGAAGCAGAAGACGGGAGCTCGCTTCTCCGTGCGTGTGTCGGCAGTGGAGGTGTACGGCAAGCAGGAGAACCTGAGAGACCTGCTGTCTGAACAGGCAACAGGTCAGTCATAGAACAACAGTACATTCACACCTGTACCAGTACCCACCTCTGCATAAGGACCACCATTGTGACCACTTTAAGAAAATTTTTTCATTGACTCATGCTGGGAAGAATCCTGTTCATAGTGGCCATCTGATTACTGTGACAATTTCCTTCAAGCCCTGTGATAGATAAATTTGCTAGATAAATGAACATCATTATCACAATTCATGAACAAGTTAGCAACATCATAACAAGAAAAGACTTGAGGATACTTAATATTGACCAGAAGAATACCTCTCACTGTACCATAATTTCAACTATTCTGGTTACTCCATATAACATTTCATTGTGCACCACAGGAAGTACAGGCAGCAATGGGACATCCCCGGGTGTTTACCTCTGTGAAGATCCTGTCTTTGGCATCCAGGTAACATCAGTCTTTGCCATGTGGTGTAATTATCACCCCGTTCGAATGTAGTAGTTTTCCCATACCTTAAATCCTTATTGTGATGGCGACACTAAGTTTTAATTTGCCAGTGTGCATGAAATATTTATCCGTGCAGCCTGCTGGGATTGATCGCAGGGTGGGATCAATGCAAACCTGATCACATCTTCTTCTATCTTCCTCTCCAGCTTCAGAACCAGAGTGAGCTGAGAGCACCAACAGCAGAGAAGGCTGCCTTCTACCTGGATGCCGCCCTAGCTGCCCGGAGTACCGCCAGGACACCCACAACAGGTACGAGGACACAATACAGTGTATATCTTAACCTCTGATGGCCCTTCTACAAGTTTGTGTCACCCAAATTATGCCAAATTTTAGGTTGTGTTTAGTTTCGTTCTTCCTTAATATGAGTATTGACAGTGAGGCTGCTGAAATCATGTACATCTTTTTCTTTTGTTGCTGTGTTTTTCAGAAATAGGGTTACAACTTCAAGGTGGAACTTAACACCTTCTGTTGTTGCTTGTTGGTTTAAGAACCGTTTGGAAATCGTCATCTTTATGGATTTATGGAATGATCTGTGTCTACGTCTCTTTTTGTAACCCCTGCCAGGGCAAGACCCTGACAAGGAGGTTAACATGTTTTGAGGTTTGCAAGCCATAATGTGATATGAGCAGAATACTGCTTTAGTAGAGGCACTTAATGCTTTGGGTCCAGTTAGAGGTTGTTTCTGAAGTTGCTGTGCTTGTGTCCCTGTTACAGAGGAGCCTGAGGAGGAAAACAGGAACTCTCATCTCCTCTTCACTCTGCACATCTACCAGTACAGGATCGACAAGTCGGGCAAGGGTGGAGGTGAGCAACTGTGTTTGTTTGTTTGTTTGTTTGTTTGTTTATTTGTTTGCCTAGCCAGTGAACTGCCCCTAGGCCAGTTTTGTACAGTAGGTACCAGCTGCTTCTCAAGGGCACAACATTGGGCCTGCTAGGGATTTGAAGGGGAAGCACGATTTTGAGTAAGCCATTCAAACCTGTTTCTGTGAGGGGGGGGTAGGTTGGACCCCATAGTCATTGTTACCCAGCCATCTGCTTCTATCAATTATGCCATATGGTATGCTATAGTTATGGTTGAGAATAGATTGCAGTGTAGATATGCAGTAAGAACAGATAACATCTCTGTTGTGTGGTTTGAGGTTTCGTCTTGTAAAGCTTACCTCACAAGTTCTTGGGAAATGCTTGATGTTTTACTTGATCCCAGCAAGTAACCTGTGTTAACAAGTGTGGTTAAGATTTGGCTGTTTCTTTTACGTACTGAAAGAGCAAAAGTTCTGTTTGTAGAAATAGACATTAGTCTTGCAAGATGGGCTTGTCAGCAACTGTCAAAATGTTAATGCGTTGCTGTTTGTCTCAGTTGCTGGTGGAAGGAGCCGGTTGCACCTGATCGATCTCGGCAGCGGAGAGAAGTCCAGTGGGAAAGCCACTGGGAGCGTCGCCCTGACCCTCTCAGCACTGGGAAACGTCATCCTTGCCCTGGTCAACGGAGCCAAGCATGTGCCTTACAGGTCAGTTCTGTTCTTGTCTAGATCTTGACTGATTAAACTAATTCAACCAATATAGTGCATGTACATCAAGGAATGACACCAAACTTCTTCACTAGTATGTTCCTTACAATATATCTTGACTTTTTCCGAACAGGGAGAGCAAGATCACTAGGCTCCTTAGTGAGTCCTTGGGGAACCTTAACTGCCGCACCACGATGCTTGCGCACGTCTCTCCCAAGGCGGCCCACTACAGCGAGACCCTCCAGACTGTCCAGCTGGCGTCCAGGATACATCGCATGAGAAAGAAGAAAGCAAAGGTGAGCTGCCTTTTCATCAGTTTACTTATCCAAAGTTTCCTACATTCAAAGACAAACAGAAAGCTGGTCTTCTCTTAAAATCACAGACTCACAAATTAAAGAAAAAGTGGGGTCTCTATATATCCAGCACTAGTACCACAGTACTTGAATTAGTCTATTGTTAACAATCACAAGTAGTTGAATCAGTCAATTGCTGTCCCTGCCACATGTAGGATTCCTATCTCTCTACCACATATATGTTTCCACCTACTTGCAAATTAGCCATCGGACACAACTTGCAAATAAACTTTCATTATTAACCTTCAGCACAGCTTACATGGCTAGCAAACAATTCTTTAACATCTATTGTCAGGCTGCTTGTGATGTTTTGGTTTTCTGTATATGCCCAGCTGCTTGTGCAAAAGATGTTCCGTTGATGTGTACTAGCTACTTAGTATATAGATATTTCAGGTGAAGAGAGAGCTTTGCCCAGGTTGGCTGTGATCTAAAACTGGAAATGTGACTTTGTTTTCGTTCTGCAGTACTCAAGCTCATCTGGTGGGGAGAGCTCGTGTGAGGAGGGTCGCATCAGAAGACCACACTTCCGCCCATCTAGGCCACTCATATCTGAGACTGTCCGGGAAGACACCACGACGGGCCTTGGCATCAGTGACAAGGACGACGTTTCGAGCAGCGAGCAGTCCTGTGACACGGTCATCTACGTGGGCCCCAACGGAGCTGTGCTGAGCGACAGAGAGCTGACTGACAACGAGGGTCCCCCTGAGACCGTGCCAATCGTACGTAGGGACTATAAGCAGCAGAGGAAAGAATGTCAGATCGTTGAGGAGGACTGCGAAACGGAGAGCAAACCAGCACCATCATCGTCGCCCCTGTTCAGCCCTGACACGGAGAACAGGAGAAACCTGTACATTGAGGAGGAAAACAAGGAGAACGAACCCAGCCAGCTTGTTTATGAGAAACCTGCAGAGGAAAGAATGGAGCAGGAATCTGCCAGGGAACAGCAGGACATAGTCCTGGAGCCCATCACAGACAATGGCAGCGATTATGACTTTGTTTGCGAAGAACCCGAAGCTGATAAAGACTCCAGACCAGAAGACTCTGCACCTTCTCCTCAGAACAATCTTGAGGAAGAATTGCCTCCCTTGGATCTCCCCGAGCCTACCTCATCTCTTCCCGAGCCTCTCAGCGAAGCCACTGAGTTCCTGGACTCCTTGTTGAAGAACGAGGATCTCTTCACCTCCTCTGAATCCATCTCAAACATCCAAAACAGCGGGGAGCAGACGCTGTCCTCTCTGGATGATGGCAGTGAGTACAAGTCCAACTCTGTGCTGCTGAATGGGAACGTACACCAGTACTACTCCATTGTGCCAACGTTTGAGGATGAAAGTGACGATGAAGGGTTTACTCCGCCTGCCAAGCAGCCGACGAATGACGAAAAAGCTGCAGAATCAGATTCAAACTCCTTGACAGAAACCTTGGCCCAGCTGGAAGCGTTTCTGACTAAAGAGGATTTAATGGAGGAGAGTTTACAACCCAAAGATGAGGAAGCATCAGCCCCAAAGCCTGTACCTTCTCCGAGAAAAACATCAAACAAACCAAAGCCAGTTCCCCCTCCCAGGACAATCACCCTACAGAACAGACCACCTGACCTGTCGTTCCCAAAACCGCCTGACCTTCCTGTACCACCAGAGCCGGAGATGACAAAGCGCCTTGAAAGTCGTAACAACAAGCCTTCTCCACCCGCCAACCCACACGACTTGGTGTTCAAGTCGTCTGATCTGCCCATGAGGCTGGAAGACGACAGGTGTTCCCTAGACAGCATCAGCATCAACAGTCTCCTAGATGGTACGGAGGATGTGAAGGATGAGGGTAGAACCTCACCAGATGGTGAGTTGGAACGATTCCCCTTTGAGGATGACATTCCCCTTGATGCTACAACAGACATCTTGGGGAGAAAGTTTGACGGTGCTCCTTCCAGACCTCCAGACCTTATCAGTGACCTTGGCGATGCTGACGACCTCCAAAAGTTCGACAAGAAGGACAGACCTGTCAGTGGGGTCAGCGAGGACAGTGTCAGTTCCACCAAGGTTGTGTTGCCAGAATCCCGCCCGCTGAGCATGCTCAGTCAGGACTCTATTGAGCTGTATGTACCCCCACCCCCTCCCAATGCTCAGGTTTCCCTCAGAGCAACCTACACCCCACCAACAAACGTCACAGCCTTAACAAAGGAAAAGCTTGAAGCTCTCGATGATGCAAGCTTCTCCCTGGGCGAGAGAAGACCATCCGAAAGTTCTAGCAAGAGCAACAAGTCATTGGCAAATACGAGGCAGAACATGAGACTTGGGAAAAGGACATCTTCAAGTAGTAGCTTGAGAAGTACAGGAAGCCATAGTGCTCACAGTAGGAACCATGCTACCTCACAAAGTAGTAAGTTGTCGTCATCACATCGAACAGAACTCAAGTCAAACATAAGTGTGCATTCCAGAATAACACCCAAGTCTGTGAATGCCTTGTCCCGTTCTCAAGCTGGAAGCACCGGAAGTGTGAAACCTTTGGAGGCTAACATCTGTAGAGTGCCCTCCTCTTCATCCCTGTCCAAACAGTCGGTAAGGTCAAACAGAACGAGGGAGCTAGCTCTCACAAGAACTGCTAGTGATGGCTCGAATTCGGATGGTGCGAGAAGCACAGCCAGTGAGAGGTTACCGGGCAGTAGGCCTGTCATTCGACCCAAGGGATCGGCATGTTCCCTCCCTGCATCTCCAACGAAATTCACAAAACTCAGCAGACCAACCCCTGCAGGGTTAGCAAGGGAGGACAGTAGGCCAATCACTCCACCATCAAAAATCCCTGGGAAACCCAGCCCACCCCCAAAGCCAAGCCAGCTGCCCAAACCGTCAACCAGTAGCAGCCCCGTGTCGTGGGTTCCATGCTCTACCTCATCCTCCAGATCTGCTGCAAAATCAGCTCCAAAGGCAGAGCAGAAGCCGCCCAAGCCTCCTCGAATCAGCAGCTTGGGTGATGCCAGATTACGTTCTGGAAGTGCTTCCTCGAAAGCCAGCATGTCGTCTGCCAGAGAAGCTGTCTCTGCGAAAAACAGGTTACCATCACGGTCAGCCAGCACCAATGGACTGTCCGTGGGAAGCGTTTCTGCAAAGCCTGCTAAGGCAGGTTCCAAGTTGCCTGTTCCTAGCAGCGCTCGGTCAGGAAAGCCCCTCCCATCTTCATCAAGCAAGTCTTCGCTCCAGTCATTCCAGCCCTCCAACAGGTCAGCCCAGCAGCCTGGAGGCAAGGCAGGCAGCTCATCTGGCAAAGCCTCGACCACGAGCAGTAGAACAGGGCAGAAGGCAACGCAGGCACTGCAGAGCAGGACAGCCAACCTCCCCTCTAGGAAGGACTCTGCTTCGAAAGTCAACAACACGAGGGTGTCTGAACTGTCCAAGGAAAGCCCTGCCAAAATCCGGTTGTCCACGGACTCTGACAGTGGCAATGACAGTGGGATCCAGATTGGTGATGAGAAGTCTCCTAAGCCCATGAACCTCGTGTCTCCCTACTCCACGGTAACAGCACCAAGACCATCGCACCGCTCAAGTAGTGGGCATGGCAGTGATGCCAGCTCCATCCTCAGTGGTGACATCCCCCCTCCCATGAAGCCCAGCGTCCTCAACTCTGCCAGTGGTGCCAGCAGTGGCTACGAGAGCATGATGCGTGACAGCGAGGCAACGGGAAGTGCTTCGTCGAACCACGACTCAATGAGTGAAAGCTCCTCTGGCCGTATCAAAACCTCCAGGAACCTGAAGAAACGATTGGCACAAGGTGAGTCGGGCCTGTTCCTTATCACTCACTGACTCCCCATCTGCACAGCTACATGTATGTGTCTTTTCACTGAGGTTACTGGTATGTGCTTGATCAATAAAGCTCTAAGTTTGTAAATCAGGAAAACCTAAATCCTATCTTGGATAATGATGTCTGTATATCAGCCATAACAATTTATATTGAGGAAAATGTTTGTTTGACCTAAGAAATTTGTTAGAGAATCAAAGTAACCAGTGTTTTATAGTCAGTTGGTAGACAATGTACCAGATATCTGCACTCTGAGCATCACATTTTACAAGCTGTTGAAACTAGAGCTTCCTTCAACGCACATAAAAGTGTGGCTGCCAGCACTTACAGACCAGGAGATTTTCATGGCACCTCAGGGATCTGCTTACTTTGATGGGATTACGTCGTTTCAAAACTAACTATGCCATCCTGACCATATTTGCTGAAAGCCTAGCAACAGTGGCTTGTCAGCTTCAGCCTTGCTAGTGTCGGGTTGATTGACACAATTAGGTTGGTTTATGGGGAGGGTGGGGTGTCGACAGGGCAGCTGGCTGAAAGGGTCTGAGCTAGGTACATGTAATAACAGGTTGCCAGTTGGCTGAGGATGCTTCCAAGAAACCGGTGTAGCGTGGACCACCCATTGAATTAATGTTTCTTTCAACCTGTACAGCTATTCTTGTCTCTGCTGTCTGGTCAAGCTGATCAAGACGTAGGAAGAGAACTTTTCTGTACGCTTATAGGTCACAACTACTTGATGTAAAACTAGAGCATTACTCCCAAATATGTGGGACTGTTGCTACCATATTTCCTGATTGTCACTAAGAGCTCTCTCACTTTCATTAGTGAACAAATATTGATTACTTTGATGTCTAATTTACATCAATGTTGCGAGTGAGATCTTCTGAAGCTTCCATTTCACTATTGAATGGAAAATGTGAAAATAGGCTAATACGTGGTGTTTTTTTTCTAGGTTCCAGAAATCGGCGTATGGTCCCCCCACGGCCATCAGACAGCCCGTCCCTGTCGAGGAAAGCGCTGGGCTCGCCCAAGTGGGTGGATGTGCGCCCGGGAGAGAGACCTCCACATGACATGGTGGAACTGAAGGTGTACGAAGTGGACGACATAGAGAGACTGGCAAAGAGACGGCTGGACGGAGTCGAGGTAGGTTGGATTATTTTGTTGTTGTTTTTTGTTTGTTTGATTATTAAGATTTATTATCATGGTTTAGAGGGGCTTGGCTTTCAAGTTAAAGAACCAATGAAATCTGCTAGGGAATAATTGATATTTTTTTACACCTCATGAAAATTGAAGTCGACTTTCCCTCCAATTTTGCACTTGATACCTTGGGTATTCTGAACCCACTATCTTTCATTTCAACAAGGCTCACTTGCCAGGGTGTCAGGTCTGACCTAGTAATAGTCTAGAACAACGTCCTTGAGATTGTTTGCTATAAGAAGTTTGACTAAACTGTGATACAGGCTTTGTATCTTGGACTCCAAAAAAATATTGTACGTTCCCTGCTACTTAACCCCATAACCATTTGAGAATTGGTGGACAAATGGCTACTTCAGTGTGTTAGCCTACAGTTTTACAATTTTGCCAGTGGCACTAGTAGGACCTGTAGTGTGTCTGGTGAGGTGGCAAAGGTAACCTCAGTTGATTGACGAAGATCCATGTGCACAGTACTCAGACATGCTTGAGGTGTTTAACCAGATCTTAACCTTGTAAGGCCTTTACCCTCCTCCAAGGTGTGCCAAATTCCTCCCACCCCCCTTTCTTTGATCGTTGGAGCCCCCGCTCTCCTACATCACAATAAGTGGCAGGAAAGATAAACTTGAACCTGTAGAAAGTAAATATCCCCCAAACCAGACACACTCTATATCTGCTGATAGGGTACAGACTCTCGGGCCAGGACAAATTAGTGTCTTGGGTCTAGTTTTGCTTTCTCCTGTCCCAAATCTACGATCTGTCTCTCAAAACTAACTTACTGCAATCTGTCCAAAAACCTCCTTGGCCTGACATCAACACCTGAGAGCAAAAAGATGCAACCAGCTAACAGGTTATTTGATGTCTTTCATCTTTTTTCTTTTCCTTTTTTTTATTTTTATTCTTCATTTAGAAGTTTTGGACAAAGCAGCTGCCCTTGTTATTTTCTAATTTTGCAATAGATCTACAAGCCAAACTTTTTTCCCCTCCAATACTGAAAAGGAAGCCTGAAACCTTGTAGTGAGGACATTTTCAGCCTCGAACACTTGTCCACCAGCCCCCCGCTCCTCTGAACCTGGGACATGCTGCGTTACTGTACAAAACAGATTTGCACATTCCCAATCCGTAAGAGTGCATACTCTGAAGTGCCTGCATGGTCATGCCAATTGCCTTTCACTGACAAAACTATGCAGGGTATGCAGACACTTTTCCCTGGCTGATGACATGGGTATAAATTGACCACCCAGCCGACACATACCCCTTTGCTATCGCCCCTGGCAACCCAGCCCAATCACACGCTTTAGCGCTAATTAGTTGATACTTGCCAACAAGGCCCTTAACTTTTATTGTGATAACTCCTTTAGAAGGGTTGTCACCATGGTGATATTTGACCCAGAAATTTTTAGGGATGATCCAAATATAGCAGTCTCCTCAAACAAGGTACATGTAGTGCGTAATGCAACTACAAGGGCAGTGAAGGAGCAATATAACATGTTACATGCAAGCATAGGCACAGAAGCATGTGAAAGTTCCTTTCTTTTTCTGGTGCTCCCCATACATAGCAGGATTTGCAGGAAGTAAGTACATGTGTTAGTCAGTTGGGATAATTTGGTGTGTTGTTTTGTAAAATTGCCATAGAAAACAGCCATGTTCTCTGGTTCACTGCTTATAGCAATAGACCATTACATAGATTGTTCTCTTGAGGAGGCTTTGAAAAATGAGATCTCTGTATGTGAAATATTTTGGAATCATCTAAGAGCAGGTATCAAATGTCCACTCTGAAAGGTATCAGTTGTTGTTCATCTTTGATGTGCAAGATAGATCAGGTCAGCTGATACAGTGATAACCACGTTCCGCATTAGTAGCACAAAATAAATAAGTCATCAACATAATTACTAGCATGATATTAATCCGAGGGGAAATCATGTTTGTAGTTGATGAAACGTGACACCTGAACATCAGTGGGTTCATCCCATCTGACATCTGTTGTCCCTGCTTGTTGGGCTGCACCATATGACTTGCTGGTTCTTAGATTATTACACAACTTATGTTGAATTTGAATTTTAAGATAAATACAGTTTGAGAGGGAAGTTTGTGCCTTGGTTGATACAATAAATATAGCCAGGTTCATGTTTTCCTCCCTACAGTCCCTGCTTTTAAGCTGTCCTCTTAATAATTCTCACACCAAATGTCTGAGAACCAACAAAATGAATTGGTGTGGCCTAACAAACTGAGACTTCCCCAAATGTCTTTTATATGATGGTGCATTAGATGTCAAAACATTTGAGACAACAGCATATCTATTTTGTCGTAATCAAGAAGGTTAAAGGGGCCTCCTTGTTATAATTTGTATCAAAGCCTTCCTGCATCCCCATTATTATTCTCTTTGTGGCCTTAGCCCAGGCCTGCCTTAGCCCTAACAGACATCTACTGAACCCTCCCAGTCCATCGCCTCAGTGGTGTTGCTCCTGCCCTGTATTACTTGCACTTGACCCTGCCCTTCCGGTGCAGTCAGCTCAATTTTCGTCCCAATTAGTCAAAACCATCAGCCTGAGGCAGGATAGGGATTTTGCGTTTTCCCAGCGAGGAGAGAGGGAGACCCAGATGTCTGCTGGCTCCTAATCTGGGGTCACCTCCCTGTTTCTGACATGATTAAATCTGCCAGCCTCTCCTGCATGACAATAGTCGGCTCCATTGTGAAGTGGGCGGGTGTAATTGGCGACTTTCCCTGGCCTGTTGTTTGCGGGGACCCTCGTTGCATTGGTATGGAAAAACTGCAATAACATGGCCCGATTTGATTAAAAAGGGGATCTGAAGTGGGGTTCTCTGATTAGTTTCCTCATTCGGAGTCATTGGAAGCCACGACTGAGCTGCTGAGAGAATGCACAGCCATCTTTCCTCCTCTAAATCTGAACTGAAGAATCCATTTTGCTGCTTTACAGAGCAGGTAGTGCATCTTACTTGACAGATTGTCCTGGCTTGCCAATTGTGGCATATGTGGTACATGTAACAGCCATTCCTCAGAGCTGCCTGTCGGGAAGACTCGGTCTTTATGTAGATTTAAAGGCTTGCAAATATCCTAGTGTAGTATTTTCAGTACAACGGTCTGACCTCTCCTTATGTTGTTGCTTTGTCTACAGGGAGGGACGCAGTTTAACGCGAAGACCCGAGCGATGGAGCGAAGGAACGCCAAAGTAACCGAACTCCGGCGGAGACAGCAGGAGTTGAAGGAAGAACTATCACTGGCCAAGAAGCGACTCATGATCGACAGCAAGAAGTGGAATTTTGATTGTAAGTCGAATCTACTTACCAATTTTTATTAACTAGCAGCCATTCAGAGTGGTTTAACTTTTCATTAGATTAAATAATTCCAGTAAGTTGGTGAAATAACAAGTTTCCCTGTATAATCTGTGTAAATCGACACCATGTGTTGTGAAGCTTGCCCTGGACATTTTGGTGTGATGTAGCTTTCCCCTTGTACTAGCTTTGGGTCACTTCTTGAGCCATGTCTACAATATAAGCTTCAGAATTCTTCACATAGTTGTGTGCATAGATCCCACTCTGCGTGTTTCTAATAGGCCATTGAGAAAGGCTTTCCCATGACCCAGTCAGTTGGTTTTGTTTGGTAGTAACTGAACCAACGCAAACCCGTACCTGAAGCTTGGTCACAGCTGGGGCACTGTGTATATATCTTTGCTTACTTTGCACTTGTGAATAACCTTAGAATTAAACCTCTCAAAGTATTTGGACATGGCCGGCAGAAAGTTCAATATAATTAAATTACCCAATAATCCACGTAGACTGCAGCCTTATTATCTTCAAAACTTCCGAACCTGGATATTTGAACAGGAAAATGGGCGGTTTTGACAAGGGGCTAAATTACAGGTTGTTTCTCTACTCCGCACCAGACAGAAAATTGGGCAGATTAGGTAGGAGGCCAGAAGTTGCATGGTGCGGGATTCCAAGCCGCCGTGTCACCAGGCAACCTGAACATTTCCCTAAATCCTCCCGACCAAGCAGGGACCAAGTGGATAACTGGGGATTCCGTTTTCTACAGACAGGTCTTAGTCTAGTATGTCTGTAGTTAGAGACCTCCCAACTATTACAGCTATCCCGGGTATTTATTATAGACCTTCAGACTAATATAGATTCATCTTAGCACAGAGTCTAAACATTGTTCCTACACAAAAAACACAGCACATCGAACTTTAGACTGTCCTACTGCAGTCTTCTTCAGATGCCAGCAATTGGTCATAAACCTGAGGTCAATGGCCTCCTTCATTTTTTTTTTTTTTTGGAACAAAGTTTAAATTTACTATGTTAACTACCAAAGACATGATGAACTTTCACGCTAATATTGATTTTCTTTTTTTCTACCCAGGTAAAGTAGAAGAAGAGATGGACTGGGACGACCCCAACTACGTAGAGGCCTTGGAAGATGAAACTGAGCGGCTGGAAAAACGAGTCAACGTCTGCAAGTCACACATCATGATGGTTACATGTTTCGACGTCAAGATCTAGAGGGGGAGGCGGGTTTTTTAACTCGTCACGGCTCCTGTTTTTAACACCTGTACAAAGATTTGAGTTTACATTTGTATTTGTAAGAATGTTAGTATGTCCTGAGGATTAAGTATTATAGGGATGTAAACTGGGAAGGAGGCACTCGTGCACTTTGACACAAACAAGCATGAGTATAACTAGAGTCTAAATGATAGGAAATGAACTTTTCTAATTTTATCCTGGAATGAAACTGTGCACTTCGCTCTGGCTGGGGTCTCTCCCTGTCCAAGACTCGTGTGTGGAACATTGTAAGAAGCCAAGATACGCAACCGCTTGTAATGTAAATGTAAGTAGCCATCTTGTAAAAATTGTAAATGTGTGACTGCAGTCCTGCAGAAAAAAGGCCTGAACTGCAGCGCAGCCAGCAGTGTTTGTGAGTTTGAGGGAAGCCCCCTGTCTCGTTGTTGTTGAACTGCAGGTTTGAGAACTGTTCATGGTGCTGTTTCTTGTTGTTGTTGTTTTCTTTTCTTTTTTTTAGGCCTGACGTCGGTAAACAGTAATCCACTGGGGCAGAATTTGTGCCTGTAATTTGTTACACAAGTGATTGTTGTTGCCAAGTGTTAACGGGAGGGCCACATGCCCGGGATGCATCATATAGGAACATGAAAAAATGAGGAAAAGTGGAAATAACCTGTACATATAAATGTATTATTTTTGTAGCAGCTTAACACATTGTATGTGCCCTAAAGTAAGACGTAGTAATAGCAAGGCTATGTTATTGTTCGTGTTTTCTTCTTTTTTTTTGGCCACTGTACAACATTTCTTGCTTGATGCTATCTACAATGAGTTATGGTTTGTGAGCCATATCAACCGATCGATGAATGTCATTGATCCCTGCGTAGCTCTAGGTGTGTGAAAATTGAAAAGCACAATCACATTGTGGATGAGAATTGACGAGAGATCGTCATCAGAAGAATTATGTGTGATTTGTGGAGGAAGGAAGGCCAGTATTTTGTCTGCTACTCAGCCATAGATGGCTGTGATGTACTGTTGTGTACCATGTGTGTTTACCTTTAAGTTACCTTACCTTACTTAACACTATGCTGATCATGCATTAACTACAGGCCAAACAATTACCAACAGAATCACGAAGCCCAATTTGGGGTCCTTTTTTATTATATATTACCTATGCAAGTTTTTCTTGCAATTTTACAGGTTTTTATACAGCTTCTCAATCCAGTTAAGTGGATTTTGACGGGATGAATTCCCTGAACTGATTCTCTGTCTTTACAGATAATGTAAATGTAAAGGAAGTTGAAGTGCTTGCTGTATCTCATACCCGTGGAAATGTCTGGTATTGCAATTGTCAAAGGCATCAGAATTGATCCTTATACACTTGGCTATGATAAGGCTATACGGCATGTTTTTAACGTGTATATCTACTGCTGTTGACAGTGTCTGTATGACTTAAGTGTTCGTCTATCCTTACCTCAGGATGCTTATTTTTCAAGCATTTTATAACAGCACAGTCTGGACACTGTACCATATGTCATCTGTAGCATAGTGACACTTTATTAGTGTACCCACCTTTTATATATAGACCTAAGTATTTTTACCCACAAATTTTCGCCTTTTAATCTAATTTTTGTATTTAAAGATCTTGAAATCTCTTTTGTACAATCAGTCATGCTATGACGTTCTTTTGACGTTAATATTTAATGAAAGCTATGTACTTTGGTTTTGTTGTTTGAAGAGAGCCTTGGACTGTAAACAAGACTGGCACAGTCTGTTTGTTGGATGACTTGTAAACCTTTGCAGTTGGAAGTCATCGAGATGTCAGAAGGCGCTATATACATGATTAAAATACAAGTATACTTCACAACCCTGACTGTGTGGTTTTGTCTGTTTGTGTTATTAAAGGTGTAGCATTCAAGTTTTAAAGTGGTGTACAAATTTTCTGTTGGATCATCAGAATGCCAACTTTTGGAATTTCTGTTTGCATCTTTGTTGGAATTATTTATTTCGTCAGTGCTGTACAGATCTTTCATAGTAAAAATCAGTGCTCATACAAGGCATCAAACAGTGTAGATACAAAGTGTTCAGCAGTCTAAAGGCTTAGTTCCCAGTACCACATAAACATACAGGTCATAGCTCGCTATAAATTACAAACTCAATCTCACATTTACAGTTTAGGGCTAAACAAATGAATCCACCGTAAGTCACATAAGGCATCCTATTTATAAACAGCATTATCATAATTACATCAAACTTCTCCAATGACTTTGTAAATAAGAGACAAGTCTGTAAGATGGCATTCCATTATTTGATACTCTAAAAAAAATCTTGATTCGAGTCACCATCTGCTTGGAATGAATCGAAGTTATCTAAGCTTAAAGCTTGTTTTTACCATCTATATCATACTTCTGCTGCAGCCAATACAAATTTGGTAAAGTGAGTTTTAGAGTTAAGAATATTTTCTGCCACTAGACAGCCACAGATTCAAATACAGATACAAACATACATTTTTTGTTTCTTTACAATATATCAGTGTAATTCCTAGATATCAATCCTTCAGACCAGGTAGGGTGAGGGACTGACTTTCAGTGTGTACATATTTGGCATTCCTTCCATGAGTTAGGCCACACCAATTTAGTTTCTTGGTTCTCGGATTTAAAAAAAAGAAAATGCTGAGCTGAAATATCAACACGAAAACAGTCTGAGGGAAAAGACGGTCCCTTGCTACCAACAGTTACAGCAGGCACATATAGCTACATGCAAGTTTTCCTTTCAGCCCTCTGTTTCCATCTTTACTGCTTGATAAATTTTAACTTCAAAATGTCCGAGAAACAAGCAAATACATTTGTATGGCATTAGCTACAGATCCAAGGCTAGAGAAATACCGACAAATATACACAATGATATAGACATTTCTGAATAACAATCCTAAGAGCTAACAACACCAGGTGTTTCTGGAGGTGGTCTCACACCAGGTGTTTCCAGCCGAGGTCTCACACCATGCCTGGCTTGGCGTACATGGGCAGGTGGTAGTAGTTGTAGCTCAGGTAACTCAAGAGTCTCGTCTCCACCGACCGCTTGGCTCCCGAGTCCTTAAACTTGTCCACAAGGTGGCGCCTCTGCTCCTTACTCAACTAGAAGGAAAAAGTTTCAAGATGGTCGGTAAAAGGAATATTTTGTTATATTATAGATGATCAAACAAATAAATCTTTATTGACACAACCAAAGTGACTTTTGTAAGGCTTTTTTCACAACTATACATTGTACCTACAAACAAACAAACAAATGATCTTACATACAAATAGGTGTATACAAATGAACTTAGTACTTAGTAACTTAGTAACTTAGTATAAATCAACATGTTGAGTTAAAGTTTAAACAAAAGGAATGCATTTTGTTTCCCTTTTGTACAAGGCAGAAGCTGCTTACCACCAGGTCCTCGTCAATCATCTGTCGGACTTGTTCCTCCAGTGACTCCTCGTCCGACGTCTGTAAGGCAAAAAAAATCATTTTTAGTTCTCAGGGATCCCAAGTAGCTTACAATCTGAACGTTTTTTTGACCAGTGCCATATGTAGATATTTCTTAAGGTCAAGCAACACCCACCGGTCTGTTGAGCAGGATTTCTCGCACTTCGTGTCGGAAGTCTGCAAAGCGGTCGTGGAAGATCGCCAGGCACCACGGCTCCCGGAAGTAACTGTAAAATATAGGAACAAACTTGTTTAAGACTTGTTCTATTCCAAACCTTTGATTTTTCAAAATGGAATGGTCTTAAGTGAAAAAAAAACAAGAAAGAAGTTTTGTAGTAGGCCCTTTTTGGTCCCACATATTGTTTAAGACACAACTATCTGATATGAGCCTTACCAGTAGTCCCTATCCTTTAAAACAATCCATCTGTAGAAGTCCTTGCTTAAATATCCTTTAAGATATTATTCACTTGTAGAAGTCCTTGCTTAAATATTCTATAAGACATTATTCACCTGTGGAAGACCTTTGTTTTACACATCCTTGAAGAACCCACCTGACTCTCAGACCTGATTCCTTAAGACATAACCCACCTGTAGAAGTCCTTGACGAGGCCCTCATCGAAGCGGGAGACCAGGTTGTTCAGGTAGCGCTCATGGACGCCGTACAGACAGATCAGGTTAGTGTTCTCAATTGGCTGGGGGGGGGGACATAAACAGATCAGCTGTGGAGCAATTTCAATTTAAACACAAGTAGCTTGAAGGTGCCTTCTCAGCCCCCTGCTGTAGTGCTCTCACAACTGTGTAGCTAGCTTACCAATTATATAATGAAAAAGCAAACAACAAGCCAACAAACCTGTTTGGAGTAGCAGGTGATGGTCTCCACTGTTCTGTACTGGTTGACGTGAAGGCGGAAGAAGTCACCCCCCTCCACACTGCCTGTGACTAGTTCTCTCCCCTGAAACAAACTTGGTCGTCAGTAATGTCCCAGTCTGTCTTCTACATTCCACTTGAAAAGAGACTCTGCAACTATGAAAAACAGACAGACTGGACCTTTTCTTACTAGTGGACCTATGTGACAAAAAAGGCACAGCAAGTAACATATGATGTGCCAGTGTCTACCATCTTTATGACTAAATATCCAAGTGGCACTACAGTTACTTGTATGTGCCTTACACATGTCCATATTTGTTGATACAAATAAAAGAAACAGCAAAAAACTTACGTAGTCGCCAGATGACATGTACGTGTCCAGAGATACCTTCAGGTTGGGTTTGCCCACATGTAGATAGTTCACTCCCCCTGGACAATGGAAGGAACACAAATTCATCAGACAAGCTATACTATAAAAATGGCAGCAATGAGGATGTATGGAAACATTAGGTACATTGGGAATGCCTGAACCACACACAGACAGACACATGCACACACATATCCACACACACAAACACACACGCACGTGCATGTGTGCATACACACACATACAAACAAACAAACACACACAGCCAAAAATAATAATTCACTCCCTTGTGTCGAGGTAACAAAATTTTTAATGATTGGAGACATCAGGAGGATCTCCTTAGAAACATGTTTAAGATGATATACCTGGCAGGACAGCTGCCTGGATCTTGGCGCTGTCATACATGGGGATGAGCTGGTCCATCTCTGGCGTGGGGGGGAGCTCGTTCTCCAGCGTGGGGTCAAACAGGTGCAGCATGTTGGCAGCCAACTGCAGGGGAGGGGGAGGGAAGAGTGTCAGCTACAGCTTCACTCAGGTTATGTTTTTTGTGAAATGTGAGAAAAGCCACTTCCCTTACATGCTGGCTTGTTGTGAGTGATTGAGTTTGAGTGAAAGAGTGAATGAACGAGCAAGGATGTAAAGCAATATCGTTTTGAAGGTGTGAACTAATTTCTATTGCTTAAAATATTTGCGACATTTCCTTGTGATGTACATTGTGTATTAATTTATTAATCTAAGTAAAACTGTTGGGAACAGCTTACCTGGAATCCAACCTCCTTGGAGTAGAAGTTGGCATGAGTCCTGAAAGGACAGCAAAATTGTCTTTATAAAATCACCCCCTCTTGCCTGATTAATTTAGTTATAAATAACAACAAACAATACCTACAGTACACAAAAAACAAGTAAATTGTTCACATTTGGAGTTTGATTACTATTTGTTCCTCCATAAGAAAAGACAATTTTCTGTATGCGAAGTCAATTGTGGAATTAAGCAAAGCCTTTCCAGCTGAACAAAAAGAACTCCTTTTGCTCCTCACCATTGGTCAGCGTGGTATCTGCGGGCAAACTTGGTGAGCGGTCCAGCGGCCCTGATACACGAGTCGTTCGTGTGGAACGTGGAGTCAATCACGAGCTTCCCATCATACACCAGGCAGGCATCATTCGCAGCTGGGGAGGTCAACATGTACACAGTTACCC
This sequence comes from Branchiostoma floridae x Branchiostoma japonicum, assembly GCA_013266295.2. Taxonomy (NCBI): domain Eukaryota; kingdom Metazoa; phylum Chordata; class Leptocardii; order Amphioxiformes; family Branchiostomatidae; genus Branchiostoma; species Branchiostoma floridae x Branchiostoma japonicum. Next base: position 22,901,877 of record CM023840.1, read on the forward strand.
CATTTAGCAGTAGTCAAGTGAACTGCAGGTAATTCTTATCTGCTAGAAAGGAATGGCAAACAGTGTACAAGAGTAACTGTCACATTCAACTCACCTTTGAAGGCGTCATAATCTACCATCTTCTGGAAGAAGCTAAGGAAGAACTGGAAAAGAGCAAAAAAATTTGATGTTTTATCAAATTGCAAACAACAAACCTGAACAATAAAAACACCAAGGGAAAATTTTTGCACAGGTAAAAAATTGATAGGATGGAAACCAAATCTATGAATAAATGCCTCAAAGGCACCATAGATTGGAAAATCTTTTGATTCAGATACCTTTACATCTATGATAGAGGTAAAGGAATAGAGCAAAGAAGCATTGCTTATTGAATTCTACTACGAAATAAAACAAACCACGCAAAAAGCAAATACTATATGGGTAGGTAAATCTTTCTTTATAACTGTCAAGGTTATGACAGAAATATAGATATGATAATACAGAGGGATGTGTGTACTAATATATGTACTTGTAAAGTAATTCTTTGTACATTCATCATCAGGTGCCATTGAATCCTGGAAAATGATTAGAGTTAAGAGTTTTTTACCGAGCACTCCAGCCTGAGTGGCTCCGCTTTGGATGTGAAGGAGGCAGACTGGACCAGATCGCCTCCCATCCCATCATTCCACTGGGCCAGGAAGTACCCAGAATGCAGCAGCACGCCTGCCTGTGCCAGCTCATTCCGTACTCCTTCCTCGACCAGTGGGTTGTTGAAGCAGGTCGGCTCGTGTGGCTTAAGGGGCGGTTCCACCAGGTGGATCCGGGAACCGTCCACGCCCAGCGCCAGGATGGTCTGTACGCATGTGTACGCATCCAGCGTGTTTCCATACACAATCAGCTGACCTGTAAGACACCATTATTACCTGTTAAAACAATCATCCTGTCGAGAAATTGTCTGGGACGAATTACAGAATGACAGGAACTTTGCCCTGTCCCTGGTGCTGAATTTGATGTTTATCAATTTTTTTGAAAAAAGTTTAGTACAATGAAATGGTAGCAATCAAAATTATAAGAATCAATTATTTGTGACAGAAGAATGGATTCAATGACACAGATACTTAGTGAACATGTGAGGAGGTATACAATGATGGTCCTGATAAAAATGATCGTGAAGCATTTAATGGTAGATAATAATAAAAAATGGACCATAAGCTTTGTATCAATCTTGAAAAACAAACTTGCAGCCATGCAAATGTCTAAGTTGTCTCCTCTTCATGATTCAATCACACAAACAGAAAGTTATAGTAACCTTCCCTGTTATTTGCATGTAAGTCAAGTACATTTATATGTATTTACTAAGCCTCACAATTCTGCCATGTTGCTGCGAGAGGGCCTTATTATGTTGTTATCAAATAAGTTAAACAGTCATCGTCAACCAGTCATCAACTTTTGAAGATTGACGATTGGGTTATTCATCACTTTCTCAAAATCAGACACTTAGTATCTCTTTTTACTTCCAAAACCTGTGTTAAAACACTACAGCCGGTGGTCATGGCCGTAATGATTGTAGTGCTACCTTCAGCGTTGAGGAAGTCGTAGCGAAGTGTGTGCAGCACAGCAGCTGCATCGTGGCTGTCATTGACAGTCATCACGTTCCTCGGGCCCTCCCCAAGAAAGCGACGGTGCGGATTGTTGGGCAGCGTACCGTTGGTCATCTCCTCCTGGTTAATGTCTGCTCCTGTGGAAGAGGAAAGGTCAATATTAAGGTGGTCTCTTGGTCAGGGTTGTTGGCTTAGTCTTCAAATCTAAAGGTTCTGGATTCAAATCCCAAGCAGACCCCAATGTTGTACCCTAACACTTAATTCCTCACTTGATTCAGGTGAAAATGACTACCTAGCTTTAGTTAGGGACGTCCTCTTGGATGGGTCACATAAAGTAGGAGGTCCTGCATTTGACGAGAGCCTGTTCCTGTTCATGAACCCAATACACTTATCGATACGAGTAGGGGCCCATCCTCATGTAGATTGATCAAACCTTACAGCCCAGTCTTCCACAGCTTGTAGTCACTGTACCAAACCGGTGTGTTATGCCTTGAGTTTGACTTTGTACGTAAAACATGGGGATGATATTGATACATTACTTTGATCATGCCTTCATGCATGTTTCCCTACCTGTTGGTGCTGGTACCTGGTACTGCTGCCCCGTGCACAGCACCAGATGGTCGTAAGGCACCTTGGTTCCGCCCGCCACGATCACATGCTTCGTCTGGCGGTTGATGGCGACCATCTTGCCGAACACCACGTTGACCCATGACCTCAGCGAGGACAGACTGTGGTCCTCATGCAGGTAACAGTGGCTGTCAGTGGCACGGAGGAATACTTTCAATATCAGATCAAAAGACTCATTTATAGTAACAATCAACACAAAAAACAAACAGAAATCAAAAGTCCTCATATCTTCCCTGGAAGGTTGTAAAAAAAACAAAAAAACTCCTGACCTCTTCCCTATCAGGTTGTCCCTGAGGTTGTCTGGTGCCATCTCCCCGGGCAGGCCGTGGGTGGAGACCAGTGTGATGTTGTTGAAGCGCAGGTGGGGACAGAACGCGAGAGTCTCCAGGTATGACAGGCCGACATCAGAAGCGCCAACCACAACAATCCTGGCATTGATTGTCACCTGTCAATCAACACATGACATATACATCAGGTTGATGAAGATTGTCTAGACATCCAAGTTCTAGACATTACCGTTAGTTTGTGAATGTCAAATTCTGCCTTCTACTCTTAAGCATCCTTCCTGAGTGTCACCAAGATGCAAATGATTTGAGAAAAATCTCACCTTGGGCTCCAGGGTAAGTTTTCTGTTGATGTGGTTGACAGCGTAGCATTCCTGATGGAAAAGAACACATGTGAGCAGATTTAATACTTGTAGGCAGATTCAAGTGGACTAGATTTCCTTCACTGCCAAACAGTGTTGCAAGATGGCTGAAAGTATTACATTTCAAAAATTACTTGGGAACAAACATTCAGAGAACATGTCATTTCACTGTCAATCATTCCAGGAGGCAACAAACACTTGTCATTTTGAATTTGAAAAAAGTCCTGGCATGAACATAAGTTTGTCTGTTTGCTTTTAATGGTACATGAATAAGAAAAACAGAAATGGAACTTGTTGCCACCAAGTACAGTAGGGGCATCCTCACTATATAGCTTTAAACAACACTTGCAGTTAGATGTGCAAAGGTTCGGTGTGACAGGTCGTTCAGTGTAATATAACCAGCTGCTGCCGCTATACGGATACAGATACAGACTCAGACTCCTGCCCACCTGCTGTTTGGAGACCCTGTGGGAGGGGGCGTTGATCCCAAGCCGTTCCAGGGGGTACGCAATCTGTCGTCGGGCACGCACGGGAACCATCTCATTCAGCGCCGTGATCAGCGAATGGTGAGCCAGCGTCTAGGAGCAGCAGAGTGTAGTGATATATCAGACTTAGCTGTTTTACTAATATTAGACTTCGTGCAATTACAGCAATGTTAGCAGTTTTTATGAAAACTAGGAGCAATGACAGCAAAATGTCACATGTTTTTGCAATAATCAAGAACAGAAATATGAAGGCTAGGCCACACCCATTTATTTTGGTGTAAAAATATAGTAACTGTAGCAAGCAGACATAAAAGCAGGGGGCAGGGAGGAAGATTTTAATATGACTGTATTCACTATATAAAACAACGCATCAAAATAGCCCTCCAGCTTTGTTTTCACTATGTTTTGTTTCAGTTATGCATATTTTCTAAAATCTGAGAACCAACAAATTAAAATGGTATGACCTTAGCAAAAAAATAAATTTCTGTCAAACCCATAATTCAGCATTTGGTTGTGATATTTACATTGTAAAAAAACGGTCTATAAAACCATGAACGTAAAAGTTAGTGTACCTCCTTCTCTGCATACGGCGGGTAGACGGGGTAGTACAGGCAGGACTTATGAGACAAACGCAGGACCTCCTGTGGGTCAGAAACACACAAATCATCAACTCTCCATTTTGGAGCAGATTTTTCTAGACTAGAACATACTTGGACCTGGACACAATTTGAAAAGACACTTGAAATACTATTTTCATAATAGCACATAAGTAGACACATGACAGAAATAAGAATGTAATGATTATGTTCATGTGCATGTGTGTGCTTGTGTGTGTGTGTGTGTGTGTGTGTGTGTGTGTGTGTGTGTGTGTGTGTGTGTGTGTGTGTGTGTGTGTGTGTGTGTGTGTCCCAATTAAGTGTGTAGTGGCACCCTTACCTTGAGGAAGTGTTTTGAGTAGTGCTGGAAGATGGGGTTCAGTGCCAGATGGTGGATGTGCCCGTGCTCCGAGCGAGCGTGGTGGTTATAGTAGATAAAGTCCTCCACGTTGAAGTGCGACCGGATATACTCCACATTCTGGAACAAATGCAGACAAACAGAATCAGTATCAACAGCAAGATTTCAATTAGGAAGTTGTGGTATTCCTTTGTTATTCTATTAGTCATTAGACATGCAGAACAGCAATACTCTGGCTGCTCAAGGACTGCCTGTAACTACTCCTAACTTTTAATGCATCTGTTGCCTGGATTCAATGCCATTGTTTCTGTATTTTGTTGGTCAAATAGGCCCAATCAACTAGAAATGATGCTAATGATAAATGCATATTTGCGGTGTCATGTCTTTGTGGTGGAGATGTCATTGCGACAAAAATAACACGGTGAACATTTCAATATTTACAGAAAGCTCACCTCCTCTCTCCTGAGGATGACCACACCCACAACTTGCTGCTGGCTCACAGCAACATAGGTCTGGATCTCAGTACCATCCTGTAAACAAACAAACAAACAAATAAACAAACACAGCCAGGAAGGTGCAATAGTCTGGGATATCATTTCACTGTTGACACTAGAGTTTAGCTTCCCAACTGCATGGATACTGAAAATACATGTCAGAAATGAGCAGTGTCTGATGGGTACTGGATGTCATTTCAGTACCATGACCAGGCTTACTTCAATTAACCATTTTCTAGACCAAGAGCAGTTGTTGATTTAATTTTGTATAAATTACATATAATAAATATATGATACTTAGGTGGCTCCTGTGATTGTATCTTTCTTCTTTTAAAGAGGCAAGTCAGTCAAATATGAGCAACTTATAAATACATTCAGACTGCAACATTAAACTCACGGGGTCCCTCCTGGCCTCATTATACTGATGAAGATCCTTCAGTAGCTGTTCCCTCCCCTCAACAGATTGGACTAGTCCTTCTACTCCAGGAGTGTCCTCTGATGTGGCGGGACGTACCACAAAATCCCTGTGAAGGAGGGAGGATTGGTGGTTAACTATTGGAGATAAAGTCCAACAATCCCTGCAGTACTGTACTGAACATGATAGTACATGTAAGTCATTTCGTGCACTGTCAAGTAATTCTTATGTTATCTTTCCAAAAAGAACAAACTTTTTAGCAAAAACAAAATGGATGCTTTCTGTACAATAAGAGTGTACATGTGTAGAAGGAAAAATTCAACAAAAACTTAGGGATTGAAAAAAGCTGTCAAACATTGTCAAAAAGGGTTAAACTGCTTTACAAGCAGAACTAATGACTCACTTCAGCAGACCTGCCCTGTGGAAAACATACAGCTCCTCGGCCAAGATACTGGGCACACGTGGGGTCACCCTCTGGAAATTTAGGAGAAAATACGTTATGCCTCATGTCAAAAATGACTTCCAAATTTAGAGTGAACAGGAAATAGAAAACCTTCAAACTTGGCTTTTGTTGACTAAAATGGAAGGAAAACGAGTGGTAACTTTACAAGTAGTTTTTAACGTAACCTGCACAAGTACATTTAATGTGCAGAAAAAAGCATTTCAAGCCCTGACAGGCTAACTCACCACAAAGTTCTGCAGCAGAGGAAACTCTGGGACCAGGTGAGGCACTGTCATCACCACAAAGTCCTTCTCTGGGAACAGGCTGAAGATGTATGGCAGGAAGTCCTGTGACCTGCAACCAACAAATCAATCAAGTGTGTTATTGTTGTTATAATGGTTATATTTTGATTTACCCTAAGTTAAAAGTTGTTTTTTTCCTACAATGATACAAAATCATGATTACGTATTACTAAACTTGTTGCAAAACCCAAAAGTTACTGGTAGGAAACTGGAAAACTAAGAAATTGAGTCAGCAGGAGAAAATCAAATGAGATACTAGTCCAGAAAACTTGTCCTACCTCATCTCAAACCGTTCATCAATGCAGAACAGGTGGATACAAAAGGCATTGGATTCCCCCTTGTACACGGGGGTGAACCTGGGGGGCAGGGTGGGGGGTTCCAGCCCTGGGGAAGGAGACCGCTGGTCAGGGGCTGTGGTGGGGGGTGCCAGCTCTGCCCTGCTTGCAGCAGACTTCACTGAACCAACCTGGGAAAAATGTGGGTGACTTTATAACATTGGCCAGCTCACACTTGTTCCTGCTAAATAAACCAATCCTGACAGTCCATCACAATTAGCAGTCCAACCAATGACAACGTGGCAATTAGCAGTTTAAACAATGAGGGAATAGCTGCATCTGATCTTGCACATAATGATTGTAGTCAACACCAATCAGACTACCTTACCTATATTTGCATGCCTGATTTTACTAAAGACTTGGTTTGATTGATTACCTTTGAAGCCTCTGACATGACACTAGTGGCTCTACTGGATTCACTCAGCAGTGAGGAGGAGCTGTGGAAAGAATTGGACAAGTCTTCAGAACAAATGGAATGTTTTTCAAAAATGCCAATGTGGATTCAATACATTTGGAGTTAGCTTTAGTTGGTTGGCATTGTATGATAACAGTCAGACAGAAGCAGATGTTCCCCTTTCTCCCCCCATCATACAGTTTGTAGAGTTTACCAGACAGAAAGTAAAAGAACAGCTCACCTCTCCCCCATGTGAGCCTCGCTCAGCTTTGGCTTCACCTTCAGCTCTGAGGCGTCTGCGATGCTCCCTGATTGGGCAAGAAATCAGTAGAATGAGCAGGACTCCTGTACATGCACAAATCAATAGCCAACAGCACAAGCCACCATCGAGAGTACGGAATCTGAATAGGGTAATGCAGATCAGATTGATGTGGAATGAACTTAGACGAATTTTGGCTCTAGTGTTTTCAAAACTAACCTTTTGACGACCTTTTCCCAGCCTGGGGTGTGCCAGTTACAGATGGGACAGGTGACGGGGCAGCTGCTAGGGAGATAAAGGTCAAGGTCAACTGCGAGGTCATACAACAGAGAAATGTACCCACACATGTTTTAAAGTAGCAGCTATTTGAGGTGATGATGACATTAATTCTGAATAATCATAGAACCTAGAAACATCTTTAAGACAGTTGGTACCTTTTTCTGGTGCTTCTTTTGTTGCTTCTGATGTTTCTCCAGTCATTGCTGTTTCAGACCTACAAAACAAGATTAAAGAAGGTTTGACTAGCCATGTTAGTCACCAAGGACAGGCATGTCTATCTGTGTGTGAATGGTGTTCAGCACCAAGGACAGGAATCTGTATCTGTGTGTGGATGGTGTTCAGAACCAAGGACAGGTATGTATCTATGTGTATATGTGTGTATATGTGTGTGCACATGTGTGTGTGTGTATGAGTGTGAATAGTGTTCAGCACCAAGGACAGGCATGTGTATCTATGTGTATTTACCAGCCAGCATGTTTATGAAAACAAACATATTACCTCTTAGATTTGGCAGACGCCTGTGATGCTGCAGAGCTGGGTCTCTGGTCAGCCGTGGTGGGGGCTGTCTCAGAGGGTTCTGGAACAGCAGGAGGAGGAGTGGGCTCTCTGGGGGGTTCCAGAATATCATCAGGGTGCGGAGTGCACAGCCCGTGGAATGGGCCCAACTCAAAACACTCTGCAAGTAGTGACGTGTTCACCTCATTGGATATGCTCATGAAGCCAACAGCAGTGCCTTCAACCTAATGGGAAATATGTCATCATAATCAAGGTTTAATGATTGGGACAAAAGATGATGGAAAAAGTATGAAATTATCCAAACTTAGCCTGGTTAAATGATACTTTTGTCAGGTTAGGCATACAAAACCCCATCTCTGACTTGAAAATAAAATATTTCATGGGGAGAGAGAAAGAGGGAGAAATAGGGAAAGAATTGGCATTGGCAAGATTCTTTCAACATATAGTAGCTGTTTGTTTTTTGAATACCTGCAGTGTCATGAATTTGCACAAATAAAATCACTCCAAACATTTCTAGATTTACAGTAAGCACATAGCCAGCAGTACGCCGTGTTCTTACCTCTGCAATGACACAGTGGTTGTTGTCGTCCTGAGCCTCAATCAGCTCAGCCAGGAAGTAGTCTCCATATTTGGTGCTGAGGACGTCACTCTGGCGGTTGAAGATGGGTGTGAGGTCATCATGGTCCTCCACGCTGAGGGGAGGGAGAAAGATTTCTGTTTTTGTATTTCTCTCATCAACAATAACATGAACAATTTGCTTGACAGTCAGCCTGGGTTAGAACCCAGCCAGAGTCTGAACCACTGACCAATGCGAAGCAAGCACCCTACCCATTATAATGGATGTACTGCTGGTTAAAGCTCACCCTGCTACCTATCCCCATAACCAATGATACCAAATGGCTACCTTAGCAGGCCGAAGGTTAAACACAAAAGCTGACCTGGCCGTCCTGACATGTAACACAGGTGCCTGCTCATGTCGGTGGGAGACAAAAATGGAGCAGCCATCTGGGCCTTTAGCTTCCTCCATCTTCTCCATGGGCTTGAAGATGGCAGACAGGGCTGGCTCTGAGGTAACAAAAGAATAAAACCTTTAATAGCACAAAGTTCTGAATGGCTCAGCAGGATGATTTTTTATTTATTCTTTAAACTTCTGCTTTGATGAGCTTATTGGACATTTGTAACATGCATACATAATGAAATACAAACATTGTAGACTCATTTCACTAATCCACAATTGGAATATATTTACAATGTCTACCATTTTCAATATGTTAACAGACATTAGAACAGGAGGATGATAAGAACTTTTGACATTCTGACAGAACCAATGTCAGGATGACTACTGACCTGGGAAGACCCCCTGAGGCACCACCAGGAAGCAGAAATGCAGGTCTGGAACTGCGTTGAAAATTGTCCTGAAGCAAGAAGAGAAGTGTTTCTCAAAATTATGAAATGACTATTCATTCTAATCCTTATTGTCAGTGTGGCTTAAAAGTCAGATGAGATTCTATGGATTTTATCTTCAAATGCGTTTTTAATAGCACACCTACCTGATGATCTCCTGAGCACAGCCGTGAGCATATTCCTTCCTGGCCACAAAGTAGTGGACAAACAGACTGTTCAGGGGCTGCAAAATACAACAGTAGGATGTCTGTTACAGGGAGCAATTTGTAGCCTGGGTACCATCCTATTTAGTTTACATAATGTCGTAAGAAAAGAGAAAAGGAATGTAAAACATAGATTTGAATAAATGTAGAACATGTACAGTTTTTTTTTTTTTTGTTGTTGTTTAATTATTCAGCATGTGCTGCATTTATCCCTTCTGGGCATGAATATGCAATAAAGATTGTTGCCATTGTCAACATTATACTCACAGTGCAGTTTGCAGTGTCATAGTTCTGACTGAGCCACTGCTGCCATTCCGCCTGGTCAGCCTCAGTGGTGTTTGGGTAGTCGTACAGTGCTGCGTGCCCCAGGATATCATCTTGTTCATTACACAACGTCACGGCCAAGTTCGCCTTCTCTCTGCAAATGGGAGCATTAAATAGTTGGCATGTTTTCACATGAAGCATAATATAGTCTTGTATTTACTCTCTGTTTTCTGAATTGCTTGTTCTGCAAGAAACCAAAGGGCCAACAGATTATATGGCTCTGACTTGTTTTTGTACATCTTTTTTCTTCACTATTTTCACTTTGTAAGTCAAAGATCCGGCAACCATACTAGCACCCTTGAAAGACAACAAAAGGAGGGAGAAGACATAAAAACACAAGCTGAAGCTGTACACCATTACTTTCCAACATCAGATTTTGGGTCTCCATTCCTGGAAAACCATCATATAGTCTTATAGAATCAACTTAGCGAGGTGCAGATGACGATGATATGGAAGGTCCTGTTAGGATAAAACTGTTTTTCACAAGGAGGAAAGAGAATATCAAGAAGTCAAACAGACAAACAGTCAAACAGACAAACAAGACTCACATGACACAATTATGTTTTGATAATTTGATGATATTATGAAAGGTTCTGAAAGGATGAAACTGACATTTCATAAAGAGGGAAGAGAATGTCCAGGCCCAGGCTAGATAATCATTGGGCAAACATAAAGTACGACACGTGAAGCTGGAGTGAAGACCAGGATACTTAACAGGCACTGGCTCCCTGAAGATCGTATCAAGGTATGTCACACAGTCAAACAGAAAAACAGGACTCACATCACATAGACAATAATGATACAATGATACGGAAGGCTCTGGAAAGATAAAATGAAAAGGAGAATGTCAAACAGACAAACAAACAATACTCACATGACACTGACGACATTGACCCTCCCAAACAGCTGCTCCGTGGAGCTGGTGGAGAGCTGTTCAATCCTGGGGGCGTCGAGCGACTCGGTCCGCCTGGCATTGATGACCTCCGTGGGGCCTCCGGGGGAAGAAATGGATGTCATCCCGCTACTCAAGGTTCTACTGGATAAAAGTGTTTTAAAAATTGACTGGTTACTTGAAATATTAAGCACATTTGAAATTTGGAATCTTTTACAAGTTTTACCATTTTTATATATTATAGATTCTCTAAATACATTGTGAAATGAATAAATACTATGATATACAAGGAAGCGTACTTGCATTGTGACTACTAAATGCTTATCAGGTGACAAGTTCAAATTTTGAGCTGCCAACAATTTGGAGAATAATAAGGAAGGTTTAAACTGTAACGTTACCATCTGTCAAGATTGTCAAGACACATATTAACTTGCAGCCTGGATGAATGAGAAATTTGCTGGACTTTGACTTACGTCTTCTTGTGACCAAAACACGATGAAAAGACAGCGTTTCGCCGTTTCAACGTACTTAAGTATACTCAGTGTTATAGTTTCTTTATTATACGGGGGGAAAACAGCGTTAGATCCCCAGCACCCTGCAGAGCCTGTTGTATATAATTTTGTGTCTGATTCAAGAGTATGCTGAGACACTAGTATGAATACAAGCCAATAACTCTTGTTTTTTTGCGGAAATATCACAAAACCGGAAGCTTTTTCCTGAAATAGGTGTTGTATGAAAGGTGTACTTACCTTCAGTTTGCCTGTTTTCAAGTGAATATGTCAGCAAATGGGGAAAAAATCTGCGTTTTTCTCAAAAACCGGAGCAACCATCAACAGAGAGCCGCCATCTTTGTTTTCCTATCGCCTGGCAACTACCCGGATTGAGAATGTAACAACTTTTCTTATTGGTCCGCAGGTGGCATATTTCACAACGGACGTGTTGATTGGTCAAATGATCTTTATGTAGTTGAAGGCTAACTATGCCACAAAATGTGAACATTTCTTAAACTTAAATCATTAGATATGTCTATATATGAGACGAAGACTTACATGGCATCAAGAAAACTGACCTCAAAATCATCGCAGTCTTGATTTAAACAGGGCGCTCTCGTACTCGGAATTCAGGTCAAAGGTTAAGGTCCTGGGAACGAGCTTTACGTGTGCGGAACGCGCAACCATCTTCGAGTTGAAAGAAAGGAGGGAAAACGTGTGATTTTAGACGTTGTTTCCAGTTCGTATAGAATACAAGTGACGTTCACGATGGCTTCGACGTCAGGTGGAGCGCCAGGGAAGCCTCAGCGGATCCCTAAAGTGGCGAAGGTGGGCAGGTTTTGCTCTAAAAACTTACTGTCAACAGTTAACACATGGGGGGGGGGGGCATAATTTTTTTTTTGTAGTGATACTCTTCTACTTCTTCTACTCAGGATACTCTGCAAGTTACATAGAGATCTTACATGTTTCATGGGTCATAAAATCAGCTGTGAATACAGAGCTTAGGACGAATGAAATCCAGTATTAAACAGCCCATCATATATCAGTATTGTATTGTTTGTGACTGAAGATCAGCAAAAATTACAGTGTATACGGTATACTGCTTCCAGAAACTAGTACTACTAATATCAGAAAACTGATTTTGATCCTGACCATACCACCAGGACCACGGTACCTCTGTATGTCCCCAGTAATGGTTTCCTCCATGTTCTTGAAGAAACAATAAGAAGACTGAAGACGGCTATTGTTTCTCTCCCACAGGTTAAGAACAAGATGCCGGCCCCAGTGCAGATCACTGCAGAGCAGCTGCTGAGAGAAGCTAAGGAGAGGGAACTGGAGGTTCTACCCCCGGTAAGGAGCAAATTTCCTCTGAACTTGCATAGAGTATCACTTGGAGATGGGTGATGGGACTTTTGGCCTATCTTCCCCGAGGAAGCTGATGCTACAAAATTTGATAATTTCACTTGAGAATTGTGATGGAAGGAAAATAAATATTTCAGATACATGTACTCCTTATTGCAGGTAGGGGATAAAACTTGAAATCTGGGTAGACAACATACACAAATATAAGAGTACAGTGTAGTACTGTGTTATGAATGAGTGAATGATTGATTGATGAAAACTTGCAGTGAAATGTCTTTTTTTTTCTCCACAGCCACCAAAGCAGAAGATCTCGGATGAGGAAGAGCTGAAGGAGTATCAGCTCAGGAAAAGGAAGGTTGGTGTTCTGTTGTTAACCTTCTACCTCCCAAGGGAGCTTTTTTGTGAGGAGTTAGGCAATAGGGAGAAGCTTCAGCTCTGTACTGTTACCAAAGATATCCAAATGTGATGTCGTTCAGAGGTTCATTAGCATGTTAAACTTTACAGGAACCTTCTGTTAGGTTACTAATCCAGCAATCTGGTATGTTTTTTTCAATGTTTCCTATTTTGTAAAGTGATAGTTAACTGAATTAAAATCAGAATTCCGAACTCAAAAGAATACCTCTTCCTTTCCCTCTATAGGAATTTGAGGACAACATCAGGAAGAACCGTGGGCTGATCGGCAACTGGCTGAAGTATGCACAGTGGGAGGAGAGTCAGAAGGAGCTGGACAGGTAACGTCCTCTGTTGGTTCATGCAAAGTACTTGTCGTGTTACAATTCAAGGATAAAATTTTTCATCAGTATATCCAAGAGTGATTCAACATTCTCCCTGCTGCATAATCTTGATACCAATACTCTACTCTAATACAAATTTGGTATTTATCTCAGCAGGAAGAAGGATAAAGAATTTTGCACAGATATGAGTTTGCTACAAAACACTGCCTTGATGGAGCCTCATGTGTGCTGTCTGATATTGATGTATTTTGTAAAAATGCAAGCACCTATACTCTTGCAGGGCACGCTCGGTGTATGAGCGTGCCATTGACGTGGAGCATCGCAACATCACCCTGTGGCTGAAGTACTCGGAGATGGAGATGAAGAACCGCCAGGTTAACCACGCCCGTAACGTGTTCGACCGAGCCATCACAATCCTCCCCAGGGCCAACCAGCTGTGGTCAGTCACAACTTCAGTCTTCTTCAACCTTTTCCCTGATACCTAATCCCATTTTTATTGTATTAGAGAAATAAGGACTATACATAGTACATATGACTAACTATATAGTTACAGATGAATGCCCATAATGAAAGTGTGATACCAGACTTGTTTTACTGTATCTGTAGGCTGAAGTATGTGTACATGGAGGAGATGTTGGTGAACATCGCAGGATGCAGACAGGTGTTTGAGAGGTGGATGGAGTGGGAACCTGAGGAACAGGTGAGGAGAAACACCTGCTATAGGGTTCTAAAGGCATGAAAAGGAGGTGCAGTTGTAGGGCTTTTTATAGTATGGAGTAATGGGCAACATCACTATGTATTTATATGTGTATTTATATTGCAGTATTGCGGTAGTTTGATAGCCGTTACTAACAGTTTCTTTTAAGTCATTTATGTTGACTCTTTCCCTGTATCTGTACCTATTGAGTTGTGATCATGAAAATTGTTGCTTCGTTAGTTTGAGAAGTTTTGCATGAACATTCTGACAGTCACAAGTTGTCCTCTGCCTCTCCAGTACTGGCACCAGTATGTGAACTTTGAGCTGAGGTTCAAGGAGATCGACAGAGCACGGACCATCTATGAGAGATATATCCTTTGGTTCTAGTTGTGTCTTCAGAAAGAATGCTGAGCACACAAATGCTGAGCACACAATAACAGCAATTGGTAGATGGTCAGAAAGGGCATATAAGACACCACCTGTTATTGAAGTCACACTAAGCATAGATAAATGTGCATCTGCACAGCACAACTTGCACAAGAACTTTTGTTAATGCTTCAGAGAATTACCTATGTGAGCAGACTATCTGACCATTTCACCTCAGGTTGATCTGGTGCATAGACCCTCAGGTTTAGTGTATAATTTTTGTTTCGTTTGCTTGCTGGCTTAATTGTGTGTTTGTTGATCTGTGTATATTTCCTTGACTCCCATGCACTTGTCATGGTGCATCCGACAGTTCAGAATTGGATCAAGTACGCTAAGTTTGAGGAGCGGCACAGCTTCACTGCCAGCTCCCGTAAGGTGTACGAGAGAGCCGTGGAGTTCTTTGGAGAAGACCACATGGACGAGAAGCTTTATGTGGCCTTTGCTAAGTTTGAGGAGCATCAGAAAGAGGTGTGTTTGTGTATGTGTATGTGTCTGTTTGTGTGTCTTAATGGTTTGTAGTTTGAGACCTACTTCAGGAAATCTATTTTGCCAGTAGAATGGTACAGGTTAGTTTTGTCTGGTGCAGATAATTTTACTTATTACCCCCACCAATGCTGGCATTAAGAAAAAAGTTTTTTTCGGGCCCAGATAGCTGACTTCAACATTACTGTTCCATCCCCTCAGCATGACAGAGTGCGAGTCATCTACAAGTATGCGCTGGACCGGATCCCCAAACAGGAGGCTCAGGACCTGTTCAAGAATTACACCATCCACGAGAAGAAGTATGGCGACAGGGCTGGCATCGAGAACGTCATCGTCAGCAAACGCAAGTTCCAGTATGAAGAGGTGGAGTCAATGGATTGTCCTTTCTTTTTATTTGAGTTGATAATGCGATTTATGAAGGAGGAAAAAGATTCTTCAGACAGGTACAGAAAGATTGTAAACTTGGATTTGTAGGATATATATGTCGTTGAAAAGTTTCTTTTCTCCCACTTCCCATTCAGGAAGTGAAAGCAAACCCCAACAACTATGACGCATGGTTTGACTACCTGCGCCTGTTGGAGAGTGATGGCACGGTGGACCAGGTACGAGAAGTGTATGAGAGAGCGATTGCCAACGTCCCTCCCACCCCCGAAAAGCGGTTCTGGCGCAGGTACATTTACCTCTGGATCAACTACGCCCTGTACGAGGAGCTGGAGGCTAAGGTCAGGCTTGTTCGTTTGTTTTTTGTTGCTTTGTTAATATATCATCACTTGTAAACATGATTGATTGGTTTAAGTTATGCAAACAAACACTCAGACCAAAAATCATGACCTTGTTGTCGAAAGTAACTGTTCTGTCTTGAATCACAGTAAAGAAAGTGTCTAAAGGTGTCATCTTGTTTGCTGACATGTTCTCTCTTACTTTACCAGGACATGGAAAGGACACGTATGGTGTACAAGGCCTGCCTAGAAGTCATTCCACATAAAAAGGTAATACAGTAGCTTGGATTGTAAACCATACACCTGCCTTTTTAACACTGTACCATCTGTAGTGAAGTTTGACACACTGAGTAGAAGGGAAATGTCCCTAAAGATCTGCCTGGAGATTATTAGAATTAATTTTTTGTTTGTTTTTTGCTTGTCTCCACAGTTCACCTTTGCGAAGATCTGGCTCCTGTGTGCCCAGTTCGAGGTCCGACAGAAGAACCTTGCAGGGGCTCGGCGGGTGCTAGGTAACGCCATCGGCCGCTGCCCCAAAGACAAGCTGTTCAAGGGGTACATCGAGCTGGAACTGCAGCTGCGCGAGTTCGACCGCTGCCGCATCCTGTAAGATGATTGTTTTGTTTTGTTTCTAGCTTACTGCCCAAACAACAAGAGTAGACATAAGATAGTAGAATAAAGGAATATGTCAATGAAGGTTAGGCATCGAAGTAGAACATCACGTACTGGTAATACAAAATAAATCAAGCAAATGGATAAGTGGTGATTATGATACATGTATATATATAGTACCATATTTATAATATATGCATGAAATGGCTAGCTAGTTTAGTACATTAAGCTGTGGCAATAATTTACAATTTAGTCTAAGATTTTAATAATTGAGGGCCAAATTAAGAATAACCAAAGACATACAGTGTAAAGAGTTATTCCAATGTCATTCTGATCAGCATTTGATATCTCGATTAGGTACGAGAAGTTTCTGGAGTTCGGCCCGGAGAACTGCACCTCCTGGATTAAGTTTGCGGAGCTGGAGACGATTCTCGGGGATGCGGAGCGAGCGCGGGCGATCTACGAGCTGGCCATCAGCCAGCCTAAACTGGACATGCCTGAGATGCTGTGGAAGTCGTACATTGACTTCGAGATCGAGCAGGAGGAGCCACAGAGGGTCCGGGAGCTGTACGGCAGGCTGCTGGAGAGGACACAACACGTCAAGGTACTGTAGCAGGTTAACCTTCAGCCTGATTAGGTAGCTGTTTGGCAACAAATTTGTATATTGCTGGAGACAACATTCAGGTACTGAAGCAGGTTTAAACTTGAATTAAGATGAATTTAATTTCATAATACATGTAGCTACTTGCTAGTTGAACAACCTTGGCTGTGTGCACACCAGCCAAATAAATAAATAAATGGATAAATAAACTTTAAGTTCCAACACACAATGAATGAAATTACAGTAAATTCTTACTAAGTATGATAAATAGGAAACCTTTTTGATGTGGCCTTGGAATGGAGAAAACTGTGCCCACCCTGAGTAAACTTCTTTTGACGAAGGGCTGAAAATTATACTCAAGTCACTTGTAATGGTTTGTAACTTTTTTTTTTTTTTTTTGCTGTATGCAGGTTTGGATCAGCTATGCGAAGTTTGAGCTGTCAGTGGCTGGAGAGGACATGGCTGCCAGGGCAAGGTGAGGACAAGTCTTCAGTGATCTCAAACCAGTTTAGCCAAATGAAGTTTAGTCCAGTAGCATGCATGTTGGGTGTGAGTAACAACTGCCAGGATTCAACCTCTTGGTCCTGAAGCAGAGTCACTAACCACTGGACTATGCAACTGCCTTGATAAGTCACTATAGACAGGTTTGACTTTACTTCTAATCTGTTTCTGTTATGTTGTTTGCTTCTCTTGCACCACAGGAAGATCTTTGAGCAGGGCAACCGAGCGCTGCGGAACTGTGAGGAGAAGGAGGAGCGGCTGATGCTGCTGGAGGCCTGGAGGGACGTGGAGGTCAGATCAGTTTCATCAGAACTTTTTTGGACACATCTCTGATTCTGTGTTTTTTCCCACTGCACTGCCTCCCATAAGGCAACAGGCATGCATATGGCAGGAAATTGAAGACAGGAAATGAGATAACCTTTTATAGGACATTTTACCTAGCTTCCTGTCAGGTTCCTTATTGTGACTAGCATGCCTATTGAAGAAATAGCTATGGAAACACAAGCTAGCACACAAACAAACACACGAAATACAAGACTTTCAAAATGGAATTAAAGGGAAAATGAAGGCCGGTGATGGTTTGTGTACAGTGATTTCCCCTTGATGTTCCAGGAGGAGGCGGGCTCTGCGGAGAGTCTGGAGAAGGTGAACAAACTGATGCCCAAGCGGGTCAAGAAGAGGAGGAAAGTCCAAACAGAAGATGGGGTAAGATGGAGTCTTTACTGGAACATATTTGTAATATTAAGCAATATGTATATGTTTTTTCCCAGAAGAAAATACAGAATGTGGCCCGTGTTTTTTCTGCCATTTTAGCCATCAAAACTGCCATCAGATGTAAAATTACTACGTAACTTACCAGTAATGTCAATTTCTGTGAAAACTTATACTCTCTGAATTGATATAAGACACTTAAACCATCTATCCAGCAACAAGTTGAATGTGAAACCTTGTAAATCGTTGGATCTTTCAAATTCCCAGTATCTTCTAAGTATTGTTGTGCACCCACACAGATGGATGCAGGGTGGGAGGAGTACTATGACTACATCTTCCCTGAGGACGAGGCCAACCAGCCCAACCTCAAACTCCTGGCCATGGCCAAGAGATGGAAGGAGCAGAAGGAGAAGGTGGAGGAGGAGGAGGGGAGTACCAGTAGTGATGAAGATGATGATGATGATGATGATGAAAAACAGGGTGGAGGGGAGAGGGGGGCTGGGATGTTGGCAATGGCGAAACAGTGGAAGAAGCAGCGAAATGCCGACGAGATTGATATAAGTGGTAGTGATGAGGAGGGGAGTGAGGGAGGGGAAGAAGAGAGCAGAGAGAAGACCAAACAGTTGCGAAAACAGAAGGATCCTGATAAAGATAGCAGTAGTGAAGAGGAGGCAAGGGAGAGAAAGAAAGAAGGAAGGGCAGAGACAGAAGACAGCTCAGATAGCTCAAGTAGTAGCAGTAGTGAAGATGAAGATAGACAGAAGAAAGGAAAGAGGAGAAAACGTGAAAGTAGCAGCAGCAGTAGCAGTTCTGAGGAGGAGAGAGACAAGGAGAGGAGGAAAAGGATTGAGGGTGGGGAGGATGAGGATGCTGACACAGATATCAGTGATGATGATGACTGATGGTCATCTTTCCTATCCTTTCTGTCAGCAATGTGTAAATTTGAGTAGAAGGAACTTAAATATTTACCAGTGCAACAGTAATTTAGTGAATTCTCGAAGATGTGTATTACATAATGATATCTGCAACAGAAGTAGAAATTCCCTTTTTGTATCGTACAAGGCAGTTCTATGATAGTTGTAATAGGAATAGGGACCACTGCAAGCCTGTGTGAGGAGACTTGGCCTGACCAATATGTACTGCCAGTGCTTCTCTGGTTTGTTTTGAAACATGTAAATAGCATTAACTTAGCTTTATTTCCTACGGCCTTATTTACCCATACAACAAAAGTATCTATTGACTTTGGAAATAAATGTTGCCACAAAGCAGCTGTGCTATTCTCTGTGTGTTATTTCTGTAATACATGTAAAAAATTAACGTAATTTTTGTTGTATAGTGGTAAATAGTTCTTGGACTTTGTGATCTATGTAAGTTATGAAAATCCTAACGAACGAACGAGTGGGTTTATTAAAGTATGTACATGTACTATCGTTTATTCAAGAGCTTCCTTGCACCCCTTGTCTTGAAATGTAATCGTCCTAAGGTCAAAGTTGAAAACAACATGGCGTCGCTCATGCTGGAGGTTTGTCGGCCGGTGTGTAAAATGTGTGCGAAACGCCTTCGTCTGAGCTGTCTGAGAAATAAAGGTGGACCTTTCACACAGAGTGGACTCAGAAGACTTAGCACATGTAATGATAATGACAGAAAAAGTCCTAGTTCCCAAGAAATTCGCAAGACATTCTTGGACTTCTTTAAGGTGAAGTACGATCATCTCCTGGTCCCTTCGTCGTCTGTCGTGCCCAGAAATGACCCGACTCTGCTGTTCATCAACGCCGGCATGAACCAGGTATACGTAGGACCAGACCTGTTCAATGGTATCAACATCTGCTGTGTTTAGTTGAAACCGAGGTGGTGTAAAACACACGTAATTTTACGGTGAGATTTGAACACAGGTGATGACCCATTCAAGTCTTGAAGATCATTTTGCACTTGGGCTGCTGTAAATAAACGTTTCACAGTTACACTGACTGTTACTTTTATTTCTTTTCCTTTAAGTTTAAACCACTTATCCAGGGAACAGTGGATCCAAGAAGTGACATGGCAAAGTGAGTATTGATTAACAATCAGTCAAACCAAGTCCTTGGTCAAAGATCCATTCATTGTGGCTAAGAAGAGCAGTGAAATGTTCAGTTTCTGTCTCTTTTAGAGTAGATCCTAAAGGATCCATTGCAGGTTCACAAATGTGGTGAGTTGGTGACATATTGGGTTTGTATCTCAATGATACTTGTTGATAGGGAGGGGTTCCTCAAGGAATAATGTTGGGACCATTGCTAATGTCCATTGTAGGTACAGAAGATCACTACATGTTGAGTTTTTGTTTTACTTGATGATAAGTAGGGTTCCTCGTAGAATTATGCTGGGACCATTGCAGGTATGCAAGGGTTCTGGCATGTTGAATTTCTATCTTGGTGATACTTGTTGAAAGGGGTTCCTCAGGGTATAATGTTGGGACCATTGCTAATAATGCCTCCTGCAGGTACAGAAGAGTGGTGAACAGTCAGAAGTGCATCCGGGCCGGAGGGAAGCACAATGACCTGGAGGATGTTGGGAGAGACTGTTACCACCATACTGTCTTTGAGATGCTGGGCAACTGGTCCTTTGGAGACTTCTTTAAGGTAACTATGGAAGCCAGCATTGTGCTGCACCATGTCTGGTTGAACTTGCACAAAATGATGTGTTCTTTTTATACAGGCAAAACTGCTCAAGATCACCCTGGGGACTGATAAAATCCAGTCTATGTGGACAGGTAGTCACTATAGATAGGATTCTTAATGTTTATGTCAATGGGAAAAGTAGGTAAGGGACCACTAAAAAGTGGCCACATTGGCCAGGTGGTCCTTATGTAGAGATTGTACAGGTACACTTGTACAGGTTTGACTGTATTTTGAAATATTGATGGGAACTTTGCTCTCCTTCTATCCCCTTTCCCTGTAGAAAGAGGCTTGTACCATGGCGTGGGAGCTGTTGACAGATGTGTACAGGATCCCTGTGGACAGACTGTACATCACGTACTTCGGGGGTGACCCTGAACTTGGTCTGCAGCCTGATCTGGAGTGCAGGGAGATCTGGGCCAGCCTGGGGTGAGTGATGCTGTTCTCAAGTTCTGTTTTTTGTTGGCTTGTGTTTTTTGGCAGATTTTTATTCCAGCCAAAGGCTGTATTTATTTATTGCTTGAATGAATGGCTTTTTTTATTTGCCTCTGTATGTAGGCATTGCCTTGAGGAAGACATGATTTAATTTTGGAAAAGATCAAGCCTATAATAAATTCATGCTGCACAATTGACATCCCTTCTTAGCATGCCATACTCCTTCATGGCTTTACCATATAACATCATGTGTCCCACACCCTGAACTGTAGGGTTCCTGCAGCCAGAATCCTGCCCTGTGGGATGAGGGATAACTTCTGGGAGATGGGTGATGTGGGACCCTGTGGACCTTGTACGGAGATACACTATGACCACCGAGGCCGGAGGGATGCCAGCCAACTGGTCAACACGGACAGTCCTGAGGTGGTGGAGCTCTGGAACCTGGTCTTCATGCAGTTCAACAGGTCAGAGGTCAGGGGTTAATGAAATACGGTCCTAATACAATTCAACAGATCAGAGGTCGGAGGTAATAGAATATGGTATGTGGGTCCTAAATAAGTAATGCAATTCAACAGGTCAGAGGTCTTCATGCAGTACAACTGGTCAGAGATATGTATTGATCCAGTTTAGCTCATAGACAAGCCATACTCTTTGTTGCTGGCTATGTAATGTTTCCTGATTACTGTAACTGTTTTCCTCTCTCTTCCACAGGGAGTCAGACGGCAGCCTGCGGCCCCTCCCCCGCCATGTGGTAGACACAGGGATGGGCCTGGAGCGTCTGGTCGCTGTCCTGCAGGGGAAGCTCTCCAACTACGATACCGACCTCTTCTCACCAATACTGCATGCTATCCACAAGGTGGGTGTGTACGTGTAGGCCACACAAACTTGTTTCTATGTTTTGCCCCAATTCTTTAGGAGATGTTTGATGGGTTCTTCAGTGTTCTCAAGGTGTGGCTGTCCTCAAATGCAGAGTTAACAACATCCCCTCTATAGCACTCAGTGAATTTCCAGCAGTGTGCAATTTAGAGTGGGTCCACAGCTCCCACAAGTAGGCTAGGATTTTTTTAGATCTAATATTTGTATATTATAACATGTTTCCTTGAATTCCCCCAACTCAGGGTACCAAAGTACGACCATATTCAGG
Source organism: Branchiostoma floridae x Branchiostoma japonicum (assembly GCA_013266295.2). Classification (NCBI taxonomy): domain Eukaryota; kingdom Metazoa; phylum Chordata; class Leptocardii; order Amphioxiformes; family Branchiostomatidae; genus Branchiostoma; species Branchiostoma floridae x Branchiostoma japonicum. The sequence continues at coordinate 22,923,995 of CM023840.1, forward strand.
TCTGGTTGGTGAGGAGGATGCAGGTGGAGTTGACGAGGCCTACAGGATTGTAGCTGATCACGTACGCACGCTGACGATAGCAATAGCCGACGGGGTCATGCCAGGTCAGCAGTGGAGAGAGTGAGTCAGCAAACGTTTTGTTGATTATATTATATTCTTTGACAAAGACTGGAGTTGGTCAGCCAAAAATTTGGTTAAGTCCAATTTTCTGTGTTGAAAATTACAGTTCAACCATTGTTCAGAAGAAATGCTGTGTTGTTACAGGCTGGTGCTGCGTACCATCCTGAGGAGAGCCGTCCGATACGCGCACGAGAGGCTGGAGGCGCCGGAGGGACTGGTCGCCAGCCTGGTGCCAGTGGTGGTCCAGAACCTGGTAAGTTTTTCCTCAGGATAGGGACCAATGGGTAAAGTTCTGTTTTTTTATAGATATATGTTTTTCCAGTTAAGGCCATAGCACGTAAATTTTATGGATGACATCCTCCGGAGACTCCAAAATTAATGCGAGAGGGCGAAAAAAAAACAAGGCAGGCCAAAAAAACAAGATTCCTGCATTTTCAGATTTTGAGATCGTAAACCTCGTTGAACAAGAATTTAGGCGGCAAAACATGATATCATACCCAACTGGTCTTTTATCGCTGTATTCAACAGTATTACCTGTCCTTGCAGATGTGTCTCTATTAAATAGAACAAAAAAAGAGCTTGCTGTACCATCTTCAATAGGTAGATACGACACTGGGTATTCATTTGTAATGGAACACCCTAGACTGTCAACACTTGCCATCAAACACGAGGAATTGCGCCTCAAGTTTGCTGGATCCCTGGTGGTATCTGAGTTTAGAGACTGCCTACCAGGCAGAACACAGGGCTCAATCACTGACAGAGTGACTCATAAACCGAACTGTCTGGAAGCCATACTCTACCTATATTGTACCAACTGTTACAACACTGATTTGTCTCTGAAACAAATTTTAAAAAAGAAATGGCTAAGTAAGATTATTCAATCATTGTACAAATGGTTTTGATTCAGAGGCAACATCACATATAAAATGAATAAAATACAACATTCTATCAAAGTAAAAATAAAAGAATAAATCAGAGCCTTGTCTTGCCGATGGACGTTCAGGACATATTTTTCCTTTTTTGGCATGTTGACCACCGTCGCAGGGCAACAAAATTTCTTGTTTTTTTTTCTGAAATCAGACGAAAATCAATGCGCGCGCGGATGTCATCCATAAAATTTACTTGCTGTGGCCTAAGCATATTTTTTAAAGTCTGAGACATAACCAATCTAATTGCTGTGGCCTTAGCATTAATTTTGAAAGTATTTAAGCTTCTATTGGCTCCAAGTGGCTTATTCTATAGTAGAATTTGATATTCATTGTCCTAAATAATATATATAATTTGTAAAATATCTTAAAAATGCTTTTTTCCTCCTTTTTGTTTTTCAGGGTGAAGCATTTCCAGAACTTGTTTCCAGTCAGGAGAAAGTGATGGATACTATCAATGAAGACGAGGCCCTCTTCCTGTCCAACCTGGAGAAAGGGAAAAAACTCATGTCTAAGACAATAAGGAAATTGGACAAATCAACCTTCTTTCCAGGTGTGTGTAACGGCAATAGCATGTCTGACAATAGGGATGAGATGAGGAGGGAAACTCAGTCACATGTGGGACTGACCTCTTCACATTGCACGGACCACAGGAAGAATAGCTGCAGTCTTGTACATGTACGCTAAATGTGGATCCTAATAAAGTCAAAGTCAATTGCAGCAGGGACGCTGTGGTGTGAAGTAGAACCAGTCAGTATTGCCCTTAAGATGACAGACATTCACTGAAATATTGGCAGGTGATTATATACTGGCTGTGTATAAAGAACTTTGTTATAAGCTGGAGGTCTTGTGTTTGAATCACACCTTGTTAACATTTTATTCCTAAAGTCTAGTTCATGTGGCCTTTTGGTGAGGTTTATTTTGTACATTCTGTGAAAGGTTCTTTCTGATTGTTTGTTCTGCAACCCTTGACTTCTGGCAGCTGAGGTCGGCTGGTTCCTCCACAATTCCCTGGGCCTCCCGACAGACATGGTGGTGTCCATGGTGACTAACAGGGGCCTCAGGATGGACATGGAACAGTACAGCAGGATAGAGAGGGAAGCCCTGCAGGTAAACTTCTTTTTTCCTTTTCATGTCTTTCTCATATCTGTCCTCCCTTCCTTTGTTTCTTCTTTCTTATAGACCTGTACAACTGCAGTCTGAAAATCTGAATGGTACGTTTTTCCTTGGTTCTGCTTTCATCTTTCCTCTCCTACAGAACCCAACATCACCCCAAGATTGAGAAATCATTCTGTTTTTCTTTCCAGAAAAAAGCGCAGGGTCTGCATATCACTCAGGTGCCTTCCCTCGACACCCACAGTCTGCAGCAGCTGCAAGCCTTAGGAGTGCCCCCTACTGACAACTCTTTAAAGTACAACTACAGGCTCACAGACTCAGGAAAATATGGTCAGTATTGTCAGCATCTTAGTCATCTAATACCTTGATGAAATACTAGCATGCCAGACCTTCTATTATTCTTTCTTTCAGTATAACTGATGGTACTGATTTGTTATCTTTAGAAAACTACATGTTTCTCAGTCAGTTAGTGTCCCATGTCTGATTGTCTTGTTTGTTTTCCCCAGAGTTCCCCTCCCCAGAAGGGTGTGTGTTGTCCCTGTATAAGGAGGGAGAGCTGGTGGACAGTGTGGTGCAAGGCGATGTCTGTTCCGTCATTCTGGACAAGACATGTTTCTACCCAGAGGCAGGGGGGCAGGAGAGCGACCAGGGAAACATGACAAAAAATGGGGTATGGTGATAGAATCTTTACCCTGGTTAATGCTATGTTAATTTTGTAAGATAGTTTTAGGCTTGAAGTACATTTTGGCCTACTAGCAGCTTTTTTATATATGCATGTATATGCCTTAATTTGGTAAGTTACTAGTATCTCCATAAGAGACAGGTATAAACTGCTCCAATTGATTGATTGATCGACGGTGACATGACAGGTTGTTTTCCTGGCAGGTTGTGGTGTTCACCACTGAAAACGTGCAGGTGTGTGGAGGGTACGTTCTGCACCAGGGACAGGCTCAAACTGCCCTCACTGTGGACGACACAGTACAGCTCAACATAGATCAGGTAAGACCAGGGAGGGAGGGAGGAAGGGAGTGGATTAACGCGTGAATGGACAAACAAACAAAAAATGACGAATGAATGAATGAATGAATGAACAAATGAATGAATGAACAATTTATGAATGAACAAATGAGTGAATGATGACAGCTGAACTGTGGTCTGTGTTTGCAGGAGCGTCGGCTGGGGTGTATGCAGAGGCACACGGCCACCCACCTGCTGAACCACGCCCTGCGGGAGGTCCTGGGGGAAGAGTGTGAGCAGCGAGGGTCGCACGTCGGCCCAAACAGGCTCCGCTTCGACTTCTCCGTAAAAGTGAGATTTCTGAAATTCTGATACATTATCTGGGGCTGCTGTTATTGTTTGTCTCATTCCTTCTTTTTTTTAAATCAAAGAGTTTAGACTCCTGCATATATAAACAGCGCATACCTGGGGGGTGATGCACTAGAAATCTCTCAAACACAAAGCAATGTGGCAGATATATGTAACTCGGTGGATAAATGAGGTCAGACTATCAGTTATTGGTGTTTATCACACCAGCTGTGATGACATCTCCCTTTTGTAGAGCCTGCCCAGCCCAGAGGAGCTGAGGAGAGTAGAGGAGACCGTACAAGCCATGGTGGACAGACAGCAATGTGTTTACACCAGGGAGGTGCCACTAACTCAGGCTAAACAGGTGGAGGGCATCAGGACCATGGATGAGGTACTGTAAAATCATTTTGAGTCCGCTCCACTGTAAGTATAAGTTTGCGGGTAATTAATTTCACAATGAAGGGGAAAAGGTTAAGTTGTTGTGGAGCAAGGGGGAAGGGGTTGACCTTTTCACTGCCCCCCCCCCTCATAGGTAGTGCTCCATATGATTTTACAGGCAGCATATATAAGTTATAGACACAGAAGAGTGTGGGCTTGTTTATTTTTAGCGGTACATGTGCCCAGGGTGGGCCATGTGGAAATATAACACAGAAGATTATTTGTTTATTTGTTTTGTTTGTTTGTTTGTTTGTTTGTTTATTTTCAGGAGTACCCTGACCCAGTGAGAGTAGTGTCCGTTGGAACCACTGTGGAGGAGCTGCTGACAAACCCGTCTAGCGGAGCTGCATGTACCACTTCAGTCGAACTCTGCTGTGGAACGTTAGTACTAATTAAAAGTTTTTTGTTCAGTGGGACTGCACTGGTATGCTACATGCTGGATCCAGAAAAAAGCATAATTCTGCTAATTCACATATATCCGCCACCCTGAAAGAGATCTCCAATGCAACTTCCCCTAGTATAATGAACTCCCTCACATCTAAACTGTGCACACCTGGCACTAGAGATTTCTCAAACATGCCGTATTTCAAAGTGGCAGACATACATGTGTGTTACTTAATGGGGGCTACGGATTCGGCATAAATTTATTAATCATTATTACCTCGTCACCCTTTTCAAGATGATGAGACTTATGTCTTTGCTATGTAATCTGGCCCTTCTGTTTGTCTTTCCAGCCATGTTCACAGCACAGCATCCATCGAAGATTTCGTTATTAGCTACGAGAGAAGAAATGAGATCGGATCACGTCGGATTATAGCTATCACAGGGAGCGAGGCAGTGGAAGTAGGTGTCATGTATTCTTGTGTTGTGGAGTCATCTGAAGTTTTCAAACCTTTTTTTCTGTCTGAGATAAAAGCTGAAGCTTGTGATTCAAGGGTCAGGGGGTTGATTCCAAAGGCTGCATTGCTTAGAATTTTTTTATGGGACTCCCTGCTTAGTTACCTCTACCAATAAGGTAGTCTATTCACCAGTTTTGGTCGGTTAGTTGATTGGTTATTGATAACTCAAAAATTGACAAATACACTTCTGTATTTTGAAGATGCCCTGTTGGTTTGTCCTTGCAGGCGAGAAAGACTGGTGTTGAGCTTGAGGAGAGAGCCAAGACTCTGGAGCAGCTTGTCTTATCTGGGGAGTCATCTTCACTTAAGGAGATGGAAGAAGTTTATAGGGATGTTGGGAAGCTAATCAGGGTAGGCAGTGTAGTTTTTATTTATCTATTTAATTCAATGTTCTACTCATTGTAGAGTGGAACGTATTACTGTAAATTTTGTTCCAAGGTGAAAATTAAGAGTTTTAGGTTGAATCAACCATTCAAATATATTGCAAGACAGAGCACATGTTCATGATGTGATGACTTAGCAGTGATAGTCCACTGGAAAAACCATGAACCTTTGCAAATACTCTAGAATTACAACATTATCAAATATACAAATGTAGTATGGGCTTATTCTTTACATAGCTTTGAACATGTATGACTTAGAAGTCTAACTAGCCTCTGCTACATATCTGCAAAAATTGTGTCAGTTTAAGCATAGTTTTGCAGGTTGACAAAAACAGATACTATTGCAATAGTAGTACAAATGTAACATGTACAAACATTTGTCTCTGTTACAGAGGGTAGATACAGCTAGTCTCCCCTTGTGGAAGAGGCTGGAACTGCAGGTCAGCCTGGATCGGCTGCAGAGTCAAGCAAACAGAGTCCTAAAAAAACTACAGAAGCAAAACGTATGTTTGTCATCATTATTCATTCTGCAGTCGAGAAGGGATGTGGAAGTGTACATAAAGGCATTGCTTTGATTCCTAGTAGCTCAGTTGTAACAGCCTGATAATAATTCAATCTGTATATTTTGAACAGTTACTGTAAATCTTGCAACATATGCTGTGGATTGTCATCACATTGCAAACAGATTTTCTCTGTCAGTAATGCACTCTGTCCCTACAGCAAACTTTTACTGCAAAACCTAAATGAACTTATAGTATATTCACCAATGGAAGAAACTTCCCTACAACATACATGTACATTGTTTTCCTTTCCAGTGTGTCATCATTATTTACTTACTTGTACATTTACTTGTTGAGTTCTCCTCAATCATTTGAGCGGCCTGTGGCAATGGTTCTTCGTCTCCTTCTCAGCATCCTGGCAATCTTGGGCTATTTCCTTCAGTTCTTGAAGAGTTACATTATTTGTAGTTTGTTATTTTTGTGTCATCCTTGGATATCTATAATTCTGCACTTTTGTTCCACAGGTGAAAACAGTTGCCCAGAGCCTGGTGGACAGAAATGGAGACGTTGTTCTTGTTACTGACACGGGATTAGGACCAAATCTCAAGGTACCGACTCTGGCCTGTTCTTCACTTTGAAGGTGCACAGCTTTATATCTGTTAGAGATACTGACTTGTTCCATGAGACTTTGATGTCACAGTCAACAACCATAGCTTGGTGTGATGAGAAACGGGTTCATTATAGTTTCATAGAATTAACATGAACGAAGGGTTTGTAATTGCCTAGGGGCAAGTGAAGAGGAGATTTCATCACTCATTCTGTGCAGGCCGAGTGGAAAGACCTTTTCCAGAAAACATACCTATCCAAGAGCCCTCTCTGGAGAACACAGAGTTGGCATAGAAGACCTGGGAGCAGTTATGGTTGATTGGCAGATGTGGAGCTCAATAGTGCATAGACTTACCCTGTCTCCCCGGGTTGAAAGATGTGATGTTTCTCTATGTTTCTGTTTTGTAGGTTCTGCGTACCCTGGTGAGGATCTGCAGTGAGCTGGCTCCAGACACACCCATCATGCTGTTTGGTTCAGATGCCAGGACAGCTTCAGTCAGAGTCGCATGTAAGGTGCCTGAGGTCAGTAAACCGTGCATCAGAATAGAAATTTAGATTTTTAATCCAGATTAGCTATGCTTCTACTGTACTAATGTGTAAATGAGTACCTGACCAGGACTCCAGGAAGAATAGTGTGAATTGACACACTAATGGAGATCCTTACAAAAACCAAACCAAAGACCATGTACAGTATATACAGGTTTGAGACTGGAGGTCCGCACCTAGCTGGACAAAAAGATCTGTAAGACGTGAACAACTAAAGGAAACTAAAAAGAAACTTAAGAGACCTGTTTCTTGCAGGTGATGACGTCCCGTGGGCTGGAGGCTCGTACCTGGCTGGACCAGGTGATGTCGGATATCAAGGCAAAAGGGCGGGGAGACGAGAAGTCAGCAACAGCTGCAGGGGAAAACCCAGCTGGCACACAAACCGCCATCACAGCAGCAAGGAAATACGCACACGGAGTTCTCAGATGATAGTGGATGAAGATGTGTAGATTCAACCTCACCAGTTTATTCTCTCTATATATATTTCGTTTATTGAAATTTGTAATTACAAAATGCTAAACTTTCAGAAAAGATAACTGGAGGTGAGAAGAAAATTTGTACCTGGCACAATTTTTAGGGAGTAAGATATCGTGGTTCCCTTACCTCATTTTTACTCTAAAATGTTTGGGGAAATAAATTGATAGGGCTGTGGAGTTCACAAAATGGTTAAGCCATATTATCATGTTGCTAGCTACTGATGCACAAGTTGTAATCATGTACATTTTATAACAAGATAACGTATGCTACATTTTGGGGTTTGCAAGTCTTACCATCAACGGTATTTTGGGCACTAACCAGCAGTATTGTTGTCCTAAGGCTTTATTGTTTATTTTCCTCTGGAGGTCCTTTGATAAATTCAACTTTGCTACTACTACAGGAAAAAAAGCTGGACTGTCATAGTGGATCTAGAAAAGATCAGAAATATTCCATGTGGCATTTTTTTTCAATAATTGCAATATTGAACAACTTCCCTGTTGCAGACTTTATTGAAAACATCAATAAATGACTTTGTTCATATCATCTCTATCATATTCTCTATTGTCTCTATATGCAACCATATGAACTACAAAAATAAAATACAAAATCGCCATCATACATTCTAAACTGAGCACAAAATACCCTATTCTAGAGCTCCCAACCACTGAATACAAACACCAAGAGTGATTCATTCAATTCTTCTGGGTTTTTTTCAAGTAATAGTACCAGTAATACATGTACTATGGAAATACTGTAATGTGGTTCCAAGAACATTTTGGTACATATATGGCTAGTTACATGTTCCATATAAGAGTACATTCTACGGTACTGGTAACCACATCAGAGGCTGGGTTTGCACCAATAATACTGAAGCAACAGTATAATCTTCCACTCACTCTTATAACTTACAGCATAATGCACAGACACTGATTAACTAAACATAAACATGTTTGAAAGTTTTCCATAATGTTGGTCTCAAAAACACCCTGTTATGGACGGAGTTAAAAGAAAGATTCAATTTAAACACAGACATTCAAACAACTGTGCTATTCACTCGAACCTAAAGGACGGAACACTCTTTACCACCACCACTAGTTTGGCTCTCTTGCAGCATATGTCGCATTTTAAATCCTGTGAAGCATTGATCCTACACAATATTAAAGGTCTTCCAAACTTTTGGTTGACTAGTGGTTTTCATCCTGTGGAAATGAGGCTTATGAAAGCTGTTGGATGAGCTGTCTGGAGGGCCAAGATCAGTCCCAACACTTGAACTTGAAGAATGCCTGAAGGTCAGGGTCGTCCACGTCCTTCCCATGGACCCCTGCATAGATCTTCTTCAGCATAGTTGTCTTATACTTGGCATCAAGGATGCCCACATACTTGTCAAGGGTTGCTGGAAAAAAAATTAAGAAAAATAATTCTATGCCATCTAAGTTTTGGAATGATGCGTCCAAGCTTAGGCTAAATTCATACATTTACAGTCATATTCACTTAGAAAGAACTGGAGTATACCCCAATTATTTTTGAGAACTTTAGGTTTAGGTGTTTGCTCAAACACAGGACCGATAGCTTCGAAATGATCAATAACTGCACCCCCTACCAACAATGTGTATATCCAAAACACTAGACCAAGATTCAAACCCCTACAAACTACTTAATTACTGTTAGGATAAAAAAAACTAGAAACAGTGAGATAGCCTAGCATAAGGTTACTGCATGATTTTCCTCCAGTCAAACCACAAATAAGAAACAGACTTACTGATGCCCATGACCCTCCCAAATGCAATCATGCTGTCAGCTAGCCTGGGGTCGTCAAACTTCTCGTGCTTCATCAGGATCCGTATGATCTCGCCGTAGATGTACGCGTCATCGAAGGTGAGCTCCTCAGGGAATGGGAACTTGCAGTACACGTCCACGGCCGCTAGGGGCTCCGCTTTGATCAGCATGTCTGCTAGCTCTATGTACGCGTCATGGATCTACAGAAGAAAAAGTCATAACCACTTTACACTCCATCTACTGTCTTGGCCATGCCAACTCTGAGTTGACTTTGACTTTATTCAACACACCCTGAAGCACCAGGCAGCAGATTTTGCTCATGTTGTGCAAAAAATGTTAACCTCTTTAAAGACTCAGTTGTTACTTGATTGTTTAAGAATGGTGTATACACCATTCTCAACATGAATGTTGTAAGGAGGTATGAAAATGAGATGAGATGAAACAAAGGGTGAATAAACATGAGGCTGACCTCTGGTGCCATGGTCATGACCTCGTTGTACCACTTCTTGGCATCTTCGATGGTGTCGTCTGTGCGAGCCAGTGCCCTGGCCAGGCCCAGCCGTGGACGGTAGCTGGCCCTGTTAAGTGGCGTGTTGGCTGGGATTGGTGCAGGGGCTTTCTCAGGGTCTGGAGGGAGGAGGACAACTGGATTTATCATCTAATGTGAAATGTATTGTGTTTGTTGTGTTCTGGCATCATATGAACTGCAGTAAGGGGCTTTCTTAGGCTTTTAAAAGTGGAGAAAGTGTTTCATTCTCATGTACCTAATAGTAGGTACAATGTAGACATCTAGCCCTCAAGTTATCTTCAACAATGTACCTTCTTTAACAACATAACTTATCTAAATCTTTCATATCTGACTCCAAATGTGTTGAAGACTACCCAATAAAGAGACAAATACCATTCAAGAATAACAAGGAACTTGACCCCTGACCTGGTGCCTGGGTGGGTGTGGCAGGTTTCTCCTCCGGTTTGCACGCAGGCTTCCCTGCTGCAGGGGACACCGCTGCCGGCTTGGCAGCCCCTCCCCTGACGGCAGCACCTCCCCTGGCTGGGGCTGCAGCTTTACCCGCTGCCCCACCCCTGGCAGCACCTCCCCTGGGAGGTGGGGCAGCCTTGGCAGCAGGAGCACCTCTTCCCCTAGCAGGGGCTGGAAAATTTGACAAAGTTAACACCATTCAAAACATTTGTCCATTTTGTGTCACAAGCAGAGACTTGAGGTTCATTTTGATGTGTCCATCTGTAGTGTGCAGTTTTCTACTGTTATCGTGCAACTACCTTCAGTTAGTTCTCTGGTTTCTGATGTGCATGCAGTGATTAAATTAATCTCAACTATCACCACATTTTTGCCATTGGATCATGCATATTTTACACATGCCCTGTACTTATTTTGCATATTGGTTCCTTTTTATCCCTGCCAAGAGGAATGTTTTACCACTGCAACACTTGTTGATTGGTTTGTTTGTTTGTTGGTTGTTTGTTGGTAAAAGGTAAAGACTTATGAATGGATATTTATCATTTTTGATAAGTTGCCTAGGCAGAAGTTTCTGATTGGAGCGTGCTTTATTAGTTTTAAGCTTGGTCTGTGGGCACATCTGATCTGGTGGCACCTTTCTGTGCTGTGGAAGACTTTGTCGTTGATATTGCACCTCGCCCGGCTGGGGGTTTGGATGAAGACGTGTTTGTTTTAGCAGGAGAGGTGGACGCTGTAGAACTGGCAGCTGGAAATCAAAGTCATCACAAATGTTTGAAAATAATGTACTCAACTTTATCCACAACCTGGTTGCATGCAATCCAATCTATTTCATTGATTTTCAAGGCAAGTTATTCCAGCTCATTAAAGTCCATTTAACACCCATTATAACTATTTTTAGCTTTGAAATAATGTTTTATTCTCAGTATACTTTAAATGATTTGTCTGCATTATTTTCTTGTTTACGGATGGAAGTGGCACCTTTCTGTACAGAGGCAGGTTTGGTTGGTGATATTGCACTTTTCCCGGCGGCAGCACCTTTCCCTGATGGAGTGCCAGGTTTGGGAGAAGGGGAGGAGGAAGGAACAGACTTTGGGTTCCCTGGTTGAACAGAAGAAGCTGGAAAATCAAGTAAGAACACATCAATAACAGAAATGTCAACAAGAAGAAGAAAACAAGGCATAAAAGAAAGGAATACATGTTGAGAATAAGAAACTCTTTTCCCTGGTGGACACCTCAAACATCTGTTTGAGCATTTGACCTTAAATTGTACCCCTTGACCTCAACTGCACTCTTTGACCTTAACCTGTATCACAGCATGTTCAGTTGCACCACTGAAAAACAAACCACAACAGACTAAATATGATTAGAGAATTTAGAATGATACTATGATAAGCATGATTATTTACTGAATTTGAATGTATTATAATAAGATATCGTTTGGTACTATTAATATTACTAAGTTATGTGAACAAGGCTCCTGACCTCCTACTTTGAATTCCTGAAAAGTGGCAAAGGGGAAGTGTGTAAATGTATACCATTCAAGATTGAATATAGGTTTTTAAAAAAAACACAACTTGACAATCACCTTCTTCCTTGTTCACCATGATTACTTTCCAGATCATTAAAGAACATTTCTGAATAAGAACCTTTTTGATATCTTCCACAACACTTATCCAATCTGGTTTATTAACTATCAGTATCACATCACAGCTATTCAAGTTGCATAATCTTTACGTAAGTTACATCAGCCAAAATAGCGCTACACTGAACCATTCAGCACCATGGACAGTAACCAGACATAGCCTATCCCGCCATCAGTGTTCGGCTGAAATCAGCTCAGCTGCACTAGTTTTTTCTGCTATGGTCACACTGACTTGATTATATGGATGACATATGCATCTGAACGCGCATCAATTTTCAAATCTTAATGCAAATATGGATCAAGCTACACCCATTGTGCGAATTTCTTTTCAAATGTTGGCATGCAATATGGGAGAACAATTCACAGCCCAACATGACCTGTAGGCAAGTCTGTGAAATTTTGAGCAGCCAACAAAGCATGATTCCAAAGAAAGCATGATTATTTATCTTAATTTATGAATGGTAATATAAATATACCCAGCTGCAGACAATCAACAACACCATATGAATAATACTAATTTATCTAAAAGTGTTTGTCACACTGCATTGCAGTCCAGCTACTGAAGCACATATCCTACAAGCACAACAGCAACAAGAGCAGGAAAGGCCTCCGTAACTTCCTGATAAGTAGGTGCCATCTAAAGGTATTCTGACTTGGCTGAAAGGTAAATTTGGATCACCTTAAAGGTAAGTCTCGTCTAAAGGCAGCAGAGATCCATCATGTGGCTTGTCGTGTGCCCCACAAAGGGGAGGACTCTTTCATGGCCTTGTACTGTAAAAGCTTTATCAGGAGATGTTTCAATCTCCCCAAGAGCACCATTATTGAGGCTAGTTTGAAGAGATGCACAGGAATCTGACCTTTTGGAAAACAAGAAATCCCTGTAAACAGTGTATGGAAATTAAAAGAAGTCAGTAAATGTATACCATATGCTTTCATGAATTTCAAAATATCTACAGTTTTTTCAAAGAATCAGTAGAATTTGGCTCCCTTAATTTTGTTACTTAGTTTTATATCATATGGTCATTGGTCTTGGCAGAAAATTTTACCAAATTGCAAGTATTTCATACATCATGTAGATTGTGCATGTACAAATCTGTCTGAAATTATTGCATGTACATGTATATGTATGCAAGGTGTCCTGCCTTTCAACCCAATACCACCAAAAATACATTGTATTCCAATCCCATCAGGACAACATCCCTCCACTCTTCTGTATCTGTATCTGTATAGCCGGTATAACCACCCTTTGGCGTAACACACCAGCTCTTATAGTAATTGTCAAATGTTCAGTGTCTAGTGCTTTGACTTTGTGCAGAGAAGCAGTATGTTGACATGTTGTAAAACTTACGAAGACAGTGAGCTGGGACATTGGCATGTCATGTCATGTCTCAGTTGGGTGGATTAATTCTTGTTCTTTGTTCTGTTTAGGTGGCAAGACAACATGGGAAGAAGGCTGAGACACATGCTGATTTTCCTTCTCATCATCCTGAAGGAGCTCAAATTGCCAGAAGCCGGATGTAGCTGTTCAATATCAACCCCTTGCCATATAAGACGTGGGTGGAATGCACCACGGACTCCTTGCTGCAACTGTAAGGGACTGGGTCTCACTTACATCCCCCAGGACCTCCCCAAATCCATCTCTTTCTTATATTTGGGACATAATCAGATAACCAGCTTCCCCCTGAACCTCCCAAAATCCATTACTCATCTGGATTTAGAACGTAATCAGATAAATAGCATTCAGGCTGGTGCAATATCAAATCTACCCAAGCTTCAAATATTGAACCTGGATAAAAACAGGATAACTAACATTAAGCCTGGTATGTTCTCAAATAATAATGAGATGCTCGTGTTGTGCCTGATTTCAAACAGCATAACAGACCTCAAAACTGGTGCTTTCTCAAATTTACCCAAACTTCGAAGGTTGTATTTGAATAACAACCAGATAACTTCCATCCAGGCAGGTGCATTTTCTAATCTACCCAAACTCATTGTCATGTTCCTGACCTCAAACCAGATAACTTCTATCCATCCAGATGCATTCTCTAATCTACCCCAACTCTTTAAACTGGCTCTGAATTCCAACCAGATAACTTCTATCCATCCAGGTACATTCAATAATATACCCAGGCTCCTAACTTTGTACCTAAATGGAAATCAGATATCTGTCCTTCCCCTGTCTGCTCATGACATGTTGTCAGTAATTAGAACTGTACATATTGCCAGAAACCCCTGGCAGTGTGACTGTCAGATGGCTCCCTTCAGGCTGAAAATGACTGGATCTGCTTCATTTGAACACCAGATAACTTGTGAACAACCTGCCAACTTCCGTGGACAAAAGCTTATAGATATTAATCCTGAAGACCTGATCTGTAAAGCAACCACAATATCAATATTGCCTTTTGATATTCATGCCTCAATCACCTCAACTGCAGTGTCAACATTTGGCAACACAGAAAGCAATGCTAGCCCAACAGTATATCCTGTAGGCTCCACATCTGACACACAGCCCCTCGTTAAACAATCTGAAAGTGGTAATAACTACTATAATCATGGCACCCCCAATTCTCCCCATAATCACTGGTACTTCAAAACCAGTACTGGCTCAACATCACGTCCTGCAGACATAACAAAAGCACCACTGACTAGTACACCCCTTGCCATTACTTGGGACAGTTCCCATGAATCTGCTCTCAGTTTCTACCAACTTCTTTCCATCAGCTCTATTACTGGTGTAACAGTTGGCATTATCCTGATTGGTAGCATCATTCTCACCAACTGGTGCAAAAGGACCAGGTATCCACCTTCAGGCCAAAGTTCCAAAGTTATCGTAACTAAAACAAACACTACAGCTACTGTAATGATCAGTGGTCATGATCAGACAGGACAGGGTCAGTCTCAGGCCATCACTGAACCCAACACAAACACTACAGCTACTGTTACAGTAATGACCAGTGGTCATGATCAGACAGGGCAGGGTCAGTCTCAGGCCATCACTGAACCCAACACAAACACCACAACTATGGTAATGACCAGTGGTCATGATCAGACAGGGCAGCGTCAGTCTCAGGCCATCACTGAACCCAACACAAACACCACAGCTACTGTAATGACCAGTGGTCATGATCAGACAGGACAGGGTCAGTCTCAGGCCATCACTGAATCCAACACAAACACCACAGCTACTGTAATGACCAGTGGTCATGATCAGACAGGACAGGGTCAGTCTCAGGCCATCACTGAATCCAACACAAACACCACAGCTACTGTAATGACCAGTGGTCATGATCAGATAGAGCAGGGCCAGTCTCAGGCCATCACTGAATCCAATACAAACACCACAGCTGTTGTAATAGCTAGTGGTTATGATTACCAGTATGAAGACATGAACCAACATAATCAGACAGGGCAGGGCCAGTCTCAGGCTATCATTGAATCCAACACAAACACCACAGCTGTTGTAATAGCTAGTGGTTATGATTACCCGTATGAAGACATGAACCAACATAATCAGACAGGGCAGGGCCAGTCTCAGGCCATCATTGAATCCAACACAAACACTGAATCCTACACGAGTGGTCATGATTACCGGTATGAAGATATGAACAAACATGATCAGACAGGACAAGGCCAATATCAGGCCCTCACTGAATCTACCAAATACACCACAACCGCCGCAATATTTAGTGGTCAAGATCAGACCGTGTACGTACAGCATGGCCAGTCCCAGACTACCACCCAATCCTTAGATGGTAGACATCTAACATATAACACATGGTTATCAGTTTCAAATTCAAACTCTCTGTACATGGGTGTGGAATCATAACCAAACAGCCCAAAATCTAAAGGTGCAGGTCCAGCAAAACCTGCTGAAAAAAAGACCCCTGGACCTCCAAATTGAATCAAACCCCATTAATATGAGCCTTCCGTACTACCCCACATGGCAAATGTGCTGATGCCCAGCCACCATGAATTGCATTCTGAAAGTTTACAAATTCATATAGATTTTATTCACACTTCTATGAAAAATAACATCTTTATGGATAAACTATTTACTTCAGGCCCCCTGGAACTAAATATGGTGAAACTAAGACCTAGACCAACTGGCTTGGTATACTAATACATGTAATGCTGTTTTACAGTGTCAAACTCCAGCCAAAGCTGTGTATTGACCTGACATGTTGGCAAAACAGATGTTCACTGAAAACCTCCTGGAATAGTTCAGAACAGAAATACTTTATGTATAATTGGCATGTTAATTGAAAACTTTGTAGAACAGTACTTGAGTAGGCCTATTGTACATAGCCATCCTCTGCTACTGTACATGTAGTATCTATATCTGTGCCACTGTACTGTTACAGTAGTAATTACTATCAATGGATGTATTGTTATATGCCTGTGAAAGATGGGCAAAGCCTACTTGAATGGCACCTGTGAGATTAGAGTTATTTGGAAGTATTGAATATAATTAAAATTCTTAATCATTGATAAGCACTGAACATATCAGCCAAAGCTCTATTTATGTATTGTTTGACATGTTTGCTTTAGGCAAAAGTAAAACTCCTCATTGGATCTGTGTGTCATTCAGCACCAAGGACAGCAACCTAATAACAGTTACACACTGTCAGTGCTGAGCTGCCTGTATCACTGAACTGAACTGTTCAAGTTACAGAATCAGTCCTTTCATTAAGTAGTTCTTCCCAACATCTAGACCATATTTTTATTACACACCTGCAGCTGCCCCCCTCCCTCCTCTTGCAGCTGCTGCTGGTGCCCCTCTGCCCCGTGCTGCAGCACCCCTAGCAGGTGCTGTTGGTGCTGGAGCTGCTCCACCAGCTGGCTTCTTGGTTGCTTCTGCTGCTTTCTTCTCCTCCTCCTCTTTGGCAACTTTATCCTGCCACCACTGCTGGCCTGGGCAAAGTGGCAGATCAACATAATCAACATAACCTCAGGCTGTTAAAAGACTTCTGTACTATGTTTTCGGGGAAGCCCATGAAAAAACACTAGGTTTCTGGCTTCGTCTGCATGTTCTTTTTTATGGATGTTACTGGATGATTTCTTTTCATCTGCAAATAAATAAACAACAATAAACAACTTTCTGTTTGTTATTTTGTTTGTTTGTTTGTTTGTTTGTTTGTTTTAGTTACTGTGGCAAACTTCTGCAGCCACCAGCGCTAGTCTAGGTAGCAGATACAACTAACTTTCTGTTCAGTTGGTTGGTTGGTTGGTTGGTTGGTTGTTTCTTTGGATGGAAATATTCTGTATTAAGGGCTAAAGTAGATATTTAGCTCTCTAGTATTTAGCAAAGCCTTGGTGAATTGTGTCATAGTGTACATGAAGAAAAAGCCTCAATCTATTCAATGCTGCAGACAAGAGTCAGACCAACCAGTTATTTCGTTCAGTGGTTCTCCCACCACAGGCTTGCCCTCCAGCCCGATGCAGGTGTGGAACGTGAGCCGGGAGTCTCGCAGAGCCCGAGCTGCCGCGTCGGTGGATGGTTCGTCGTCGTATCTGGCCAGCTGGGCGTACGCCAGGTGACAAAGGGCGCTACTGTCACACGGACGAATCAGCACACCTTTCTGACACGTCTGGCAAAGGAAATATGTTTCACAGTTATTAGTTTATTGCTATTCATAATGACACAAAATAGCCAGAAAATTTGTTGAATAGTTACTGGTTTTTGCTATTGCACTAAAAGGACATACTGGAAGAAAAAAATGGCCCCATGTGCCCTAGAGGGAGGCACTGGGCAGACTAAGGGAAGTACAAGTTAAAGTGTTATCAAACAAGAATTTGTGACCAGAGACCAAAGAGTTCAACAGAACCTCCTTGTAGAGACCTAGAGGCAATAGGGATCACTGGGATACAGCTCAGTCTGTGGCACAGAACAGGCCCCAGTGAAGGAAACTGAGCACAGCCTTATGTTGAGAATATTAAGTAAGTAACCAAGAACTTTGAGGGTTAATAATGGATATAATTGTAGCAATAAGAATACCTTCTCCTGCATGGCCAGCAGTTCGGTGTTCTGCGGGATGCTGCAGGCCCGGATCAGTGCAGACAGGTCACGACACCGCAGCGCAATCAGCTCCTCCTTCCCAGCCTGCTTTGCTGCCAGGTGCTCCAGCAGCTGGTAGTGGGAGGTGAGCAGCATCCATTCCACCTGGCGGTACACCTCCCCCCGGTGCACCATCTCACACATGGCCTGGGAGGACAGCAGGGTTGCACTGGGGAGGGAAGATGGAACAATGAACAGCACTATCACTATACATACAGGTACACATCCCCAGTACCCAGAAGTCAATACTACCCAAATACCTGTGGAATGAAAGTTGAATCACTTGAAAAGTTTAGTTTACATCATTTTGCATTGTACAGATAGTTTAAAGTTTGATCCTGTAACTGAAAGGACACAGACTATATACCAACTTTAATTTTGTTATAAAATTATGTTCTTGTAATATCGTGCATGTGTAGGGATTCCACTAATGTTATATGTTTATGGGTTTATTAGCACCTCAATCGTGTACTAGTAATCTATGTCAATGAAAAGCAGGCTGATTGATACCTCTGAGTGCTGTATTTTCTAGTTTGTGACCGTTAGAATGGTTGAAACATTTAGACCCTTACTTGTGTAGGACATCCAGGGCAGACATACAGCCCTGCGGGGGGTCCTGTTTGGCCAGCAGCTGCCCCAGCAGCTGGAACCCTCTCAGCATCTGCAGGTTGGACAGCCGCCACAGGTCCTCCGAGTGCAGGTTCGGCTGGCTACAACATACAGCAAATCTCCTGTTACAATGTATCATCAGCTCAGCTTTGTATCTTTCCAGAACAAATAAAATGTCATCATCAATTACAAGTATCTACCGCTTTTTTCAGAGAAAAAACATAATTTTTTTGCCAAATTTTTTAGTTAGCAATAACATTTAAGATTCAAGCTCTTAAGATTCATTCTACTTTATGTTTCACACACCTTACCTTTGAGTTGCACTTCCCTCTGCCAGAGCACACCTCTGTGCCAGTACTGTCTCCACCCCCTCGTTCAGGAATGTGATAGCCTCACTCAGCCGGTCCTGGGGCGGACCTTTAGGCAACATCGCCATGGCCAGACCAAGGTAGAACCTGGAGATCATTCAATGCTTTGGATTGTAATTGTACTGATGAAGTTGCCTTGTAGTATTACCTGATGTATCATATTGTTGAATAGGCTACTATTTTGGATGACAACTTGCAAAATTTTACAGCTGTTTTGTTATCCTTTACACTTTGAATTTTGATGAAGAAAGCAAAATTCCATTCCATGTGTTACACTTACGCATGATCACGCATTACGTTTAGTTATGCAGGTGTGCATTATATTGGATGATGTTGCATTAAAGATCTTTTTAGATGCATTTTTCAGGGTTGCAGATATATGTGACCTGGTGGGGTTATGCAGATGTTACCAGAGAAAGATAAACTTAAAGGAACATTAAATAAGTCAGAAACAAAGCCTGTTACCTGGCTGCCTGGTTTTTGGGGTTCATGCCGACGGCCAGCTGCAGCCGTGCCTGTGCCTCGGTGGTCTTCCCCTGCAGCAGCAGCATCCTGCCCACATGTAGGTTGTACATGGTGTTACTCTGGTCCAGCGACAATGCATCCAGGAACTTCAGGTACGCCTGCCCGAACGTGTTGGTCTCATCCTCAGCCTGCTGGGCAACTTTACCATCCTGTGGGATAATCACCAAGACATTGTATGATTACGAAAAGGGTTCTTTGACAACACTTGTAATTGTTCTATCATGAAAGTTCATCTGTGTTGGTAGTTACATGTTTAAAGTTAAGACTTTTGATCCAACACAAAAAATTCTCTCACCTAGAGCTTTCGACCAGTCACTCTGGCCTTCCTCAGTAGACTGACTTGTAATTGTTGTTGATCGGGGCATTAATGTGGTTGCTGGTTGGGTTAGACAGTTGGTCAGTTAGCAAAGGGTCTTAACTCTGTAAGATTGGACAGGACTGTTTAAGGTGGTCTATAACAGGAGATAGTTGGCTGACCAGGTTTGACTGTATCCTCCTACCTGTGTTGCCTGCTTAGACTTCCACGCGTATAGCGCCTGCACGTGTTCAGCCTTTCCCGTCTGCCCGCTGTCTAACAGATGGTGGAACTCCTCGTCCACAGCCTTCAGTTTCCGTGCCAGCGGCGCCGTGGCAGGAACCCCTCTCAGGTTACAGATGGCGTCAATGTCCTCCTCCTTAGAACTCTCCTTGGCTGCCAAGTTCAGCCCGGCAAGGCCAAGGTCATCGTCTTCATCCTTAAGATTTTGGTATAAAAGCTTATAATCAACAAATACCAAAAATAAATCTGAACACAATGCTTTTTTTTACATGAATGCAGACTATGATGGTAAATCTGATAATATAGACATGTGAAAAAAACTTCTGAAATGAAACTGAATTGTCTGCCATCATGGAATCATTACTTTTTAAATCAATTTTTTAGATACAGGTGTAGCAGGCCAGAATCTACCACTGACCAAAATAGGGAACATATTCTGGCCAGGGGTAGATTCCAGCCTGCTACACCTGTAGATATGGCTACAACTCCTTGTGATTCCCCACCTGTTCCTTGAGTCCGTACATGTCCTTGGCATAGTACTGTTCCTCCAGCACCAGTCCCAGGCTGCAGTGCAGGCTCCCATCCTTCCCCTTCATCTTAATGCTGGTGGCGTAACACTGGGCCGCGTTACACAGGTAATCCAGCGGGGACTTCCCATGCTCGTACGACTGGTTTTGCCCTGGGTAACAAGCAAAAATTAGTTATTACGCCAGTAGTGCAAGCAGAAGTGTGCACTGGGCTGAGTTACAGAACCAATTGGAGACTTTCCATTTTTGTTTCCATGGAGATAATTATGAGTGATGAAAAAAATGAGGGCATGAAAATAAAAAGACGAGAGGAAAATCATTTTTGTTTATAGAATTGTCATTTATATATTGTCAAATTATATATCACTCAAATCTATTATGAACTATTCTTGGAATGCAATTACGGTGCTTGCTTGAACAAACTTTCTGGATCTTATACAGAAAGCTGTGGGACCTGACTGTCTGCTTCAGACCACATGATAAAGCACACGGCACTGACCTATCCTTGGCAAGGCCTCTCTGTACTTCTTAAGATGCTCCTTGGCCTGTTCATCGAGCTCCTTCAGGCTGGAGTCAGTCACATGGTGAAGATGTTTCTCCCAGCTTCGCACCTGAAGAACATAGTTGGCATCACATATGAATGCATGAGTGAAAACAATAGCTGTTGTTATATCATAGCCTAAAAACTCACAACATTTGCAAAAATAGACATACTTAGGTAACATACTAGTTTTGATACTGTAAGAATGAAAAGAATAATCAGTGTATGATGCACGAAAACCAGGAAGCTGGAAACAGTATGACATGTAGGGCTGGCATTTTTCTTAAATTCTACAAATTTATTACCGGTAGCCTTCTCCCAGCTACCTAACCCCACAACCAATACAAATCTAAAGCCAAAAGGCTACCTCAGCAGACAGAAGGTTAAAACAAGTCTAAAACTCCTCTACATTTAATACAGCTCACTTACCTCCACTTTGTGCTTGATGTCTGAATCAGTTTTCTTGGTGGAGGCAAAGTCGGCCTTGTACCAGGCAGACTCTGTCACCAGGGAGGAGTTGGGTTCAGGCTTGGGCCTGTGCTGGCAGTTCTTGGCATGAGCACCGAGTTCCCCATACTTCATCTGTTCTGTACAGCCTGGGAGGTGAAATAGTCAAGCATGTAACATTCATCTGGTACATGTATGTTGATTCTGAAATGATTACTTTTTACCTTAATGTATAGCCAACCAATCACTTCCAACTGACTAGCAAAAAATGTGTTTCTGTGACAGGACCAACAGGTGCTCATATTTTACAGATGCTCCTATCACCCTGAAGACAGGTGCTCCTATGCACTTGCATGTAAAGTGCCCTTACCTGCTCTCACTCACCTGCATGACAGGTGATTCTACTCTCCAGCTGTTCCTACTCACCTGCATGCCAGGTGCTAATAATCACCTGTGTGGCAGGTGTTCCTCCACACCTGCATGCTTATAATCACCTGTTTATCAGGTGTTCCTACTCACCTGCATGTGTGTAGATACAGCTGACAACAGCTGCAGTCACCTTCTTGTCTACATCAAAGTCCACGATCCTCCACTCAGTAGGCAAGGGGCTTTCATCTAAGGGGTCCTGTTTTGAGGTCCTATGCAAAGCAGAAAACAGCATCAACCAAGCCTTGTGTCATGAGTTATGAGTCGGTAAGTATGCTACATAAAGCCTCAATTTTTCCACTCCTTCTGACAAGCAGTCAACAGCTTCACCACCACTTAACAGAACTGCAATTTGATCCAATGGCCCATAACTATCAACCTTTTCGTCTAGAAGCTGAGTTTCTTACCACTGGACCACCTATGCTAAGCTAAGCATACTGATGTATATGGTTATAATTAGGTAAGTCTCCTGTTAGCCATTGGAACGGGGTGGTATGGGGGAAGGGCAGTAATATCAATAATTCAGTACCAAGGACAGGTTAGTTAAGTTTGTATTCTGTAGAACATTTTGTCAGTACCAAGGACAGGTTAGTTAAGTTTGTATTCTGTAGAACACTTTTTTCAGTGCCAAGGACAGGTTAGTTAAGTTTTTATATCATACCCGGGCGGCGATACAGTGCTCCCGGCCGTGTTGTATTCTCCTGTACGACCGGGTGTATAAACCGGGCTTCCATAGAACGATTCGAACGCGTTTTGCCCCAACCGTGTGCGCCGCTTTCGAAAATTCGAATACAGGATTCGGACGTTGGAATGGATGTTGTAGCAGTTTTTTTGTTTAGAGACACCAAATTTTCGCTCATTTCGCTTTGAAAGACGTGTTTTCTAAGGTGGGTATGATATAAATAGCATACAACACGGTGTATTCCGCATCACCCTCGGTCTCGGCCCTCCCGCGAGTCGGCCGTCGGGCGATCCGACTCGCGGTCGGGCCGATACCTCGGGCAATACGGAATACACCGTGTTGTATGCTCTATGTATTCTGTAGAACACTTCTTTTCAGTACCAAGGACAGGTTAGTTAAGTTTGTATTCTGTAGAACACTTTTTTCAGTTTTTCAGTAACAAGGTCAAGGACAGGTTAGTTAAGTTTGTATGGTATAGAACATTTTTTCAGTACCAAGGACAGGTTAGTTAAGTTTGTATTCTGTAGAACACTTTTTTCAGTTTTTCAGTGCCAAGGACAGGTTAGTTAAGTTTGTATGGTATATAACATTTTTTCAGTACCAAGGACAGGTTAGTTAAGTACTAGTATCTTTTAGACGACTTTAACAAGCAACTAGCTATTTGCATAATGACAAGAAAATGTTGATACCCATAATCGATAGGATTTTTGCTCTTGAGAAATAACCACCGGTACCCACCTGGTCAGGACATCAATGCAGGGGGCAGAGTAGGTGTGTTTGGGGTCACTCTCCCTAATGCTGATTGGTCGATACAGCGGACAGAGGGTCACCGGACACTCCAGCTGCAGCGCCAGTTTGGGGTCAGCCAGCTTCACAAACCTGCCCACAGGCTCCTTCACTACACTGATGGAATACACCTGGGGGGGACGGGGGGGGGGGGGGGGGGGGGGGGGGGGAGATTGTGCTATCAAACCTGCCCAAGAAGACCACTCAGGGGACCAATAAAATCTGGTCTGCTGTATTTGCCTACTGAAACCTTCTGTTCCATACTACTAACTGCAGAGTGGAAATAAGTCCATGGGATAAAAAGTTAATAGAATGGGAATGAAAGATATTCTTACTGCAAGGACAACTGATATTACCAATGTTAAGCAATTAGCATATAGAATTAGCATATAGAATTGCTTTAATGTAAACAAGGGTTACCTGAAAAATTACGACCTGAGTTGTTGTACTCCTGGTATAGTAAATACAGTGAAGTGAAAGTTACTCAGGTGAAAGTGACTTCAGTCAGCAGGGCAGAGTGAATTCTTCCAGCATTTAAGGGAAGACAGAAGAAACTGTTTTTGTCTCACCTGTTGCTTTGATCCATCAGGTGAGGTGACTTCCACATCCACCCCAGTCTCACCCACGTTCAGCTGCACAGGTGTGTCAGGTGTCTGTCCGCACACCTTCACACCTGCTTTAGGGTCGGGGGCCTTGGCTGTGATGGTCAGGGAGCTGATGTGACAGGGTAAGGTAGCTACGGACAGAGGTGAGGATAGATTTGATGAGTATGACTGGAATTCTTGCAACTAAATGTTGAATCAAAGGGCAAAAAGTCATGAATGACTTCAGACATGCATTTGATTTCTAAAGTATTAGCAATTATAAGACTAAGTCTTCTAAGCTGAACAACTTTCATAATTCCAACAAGTACTCTAAGATAAGACTGCCAAATCAAAAAGAGTGCCACTGAGGCCTTCTCAAGAAATGTCTTGAACACCTGGATATCTGAAGTGTGCATACCTCAGGGATTACTGAATGTTGCATTAGTTGATCTCTTTATATTCGCCTTTCTTTAATGTGGCAGTCTAAGGGTACCTGGCAGCATTATGATGATGTTTCACATGTTAGAGTTAGGAAGTGTGTGTACTCACTTGAATAAGTGTATGTTCCTGGTGCAAACTCAGGTTCCAGGGCACCAGCTGACAGCTGCAGGGTGGTGAGGGTGGCATCGCTTGCTGACAGGCGCTTCACGTTTACTGTGTAGATCTTCACCGTGCCGTCTTCAGCTGTTACCTCAATCTGCACGTTTGTTACATCCCCCTCCTTCAGTGGGATGGTCTTCTCTCCACCACTGTTCTGTGGGGACATAAAAAAAGCAAGATGATTGGAATGTGCTGGGAGAGACGTAATAAAAAATAATCAAGCAACCAGATAAATGTTCTGAATCCAGTCACTTGATTTCTTTTGTATTACATAGTATTCTACCTGAATGTCAAACCATCATAATTATCAGAGAGAGAAAGAGAGAGAGAGAGATGGTATTAGATTCCATGGTCTACTTGCTATACATAAACTCTTTGTGTACAACTTATGCAATCAGAGGAAACTGAGGTTTACCAACTGCTGTGTAGAACTGAAATCAGATATGTTGTTGATGTGAAAATGTTAGGCTAAGCGTATTCAGTAAGTATCGCCATATGGAATCAGGCATACTCCCAGTCTTGGCTAAGCAATACGGTATTTATAACTTTTAAGAATATTTGAGCTGAAAATATTATCAAAATGAATGTATGTAAACATAAACAAGTGGCCCTGTTGAGCTTTTGTAAACAAACTACCTGTAAGAAAACACCTGCGAAACAACAAACAACTTTATTTCTGGCCTGCAAATCAGGTGTGACAAACACTGGCGTTTGGAGTATCAAGTTACCACTCTTAAAAAAAGTAAAGGAGTACACTCAAACAAAGGAGTATTACATAAGAATGCTTGGCCAGATCATGTTTTAGGGTAGTAACTTCGAAATCCCGAGCAATTGGCGATAACAGTTAGTTGCACCTGTTGCTAATTTAAAGTAGTCTGCAGACGTTTTGCCATAACAAGAGGACCCTCCCACCTTGATCTGGTAGGAGGCGCCACTGTCGCTTGTCAGGACGTCGAACTTGATCTTCTCCACGTTACTGGCGACCGTGACGTTGTACTCCGCCGTGTCTTTGTGGAACTTGGGCGTGAGTGCTCCCGGAGAGACGCCGAGCTTCTCTAAAGTACAGTCGTCCATATTAAAACAGTAGCTGCAACAAGTTGGCACTGCTGGAATATTGATGAGCGTCTGTCGGCACAGAAACCGAGCTGGCCACTGTATATTTAGAGCCGCCTGATTATTGTCATTTTATCGCCATTCTAAACATCACAAGATATGTATAATGCTACAAATTTTACTAAAATACAGCAATAGTATCTATTATTTAAATTCTTTATTGTAATGGTTTTTTTTCATATTTTATGAGGTTAATAAGGCGCTAAATAAATACGGCCTATGACAGTCCTGAAAGGCCCCCGAATTTGGCGCGAAGATTACATTACGGAGTAGCCAAGATGGCGGGGATCGCTGTGGACGAGGGAGACTTGGCCCAGGAATTCGGCACTTTTGACATCAAACTTGAAGACGAAGACATCGTAGACAAATGTAAGGAGCCTTTGGACACTAGAGAGTGCTTATGATCTGTTTTAGCCGGCCTGCGTTTTGTTTTGACTGATTGTCAGGACTTGGAATGCTTCCAACTTGGAGAAGCTAACCTCCTGGATGATAAAGAAATCTAACGTTATCTTCGCCCTATTTTAAACACCATGAAATCAATTTTTCACTCGTAGAATTCTATTCCTCTCATCTGAATGTCTCTTCAAGTGGTCTACAAAATGTTGAGTGACACGTTTATACATATCGTAATCTTAGCTAATGATCACTATTGACAGGGAACAACCTGCCAATAGCTAATACACTGTATATGTAATGTTGTGTGTTGTGCCTTCCCCTGCAGTGAAGGAGTTATGTATGGTGTACCGTCTGGACGCCTCAGACATGGTGGACGAATGGATGGCCTTCTCCATCTCCAACAACAACGCCACTCTCACCATGGACAGACTGGAGCAGTTCGAACGAGAGGCGAGTACTGGAAATCTTCCAACTTGTACAGTGGTTTTGTTTTAGCAGTGACCTCTCCTCTGCGAGTTCACAACACTGGGAATATAGGTCTCCAATGTATTACTACTGTACTACAGAATTGTTTCAACCATACGCTCTATGTTGTTTGTTTATGTCTATGTAATTTGTTCTATTTCTTGTCTCTGTGTTAAAGTTTTTATGTATCCAGGGACACCTGAAAAACAGGGCACGGACCTGAGTGTGATCTATTGTTAATAAATAAAGATGAATAACCACAAATTTAAAACACATGGTAATTGCTTTGTATGTGACAAGATTTTCAATTGCTAGAGTTATATAGTACTTATGTCTATAACATTAACATTAACAAAAAATCTTCTCTTTCTGTCATTGTTTGTGCTTCCAGAGAGCGAACAAGACCAAGACTCCCAAAGTGAAGAGAGAAAAGCCATCAGCTGTCATGCACGACATCAGCAACATCAACCCTGAGGCAGAGGATGACCTGTTAGACGTATACTCCACACCGGCATCAAAGGTGAGTTTGTTTGTTTGTTTGTTTGTTTGTTTGTTTGATGCTTTGTTTATCATTTATGAAATACTCAAATCGGCCTCTTTTCATTGAGGTCATGAAGGAAAAGGTCAGAGTCAGACAAAATTTCAAGATACCAGTCACATGATTGTAGTCCATAAACATACAGTCGTATTATCCATTGACGTATATCCTTATACATACAAGGTATGAAAAAACACATATAACAAAATGAATGTTGGCATGTATATCTGTAGCTCTTTTCAAGGACTTGTGTTATGATCTTGTTTAGGAAGATTGACAGTTCTTTTGGACAAGGACAGGTTTTAGAAAGGTGCAAGTGCAAATCTTCAAGCATCCTAAGAGGGCAGAAGATTTCATGGAAAATTCAATAAGTAGACCTTGCTTGTGTTATATACATTCACTTTAAACTTTGACAATGTTGATGAATGACAAGGTTGTAATGCACAATGTTGTTCCTGTTTCTTGTAGGGGAAGAACAAGCGCATGTTGACCACTCCAGAGAACGTCTCAGTCGTGAACAAGAAGCTGACATCGGTGTCAAGAAGTCCTGTGGTTCCCTTCTCACCTGGGTCCTTCTCACCTGTCAAGTAAGGGCTGAGGTTA
Source organism: Branchiostoma floridae x Branchiostoma japonicum (assembly GCA_013266295.2). Lineage (NCBI taxonomy): Eukaryota > Metazoa > Chordata > Leptocardii > Amphioxiformes > Branchiostomatidae > Branchiostoma > Branchiostoma floridae x Branchiostoma japonicum. Next base: position 22,951,508 of record CM023840.1, read on the forward strand.
TTGTATAGCCACAGTACTAAGTTGATCATAGGGAATGGATACCAATTGGAATATAGGTTACAAGTATATGTTTGTTTTAGTGAACCAGTACCTGACTTTTGGAGCTACACACCTGTATACACTGTAGTAACACAGCAGTGTACCTGTAGTACAGATTGTTCTAGTCAATCAGTATACCTGCAGCTGGTACTGAATTTGTTTTTAATGTATTCAATATTTTATTATGTTTGTCATGTTTGGACTAGACATAGATTGTAACTTAATGTAAGTGACATGTAATTCCGTCTCTGGCTGTGAGGTATTTACCGAATAAACTGGTCATTCATTCATTCATTCATTCACTCCTGCAGTGCGACTCCATCTCAGCAGTACCGCAGCCGCAGTGGGGCAGGAGAAACCATGGTAACCTACGGGGACCAGGGGGGAAAGTGGAAAGGTCACGGGTCAGAGCATGTGGCCATCCAGCAGTACGACAGGGACAACGCCCTGACAGAGAACTACAAGCACATGTTCTACAAGGTCATCGAAAAGTCCAGTGGTCAGTTCTTTTTGTTTGTTTGTTTGTGCCTTTGATTTGCCCTGTAGGCCATAGGGCCATTTCTCCTCGACTTCCATGGCTGGAGAACATTGGGATAAAAAAAATTGTTTTGGGTTCTCAATGTTGCTTCAATATTGGAGATATCCAGGCACATAGAATTTCCCAGGTGCTTCATGGGTTAATGTTAACTTTATATTAACTTAAGATGGTAGTGTCTACGTTGTTACTTTATCAATTGCTTTGTGTTATATGTCATTAGAAAGTTTGTTTAATGAGATAAGAAGTTGAGCTGTATTTTCCCCCTGTAGTGTTGAATGAAGTGATTGAGGATATGTCCAACCAGCTCCAACAGAGCCACAACATTGAAAACCTACATCACTTGGCCTGGGCCTGCCAGGTTTGTGTCTCCAGCATTGGCTTTGTGTCCCCTAGCAGCTTACTATCCAATCTTTAAGTATTGCTAGATGTTACAAAATGCTGTCTTGGTGGAAGTTTGCTCTTTCTGAATTCATATATTTTGCTTCTGTAATACTGTAATGTTATTAGAGATAGTACAGCAGTGTTACCTCTTCTACAGTGGTAGGATTGAGAGACTTTACAGGGGAAAACTTATGGATTTAATGCATTATTGTTGTAAATTCCAGGAGCCCATTACAGTTAGTGGCCGTGTGTGTTGTGACATGAGTACAGGCCGACTGAATGCTCACTCTGTACTGCTGGAGGGGTCCAAGGAAACCTCCGCAGGTAAAACTGTACACCTGGACCTCAGCGAGGTGACTGAGTATTCTCTCTTCCCTGGACAGGTGAGTGCAGGGTCTTCAGTTGTCATTATGGTGTTATAAGTGAGTTGATATCAACTGTGTCTCCACTTTTAAGTAATCTAGATGAGACCGGGATTTGAGGAAGGGTCTGCCATACAGTCCACAAAAATGAAAAATTACCTCAGATCATGGAGGTAAAAACTTGAACCTCCTTGCTCAGATCTGTAATAATAATTTTCAGGAGACAATATTTCACTTGATATTTCTCCTATCTTCTGCTAACAAAAAAAACCCTGAGATCTTGCCATATTATAAACTGAAAGAGAACCGAATTGCTACATGTAGTAGCTTTGTACAGAAAGTTATCTTATTTTAGCTCACAAGTCTTTGTATTGTTTTCAGATTGTTGCTTGTGATGGTTTGAACACGACAGGAAGCAAACTGGTGGTGTCTAAATTCTACCAGGTAAGGCAAACCTTAACACTAGACTTGTACTTATATTTGGCACAGACATTTCAACATTGGTGAAATTTATGCACATAAGACAATCAATTTAAGTATGACATATTTTCCCTTTATAGGGTGTCCACTTGCCGTTTGCTGAAGTAGATGATACCAGTGAAAACCTATCAGGTGGGAGTCTTGGTCACAATACAGTGTACGAAATACTTTTTTGAGCCAGGTTGCCCAGTGGCAACCTAGGATGAAAGCTAGGTTGCCCATCAAAATTCCAGGTTGCCCCAAATTTCAACTCTTCTACATTGTGATTAACTAAATGTTAGAATGCAATGTGAATTTATACATTTCTGACACAGAGTTGTTTCCCTTACTTGAAGTGATTAGCTCTTCCACAGGAACTTCTCAATAAACAGTTCCCAATGGAAGAAAGGGGCATCCTTACCACAAAATTTAGGTAGTGCGGTGAGCTACCTGGGTGTAGAAATAGGTTGCACCAAGCAAAATATGGTTGCACAGTGCAACTGGGCAACCTAGTATTTCGCACGCTGCAATATTGTTTGGGAAATGTTTTTCAGCTGCTGGTGTAGTTACAAACATTTTTGTTTGCTTGCCAATGTCCCAAAGCGAATAGAAAATGACTTGATTTTTGGTGATGATGCTATATTGGATTAAGATTGACCCCTCCAGCAATTTTCACATTGTTTGGATCTTGTCTAACTCTTTCTTGGCTGGGTTTGTTGTCTTCAATTTCCTGCTATATTCATTTCTGTTGCCTTTTTTTCTGCAAATCTGGGAGCCAGTGGGAAAATGCATAGAAATTCATAATGAAATAAAACAAGAAATTCACAAAAATATTTCATTGAGGTATGACATATTTTCCGTACAGTTCCAGTGCAGGTTCTTGTTGCGGCCGGTCCCTTCACGCCGTCCGACAGCCTGGCGTATGAACCCCTGGAGGACCTGCTGAAGTACCTGAAGAGGGACAAGCCCGACGTCTGTGTGCTGGTGGGTATCACAGCTGGCTTACTTTGTGCTGGTGTTGCAACTTCTTTGCAATAAACATTCTTTCTACAATTACCATCTTCTCCATGCTTCTTTGTTAGGTTTAAAGAAGATATGTCCATTTTAACATCTGTAACAACTATAACAGATTCATTTGAAAACAAGTCTCTATTAACTTTGTTGAGGTTAGTATTGATACTCTGCTTCTGTTTTGCCACCCTTTCCACATTGATACATTCTAGTAGAATGTTGCAATTGTAATAAAATGTTACAATACATTCTTCATTTCCAGATGGGGCCATTTGTCGACTCCAAGCATGAAAGCATCGAGGTAAGTCCAACTGTTGCACAGCATATGTTTGTCATGGTATATTTTACAGAAAAAATGCAACTTACTGTTGTATTTTTTTTCATTTAGGAGCTATGTTAATACTATGATTATATGGTTTATTTCTTCCAATCCCTCTACAGAAGTGCACAGTGGAAGTACCGTTTGACGATATGTTCAAGAAGATAGTTCAAAACCTGATTAAAGCTACAGAGGAGTAAGTTTTTTCATTGTGTTTTGATAATTCTAAACACAAAAGTGTACATATATAACATATAAAAGGATGCACCAGTATTCTGTCAGCACAAGTTTTTCCTTAAGATGATTAGTTCTAAAAATTGATTTAACCTTTGAAGAAGCCAAATTTACTGTGTACTTTTGTTTCCCCTGCAGACTGCAGACCCAGCTGGTGTTTGTGCCGTCCCAGAGAGATGTGCACCATGACTATGTGTACCCACAGCCACCCTTCACTGTGGATGGGGTCAACTCTCCTGTATGTATAACAGAAAAAAATTAAAATATTTTCCAACACAAAGATTGGACTCCCAATTTTTGACCATTTGTCCAGCCATCTTTAGCAAGGACCCCATTGCTCAGAACACGTCTCTTTCCCGATGTGTGACGTGAGCACCAGAACACGGATGGCTAGCTTGAACTGACAACATTTTTACTTTCGCAAGATGTTTTTAAGGTGTTTCAGAAATATGTACAGAAACGTTTGCCCCATTTTTTTCTGATGTATTTGTGTTCCAGAGAGTGCACTTTGTGTCAGACCCCTGTACCCTGATCATCAACGGAGTGGTGGTGGGGCTGACGTCCACAGATATCCTGTTCCACCTGGGAGGGGAGGAGACATCCAGGTAGGACTTGCTTGTTGCTGCAAATCCTCCTGCAGCAAATGAGCTGAAACTGCATTTTTCTCTTTTTAACCTTTAGCACACTGAAGTAGCCATTTGGCTCCCAATTCTTTATGGGGTTACAGGGCAGCAAGAAGAAGGTTAAATTCAAATTGACAAGTTTGTAATCAAACATAACTAAGCACAGCAACCTTTCCTTTGCTTGCAGATTGTAGGGGCCATATTTACCAGGCCTGAAGACTTTTTTTTACCTCGTATCAAAAATTAACCTGCCTAACTTTTGCCAAGTGTTGCAGTTGTTCATGGTTTACACTAGTACAATAAGGTGTAAAAATCGGAAATGTTCATACTTTGGAATTTGTTGTTTCTCCTTTTCCAGAGGAAAAACTGACAGGATAGGCAGGCTTATCAAGCATATCCTCACTCAGCAAAGGTGGGTCCTATTCACTGTTCTCTCTGTTCTTTTGTCATGCTTTACTTTGTCCTTCACATTGTGTGACATCTTTATTTCTTTAATCATTTTTCAGGTAGACAGACAGTAGATTAGGTTTACAGTTGTTCTCCAGCTTTATTTTGTGTTATTTGATTTTTTTTTCTGTAGTTACTACCCTCTGTACCCCCCCTCGGAGGATGTGAATATTGACTACGAACGTTACGAGCAGTTCTGCAGGCTACAGGCCACACCTGATGTCCTCATCCTGCCCTCTGACCTCAGGTACTTCGTCAAGGTGGGTTTGTTTGTTTATTTCTGTAACCTTCTAGCTGCTCTCCAACCTGGTACCTAACACAAATTTGATGTTAAAAAGTTGTACTTTTTATTGTTAGCAGTTGTTAGCAGGAATGCATTATCTACATTTACAGCTCTGGAGGACATTGCACACAGTGCACCAGGAAAATTACTAGCCCAACATATAAAAGTTACTTAATACATAATGTATCTTTGAAAACAAGATTTTAAACTGGAAGATTGGTGAAAGCCCATAGATATATGAAAGACAGTACTGTTTCATTTGTAACAGAATCTATACAATGAGAAAGCATAAGATGCTTGGGCCAAACTAATCTAATTTCTTGATTCTTGGATTCACCAACTTCAATTTCTTGAAAAACAAAGGTCATAAAGGTTCCAGCAAAAATCCAAGAAATGAAACTGGTGTGGCCTACGACAACATCACCAACTAAATAATTGTTTTACTCTTCTTTTTTCCTGTGTGAATTGTCAGGATGTGTTGGGGTGTGTCTGTGTGAACCCCGGCAGGATAACCAAGGCTCAGACTGGAGGAACCTTTGCACGCTTTGTCATCCAGTTTCCTCCCTCCCCAACCCAAGATGGCGCTGCCAGGAAGCCCAGGTGCACAGCTGCTGAAGTGGTCAGGGTGTAAGGCCAATAGCAAGAGCCTCTGTACATAATTATGTCATTCATTGTGAGATCTTTCCATGTGTAACTTTCTCCATTTATACACGTGTATTTTGTAACCCAGCAATACATGGTGAGGGAACATTAAGTTCTTTCCTTGATTTTAAGGCTTCTCATATATGACTCAGAACAAATTCTATGTGAATATGGTTATACTCTCTTCCCACTGTGTGAGGATTGACTCCATTAGACTACTGGAAATTCATGGCATGGTGAAAATCAAGAGTTTGTGGTGTTTTTAGTTCGCAGTTAAAACAACCATAGTAACAATGGAAGACTGAGCCTGTGTGCATGGTGTGATGAAAGGTCACTGCGAAAATTGCGAACTCAAAAACAATGACAAGTCTGAAAATGACAGTATGCTTATATAGTTAAAAATGCTGTAATATGGTAATGAGAATGTGGTGTATTGTGATTTGGCTGATCTGGGCCAATAAAGTAACATTAAACCTGCAACACTTCACCAGTGAAGTTTCTTCCTGTATTTGTAAAACTGATCATTAGCTTGACTGACTTCAATCCCATCATAACTCATGCTTTGAACAATTCTAACCTGAAAATCTGCCCAAGATGTTAACATACTGTCTCCAGAAAAGGATATTGGAAAATAAAATTAGTACATTTTACCTCTCCAGTGTCATTTTAATCTTATGCAGAATCAATAAGACTACTAGTATTAAAGTTAACAGGTCTGGTTGTGGGTTGGTCAAAAGACACAAAATTATAAATACCACTTCTAGATTTTTAACCTCCTTGCTCCTAATACAGTCTGACCTGGCCAGCCAACCAACTCCAGCAACCCTCTCATCTGGAGAAACCAACCCGTCACCAACTATTTTTCCTCTGTCCTTTAAGTAGTTTTACCAAGTGTGACTGTACGTACATTGTACGTGTACATTGATCTTGAATCCCAGCTCTTTCATTTCACAGAATCTCCCCAACTAGCCTATTCTATTCTAGTTGTTCAGTCCACTCTACTTCTAAATAGTCTGGCACCTGTCTCCTTTCGAACTGGAGCTAGAATGGGATGAACACCAGGCTACACCCCAACAGCCACCACTACAGAATGTACACAGTACAAGATTTATTATATTATGAAGGAGTCAACACATAAAGTCTGGACTTTTGCTTTATGAGAGTTTATTGCTGTTGATACATACCATCAATAATATTTCAATTACAATAGGAAGTATTTGAATGCTCTTTATCAATCTAAATAAGACTAGATAACTAAATAATGAACATCCACCATACTTTGCTGTGCATCACTTGGGCTATTTGCTAACATGCATCATCACAACTTCATATCGAAGTCTTGGAGTATGCAGTTAATCTAATTTTTTACCATTTAGTACAGAAAAAAGCAGAATAGTAAGTAAACTGCAAAAGTCTATTTCATAGCATTGTAGCCCTCCAGCAAAATGCCATTAGCTCCTTTAAAGATGTACATAGTCTTTTCAGTCCATAATGTTCAGGAATACAAGTGTTCTTTATTTCTGACGTACTAGTAGAGAGGATGAATACAGGAAAGTTTCTGAGGGAATCTAGTCCTTCGCATCTGTTATTCCTTCATTTCCGATGGAGAACATGGCGTCAGCTTCAGGCAGACACGGGGAGTCATAAATCTTACAGATTCTTGTGTCGCCTCTGCCTTTTCTTAAATACAGCCTGGAATACAGAAGAAAATGTTAGTAAAATGTGTTCAAAGGAAAAGCTGTTTATATTACACGTGTAATTCCGCAACTTTGAAATACTACGCAACGCATGGTCAGCACTGTTTCAGGAATTTAAAAAAAAAGGCAAGATGACCAGAAAAAAAGTACAAATTCTTATTACATCATTTACTGTACCCAACTGGCACTATGTTCTCATCAGTTTGAACAAAAAAAAACTGTTGTATGTGCTTGTTTGCAAGTAATGTACCGGTAATTTGAATGTTATCTATCAAAACAGATCAGCTCTAATGCTAGGTACCTAGTAGTTGATGCGTGGGCCATGATGTTTCCACCAATGGGCTTCTTTGGATCTGCAGCAAACATGGCCGCTCCATCCACCTGAGCCACCACCTGATTGGTTATCACCACGGCGATACCAAACTGAGGAAAATACAAGTAATGAGCTCTTGTGGGGATCTGATTTTCACACTGCTCATCAACACCTTCACCTCAACATCAACAGATCCATCTAAAACTGGTAAACAACACTATATTTGTGGCAACCAGGCTATGAACATAGCCAGTCTTGCAAGACAGCCTGAGGTTGTTAAAAATTTTAGATGGAAATCAAGTATTCTTTAAATGGAGGGTATCCAGGCTAGTAAAATGTGTCTATTTGGTAAGTAAAAACTCTACATTGCATTATGATGTTGACAGGATATTGTATGTGTGGTAAAAGGACACATTGGATGATTACACTTTTACAAAGAAGAAACACAGTTACACAAAGCAGCCAAATTTTTTCCTCCAAGTTTGAAAAAGTATCTTAGACCATGCAAAAAAAGAACAATATGCTAGAAAACATTGAGCTATAATAAAGTACCTCATCAGCCAGTCTGAGTAGCATCCTCAGGAAGCGAGCCAGGTGCATCTGTCTAGCGGAGAGCTCCCCGCGACCGGAGTAGTCAGTACGATACAGAGCCGTGGCACTATCTACAATCAGCAAGGCATATCTATCAGGGGAATTAAATGAAAGTTAGAAACAGCACGTCTGCAAATGATCTTGAAAATAGGTAACTCAGTTTCATCTGCAGCTGAACGTGTCAGTAAGCATCACAATAGTTGCTGGTAAATAATTCTATCAGCCTGCAATGTTGCCTTGTACAAAGAAGAAAACGAGTATTTCATACGTTTGTAAAATATGTAGAGTTTTTGCGCTGACATTTTGAGAGTGATGTTCCATACCTTGACTCGGCCATCATGGCCGACGCTTGCATGAGCAGCTGGGACTGATGATCGGAGTTGAAGGCACGAGCACAGGCAACGTTGTCCAGCACATCTGGACCGGACAGGTTAAACCTGTGGGGGAGATAACAATCGATCAATCAATCAAAAATGCTTTATTTGTCACACTGGAAAATTTCTAAATTCCCCCTGAGACAATATTTCCTGAATTTTGGACCAGCCATGTTCTAAAGCCAAATGTTAATTTTTTTAAAGTTTCATGAAGGGTCACAGGGTTCTCCCATGCAGAAGCTCTTGGCCGGGGGTATAATGGCCCCCTCCCCAAGAGGGGCGGCAACCTTCGGGGCGGCCGGCCGCCAGGAGCGCGATTAGTCAGGCTTACATCATAGGGGCACCTATGCTCAAACTATGCTGGCTACAACACTGGAAGTTAGTTTTACTGACCTTTCAGCAACAGCAATGAGTCGCTCTGGTCTGAAGGTTCCCTCTGTGTCAATGTACAGGCACTTCCCCTCCCCTCCGCCCTGGTCCACCGGCAGCTGTCAATCAAAATTGTGTATAAGTTTATTCCCCCCTACTGTAAAAATCTTCTAAAACTCACCCTATCAGGTCTCATTTGGAAGTTGAATGAAGGGCAGTCAGGAAAGATTTCTGTCCCTGTGTTTTATTTCAATCCTGCCTCAAACATTCCAATAACCTCAGTACCATCTTGGGAGGCTTTCATCTTTACTACACACATGATACATACCTGGCATGTGACTGCAAGTGTGTGGCACAATTGTGTCTTCCCTGTGCGGAACTCCCCAAACATCTCTGTGATCGATCCTGTCTCAATTCCTCCTGTAAAACACAATAATTGTTATAAACACATGCTTTATCTGCATTTCTAAAGGCAAAAGCAGAACCAACATAACCAACTTTTCAAAGATGTGTTCAGAGAACTTTGAAGGCTCACTGCTTTTTGTTCATTCATCAGCATCAGTGGTCTTATGCTTTTCATCATGACATTAAATGTTTACTGGCTTTGAGTCATTAGGCTGAGAGGAAAGATGTACCTTGCAGCAGCTTGTCCAACTCCTTGGAGCCTGTGGTGATGGAGATCATCTCTGATCTCCGAGCGTGGAAGTCTGTTGCCGTGGTGAACCCCATGGGAACCAGCTTACATGCCTCCGCCTGTCAATCACAGATGTCATAAAACACATTGTCTATTTACTTCTAGAACTGCATGTTTGTAACAAGGAGAATAAAAAGTTCCCTTGGAGTTGGAGAGCTATATTGTGACTACCTTTTCATGTACCAGTCTAGAGTTGTGTTGACAAAAAGTACAGTGTCATACATCCACGCATCAGATAGGGAAAAGCATTTTGTGGCTGGCATGTGTGATGGTAGCCTGGCTATATCATGGTTCAAGCAGCCCTTCCACTGGTCAGGTCACTTGGAGGAGGCCCAACCAGTCCCTGACAGGGAGAGACAGTGTAAGACAGGAATATAGTGTTAATGTACATGTGAACTGTATGCGTGTGTGCATAATGTGTATTTGACTAAGGACATGTCCTACCAAAATTTTATCTGCCTTGGCCTCGCTGATGCCTTTGATGTTGATGAGCTGTTTTTTTGGTGCGTATGCCACCGCCTCCACCGTATAGAACCCAGCTTCCTCCAGCTTCTTCACATCGCTAGCGCTGATGCCATGTTGCTGAGGGAAAGGATCAACAAACAAAACATCAACTGGAATTGTGCAATTAAAGAAAATGTAAATCCAGGCAATCTAGCCTTCCTTTCTAGATTGGTATTCCAAATTTGTATTGCACTTCAAGTTCTTATGTCTTATGTAGCCCCTACCCTTCTAACTGCATTGGCAAAAGGGAGAATAAATTGCCCGGGAGTTTGGCATCCAGAGGAGTTTGTTTGCCCGTACAAGGGGTAATGTTACCCTTAATGTGGCTCACTCCCTTGGCCAATTATTCATCCTATTTTCAGTATTTGTGCCAAATTCTACTATCCATTACCCATTAGGATGGCCTGGTGGAGGATATGTTTTATGTGCTTCATTTTCACACACATTCCCCCTGGTTTATCACACCATTCTCACAAAAAACAACTTTGTCCAGTATCATTTAGCTGTAGATGTAGATGTAATGCCATGCTAGACTTTTAACTCCTGTTTTTGGTACCTCAAGGGATTTCACCAGCATGGGTCCAAAGTTCTCATCCTCCTCCTCCTCCACAACAGCCTGGGGGCGTTCCATCTGCATCGCCATGGTAACGTGCTCTGGGAGAGGTTCCTGCATCAAAGTCATTTTGTACCACATATTTTCCTTGATATATTATATCACATTGTACATCAGGATCTGCCAAAAAGGACTACAAGTAAAACTGTCTTAATGAACTACAACCCCACTGCTGAGGTGGCCGCAAAAATTATATAAAATATTATGTTACATAATCTGCACATCAGCAAATCATTACATAATTTGATATCTATATCTAACAAAAACGGTAAAGTTGAATCAAGCGAAGGTCTGCGTTTTGTTAACAGTTTCTTCAGAAACCACGATGAGCCATTACGTTTCTGACATAACGTTATATCTTGTTTTTTCTGAGCCGACTTTTTGTAAACATGACAGGTCTGGGCATGCATAAATTTGGTGGACAAAGTTCAGAACCGTCTTACACGACAAAACAGAGGTATCATCCTTCGGTATTACCTCCAAATTGTTCATGAAACACCTACCTCCCTTGCAAATATCAAAAGACTGTCCTGTTCCCAGAGAAGTAAGGATTTGTGGTTCAGAAATAATGAAGCAAACTCGACACTCCACAAACCGGTTCGCTGTGGTGTTCGTCTGACCCGCCAAAACTGGTGACGTAACTACTGAGCATCATGGGTAACTCGAATTATTTCATTTCAAATCTATTTTTCATCCATAAAAGTCCTCATAAGCACAGTATATGACGTACATTGAAACATATTCGACGGCCAATATCAGTTTTTCAGTTCTGTGATCGTACATAAAAAAAAAGAGTGACCTTATTTAACCTCTGTGAATCTTGGGTATTTCAAGATGGCGCTGAATACGAAGAAGGTGGCGGCAATTATTTTTGACTTGGACAACACATTGATACCAACCAAGGAAGCTGACGACGAGGCTTACGAATTGGTAAGAATCTACCCATAGATGTCCTTGTTAGCTACATGTATTTTTATTTGCTCTTTCTAGGCGGAGTTTGTCATGCTTCCAGGTGTACGAACAGGTTGGACCACACACGGTTTCCGACACACGTATGTCACGTAGCACACGTAGACAACAAAATTTATTATCGGCGTCGACGTGCAGCGTATAGGTTACACGTTACCTAAAGAAAAGCAACAACAACAAAGAAAGGGGATTCTATTGCGTCATCTATTTGAAGTTTACACGTAAATACAGCATTAACCATTTTTTCGATAATGATTTTTTGTACATAACCTCAGCGGCCTTGAGGAAGTCAAGGGCGCGCGGGCCTCAATGACACATTTTCATTGACTAGAAAAATGCGTAGTGGGATTTCGTAGCCATCCAGTTGTGTGTTATGATCGATAACTGGTTATACTCTGTACCCTCTCGTAATTGTATCGATGCGTTCGCTTATAATTTATGATTTCATTGACGAAGACTTCCTTCTTTTTTTTTAATTTCGTTTTTATTTATTGCATACAAAATAATTCACTTCCTATATGTTGTTCCTAGTAAGCAACAGGAAGTTGCCTGTGTGGGTGCTTGAGTCATCACAAACAAAATACAACTTCCCGAGTAAACTGAATGTCACTCTTGCCATGAACAGTTAATCATTGGTTTATAATTCGACTTTCTAGGTTGATGCCATGATGTAGAGCAAAAATCAATGCCAGTCTGCTGCTGATCTCATGATCACCCTTTGACGTCATATAACAGCTTGCCAGGGTGTGTCTGTCCAAGTAATCAGTCAGCCATTCAAAATTCCTGCCCATCTGTTTTCGTCTAAGGCTTTCCAATACAGTGCCTTCACAAATCCTGCTCTGGATCAGTGACGTCTGATCTCTAGTACAGGAAGACATGCTATGATGCTACTGTGGCACCTTCTGAGCCTCTGTACCATGGACAATGAAGTAGACTAATAAACAAAATATACATAAAATGATAATAAATATATGAAAAATACAGTGGTTCAGATTTTCCTTGATGGGGTGGGATAGTACTATAAATGGTATTACAATATACTGTACCATGAAAACGTCAGTGTGTGGCATGACACTTTTGTGTAGGATTTTCAAATATCTTTCCTTTCCCTGCCCTGCAGGTGAGAAAGGTAATAGAAGAAGCATGTCCAGGATACGACACTGCCGCCATGACCTCCAAGTTCAGGGTCGATCTGGGCTGGAACGAAGGGTGCGACCCGGAGGGCAAGCTGACCGTAGACGAGTGGAGAACCAAGCTGTGGGAGAACACGCTGAACAAGCAGGGCATCACGCAGTACAACGGCCTGCCCGCCAAGATGTACGCCACCTGGAAGAAGGAGCGTCTGAAGAGAATGGTGTTTACGGAGGAGATTAAGAAGATGCTTGTGGAGCTGCGGAAGGAGTACAAGCTGCAAATGATGACCAACGGGCCCCTGGAGCCGCAGAGGGAGAAGTCAGAGGTATGTGTGTCTGTGCTGGTCAGCTGATCTCTAACTGTCCATTTGAAAGTTTGATTCTGGGTTGATGATACTGAAAATTGTAGTCGGTACACATTATAAAACATACAATACAACATTCTGTCTTTGTATAGGTGTGTGAGTCTGACGCATACTTTGACTCCATCGTGCTCTGTGGACTGTACCCGGAGCAGAAGCCTTACCCATCCGTGTACCGGCGGGCATTACAGGACCTGCAGCTGGATGCCGACCAATGCGTGATGGTAGGTGACCGCCTGAACACGGACATTCAGGGAGGACTGAACGCAAAGCTGTTGAGCACTGTGTGGATCAATTCGACGGGTGCTGCAATCCCTGAGGGCGGCCCTGTTCCTCACCACATTGTCACATCTGTCCTGGAGTTACCCAAGATACTGGATATTATAAACGGGACTCCTCCAGCATCAGCTTAACCTGCTTTTCCCCCAGTGCTCTGCAATCTCTTTACATTTGTGAGGAGTGTAAACAGTCCACCATCAGCAGGCCTTATGTACTTTTAGGCTTTATTTAATTTATTCTGGAAGGTTCACTACACAGCGTTCTTATGTTTGGTGATCAGCTGTGGATTTCATAAATAGGACTACTAAGTAGCCTGGATGCCAGACTGTTTCTAGGCTAAGGGCCTACACAAGCCAGCTTCTCTGTTCAAAAAAATTTTAACACAGCATTCTCGGTGTCTAACTCAGGAGCTATGGTAAAATTTCCTTGAGGGCATGTTAGCCCTAGAGCAGATAAGTTAGTTTGTATAGGTCCTGAACGCAACACAGTCTGGCATCCATACTACTACTTGCTTGAGCTGCTATGCTGGCAAGCCTCTGCTTGCACTCAGCATGCATGCATACATACACTATTTAACTATCTCTACACAACAGTTTTATGTTTGGGGACCAGCATGTAATCCCCATGGTTGCTAGGTATTATCTTATCTATTGTCTTCAAGATGGAGGCAGTTTCAAGAAACCATAAGTACCTTTAGACCAACACAAGCAGTTATATTCTCTAGACAACCTACTACTATCATTTACATTGTTGGGAATACATGTACCATATGTCAACTTCATGCTGCATTATATATCAACTTCTTTCACATTATGAAGTAGAGTGTCCAGTGATGCTAATGTCACGGGTAAAAGAGTGTGCTTCCATGTAGTATTTTAGAATGTAAATAGTTTCTGTAGATTTAACTTTTAGCTTTCTGAGCCACTGCTGTGGAAAAAGTCTACCAAATGCATAAAAATACATTGAGAACATTGTAGTACAGTACTTGTGCACTGTCAGCTGCATTTGTTGTCTCTGTTAAAAGAAGTGTACAATGTACCTGGTAATTCATATCATGATCAGAAATTTCCAAAGAGATTGCGTGCTGCTTGCAAGAAAGTACCTACCTTATACATAGGTAGAGTTATTTTGGTCTGTATATATGATACATGTATGAGATTTCCCTGCCTTTTCATCAAATTCTGCAGTCTCAACATTTAGTAGGGTTGATGTATGTGATGTTTGTAGTTCTCATCTGTATCATGTCAGTGTTTTTATCTGGAGGAATCATTTCACGACAGTAGTTTTCACTGTATCAGTGTGGACATCTGTGTGACTGTAGCTGTACCATTTACTTAGTCTAGTATTTTATTTTTAATGCAGGAGCTTGTACTACACTGTCCACATATTCCTGTGAGATTGCAGATGTATTTAGACAGCCCTTGCTTAATCCTGGTGTGCAGTATTTTCTGGCATGTGAGGAGTTCAAGGAGATTTACTGTAATCTATGTCTTAAAGCATGACTGTGGACAAAACAAGTTACAAGTTTGGGTGTCAGGTAGATATAGGTGGGTTAGTTTGCTAAGATTATGACAGGCACTGACAGGGCTGGTGACAGGTTAAAGACAGTGAACTGCATGTGTGGATCCGCCATGTGACTGTCACGAGACAGAATGCTGTAAATGCAGAAATTTTTTGCGGTGGTCTTGTTATTGCGGTGACCTCTCCACCATGAATTCATAACATTGTATTAACAATTGTATTACTACTGTAATACAGAATTGTTTGAACCACGATTTTTACAATTTAGCAAACACCATCTGTTCCATCTTAACACAAAAAATAACCACCGTGAAAGTAGATGCATTTACAGTATGCCGGAGTTATCCTTGAGTCCATTCCACAGGTCACACAGGTCAAACTCACAGGGCCATGTTAGGTTACATGCACTATTTTAAGATGTACTATCAGTGTCATGCTGCCAAATTGTCTGATTATAAAACAGTATGTATACTGTTATCACTGCAACTGACATTGTATGTGCTCAATGCCCCTGTGTTGGAATGGGTTTAAGCATAGTCTTGTCAATGATGAAGAGCAAGCCCTAAAACATTGTAACATGATATCTACATAGGCTATTCTAGATGTGCTATGTTGCAAACTTTCATTTTATCACAGTGTACATCTCAGAATTAATTTTTCGTGCAAAATAGCACACATAGGTTGGACATGTATTTTATTTCTGAATTTATTTTCTTTTTTAGGCCACACCAATTTAATTTGTTGCTTCTCGGATTCGCCTCTTCATTTTTTTCTGATTTGCAAAAAAAAAAAAAAATTCTGGTTCTGTATCAACTCAAAAGTGCACATATTTTGGCTCTAACAGTTGAAGAACGTCCTTTTCTTCCTAGATGTTACAGTTGTTACATCTATCAATGCAGTGGTTTGATTAAAAGTTTAAAATTCATTGTTTAAATTTTAACCCAGTCTTTTGTGTTGACTTCATGGCACCTATTCTAGTATTTGGGGCTATAATAGGATGCCCAGGCCTGTTTTTATTTTTATTTTTTTTTCGCCCTGTCGCTTCATATTTTTTCTGAAAAAATCCGAGAAGCAACAAATAAAATTGGTGTGGCCTTAGGTCATTTTATTTTTGATCATAAATGTAGTTCTATGTAAAGAGCCATAGTATGTGTGTATAGGTGTATAAGATTAGAACTGCAAAGTAGCTGTATTTAGTGGTCATACCTAAAACTGCTGTTGAAAGGAAATTGTAAATATTAATCTGTCAAGAGTAATCAAGCAGTTGTCTGTGGAGTATACCTTTAACATAGTAACAACAGTATAGGATCAATGGCTGTGGTGTGTACAACTGTCTTTTTGGTTGCAAAGTCTAGGAGATATGGATAATTTTTCATCTATCTTCATGTCCATTCTGCCATTGAAGGCCTTGAGCCAAGTTATTGAATTATTGTGGCCTAATGCAGTGTTGAACTCCACATGATGCCCTGAAAGCAGCACGATGCCACATTGTGCAATATTTTACTGCTTTAGATGTCTATTTTAGCAATGATGAGAGTACAAGGGCTTGATGCAATGCCTGTAAAAGTCTGAATTGGCACTGTATACTGTATCTTATGGTTAGATTGTAATATAGGGTGAAACAGAACCTTTTGTGATGTGTGCTTTTTTTCTGGAGACCACAAAACATAGGGCAGGACTAAACTATTCACTACATCACATTCACAACAAACATTTCCTTCATACTACATGTAGTACATGTATACTGCTTCACCATTGTCTGAAATCTTGCAGAAATGCAATGTTGCAGGCTGAGAAGCCGAAAGTGTACAAACCTAACTCGTGACAAGCCCTCAGTGACTTGCAGTAACTGTGTGGGTGGACTTTCCTGTAAATCTGCAGTTACAAAATCTCCCCCTCTCTTCTTACCACTCTACTGCATTCAAATATCTACGGACACACACAAACACACCAAAAACAATACCTCCGTACCCAGAAGTAATGATCTGGTTTGTTGATGAGGACTTGGGATTCTTGTGATTTTTTGAAAACAAATATCCAGCCTTTCTGATGTCAAAAAGTAATCAAGTAAGTACCGGTAAAAAAAGTTGATGTCAAACAACTAGCTTGTGGGCTGATCTCCCAACAGCACTCGCAAGGTGTCGTTGTTACCCAGAATCCCCTTGGGACAGCACAGCTTGAAGAAAAGAAAAAATGGCGACCTGCTGTTGATATTTTTGGTGTGTTCAACAAAAGCTACCCTCATCTGCTTATCTCAAGAACGTATTCTATCCTGAAACCTTCCGGAGTAAGGTTAGTTACTCCTGGATAGATCTGAACTGTCTAGAGGTATATATTATGAATCTTTCCGTCTTCTAGTGGGTGTATACGTGCCCCCCTCCCACCTTTTTCCCGCGAAGCACGTACCATGGATCACTGTTTCGGGACAGAAGGCAAGCTCGTAGAAGCCCGTAGAGATAAAACCTCCTTGCCAGTTGGTGTGTCAAAATTATATAGACTGTATAAAATTTTGATGATCCGTTCTTTACATATTCCCCCTTCCCCTTGTTATGTAAAAACAAAAGAATGTGATGACACCATATTTATGAACGTGGCTATATACACACCCGGTGTGTATATAAAATCTATTTGTCTTTTATATACACACCCGGTGTGTATATAAAATCTATTTGTCTTTTATATACACACCCGGTGTGTATATAAAATCTATATGACTTTTATATACACACCCGGTGTGTATATAAAATCTATTTGTCTTTTATATACACACCCGGTGTGTATATAAAATCTATTTGTCTTTTATATACACACCCGGTGAACTAATATACATAGCTGGAATCCTTGTGATCTTTATCTGTCAATACCAAAGCTCATGTTGCAAGTTTTTGGTCAGACAAACTATTACAAAAGGCCATTGTGCGTTCGTTTCGTGGATTTCGTTTCGTTTCGTGGATTCCCGACCCTGTCAGGCGCGGCTTCCCGTAATGAATAACATCCAAACTTCACCGCTCTATAAACATGAGCACACGGAAACTTTTGGACGCCTTCAGGTAATTTCCTGTTCTCAGTTTCCACCTTTTTTGCTAGTGATCTTACTGAGCTCAGCGTGTGTTGTTTCTTGAAAGTTGTCCACTGAGTGCTGCCTTAAACTCTGCCCAAGTGAGAAATTCGTCCCCTAACTTCAGTAGGGACGGCGCGGCAGCCATGTTGGCGCGAGAGACCAGGCCTGCGGCAGACGAAAAATTGGCTGACATTCTGCTCGAAGGTCAAAACCCTGTGTTTTCGAACTTCGGTGGGGATTTCCGTGTTGTTTTCTGATTTTCATCATCCACTAAGATAAACTTGAAGACCGAGGTTTAAACTTGGTGCCCCTGAATCCTCAAACACTCACAAAAACCCAGGTTTTGGGCCTACCAAGGAGGCTAGTATTTCGGTGTGTATATAAAATCTATTTGTCTTTTATATACACACCCGGTGTGTATATAGCCACGGCGATAAATTTATTTATATATCCTTTGACTGTGTCACCCCACCCCCCAGGACTCCAGTATGACATCCATCCTGAAGTTGACCCCCCTGTGCGGTGTCCATGATGAGAACCCCCTGTGTTACCTGCTCCAGTTCGATGAGTTCCGTTTCCTGTTGGACTGTGGTTGGGACGAGAAGTTCACCATGAGCTATGTGGACAACATGAAGAAGTGAGACTACCACAGATTAAGTTTTTAATAGCATGTCGATGGTAGGTCTGTGGGAATGCTTCTGAGCTGAAGTGTTAGTAGCTCACTTTACACAGTACACTTTTATTGTTTGGGGAAGTGTGGGTGTGCTGTGTTAATGTGGGTTATCTCTTGTATTCCCCAGGTATGCACACCAGATCGATGCAGTGTTAATCTCCCATCCTGACCCCTTACACCTGGGTGCCCTGCCGTACATGGTGGGGAAGTGTGGGTTAAACTGTCCCATCTACACAACCATCCCTGTCTACAAGATGGGGCAGATGTTCATGTATGACATCTACCAGGTCAGGACACAGTTATTTTTTAAAACTGTAAATTCATTTTTAAGTCACCGGGACTTGAATTTATGGTAGCTGGGGGGAAAATTTTTGCTGTTTGATGTACACGGTGGGTATCCAGAATGCATTACTGTCAGTATTGTTTGCATTATAATAATTTCACAGAGAAAAGGCCACAGTAAAAACCATGAAGATAAAATCACTGCAAATATTTTAAGATTCACAATAATAGTGCAAAACAATTTAATCCCCAGACCATCATAGTTAAGTATGGATGAATGCATGTGAAAGTATAGTCATGTTACCACTAGGGCAATTTTTTTTTTTTTTTCAAATTACATTGGTAATCATGGGACTTCAAGTACAATGTAGCAATAACTTGTGTACCAAACAACAGTTGAATCTTTTGAAAGAGTCCCTTTTTATGAACTTTGTCAATGTGCTGTTCTGTTTTCTTATTTGCAGTCTCGACAGAACACAGAGGACTTCACCATCTTCACCCTGGATGATGTGGATGCAGCTTTTGACAAGATTGTGCAGCTGAAATATTCACAGAATGTCCCCATGAAAGGTGAACAATCTATAGTTTAAGGATCAACAGTAATCTTGTAGCTATTGTCCATGAGACAGTGTCCAATATTATTAGTGTCATGACTTTTTGGTGGAGAGGTCACAGTGAAAATAAAACCACTGTGAACATTTCAAGATTTACAAATCTCAAATGTGATATGTTATGTTTTTCATGTTCTCTACTATGTTGACAGGAAAGGGTCATGGTCTGACCATCACCCCTCTATCAGCTGGCCACATGATTGGTGGAACCGTCTGGAGAATTGTGAAGGAAGGGGAGGAGGATGTGGTGTATGCTGTGGACTATAACCACAAGAAAGAAAGGTGACACATCCATAGCAAACTGTTTTTAGGGGTTAAATATTGTCTACATTTGTCTTTCATACTTTCAGCCAGGTCCTCTCTGACTAAGTATGTTTCAGATTCTACTCTTCTTTTAGCATCAGGAGTCTGGAGGAGGTTCGTTGTGACGTGACCAGCAAGAGCTCCCATGTCTAACAGTGTTACTGTCTTTTGGTTTTCTGTAGACATCTGAACGGCTGTGTGTTGGATGGGATCAACAGACCTTGTCTCCTCATCACAGATGCCTACAATGCCAACTATGTCCAGCTCAGAAGAAAACTCAGGGATGAACAGCTCCTTAGTAAGTCCTTGCTACCATCCAACCTGAATGTAGTTTCTGTTATGTAGACTTCCATCATGATTTTGACCTACTAGAGTTGGTGAATTGAGTTAGTAACAGTAGCAAATTATTGGTCTTGCAGCTTACCATATGGGTCAAATTCCGTGGACCCAAGATTCAGGTGTTTGAGTCCCTGATAGGGCATGTTCTGGTAAGGTTTGCATATTGCCCTTGGGAGGAGCCTTAGGCATCAAACCTCTGCATTGTATAGAAACCAACACACTTGTCATTAAGATGAGAATATATGCCTGGTGTGCTTAGTCGTGGCAAAGTGGCATTGCACATCATTTTACACAGAAGAAAGTGCACAGATTTCTTTTGAACTCAGGGTTTTCATTGATTTTTAATATTATTTTCTGTGTTTTTTTTTTAAATCTTGTTTTTAGCGGAGATTTTCAACACTGTTCGAGATGATGGGAATGTGTTAGTGTCCATCGATACAGCAGGGAGGGTGCTGGAACTGTCGCAACTACTGGTGAGTCAGAACACTATATACTATAGTCCTGTGTCTACATTAACAGTAACATTCATTGTACCAAATAGACTGTAGAAAAGGTTAAAATACGTATGTCATAATCACTCACTTTTTACTAGAAGGTAAACATTTTAACACTTTTATTCTTCTTCTTAATGTCTGTCCCTCAGGAACAATACTGGCAGAATGCAGAGACAGGACTACAGGCCTACAATCTGTGCCTGTTGAACAATGTAGCCTATAATGTGGTAGAGTTTGCAAAGTCACAGGTGAGTGCTTGGCTAGTTTAATGTGAAAAAATGTTTATGTTAATATAACTGTTTTCTATGGCTGAAATTAGACACATGTTCTAATAGAATGTCTGTAAACACCTGTATGACTCAGTAAGTGCATTTTATGCAGGTTTGTGCAGGTAAGCAGGTTAGTGTATTTCTGATGTCCAAGTGCACCTAACCTGTAACAGTCCAAAGTAGCATCCTGTTATGTAGCAGCTTGTAGGATTTATGACGGAACCTGGCCAACCTTCAAACATTTTGTTTATGGACTGAAAGGCTTTGAAAATGAGTTGTGCAAGTTAAATGTGGTTGATGAAGGTAATTTTGAATGTTACCTTTACCAGTACAGGTATGCAGAAAAACATTTACACTATAGCCTGGTTCAAAAAGAAAACTATGGATCTTTTCACTGTTGCCCTGTAGGTGGAGTGGATGAGTGACAAGATAATGCGAGTGTTTGAGGACAACAGGAACAACCCTTTCCAGTTCAAACACCTGAAGCTGTGTCACAGTCTCAGTGAGCTGCACAAGGTCCCGGACCCCAAGGTCAACAACATTGGTCTTATTTCTGATAAACACTAATTTTGGGGGCAAAAACTTATTATTAGCACTTTAGTGATTGATCTTTTTCTTTTCACCTATCGGCATCTATTATGTACATGGCCATCATCATCATCATGTGACAATGGTAGGTTTAGTCAGAACAGAGAGATCAGAAGGCTCCACCCGCTCATCCACATGTATAAAATATTTATTGGTTCTTTCACCTTCTTGAATTCCTGATCCAGAGGATATATGTACACTAGCTATCTGCATGAGGCACAGCCTGGGTGGTAATGTTTGTGTTGCTGTTGTGTTTAGGTTGTCCTTGCATCAGTACCTGATCTGGAGTCAGGGTTCTCCCGGGAGTTGTTTGTGCAGTGGTGTCAGAACCAGAAGAACACCGTGGTCCTGACGTCACGGCCGGGCCCGGGGACTCTGGGGAGGATGCTGATCGACAATCCCAAGATGAAGACATTTACCTTACAGGTGAGCAGTTTAGTTGTACAAGTCTGCCCTTAGGTCTTGGCCTCACAAGGTGTCTATGTGATAAGGCCATCACTCATAATAGAAGCGTAATCACTGTGGTACGAGTAACTTTCAAAGGTGTGAACTTTTAGGAAATAAAGTAGGATGAAATTAAACTCTGCATCTTGAAAGTGATAGTAGGTCTTGATGCGACATTTCAAACTCTGCTGTGTTAGGCAAGAAAAAGAGTTCGGCTTGAGGGATCAGAACTTGAAGAATACCTGCAAGAAGAGAAGAAAGAAAAGGAAGAGAAAAAGAGAAGGGAATCAAAGGCAAAAGGGTAAGTTTTGTGTGTATTACTAAATGATTTGTGTGTTTTTTCCTGTGTGTTACTTACAAGTCCCTGTGAAGGCAAATGAAGTTACAGTAGTTAGAGATCACTTTCTTTTGACCTGTGTTGGCAGTGATGAGTCAGACACCAGTGAAAGTGAGGACGAGATGGAGGTGGAGGGGTCCAGCTTCCCGAGCGGGGCCAAGGGCGTGGCAAAACACGACCTGATGATGAAGGCGGAGGGCAGCAGGAAGGGCGGCTTCTTCAAACAGGCCAAGAAAGCCTACCCCATGTTCCCTGCACCCGAGGAGAGGATCAAGTGGGACGACTATGGGGAGATCATCAAGTGTGTTTTCTTGTTTGTTTGTTTGTTTGTTTGTTTGTTTGTTTGCTTGTTTGCACAAAAATATAAACAAAAGCAAAACAAGCCTGCAGGCGGACATTTGATCATGAAAAAGAAGTTTGTTAGAACTTTGTCCCAACACAAAAATTAGCACATCCAATTTTCAAATGCAGTCTTCCACAGAATTCAAATTCATTAACTTTGTGCCTCTCCCACTTTTCCCCACTTCGTCGACTCTTCCTACCTCCCCCACTTTCTGCCTCTCCCACTTTTCCCCACTTCGTCACTCTTCCTACCTCCCCCACTTTCTGCCTCTCCCACTTTTCCCCACTTTGTCGACTCTTCCTACCTCCCCCACTTTCTGCCTCTCCCACTTTTCCTCACTTCCACGACTCTTCCTACCTCCCCCACTTTCTGCCTCAAACAACTAGATCACGTGACCTTACCAACTTGTGCTGTTAGCAATTGGTAATAAGTGAGTAAACCATTTGCAACAAATTCATGGGGATTTGTAAATGATCACTGGTGTATAACTAGGACGTTTCCATGGCCTCTTAGTTATACACCTCACAACCTACTGTATAGTTTTGAAGCTCAAAGTTACTTTTTAATGTGTTTTATTGCACTGTTTGTATTTTCTTCCAGGCCAGAGGACTACATGGTTGTGGAGATGACACAGGCTGAAGAGGAGAAAGCCAAAGCAGTGAGTGGCACTTTTTCTTACCCCATAGCAGTAAGGTTACTTTTCTACAAAGTAGTTCTTTAGCTTGCACTGCTACAATTTCACCTGCACTAGCCTGCATATAGTTTTCAGTGGATTCTTTATGCCTTGTTTTCTCTTAAATGTGTGCCAGATCTGTGCTTGTTTCACCAGTCTCCATTATGTGATTCTATATGTCAAATTTCTGTGTTATTTTTATAGGAAGGAGAAGCAGCTGCTCAAGAAGAATTTGCAGAAGGTTGGCATCTCTCACGTACATGAATTTTTGTGCAAACATTGGAAAAACTGTACTTTTTTTATTTTAAAGCAAATTTATAACTATGAACTGGTCCTCCCTGTTTCAGAACTAACAGATGTCCCAACTAAAAGTATTGTACAGGAGCTGACACTGGACATCAAGTAAGGGACTTTATTTGTCAGTTAAATGTTTTCATGTATTTTGAAGAATTGTATGTGGATTTGCTCTAATTGCAGAGTTATTTGTGTTGTGTTACTTGCATTACATTTATCACTATTGAAACACTTCTGAATCGTTCAGATCAGAAGTGCACACTTATGACCCTTTCTAACTTTTCAACATTTGTATAAATGTCTTAGAATTGTGAGATGCTTTCAACATTTTTTTCTTTTGTTTTTCCCCCAGATCTCGTGTGGTGTATATTGACTTCGAGGGCAGATCAGACGGGGAGTCCATGAAGAAAATCTTGTCACAGCTGAAGCCAAGACAGTTGGTACGAACGTCTTACCCTTGAATTCTAAAAGCAATGACAAAACTGTTACAAATCAATGTGGTCAGATCTACATGTATTTCAATTCATCCCAGATCTATTTTAGTGAATTTGGGTCAATTTTTCTAAAATACCAAAACATCAATGTACTGTATCTACTGCTGAGTAGTGTTTTCTTCCTCTTGTGCTCAGGTTATAGTCCATGGGAACAGTGAGTCCACCTTGCTGCTTGCAGAAGTGTGTCGCTCCACAGCTGGGATGGTCCAGGGGAAAGTCTTCACACCGAAACTGAACGAGACCGTTGATGCCACCATGGAGAGTCACATCTACCAGGTGGGATTTCTGTTTTTTCTGTATCTCTATAGCTCGTATTACTGTCCTTCGGCAAAATGCACCAGCTTAACTTAGCAGATAGCAATTTGGAACTGTTATGTCTGCTTTTTTCCAAGACCTGAAAAAGATAGTTGTAATCAATTTTGAAAGTCATTGTGTTTTGTGGTAGTTAATGTTTTGTTCTTGTCCTGACTAACCAGGTGAAGCTGAAGGACTCCCTGGTCAGCTCCCTGCAGTTCTTCAAGGCGCGGGACACAGAGCTGGCCTGGGTGGACGGTCAGCTGGACCTGACCACTCCGGCCACCGACACCTCCGCCCTGCTGGAGGAGGGGGAGGTCCAGGAGATGGAGGAGGAGGAGGAGGAGCAGAAGAAGAAGGGTATGTAAAGAGAGAAAGTGAAAGTTCCAGTTTTAACTCACTGAAGAGCTAATCTTCCACTGGTTGTTACAGAGAAGACAGATGCTATGTACAGAACATTGTATTTACAGGTTCATTTTGATGGTTACTTGATAACCAAGGGTAAAAATGACTGTTCCATTGATTGTAGGCAAGTCTGCTAAGGCAGCAGCAGAGGAGTCGAGAGAGACAGTCCCTACCCTGGAGGCCCTACCTGTCAGCCAGGTATGGACATGTTTTCACTATACAGATAACTATTACAGTTAACAACAAAATATTTATGAATGATTGTGAAATAGTGCTACATTTTTTCCAAGGTCCAAAGTATTTCAGGTGTGTCAACAAGCCAACATTATGGTGTGTTTCAGATTTTATATACAATCATTTGCCTGGGTTTTCCTTAAAGTTTTTATTATTTTACCAGTACTAGATAAATTCTCTGTGAGGTAATCTTTCATCAAGTAACTGAGAATGTTATCTGGTGAAAGATATTTGTTGCTATCTGAAATAACTCCTCAGAGAATGTATCCAGTTACGTGATTTATTTTGTATCACGTAATGCTCTACCTGATTGTTTACCCTCCACCGACATATTGATACAAATGTGCATGATTTCTTCAGATCCCGGGCCACGACGCCGTGTTCATCAACAAACCGCGGCTGTCGGACATCAAGCAGGTGCTGCAGAAGGAGGGCATCCAGGCCGAGTTCTCAGGAGGGGTGCTCATCTGTAACAATGTGGTGGCGCTCAAAAGGGTCAGGACACTTTTTTTTCAGTCAAAACTGCCCAAGAAGACCACTCGGGGGACTGATAAAATCTAGTCTTTGTGGACAGGTGGTCACTGTAGACAGGATTCTCAATGCTTGTGTCAATGGGAAAAATTATCCAGTCACATTGGCCAGGTGGTCCTTATTTAGAGGTGGTCACTTGTACAGGTTTGACTTACGTACCGGTAACTCTTAAATTTACCTGCACTAGACAAATTTTACCTGCACAACTTGTTTTCTTTGCCTTTTGTGTCACAGACCCTAATGCTGTCCTGGGTATTCCATGTCAGTTGGCATCTTATTTTCACCATATGTAGTGTTTTGTTTACTATGATTTTCATTCACACAGCCATATTAAGTGTATCACTAACAGTGATTTGTCTTTCTCCTGCAGAATGAATCTGGGAGAATCGGAATGGAGGGCTGCATATGTGAGGACTACTACAAAGTTCGCAAGCTGCTGTATGAACAGTACGCCATCGTCTGATTCTACCTACACTCATCATTTTTCTGTGGCACTGAAGAAATTCCACTACTTCAACATTCAAGAGATACATCTATATATAACGTCTACTAACATCATTCCACTAGGAGATATGCCACCCTGAAAAAGTGTGTTCAAAGAGATGCAACATACCCCAGTAGAATGCGCTTCTGCATATCTAAACTGTGCATACCTGGGGGATGCTGCTCTAGAGATTTAAACACATTGTTTTTGAAAGTGGTGGGTATATGTAGCCCAGTGGATAAATGTTAATGGGGGGTACGACAGTCCAAGAAAAATGTGAAAAAAGAGATACACAAGAAATGCCAACAGACTGATACTGAATTGTATGTAGCATCTGTATTATTTTGGTAGTATTACCTCTGAACTTCCTTGAGAATATTGTTCAGTTAGTGTTAAGGTCAAATTCTTTTGTTTTAAAAGACAGATTTAGCTTTTGTAAAAATTGTTGTAAATAAATATTGCATTTACTGTGTTTAACATAGGGTTCTTATTTTCTTTCCATACAAACCACTTTTATAGTCTTCCACAACATAACATGCATACACAGAAAATACACAAGGTTCGTACGAAATTGAAACACAATGTATGTATATATTAAATAGAACTATGAATTTACATGCACCAAGTTGAAAATGCAAAAATGCCCTTTTTGGTTGTCATCAAAATATCATGGCTTTCATACTTGAAAAATCTCATTGCCAACAATAAAATATATTACTATGGTGGTTTCCTAATAATAAAAAACTCGCATAGGTCAACAACATAAGTTATGAATTACACAAAGTATTGCATGCAGCAGCCCTTTATCTTTGGCAGTAATCCAGTAGGCATTTCCACCCCATCACATGGGCTGCTCTGCCCGGCTCAGCCCGATTCCCTGTATCCTGTTCTTGAACTGTATGAAGTCCTGGACCTTCTGTGCGACCGGTAAGCTGTCGGCCCAGTCCTCCTGCGCCAGGCGTCTGGACCCGACAGCTTTCCTCACCGACAGTCGGCAGAGATGGGGTAACGACCGCATCCTCCCTGGGCAGAAACAAATGTTTAAAAAAAGGTGAAGCTGCTGACGGGGGACAAAGCATTGAGCTTTTTCATTAGCTAGTAGTGAAATGTAGTGTATGTGGTGTGTATTTAGCCAAACACACCAGGTCACCCCCGTCTCTTTTTGATTAGTGTGTTACTGAAGGTCCCTCTTACACAGAGCCATCAGTTTAATATCACCGTCTGAAATGACAAATGCAAGCCCTCAGAGTGAGCCTGGAATGGAACCCATGCCCTCTGGATCTATGGAATTTGAGCCAAGCGGCGGGATGGCTAACCAAATGGACATGTTTACAAACATACCTCACTGTAATACATTTGCTCAACAAAACCTACAAACTAAAAAGGATTACAATATCATATTGTTCAAACAGAACTCCACTTTTGAAAAACGAGGGATACATCACATCAAACTTGCAGCTTCCAAAGTTGAAACATTTTGTTCGTATTGTTTTTGTTATTTTCGTTATCTATCTTGTATTTTCTATTTATGTATGTTCTTTAGGAAAGGGCTTTTATAAGCATGTTTGCTTTCTTCCCCAATCCTCTTTAAAAAAATAGGGCAAAAAAATTTAACAAGTTGAAACAAAGCAGTCACCTATCATGGTGATTATCCTGTCCCACTCACACATGTCCTCCAGCACCAGGGTCAGGCGTGTGCACAGGGTCACCTCCCTGCAGTACTCCAGCAGGAGACGTACCACTGGCGCAATCTTCACACGCAACACACGGGCATGCTCGCAGAAGTACATCCGCCTCTTACCTGCAGGTCAAGAAAGTGAAAGTTATCTCTTGATGAAGGTTAGACATCCAGGTAGAACATTACATGATACAAAATAAATCAAGCAGCTGGATAAATTCTCTGAAGTGACAGGTGTTTCAGATAGCACCTGCTTTCTTTCAGCAGTGACTGAGAATAAAAGATAGCGAGTACTGAGACCATATCTGACCAGCACTGAGGTATGCAGCTGTCCAACCTGGTTTGTGTTGAGGTATGATGGTTGTTGACTCGTCACAGTCGCAGGTGAAGCAGCAGTCGGGCTCCAGCCCCGTGTCCAGCAGCAGTTTGAGCATGTCCTGTCTACTCCAGCGCGAGAACTGGGGGTCAGCCAAACCTCGCACCTGTACATGGGAGGGGGAAAACTTCAACGGCAGACTCATGCAGATGGACCCTATATTTGAACAATTTTAACTTGCACAGATGCGTCTCAAGTTAGGACAGCAACAAACTGTAGAGTTTGGGGATAGTGACAGCCTGCCTTGGTACTGGGCATTGATATGTGGCAAAGGAGAGAGATAGAGAGAGGTACAGAAGAAGCAGTTATAAAAGAACAGGTTTCGTTATTGGTAAAACTGACCTGATTAGGCTGCTGTAATATGAAGAGGAGAGTGGACTGCACCACTGATTTGTGGGGGATGTACCGATAATTCACATCAGCCCCGTGTTGAATGAGCAGTCTCATCAGTTCTAAGTCTCTCTGCTTGATGGCTTCACACAGTACGCTGGGGTGGTCCAAATTGGGATCTGCCCCTGACTTGAGTAACTCTTCTATACAGTCCCTGTCCTTCCTGACAACAGCTCCATGTAGAGCAGAGTTCCCTGTTTTCCCTTTCCCGTCCACTGGGAGGGTGTTTGGATTGAATCCTGCTGTGGCCAGTAGCTTTATACAGCCAGCGTGGTGGCCAGCCATGGCAGAGTGGAAAGGGCTTTCTGGACACTTGTTGACTGCATTTTTACAGGTGACTGGACAGAGGAGCTCAACACACCTGAAGGAGTTAAGACACACTATTCATGTACCAGCTTTTAAAAATCATGGTAATGATAGTCAAACATTTTCTCTCTGCTGTAATAAAATATCAATCAGTTCTGGTTAACAAAGTTTGACATGTACAGTACCAGTATATACAGGTTTATTCTACTGGAGAAATTCCCCTAGCTCTTTTTGAAAAGTTCAGTGAACATTGGACCACAGCTTAATGCCAAGTCCTAAGGACTGCAATCCTTTTCAGTAGTGTGCATCTTGGGTGAGCGACAACAGCCAGGCTTAATTCGAACTCATGACCTCTTGGTCCAGAGGCAGGGTCACTAACCACTGGGCTACACATGCTACAGACCTGTCATGGCCTGCTTCACCTCTTAATTCAGGGCCAAACACACTGACAATTACCACACACAATATCCATCCAGACCTGTCATGGCCTGCCTCAGCAGCCAGGTGCAGGGGCAACTGTCCCCCAGCTGTCGTCCTGTTGGCGTCTGCCCCACCCTGCAGCAGCACCTGCAGACATTTCACTTGGTTGTACTGAGCTGCCAGGTGCAGGGCTGTGCAGCCATCAGATGCCTGGCAGTTCACATCAACACCTGCAACAGAAAAAAAAAGAGGTCATACTTAATGCACATTATACCATATAGTTGCCAGCAGCATGTTTTCTTTACCTTATTAAGTCGTGTAAAGGGCACTTTCCAAGAACACAACGTCTAGCCAGGAATGCCAAGAATAAACCTCTTGAGCTCATATCAGCTAGCCTATTAACCACTCAACCATCGATGATGCTGCATGTACATACCTTGTCCTAAGAGAGTCTCTGTCTCCTGCTGCCTGCCACACTGCACAGCTGTGAGCAGCCCGTGTTCATCACCAGTCTGAGCTGTGTCCACATGAGGGAAGAACGCTGACAACATCTCCTGATGTCCCACAGTGAGGAGCCTGTGAGCCACCATGACCCAGCCGTTCACATAGGCATGGCTTATCCTGGCACCACGGTCAACCAGCAACTGGGAGGTGGTCCAGTGGCCCTTTTGGACGGCTGAAAAAGTTTGTGAATAGTTTCATCAAGTTGGTAAATCACTGGGTAATAAGTGGGTATGAAGCCACTAACAATTACCTCAAAATATGCTCTAGTCACAAATCATGATGAGTTAATGAGAGGGGATACAAGCTTAGTCACATTTGGGACTGCATCCTTCCCACTGCAGCACTACCTAGCCATGGGAAGTAGAACCAGCCAGTATTGCCCTGAGGAGGGTAGCAGTACTACTGAAACATCAGCAAGTACTTGTTAGTAGTCATGTATAAAGTACCCTTCAAGATCCCACTGAAAAATTGTAGCCATAAGAATACACCTATGTACAATCTGGTAAAACACCTAGAACTGTTGTTGGATTTAGGATCCTCCCATTACAGTACACCACCACAAACATTTCAAGATTTACAGTACAAACCTCTCCAGAGTGGTGTGGTTTCGTTCCTGTTGAAAACATTTAGGTCAGCCCCGGAGTCCAGCAGAACCTTCACACATTCCTCATGACCTTTAAACACTGCTGTCAGCAAGGGCGTGTCACCTTCTCTGTCCCGGGGGTCAACTGTGCAGCTTTCTGTGAAACAGTGGTTAAATAGAGTATGTTTACAATGACCTCACTGAGCAAGTTGGCAGAACGTACTGCACCTGCGCGAAACCTGTAATGTACTGTGCATAGCACTTTGGCAGAACGTCTCATATAAGGTTGTATCAGAACATATAAGGTTGACAGCCTGCCTGCAGTTTTCAGATGTTGTATAGGAAAAGATGTCGTCTGCAACAGGCAAAATTTGGATGCAACGTTGACCAAACATCCAACGAAAAACGTGAAAAATCAGGGTTTTGCGCAGGCGTAGTACGTTCTGCCGACGTGCTACCTCACTGTAACTACAAACTACAGTAACTGTATTCAGCACTGTGTTGTGTTGCAACCTTGTTCATCATTCCAAGGAGGTTTCTTTTATTGTATTAAACCACCCTGATCATACAACGGCCTAAGGCCTTCAGAAAACTGGGAATGGTTGGTATAACAAAACTTGTACTAGTAAACACCTCTGTATAAGGACCACCTGAACATGGTGGGCACTTTTTGGCATAAGTCCCTTAGATAATTTTTCCGATGGACCCTGGCATTAAGAATCCTGTCTATAGTGGCCACCTATCTACTCGTAATGTACAACAAGAATCCCTGGGATCAAACCCCTGTCCACAGATCCAAAGAACTTGTATCATATAGGAATACAGGGTTCTTACAACACAACCACGAAAAGATTGACAAGACAATGTAATATGCATTTTCATACCATATCAGTATACAGTCTAACACAACGTACCAACATCTACGAGTAGCCCGAGGACATCAGCATTGCCTGCGGCAGCAGCCAGGTGCAGAGGTGTACGGCCAGTCCTCTGCTCTACAACCTGCCGCTGTGACACCTGCTGTAGGCACTCCTGCACCAAGGCTGGGTCACCGTGTCTGACGGCGTCCAGCAATACAGCTCCCTCTGGGCGTTCACTCTCACCCTGCATACTGGGGGAGACACAGACACAAGCAGATTTGTGTGATATTACTCAGGAAGAGAAGACATAAGTTTGTATGGGCCCCTAACAGCTTGTTCTGGAACTGCAGGTAGTAGGGAATAGGGTGACTCAAGAAGGGGTAAATGGATCATGGTGATTTTTGTATGTAAGTAGCTAAAGTGATGGTCCACATAACTAGAGCATAACTATGTAAATCAGGATCTTATTTGCATGATTGATTAGAAAATTATACATGTACAAATCTGCTGCTTAACGTTACATAGAACTATTCAAGCATGTGACAGACCTAATAAATCATGCAAATAAAGACCTAATTTGCATAATCAATGAAAAAATACTATACATGTACATGTTTTCTCATGGAGCTATATAGCTCCATGGTTTTCTATAGTGGCACATGGTGGAAAGTCCATACTTGTGGCATCGCAAGTCAAGTGAAGGTGAACATCGTTAAATATAACTTATGCAGATCAGGGTCTAATTTGCATAATTGATTAGGAAATGCTAATTAAGGATAAAATTGGACAACTATTATTTGGGAGAACATGATCAGCTGATATAATTTATGCAAACCAGGAGCTTATTTTCATAATCAATG
Organism: Branchiostoma floridae x Branchiostoma japonicum; assembly: GCA_013266295.2. NCBI lineage: Eukaryota > Metazoa > Chordata > Leptocardii > Amphioxiformes > Branchiostomatidae > Branchiostoma > Branchiostoma floridae x Branchiostoma japonicum. The sequence continues at coordinate 22,983,395 of CM023840.1, forward strand.
AGAAACATGAATATTTCGGCAGTTGTATTTAAGGTTAACATCATTTTGGCAAAGGTATGACTATGAGGTCCTGGAGCAACACAAATTTCAACAAAAACTCGGTGGCCTACCGCCTATGCATCCACTTGCAGCTCAACAGAATTACTCACAAGACAACTTAATTAAGTTATTTTTGCAGACCATCAACTGGGCTCAGGTGTCATCAATCATCAAAAAATGCCTTTCTTGCTATCGTACCTTTGGTTCTCTCTCTCGCTCTGCCCGCCCGACATGTTGACCCCTGGACCTTTCACCTTTGACACGAATCGCTCGCTCTGGGGGTTTCCGGAAAAGATGGACCGGTCTACCTCGCCAGGCTACCTTGTAAGGCTACCCTTGTTGGGCCCCAAGGGTATGCATGGGGGTTTAGGGTCGGTCTCTAATGGAATTTACCTGGAAGAAATGTCAATTGTACCCAGAAATTCTTGTTCATCACAATTATTTGTCTTTTCTACGAAAAAGGCCCTACTGCTTTCACCCTAAAACTTGGCAGAGTGATGGTCTCTTCAGACCAAATGGCCAAAGAGAAAGGAAAACCCATCAGCCATAAAATCCTGCTACAATTGGTGCAAAAGATGACAGAGCAAAGAGATAATGTATATAATCTTTAATATCCTTAAAGTTTTTAAATCAAATATCAATAAATACAGAACATAAATTCTTCATTTCAGGACGGCACTGAAACAAAATCAAAACTGATGCAGCTCACTGATGTCACATACAAGTACATGACCCATTATAATATCATGAATGAATATCAATGAAACATAGCCAGATAGATGACACATTCTACATTTAAAAAATCATTCTACTTAACTGGCCAACAATTAAAACTAGGATAGCTACATGGTACACTCTGACCTGTCTACATTCTAGCTTCACCTCTTAATGGTCTAGGCCCTTAAGGATTAACATTTCTAAACATGAAATAGGGATAATGTCAAATGATACAAAATGATACACAAATTTTTTGGATGACAACTCTTGATCATGTTCACAAAACAAAAGCTAAGGCTGAATTTTTTCTTCCATTTCTGGATGAGGTATGAAAGGAGGTGAAAAACATTTAAATATGTGCCGGGGTTTCTGGTATGAAACCTACAGTATAAAACACAGTACTGCTGTTGTTGTAACAGGTAGTGTTAGTTAAGTATGGCCTGTAACTGCTATTATGCTTGGATTTCACAGCAGGATTTTCCAACTCTTGCATTCAGTGTCTTCTCTTTGTAACTTATAACCAAACAAAGATCATGCTACATAATTGGAACCATGCCAACCGTACATGTGTAAGTCTAGAAACATTTGCAATCATATAGTTACATGTATCATCAGAAACCTGACCATAGCATGTAATGCTTTCCTGGGTGTAACCAAGGATAGTGTAACCAAATCAACAAAAGGAAATAAATATCAGAGGCCATAAAACCAGTGAAACATCAGTCCAACAAGAATTTTTTTCCAATTGTTAACATAATATTACAGGTTACAAAAAACACATTACTTCAGGAGTTTTACACGTGATCAAGCCCAGTCTTTATCAGTTGCCATTGGTGTCTGTTATTATAACCAACCTGGTACCAGCCTGTTTGTTTTGCTACAACAAAACATGTCCCGTCCCCACGTTACATTACAACTATCAACAGAAAATATATTGAACATTACACATCTATTCTCGATAATCAGAGTATAATTCTCAATATGTTTTGTAGCTTACATATAGTCCTCAATACCAGATAGTACAAAACCATTACAAATGTTCAGGATTTTGGATATCTACATTTCTTAACACAACCTGCAGGAATTCAAACTTTCCATGTGTGATTGACTCCCTTCCACGTACTTCCCTTCTCCAAGCAGTTACTTGTTTTACATGTTTTTTGGGCATGTGTACATCTTTCTTGTGGTCTGTTTCTTTCCCTGATGGAGAGATGAAGAGAGAAAAACACAGACCCCTACAAAGACATACAAACTGCTGCAAAAACACTTTAAAAGAAGCCAGATCTTGGAGGTTATCGTTCATCATGTGTCACTTCAATACATCTGTAGAAAATCTGTTTGTTTTTACACTGAAGTAGGAAATCAGCCAGGTACAAAACGTCTACACTTTCTCCATTGGCCATCATTTTTGTACATCCACCATTGGTGACAAACCTTTTCATTTAGTCCTTCCACTAAATACTCTGAGACTTTCTGTACTCTGTTCTGTGTTTTAAATCTTGAATTATTCTGTTCTTAACTTAGAAATAAGCTGGTCAATTACAATCTTAACCCATCATGTAATAGTAGTCATCTATTTACAACTATGTTAACATTAAAGCAACAAAAAATCTCATTCCCAACGTCTTTATATGGCATGGATTTAACAACTTTGTAAACATGCATCTCACAGCTGATGTAGTGCAAGCTTACATTTATTTCTATATACACAATATCACTGACTTGTCACAATATGAATACAAAGCACAAAATTGCTCAGACAAAATCACGTATTGTTGCCAAGCACAGTATCCATACTACGTGTATGATACAATGTATAGTAACAAGGTAGGAAAGGCACTGGAAATATGCATACACATACCTACCCTATGCTTTCCAGCTCCCACCAAGCCACGCAATAATCAGAATGATGACATAATCGTGATCACAGCAATTGTGATCCATTCTTCTCACAGGTGAACACACTTCACCCCTCATCAATAATATTATGTGAAACAATCATCAGCAAAAAAATCATGTAAACTATCCTTGGGTACTGAGGGATTTCCATGTTTCACATACACTTCTATGTCATCAAACCTCAGGTCACCTGTACAGCTAATATCTCAGATAATTCCTGTCATTTAGTGTGTCTAACACTAAGTCTTACAATCTGAATTTACATGTACAGTGTATATAATCTTATGTACACTTTTGTGTAGAGCAATTCTACATTGCAACCACTCCTTATTGTCTTGGGAAGTGGTTTTGATAAACAGATGGGGTTTGGCAATAGGTGAACAGCACAACATCATGTGACACATACAAGTATGTGTGGGTACATGTAGTACTTCATAAGTCAGTCTGTAGCTATGGAGTATACAACATATTAGGCAAGAAAAGAAGATTGCTATACTCTTAGCCACATTTTAATGCTTGATTGGCAGCTTTTTCCTAACGTTGCACAAAGCAGTAGCAGCTGGCAGTAATTCTGCAGTAATGCACAGGCCACATTGCAAAGGATGTGCAGCCAACATACCATCTTATCCAGCTTTAGTCTGGTCTGTTGGTCGTTACCTCAATTGTTCATCCTTTAGCACATTGACTTAGCCATTTGGCTACCGATTTTGTATTGGTTACGCAGACCACACTTAAGCTAGAAAAGATGCTACCTAGGCTACATGTTAATAGCAGCTAACTGAAAAATCATCAAAGTAGACTTATCACTTTCAGAGCACCCTTCATCACTTTTTCAGTCAGAAACATCTACATGGTATTTGCAGCAGCAACATTAACAATTTACCACTTCTGTGCACAAAATGTACCAGCATAAACCAAGAAATCCCTTCAAGCTTCTACGGATGGCATAGCTAGAACTCAGAACACCTTTGGCCAGCATAATGGTCATTCATTCACAGCAGCATCTTCCATAAAAAACTTCACTAAAACTTCCACAAAGAAGTGTCATTCTTAACAACAACAAAAAAACTAGTGGGGAGTAGCTTTATGTATCATAGTCATTATCAAATGTACAAAAGTTCTTCTTCAAATATCTATTTGCCCTTCTCTGTGGCTTTCTCTTTTGTTTTTTCCGCTGGGGGATCTTGAGAAGGCGTGTCAAGGTCAATGTCAACGCTGATGTCCGGCAGCGGTTCCCTCCAGTACGTGAAGAGGCTGTACTCCGACGGTTTCTCGAACTCCGCAGTTCGCCCCCGGTCCAGTGCGGGGAAGAAATGATCCACCATGCCTGACAAACTGCTGTAGGAAGACTGGAATGCCTGAAGAGACGACATGAAAAGTACGAAGACAAGGTCATGATCAAGTATCCTCCAATCCGTGCAGAGTAAACAAAGTGTACATTTTGTAGCAAGTTGAAGAAACGTGTTCTGTTTCTGACTCACCACAAATCGACCTGTACACTACGGACGTATGTTACATGTAAATGCTGTTAAGCCCAATTAACAAGACTATGGCAGCCCATTGACAGCTACTGAACGACCACTTGAAATTTCCAGAGGGCAGTAATAAAGGGCATGCAAATGTTGGAGTGCTCAGATCACAATCTTCACCAACATATATCACACGTACATGCACTGGAAGCAGGAATACAGGACTGTACATTCTGCCATGATTTGCACTCACCCTCCATCACAGTCTCACACAATATTCTCTTCCCAAGGAAATCCTGACGAAATGCCAGCTGAGCCACAATATTTGAATGCATTATAATTCTATGTGTACGATTTGACTCAGAATAACATTTTGAGCCAAGTTGCCAGGCTGACACAACTGATCAAACTCCTACATTTATTAGGCGGCGCTTTTTCCATAAAATTTTCCTGGACAAACTCACTTTGTCTTGACATGGTACCACTGTAAGCCTTTATCCTCTCAAGGCAGTCTAGTGACTTGTAAATTGATAAATACTTGTGTTGAACAGTTGAACCTATATATCTTTTCTCCCAAAGTTTCAGTAACCATATAGGATACCTTCCTCAGGGTTTCATGAACTCTGCAACTCAACTAATCCTTGCTGTATCCTCTGCTATGACACAATGTGGCATGGAGTAGTAGAGTTCATTAAGCTGAGAGGTTACCAAAATGCCAGCAGATAAACTCCATTACGTTTGGAGGATATATAAGTTTAGGGACTATCAACAATTCATTGCTTTCAATTTGAGTAAATATTCAGATGTGTCAACAAACTGAACAAACCAACACAGAATAGTCATGCATGAACAACAAGTCATGTCCACCATGAACAGAAGCAAGGATGTCATTACAACAGTGCTCATGCTGTTACACGTCAGACTGAACTTCCTCAATCCATCACAGCGACATGTATGCAGTTCAGACTGCTCCTTGCCAACTCTTCGGACAACCCAGGCACAGAACACAGGCATGATCGTCAAGGCAACCAACAGCCCGGCTCATGCAAGGTGCTGCTCAAACAGCTGACTTACCGGAGGGGCAAAGGTGGTTCCTGTTTTCCCCTTGTTAAGCAAAGTAGTCCCCTGTTGGGGTAGCACAACACTAAGAGTCACAAATAATAAGAGACTTTTTCTTGGGGATTTGCTAAATCCCGTAATGTCATGGACACTAAGCAGATCATCACTGCATCACACACAACACACGTACTCTGAACACTTGAATAACTTCTCGTGAACATACTGACAGCGTAAGTGCTTATATATACCATAAATATGTTGGCCCCAAGGCAACATGTCATAACCTTTAGTAGGCTTTACACACTGTGAAACAAACTGTGAAAAACTTAAGAGTAAAGCATAATCTGCTTTAGAATGAGTCAGAGACTCCAAATTCTATGGCACTTGGGGTGAGGTCTATTAAAGATTCCATGAGTCACTGTCTTTCCTTTTGGTTTGTTAAGAACAGCTCTTAGCAGCAATAAAAAAACATGCAGTCTACATACATCTATTTTAAGCAAGGTTGTCTATAAGTAATTTATGGCTGAGTCCTACCAGACATCGCTATATATGGGTTTTGTTTTGTGTAGCACTCGAGTGGTTGCCTTTGGAATTTTTAATGGTTGAACACGTATACTTTAATTTTAATTTTGTATTATATTGTAACGTTTTTAGACTGTAAATGTGTTTGAGTTAGACTGACATGTTTGTAAAATTGCCTCACAATTCAGCCCGTCACGGCTGCCAGGAGGCATTCATGTAACAACTAAAGTTTTTAATAAACCAGTCTACTACTACTATACACTACCAATGGTAGAAATGTGACATTTATGTGATTTTGATGGGTAATATAATTGACTACAGAAAAAATTGGAAAAGTGTTCTTGTCAAATTTGTAGAAAATGTGAAATCATGTGGACAATCCAGAAATGCACAATTATCTGAAAACAGGAACGGAATGATTTATGATTTTTGGTCAGACAAGAATGCAGAGACAACAGGACATTATATAGTGTCCTTGCACAGTTTAATGGACAGTGAGCAAATAGGGCAATGACATATATATATATATAAAGATGCCAGAATGGCAGCATTTATCATCCAGGGTGTCTGTTTCTCCCCATTTCATGATTCATATTTCCCCCTGAATTCTCACTTTCACGTGTTTTATGAGTAGTCTTCATTTGAAACTGCTCCACCAAATTCACATAAAAGTCACATCTATAACCCTTGTAGTGATAGCAAAATGTACTGCTTTGAATGCTGCCTAAAAATCTTATACGAAGAATGCTGTAAGCTTACCGGAAGTCCATCTTGCTTCACAATGCCTTTGTGGTTGACTGTGAAGATTCGCGAGATGGGGACGTCCACTGCCCTGTATGCCCACACATCGTTCACCTTGTTCCCGAATCCTGCAAAGAAGGGGTTGTAGGACAGGGGGAACAGGGCCTGGATGTCCTTCAGGCAGCTGATCTTGAACTCCTCGGGCTTCCTCTCGATGAGCTCCTTCTGAAAGGCGACGATGAGGGAACTGGGTGCCAGGAGCAGTGGACCTGCAGAGAACAAGGAGCAGTCATGACTTCAGAGGTACCAACCAAGGATTGAAGTGTTAACAAATTAACATTTTTTCCTAGAACTGGCACTGAGTGGAGCTGATTGAAGTACTATGTTATAAATACAGATACAGATACAAACCTTTGGGCAGCTTGATGTCACCCTGTTGGACCCAGTGGAGGTACTCGCGTGTGGCACGTGCCTGGCCAATGGCCCGTGACGACAGGTAGAGAAACTTGTAGCCATTCTGGTGGATCTTGTCGTACAAGTGAGCCACTCCGACCTGGCTCCAGTCCTTGCCGAACACAGGGAGGACCTGCCCAAACACGTCCGATCTAGTGATCGTCCCATCAATGTCTGACACGACGATCTTCTCATCATACTGCCATAGGAAGATAGTGGCCTTACACCGTGTGGTGCCCTGGTAACGCGTGGTCACAGAGAAGACAATCTCATTCGCTCCGGGTTGCAAGTTCAACTTGGAAATCTGCTCTGACGTGAGTCGGGTGACCTTCTTCAGTTTCTTCCCTGAGGGTCTTCTGTCCCTTCTTTCTGTCCTCTTCATCTGACCTTCCTGCTCACTGTCGGAGGTAGAGTCCCTTGACCTGGGCTTGACGTCGTGCTTCACTGGACTGTTCTCAGCACTGGTGATGGGACTACTGGTGACCGACACACTTTTCTGAGCATTGGTGCCCTCTTGCTCACTGTGGGAGCGTCTCCAGGAGAACCAGGATGACAGTCGCCCACTCTCCTCCTTCTTTGGCTCCTCTTTCTTTGCAGGCAGATGCTCGTCCATGAGTCTGCTCAGGGCGTGCTCTGGCAAAGGCTGTTGGAACATGACATAAGACATGATCGTCGGGGAGGCAACTTTCCAGTTGTAGTACTTCCCTTCGATGCGCAACACGAGGTCCGGGTGGTTTAAAATATTGGGATTCTCACACAAGTCTTTGTAGGTTACGATGGCTGACATGAATTTCTCATCTGGGATGTCTCTATCTGTGGCTGTCAGGCCTCCACACAGGGACATGGCAGGGTCTACAACCTGCTCAGTGGCTTCATCTACAATGAAGATTGGGTTTGTCTCTGTACCACTGTCGAAGCCACCCGACGCCCCACCAAAGGAATGAGGGCTCTGTGGGAGCGAGCTTTGTTCTGAAAAATTGTCTTCCTCCTTCACACTGTCTTTGGCTGTTTTGATAGCTTGGTGGGAGGTGGTTTTGGGGAAGTACAGTGCAGCCACCTCGGGCTCTATTTCACCACTTTCAAGGTCATCGAGGTACAGTCCACCCTCGATGTCTTCCTTTCTGGAGGAGGGCCTCCGCATGAACTGGAACACCCCTCCCAACATGGACGGCTTCCCCTCGTCCCCTGGTTTTGGGGAAGCCTGGGCAGTGGAGACAAGTTGGGCAGAATCATCACAATTAACTGTTAAAGAATCCTTTTGATCATACTGCTGCCCTTGGGCAGATTGTATTGGCATGAAATGCAAATTATCTGATGCAACGTTATGTGGGCCTTGTGGTAGCTCCCCCCAGTTCCACGTCAGCATTTCTCCCTGTGTCTGTGATCCCCTTCTCTGCAGCTCCATTTCGGTGTCGCTCTTCGGCGTGGGAGGGCGGCTGCCAACAGGACTTGATGGCTGCACAGCAGGGGTCACGTCTCCATCAGAGTACGGGTAGATGTCAGGCCGGCTATGCTCCTCCTGTGCTAGAGCTTGTCCTGACAGAATATGGCCATTTTGGGTAAAGCCATTTTCTTCTTCCTCACCCAGGTCTATTGTAAAAACTCCCTCTTCCTTTTGTTCTGAACGTGGGGACTCCCTCCGCAGTTCATTCCTACTCCTCCTCTTGATCTTTCTTTTCCTGGCACTGTTGTCAGCCATTCCTTTTCTCTCATCATCACCCAGATCACTCTCATCTCCATCCGAGACTTGCAGCTGCTGAAACTGCGCCTCCACCCCAACTTTCCCTAATTTCTCCATCGCATTCAAGTCTACAGCATCCGTCTGCACAAGAACGGAATGCTGCTTCTTGTCTACAGAGTCAGATGGACTTGGAACGACCTTGGTCGTCATTGGGCAATCATCAGAAGCACCCTCTGGCTCTTTGAGCTGGTCAGCAATGGATCGGATCTCATCAGATGGCGTGGTGAACTCATCCATACTGCTCCCACTCTTCCTTTTGTCCTCTTCTGGCGTGAGGACCTGGATGGTCGTCACCTTGTCTGCAGGGCTGCTGCCCTCCGACTTACTAGCGCCCTCAGGCTTGCCGGAGGCAGACAGTTTCAGGTTACATGCTGTTATATCTGTCTGGACTGCAATGTGTCTGAACATCTCCTCCACAAGGCTCTGGTCCTCCTTCATTCTCCTGACTCCTTCCTCCATTAGCTCTTCTGCACCTGTGGGGGACAAACACCAAACCGTCAGCCAACAAAGCCATGGAAGCTGCAAATGGGTGAGAATGTGTCACTTGTCATCATTACCTCCGGGGAAGGAGGTATCCTTCCGCGGAAGGGTAGGGCGACTGTTCGTCATTTTCATGTTCGCAGCTATATCTCGCGGTTGGGTGGGCGGATTTTTGTGGGACTCGGTATACGTTTTGCTGTTAGGCTGCAGTTGTGGCACGTTCCTTTTTTTCGTTGTATGTGTGTTTTCGGGCGTGGAAATGAAACCTTTTGGAGGCCCCTGGACACCCCTTTTTGTCTGAAAATGGTTATGCATAAATTACTTGGCTGTTGTCAAGGTATTGCCGGGTGCGTCCATTTTTATCAGGCGTCTGACAGAGGGGTGTGTGGTTCCGATAAAAAGAAATTAGGTTTTAGTCAGATCGTAGGCGCGGGACGGGGTCGGAGATTAGTTGTTTCAGATGTAGGCGATCAGATGCAACTTGGCGCAGTTGACGGCCGTGGTTAGCTACTGTATTACACGTTATCTTTAACGTTTGATTTTACTGTTCTGGTTGTCATTCTGTGTTTCGTTCCGTGTTCCTTGCGGCTTTCATAAGTTTGTAGATTTATGTTTTAAGTTGCAGATGAAAATGGGTTGGTGGTTTGTTGTTTCAAATGTTAGTTTTTGACACTATCGATATCGTGCGGAGCTGTCAGAAGTGTGGACTACATGTAGTTAACGTTATTTTTAATGGTTGCGTTGTATCGTTAGTAGTTATCGAATATAGCGCATTCTGTAACCGAATGTTGTTTTAATTTTTTTGTATGTAATGTGGTTTGGTTTTTGTTTATTAAAGTTATGCTATACATTTTTATTTTTCGTGTTTAAAAAGGGTTTAGGTAGGTATAGTATTCCGTTAGTTTTTTTTATCGCGGTATGATGTGAGTTGAATGTTATAGACAGTCGTCTGTTATATGTACACCATCATGACCGTTATATACACAACATCGTCAGTTTAGATGTAATTAGCCGTCAGTCAGCTTAGATGTAATTAGCAGTCAGTCTAGCGTCAGTCGGACGTTGCCAGTTATAGCAACAACTGTAACATAACACCGCCGTCAGACGGAGGTTTTGTGGCCATCAGTTACAAGGTTTACAACGATATGGCCTTTAAAGTTTATAGCTTGTTTTGACCAAACAACGAAGGACGCATAACATAACAAGCTACTCACACTACAAAATAACACAAACCGATCAACAGTTATGTTCCATATCTCACCATGCTACGTCAGAAACACTTGCATTTACTACCAGTTACAATGCCAACGCCCAACTATTACCCGACACACCTTTCATTAACACTATCAACTATATATAACAAACAACATATACAAAGAGAAATTACAACAAACCCGGAGGTACAAAATCGCCGATTTTACTTGTTTCGAATAAATTAATGAGACAAATGTAGCTGGCTTTTTTACATCTTCACAAAAACATTGTTCACTACATTTGCTTGCAGATTTGAAGTACTGTATTACATTCATGGAAAGAAATGTAGTCCAAACCCACATCATGTAAAGCAATAATATAAATTCCCCTTGTTCAATAGTATCCCACGATACTACCGGTAGTGATAGATAAACCAAGCACACAAAATTGCTGCCAAAATTAAGTTTGTACATGTACTGTACCTTGGTGGTGTCTAAATTAGTTTAAAACATTCCCATGGAGGCAGTCTCTACCCTCTAATCACTGTATAACTACTTTACTACTTGACTTGTATCCACCTGCTGATTCTAATGTAGAAGGATGGAGCCAATCATTGCAATTCTTTAGTGGGGTAAGAGATCTTTAGTTGATCAAATTCTAGGGCTGTAGAAGTCTGGAGTAAATAACTGAGCTGACGTTATCTTTTATATTGTTTCTGATCAAAACCCACTTGTAACCTACAATACAATTTGCAGCAAAATTCAAAAGATTTCAGAACCAAATATTAGCAACTTGCAATTTGGCAAGCCAACAAAAGAGTACAGGTTTGATATTACAATTCAAGTATTACAGAAAAACATAAAAAGTATTTAGAGCCCTGATACTGTACATCTTGAAATGTGACACCAGGAATATGTGTTTCCAATGTACTACTACTGAACTACAGAGCTGTTTCAACCGCAAACTTAAAACACCACTAAATACTCGATCCTTTCCCCTCCTACCTCCCCATGAAACTAAACAAATTAACTCGTCCTGTTACAGTAGCAGAGATGCGGTGGGACACTTAAAACAATCAATACTGCACACATTAATCTTTCATAGGCCAGCCTTGCCCCAGATTGTCTTGAAGAGGGACAGCGCCACAGATTTGTAGACATCACAGTTTAGAGAACAGCAGGAACACAGCGAGAGATTATGTAACACAGGCTAGGCCAAACCAACCTGAGGGTATTGGTGAGGTGGCCAGGTAAAATGGCACCAAGCTGCCATCAGATGACTCCTGCACAAAGAAGGCTTCCCCAGCCTCTCCCAGCTTCATCTGTAAACCCACATTCTGTCCATTTATGGTGATGTCAACCACCTGGAGACAGAGAAAACACATCAAATCAGACAACCATCCACTGTAGACTGACTTCAGTTCCTCATTACATAGATCAATTACTAACAAACTCTTCAAAAACAAAATTATGATGATTTCTTCCTAATGAGACGGCATACATTTGTAATCAAATGTTTTTCCCACCAAAAAAACAAATTTCAGCATGCCTTCCTTGTAATCCTGAAACTAAGCAATGGAATAATAGCGCTGCATTAGGATTTCAGTGTTTTGTTCTGGAATGTATTTTTATGCATCCAAGGACACCTAAAAAAACAGGCCATGGGGCTGAGTGTGATCTACTCATAAAGTGAATAAAAATGACATGAAAATGAGATGTATCACAGTCCAGCATACCTTCTCCCTGCTGTGTAGGACGCCCATCTTGCCGAAGCGGACGTGGAAGGGCGAGCAGCTGTAGGACCCATCCTCATGCTGCACCACAACGATATCAATGGCTCCTGTCAACGTCGCCGCGTTGATCTCGTTGTAGAACTCTTTGAAGTTCGACAGGAAGCGCCCAAAGTAGTTCATGGCTAGTAATCACTCTGAACTTCACTCCACCATCTGTAATCTGTAAGGCAAAAAAGTGGCATAAAACTTAATAGGAATACATGTCTCCTCTCTCTTAAGTCACTTGTTTCAACAGTACTGTGAAATGTTGAAATGGTCATCATTCATGGTGATTTCATTTTCACAGTACGTTTTTGTGGTGACCTCTCCACCGTGAATTCATGACACCGTGAATATGCGTTTCTACCTACATGTATCACTACTGTACTACAAAATTGTTTCAACAGCAAAAACTTTCCTTCTACCACATTAAATCCCTGCAAACCTGAGTGACTTTACATCACATTGTATATCAACATTCTTCCATGCTGTAAATTACTAGAACCCACAGGAAACAAGCCAATCTCTATAGAACGAGATCAAAAATTAACTCAGCATGTCAACAATTAAAGTGACATTGTTGAAGAGATTCATCAGTCACGTACTATTAAGTCAAACATAAATTCTTCGAACAGTGACTGTAATTTTGAAAGGTAAATTGCTTACCTCCAAATTTTCGTTGGCTAACAGTCCAACTTGATCACGGAGTGACCTAGTCTCGCGAGACCGCGAGACTAGGTCCGAGACTTGCATCCGTCTGCTGGGTCCCGCCAGGCATTTCTACCAGGCCGATCTCTGACATTATACAAATAATAGATCAAGAGTCCCGCAATCCACATAGAAAAATTAAGGAAGCGGTGCATATACAGTTGGAGGGTGCCAAGTTGAACAGAACCGAAGGCTGGGAACTGCCCAAGACGTACTTACCCTTGCTCCGGAGGGAGGCCACGGGGGGCGGGACCCAGCAGACGGATGCAAGTCTCGGACCTAGTCTCGCGGTCTCGCGAGACTAGGTCACTCCGTGATCAAGTTGGACTGTTAGCCAACGAAAATTTGGAGGTAAGCAATTTACCTTTCAAAATTACAGTCACTGTTCGAAGAATTTATGTTTGACTAAAGTGACATTCCTGTAACCCTGAGGCTAACCAGAGCGAGGCAGTAATCATCCCACCTACTCACTCCAATCTGGTCCGGGGGGGATCAAAACATTGTCTCAAACATAGAAACCTCATTGTTCCCTTTGTTCCAGAACATAAAACATCACTGCTTCAGAGTCTGCCTTAATGCATGAGGACAAGATGTCATACATACCTGTACATATACGTGCTAAGCTACATGTTACTGTTACAGAACTTTTATCACAGGAAGAAGTGCCAAGACCTACTACATCATGTGTATATTGAATAGCTGCCAAACACATTGCCTTGGGCAGTAACTGCCTTTAGAATCTTGAAACTTAAGCTACAGTGCTAAAGGCAGTCGCCCACATATCATGTCATATTGATCTTGGAACTACTGTTTACAAAATATTCCAAGATATTGATTTGTTGTCCCTCCAAGGACATTCCCTGGAAGTGAAAGGCAATTGCAATAGCTAAATGCAGATGCAGGCTACAATATAGGAGACAGGAATAAACCAACAAAAGCTGACAGCAACCAATGAAACATAAATGAGCACAAAGAAAGATCACAATAACCTACTACAGGCCTCTGATCTCACAAAGACATCTACTAGTATGAGGAAGAAGTACATGTACTAGTAGAAGAGCAAGTACTGGACTGCAGCCATCCTACTATCCCTGCCTTCCCCTTTTGGCCATGGTTTCTCTTTCAACTCTACATTACCTGGAGAGGGACAAGTTGGCAAATTGCCCACTTCACTTCATGAAAGAGTCATCCATCAGTGGGGCCATGGTAAGGAAACCTGACAGATCATAAATGTATGAATCTGTTTATAACTCAATCTGGGGTGGTTCAAGATGTTAAAGCATAGCCATAGCATCATCTCAGTAGTACCAAGAGGACAGTTAATAAATAACATGCTCTTCAGGGCTGGAAATACCACCTGCATTTGCAGGTTAGTAGAGGTAAAATTGAAGCGAGCTGTGCAGGTATTTCATATGTCTACCTGCACCATCCCTGTATTGGGTACATAAATATTTGGATTTTTATTTCTTGTAATGATAATTATCACCTTTAATATGTTCAATAAGAACTGAAATGGTTTCCAAACTATTAATGCCAGTTTGACTTGTAGTTTATAAAATCTTCTATCATAGCAAAGTGGTGCAGGTATGATTTGTTTGGTGAATGTAATTCTACATGATGAAAAAAAAACATTTCGAGCACAGGTGTAAGATTTGTTCCATTTTCGATTTTGGCATGTGGCACTGAGGCTGAATGTGTGTGAACGGAAGTCCCAACATCTGCCCTGCTGGCTGATCTGTTTGAACATGGTTCCATCATACCTCTTCTGGTCTAGCCTCCACCAGGCCTTCCTAAGGAGTTATGGATAGTAAGATTTGGTAAAAATAAGGTCAGTAATTTCCCAGGGGAGTGAGCCGCAGTAAGGGTAACATTCCCCCTGGCACGGGTAAATGAACTCTATGGAGGCCAAACTCCCCTGGCAAATTATACTCCCTCAGTCTGTGTTAATGTTAGTCTGGTGGAGACTACTTCTGGCCCTTCAAAGGTGTAGCACAACAGCTAGCGGTAACAGTCAAAGAATCTTACAGTTTCCTTGTATAAGAAACTCTCAGAAAGCCATACTGCCAATGGTTTGGCCACCTGCTAAACAAAACCTCAGGAATATGCCTAGGCAGCAACGTTCCATGTAATATATACATATGTACCATACAAAGGTTCTGCTGAACTACTGCATGGATGCAAGCAACTGCCTAGAGTACTATGTACTGTACCATGAAAAAGATTTTGCTGTTGAAAGTAGCCTCAAGCATAACATTACAATCTACAATTGCACGCACCCTAGGTGCTTCATAATTACATACGCTTGTTGTTGAAAACAACATGTGACCTAAGGGCGTACACTGATAATAAGTAACTTTATCTAGGACCACAGGTGTTGACAGTGCAGTGCCTATCAGGTTACCTAGGTATTTGTCAATATTGTGTATCAATATTGTGGTTATCCATTTCCCTTCATTAGATATAAGATTATGTGATAAGTGACTTGTTTTTCTCTGCACAAATTTGGAAGAAGAAAAAAGGTGCACCCTAATACCAAAAGGCTGACATCCAACCAGAAGTAACCATTCAACATTTAGGCTAAGGTCTACCAATGCTTTTTGAAAACTGGCCAACAGGCTTTGGGTTAGTAGCCTATCCTTGACATTTGCCTGGAAGTTTCATTCTGTGGTAACTTTTTTTATGTAACCATTACTGTCTTTTACAGTGGGGGATCCTAGATTGCATTAGTGACAACTTTGTTACCACTAACACCAGTTACCAGTCAATCTGCTATATAACATTGTTTCAATGGCAAAATGGCAATCGTATATAACGTTATAGTGTACAATGAACATCTTGTCAATGTTGGGATCAGTAGGTGAATTCAACGAGAGAGGAGATTTGGGAACTTCACTGACAGCGTACTGAGGAAAGGACAATATTTGTCATAGGTCATTTGGTCATGAGTCACCTTCAGTCTCTCCACTTCAGTCGGATCAAACCTTGCTGTTGGGGAAACATTATATCTCATTCTCAGTCAGTTGTGAGTAATCGAAACCGACTTCGTATCCTCTACAAACTGACCGCTAGATGCCAAAAACTATCCCAACACCACACCGTATGGGAGCCCCGGCCGGCCCAGCTCAGGGGAAGCCTATATGGGGCGGCCGGAGACATAACGGCAGACATTCCTTCCGGGAAACTCACCTTCCAGGGCAGTTCACACAGGACTGGGGCTGGACGTGACGTTGCACCGAACCGCCACACTGTTTCTGTGTGTCTAGATCGAGACTCCTGATCGTCAACAGAAATCTGGGGATTTTTTTACATAATATGTAAACAAACACGCCCCTCACACACCCTTTGTTACGCCACTGGTGACCTGAGGAGGTTGGTGGCGTGATCTCGGCAGGGCCAGCGCGGTCGGTTTGTGCCACTGTGTTCAGCTCCGTGGACAGGGATCTGTCACAGCTACCGGCAGGAAGAAACACGCATTTTTCTGAAAATCTACCCCACATATTTGCACAAAATTTCGTCAACAACTTCTGTAGGACTTACCTTATGTGCTACGGGTATGGTGCAGAAAATCTATTCCCTCCTTTCTGCCTAAAAGATTGGGAAAGTGGACATCTACGCTGGCCCACATCCGTCCGTACGGTTTTTTACCCGCGACAAATTGTCAGATGACTGTAGGTTAAAGGTCGTGTTGACGTCACAGCGTGACCCGGACGTGACCCTAAATGGCCGCAGTGTGCTGAATTTTAGGAGATCTCGTGATACCGGCGTGTTTACCGCTTTATTTGCCGCGTCTATACACACCTCGCCAATCATGAGAGCTGTTGTTCAACGTGTTATGCAAGCTAGCGTTTCAGGTAACGTGGGTGATCGCATGTGCATGCACCGATGTGCAACGGTCCATGCTGTTCGTTGGCCGCATGCCACGCGGAAGAGCTGGGCTGAGCCAGGTCAGGCATGGGCATGCCTGTTATGCCGGCCCTTCCCGCGTCACCCCATGGTCTTGTGATGTTGGCATCCGAGTGTGCATCATATATAGCGTCAGATCTCTATTTATAACCGTCAATGATGATGCCCAAATGGCAAAAGTCAGGCGAGAACGTGTTCCTCCAGCTCGCAGGGCCGCGCACACGGCCTTGGCATAATTTTACACGTCACGCTCGGCTCAGTGTTTCCCGTATAGTCAGGAAAAGAAATGAACGTAAAGCTCGTCACTTTCAGCGTGTGTGCCGCAAAAACAAACATGTTTATTTTGTTTTGGTGGGATGACTTCTATGCTGGGACAAACCTCTTGATCTGATCTTTGTTGGGGATATCCCATCAACAGGTTGAGATGGGGGAAGTCAGAATAATATAAAACCTAGCAGTGACTGTGTCTTTATAATATAAACCCACACTCTTTCAATGTTTCATTTTGAAAAAAAGTCACAAACACCTTGCAGTCTCTAGATCTTGTACCAGTGTGTTAGAATCCAAAAGACCAGAACCCGAACTAGCCTCCTTCACAGACTTTAATTTTTTTGATAACAATATATTTACATAGATGCTGATAGGTTACGTTGCACTGAAGTACATTTTGGACAATGTTGAGAAAATATTTTGTTGGCAGCACAATTGAGATGGCCACCACTTTTACACTCCTATGTGTGAAAATGAGCAGTTATTTGAGACAAAGCATTCACAAATAGAGGAATGCTGATATAGTTGACATCATTTCTTTGTTTCTTTTATGAAGTTGGAGATGAGTTGGTCAACTCCATTGGGCAGGGCCTCTGTGTACTAATTGGTGTCTCCAGAGATGATTCACCAAAGGACATGGAATATATGTAAGGGGCACCTTTTGTTTGTTTCACATAACTAGGACATCATACATGTAACACTCCAGTTTCACATAACTAGCTATAGGACATCATCTTTAATCATACATGTAACACTCCAGTTTTGTACAGTAGGTATAGGCTGTGTAAGACCGGACTACAAGGTTTCATCTACTCACACTGGGATGGACCCCTACTCTATCTTGTTGATAAATGTGGTGTGTTCTTTAACATTCTCAAGGTTAAGGTGTGGCTCTCATCAAATATATAACCTCCGGCTTTACATCCCATCAGGTCCCTAACCGAAGCTAGGTACTGAGACTTTGTGTGAACTTGTGGAAGCAAGGTCTTGCTTAAACAGGATGGAAAAGGAAATTCACAAACAAAGATAATGATTAGAGAAGGCAGAGATTTATTCCATGATTGATACTGCTTTTCTTTGCTGTAGAGTCCGAAAAATTTTAAACCTGAGAGTGTTTGATGACGACCAAGAGAAAAGATGGGCTCACAGTGTCAAAGACAAGAACTACGAAATCCTGTGCGTAAGTCAGGTAAGTTCCCTTTACTGTAAATCTTCAAATGTTTGCTGTGGTTTTCGTGGTGCCTCTCCACCTAAAAATCATAACAACGTGAATATGTGTTTTTGTGCTACAGTATTGTTTTGACTGCAAACTGAAACTGCAAAAGCCGTTCCACTCCTTATCCAAAATAAGATCCCCGCAAAAAGAGATTAATTTACAGTAACCGTTATTTATCCATAGAAGCGAATACCAAGTCCTGCTACAACAAAGTCTTTCAAAAATTTAAATCATGCTATTCTTATTGAATTCTGATTTGAAAAGAGAAAAAAGATTACAATTTACCATTGAGGATATGAATCAACCCCAAAAGAATTTTGGCACCAACAGTCACAGTCATGTCTAGGTGTTAAGTTTTCCATTTATCAGACAATGCATTAAAAGTTGAAAAGTCCAGATATGTTGATGTTGTGGTATCTGTGGTGGCATTTGGGTCTGTTTCTTTGTTTTTATTTCACCCACCCATTATTTTCCTTTAAAAATCCAAGAACCAAGAAAATGATTTTGTTTGGCCTAATAGAAATATGTATTTCACCTTATTTTCTGCACATGACTTATCAAGAGTTTGATCATTTAGTTTGATAACATTATTCTGCAATATTGACAGTAGCTGCCAGATGGCTCTTCTAACTAAGTAGTTAGTCAGCAAGGAAAAATTGCAGCATGAAAAGTTACATATACATGTACTACATGTAAATTGCTTAACTTTCTAAGCTACATGACACTTGTATGGTAGAAGATAAAACTGTCATATCCTATTTGTGGGACTCATACATGTATAAACAGAAGAAAATGCTGGATAATACAGTTCTTTGTTGCACAACCTAAAGTATTCTACCTGCCTCCATGTTGATAGTCCTGCTACCTTCCTCAGGCAATAATGACTGGATCTGGATCAGGTCATCTACTCTGGTCATAAACCTTGATGACGGGGATACAAGCTTAGTCACATTTGGGACTAAATCCTTCCCACTGTAGTACTACCTAGCAGTGGAGAGTAGAACCAGTCAGTATTGCCCTGAGGGTAGCAGAAGGATTACAAAAACCTTACAAGTAAGATACCTCTGGTTCTGCAACAAAGAACTGAATGATCCACTTGTTTGCCATTAACCTATGAAACTATTGGTGTTCTAGATGTCGGTTAGCTTGAGGAATGAATCCACTCTACTTTACATAACCTATGAAACTATTCACTCTGAAGAAGATGTTGCAGATGGCTCTCCGTAAATTGTTTCATATTTCTCTGCAAATGTCCAGAGTGAAATCCTGCTCGATCTAAGCCCCCAAGTCTAAAGACAACCGCAAGATAGAAAAAAAGTAGCATATTGTATGATCGACAATTAGCCTGACTAACGACCTAGCGACCCGCCTGACTGACCTAGTCTCCGCTACACTAACAATGCGGGCTAAGGGAGAATAATTTTCCAGGGGAGTTTGGCCACCATAGAGTTCATTTGCTGGCCAAGAGGAAATGTTACCCTTACCGCAGCTCAATCCCCTGGCCAGTTACTGAGCCTATT
Organism: Branchiostoma floridae x Branchiostoma japonicum; assembly: GCA_013266295.2. Classification (NCBI taxonomy): domain Eukaryota; kingdom Metazoa; phylum Chordata; class Leptocardii; order Amphioxiformes; family Branchiostomatidae; genus Branchiostoma; species Branchiostoma floridae x Branchiostoma japonicum. The sequence continues at coordinate 23,003,097 of CM023840.1, forward strand.
TTTGCTGAATCTGACTATCCATAACCCCTTAGGAAGGCCTGGTGAAGACTACAAGCTGACCAGCCCCTCAAGGAAGGAGTCAATTAGTGGCTTTAGCCCCTGGCAGTGAGAGATTGTGTAACACAGGCTAATGACTGACTTGTGTAACTGTATATACATTATATAAGTTTTTAGATTATTCTCAACTATCTCAAGGTTATGCTGTCATTCAGCCTTGTTTTGCATTCTAAGAACGAATGAGAATCAAGGAGTAAATTTATATAGTAGCATTCCTTTTATATTGGTGTATATAAGTATTTTTAAAAATGAAGAGTAAAGAAATAGCCCAAGGCCACACCATTTTGCCACACCAAGCTGACTTCTTGTTGGTGCCAACATATTAGCATTTTCTAAAACAGGAAAAAAATTAAGCAACAAATCTAAGCACCACGATTTTGAACCGGTGTGGCCTAATTGATGAGAAGTTGTTGGAATCCTTGGGAGAGTTCAGTCTCCACCTGACTGACAGTATAACTGCGTGCATGGTCGGGGAAATATGCAGCGAGAGTCTGTCTGCAGTTTTAATATCATGTCAAGTACATGTTGTGTAACCACAGAGTAATTACACTGATGGAGACAGTCCCTGTTTATAGGTCTCCCTTTTGAAGCTGACAGTGATTTGAAGCCAGTGTGCAGTTTGTGCTGGCATGAACCCGTTGTGTAATTGTAGCTACAGGGCACTTCAGTTTGAGATGCATTCACATTTCTGTTTAATCATCTCACGTCGTACAGTAGAGAGGAACGGCACCTGTTTTGAAGGTGAAAGATGCCAGAAGGATTTTCTTAAATATTAGATGATCCGCATCTATCAGATAAGACATCAAAGCCAAACATTCTGCTTCAAGTACTTTCAAACCATGTCACCTTCACACGGAGGGAGAGTCAGACGTTAAGCAGACTGTAACAAATTGATGTACGTGACCCGTTTACTGAGGGTGTATGAGGACAAGTAGTTCTGTTGTAAAATTCTTACTGTGGTACATGGAAAAGATATGAGATGTACATGCATACACCTTGCCTTTGGCAAAATCAGTGATAAAGTTATAAACATGGCATTATTTGTCATTGTCTTAAACAAACATGCAATTGTCCACAGTTTGCACCCTACTGTGTGCTGTTCCATTTGTCCACAGTTAAAGGTGTACTTTGTGCTGTTTCATTTGTTCATGGTGTGTGCTGTGCTTTGAGCTGTTCCATTTGTCCGCAGTTTATGCTGTACCAAGTGCTGTTCCATTTGTCAACAGTTTACACTCTACAGTGTGCTGAAGGGAAACAAGCCTGACTTTCACCAGTCCATGGCAGCTGAACAATCCCAGGCCTTCTATGAAGAGTTCCTCCAACAGATGAGGAAAGCTTACCAACCTGACAAAATAAAAGGTATTGTACAACATACCGTCCTACAACAGCCTACAACAGCCCTATACCGTCGCTGTTAAGACTATTGAACGAAACAAAATGATATATTGTTGGTCTTATCATTGTATGTGTTCCTGAGCTATGTTGTATTTTGTGTGTGGAAAATTTAATGTAATTTTAATATGTGGAGTACAGGTATGAATGAGTAAAATTTGAAATTGAATATATGACATACGACTATGACGTGTAAATGCTTTATTGTAACGTGTGGTAATTTTTTAATGTCATGAGCAACTCAACTGCCGTAATTACTCCGTGAAGGAGGTCAGGACCTCCGGACGGAGTGTTGTAATCGGCTGATTTTTCATGTTCGCAGTCAAAACACTGGGTTCTCTTTGTGTAATCGGCACGCAATTTTATACGCCGTCTGCGGGCATGCCCGTGTTGATGCACGAATGTGTATTTTTGCCGTTGCTGCTTTCGCGGTCAATGTAATATTGCAAACGCACCCCTACAATTACGAGGCGAATTGGAATGGTCCAGAAAAACGCGTTGTTTGGAATAGCAGTGGGGGTGGTGGAACTTCATGCAGATACGGGGTGGCTTTTATAAGTGGTTCCAGATGTTTTTGCCCATGGTTAAGAGATGCCAAGTTTTTTGGAAGATGTTCGCAGCCAAAACGCATTCTTCCGTACGTCGCATTTCTGTGTAATTTCGCATGTGGTGTTGCATTATGTCCGGGATGATGCACGTCTTTTTATTTTTACCGTAGCTGTTTTGATATTGGAGTAAATGGTTATTTTCGAAACATCCCCATGTCGTTGAAATGTTGTCGTCCGTTTATGTCACCGGTAGTAAGTCGGGGCGGGGCTGATGCTTGGCCAGTCGCGGTGTATGGCCAGTCGCGCTAATATGCGAGTGTTCCCTGTAGACAGTCCTGGAGTTAACGTTGACTTGAGCGGTACCCGTTTTTCCGTGTTTGCAGCTAAAACCCACGGTCCCCTTTGTTCAATCGGCATGCAATTTTATACGTCGTCTGCAGGCATGCCAGTGCCAATACCACCTCTCAATCTGCAAATTATAAAATTTCACGGAGAATTGTCGCCTATGGCGTCTTGTTTTATTTCATTTTACACTGTGTAGTCGTGAACGTTTTTAACAAATACTTCATGTACATCTATGAACGCAATTCAGCCTTCAGCTGCAATGTTCATGATTGACCAATAAACCATTTTGATTGATTGATTGATTGATTGACAACATGACAAACTAAAAGACACCTGTTTGTAGTAGACCTACTTCAATATTAACATGAAGTTGTCGACACAACATGAGTGAGTCTAAAAAGTGTATAGGATGCTTGATATGGCAATTATTACCTTAAGCACACTGACCAGTGCGCTGGTGCAAACTTGGTGAATGGATGTACATACATATGGAGTGCTAAAGATTGAAGGCTGAATGTCAATTAGTGTATTTAGCATGTAACAAGAGTTCATCAATGAAAAGCACCTCTGAGAACCACAGACGACAAACCGGACAGTGAGTCTGAGTGAGTGTGACTGGTTAAAGGAACACAACACAAAATTTCAAATTCATTATTTTCCAGTAGTCTACACATTAAAAAGTTGATATATTTCAATTTTTACATTAGTCCGCCAAATAATCACCCTGTGCACGCTTTTGAACTTCGCGCTCTCCTAGCTCGCCCGCCGCAATGGCAATGATGCTTTGCTCTGACATCTTCGTTCCGAAGCCGCTTATTTGCATATCACAGTCCAGTGATCTCCCAATGGCACTGCCAATATGCGGGACTATTCATTATCCACTGCCTTCAAAGAAGAAGTCAAACCTCATAATAGCAAGCTAGTAGGAGAAGTATTAGTTTTCCTAGACAGTAGTTGTCTCTTTCCTATTATTGTATTGTACCGTATAGTACCTTTGACTTTGTGAAAAGCAATTAGCCTTCGGGAATGACTTTGCAAATAAACTTTCATTACTAAGCCAATATGCAACGGAACGAAGACGTCAGAGCAAAGCATTGATCATTGTCATCGTGGGGGGTGAGCTAGGAGAGCGCGAAGTTCAAACGCGTGCACAGGGTGATTATTTGGCGGACTAATGTAAAAATTGAAATATATCAACTTTTTAATGTGTAGACTACTTGAAATAATGAATTTGAAATTTTGTGTTGTGTTCCTTTAAGTTGCCTACTTTCAGCACCAAGATCTGCCCTACTTGCTGAGGGAACTTGTCATACATCCTCATGCCACAGAGAACAGGATGGTCATTTTGCACATGTTCTGAGGGGAATACTCTAAGCCAGGGATTTGCTGTCCACAAATGTAGTTCCAGGCCGAGGATTTTTGGCTCAGCAGAAAAGTCCTTCAGCAGATTTCTTAAATCTGTGCATCTGACTCAATACCTTCTCCCATGTGCATGGCCAGAATGGTAATATTTGTATGCCAAAAAATGGCTAAAAAGGTACTGCGAAAACTGAAACCAGCGCAAAAGTTTCAAGATTTTACAGTATTCAATCCCTGAAAGTGTGTGAACCAAGGCATGAACTTGGCCCTCAGGCTCTATTTTCATGTTGATGTTCCAGTTTACTGGTAGCTAGCAAGCATTTTTTCAGTCCTAAAACCAACAAATTGTATTGGTGATGGCCTTACATTGGCTTGTGGGTTACTAGGACATACGGTACATTGTACATCAGTTGTTCATCAGGCATCTTTACCATTCTCTGATATTTGTTAGGAGTTGAAATTACATGCATGTGTGTTATTTAATAATGTCATTGAATCTAATGGGAATTGAGGGCCCCCAGCATTAGGCAGAGCACCCTCCAAACGTATCATCAGCAATATAAATGCAAATGCAAGAATGATAAGCCTAATTCGTGACTACTATCCATGCATGTACAGCCCCCGCATTACTGTGATGATACATGACAAGCAGGGGAAAGTCATACAAGCATTTGCTTTGCTTTCTTGTTGAGACAAAAATGCCAGTAATTAATTTACAGGGGGTGCCTAAGTATACTTAGCAATGCAGCCTAATACAAGGCAGGTATTTTACTAATAAGGTTGTTAACTATGACCATATAATTGCCAAGCATACCCATAAAAACGCTTGGTACATTGTCTATACAAATAAGATTGCACTGTAGGATTGAACTGCATTTGGTAAAATTGCTACATATACTGATAAAATTGCACGTATTCAGTAAACTTGCTAAGCAGACTTGGACACTTTATTTTACAGTCCATATAAGTTCTTGTGAAGTGTGGGCCCGTGTTTGTGGTGAATGTAAGGAATGTATAAAACATGGCAAATGTACCAGTGAGCTCTTACAATTACATGTACTTATCCAAGTCTGTGCTGAATGTATCTTTTCTATATCAGACAAACTAGAAACATTTGAAGCCTCCCCTACAGATCCACAAACAGGCATGTCTACCAGGGCTTAAAATACCCACCTGAAACTGCAATTTTCAAGTGCTATGCACAAAAATTTTACAGGAAAATTGTTTAAAACTGTGAATTTGGCAGAAGAAGCCCTGCCTACAGAATGAATGAATAAAGAATGCAATTAAGCAGCAAGCGTGGGGTTCTCACTGGGACTGCCTTCCAGTCAGAATGTCAATTTGGAGACCTGTATTGAATTTCAAAGGCTCAGACATTATGATGCCGCTGCTGGCCTGGAGTCTTACTCAGGTTTGATTCCATCGTCCCCCGGAGGAAAGGTTAGATAAAAACAAGAAATTGTGCCGCAGGTCGACTTCGTTAGTAGAGGGAGGACCTGACCTTTAACAGCGGGAGTGAATGAGAAGGGTTGTTCACTTTTCCTGAAGTTAAAAGGACTTCCGTTGTATTAAGGGAAGCATGCCTAAATTCTAAAAGAGAACTCTAAAAATTAGTTTTCAGGTCAGTGTGAAGAACTTGAGAGGGAGGGAGAATGCATGGTGGCATTTTCCACTATATAGTAGTCAAACCTGTCTGTAGTGGCCACTCAAAGGACTTTGACAGGTGGCAACTATAGACAAGACTCTTAATGTGAATGGGAAAAATTAATCTGAGGAGCTACCAAAAAGTGGTGACAATGGCCAGGTGGTCTTTATACAAAGGTGGTCACTGGTACAGGTTGGAACAATTGGTATTGCTAGACTAGATACTTTGGTTCAAAATATTGCACCAATTTTTGTGCAGACTCAGTGCATTATAAGAGCTTTTTCCTACATATTTTGCAGATGGTAGGTTTGGTGCCTACATGCAGGTCAGTATACAGAACGACGGGCCAGTCACTATACAACTGGAGTCTCCTGTACAACAACAAAAGGTAAGACATGTCAAAGCCAGCCTGGTGTCCATCCTGGTCTTGCTCAAGTTGGCTCCAAGTGTGGATCCCTTTGCATGCTGGAAAAAATGAAGAACTGAATAACAGGAGGCAAATAAAACTACTGTATTATCAAAAGTTGAAATCATTATCAAAACCATAGACTGGAACAGACATGTACATGTTGTCATGGTAATGTGTTGTTTTGCCCCTTGCATCACCCATGATATGCAGCATGATATGTGGAAAGGTCCATGACTGGCAGTAGGTCAGTGTCCGTGGTGCTGAATTGGTGGTGGTGGTGTCAGATTAAAGATTTCTTCCCTATGGATGGAAATCTGAACAATTATTCTGTTTTTTTCTTGCTCCCCTTTGTTAGGTTCCTCCATATTGCATGGTCCAGGACCCTAGACTCTGCTGCTTTTGTCTGTGTCCTATTTCATGATCAGTTCTTTTGGAGGGGGGGGGGGTCTTCCCTGGGGTCTGGGGTCTGAGAAACTGCTGGTGGTATGGTCTGTATACCAAAGATTTTGATAGTCTTATTACATTTCAGTTTGTACCCTCATACTGTAATAACCACAGGCCTTCCTTTCTCCATACATTTTCCAGTGTCAATATTGTGTGGTTACAAATGTTTTTAGTATACATTGTAATTCTTTAATCTAACTTTCTGATGGCAGAAAATGAGTATACCTTGAGAAAATATGTTCAGATATGAGACGTGTTTCTTGAGACAGGTGTCACTTCTTCCCTGGGAAATACACCTTGATTTATGGAAGCAATCACTTTGGATTTCCTGTGAGGATGAGAAAATTGTAAGAGATTGTTCTAATGATGTTACCTGTACCGTAATTGAATGTACATGAAGGAGGGCACTTTTTATTCTGTGTCCTGAGAATTGAGAGCTATTACAGTTATGGCGGTCTTCATAGACATTATTCAGCATTTAGGCACAATTTTAGTAAAGCCTGTTAAAACTTTGCATTCAGCACACGAATCATCAATACATTTCAGTGCTTGCATATCATAAATAGAAGTAAAAACAGCAGAAAATAGACATGTTCAGTAGTTCAGGTATGTCTTTTCATGGCTAGTTACTTCATCCCAAAGAAGTATATTGTTGTTACCTTGTCTGTCTGTGTCTGTATATGCCTGTCTGCAGACTGGAAGGGTAGCAAGGCAGTAAGGGTATGGGTATGGCCAACTGTTTCTACACACACTTACTCAGAGAAAGAAATTTGTCAAACACAACCACATGTTCCATTTTACATGGCCGCTGTTTCCGCAGCCTCTCAGCTGCCTTCCTTGGGGCCTAATGAGATCTGCTGCATCTACTTGTTCTCCATCTGACCTTGCCTGGTAATGCCTTGATTGATGGTCTCCCTAAGTCCAAAGCCTTACTCACTTATGCCTTCAGGCGTTACCCTCAGTGTGCATCTACTCAGTGTTCCTGCAATGTTTTAAGATCTACCGTTAGTTATCATGTCTAATTTTTCATGGGCAAAATTGTCTCGAATAACCTACCAAAATAATACAAGATATACATGATATACATGTATCTTTATGACTTATAAAACGGTTGTTTTGTAGTGCTAGATGTCAGCCTTAAATTTAAAAGCAATGAACGACAGACTGCCTAATTTTCATCCACCTGTTGGATTTGCCCACTTAATTTTTTTTCTTACTTAAAAAATTTTAAAAAAAATTATGAACCATCTTCTTTTTTTTCAACACAAAGAAAATCAAACTGAAAAAGACAAGTATTGTCCCATGGTCTTCTGAGTCAGATCAAAGGTACCTCCTATGCCATTATTCCACATTCTAATGAATGGTACAACCTGCCAGTTGAGATGAGAGAGCCTGGTCGTCCTCTCCCTGTTTCATCTCGACGCTGCCTCGGGGGATGTCGTGACAGACATTTCCTTTAAAGTGCACTAAGCAGCAAACGAACCAAATGAAACAATCACATGCACAAACATTAAAGTAGCTCCAAGCTTGGATGAAGGGGGAAGTGATTGTTTGAGTTGGGAGCCAATCTGTTCTGCCATCTTCTTGTCATTCTACCACCACCTGTATCTTGTTCTTGTACCAACAGGTTTTGATGATTTTCGTGACAGTAACGGGGGACAAATGGTTGTAAAAACGCAGTGTTGCATTGTAATGACTGTTAGTGAGAGCCAATGCAAGACTCAATGAATGCCAGAAAAGCTATGTAATCAAAGTGGAAATACCCATCATGTACAATAGGAAATAGACAAAATAGAGTATATGTGGACTGTTTAAATCACGTTGGTATTACATGTATATCTCTTTCAAATTGTGACATCTTCGGTTTCAATAATAGTTTTGAAAACGTCAACTAAGTGACCCTTCTGGGGCAGTGTTCTGAACAAGTGTGACCATATTTAATATGAAACAGATAGTGCAAATCAACCAGAAAAGCTGACACGAGAAAACACCAGCCACCCCAAAGGTCTCTGCAGCAACATAGTCGCCTTCATCAGCTGCCTCCTCTGGATATGATGGTGTCGCATGTTTTCCCTTTACATTGCACTGACTGGCAGTTCAAGTAATTGAAATTAATAGACAGACACTACTGCACTTTATTCAATGATTAAACTCAGTTACTAGCTCTCAGCCTTTATGATTATTTGATTAGTGAATCTATTTATCTGCATTAAACTTTGCTGGCTTGTCATAATTCTACGTCAATGTTCAGCTTATTGTATTAGAAGAATGGCATAGCCAGCACTAAGTTGTACTTCCTGTCATTTGCGATATGAGGGTTATAACGCAGTCACCTTTATCTCTCCCTTTCCGTTGTGTCAATGCTGTCGTGACATGGCTGCCTTTGAAGCTGCACTACTTGGCAGTTGAAGCAGCTGAAACAAGTGGAAGTACAGACAATACAGTAGCTTTGATCCTCAGGGATGTTTGGATGTCGCTTCCTTTGAGACTTTCCTTTAGGCTTCAGCAATTCAATTTTTTGGTTGTTGCATTGGCTGGTTCTTTTTTTTCTGTGAAACCAAATGACAAACACATCACGTGTACCATTTAGAATATGAATCAACCCTAAAATGCTTAACATTTAGTTTGGCAAGAAAAGTCATTGTTGTTGTCACAGTTTTTCCATTAATCAATGCATTGCAAGCTAAAAATTTTAGTAAAATTCTTTGTTTCAAATGGTAACCAGGCTGGACTATGTGGCTCATGTAGCATGCATTTTCGGTCCATTATTTTCCTGCAAAAATCCAAGAACTATAAGAAATAGAATTGGTGTGGCCTTTAGTGACAATGCAATGATTGGCTACAACTCAGACTCTTATTAGGCTGTGGAGGGAAATACTATAATTTCATCAGAGAATAGATTTTGTTCATGATTTCATGTCAATTTGGGGTTTGTAAAACAATAGTGTACTGTTATTCAATTTTGATACCCATAATGATGACAAATTTTCTTTCTCCTTTGATGCAGATAAGTACTGTAATGACAAGTGTGAGTCGTGAGTCGTGACTGCTGAATATCGTGGTTATTATATCCTACCTATGGGCAAATAGGCCAAATAGGTTGAATAATTTGCCAGAAGAGTTGGCTGGCCATAGAGTTACCATTTGCAACCTCTGGTCGAATGAATTGTTCTCAGAGGCAAGCTCAGTCCACCTACTAATTATCCCTATTTTGGCCAATTTCTAACCTTTTTTTAATTTGAGGGGTCTGATAGAGACTCCTTTGATGTGAGGTAAATGCTTCAATGAAGAGTGTGATTCATGACTTCTGCCCACAGATCTAAAACCCTTACATTAACACAGTCCTGCATGATATAAACCCATTTTTATAAAGCCGGCATCTCATTGTCAACAAATTTGTTGATCAACAAAAGGTCACCAAATTTGAAAATCTACAGAAAAGCAAGATATTTTTTGCCTGAAAATCTACCCTGTCACATTGGACAGGGCTAGGTGATTTGTGAACATCAGCCAATTCCTAAAAATCATCATGTGGTGATCAAGAGAACACCACCTGTATTCAAGCCAAAAATGTCCCTTTAACTTAATGCAGACTTTTCGTGCCAGCTATTTTCCTGCTGTGTGAGGATGGCTTGATGATATGATGAGTATAGGACAGAGATCGATGGATATACAGTAGACAACACTATTCATTATTCCTCCTCTTTTCTTGAATGCATTTGCGTAACATTCAGGCCCACCCTTGCAAAAGTGGCCTGTAACGTCAATTCTCATACTATAATTCTTCCAGGCCCGTGAGACACCCACGTAAAAACCTGATGTTATCAAATCCTTTTCAAGAATGTCTTGAACACCTGGATATCTAATGTGTGCTTACGTCAAGGATCCCTGATACTGAAACAAAGTACAAACATGCTTGCAGTTTGGACTAGCCACAATTTCTAAAACAGGTGTAAGGGCATCTGTCTGAAAAATAAATTGGTTTCAAATTGATTCGGTAGAAAATCCTATTTGAATGTTGTGAATCCGGACGGGGTCTCAGTTGAGTCGCCTGACTGAATACAGAACACATCATATTGTACTCGGCCTGTATCAGCACAGCTGGTTCTGATGGAGGCTGCCTGCTGTCCCTGGAGGTGGCTGTTTTCATGAATATCCTCCTGTTGCACATCAAACTTGTTACTATGGATGTGTCTTCTAGTGTATAAATACATTTATTGGAAGTTTTCACAACTTCAAGTGAAAGGAGATATGGGTGAATTCCACTTTCCAATGAATATCATGCCCACTACAAAGTGGACTAACAACCCGCTGCCCCTGTGGCTTCAAAAAGGCTACAGGACCTTTCCCTTTACTTTTTACAGCTTCAAACTGCTGCATCATACAGACATGTCAGATCTAAAGGACGCCAACGGCACAGAAAATACGTACAACTTGAACATGATTCATGAGATGTCAGAAGCAGTCAAGCCTCAATACACAGTATGGTCAACAAATAGCCTTATCTCTTTTCTACAAACTGCACTCCTACATTACATTATCTCTTATACTAAGCCTCACAAATCATCTTGCTCCAGGCACACAAGCCAGCACTGTGTACATTGCGTGTTTCAAAAGGAGCACATAGGCTGATTTGGTCTCAAGCAGTTCGTTTTGTTAAGGATGTCATGACAGAAAGATGGGTGTAGAATGATTAAATGGACCAATAGGCACAGTAAATGGAGGTATTATTCAGTTCTTGTTACATTAGCAGGAATTGAAATACCACCTGCATATGCAGGTTACTAGTGCAGGAATTTCTGATTTCTTTGGATCTGTGCGGGTATTTCTGATGTCCACCGGTTCATGTACTGGATGAGAAGAGCGATGTAGTCAGGCTACCCCGGTTGGTGTCCATGTCATTAAGCTAACATGTCATGTCTGTTTGTCTTACTCTTTACTGCAGAGCAAACCAGAGAAGGCCAAGGCTGCACGACAACAGAAATGGGAGAAGAAAGCAGGAGCCAATGAGGAGCCAGCTGATGCCAAAATGGAGCAAATGACTGAACAGTTGTCACAAACTTCAACATGACGTCAACCTTGGTGTAGAGTTAAAGGCACCAAAGGGTTTTCCCAAACATCAACATGACATCTACCTCGTCATATCGATGAGCTATGATACGCAAAACATCCACAACTGTGGGGAAACATACATTGGAAATCCAACACAGATTGGATGGATAATAATGCAGAGTACCCAACAAAAACTGGTTTAGAGCAACTCCAAACAAAAAATGGAAGATCTCACACTTCTGTAAAGTATTTTTTAGATTTGTGAATTTGTGTGTGTTGTATTCATTTTTGTTAATTTCTCGCTGATTCTGTGCTTGCATATTCCCACTGGCTCCCATAAGGCAACAGACGTGCATGTAGCAGGCAATAATAGACAGGAAATGAGATACTAATAACCTTTCTGGGACCTTTGACCTAACTTCCTATCAGTGTCCCTAGCATGTGGAAATAACTACGAAAACTCAAGCAAAGACACAAACTCCTCTGGGGCGGCATTGTGGAACACATTACCACATCACCTAAAAGCAGCCAATACCCTAGCAGCCTTCAAACAACTCTATGTACTGGACAATCATTGATATGCAAATTCCAAGCCTGATATTTAATCTTGATTTCTATTTTGTTCTACCTTGGTTCTATGTTATTTGATGTTTCAGGCTTCACTATTGTTTTCATTTATTTGGGTATTATGATTTCAAGCGCAATGTATGTTATTTAAGTTACTTTGCTTATGAATTATTTAGTAATTTTGTACTTCTGTTGTTAGTTGTATTATTTTGAGTTTGATGTTTTTGTCTGGGGTCTTCCCCAGGCCCAGGGCTCATTGAAAAGCGCCCTACGGGCGATATGTATCCCCCTGGTTAAATAAATAAAAACAAACAAACAAACAAACAGACACACCAAAAACAAAACCTCTGTACTCAGAGGTAACAAACCTGTCAAATGGCTGGACCACTCAGAAGCCCCCCAACTTGTGTCACAGATCTAGAGTTGTTTTAACATATTTATATAGGTTTACCTTCAACTTCACATGTTTTGTCTCAAATGGACCAATCATCAATACAAAGAAGATGATAGAATAAAGTGTGTTTTTTATCATTCAAGATAAATGATGATCATTTAGGTCCAAAGGAACCATTTTCAACCTTCATGTATTTATTGGTATGACTGGCATGCAGCCATCATTGAAAGAATGGATACTGGCACACACATGGACAAACCTCCTACTCCAATCAATAAGTGTGGTGGGTTCTTTAACGTGCTTGAGGTGAGGTGACCTCCTTTAAACATTGTGGCCAAGAGACATCCCTGAAAATGCGTACCTGAAGCTAGGTACTCATTTTCACCCCAGTCAAGTCAGGAAAGTCTTGCTTTTCTCAAGGGCACAGCATCAGGGCCTGTCAGGGGTTTGAACTCAATACCTTTAGATTCTGAGTCCAACACACTTACTGTTAGGCCACCTATTCCACACGTGTTCATTTCGACTTTCTGACATTCTGTCAGCTACTGTGACAATCAGGGAAGCATTTTACGTCTTTCACACTGGTGGAAGTAGCGTTACATGTACTTTTATCTGGAAGGCGCGTACTGTAAATCTGGAAATATTCGCATACTTTTATGTTTGCATTTTTTGCAATGTACTCTGTGTGCCGATTGGGAACTTGAATCTTCATAACACTGAAGTAGCCATTTTGGTACCGATTCTCCATTGGTTATTGAGTTAGGCAGCAAGGAGAAGGTTATTGTCCCCTCAAACTTAATGAATATACAGTATAAGTACGTGAGACAAGTAGAACCCGTTATAACAGTCACCAAGTATGGGTTGACGTAGACTACTCATAACTCGTAGCTCTCAGCACCACCTTTTCAGGACATTTCATTGAATATTACTCTCTTAGTCACATAACGTTATAGCCGAGTCGATTGGCACTCCTGGCTAGGCTAGCTGACACGTGATCGAGAGGTCACAGTTATGATTCCTGACTCTTCAGAGAATTTATCCAGTTGCTTGATTTATTTTGTATTACGTGATGTTCTACCTGAATGTCTAACCTTCATCCACACTACAGATACTTGTTGTTGACAAGCCGCATGTCTGTGTCTTCCACGGAATGAAGACTTTTGAATGGAGTGGGTGAGCAACAGGTGAAGGTGACAACACAGAACATACCCTTCTTACAAATGTTTGCTCATCTGGTAATGCCAGGCCATGACTGGCTTGTGTCAAAGACAGGCAGTTCTTGTTTTAATAGCACCACACGTCAATGGCCCCATGGCAGGCAGGCCGTTGATACTGGATGCGGAAGCGGAAACCGTTGAGCGACCAAAATTGCTCAGCGGTCGCTTGGGAAGCGCTCAACGATCCTCAAGCTTACTGCTGTCTATTGGTGATCGTTAACGTTCAGTGGTCACCATGATCGCCATTACATTTTGAACTGGTTCAGACAAAACAGCGGAAACTTTTTCACCGAAACAACTTTTGCAGTGGTTTTGGCGCCAGCTGGGTAACGTTTCGAATTTTAGTCGTTCGGCGGTTGCCGTTCTGTAGAAATGTTCAAAGCTCCACGGGTCAGTGACTCCCTGTCGTTAGCAGATAGACTGGATATCCTTTGATACAGGACGTTGTATTGCCCACCGGGCATTTCAACAGCCACTATTAGGAAGACAAATTAGTAACCGCACGTCCACCCGAGCCCAGATTAGCTCTTCTATCGTGGACATCCATCTACTGAAAAGGTGTGAGATAGACCCGCTGGGTCCCTGTAAAGATAGTACAGTCAAACCTGTGCAAGTGACCACCTCTACATAAGGACCACCAATGTGGCCATTTTTGGTTCCTTAGATAATTTTTCCCATTGACTCAAGCATTAAGAATCCTGCCTATAGTGTTCACCTGTGTTCTTGGGTAGTACTGACTGTAGTAATTGACCAAATAGGGTGAATGATTTTCCAGAGGGATTAGCCGGCAATAAAGTTAGATGTTGGCTACTATAATCAGGATCTCGTTGGTTGACATCGAAGACCATGGCGGCTCTTCACACGCCCCTGGGTTGCCAACATTGCAGAATAACTCCTCTGGCAAGTCATTCACCCTTGTTGGCCAATTTTCTCCAGCAACAGGAGTCTGGTGGAGGTGGACTGGAAGGCTCTAGCCACAGGAGAACATTATAATCGGACACATTTTTGAAAAGCAGGATTACAACGAAACTTTTAGGAAAAGACATTCTTTGTACGTTCTTGGTGAACCTGAGGTCAGAGAATGCACCAGACTGCTTTTAACAATAGTGTGAAGAAAATTGATTGGGATGCAGCAGAGAACTACATCCAGTACTGTCCATATGGAACGAAAACGTGTAACACATCTAACATTTGTCTACTTATCCATTTATAACGGTGGCATAATCCGCCCTGCGTCCATTCAACCGCACTTGAATGTGGTTTGGCAATGTACACAAGTCAAGACTCCAGCACATTAATGTGCCGATGTTGTTTTCAGTCCCCTTCTCTCGTCCTTTCTCTTGCGCCAGGAGGCCGTGTTTGAAATCAAACATCGGTCCACTTGATGGGTTTAGTAATGGAGTACCAGCGTGGTTTGTTTTGTCACCATGACAACATCAGCACCAGCCGCGCTGCCGGAGGAAGCCGGGTACTTACGGCAGGATTTACACGTACATTTATCTTCCTCACGTTTTGCATGTACGCACACAGACATACAAATGTCATGGAGTACATGGTTTTAAATAGAATGGTTTGATTTGTAATTGCATTCTGAAGATAGAGGTGTCGATTGTTTCCCGAGGGGATCATTGATCATTCTTCTGTTTCAAAAAAAGAACTGTGTAACGTAACAAGCAAGGATTTATAGATAGCATTTAAAATCAGACTAGTCATATTTTATTTTATTTCATATGATTGGATTTATTTAGATCGTAACAACACAATTCAGTGATCGGCCGAGGTTGGTAGGTCACCGAACCCCGTCCAACGTAACTGCGTAGATTTTCAGACAAAATATAATACACTCGATCAATTCTCTGGCGATCAACAAATTCAGCGGAAGGTTGTTGACAGTGTGACGCGGGCTTTACAGAAAAATGGGCAAAATTGGACTGGCTCAATGTTATAACCTATAAGTGGGCCAAAATTAGCCTCCTTAGAAGACTCTAAGAGTCGTTTTTTTTGGGGGGGGGGGGTTATAGTGCGTTTTGTTCTGATGGTACATCCGTTCTCGGATTCTTAGAGGTTACAGAGGCCGGGTCCACAACAAACCAAGTACCGAGAACTGATATGACATTAAAACAAAGCACATCATAAGCCAAGATAGCCCGAATTTTAGAGCCTGCTAAGGAGACCAGACCTAAATAATATCCAGTGCACGCGGACGTGGAGGTTATTCTAGGTGGAATGACTATCGGTGCAGAAAATAGTCCCGACAGCGGTATAGACTTAACTTATCCAACAGTTAGCTGAAAAGGCCGAAAGGCCCAATGATGGCTTTCAATAAAGGGTAACTATGAACGAAGCCAGTTTAGGTCACTGCGTTGAGAGTTTGACGACGTCGGTCCGCCAACCGATATCGATCTTCCACACACGTCTCTCTCGAAGCTGGGAAAGTTGTAACAAAGTTGTTAGAAGCTGCTGTGGTAGGTGGATATCTCGGGCCCAATGTTGCCGCTGTAGAACGTGAATTTAGTAACACCCCCTTTCCACTAAAGGCTACGACCGATGAAAGACCAAACATTTGACAGGTCGCTCAGGAATTTCAAAGATAAAGAGCGAATCTTTTTACGTTTTGTATGTTTTGTTATCTTTAAAAAAATATTGTTCATCGTGCATCATATTCATACTATATTATTATGAATTTAAAATCAAGGGTCACACAAATCCCTTTATTTCTTACGTCATACGTCGGATCGTGAAGTCTTAGCGACTTAGGGCCCGGTCACATACGTCGTACGATTGGTTGGTTCTGGCACAGCCTGCTTAAAAATCTTGCGACATCAAAATCGTACGACGACCAACGCTATCAGGCTGCACGGGCAATTCTTTTTTTTAGAATAGGAGAAAACACGATGCAAGGTTGACTGTGACGTATCCACTCTCACCACCTGTATGGAAACAAACCATCATTAGGATCCTCTCATTCATAATTCAGCAGGCGATGTCGTGACGAACGATCGGACCAGACTCCAAATATTTCCTGCTTACGTCATTTGCCCCTTTGCGTGATGAGTTTCATTTGGTTTCTAACTGAAAACACCAAGGGTTTCGTGAAAGGGTTTAAAAGAGGACTGTCATTTATCATTAAGCACGTGTCGTATTAAGGGCAGGTATATGCTGATAAATACCACCAGTGCGTGGCTATTAAAAAGGTTAACGTTGTTTCATTATGTTGTCGCGTCTGTGTATGATACAACAATTCCAAGAATTATCGACCGTGCCTGTGCGAATTTGATGGCGTGTAGATAAGATGTTTCTGAAAAATGTGTCTTAACGTAAGTGTGGTGGGTTCTTTAACTAAAGTGTGGTGGGTTCTTTGGCGTAAGTGTGGTGAGTTCTTTAACATACGTGTGGTGGGTTCTTTGGCGTGTGGTGAGTTCTTTAACATACGTGTGGTGGGTGTTCCTCAACATAATTGACGTCCCTCACAAACACACTATGGCTCTCAGACGAAATGTATTTATCCTATTTACTACACACCAGACAACTCTAGTGTCCCTCTGTCTGTACCGTCCACCACTATATCTCACTTTCTACCGCATAATGACCTGTCTAATGCACCCCCACTCACGGTTGACCCAAATTGATAATGTCTGTGATAAAAGTAGCACAACTGAATACCTTTCATGTCCTCTGACATACAGTTGTGGATTTGACTCAAACACGGGGCCTCTGGCTTTACGTCCCATCCGAGAGGATGTACCTAACCGAAGCTAGGTACTCATTTTAACCTGAGTCAAGAGAAGAAATAGGTGTCAAGTGCCTTCCCAAGGGCACAACATTGGTGCGTGCTAGGGATTCGAACCTGGAACCTATAGATTAGTGGAGAAGTCAACAATTGACCCTGGCCAAAGGCTAGCTTGCAACTTTTTTTTTTGCCACCAGCTTTGAGGAGTAAAGGTCAACACAGAAAATACTCCAGATTTCAATTAGAGATTGACTTGTTACAAACTGGGGGCTGGACATGTCGGGCAAACCTCACGATCGTTCGATCTCCGAACATCTGCTTGAAGATAAAGACTGTTTTACGTTGTCCACACGAACTGGCCACTGACGTGCACGTAATGGATTCCAGGAAAGCAAGCAGAAGCAAATATCACTGCCCTAAATCATAAATCGAAACTGCTAAACGATATCGTCATGAAAAGTATCATATCACCAATTTTATGTATACCCGTAGATATTTCAACTCGAAGTCCTGTGTGTTTTTATCACTACAGTTATAGACCATACACAAGATGTATATGCTAACTACTTATTCTTTATTCAAGTTTACCTCGTCCATAAGACCCTTTATTACCTTAGATTGCAAGATTATGGTTTCGGGAGCATTTGCAGGATTACGGGTTGGACTTTGGGTATGGGGGTGGAGGCTTATAACGGGAGCCGGCTAACAAGAAACCATGTACAATCACAACTGGCATACAATCAGAAAACAACATATCAGCTCAAGAAGGCCCAACCCGTATAAGCCTGCGTAGGAGGCTATGTGGGGACCTCAGCGGTTTTTCCTTGTTGCATTCCTTGCTCCATTTGAAGACTCTTGTTTTCTCGTCCAGGGAGTTTTTCCTGCGCTCCGGGGAATATCAGATCGTTTTAAAACATCAAAAAGTTTTCTCCCTTTGGGCAATATGCGCTCTGAAACCTCATTTTCTTTTACGTCAGCAACTTGTTAAAGACAGGAAATGAAGTATGACTTTCGTCGGAATTAATTAGTCGGTATAACCGCCCTTAGGCCGAGTAACACACATGGTTCACAGCAGGGTAATGCCTTTATATTACATCAACAGACTTGTAGGATCGTATGGCTTGCACGTCTAATGCCAACCGTGCCAAGAGCCATCATCGTATCTATCAGCTATTAATGTTTTAACAACTCAAAATTGTAACACTTTTCCATTCTTTCAGTCAATGCCACTGTCTATAGAACAGATTTTATTGATTAGCCCGCTTGTACAGGGAGGGAGGCAAAAATATTGAGGAGAAAAACGTGGACCAACGGAAAAAAACATAGAAAATCAAAATGCGTCAAAAACACGTGCAAAACATCAGCTGGGAGCATTAACGTTGTAGGTACTTGACGTACATACATTTCCATGCCGCAGATCCAGACAGGGAGTATTATGTCATGATGCTGAGAATAGCATTCTACAACCTTGGCGCCGGGAATAAACCATTATAAGGGCTGTCTCTAGAGGTGGAAAACGACCTTAATTGCTGTCTTTTGGGATGGGTGGTGCGTCACTGGCATTAGTGTGTAGAAATGTGGTACCGTGCCGGGAGACCCGGGTTCGAGTCCCGCGGGGATGCATGACGGGAAGGATTTCTATTCCTTTCAGCTTTCCGAGTGTAAAGTACGTTAAACAAAGGTAGGTCAAATTTTCATATGCTCATGAAAAAAAATTAATGTACAGATATACAACACCAAGGCCGTTTGGTGTGTGTGCAAATCATTCTGAAACTATTCATTCACACCAAATCATTTATCCATTCTTCAAAATGCCTTTCCCAACGCACAGCAAGAGTTTGTACTTGTCGTATCTCTACTCCATCCCAACCGTGCCTTCTGAGTTTGGGGCGGGCCTAACGTTTTCCAAATTTTGATACCTTCTCTGCCGTCGAACGCCCCTCCTCCCCTATAAATAGTATAATCCAATATGCCGTGACGTCATTAGCAGACGACATTTTATATGCTGTGACTTATAGCCTGCCAGATTTTGGGTTTGCCGTCCCTGTTTTATACACAAAGCTGGTTCATGTCATCCGTACCTCATCTCCGGTTAGAGTGATGACGAAAACACCACGGTGCGTAATAATGGGGTGCTGGGTGATGAGCCATCTCTGTAATCTCCAAGCAGATGTAGTGCTTTACGCGTATTTCTTCATGTCATCATTTCATCATTCTGGTGGTCCACTTTTCTATGTGTCTGTTTGGTATTCCTTGAAAGACGTAGAAATGCTTCGAAAAGACTAAGCCAAACTCTACATCTACTTTCAGGACAATTTTAGTGCTGCGTTTATACCCACGCGTGCCAGTCACCGCCACCGCATTTTTTCTGTACTTTAACGGTTTACTTTTAGTTGTGTTAACCTTTTTCTAAATGAATAATGAAGCATCTTCCTCCGTTTCGAAATTAACAGACCTCATCCAACATCCAGGCAGCTCACCACAGAGGCCGTTATACTTATAGTCGTTACGGGTCTAACGTTACATCATACTAAGGCCAGATAGATGACAATAGGACTAGCTGTCTGTATCTCTCTCCCACAGCTGCTTCCTTCAGAGTTCGTCTGGCCGTAGGTTCCCCGCCATAATCTCCAAACAGATGTAAGGGTCCGGCTCATTCTTCGACTGTTTTGCAACATTTAACGTTGCAAAATAGACCTCCTAGATTCGCCCCGTCCTTAAAAGAGTGCAATACTAGAAAGAAGTATTAAGTGTTGCAGAAACATGAATGACCCAGATCCTTACATCTACTTGGAGATAAGGATGTAGAAGTTGACCCTGGTGACAAGACTGACTAGAAACATCCAATACCTCAAACAAATGAGCTGGCGTTTTCATACGAGTCTGCCAGGCACCCAAATTTGTAAGTTGACATATTTGGCTAGCAGCTGGCTTGTGAGTCAGAGATTCCCTCTCTTGTCAGCTGACATTACCAGTTGCGGTTATTTGGAAGCCGTCTGCTTGTCACCCGTCTGAAATGTGTGCGCTGTCTTTAAGAATAAGATGATAGGTGAGATGTTGAGTGCGTCGCCCCGCCCACCCAATCTGTGGGACGGTCACGTGGCACGGCGACGTTATAACCGAATCAAAGGTGGCGCGCTACCTGGCGCAGACAGTCATAGCATTACCCGTCGTCCAATGGCACCGGCTCGGGTTAATGCGATTTGGGCTGGTGCTCTGTGATTACCGGCATCAATTATGGGCAGGACAAAAATAGCGGCGCAGTTCCCATAGTCCGGCATCTGCTCGGCGCGAGGCGTGGAGACGGCAGTGACAGAGACGCCGTCCGTGCGTACTGACCGTTCCTCCCGCCCGGCAACTCCTTCCGCCGACTGGCAGCCGCTCGCTCGCAGCTGACGTCATGCGGCATCGGGCCTGACTCGCGCGCCCGCCCGGATGGCCCGCCGCGTCGCCATGGTCCGCAGACGTGCCAGGCGATCCTCCCTGCTCGGGAAGCTGTTCTTCATCTGCACGGTCCTCTTCGTCTTCTCCACGGTTTCTTATTTTGGCCGGGATGGCGCAGGTGGGTGTGCATCTGTTTGTATGTGTATGGCAATTAGCGTGCTTTTGTATGCTGCACACCCGCCAAGTTAAAAAGCAGGCCGGCCGGCGCTCCAACCGGCGTTTGAATATTGATATTCACTTTATTCTGCGCATTATTCCGAGAATCGGGGGCGAAGATTGTCCTTTACGCCCCTGTCACATAACGCACATTGTCCGAACAGTCTTGCCTCTTGGTGACATTGTGTGCGTTCTGCTGTAGAAGCAGCGGTCACCTTGAGCACGATCGCTCGCAGCACGAGTCAGAAGACGGTCCCCCAGTGCCTTGGCAAATTGTGGACGCAATGGGGCATGACAATTGCAGCAGAATAAACGTCGCGTCGGTCGGTTTATGTAGGGCCCCATAAAGCAAGGGCAAAGCAGAGGCCTTAATATAGCCGTTAAAAGGATGCGTGTGCAGTTGATAGGAGTAACCCGCCGGCTTCTATCTCCCCGGTCCTTCCTGACATGTCGGGATAACGAGGTTAGAAGGAAGCCGGGAAAGATCTCGTTGATGACTGTTTACAAATTTGTCTTTTATGTTATGCGTTTCAGAAAAAAGCCCGGGCCCGGACCACCCGTTCACGGACGCCAGACAGCAGCCGTTTCTCCACCGACTCCTCCTGTCCATGCCTACCAACAGGAGCGGGGGAAACGACTCCGAGTGTACACCCCTAAGTACGTGCCTCTCTACTTACCGCTCTGCGCATGCGCCGGCTGTAATAGCTGACGTCATTCAAACGGGAGACCTGCCATTACCTTTGTACGGGGCTGTATTGATGCATGTCTCGCTGATCACCCCAGTTATTGCTGTTTTTATTGATTCAACATCATGAATAATTAAGAGTCTGTCTACGCACTGGGTAGGGTGATGGCGACGTGTGTGTGTATTGGTACAAACGGGTTCATTTAATATGTGCAGGAAAAACGACGTCGCTTGATGTACGTACATGGGTCTGGCGGAAGGGCTGCGTTGCAATCACAAATCTTGTTGTAAAGTCGGCAGGTGTATGGTCCCAGTCACACTGCAAAAAGATGTATAGGAAATATTCCGTAGCAAAGTTGTTGTGTGGATCACCATGGAGGCGCTAGTTTCAGCATTTAGAGATGGGCAATAAAACGAGAAAACCAAATATTGTGTGACAGCCGGCTTTTCAACAGCATAAAAGGAAAGGCTAGAAACGACAAACACGCAAACCAAATCCTTTTCAATGCGCTTGTCGTCTGCACCCGCGCTAAATGACGGGTTGCCAAACGCGCCACCCTCTTACGGAGAATTCCCATAATGGCCGTGAATACGCTTAAGGTGTTGTCCTTTTTAAGTGTGCTGGCTCCGCACGTGGGACGTTTCCCATCCATACTCAACCCCTGCTGCATGACGGATAGGTCTGACACCCCCGCTATTCTCCCCTCCCCGGCAGGTCCATTACAGATGTTCCCGCCAGTTTTCTCACACACGCTTACAGGTATTATTAATGGTACATTGTGTGAGTCCGGTCAGTTGTTGTAGTAGGCTGCGTGGGGTCTTAATGTCAGTAACCCTATTACGCTTTCACCGCGCTGAACAATGTTGCGTGACTCACGGTTTCTGAGAGGATTGTAAATTTGTTAACCATTCTAATGACTCGGCACGCCATCAATGCTGATCCCCTTAGATTTGGAAAGGCACTTGGAATTTGACAAATGAAGTTCATTTTAAAGTTAGATATCTTTACAACTATAAACGTTAAAGCACGCATGTAGATAAAATAATATAGCCTTAGCACGCCACGCAACACTAAAACCATGCTGCATATTCATCATTAACATGAAATACAGGACACGTCATGCACTACTGATCACCTTACATTTGGAGAGACACTTAAAATTTGAAAAATGTACTTCAGTTTGAAGTAAAATATCTTTTGAACTAAGAACGTTTTGACTGTACTTAACATAGCACAATGTAGAAGGAATTATACTCTTTCAACTGACTTGTACAACACTTACTGCATATTCATTATTAAGTTGAAATAACGGGTTCAAATTTAATCAGATCATCCAAAGTGCCAGAGTGTTAATTTTTTGTTAGTTCTATAAAGCGTCCAGACATTGCCAGATTTTGCGGCGCTTTTTATTTATAACTAGTGTACGCATTATATTTCCAACGATTGGTCAGAGACGTATTCGACACAACAAAACCATCATGCCATATACTGTATATAACTTGTCAAATGTAATGTTTGAATTTGAAAAATAATTTTCACATATCATGCTTCCATTTTGATATGACATATTTCAGAATCAAACAAGAGATACTTGATTTCAAAACTTATTACATGTCTTAAATTTTGGGTGGCTTTCAAAAGCTACAACGACCAGTGTTGAGGCGAATGGCCGTCCACGAAATTCATTTCTACTAAATCTGAGTTTTACCGTAGTCTACAACCAGACCTCTCTGCAGGCTGACAAGACAATAGAAGAAACGGGCAGGGGGGGGGGCATACTTTGCTGCTGTGGGGGTGATTGTGCACTTGTATAGATGGCCAACTCCTCTGGCAAGATACCCCCCCCCCCCCCGTTCTGGCCAGTTTGGTAGAGACTAGGTTTTACCTACTTTCCAATCAGAGGTTTGGACTAAGGCTTATTTTTCACGTGTTTTTAGCCCTTTTTTTGTCGGGCTTTCTTTTTTGCACTGGTATCTTTTTTTTACGCCAGCCAATTCGGGTGGCGTATTGGATACTGCCCTGCTGCCCTGCCAATTTGATACTGTCTTGCAGCCACCAAGATCTGCTTAGAGATTAGGTTTTACCCCCGTTACGTCCAGGTACAAACACTGCAGCCTGAAGCCCTTCATCAGCCAATCATGCACGCATCTGACAGCTCCATCTGGCGTTGCCGTGGCAACCGCCCTCGGTGACGTCACTGGCGTTCAACTTGGCCCAATCGGGACGTTGAACTGCTCTATGTGAGGAAGCGCGAAACGGGGACGCCTCAGGCCTGGGGTTTCTAACTAGGCTGGTGGTGCTAGTCGTAGATCGCACAAAATAGACACATTTTTCAAATGTATGATATTCCTTGCGTTCTCAGATTAGCCTCCACCAGGCCTTCCTAAGGGGTTATGGATAGTAAAATTCGACACAAATTGGGTGGATGATTGACCAGGAGAGTGAGCCCACAGTGAAACCCTATGGTGCCCAAATCTCCCCAGGCAAATTAGTGTGGCTAATTTCTCCCATTTTTCAGCCAGCGTTGCCGGTGGAGACAATATATGGAAGGATGAAAAGGTGGTTGGAAAACGAAACTGAATCTACTTGGGTTATGGGGATGATAGCCGATGATTGCGCCCCTGAGAATGATTCGACTGCGCAAGACGCTCAATCCTCCTTACAAGTTCGGAACGATTTCTTCGGAGATTGAAAGCGACAGGACAATGTTGTTGAAGCAGTTCTCGCCCGGAAGCCACAATTTGGACCATCTCGGTCCTCTTGTTTATTTCTTTGACTCTGTGCCCGTCACAGTGAATGGCTTTACTTGGAGCTTCCCATTAGCTGTGTCTTTCTGATGGGTTTAAGAATTGTACACCACATCGAGCACAATCTAGAAAGGTTAGGGTTTTGAATAGCAATACTGAACACTTGTATGATGACACGAGAGCACAGTCATTTCGATGGAGCCATTTTTTTATTAGGGACTTTTTACGGATCATGGGAGGTTTTATTTAATCCTATTGTATTCTATGTACTCGTTATTTTTTAAGGGTGAGCATATAGCCACCAAGGCGGTTTTAAAATGGCCCCGGAGGCGAACACAAATCAATGTAACATACGTTATCTCCACAGCGAGTGTGGACTTGTGTATCCAGTCCCCATCATTAAAATACAATAAACTCACATGCACTGGTCCATCATATGGACTTACGGGACAGTACAATAATAGAATGAAGACCACGTTGGTACCAGTACAGTAATCTGGTATATGGATTAGGCTTCTTCCCGCATCTTTATAATGATGGAAACAGGGTCTGTGAATGATCTGTTGGGGAAAGATTGCAGGGGCTGCCTGGGCCATCTGTCTTCTTAAACTAACATCTCCCCTGCAGGAGGCCATTTAGTACAAAAACAAGCACAAACAGACAGTTAACGAATCATCGCTCGTGCGCAAATGGGCTGCTCCGTCTACTTAAGATGAGCCTAAGATAACCCCTAGACGACTTCTTTCGTTTTTCATCTTCACGGTCTTGTTCTCCGTCTTATCTCCATGTTCGTCCCTTTATTGGGTTGCCGGCTACATTGTCAGGATTTCACTGTCTGATGTTTTGAACACAAGTCCGTGTCCGTCAACGGCACTTTATTTTCCATGATTAATCAGACAGTTTGCTCCTTTTTAGATATACAGGAAAGTACTTGTAAACAACCGGTGAGTATGGACATAAATACTACATTGTCTCATATTACATTGTCTGCAGTACATCTCGAAGAATTTGAAATTCACAGATGGCATACATGATAGTATTGTTTAGATCGGATAGGAAGACATGAAAAGGTTTGGACATGTTATATCGCCGTCTGATTTTGAGCAAATTAGATGAACCCTGGTATCTATCCCATTCCGGCTCCTGTCACCTTAGTTTCTAGCCGCTTAGGCTTGGTGGATTCGAGAGTCAGACTGGAGCTATGATAGGATCGATGGATTCCACGCCAGAGCCCGTAGATGATTTTTGTTGAGCTCATTTTGGGTTATTTTGCAAAGAAGCGGTGAAACCAAAAGGAACCAAACCATTCAGCAAACTGTGCAGTTCCGTTTCGTATATAAAATACAGACACGCGGATAGAGAAAAAGGTGCTGGTAAAACAACATCAGAGGTCGATATAGGTTAGGTAGGAATACAGACACACAGATAAAGAAAATGAGCTGTGTAAAACAAAATCAGAGGTCAAGATAGGTTATCTAGGGGTCAGAAGGGTCATCAGTGCAGTCCGTTCCCGCTGGCCTGTGCTCTGTCCATTCACCATAGCAGGATGTTGGTAGGATGTTGCCTGTTCAGTGTGAGGTCGCAACTGACCACCTGGTGCTGACCTCAATCTCCAACCAGGATTGTAGATGTAGGAGGAGGCGAATCGTTAAAAAATGCAACACTAGAAAGGCGTAGTAAATGTTGCAAAACAGGGACTGAGCCGGATCCTTAATCTGCTTGGAGATTATTGACCTCCGAATTTATCTGGTTACGTGTTAGTAGTTTAGTTTGGCTGGACCTCCTGTTGCTTTGTTGGCTGATTGTTTATTTGGTTGATTGGTAGGATGGTTAGTTGCTATAATCGCCAAGTAGATGTAGGATCCGGCTATGTATTTTATGCGTGTTTCAGCTCTTCGCCTTGTCTAGAACTACTAGAAAGTCGTATAAAATAACATCCGGAAAAAAACATACGTAAAGTACTGAGCCGGACGCTAGGCTTGTTTCGAGATATGCACTGCTCACAAAGCGCGTTTTTCATTTATAAAATTTACTACAGTACATTTGTGGAAGGATTGACATAACCGGTGACTATTACCTTTTTAAGATGTCAACCCGAAGTAATGTTTGGATCACTCACACCGGGAAGAACCCCTGCTCTTTTCGATAAGTGCAGCGGAATATTTAACGTGCTCGAGGTGTGGCTCTCCTCAAACACGGGACCTCCGGCTTTACGTCCTATCCGAGAGGACGTCCCTAACCGAAGCTAGGTTCTCGCTTTCACCCGAGTCAAGTGAGGAAATAGGTGTAAAATGCCTTTCCCAAGGGCACAACACTGAGGCCTGCCATGGATTCGAACCTAGAACCTTCAGATTCTGTGTCAACAACCCTAACCACAAGACCACCTTGCCACCGTTTGGCACGCAGGGAGGGCCGGAGGCGGGGAAGTTCTCCTGTTCGCCGCAATCCAGGAGGCGACATAAAAATGTTCGTGTTAGAAGTCTGAAGTTTGGAATGGTTGTAGACTCTGGAATGACAGATATTTCCTGACATTGTCTCCATTACCGACCCCAGCGGACGTTTCGTTTTAGCTACGCACAGTTTTCTGATAGCTACCGGGTCCCGATTGCTTGGCCTGATTGATGGCCGTCTGAGCAAAAAATCAGAACCCGCGGTTTACAATCAGACCA
This sequence comes from Branchiostoma floridae x Branchiostoma japonicum, assembly GCA_013266295.2. Classification (NCBI taxonomy): domain Eukaryota; kingdom Metazoa; phylum Chordata; class Leptocardii; order Amphioxiformes; family Branchiostomatidae; genus Branchiostoma; species Branchiostoma floridae x Branchiostoma japonicum. Next base: position 23,029,958 of record CM023840.1, read on the forward strand.
CGCTATATAATCAAAACCCCGTACCGTGTACAAAGATTTAGTTTAAAAAAAAAACTCGGTTCAGTCGGCTGGGTCTGCAACGGAGGCTTTTCTGAATATCCTGGCGAAGGTCATAGCCAAGGGCAAGTGTTCTAAGGTCAAAGCTGTTGACACTCCGTACCATTGGTAGAAATAATCAGGTTGGCATGGATAGCTTAAAGTTTCTACCCCAGCCCTTTACAGCTTGCAGCAGTTGATGGGTCTACTACTCGTACATTCTTTGAGGCGCAAACACAAGCCTCTGAGTCTGAGAGCAGGCTTTGGGTGGCAGTCAGTGGAAATATTAGGTAATCATACTTCTTTTTCTCGCTGTATGGCGTGAGGGAGTTTCTGACCTCGGCACTATACGCTTCCATTCCCGCCTGGCTAACTTCACCCCCGTTTAACCTCCGATCCGACCGGTACATCTCCGGGTCCGCCCACCCCAGGCAGTGATAGTGAGTTTGCAAAAAGAAAAGGCCTTCCATGGGAGGCTGAGGCAAAATTCCCTCCACCGGGTGAATGTTGCCCCTGGTGCCGGAGAGCTGGCCTGTGGCAGTGTGGGCCCCGGCAACAGTTTGGACTCCAGGCTACAGTCCCTGTGTCCGTTCACTGTTGCATTAGCAGAATATACCAAAGATCAACGGCCGTTCGGCAGGTGAAGACGATGTCCTGCCATCGGTCGTCCTGGAATCCGACCAACTGACATGCACGACATTCGTCAGGCCACATAGCCTCCTCAGCAGGCGTGCGGGTTGGCCCTTTGGGGGGGGGGGGCTTCTTATGTGAAGTATTCTTATTTGTGCATCAGCTCTAATTGTACCCACTTTCTTGTAGTCCCGTCTGTCATATCCTCGTTCGAAAATCCTACGACAACAAATTCGAACAACGGCTTGACATACACAGCTGTCTGCAGGTACCAGATGCTCACGGTACACTTGTTTTTTTTTCTTCCAGCTATCCACGAGTTCCCGCCAGACCTGTTCTCCCAGATCCAGCGGAGACATGGCGCCATCATCGTCCACACGCTCGTGGTAAGGCCGCCCTCTGATATATGTAACTTTATTAAACAAACGAATGATCTTTATTGCATATAGCCATGCCCATGCATGATAAATGCAATAAGTTGCACAGAGGAAACTTTTGTTCTCTTTCAAGTCATACTTTTATATCATGGATCATGTTCAATTCATCAAGTCATAGGCCATACAACTCCAATTTCGGTCGCTCAACGTTCTCCATCCAATGGAAATATTAAGGGGGGACCTTACTTTCACACATGCACGTTAAGCCGCGGTCGTACGATCGTCGTACGATTGCAAACTTTGGCATTCTTGGGATAGTCGTGCATGTGTTGTACAAAATTCAGCAGTCATGTTTCGGACAAAGTTGCCTGAGATTCTCCGCAGTGGTTGGTTCTGTCACAGCCTGCTGGAAAATACTACGACAGCAAAATCGTACGACGTTCTACGATGAATGTGGCCGCACAGTTAGGTCTACTGTAAATTTCATACGCGTTTTGTGTATACATTACATTACAAAACACAACATGCCGTTATCTCCCGCTTGTTCTATAATTAGTCCATTTCGTGCGAGCTGGCTCTTGTCAAACGTTTCTGTCAGCGTGGCAGTCCATATTAGATCCTGTCAACATCACTTCCAACAGAACTTAAGTAGTTTGTATATATTCCGCCCGAGGTTAATGCTGACACATCACAGGGTGAAGCCTAGTGATGCTGCTTATGGAGGTGCAGTGGCGGGATGTTTAGTCCGCCTTTTCACTAGAGGCTGCAACCGCTGAGCAACCGCTGAGCGACCAGAGATTGGACAGATCACTCAACGAGTTCCAAAGAACGAATTTTGTTCACGTTTTGTGTATTTTGCTGACGTTTAAATCATATTTAAACATCTTGCGTCATATTTCAATTATGAAATCAGTTTGGTTGCGGTACGAACGCAGCACGATCGGTACCCTAGTGGAAAATGGGCATTATGGAGGAGCAGTGTGGCTTGTTTTTTCCCCTCTTTCTAGTAGACAGCGATTGTTGATCTGTGAAATATTGGTCGCAGCCTCTAGCGGAAAGGAGGAGTTAGTCCCAGGTTCTTCAGGCTTTACAGCTTTAGAGTTCATCGGATTAGAATGTTCGCTTCGTGATGAGCTCACCGGCAGTCTCTGTTTATAAGGCGCTAGATAGCAGGGCTACATCAGACTTTGAAAGGTCGCCATACAAGAAGGGATTATATCATCCTTTGAACTTCAAAATCAGGACTGTCGAACGTGTAACTCTAACTAATGCAAATTTACTTTATCTGAGGGTGTTTTACGTTGTATGAAAGGAGAAAGAGCGTGTCTTTACTGTTGATGCTATGGCAAATGGCATAAGTACATGAAGCTTGTTTTCTTAACTCAACGTATACTACACGGGGGAGTTTCAAATGACATGTATTTTGAAATATCCATGGAATTAAGTGCTTGTTTTGAGCTGCAAACATACAAACATATCGACATAAGTAGACTGACGCATCAGCAGCCTTTTTTGGCGATTCGACAGTGTTTTGCTGCAAAGTTCCTTTCCAGCGCAAAGAACGAACAATCTTTACCCCATGCAGTACCCCACCAAATGACAGCTCTGTAGAACAGTTGCAGAAGCAAAATGCTATACACTGGGCTATATCCGGAATCAGCTGGGGGACACTGAGGGTGACTTGCGGCCGGAAGTCATTGCTAACCTGGCGACAGATCGTCAATCGTGGAAACGACTAGTGGTCGACTGCACTGCAGCCGAACGATGATGATGATGATGCTATACGCTTCTTTATTTATCTATTTTGTTTATTCATAATACATGAAAGGGGGTCAAACAAAATAAGTTGTTGTTGTTTCTGTTTTATTTATACAGGGTAAATACAACTCAATGCTAACCGCATTGCTTTTCAGGTATGCCCTGTACAAAGTAGATAAGGCAAAGCGGCAACGGACTCAAGTTGTGCAACTCTATACCCACGCCGCCATTTGTACAGCAGGAGAAGAACTCTGTTGCTACGGAAATAACAACAAACAATATTTATCCGAAAAGTATTTTGTTTTAGCACGTCACATCCTACCTAACCAGAGGCATGCTGTATACAGGTCCTGGCACGCCATCAAACCAGCTGATTACGTGTCAGCAGTGCGTGCTGACCTTTGTCGTGTTACTGCCACCCCGTTTTACAGAATTGTTGACGTAAATTTATCTGAAATGCCGCATTTATCGGTCACACAGAGAACAGAGCACTTTCTCCTCTTTTCATCTGATTTTTCTCTGTTAGCACTTCGCTATCTTGTTGTTTTTCCTTTAGGGCGCGGTCACATTCGTGCGAATTTGTTGTGGTGGGATGCGGAAAACCCTCTATCGTCTTAAGCTGAAACCGATTCTTATCAAATGAACGGAGTTTAAACCTTATGGGCAGTTTTAATAGCTCCATCAGACTCTTAGGTTTATATGGGCTGGACAATAGTAGAGGATGGCTAAACAGGGAGAATGATTAACCAAAGTGAACTCCAATGGTTGGCTAAACTCCCGGCCAAGTTATCCTCCCTGTTTGACTGATTTGAAGTACGATTTTCCCAGTCAACTGAAGGGTCTGATGGCGTTTGCCGTAAATTCCTACTCGACACGACCTATCCAAGCGCGCTGCACGTACAGAAGACCTCACTTCAAACGGAACGGGCCTCTTGACACACATCAGAAGCACACATCCATCCCTGCGGCGGGGCCATGTCCTACTTAACAGCCATGTGATGCTGGAAAGTGTGCCCGGGTAATACTTACGAAGCAAAATCACGTCAACTTTTTAATCAGGGGCTCACAAAACTCTTCTAATCGGCGTTTGCCAACGGCCAGGATTGATTCACGAGATTAATTGGAAAAATTAAGGGCCGAAGACTTCCTTAAATGTCTGACGGAAGATCCGTGGCTTCTACATGACCTGATGTCCAGGCATTAGCACCTACTTTCACCGCCACTTACTCTGGGCTCCTCAAGGGACGGAGATCGATCGGAAGGGCTTCTATCTGACGTGGGATCTCCATAACTGATGAACAACTACCGCCCGGAATGGGACGCAAAGTCCTAATGGAAGTAGGGCGGGGGTCGTCAGAATCTGGGTTACACTGAACATATAAATCCACAATAACATCAGCCATACCAACCATATACAACAATGTTGTTGGTTAAATTCGGTACCGCATTTGCCCCGCGCTGTCTTTGTCAAGATACTGAATCAAGATGCACATAAACACTGGTCAAATTTTGGAAAGGCAACTGATAAGATTAACCAAATTCATCTCTTGTAACGTTGTTTCGGCGTACAATGTTTACATATCGGATTTCTCTTTATGACGGTGTCTTCACTTCTGCGAGAAAGTTGATGAATCGTTTCTGTCAGTGTTTCTACTGGCAGCAATTCATTACATGTGGAACTGCCTGCAAGATCTGCATGCTCCTAGACTTTCAGTGTGCTGATGGTTATCCTGACTGATACTCTTCGGTGCTATAATTACATACAGTGCCTTGGGCAACATCCTGGATCCCTTCACATGCTGGGGGAAGTGGAAGATTCTGGGTAACCCAGGAGACAAGCCAAACCGTTACCATAACGCCCGGACACAGTACGCATGCGATGCAAACGAGTTGTCGTGACAGTTGCCCCCCCCCCCCATACCGTTATCCCGGAATGTGAATTATTGATACTTTGCAAAATATAGATAATAGAGCACATCAACGATGGGCACGTAGAGTTTGCATGATGTGAAGAACCTTAAAACAGAAAACATGGATAGATCAAGACTTAAAGACTGGACTGCCATAACTGATGTATGGTATACATCTGGATGCACCAAGGTGTGCCGGCAGCAACAGAGGGATTATTGATATCCGGATCAACAACCATCTCTATCAAATTCAAGACCACATTCTAGCAGTCAAGAAATGTCTATGCTGAATTTTTTCCCGTTTCAGGTCATCTACATGTTTGCCGCCCTCGCTATTGTGTGCGACGACTACTTTGTCCCCTCCCTGGAGAAGATCAGTGAGGTGAGTCTTGTCCTTCTCAAAATCTAGCTGGGGCAGGAGTTGGGTCTGCTGGGCCGCTAGTCCTCACCTTTAGCAGGCGAGCTTGATGTGTTTGACATAGGGAGAAGAGATGTTTCAGTCTTATTCACGTCACCTCATGTGCTCTTTGTTATGTGGTGACCCTAGTATGGAAATATCAGTTAAATGACTCAGTTGGTGACACAACCATGTGTTACTGCTAGTTCTGTCCATTACGATATATTCAAACGTGTCTTCAGCAGGTTTTGTCAACTCTTAGAAAGCAATCGAAAGACGAAAACCTGGCAATCGACACTGATCCCTCCACAGATGTTCAATACTCCTGCAGCAAGGATATCTAAAGCACCCAATATATACTATCAGTAAGTGTGGAATCCAGCACAAAAGTGTGTCATTGCTGGTACAACGATGTACACTTGGAAATGTTCCGCACCTTATTCAATACCTGTATATGTGTAAACTAGATGCAAAGGTTTCCCATAGAAGACAGCTGTCAAACCTAAAGAACTAATGTTACTTTTCCAGCTCGGTAAGTGCTGTTCGCACGTCTGTCGGTTCTAACATCATTTTCCGCCGTGACGTGCGGCTAAAAGGAGGTATGAATCATTCTACGGATGACGACTCAATTGCTACTAAAAACAGATGAAAAGATAGCTGTTGACACGCCCGAATAAAAACGGTCGACAGAAATAGCTCCCCGGATATCGAATGACTACCTTTTCCCGCATCCTACCAGGCTTTGACGTCAGCAACGGATTTACTTAATTGAAATTTTCTCATTTTATAAAGCCAGCCGGATTTTCAAAGAACGATTTTATGGTTATGAGTTAATTATCACATCCTGGTAACCTTTGAAACATCTAAAACATAATTGCTTTTCCTCATGGATGCAGAGAAACTGGAAGGGAAATGATACAGTAACTTATTCAAAGCCGATAAAATAAAGTTTCTATCACCTGGGAACATTAGATTGCGAAAGTGGTGCTCTAAAAAGACAACTTAGCTATAACTCAACAAAATGATATTAAGAAACAGATCCCATGAAGAATATGCGTTTTTTCAACCCCCTTTTTGAACATTCATAGTCAGTCATGAAGCATGATTGACAGTTATTTCTTTTTGTTGTGAAGTTCATACTGCCTGAAACAAGTGCCTTAAGGTTGATATCTGATGTGTCTACAGTCTATACTGTTACCCCGAGGCAGCAGACCTGCAAGCCTTTGCGCTACGACGTCAGAGGCGAAAGCTGGCTATACCAGCGGAAAGCCTTTCAGCACCGAGGCTGGGTATCTGTACACACCGGCATTAGCGGAACTTACATAAACATATCGTAGGACTCGGCAACAGACTCCGACCTGATCCAGCCTGAGCTCAGCGTCTGGCAGGTCTGAAGGCAGAGCTGCCATGAGTAGTGGAATAGTGGGGGCGGGTGCCTCTGGCATGGTGTTACCAAGCGGCTTGGTACAGAGCCGATATTCTTTTGTAGATCTGATCTTTATCCAGCCGAGAATGTGATACACTAGATCTAATATGTACTTGATGTTCTTTTACACGTGGGTTTATATTCGATTTCCTTAAGGAGAATTTACTTTTAAAAACTTTACCAACAAACTTGCTAATCATTGCTGATAGTTATCAGTGTAGCAATGTGTTATGTAAGCCCAATCAAGTTATGGTGTCATGGAGGGGTAGAATATGCGATTGGCTTGTCTGTTGAAAGTTGTGAACAGATAGCAATGGTCGTCCTGCTTTCCATTGGTTAATAGTATTGACATGTGAGATAACGTTACCCACAAACACCTTTAACGTGCTATCCAAACCCCGCTGGTAACCTGCGTGGGGAGAGCCATGCCTCGACAGAGTCAACCAGTCTGCTCTGTCCTGACATTTCCTAAAAGGTTTATAGGTCAGCCGGGCCCGCATGTGAGGGTACGTTCTGCAGAGGTTCCAGCATGTCATTCCTCCAGCCCGACCTCCTCGACCTCAATTTTCCTGTCAATATCACGCCGGCACATCCCCGTGGTCACCAGTAAAAGGTAGCTACCCCCTTTTGGATTTTCTGCAACAACACTGATATTTGAGTCTCCCTCTGATGAAAGCATAAGACCTTTGGCGCCATAAGACTGATGCCCTGTGTGTACAGATGATGCCGATCAGATTGACAAGACAAGTCATCGCCACGTTCCTCCTCCTCGCTATTGAGGTCTTTTATGAAACGTACAGCTCAATGAACAAAACCCAGGGATGAAGGAAAATCCGGCGAGAAGTCAGCATAATCACCCCGCGAGTCCACAAACCGTCTCGCATTGTTATTCCGCAAATGCGTCCACAATTTTCCGTGGTGATTTAAGCAGGACGTCTCTTACATAAACTGTTCGTTCTGGTTTGTCGCACGGCTGCGTGCTTCGTGTACAGACGAGCGAAATGGAACCAGACACCCGCGGAGGTGGCCAAAAGATGCACAAAATAAAAAGGCGTGACACTATTCACTAACGTCAACTATTATCTGCTACGATTAGCTAGCCAACCGAGAAGGCTAGTCGTTACCAGACTTTTATGGTTCCCAAAAAGGCCAAATAGGGAAGACAGTTTTGCCAGTCGATGGTCTGACAAATTATTCATCAGTTTGCATAATATCTACGGTGTTTGTCTCTTTTTCACCTCCGAAAGGGGTATTTTGCAGCATCCTAAACGCGTTCGTCTCGACACTCGGCACTTGTTTCATCAATCCACTTTAATGATGTTTTGTTAAATCTAACAGAAAATAACGTTGGCAAGGTTAAGAAGGTGGATTAAGCCAGACAAGCTCTATCCAGCCGGCCGGTTGTGATGAGGTATGTCGATGTCACGTTCCCGACGTGTCCAGCACCAACTGTAGCTCTTCCCGCGCTTGACGTCACTGGTAATTGCTTTCTGGCGATGATTGACTGGGTGGGTGGGTGTCCAGGTGCCTTCTCTTCCCGAAATGTCAAAGAGTGATGTCTTCTCCGTCTGGTCCATTCAAACATACGTAGTTTTTTGTGTATTCGTAGAAAGAGCAAACTCTCAAACTAGTGGTAAAATGATAACTTTGAAGTAAGCGTGAAAAAATGTTGCTTCCTTTTTGGTGCACTTTCTATTTACCTTCTGTAATTCCGTGCCCTAAAGATAGTTCTTCCTCGAAGGCCTCGTTGCACATTCGACAAATTACACTTGACATTTGATCTGAAAAAACGGCAATAAATTCCTTTATAAATAGAACTGACGTCATTGACTCTTTATCACTCCGTCTATACACAGGTGCCCTGTATCGATCGCACACGCAGTATTGTGCCATTCTAGTTCGGTATCCAGACTTTTCACGCAAGGTTTTTTGTCCCACCAAAGAGAGAGTATTGGTGGCCCAGGGGATGGAGAGGTTACGGGTTCGATTCCTGGCTGCTCTGGGCCAAACGTTGACGTTGTGTCACTCCAGCACGATATAAACATGACGTCGGTTGGGAACTCCAGAATAAAAGGTGACGGAAGGAGAGGGATAAGCTGCGATACCATGCCACAGCGGATATCCAATCCACTGCCGCTACGGCCTCAAAAAGCCTTTACCTTTTCATCTCTAGAGAAACTCATCTCAAAACCATGTCAATGACGTCACAATAGATGAACGTGACGTCAGAGTCATGCCTTTGAATAACCTTATTTTGATATGGAAAAGCGTTACGTAATGGATGGAAGACGTATGTAATTGACACTGGTATTTAATCATACAAGTCTCCATGCTAAATCAAACGCTGTCCCTATCTTTCAAACGGATGACATCTACGCAAACAAATCTAGATTAGTTTTCCGTGGATGGTTTTCCGATGTAACGTTGCTTCAAATGCTCTCCCCTCTTTCTGAGATGATCCGCATTACGGCTGTCGTGACTGTTTAACGTTAGGGAAGCACAGGGCGGCGAAGTTAGATCCGCCTGGTCGCAGCCGATATGGATTCTGTATTCATGTATAGTTCACGCATCCCTGTTCTCTAATGCATTTTCCTGGCTCTTGGAGGTTATGTTTTACCAGCCTTCGTTCATTGATGAAATGTCCAAACTTAGCAACTATGAGTGGATTAGCCAAAAGAACAGCTGATAAATATGGGGATTGCTTGCTTCTAATTCTCTACCTATTGCAAGGTTAGGTAATGTCGTGTTCAGCTTTAATTCAGACAAATCATACTACTACAGATTGCAGTTAACAGAGTCTTCTTGAACTTGCTTGAGGGTTTAGTCTATTGTATACTGTTATTGAGGTAATTACAATGAAAATGACGATGTTAAAGTAAATTTCAGGTGATATTGTGATGTGACATTTTATTTGTCATTTCACTATTCTTAAATTGTACTGCTTTACTTTTAAATTGTGTATAGTTGATTTCTTCTATGGACCGCCCTTCATCGATGGCAACACCTGACTCCTGTTGAATTTGATTTAGAAAAAAATCTCTTGGTAAAGATTGTGGAGAAAACTATGCTTCCTTAGCTGTCTTCTTCAGATCTCATTTCATACTCAGAACACGCGTGTCCTCCGCCAATGTGAACACTGTAATTAAGCCGATCACTAATGTCTCCAGCAGCTTGATGAGGAGGTTCTTCCCTCGGGTCGGAGCTCCCCACGTTACTGATCAGGGCTTCATCAGCAGTGCTGCAGGGATAGATTTGCACGGTTCCCACGGGAGGCTAGTTAAAATGAAAAACCTAACCATTGGGAGGGGAAAATTGCGACCATTGGATCATCTTCTTAACGACATGGGTGATCTTCTGTACAATTGATGCCAATCTCTTTTGCCTCAAGCACTGATTATGTACAAGTCCATGGGTGGAATTAATTTATCCCGCCTGTGTTCAAAATAGGACGTGTGTTTTTGCCTCACGGCTGAAATTTCCATTTGAACGTCAACAATTTTCTTTAGGTCCATTTTACTGCAAATAACAGTACTGTTGATGACGTCATATTGACGTCAACCTTCACGGTATTCTTCCTGATAGTCTTAGCCTAATCTTACACCGACGGGAAGTGCCTCTGGCAAATCCTGTCATCACGACTTCTTCCCAAAAAATTAGACATTTGTACTTCAATAATCCACTCTGAATCGTCTGCCTTTATACATGTACTTGTTTTAGGTGGAAAGCATTAGATGCGTTTCTTTCCTTCTGGGTAGCGCTGGTGATCTTTGCGTCATGCTACACATTACAATTGCTAATGCTCTTTTTGTGTTCTCATGGCCAGAATCTGGGGCTCAGCGATGACGTTGCCGGGGCAACCTTCATGGCCGCAGGAAGCTCGGCCCCAGAGCTCTTTACGTCAATCATAGGTAGGTAATGCCTCCTGTCCGTCAGACACCGCGGGAGTACGGGAGTAAGTAAACGCAGACAGAAGATATGGTTGCTGCGCCCTTTGTTTATGAGCCACTTCATCCGACACATGTTTCGTTAATACTTTGAAAGCTTTTAGATCCACTGTTTCACGACTGTCTGGAGTCCCAGAAGAAACATAAGTAGCACCGGCCTCCTCCATCTCCGGCTCTGCTGCACATGTCAGCCTTATTTCACTGATCGAGGAACGCTGTCCCGCCGTTACGTAATCCTGTTTTCAGGAAACCGCCACAGTGCGGCGTTCTGTGGTGCAGCATCCTCCCATTGGCAGGGCCACCAAACTCATTCTTCGTCACTGGCCCTGCCGATATGGCAACGGTTACAGCCTCCAGGACCCAACACGCTCTCAGCCAATCAGCTATACACAGAGAAAATCTTTAACGCACTTTTCATTAAATATTCATGAGCTGACCTAGAAATTACAACCACAAGCTGAGCGCTGATTGGCTGGAAATGGGGTCATGTGGGGTCATGCCAAATAAGGCAAGCTCATGAATATTTATATCTCCTGGGTCCTGGAGGCTGTAACCGTTGCCATATCGGCAGGGCCAGTGACGAAGCTTCGAAGAATGAGTTTGGTGGCCCTGCCAATGGGAGGATGTGGTGCAGTTGAGTTGAACCAAGTGAGAAAATAAAGCGACTGTCTCTTACCGCCCAAAAAAGTGATATCGACACAAAAAACGTAGTTTACCAAGACTCCATTTCCACTAGACGACAATTACTGAACGACCAAAATTGGACCCTTGATTTTATAATTGGAATATGATGCACGATATCGAAGTATGACTTGAACGAAAACAAAACACTAAAAAGTTTTTTAAAGTTTCGCTATTTATCTATAAAATTCGTTACAATTGTTGTGCAATTAACTGTGATTTTGACCTTGTTATCTCTTGCCAGGCGTTTTCATCGCTAAGGGAGACGTCGGTTTGGGGACAATAGTGGGTTCCGCTGTCTTCAACATCCTCTTCGTCATCGGGCTGTGTGGACTGTTTGCTGGAATAGTAAGTATGGGGGAGTCTTTTCCTTCATTGATACGGAGTGTCTGTGAATTAATATTAAAAATACCTGTCCTTCGTACTGAACGTAACACTGCCCCCCCCCACACACACACACGTTCCGCTTCCAGCAAAAGACTCATTTCCCCTGCTTACAAAAGTAACTCTTATACGTTCTGAACAACTCTTTTGTTTGTACGTGCTCTGAAAGCAAACGATGACCTTTTACTCCCGTATGTGTTACGACTTCCGTGCCCTGATGTTACCAAGACCCATATGGGCTGTTATTTCGGACTCTCCAGGTGATTGCGTAAGTTCAGCGGAAATTAGTGCTGGCAAGCTGAGTCTCCAAAGAATGAATAAAGTCCAGGAAGACCAATTTTAGCGCAGTCTGGAGGTGTTTCCCAGGCAGTACAATTTTCCAAACGACCTCAGCGGCTGTCATTAGGTCTAGCATTTCACCAAAGGGCCAGATACTGCGGAAAATTGGCGGCTTGGTCACGCTAAAACAAATTGCGACTTTGTGGAGGTTAAAGGGTCCTTCGTCTATGGCATTACGTATGAGAGAGATTGTTCAGGAATCAAGGTGTAAGACAAAGACTATAGTAAGCGTTCAATTGTTGAACACTGAGGCCTTGTGCAGCCCTTTCACCATCATTAAAGTTGGAACAGCGCTAAAGCAAGTGGGAAGGCTTTTATGTTCCAACAAGCTGTTTCACTGAAAAAGTCTTTAGTCAGTCTCCAAGTCTTATTTCTAAGTCGGTCTATAAAAAAGAATACTTCATAAGAAAAATGTCGTGATCGAACCGAAAGCAATCTTACAACACCTTGGCCTTTCAAACGTATACCAGACAGCTTGCACTGTTCAGTGATCCTTGTATAGAAATGATCTGCCGTCGTCTAAACTAGCCTGGTATCCATCCTATACTCTAGCTCCGGTCCGCTCTTCTGATCTCTTCTCTGCAGAATACTCGCCAAAGGATGCGATCGGAGGAGCAGACTGGAGCAAGAATAGGGTGGATACCAGGCTACATACTAGGAACTTTCACCGCTCTTAATAATCTGTACATTACAAGGTACTTATCTCGTGTTTGTCCGGCAGATCGTGCCCCTGACCTGGTGGCCATTGTTCCGAGACACTGCTGCTTACCTGGTCTCCATCATCACACTTATCATTGTAAGTGCACACGATACTACATGCTGCCACATGTTATAAAATACGAGATACGACAACACTAAAACCTAGACCGGCCTAGCCCGTTCTTTACGACAAGCGCCACTGTAAATGTTACAAAATGCAACAAAACCTATGTGGGTTTGTGAGGACTACTCCATTGGATTATATTTATAGTATAGCAGTAGGTCTGTCTGCATTCTCCGCCGAGAAAGTTCGGTGTTCACGTTGGTTTGCTGTAACTATCAACTATGACATTTTCAGAATATATGGAAGTGTAACCTAAAGAGATTATTTACACTTTGCGAATTCAACATGATACTACACAATAAAAAGACTAAACATAACAACTACAGAAGCATACAAAATACTGTAATGAGCGCCCTAATCATGTGATACCATTTCAGGTCATTGACGACGGAACTGTTACCTGGTAAGTGTTTATTCGAAAATATTTGTCGTTTGTAACAATAAAAATCGTTAACAACAACAGGAACAGTACTATGCTATTGAACTTTTTCAGACTTTTTAAAATGACACGGGATGAAAATGAATTATATGATCTGTGAAGCCTTTTATTCCCTGCAACCACTGATAGAACCGTTGAAACTAACTTTTACTGTCTTTATCACCTATCATCGTTTAACCAAGTGTTGAGAATTCATTGTTATATCTATGATACTATCATAGATACAGCACTTCATTCACAACACATGGTAGTATCATAGATACATATACAGCATAGTATCATAATAGTCAGAGACACACACTATGATAGTATCATAGATACAGCCATTCATTTGCAGCATATGGTTAAAGAATTTGGTCCCAAGAACAGAATGTCATATGAATTGCACTACTTTTGAGGAAACATGCTATCACAGCAAAAGTCAATAGCAGGTTAATGCCATGTCCTCAGTCACCTATCCCCACCCCCCATGAGGCATGAGACAGTGATGAGAATCTGGTATGTTATTATTTCAAGATTTTAAGATCCTGTCGTTTAAATTTCCTTCCCACAGGTACGAGTCACTGGTGATGCTGATAGAGTATACTGCCTACATCTTCTTCATGGGGTAAGTGATTCTTAAGTCAGTAAAACATGCGGCATGGCCGGTGGCCTTCTGGTTAGGGTGGTTGACTTGGAGTCTAAAGGTTCTGGGGTCGAAACTCTAGCATTTGTGACATTCATAAAAGCACTTATGAAGTCTCTCACTCGACTTAGCTATAGGTGAAGTGAGTACCTAGTGGTTAGGGACGTCCTGTTGGATGGGAAGTAAAGCAGTCACCCTCTATTGAAGTGGAGCATGATTGTTTCTCGTGTAACTAGTAGTGTAACGACTTCGCCACGGTTCACGTTTTTCAGACAAGCACACCGAGTCAACTCTACCCTTACAGATAAGTACGTTTGGTTCTTTAAGGTGCAGAGTTTTGACGCCTTATGCGAGCTCCCTTATACACGGGACCGCCAGCTCAACGTCCTTTGGAACGGACGACTACATCCCGTGACCAGAGCCTAGCATATGTTCACCAGTTTGCAACAGCTCTTCATCCATGTCTGAAGTTAAACATGTTAAAGTACCTCCCAAAGGAGTGGGCGTGAAGTGGTATTGTTAGTACGATATATGTCCATGTGCTTTGAACTTTTTATAATTAAATGGGAGTGCTTGGCCATCTTGGTCTGCCGACTCATACATTTCACGTATTTGGTATAAAGGGTTATGGAGCGCACTAAACGGCATTGACATGAGGGGAGAAAGGATTATCTATGGGGAATGAGCAAACTCATTGGTCTTCACCATAGCGCATTATCCGGTCGGCGCTTTGGGCCATGATTTTCCTTTAGTTCAAGCTCCTTTGACGTCACTATTGCGTCTCTCCTGGCTCTGCTGCCTTTGCAATTATACGCTCCACCTGGGTTGTCATTTGACACGCCACCAAACTATAAGTCTTCGCTCTTATTATGTAGCATAACTGACGTCTGGGTGTAAAAGTTGGTGTACAAACTGAAGATGAGGGTTTTGTGTTTTACATACCTCTGCTGTGCCAGACCCACGTTAGAACTGACGGATTAGGAAGTGAATGCTAAGCGTGACTCATAATCCAGAGCATCTATAAGTCGTCATGAATGATTCAAAATTCTCAGAAATTGCGGCAACAACATTTCCGTAGATTATACATTAGGCGCCAAATATCATCTTGGTGTATTTTCTTTGTCACCATCATGTCTTAATTATGTGTCATGCCCTGTCACAAAGTAGCTCTGCCTCCTGGTAGTCAATGTGTTGTTAGTCTCTATACATTTATAGACGCTTGTAAAACGATCCTGTGTACACCCCGTGTCACTTTTGCTTTTATACAGATACTGAGTCCATACCCATTGCGTAATGCTACCGTCCTGTATCGATTATTCGATCAAAACCATCGATTTACAAAATGGCATGATTTCACCGCCAGGTTCAATCCGCAAGTTGTTGCCTGGCTGCAGAGACGGAAGATGCGTAAGCAGGGTAACGCCGTTCAGCACACGGAGGACACGAACAAGAGAAACTCTATCCTGATGAGTGAAAGTAAGTACGGCCAAAACTGTCTATAGTGGTCACTCAAGGGACTGAGCAAATTTGACCACTATGGATAGGTGACCACTAATGAGAGAAATGGTCCATTTGATCACGAGCAGTAAACGGCACAGGGTCAAAGTTCCCAATGAGACATCTTTATTCACTGGTGTCTGTCACATTTTAAGTTTAAATTACAGTTATATGTAAAGTTTTAAGTCTTCAGTTTCAGCTCATTGTCTAGTCAGACGAGTCCATCTCATGTCTAGACTGTGACCCGTACTGTCTTTGATCTGATGAGAGTCTGTTCCATATCAGTGGTCCATAATATTGAAGACTGCCCTTGATCGACTGTGGAATGCTCAACTGGTGAGGGTCCCAGAGAGAGACTGGGTATCATCAGTGGATAACAGTATTGATTTTTATACGGTAAAAATTCATATAAAAATTTACCCGCAGCCCGAGAGGGGAAAGGCTGCATCTAAAACGCAATTAGATTAACTCAGCCAAAGTAAGGTAAAAATGACATATTGCCCATTTTAGGGTGGCAATTTTGCAAAGTTTTGTTTCTTCTGTCTACACAACTATTCGGCTACACCGAGGCAACCGGCAGTACCGCAGATTGTAACTAAACAGTGTAAGAAACCTACAAATGTCTCCTTCTTTACATCTAGGGAGCGCTTCTGACAGTAAGACACCCTCCCCGACTCACAAACCCCTCATGGTGGATGAGATCATCCAGCAGTCTCCCCGCAAACTCAACTTCCATGACGCCGGCTTCAGGGTCATGATGACGCACCACTTCAAGCCGGAGACCCGCCTCAGAGCAGCCGCAAGGGTGCTGGTCCTTGAGGTAAGGGGGACTTCCCTTGAGACAATCCTCCGTGTGTGATCTTTTGTGCCCTTATACTAAGTTATAGTGTTACTGAACCGACGGATACACACGGTCACAAAGCTTATCTCCCGAAAGTTTAAACCAGTTAGCGTCGGGTACAACGTCTGGCGAAGTACCATCAGAATCTAAAAGACAGATCACACATACCGAAAGTCGATCGACTTGTTAAATCATTTAACCATTTTTACTATGCCTTATCTCACTAGTTGCTTGAAGCTTGATGTGCAGAGGTTAGATGTGACAGGTCATTCAGTATAATATAACCAGCCGCTGGCGCACCACGCCGAAGGACGGTTATATTGGCAATGCAGATATGTGATTCTTATTGTTTCGTATATTGTTCCGCTCGTAGATGCAAGAGCAGGCCAGGATACAGAAGCTGCGTGAACAGAAGTGCCAGCGGCAGCTGCAACAGCAGCAGACCCTTCAGTACCAGGGACAGACCTCGCACGACAGTCAGCAGACCCTCGAGGTTCTGGACGGGTTGATGTCCGGTGGGACCTCTTCGGTATGCCAATACTTCTGTTCCTTTTTTTAAATTTTATTCCAGCTTTCGATTTACAAACATCGTTTTGCCTGGATACCTCCAGGCTATATCAGACAAGCGTTTGACATTAACTACCCCATTTAGACAGGAATGGTTCAATCCACTAACACCAGCAAGGACACAAACTTTTCGACTTAGTGTCCTATATGTCTCTGGGCACATCATCACTAAATGGACCAAACAACAACCTAAGGTATGGGCCATCACCTGCGACGTGTAGTTTTTATTCTCATTCTTGCGCGCAGTTACCTTTTACGATGTGTGTGTGTGTAATTGTCACAGGCGGTGTCCCGATCGCAATCAACCAAGTCCTCCATCGGCGGCGATGTTCCCGAGGTGGTGGTGACGACAACGTACGGACTGGACCCGCCCGGCGGCATCCCCAACGGCCTGTCCCCGCAGACCCCAATCAACACACAGGACAGCGACAGCGCGTGAGTTCGCCATGCTTTTTTTTTTCTTGGACTGATTTTCGTAGACCGATTTCACTAAACCTCTAATTCATCTTGACAATACATTTCCAATCATGATGTTGTTCTTTCAGGACCCAGAGTTTGGCAGACGGGGACCTTCACAGTGAGGAGTTGGAACCAGGTGGCATATGTGACATCCCAGGTACACGATTGGGCTTTCTCTCAGAAACGTCGTGACAAAACTTTATCTTTGATGTTTCTAAAAGATATTTTTCATCTTTAACAACGACTTGGCGGCGCGGGGATTCATAATTGGTCTTCGGCTCTGCGGATCTAATTGTTTTGAGACCGTCAAATTAAAAGGGTTTCCAGTCAAGTCATTACCGTTCAAAGGGGAGGAGTGCAAGGCATTAGGGAATTCACCCCTTCCAAATGGGTGGATGGTTTTAATGAGCGGATCTGCAGGGAGATTTGTTACGGTCCATCTACTCCCAGACGTCCGCTCCACGAGGGAAAGAAAGGTTGTGCTTCGTTTTTACCCAATTATATTATATAACAACAATTCGTATACTCATGCCCAGATGGCACCGAAATAGGTCTTAGGATACAGCTTGTATATCATTGCAATAAGCGTATCTATGGGGTATATCGAGTGGACTAGATATTTCATTGAATGCTTTTATATGTTTTCGCAGACGATCTGTCTGGGAAGTTCCGCTGGGCCGTCATGTTGCCGTGCGCTGTCGTGTTGTGCGTCACCTGTCCTGACGTGCGCAAGCGACGCTGGGAAAAATGGTTCATCGTCACCTTCCTGATGTCCATCTTCTGGATCTTCGTCTTTTCCTACATCATGGTGTTCATGGTGAGTGGTTAAGCCCCTGTCACACATATGTAATTCATGTGTTTCAATTGGATCTTTCCCCAAGATTATACAATAAAGTTCCAACACATTCATGGATACCCAAAACACTTTCTCCGATTGCTCGATCTTCAGGCAACAATCATCGCCTACACCCTGGGGATCCCGGACACCATTACGGGCATCACGCTTCTGGCAGCAGGCACCAGTGTACCGGACGCCATGGCCAGCCTCATCGTCGCTCGGCAAGGTCTGTTTGTTCACATAACCGATGAACCCCCTTTAAGACGTAACACAGCGTTTCGTACAGTAGGTACAAGACCGGCAGTATAGTGGAATTCGGTCCATTCTTTAGTTCAAATGGCTGCCAGTTGTAAATCAAAAGATTTTGTGGTTTGATCTCGATTGCAAAACGTAGACTGTCAACTGACACAACAAAGGGAATGAATGATTCTGGACTTGCCATAATTTTGTACAAGAAAAAAGGACCTTTAAGGCATGAAATTCCATAAATGATGTTGTGTAATTATATTCGTCAATGTTTCTAACTTGCATCAGTAGGTTAAAGTCGAACAAAACCACTTTTCACATAACAACATCAAAGGAAACTTATGAATGATTGTGTTGCTAACCGTATGTGTCCCCGAATGTTTCGTCGGCAGGTCTGGGGGACATGGCCGTGTCCAACAGCATTGGGAGTAACGTGTTCGACATCTTACTGGGTCTCGGGCTGCCCTGGTTTCTCAAGACCACTATCGTCTCCTGGGGAGGATCGGTAAGGAAGACGTGTTCGTTCGCATTTTTTGTTCTTCATGGGACACAGAAAGGGAGACAAAGACACAGAGAGAGAGAGACACAGAGAGAGAGAGAGAGAGACAGACAGACAGACAGACAGACAGACAGAGACAGACAGAAACAAAGAGGAAATGTAGAATGTAGACCTTGCGAAAGGCAAATATGTATACTTATGCAACATAGTACTTGTATATCATATAAAATCATGTCATTTATTGATAGTGTATGTGTTTTGTTATCACTCTCAGGTTGCCATCAATAGTCGGGGAATGATCTACTCCGTCGGACTGCTTTTCGGAACCGTAGTTCTCATGGTGAGTGGAGTATAGTATGAGTGTGTGTGTAAGCTTGTCCAGCAGAAATGGTTGCAGGGAGAGTGGGTCGATATTTCGTCACTTGATTGACAGAGAGGTTAAGTCTGAAGGTGAGTCAGCAAGCGCCGAGTGAGAGTAAGTGGGCTGTACGTGGAGGAGTTCAGGAAGTGGTTTATATTACGTCATACAACCCCCTCCACAGTTCCAATATATTCACGAAAACCTAAAACACTTCCCGGGGGTCTGAAATACCCGATTTCTTGTTGGTACCAGGCTTCATGTGTGTTTCTTTTCCCTGTCTTACCCAGATCCTGGGCATTCACTGCAACAAGTGGCGCCTGACCAAACCGCTAGGCATGGCCGCCATGATCACGTACGCCGTGTTCCTCGTCTTCGCCGTCTGCATCGAGTGTAACGTCTTCGTGTACGTCAACCCACCCCTCTGTCCTGAATAGGATCGAGATGGACGCTCCATCAAGACCCGATCGTTGGAATATCAGCCTCTACTTATGAAAATCCTCCTGCAATTAGATTATATCAAAGTCGCTTATACTACAATGCACTGATGCAGGGTCAACTGTATGTTGTTTTCTCTTCATCGATTTGACATTCATCACGGACAGATTTACCTGTACCACAAAACTATTTCACAATTCGGTATGTGAACCATCCCATTTGTTCTGAATAGAATAGAGCTGGACGATCCATCAAGACCCAATCATTGGACTATCAGCCTCTACTCATGATAGTCCTGCTGCAACTTGCCTCTGTTAAAGCCGTTAGTCCAATGCGCTGATGATCTTGATCTTTGGTCTTGACGTGGATTTGACATTCACGACTGACAGATCTACCACAAAACTATTTCCCAAATCAGACGGACCTGCCACTTTCCGTTATGGATGTATGATGGAAAACTGTTCTGAACTACAGATGTGCATTCATCAGACAGTGGCTTCAGTCACTCTTCCAAATAGTTTTCGCCGCTCTTTCTGTACCTGCTGTAAGTTGTAATCATATTTAATAGGCAAACTGTACAGTGCACATTGCCTTGAAATAATCAATTTTGTCCCCAAAACACATAACCACACAGGCTGCCATCTACATTCGTCAAAATCATCACGTCCCTTCCGTTGAACTTGGACACAAATACTCACCAAGAAGAGGTGGCGGTCGTTTCTAAGATTCTATATTTTCCTAGTAGTGGCCGCGCGATTTCTTTCATTTCCCTCACTCTAGAGCGAAACCTCTACTTGGAGAATAAGACATTAAAACATGACTAACAGAGGCGTACATTTCAGGAACAAAAGATCATCATGACCAAAACTCCCCTCCCGCCGTCACAGCTGTAAATCGTGCGCTCCCTTTACTCATTTAATCCATGTATCCATAAGTTACATCCATGACCAGATCGCAACGAGACGCGGCATCAGTATCTTCAGTCATTCTAAGAAAATGATTATATATATATATATACTACAATACAACAGTATATTTGTATGTACTAGATATAAATTGTATATAAGATGTGAATACCCGTGGGGTGGAAAGCGAAGGGGGCAGAGGTCAGACTCTTGTGCCTAGATCCATGGACAGCTTTACGAGTCGGATCAAATGAAAATTGATTCTCTTACCTGAGTGGAGATTATCAAGGGAGTAATTTTCCGGCTTACAGACACAATTCTGAGGATGTGAGGTTCACATGGATGAACACGTGTTGGGGGCAGCAAAACGTGTTATGATTCTATATATTTTAGCCAGTATGCAGAAGCTAGTAATTAAATGTTTGATAAAGAAAATTGGGAAAGGACAGAGATACGTTTGCCCTTGTAAATGTACCGTGGACCAAGGACCAGTTTTGGATTAACCAAGACGTAATCTCACTGCGTTAAGCTGCAGCAGAAAAAACAACAGTGAGAGTTTAATTTTCATGCAAACATACCAGATGAGAAGCTTCAGTTGTAACAAGGACGGTTGACTCCACATTCAACATTGTCTCCATGGCTGTACATGTCATGAGGTAATCGTCGCTACATTATCTATTTATCTGGGCGATGCGGGAACCAAGTGAAACTACCATAACTTTGACTTTGTTTCGTTACAACGATTACTGATCATATTACCATCGTATATCAACTGTAGAATGGTTTGATCTACTACAAAATACGAGAGATAGCGAAAGCTTGATGTTTTGACAATATTCTGAAAATTTTGTCATCAAGAAATATTCTTTAGCTTGATATTATTCAACACAAAGGGAAGCTTGTCCTGGCGCCATTGTCATGTATTTTACCGTAAATGAAGTTAGTGCAGTTTTCAGTTTTACTGGAATAATGTGTATACTATATAACACTACCACTCCAGTGGTTTCTGTGGTAGGAAGAAAAACAATTTTGTTGTCCTAATGACGCAGGAACTGAGGGCAAAAATTTCAATTCGGCAAGAAATCGACACTGAGTTTGCACGGACATTAACGTCCGAAAAGACTTACCTCGAATCGAACACACGGTAGTACACAGTACTATCGATCGATAGTTCCGGTACTGTTTCCTTTGCCAGTCTGAGATGTATACGTCTCCTCCTTAGGAATCCTCCTTGAAAAGCAACAACTCATGAGTGTGGTTATACTGGAAGACCTCGGCAGCAACGAAAAGGTTTGAATTCCAGAAATCACTGGCCCTTGGTTGGTCAATTTCCATGTGCACTTGCTTTCTCTCTCAAGCTA
The DNA here is from genome assembly GCA_013266295.2 of Branchiostoma floridae x Branchiostoma japonicum. Taxonomy (NCBI): domain Eukaryota; kingdom Metazoa; phylum Chordata; class Leptocardii; order Amphioxiformes; family Branchiostomatidae; genus Branchiostoma; species Branchiostoma floridae x Branchiostoma japonicum. The sequence goes on from CM023840.1 coordinate 23,051,736, forward strand.
CCGGACCTTCAGACTGGTAACGGCGACGGTCCGGTTTTGTATAGTACAGTATTGTACAGATCTGTGACAATGACTTGTCCATGTGAAAGGGGTAGTCCAGGGATTTTGTCGTGCTTGTTACGTCATACATGGAGGACTGGATTTCCAGTAAGACAGCTTTTCTTATGTTTGTCTCATGTTCATCACCTTTAAATCGCAGCATCAGGAATTAATGGTAGGTTTAATGATATCACCAAATTCTGCGCTTATCTGGAAGGGGGGCTTTACATATTTTACATATTTTACATCTTCCAAGTTCAAAATGATAACGATTTTTCAGATCCATGCTTAGGCACGTCGTTTTTCTGATGCTCAAGTAGGAAGTTTCTGAACATGTTTCAAACGTTGAAAGTCGTGCTGCCGAAAATCGAATCTTTATGTGGGTGCCAATCAAAAATTCCTGAGCTGTTCCTTAAAACTATCGCTTATCCTATCTACAAATATATAGATGTTACCTGTTGTACAGTATAAGACATAGAGTATTAAACAATGTGACAAGGTTACAGGTACTTGTGGAAAATATGTCGTGGTAGAATTCTGACACATGTATAAAGTTATATAGTTGCATCCGAAACTGCTGCATATTTTTGATAGGAGATAGCACAGAGTTTATTCATAGTGCAGAGAACACCGTGTATTGAGAGAGTATATAGTAATAGAGCATATTTATGAACACAGAATGTGCAATAGGTCTTCAGTACAGGATCTCAACGAAGATCTGGTAATTTCCAAAAGCTGTTGAAGTGAAAATTGCAGCTCGTGTAGAATGTTTGATGGAGAAATAATAATGTACATAGGAAAGTGAACCTTTGAAGAAGTAGAACACCGACACGTTTTCACAGGTTTGACCTTGGATTTGGAAGTTACTACATGGTAAAACCGACTTTTAGCTTGAGCTCAAATTGACAAGGAACATGTTGGAAGTAGAAGTTACAGAATGCCTTCTTGATAGGAAATTTTGCACAGGACACACACGTGTGTATTAGAGGAGAACAGAGGATGTGTGCTGTATTTTCACAGCCATGTCCTAATGCACTTTGTCACTGCATAGTTGAAGAAATGTCACCACTTTAGTTCAACAATTCATTATCAAACAGGTTGTCTCAAATGCCCAAGAAGAAAAGATTTTTCATATTACATACAATGATATATGTATATCTACAATAATGATCGTGTTGTTCTGTAAGAGTCTTTGCCTTTATCTGAAGATGAGTCTTTGTATGTGTATGTGTATTTGTTGGAACGATAAGTGGCAATATACATATATCAAGTGATCATGTGTCAGCATTTAGCTTTGCAGATGCGTCTGTTGACAGTGAAGTCCACGTTCAGGTACGATACAGTATTAGTTACGTTATAGTCACTGAACAGTCAATTCGAGAAGCCTTGACTGTCGTTTGGAATACATCTCAAATAGTCTCAAATATTATGTTAACCATTTTCTAACAGCCGTCACATCCACAGACAAGTTTCAACTGTAGATATTATGGAAAAAAACGTTCACCCTATTGTAACACCGATATGCTAGTCTTGTCCGTGTGCTGATGTGTAGGTGGCATTGCAAAGGTGTCCAAAGTTCAAGCGGGGTACATATGGTGTTTCCTACTATTTGAAAACCTATTGAATCAAGACCACCGTACACAGAACTGTGCCGTATACTATACCATACGTTTGCCAAATGCAGTTCTTTACCTGACTTTGCCAAAGCGAAGAAAACACTTAAAATTCTGTCTCATGCAGGGTCCCTTCTAGACAATGTTCTTGTAAAGCCCCGGTCACGTGCATCGTACCGGCGATGCACCTACGGCGGCTATTTCTTTCGCGATGATCATGCCCTACTCCGTAGGTTTGCGAAGAAACTATTGCACCCGTTTCCTCTCAAATCTACGATCATGCCAACTGATCGTCGTGGAAAAAACTTCCATCGTATTTGCATCGTACGATGTTTGTGACCGGGATTTAAGAGGGAATGGCGAGAACCAAAGCAGACTGCTGCTTGTCCAAACAGATGCCAAATGCAGGGATGAGAGAGCATTATCTATACAGTATGCTCACGCACAGAGTGCCTATAGGAAATGTCAAGCTGAAAACACAAGACTTCGTTTATTTTTGTGTGCACCGAAGATATGGGAAAATCACAGAGGTGCAAATGCGACAGCCCTAGAGAAACTATGTATAGATGTCTGCAGGGTAACACTGCTTATCTGTATAGAACTGGCACATAGCATCGTGGTATACTTGCTATTGTCTTGACATCTGTACATGTAGTTTATGAAGTTTCTGTACATGTTGCAAATGGTGAAAATAAATTATGGTCTTCCTAAATATTCCTTGTCAGTCTCTGTTTTTCTTTTAAATCACCACAGGACACCAGGGAGAATGCACAGTGTCAGCAACTTTATTCAAGGGTTTATAGCTATTGCTTTTTTATCTATGAGGTAAATATACATTTGAGTTTTGACAGATCTTTTTAAAGTTAGTACATGTATCTAGAACATTAAAGTTAGTATATAGAACAGCACTACAGTTGCCTGCACTCAAAATGCAAGAACAATTGGCAGCTGTAAATCATTGATTACTCACTGAACTGGAGTACTATATGTACAGCTTAATAGCCTATTTTAGAAGCAGTGTTATGAGGAAAAAAGAAAAAACTTATAATTTTTTTCATGCCTGTTTGAACCCCATTGCCATGCTGTTCGGAGAACTATGTGATTCTGAGCCAATCAAAGCTCTCCTCTATATTCTAGGTGGGTAATCAAATGCCAATTGGTTCCTCTATTGACAGGTGCCAGACTACTTGGCAAGGGAAACCATCAAAGTAGCAAACTGGAGCTAGATGGATGGATACCTGGCTATAGTGGATAGTTTTCATCCCAACTGACATACTTGCACTGAAATCATCCCTCCTTGATGATACTGGAGCTGCATGGTTTCCCTTGTCAGTTATGGGTAATTGCAGTGCAAGTACAGTACCTGTACTAGAGATCACCTCTACATAGGGACCACCTGACCATTGATATACAGTCAAACCTGTATTAGAACCCACCTCTATATAAGGATCGCATGACCATTGATATACAGACAAACCTGTACTAGAACCCACCTCTGCATAAGGACCACCTGGCCATTGTGCCACTTTTTGGCTCCCTTTTACTATTTTTTTTTTGCAAGCTGACTCAAATATTAAGAATCCTGTCTACTGTGACTTATTTCTTCTTGAGTGGTCACAATACACAGGTTTGACTGTATATTGGTTGACTTGAACATCCACCCCTCCACAAGTATCTACAATTGAATATTGGCAACATATCTACAGACCAGCTATTGATTATTGATCAGCTATTGATTATTGATCCACATGGGTCTTGACCACCTCCACGAGTTCCGGGAAGTCGTATGACATGAAGTGCCCTCTGTTGGTGAACTTGTGCAGCTCTGTGCTGAGTCCCTGTGCAACCTGAAACCAAAGGACTCTCAGTTTAGTTCTATCCTATAGAGGTCTAAATGTTGCTTCTTTTGTTTTAGTAACATTATCTTTTTCACAATTTTATGCAATAACAACATCTTCAATTTGTAATGGATAAAAAATGAGAGGAGGACCATAAAAACAACCAGGTCTTATGTATTCATGTTCATGTTGGCACATGGGGGTGGGTTAGGTGGTGTCTGAACATAGGGGTGTTGGAACATAAGGGTGTTGGAACAAAGGGCTGTTGGAGCATAGAGGTGTAAGAATATAAACAACAAACACCTTCTGCTGCTCCTCCCATGGGATGAATGGATCGTCCCGGGAACCAAACTGCACCACCCATCTGGTGTTGCCCTTGACCTTGTCCCACTCCCATGGTCGGCTATAATAACCTGGAGATGGTTTGCCATGATACATAATAAAGGTCAGTAATAAGGGACTGAGCATAACAAGCCATTTAAACTGGGTTTGGACCAGTTACTCCAATGTCAAGGCAAATTTCAATTTCACTCAGTTCACCAGCTGCCACAAGACTCCAAAGCTAGTGTGTTACACTAAAGGTTGATGTTACCAGGTGACCAATACCATATACATTAGACCTTCTAATACACAACTATTGTCTTGAATCCAGATATTTTACCAACATTAACAGTAATTCTTCCTCATGTCAAGACCCCCCAAAATCACGTCATATTTTCCCCCACAAATCAATTCCCATAGGAACATGAGCTTGCAAGGTCGAGCCCTACAAGGTCACCACTGGCGTACGTGCCACTTCATGGCCAGTATATCCTGACAAGTAATTTCCTTATAATCAGGGGGGAGTTTCCATGGAGGCTTTATGAGCTGGTCTGGTTTGTGGACGTCACTAGCAAACATCAATGTGCGTAGTGTGCATAGTTCAGTGGTTAGTGACCCTGCCTCTGGACCAAGAGGTTGTGACTTTGAATCATGGCTGTTGTTGCTCACACAGCTTGCATACTACTGGAAAGGGATGCTATGGTTCACTGTTCATTATACATGCCAAAAAGAGCTAGGGACATTGCCCTGATACAACTAACCTGTAAATACTGTACTGTATAGACTAACTGTAGTGATATGGTGGATGGTTCGATTAGCACCAAGGACAGTACCATACTAGTTTCTACTGCCAAATGTTTCAATGGGAACAGTGGCCACACTATTCTGTATGGAAGTGATAGTTGAAGCGAACTGGAGCTAGAAGAGGATGGATACCAGGCTGATTTAAACTTACCACTCGCTCTTTCATTTTCATCCCCCAAGTCTGTGACACATGCGGACACCAACACGATACCAAACACCTGGTACTGTTCAGCATATCTGCAACAGGAATTGTTATTTAGACAATTGGACACAACACACTGCACTGTAAGCCAGTATTGAGGTGTTCAAAGATTCTTTTTTTTTCTAGAAATATTGCAGAATGGAACTCGTTGCCGCTTGATGTACTGCTTGCCCTTTCTGTTGACTTTGGTCATAGGTAAATTGACTAACTACTTCTTCGGAGAAGTTGGTCTGCCGTCTGATTTCTGCCTAACTGTGCATTTATCAAAGCTTGAGCTCCAATTGCCAGCTAACTCCTCTAGCACAACTCACCAACCTGAAAACATGAACCCACTTCCAGAGGAAATAATACTTCATTTTTTTGCATTATCCAAATTTTGTGGTAGGAGGATGTACATGTATTTGTAACTTTGAAGTTTGCAGTTGAAACAATTCTATAGTATTGTAGAAATACAGTGGAAATGGGTATTTGCAGTGTCATGATTTCCCGGTGCAAAAGTCACTGCAAAAATAAAACCACTGCAGACATTTCAAGATTTACAGTACTCACCTCATAGCAGCCTCAGCCCCGGAGCTGTGACCAATCACGATGGTTCTCTCATCACACTGCAGCTCATCATGCATGAAGGGGATCCAGATGCTCTCTCGGGCCAGAACTGTGGAGAGAAACAATGGTTGTCACGAGAAATCAGCATACAGTCAAAATAGTAGTAAGGTGGTAGGTGCATAGTAGCACCATTTAGTTATGAGATAAAAATATATAAGAATTTATGCATTTTACAGTTGGAAGATGACCAATCTGCACCAAGGAGGGACAGTACACCAAGAACTTATTTTAATAAGTAAGTGACAGATGGCCAATCAGCACCAAGGAGAGGCACCACATCAAGGATTTAAGTGAAGGATGGCCAATCAGTTCTAAGGAGGGATACCATACCAAGGGTTTGAACGAGAGATGGCCAATCAGCACTAAGGAGGGATACCATACCAAGGGGTTTAAATGAGAGATGGCCAATCAGCACCAAGGAGGGACACCATACCAAGTTAGTCTGTTTGGAAATGTTTTTGTCACTCTGTTCACAAACCAAAGGCAGTTAAGGCACTGATGAAAAGTTTACACAACCAACTAGGCAGCCTAAGGATAAAAATGTCATAATAGATAGAGTGTCCATACCTGGATCCGGCATGTTTTTCAGTGTACACTTGAAATTTGGAATCTGAAATAAAGGAACGATGGTTAAATCACTGCTACTTGAATGATGATACATATTGATCTACCTTCGTGCTCCTTTGGTATGACTTACTTTGACAGCACTCTTTAGCAGCCAAATTTCTAAATGATAGCATAACAAAATCCTTCCTGGTGTGAATAGATCAAACATATTAGTCTGTCTCATGCAGCTTGTACTTAATGCAAGAAAACAGATATGTTAGGCTTAAAGGCAGTTTAGCGAGGCCAATTACAATACTGAATGTAAGTTATCCAGCAGGAGGATCCGTGGCATTGTCTCTGTTGATGTTTACACCATTGCTTGTCTATTATATGTCTATTGTACTCACTGACTTATTGAAATGGAAAAAAAATAAAAAATAAAAAAGCAGAGCAGAAGTCACACATACATCGTCGAGATGGCTCTTGACCCAGTCATACCAGTTGCTGTTGTACACGTCCCCAGCCCCGTTCCCAGGCACGATAACCGCCTTCTCCGCTCGCACACTCATTCCTCCACCCGTTTTGTACAGGTCAATCTTCAGGAGGGTGGAAACTATTTGCATGGCAACAAGGACACAGATGACATAGAAGAGGCCGTCCTCAAGGACCTTGTGGACATTCCCTGGTACATCCATGTCTCAAGGAAGTTTTCTTTTGCATATTTGAGTTAAGTGTAATACTGTATTTTTGTCTCTTTGCTACCCTCTATCAGTATCTACTTGTTGATGTTCAACTGAATTACACATTGCAAGTGATGTTTCTCTCTTCACAGAAGTCCAGTAAGCACAAGAGAAAGAAACCACAGTTGAAAATTAGTGAATATGCGACAGCAAAGAATAGAATGTGTATGAACTATTGATAAGTTACATGAGATGTTAACTTTATGTAGAAGCAGAAAGAAAAGTCAGAGGTAAAGGCTCTATCTGAGGGTACCAGCTATAATGTTAATGAGAGCACAGAGACAATTTACAACAAGCTCTAGATACTTCAGGAATTGTAAGTCATATTGACAACAGCTTCATGAAAAAGTATATAACTCAACATTACTTTATTGCTCCATTGCAGCAGTACAGTAGTCAATGATTTACATTGTACAATACATAATATATATGTCATCATATCACAATAGATCAAGTCTGAATAAAATATAGATGCAGAAGCTTTTCTTTTGTGTTCCATAGTTCCAAAACACAATAGCCCAAAGTCTCAGTAAACAACAACATAAATATAAACAGTTTCCTGAACAAACCTGTCCGGATCTCTCTTTGCTGCTTGTTGATTTCGCAGTGACCTCTGACCTCGATCAGCTGATAACCAGTCATATGACTGAGTGAAAATGGCGGGGAACACCAACAACACACCTGCGTCCGAGAGCAGAAACACCACACCTGGCGCCGTGCAGGAGATGCTGTACAAGGTCCTTGTCATCGGGGAGTTCGGCGTGGGTGAGTAGGGCCGCTTATGTCCAAGCAGACGAGTCTGGCTCGCGATGTCTTGGCGATTTGAGGAGGAAAACTTTCACTTCCGGGTTCTGTTTGACTGCCAATGTTTGCATATTGTGGGAGTCTGTGACAATCAGTTTAAAATGCTCGCCTGTGTGGTGTAACTGTAAACCGGGATGTCGGTAGACGTTGTCTAGAATGTGTGACGTGTTGTATGGATAAATAAATGTAGAGGCGAAGTGGGCTGGAGAGAGGTGCACGTGACATGTTTGACCTAGTTCTGTCTGTTTACCTATTGCGTCCATTTCATTACGATGTTGGGTGTTTAGACCAAAACTGAACAACCGTTTTAGTTTCCATGTTAATAACATGTCATCTCAACTCACATAATTTCACCACATTGAAACAACGGTGAATTTTAAGAGGTCTACTATTTATATTATAAAATACAGCACCAATTACTGTAATCCCCTGAGAGGTTGAGATATCCAGGTGTTCAAGACATTCTTGTAACAGTAACAAATTAAGGTCAATAGATGGCACATATGCCTTTCGTCTTGTAAAGGACCTTTGCATTGGATACCAGTGACAGTAATTTTATGCTGACAACACTTTATCTTTTGTTTTTCAGGAAAGGTGGGTCTTCGACGTGATCCGTAGGAAATTCGATTTCTCATCATTTATATGATCCATTTCTGCTTTCTTTTGGTTTAATGATTTTACTCATATTTTTATTTTACAACTTCAATCTTAACCATCTGCTCTACCATTTTCATTTTAGACATCTATAATCAGAAGATATACAGAAGGTAAGAAGCTTGTATTTATACCTCTGATTGTGGGTTAGTTGCTGTCAGTCAATAAGGTGCTTAAAAAGAATTACTTTAAAACTTTGTACTATGAATAGTTTGATCTGGTTGTAGGAAAACGGTTTTCTTTTCAACAAAACCTCAAAGACATCACCATGCTGCAAGGAGTCCATGCAGACCCTGAGGAAGGTAGCTGAGGAGTTACTGTGAGATCGGCCAAATAATGTCTTTGAAGTTGTATTGAAAAGAACCCTACTACTATCAATAGTACTTTCAGATGCAGTAGTACAATTGTAGTACAGTTCTAAGGAGCTTTACACTAATCACCTGAATGTTTTGCCTACCAGGTTATTTTTCACCAAACTACAAGCTGACGATAGGAGTGGACTTTGCCCTCAAGTCGTTAGACTGGGATGAACGAACAAAAATAAACTTGCAGTTGTGGTGAGGACAAGAATGATTTCTTGATATTGACACCAATGACAGCTTCTCAGTTTTTGCTTTATCTTTGTAGGAAACATTGAAACAGAACTTTTACTCCAAAAGTACAGGTTTAACGAATGCATCAATCTAGACACTTGCCGTTGTTTATTTGAACATATTTCGGAACTTAACACCCTCTGTTCACTACAGGGACATTGCAGGGCATGAAAGATTTGGCCACATGACCAGAGTTTATTACAAATATGCGTAAGTTTCATTTTCTGTTGCTGATGTTTTCACATTTTGGTGCACAATGATCTCACTCAATTGCCTTGAACAGATACGTTTTGCACATCTGATGTGTCACTCCTGTTTTTGGTGTTTTCAGCATAGCAGCAATCATTGTGTTTGACTTGTCAAGACCAACAACTTTTGAATCAGTTCTGAAGGTAAGGCTCGACAAATTCCTCATACTGTTTTTCAATTTTATTCCTTGTAATGAAAATGGTAAATATTTTAATGTAAATTGTAACTCACACATAACATTACATAATACTCTATAGATGGCATTACATCAATAAACATTAGTCATCCACTGACATCCAGGTAGAACTTGATGTAATACAAAATAAATCAAGTAACTGGATTTAATTTTCTGAAGAGTCGAGATCACATTGTTATGTTCAAGAGGACTCAAATATTTTTTAACTGTAAGATATTGTTACTATAGTGGTGTTTATGTCTGCAAATTTTGCCATTTTTCCCACCCAGTGGTACATTGATGTGAATGAGAAAGTGATGTTAGCAGACCAACAGCCCATCCCTGTCATACTATTAGCCAACAAGGTAACATACATGTATCTCACCTACTGTCACATTGTTCAGCTCTGCTTATGCTGTTTACAGCTAGAAGCTTTCAAATCTGTACTAGGGACCACTTTTTGAGCAGTAACAGCAAACAAAAATCCATATACATGTACACTTAACATTATATACCCAAGACATGGACAGACCACGTGCTGGTAGACATCAGAAATACCTGCACAGCTCCAATTTTACCTGCGCTAACCTGCATATGCAGGTGGTACATGTATTTTGACATCCTGCTGACATGCTGCCTCTGTTTCCCCAGTGTGACATCGATGACTCAACGTTTGACAAGTCCTCACTGGAAGACTTCTGCAAACAGCACAAGTTCATTGGCTGGTTTGAAACATCTGCAAAATTGGACAAAAATATTGGCAAGTACATTTCTTCACGTTCATATTCTGTCTCCAATATTAAGTTGAAAACATGTGTGTCAGATATTTTCTTAAAAAGCCATCCTATGTTCTGAAGTGATATGTGTGGCCTATAGCTATCTGTTTTCCTCTGAAAAACCCTGCTATTGCTGTCATCTAATCATACAGCAAGGATCTCAAAAGATTGTCTAGAGTCACAGTAATGAACTGACTCCTAGGCCTCTTTCTTCCTGCTGTCTAACCCTGTAACCAATAGAGCTGTAGCTAAAGAACTACTTCAGTGTGCTAAAGGTTAACCACCCATATACATGTAGATGAAGCCATGCAGTTCCTGGTCAGCCACATCCTGAAGCTGAGCAGTGAAGGTCAGAAGAGGGACGAGTCGGCCATCTCGCTGGACGATGATCCCCTGGAGGATGACGAGGAGGAGGTCCAGCCCCAGGAGGAGAGGAAACCCCCGGGATGCTGCTCGTAGCTAAGACTGGAACCACAGGCTACCCTGGGCATGTGCCAACTCAATTCTGGGAATAATGTTACTGCCACAGTATAGAATAACGTCACTGAAACAGGATAGTTTCCAACACAAAAGAGAAATCATTGAATAGTTTCAAAAGCTTGGTAAATCTATATTTACTGGGTTCTTAACTACACAACCAAGGGCTTTTATCTGCTGATGTTTCAGTAACCTTTTGGCGACTAAAGTGCGAGAACAGAAAAAAATTCAGGAAAACAAAACATATCAAAATGTTAAGAGTAGTTCATACGACTAATAAATATTCAGGTTGCTTTAAGCACGTCTCAATGACAAATGTGTTTCCAGTCATAAACTATATGTAACATATTGATATGTTGCATATTAAAATAGAGTTTGCACCTAGCCTTTGGGCAATCAGTTTTAACAAGAATACTTGAAGTTCACAGGTTCACGATTAAGATTTATTAAGATGTTTAATACTATCATATAGGGGCCTTCTGAATATTAAATCAATACTTCCTACCATGTAACCTGGAATAGGCAATACCTCACAACAGTTTATATGATCATGTAAGTGTGCTTTAGTTGCCATTTTTCTTGCTCCATATGATTGAATCCATGCAGGGTTCTCATCAATTTTTAAAATATTGAATCTGAGTATCTGTGGTTATTGCCTTTGCAGAGACCCAATCAAGCATTTGGTGGAGAGTCACTAATTTATCATAGGTTACAATCGCAAGGCTGTTATTTGTATTCTTTTCATGTAGATCCTTCCATATATATGGAGAATAATTAGAATAGATAAAATACATAGAATCATGTACTTGCAAAACTGCAGTAGCAAGACAATTTGGTTCTCTTTAACTTAAGACCAAATGGTGCCTTCATCTATATTTTAAGGAAGTGGGGGAATCGGGACATACAAACACCATGCAGTAGAGAAAGAAATTATTTTTCTACTAATAATTTTACAAGAAACTTTGTGAATTTTTGATATGCAATTATTTGTATATGTGTGCTATGATGTTAAAACTTAATTGGATGATATTTATTAGTATTTGTTTGCAAATAAAGTCACAACAAACAAATCATGGTGTAAGTTCTTTTATTTGAAGCACATTGCTAGGTAGAAGGTATACTTTTATACACATAGCATATCTTCCTGCATATGTCTCGCTACCGGTAGGAGGAATGTCAAATTACAGTTGTAAACATCGTACAGTTGAAGTAGTAAGGTAGTACCATGATCATTTCATGTCTATATTTTCTAAAATTCATGGACTGATGCAAAAGGGATTGACATAGGTACAGCTAATACAGTTAAACCTGTCTACAGTGGCCACTGATGGTACTTGAGGAAAATTGCAGTAGATAGGTGGCCATAACAGACAGGATTCTTCATGTCAGGGTCAATGGGAAAAGTATAACGAAGGGACCACCAAAAAGTGACCACAATGATCAGGTTGTCCCTATGTAGAGGTGGTCACAGGCACAGGTTTGACTTACATGCGTATCTACTACATGTATCTACATTAAATAAACTTGAATTCTACATCTCAACAATGATAAAGTTCCTGAAGATTTGAATGACATATGAAATAAGCTGGCTACTGTCTATCACTATCTGCCTGGTAAGATGCCCTTTCCCTGGGCAGCTATCATGGCCTCGTTCTGCGTGAGCTGGTACTCCTGGAATCGCTGCCCAATCCGCTGAGTCACCTTCATGTATTTGGCTAAACAGTGGGAAGCACAGGTGTCCTGTGGTGGAAGGTTCCAATCAATGTTTTGACTTGACTAGCCTTCTTAGCAGGCTCTACAAGTTAGGCTCTTTTGGGGTTTATAATGTGCTTTTTTTTCTAATGGCAAATCAGTTTTGGGTTTCTTGTGAGGCCTGGCCCACCATGAACCGAGTACCTAGAACTGATATGCTATCAGAAAAAAGCACATTATAAGCCCCAAGCAAGCCAGACTCATAGATCTTGCTTAGGAGGCTACTATCAATGTTTCTACTTGGTGAAGGATATCTTTTGTAATATTTACTTAACTTAAAATAGTCAACAGAGTCTAGGGCCCTGGACTGTGCAACATGGAGGAACCTAACAGAGGGCAATCTTAGCTAGGCTGCTACCCAGGAATGGGAAGTGTCCAGTACTTTACCTCTGTGTCCAGTATTTTCCTACTGGTGAAGTCATGTACACAGTCCACGAAGCAGTTCTCTGAAATCCTGTTGTAGGTCTGAAGAAAGTCGCGAAACTGCAAGAGACGTTTTAGGTGATATTGACTTCAGAATTGTACTGTACATATTTACATGGCAATAGCCAACACTCCCAGACCCCAGGTTCATGATTGTCCGGTATCAGGATACTAGTACTACAACAGCTGATATACAAGAATCATTTCACACTATACGAGTGGTCACAGCCCGTGATCTCGAGTGGTAAGTAAAAAGTGGGTGAGAGTTAGGTGATATACCTACTGACAATTTTCATATGCCTTCAAATAATTTGATGTAAACAAAACAGCGATCACTCGTATACAAGCAAGCATTCTCAATGTAAGACACCCACCTGCTTCATTTGCTCTGCAGCTTGCTGTTCTGCCATGTCTAAAATCTTGATTTTTGTCTCAAAGTACAAACACAGAATCTGGTAGGGAAGATAAATATGTGGTTATCAACATGACTTATTGAAGTTATTCACTATCTTACCAGTTCACAATTTCTCATTGTAGTTGGCTATTTTATAGCCATTTTTAAATGTTCGCAGGAAGCATGCCAGAAACCCTGCATAGGTCCTGTCAAAGTAGGTTGAGAATGACTACTGACATCCCCTTTTGGATTCACACTGACATGTGTACGTTGTACAACACGAACAGTTAGATCGATTTTGACAGTTAGCATTGTCAGTGGACGAGATACATAAACACAATCCCTCTCTATTTGATATAAAACGGTTCCCAATAAAGACTTTACAAACCAAATCGCAGAAGGTTGCTGTAAAATCGTGGTTTTCCCTCAGAATGTTCAACCTTGCCTTGTCACCTTACGAGGATCAGCTGGAGCACATGGAAATTTAAAAAGGTCATCGCGCATGTGTAGTAATCACTATTGGGTGACCTTTACACGGTCCAAAGTTTTTTCAGAAAACGGAATTTGATTGGATAGAATTTTGGACTTGAGAGATTTCAACCAATCAAGAGGATCCTTACGGACATTGTTGTGTTTTCGGCGAATTCCAACATGGCGCCATCGTACGTTGGATTTGAACGTCAAAACAGTCGGAATTTTCATCGTTTGGGTCAAAACACGGACGTTCTCACCTTGCTATAAGGTAAGGTTTTATCAGATAAGTAGAATTATCTTGGACAAAGTGCCATGTTGAGTTTGTGCCTTGCTAGTGGTAGTTAAGACCGATAAAACACCTATCGGTGGCAGCAACTCCCTTCTAGCCAGCTCTTTTATATCTAAAGCCTAGTAAAGGGTGTATAAATATATATTTTTTTTAGCTTGGGTGCCATCCTATTTGTATGTCGGGGCTCCCATACTCGCTCCCTATTTTTTAGGGATCGAGTATGGGAGGCCCGGCATACAATAGGATGGCATCCACTGATCCAGCTGCAGGCTAGTATAGATTTATTCAGGCAAGGAGGTCTCCGTCTAACCTCCTTGATTCAGGCTCATAAATTGGGCTGTTCCCCCCAAAAAAACTGTGTAGGGGGGGTGGGGGTGGAAGAGGTCTCAATCAACTTCTGACCGAACCCCCCTGTCCAGGCCAGATATTTGACCCAACCCCCTGTCCAGGCCACTCAACCCCCCTGTCCAGTCCAGATTTCGTGACCCACCTCTCCTGTCCAGTCCAACCTTTTCCACCCCCAAAGCCATTTTCCCTTATTTTTGGAATAGCCCATTAGGAGCTTCTTAGTTGTATATTAGTTGATAGATAAAGCTTTTTTGTTGTAATGCAGTAATATCTTTATTATATTTCAGCCATACCATAGGTATGGATGAAATATATTGTGTTCTCTCATGTTTCTCCTTCTTCTCCTGTCATTTCTTTAAATGGATTCAACTCTGTCATTTTTCAGCCAAATGACCTGAAATTTGGCATGATGGTAGAGTGACTAAATACCCCCAGACGTTTTTTTCATTTTTTTGATACAAGCTTTGAAAAATGTTTTATTTGGTTTTTTTGGTCATTTTCAGGCAATAAATGTACATTTTGGGATCTGGAGCCCTGGTACTACATCCGAATGACGCGAAATTTAGTATGGGGATACCTTGAACACATGCCCACAGAAAGTCATTCACGCTTTTGACATACACCATTTTGAAATTGTGTAAAATAGGGCTTTTTCGCTATTTTTGGACAAAAAATGTACATTTTTGGCTCCTGTGCCCTATTATTAAAACCAAATGACTTGAAATTTGGCATGGGGGATCCTTGGACACATGCCCACAGAACTTTATTCACGCTTTTGACATACACCACTTTGAAATTATGTAAAATAGGGCTTTTTGGCTATTTTTGGACAAAAAATGTACATTTTAGGCTCCTGTGTCCTAATAATAAAACCAAATGATCTGAAATTTGGTATGAAGGTGCCTTGGGCACATGCCCACAGACCATAAATCACACTTTTATCATATGCTACTTTAGAATTATAAAAATAGGACTTTTTTGCTATTTTCAGACAAAAATATACATTTTTGGCTCCTGTGTCCTGATAGTAAAACCAAATGACCTGGAATTTGGTATGGGGGATCATTGGGCACACGCCCAAAGAACGTCATTCACACTGTTGGCATGCACCACTTAAAATTGTGTAAAATGGGACTTTTTTGCTATTTCCAGATGAAAAATGTATATTTTTGGCTCCTGTGCCCTGGTATTAAATCTGAATGACCAGAAATTTGGTATACAGATACCTTGGACATATGCCCACAGAACATCAATCAAACGTTTGACATATACCACTTGAAAATTGTGTAAAATAGGGCTTTTTTGCTATTTTCAGGCAAAAAATGTACATTTTTGGCTCCTATGACCTGATATTAAAACCAAATAACCTGATATTTGGTATGGGGGATCCTTGGACACATGCAAACAGAATGCTATTCACCTTGCTGGCATACACAGCTTTCAAATTGTGTAAAATGGGACTTAAACATGGGAAGGAAATGGCTGAAATATGCTGTATTTGCTCCGGAGCAAATGTTGGCCTTTCTAGTTCTGTTTTAGTGTCTATTAATTATGCTTATGACTTGATAATTTCAGAAAAGTCACAGACTTGATACCTTGACTGATACAGTACTGTCTTTGCCTTTTGGAAGGGAGGCACGGCCGGTATTATCCCAGTCTCGACTCTAGCTTCACATGTTGTAAGTTTCGTGTTCTCCCATTGACTTTTTTTTTTCCTCCCAACAGTTAGGTCTATCTGTTTAATAGGTGAATGTCCCATGGCAGCTTCTCCAGCAACTCAGCTTCTCTCCATTACCAGTGCTGCTGTCAACGCTCTGGGAAAATCCAGCCAGTCTTCTCACTCAGGCAGCTCATCAGGCAGAGCAAGAACAAACACTGGACACTCCCTCCAACCAACAGTCATCCGACACTTTGAGCACAGCGTTGAGATACCCCAGAGTCCAAAACGGCAAGAAAGTGGCAGCTCCAATGGTGATGATAAATCTGATTCAACTGCTAGTAAGAATCAAGATCATGAAGGCATTGAAGCAAGAGAAGCAGAGATGGCAGATTCTGCCAACAGCTCCAGCGCAAGTGAGATTCTCATCAGGTCAACAGTTCTGGACCACAACCAAAGTCAGGTTTCTAAGCCAATGAACACCAGCTTGGATAGCAGAGCGAGTTTTGGTAGCTCGGGGTCTCAGAGAGTGAGAGTACCCAGGAAACTGTTGAAGGAGGTGAAGTCTCCCTTTGACAGGGAAGAGGCAGGTGTGGCTGAGCACATACCTTCACCGTTGCCTGGCAACCTGCCTCCTGAGAAGGAGAACAGGACCGCAGAATCAGATGTCCCAGCAGTACCAATACTGGAGGAACAGGGAGGGCAGGAAGTTCTGATTTCTTATCTCAAACAACGAGAGACAAGGGCAGATCGTCCAAGCACATTTCCAACAAGTACAGGTAAGTCTGGTCAAAATTGTGACAGCAAGACTCATTTCTGATGTTCTTGGTATATCTTATACCACACATGTAGTTTTCTGTTACATCTAAGTTAAAGGTGTTTGGATGCAGAATTTCAGACTTGAGGATAAACATTGTGTCACAAATGCTTTACTGCTAAGACACAGTTTCACTTTCTGAATTGAAAAGCCTTAAAAAGTAATAATAAGTTCAGCAGAGTCATCATTGAGTCAACTTGGATGGCAGTTTGTGACAGAAATTGGTATTTGATAAAAAATGAGAAAGAAAACTGAGTATTCCTTCAGGACATTGGATAATTAATATATACTGCTCAGAAGAGACAAAAAAGCACATCTACTACTAAATCATAATTATTTTTTAATGTAATGTTGGTAGGTCATGTGAGGGACGGACCAGAGTTACCAGCTGCTGCAGCTGTGCAGCCACCTGGTAGCTGTTCTGTAGCTGCTGCATCTGATGTTGTCATACAGACAGTGAACCTGACACATAAGGTATGTAACTTAAAAAGTAGAACAGATATTTTCGTATAAGGATGTGAAATAGAGAATACAAAATCAGTTTACTTCTTAGTTGTTATTAATTACTCTCAGTATTTTTTGCTTTGACAAAAAATAGCTTTGAAAAGAATTTCCAATCGTCATTGCATCACCCCAAAGGAGTGAACTGTGAAGTATTGTTTTGGGCTTGCTTTTTTGTCTGTCTGTATTTCTACAATCCCAATATGCACAAATTAGCACATTGCATGGAGGGGATGAAGTCTGCCATCTATGATTACCTTAATCCCTTTTGATTCTTGTGTTTCAAGGGTGGCAGTGCTGCAGGTAATCACCAGGGGGTGCTGTTGCAGCAGGGAGCTGCAGTTGAGGGTATGGACATCACAGTCAACCAGGATGCACCAGCAGGTACTGTAATATAAAAAGTACCTGAGCGTGTCTGATCTGCAGTGTTGTAACTTTTCAATTGAACACTATAGAGTGATACTGTTAGAAATAGGAATGGGCTCAATTTCCCACTGAAAATGGAATTCTAATAATGCCAAGTCGACAAGTGTTGTTACCAACTCGCATAATTCTCCCAGGTACCCTTAGGTCGCCACATTGAAAAAAATGATGATGTGTTGTCAAGGTCTTCTCAAGAATGTATGAAACATCTAGATATGTGAAGTGTTCTCCTTGCAGGGATGCTAACTTAAACTGAGGATGTGACCTTGTTTTTCCTAGATGATGTGAAGGTATCCAGGTTTCAGCTGACAGAGAAACAAAAGTTGCTCAAGTCCCAGTTGGGAAAAAGGTAAGGAATTTGCAGATACGCCCCAATCTCAAAAGTATTGTTAGTGACCCTGCCTCTGGATCTAAACTAAAGTTTGGGAGTTTGAATCCCGGCTTTTGTATCCACTGTGCATTGTGCCTGTCAAAAAGAGCTAGGGGAATTTCCACAATGAACCTGTATACACTGAACATTGCATTTGTATTCTCTATCACAACCAGTGGAAGATTCCTTCAATGACATAAAACTGGATCATAAATCATTTTCATTTTTTTTGAATGTATGTTACCTCCCGTAGGAATAGAGAACTGTTGATATTGTTGCAGTTCAAATATCACAAGATAGGTGGTGCTCATGACAGGTCTTAGCATCTATGGCACCAGCAGAGAAAAAATATAATAACTGAAAATTGCTGAGAGGATTTCTAAAGAAATGGATCAACCCCTAGTCATATAGCAAGTTAGAGATACTATAAAACCAACCAGGTCTAAGGAGTCATGTACACGTGTTTTAGAGGTTACAAGTTATCATTTGTAAGAAAAAAGTCCATGTAGGTTTCCTTGGCTGTGCAGAGACATTCTCTTGTCGCCCATGCAGACAAGACAGGACAGCACCTGTGAAGAAGGTTGTTCAGCCCAGGGTGATCAAACACCTGGTGCCTGCAGGTGGGGATGAGAACAAACCCCCCAACAGACAGGAGTCCCCAGGTGTGGACACTGCCAGCATCGCAGCTGCCACCGCAGCTGCAGTTGCTGCAACAGCACCATTCTTTCAGGTGACCCTGGCCACTTAAGATTAAAAAAACATTGGGAATTTGAAAAATGTCACTTTTAAAGTTGAGCATCTCTCTAACATAAACATTATGGCGAATATCTTTCTGTATGCATGCAATTACCTTGTTTGAACCGCTAACCTTGTTATCCTTGAGTTTACAATGTACAAAAATGTATGTATGGGTCAAAGCATCTTCTAATGAACTACAGGCTGTCTTTAAAACTAGTTATATATTATACTGACTATCAAACCTGTGTATGAACTCATTTTTGACCTGAGACTACCTTTGATCTTCAGGCTCACACAGATCTGGAGGCAAAGATCTCGGCCATCAATGAAAAGCTGTCTCAGCTGCAGGAGTCGTATCAGGACAAGTCCAGCACAGCGCAACAGTCAGAACAGCAGCTGCGCCAGCAGCTCCAGCAGCTGACTGACATGAGGATCAAATTCCTGGAGCAGCTGCAACAGCAGCAACTGGAGTGGCAGGTAAGATATGGCTTCACTTTTATTCATTGAGATTTACCACATTTGTGGGAGGATTGACATAACAGGTGACCTTTTCAAGATGTCAACCCAGAAACCAGACTGTAACTTACAGTGTAAGGTTTTAACCACTCATGCTGTTTTTGATAAGTGTGGTGGGTTCTTTAACATGCTCGAGGTATGGCTTTCCAAGAGGATGTCCCTAACTAAAGCTGACTTAGACTCACTTTCGTTTTGCTTCTGCCCATTAGGCTAAAGCAACAGGGGCTTCAGGTGGCTTGGCAGGTCATCAGACCACAGCTGAAACATATCAGATGAGACCAGCTGCAGTTTCTGCACCAGGTGCAGCACCATCCCATGTGGACAGTCGACCCAACGCACCTAGCTACGATGACTGGACCCACCCCAAATACGTGCCTGTCCAGGTGCATCACAGACCCACCCATTCTGCACCACCACAACCTACCCCTGCTACACACAGAGTCTCCAGCCATTTTGCTACGACCCATGCCACCCAGACCTCACCCCTGGACACACCTGCCCCCAGGAAGCACCCACCTGTGCCCATACCTAAGGACAACAATCTGGAGAGGGCTGACAGGATGGCAAGGCTGCGTCGTGACATTGAAGAACACAACAAAGGTATAGCTGTTCAAACCATTACATTGTGTATACAGTCAAAACTCAAAACCCAGAATACTCAGGGGATCCAGTCTATGTGGACAGTGGTCACTATAGACAGGATTCTTAATGCTTGTGTCAATGGGAAAACATATTCTAGGTCTCATCAAGACCTACCCACCTACCAATTTTCATGATAATCCATCTATAGCTTCTTGAGTTATGCTGTTCATGTAGACAAACGCTAATGAAAACATAACCTTCTTGGCGAAGGTAACAAGATTGCTATGTTTGAAGAACTCCCTGAAGAACTCAGCAAAGTGATGCCCCACTGTGGCAACTCGTGAGTTGTTTTCTGACTCTGACTGTATCTTGCTTTCTCTCTAACTCAAAACCGGTAAATGCAGACAGTTCAGGGTTCCCTGGGTATCTGCAACAGAGACCCCTTGTACACAGTGTTGATGCAAGATGAATTGTTACTAAGATCCTATCAGACAACTGATAACCCGTCCAGGGATGCTGTGCCTGATCCAGTAAAAGGTAGGAGGCAGCAGGTAAAGGTTGCCGTTCGCACAGGGGGACGCTGCTGTTTGTCAGGACGTGAGAGATCGCTCTCGATGGAGGTGACATTTTGTCTGCTCGTGTGGGCCATCTCGGTATAAGGCAAACTGATCAATAATGCAGATGTGCTTGGCATGTCCTGGTCCTCTTCAGTCTTTCATCCATTTTCATTCATCAGTGATTACTGTGCTTTTTTTACCAAGAAGGTTTTGTTTTCGGTGCTGTTTGTGGACAGCACAAATCAAGAGGTAACTCAGGTTGTTTAATGGATCTTTATGAGATTTGGTATGTGAGAAGGTGTCTGCAAACTGAAGGACAACTTTGAAAATAGGCCCCCAGCAGCTTTCTACTGTATGGTACTTAGTTTGTATCTTTTTCACTTCAGATGCATCCTGTATATTGTTTCAATATAAGTCCAATTGCTTCTTCTTCCTCACTCTCTTAAGTAAGTTTATCTTCTTCATACTTGTACAAAAATGAAAATATCATTTATTTCTGCACCTCTTCACTCTTACCGTTTATGTATACCTGCCTGAAAAGTTTAAAAGTTGCAAAATGCCATCTTAGAGTGTACTGGAGTCAAATTATTGCTCTAAAATGGCTGTACTAGTTGAAAGCAACAGGCATATTATATGTCTCTCCTGCGATCCCCTATTTCCTCCTTGCATGTCTTATGGCATTATGAAGCACCTTTAGGTTGAGCTGAAGCTGTACCTGTGGCCTTTCTCTGAAATGCCAGCCTTAAGCCACAAACTACTGTAAATATTGTTTGCAGTGGTTTTATTTTCATGGTGACCTCTTCACTGCAAATTCACGACACTGCAAATATGTATCTCCAGTGTATTACTACTGTGCTAAAGGATTGTGCTAACTCCAAACTCATGTAAATTGCTGAGGAAACCTCCTTTCCCTTCTTTAGTGAAATTACCTCCTCAGGAAAATAATGAATTTACAGTATCAGAGAGCACCCTGTTTGTGGGCGGTGTTGTGAGTGCGCAGACATCATGTGGGATGAGTGTCTGGGAAACTAGCTTCAGAAGCCTCAAAGGCGACATCTGTGTGTGCTGTTTTGTGAAAGTTTTTCTCAGTCATGTGCTCAAGGTGATGTCAAATAATGACTACAAGACAACCTGTAGCCTTCAAGTCTCAAGAGTGAACGATAAAAGTGGACCAGAAAAAGTTGCAGTATTTGTACAACAGCCATCTTTGTTCAACAAACCAAAAGTACAACACTTTTTCATTGACTCAAGTGCACAGTTAGAAGTAATGTCCATTTCTGTCCCTCATTGATGCCTGTGTGAGAGCAATCAGACATTGGAGTAAATGGTGATTGCAGGCCGACAGATGGGTACTTAAAGTTTAACATAGGGAGATGTGAATATAACAGTCAGGGCCATAACCCAGGACCTGCCCCTCTGGTCCAGATGTCTCCTATCCTATAGGACCACCTGTGACCAGAATAGCTCCACTGCCATGGAATCCCAAAATACCTTCCCTTGGCTGTGGCATACAGGATGTGCCTGTTAGGGCCTGGACCTCCCCAGCTCTCTGTGTGACAGAACCTGTATGTCACCAGGGCCACACTGACTTGATTCTACGGATGACGTTGTTCGAAACACCCCACTTCTAATGTGAACTTGCAGAAAAAAGTAATAGGCAATGGAAAAAGGAGTGTCTAGAAATTTAAATCACTAAGAAGGGGTGTCTACGTTATGAAATCACTAAGATCACACAGATCATGGTGAAATTGACTGGATCCTTTATTATCTCCATGAAAAATGGAGATATTGTTTTGGGTCTGTGTGTCTGTGTGTGTGTGTGTGTGTCTGTGTGTGTTTCCGCCAATTACTGGTGAGCATAACTTAAGAACGTCTTTATGGATGGTGATGATATTTGGTATGTAGGTAGGTCTTAGGAAGACAAAGGTCAAGGTCAAATCTGGGCCTCCTGGTGGCTGACCTTGGTACTGCAGCAGAACGTCCGGTTTTTGTATCTTTTGTCCTGAACATGCTATGGTCTTGATTTTTTGGTGGTAGATAGCTTTTCCTGTCAAGAATAAGTGGTGTGGGTTTTGTCCCCCTAGCAGCTTGTGCTGGAACTGCAGGATGGGTTTTGGAGAAATCTTTAAGAGCAGATAAGTCCAGAAAGGAGCAACGTATTATCATGATTTTTGGTATGTGGGTAGCTAAAACAGAGATGTACATAATTAAATGCAAATTATGCAAATGAGGACCTAATTTGCATAATTAATGAGGAAATTCTGTAATTCCAGTGTTTTACATTATAGGACTTTCATACATGTAATGTGTATAATCTATCGCAGATAGAATATCAACAGATACCAATTATGCAAATATGGACCTCATTTGCATAATTAATCTGAAACTTCTATGATTCCTTAGTGGTAAATAATGGGAATTTCATACTTGTGACATGTGTAAGTTAGTTAAAAGTTTACCACACCATGCATATATTATGTTAATATACCGGTCATTTTCATAATTTATGATAACATGTTGAAATTGGACTTTCACATCAAATACATGTTATTTGTGTTGAGCAAACCATATTTCATGGAGATATGAGGTCTCCGAATTCTTGTTTTTGTAGTCTATCTTGTTTCAGAATTTTTAATTTGAGCATTTTGTGGCCGTTTAAAAGAAATGATTTTACGATCATGACATTTCTACAAGCCTGCAAATGTCCATGCATGTGCTGATGTCATCCATAAAATCAAGTCAGTTTGGCCCAACATGTCTGTGACTCTGCAGAAAAATCTCCACAATGCCGCTGACGTCTTCAGCATGTCAAAATTTCACAAACCACCCTTGTTTTTTTGGTTGCTGACCTTGCTGGGGACCAAGAAATTTGAGGATTCGGCTAAATAGGATATAGAACTTGTGATAACGGGAGCTGTGGGAAAGTCAAGCTGTGCTGTGCCACTCATGGCACACAGCTGAAACATTTAACCTTCCTCCTGCTAAGGTAGCAGTTTGGCACCAAATTTATATTCAATTTGTTAGTTACTGTACTATACATCTGTACAATAGCCAAATGCCGGCTTAGTACATGTTTTTGTGTACATGTATTTGTATGTATTGTACTTGCCCTGTGTTTTATTGATCAGATGTAAGGTCAATGCAATTCAGAAGTACTAATGTACTCCTGCTATATATGTTGATTGATATCAATGAAGATTGAAAGATTGAAATTAAAACTATTCCCACACCTTTTGGTATATAGGGGCAGTGACCATCTTTTTCTATAGCCCTTTCGCCACACAGGGCCACTGCAGCAAGGGGCTAGTCCACTGGTAGTGGTGCAGCTTCAACTCCTGTACCCTTTCCCATGATGATAAGAGGAATTGTTTTTTCTCACAAAGGAAAACAGTGTCTGCCAAAGTACACTCACCCTGTCAAGTAGTCATTCAACATACCTGTACAAAATGATTATAATAAGTCTGCTAAATCTCATGATTATACACCTGAGTGCACATTGTCAAGTACCCTACCAATAAGTGGAATGTAAATCATTAATACATGTAATATGTCTGGTCCTTCACATGATTTTGCAACCAACTCTTCAAAGGTGTTTTATGCCTTCTTAGAGGCCGTTACTTTCTTTATTGCACTATTACATCAGTCTATACAGTGTAAATGGAGTGCTTACATCTGTCTGTCATATTGTGACAAGTAGATGTCAATGAACAGAAGATAACATATCCTCCACAGTAGACTTGGGAGGCTTTTGGCTGACTTCGTCATATTAGGACAACAGACAAAAATCCACATTCATTAATACATGTACAGTCATCCACTGCATGGACTGGTGCAGGTAGACATCAGAAATGCCTGCACTAACCTGTATCTTGCCTCCAACAAGGATAACACTTTCAATGAAGCACCACAATTCATTTGTTTCAAGTTCATCGCCCCTAATGCTAACTAGGTAGGTCTGGACCCGGAATTTTGAGAAAGAAAAGGTCTCTGCCTCTCCCAGTAGTTTGTGGTACATTAAAATATGGGGTTTGTGATATAAAAACCTGATGTTGTATTATATATCATTAGTCCATGAAGACCTTTACTTCATCACTTGCAGTGCCTATACAATCAATCAATCAATCAATCAATCAATCAATTAGTCAACCAATCAATCAATCAATCAATCAATCAATCAGTCAATCTTTATTCTTTAACTTTACAGACACTTGTCTGAATTGTGTTGACCAGACATTCATAAATCACAGAATAAAAGACTTGCAATTAATCAAAATATTTTTAAGATCCAAAATCCATGTACTTTAATTAAAGACTGGAGGCCCTTATTACAACTTCATTCATTCATTTCAAGTTCATTGCCCTGTGCTAACCAGACTGTGTGTTGGTGATTCCTCTGCCACCTAACCCACCTCTACAGGATCAGAACCAGCTGGCCCTCAGACAGGTTGAACCTATCAGACAGGGGGCTTGGCCTGCAGGACACCCAGGGTAGGGGAAATCCCATGGGTCAGGGCATCCGTAATGCAAACACTAAGGAGAGAGTAATGGACTTTCTTTCCCATTCCCTTAGGATGTGGTAATGACAGACCGTTGCAGTCTGCTAGGTTCCTTCAAAACCTGTGAAAACAACAGTGGCAAAATTATTGGACTGCCATGCCCAAGAGGGCAAACAGATTGGCTGAACATGTGTGTGTAGTCTCTGGCTATGAGCAGATCATGTTGCCTGCTCTTGGACTAGACTGTGCAATTCTGGATAACACCTGGCAAGTTGTGCAGGGACAAAAACTTGAGCTGATACCTCCCCCAAGGCCACCCAACTCCAACTTGCCAGTACAGACCAGCTCACACCAAAGAATTACTGGAACATTATAATGCATATATAATGTTTGGGTATATATAATGTGGCCACCTCTACATTAGGACAACCCTCCAGACTAAATTTTTAGCTTAGGCGCGCATGCGCTCCTAGCCTCAAAAGTTAGGCGCGCAGGCAAACATTTGGGCGCGCAAACAAAAAATCTGGTCGCGCAAAGTACTTTTTAATTTACAAGCCAAGAGAATACTAGTAATACCAGGAATCTTTGAAAAACGCCAATAGGCGACATGTATTTCCTGGATAAATAAATTAAAAAAACAATAAAAAAAAAAAAAAAAAACATGCAATTTGAAAAATACATGCAAAAATTACTAGTATACAATGAATATTGTATTATTATACTCAGTACTAGTAAACACATATTATTAAGCTACTAGTATTATACAGTGTATATTATAATTTCAGAAAAATCTTTTTCAGCTTTAATAGTACAATTTTTTTATAGCAACAACAGCAAAGAAGTATTTAATTTCGCCCCAAGAGATAAAATAGCGGCGGAAACGCGGTGCTAGATTTAATTTGTTTCATTATCATCTCTCTACCGATATCTCCTGCACTAGGCTGCAGTCTCACCAATGTCGCTAGGGGCGTTGCATATTCCTCGCGTGTTTTTGTGAGATCTAACGTGAGTTCGCGAGGTTTAAGATGGCCGCTAATGTTTTCGTCCCGGTCTCGGCCGATCCCTGCCGGGCGTTTCGGATGAATTTTTGCGTTTATAGGCGCATTAAAGCAACTTGACTACGGATGAAACTTCTCAAGGAACATTTCTCAATGGTAAATGGGTCGTTGTTACCGCAAGCAGACCGGGGCGAGATTTGGCAGCCAATAATTTTAGGGGCACAGCGGATTCTCTGCCGGTCGCGCAATGCGCGACCAGAGTAAAAAGTTTAGTCGCATTTCGTAATTTTTGGTCGCATATGCGACCAAATCGGTCGCAGTCTGGAGGGTTGTTAGGACCACCTGACCAATGTGATCACTTTTTGGTGGTCCCTTAGATAGTTTTTCCCATTGACTTTGTCCACATAGACCAGATTTTATTAGTCCCCTTAGTAGTCTTCTTTGACAGTTTTGACTGTATACAGTATATAGTTTCAATTTTTTTGGGAAGAAATCATATGAAACACATGTTATTCTGATGCAAGGTTGGTCCATAAAATACCATAATTTAACTACAAGGCAACAGCTCCAGACCTGGATGTGCCTGACAACACATTGCAACTGAGGTGATATAATGACCCACAAGTGTTAAATGGTGTCAAGTTGTTGTCGACAGTTGACTTTGCCAATGACTGTTGATTGATAAAATAAATTTGCCAGAGGCATTAGCTGATTGTGAATGTGCATTAGGTTCTGTGTTAGGCTCACCTACTGCATTGCCTCCCCCAACAGTGTGGTTTCCTTCTTCAGCCACAGCTCCTGATACTGAGGACACCTGCTGCCACCAGACTGGCTATGTTTAGATGTTTCCTTGGCATTCCTTGTTAAGTGATGTCAAGCACATGACATTGTGTGGAACCAAGAAATATGTGTGTGTGTGTGGTGTGTGTGTGTGTGTATGTATGTCTGGACACACTTTCTACACAATCAAAAAAGGTTTTTCTTGTTTTTCTCCACACTTACAGGACAGTAGTAATACAATGGAAATGCATATTCACGGTGTCAAGATTTTACCATGGAGAGGTCATCATGAAAACAGCGAAAATGAAAACCACCTCGAACATTTAAATATTTACAGTAATACATGTACCGTAATATGCTTTACCCCAGGCAAAAAGTCTCTAACTCTTACACTTCAGCAGTTCACTGCAGAGATAAGGTATGACAGCGACAGGTACACCTCTGGAGTGGGAGCGACACGAGGGAACAACCTGAACAGTGCGGGAGTTGAAAGATGTTGTCATGAGGAACTCACTCTGTCTGTTACTGTCCCTCACAAGGCCCACCGAGGGATCTACTTGTCACAGTTGCTCTTGTTCGGTGACATGTGGGTGCTCCTGCTATGTTACTGTCACTGTCATAGCAGTTGATATCAACGTCCCGAGATACCGGCTCTATGCCAAGATTTGCATCGCAATGATATTCTCAGCCGGCACTGCTTTGAAATTGTGATGTTGCCTAACTTGGCATTTTGACCTTAAGTTATTATATAACTATCATATCTGGATGTTATCTAATCATGTGATACCCACCTGATGCCTCTGTATTGAACTTGTGACGTCTCTGAACTATTTGCAATTCGTAAGTAACGCTGTTATCGTCAGGAGTGGGGCAAAGGGGACCCAAATCCTGCCAACGTCTACTTGATATTTCTGGCTGTCGCTATGAAGAAATCATGAGGTAACAATCTGCACAGGGCTTGAAATTCCTTTTTGGGAATAGGTACTGGTGCACCTAAAAATTTAGGTGCACTGGAAAAATTTTTTGTACACAACATGAAGTTAAGTAAGTTAAGTGTCAGGAAAACCTAATGACTAACTTAACTGCCTCTCTTCTAACCTTGATTTTGAAATTATATAGCTAACTTCAACAAGTACTACAACAAAGGTTTCAATACTTGACACAGTTAACTGTCAGTAATATAATGGAAATGCAATATGCTGTGTGTTAGCTTTAGTGTACAATAGTGCATTTACTTACACAAACTCAACATCTACATGTAGGTGCACATCAATGCACCCACCGTCAAAAATAGATGCACAGCTCCAACAAAAGTACAATGCACCAAGTATTTTGAGCCCTGCTACAACAATACTTAGTGTTAGCAACATAACTCTAACATTAATCAGAAGTGGGGCAAAGGATGGCAAAATTCTGCCAAGATCCTATTTATATTATTGTCTATGATTGCTCTTTGAAATCCTGATATTGCCACAGATGATGACCTTCCAGTGTCCCCAATATCATTGCCAAATCTAAAACCATCCCAAGGAGGGGGAAGATTGTGTGACCAACGACAAAAAAAAACAGTGCGGGCAAATGAAACTGTATGGTGGCCAAGTTCCCCTAGAAAATTATTTTATCTGTTTGGCTAAATTTTTATGTGCACACATTTGAATACATTTGTACATGGAATGTTGGCGGGAATGATGTAATCACTCCCTGTGACTCAAGTAGTCCATGGAAGTGTAAACTTGTCTATTGGCCTCTGGTACCAAAAGGGTTGAAAGTCTGGACCTTAATCTTACAACATTTGCAGGTTTTGTGGTACCCTGAATGCTGCTGGTTCAACTCTGTCTAAGTGATATGATCATAGTCGTGGTGATGACAACGTGAACAAAATTCCCCAATATCATTGCCAAATCTAAAACCATCCCAGGGAGGGGGAAGATTGTGTGACCAAGGACAAAAAAAGTATTTCTGGGCCAACCAAAACAAACTACATTTGTAACTACTATGTACTGTATGTACTTACACAATGTGTAACTGTTTTTCCTTCTATGAAAAATAGCCACTGATGGTTTGGCTAGGTCAAGGACTAAAGTAGGCTACACTTAGGCTCTACTATATTAGTACACCATATCAGTGTTGATAATGTTATCCCAATATTATCCTCAGAGTCTGTGAGTTTCTGGTGCCACCCCTAGGCATCCAATGAGTCTGCCAAATCCTGCCCCCCCCCCCTCCCCATGGTGACCTGTTCTTCATGACCGACCTTTAAACATTTGGCAGTGACATTTGTGGAGACAGGAAGGTGCACTTGGGGGTCTTGGCAGAATCAATGGTGTATGGAGGGACGGGCAAGTGGCATGGGAAGACGGATGCTGCTATTTGGTAAATGATCATCGAGGATCAATCAAGGACAAAACAGATCAATGCATCTTTGGCAGCTATTTTCCTGGCAGTGTACTTGACCTTCTGTTTTGTTACTGTAAATGTCACACTCCCTAAGTCATGTACTGGTAGTTTTGGAATAGAAGTCACTCAATAAACAAGGATTTGTTTGATTTATAAGTTGATGTAATGAATTATGTAATCATGAACCTTTTGAATCATGGTATCTTTTTTTTTTACACACTGTGGACCCCACTGTGATCCAGGCTGACTACTTGCCAATATGGTCCGTGATACAACTTACTGTATTGAGTTGGCCCGTCTTGAGTTGGTCTGTCTTGAGTAATCTTAACTGGCTACGGTTACAGACAGACAAGAACGTGGAAGTAACAAAGACAAGGTCAAAAGTTTCTTCCACTACCAAAATTGCCTCAGGTACCCAGACGTTTGCAGGATGAATTAATTTCCATCCGTTCCCTTGGAAACATTGTAGCGCTGTCAGCTCCAATCTGACGGTGGTAAGCCAGAGGAATTTGTGTAAAGGATTGTGTGTGTTAGGGAGTAATGGTGCAATATGCCGGACTAGTCAGCAACTACTGCAAGTTAATCACCTGGTATTGGCATCCTGATTTCCTTGCTTCAGTCATTATGGGGGCCTGAATGGCCATCGCTGTCAGGACTCATTTCGCGCGGTGTCAATAGCGGGCGCCCTCCATCGCCTCCGGCACTGTAGCCGTCCGTTCGAATTAGCTGAAAACCATGCAGGCCCGGCCGAACGGGGGACCTCTCTGACACGGCAGTTATGATGTCAGTAATGTTGAAATAGCCCCTATGATATGCCGTTTATTGATGGGAATATTACTTCACCTCCAAACAAAGGGAGTTCACTTGCAGGCACGGCTGGCTCTCTGTGAACGGGACTTCTGGCTCCTCGCCTGCCAAAGGGGATTAAAGCAGGCAGCCGGTCCTAGCAGTTACAGGGTCGACCCCCCTGACAGATGCTTTAAATCTTCAAAATATGAGGGCCGTTTTATTCTCCAACTTGTAAGGTATTCTGGCCCGACACCTGCTCCTGAGATAGGATTGCGGGAACACTGTCAGCTTGATGAGAGAAAGCTGTTTCTGTGCCCGGCTGTTATACTTTGTAAACATCAAAAGTCAGTTTCAATAGAGCAAGGGTAGGATTATAGCTTCCATCAGGCTCTCCTAAGGGGTTATGGATTGTAGAATTTGGCAAAAATAGGGTCAATTGTTGGCTAGGAAAGTAAGCCTGTAGTAAAGGCTAGGTAACTTTTCCCCTTGAAACAGCACGGGCAAATGAAACTGTATGGTGGCCAAGTTCCCCTAGAAAATTATTTTCTCTGTTTGACTAAATTTTTATGTGCACACATTTGAATACATTTGTACATGGAATGTTGGCGGAAATGATGTAATCACTCCCTGTGACTCAAGTAGTCCATGGAAGTGTAAACTTGTCTACTGGCCTCTGGTACCAAAAGGGTTGAAAGTCTGGACCTTAATCTTACAACATTTGCAGGTTTTGTGGTACCCTGAATGCTGCTGGTTCAACTCTGTCTAAGTGATATGATCATAGTCATGGTGATGACAACGTGAACAAAATTTTTCACACTCAGAAAGTAGCAAATATGTGCAATTTGAGACAAAATGTGATTCAAGAACATTTATTATTTGATTTCACATGCACACGTACTCACTCAAACACGTGCAAAGACAGGCACACATACAATGACATACACTCACAAGCAGTCATGCACACACACACGCATGCACACGCGAACCGCCCCGCCGACACGAAACAAAACCTCTCCCGGGACCGATGGTCCAATGCCTTCTTAATCTTCCAGTTTGAGTTTGTGTATATCCAACGTCACCCTGAGCACACACACACACACACACACACACACACACACACACACACACACAGAGTCACACTTCCTGTAGTAGACAGATACATCACAGTTAGTAGTTGATTGAGTGTGATATCTTGCTTGGCACATCCGTAATCCATCCCACCACTTAGGCAGGGGACATCTATCAGCAGGACATCAGCCATACGTCTCTGTCCAGGTTGGATCACTCCAGATATGATGAAACAGATGGAGTGCAGGTAATAGTGTCTCGGAGGGTTCTAAATTTTGATGTTTTCCGGTCTGGATGCCCATGAACTCTGCTCATGCTTTTGGCACTGACTCCATTGGCCTTCTGTACCTGACCCCTATGCTGTGGAAAAATCCCTCCCAAAGGTTTCTCCCAAAGAGTTTTTTTAGACACCTAGTAGAACAGGGGATCAATCATTCCTGGTCCTGTGTATTATAATAAGTGTTGGTGAAGACAACACCAGTGATAGATAGCTATGATATCAATACAGTCAAAACTACCCAAGATGGCCACTGAGGGGACGGATAAAATCTGGTCTACGTGGACCGGTGGTCCCTATATAGACAGGATCCTTAATGTTTGTGTCAATGAGAAAAATTATCTAAGACTAACAAAAAGTGGTCACATTGGCTAGGTGGTCTTTATGTAGAGGTGGTCACTTGTACATGTTTGACTGTACTTGTGTGTGCTGATGTATAATCCTGTCCCAAGTACTTCTGCTCTTCTGCATTTGTTGTAGATAAGTGGATACCATTTTGAAACCGTTACATGTAGTTAAGACTACTTTAGTTTGCAAGAAGCCTATAGTACATGTAGCATCCTCAAGCTAATAAATATGAGAAAGGCTAATCTTTTTACATCACTGCTGTCTGGCTCGATTGTTTTTGCCTGAAGACTATTGTGACAAATCTTCCCATACTCGGTGGATGTTATTCCCAGACCTTTTGACGATCAGTTTTATGCTTTAGTCCATTTGCTGTGTCTAATGGGCGTTTCTGTGATGCAGAGAGAGGAGGCAAATCAGCAAGGTCTATCTCGGGTCCATTTTGTTTGGGTTTTATGAGCCATTATGATAGACTTCCCCAGCAGACGTAATCTGCTGCAATTTCTCTTGTCGGTTGCAATGGATTCTGTACGCGAGAAGATTAGCACCAGTGCAGATAGATGGGAATATAATGTCCCCTTCAAATCACGCAACATGGCTTGTCGCACTGTCAGACTGACTGTCGTTGCGTTTGTAGGAATAAATCATTGTAACCATATTTCTCACACGTCACTGGCAAACACTTGTCACAAGTTCGACACATCAAATAGGGAGATGTGTGTAAGAGATATTGTTATCATGATTCCTCCTTGCCATCAGCTCATAACGATGCAGACTTATTGCCTTGATAATCATCAGGCAATGAAGAACTTTTAAGTTGTCAAAAATACGTGAGCTTTCATTTTGGCAGCATGGGCTCATAGGTGAAGACATGCTGACAAGTCCCTTGGGCTTTCAAGTCAAAGCAGGTCCCATGGAATATAGATGAATTTATTGCATCTTTGACGCCTCTTTCATTCTAATATCAAGTAGAATCTCATACAGGTACATGTACATCACAATACATCACAATTACAATCTGACTGTAGTTTGTGTTGTTACTGATACAAGTCTGGGTTATAGATCGTGAAAGGCTCATAACAGAGAGAGAGTTAAACATCAATTAGACACAGGTGAATTCCGCCCAAAGTTTACTGGTTCAAGCGATACATATTACCTTGACATTGATTAGAACCTGTGTTGACATTGTCCTTCCAAATCCTTAAGGGTCGTATTGTAAATGTTCCAGTAACGATCGCCTCCAGCCACTGGCTCAATACCCGTTGCCACGATAATTGAATCCGAGCAGACAGTTTGGCCAGTGGACAGTTTGGTGAATGCAGGGATTGGTGGGCTTGCCCTGCTAGTTATTGATTCCCACCACCTGCCTAAGTGCCTGGCCAGTCAGGACAGCGGGGTATTGACCCACTTCTGAACCTGCTGGGCTTGGTTAAGAAAAGGTAAAGGTCTCATAGTCTTTTGGGGGCAGCAGGTGGCAGTGTGAAAGGGCCTTTCCCAAGGACATAATGTCTAGCCAGGAATACCAGGAATCAACCCATGACCTCTTCATCCCTTGTCTGCTACTCTATGCTATACCACTTGGCCATTGATGCCAGTTTACATGTATTGACCCACTTCTGAACCTACAGGGCTGCAGGGGTTGAAGGAGGGTTCACCTCTTCTGTAGAGATTCCTGGTATTGTATCTACCACAGCTGCATTTATCCTGCAATATGATGAGATACCGCAGAGTACAACAGTTACGGTACTAATCCTTAAGATGACATGCTTAATGCTTAAACAAAACTGTTACAAACTTAAACTAAACTATAAGTATAACTTTGTTGCCAGAACAAGTTTATGTCAACTTAGCTATTTGATATTTATGTCAACTTAGTCCTCTTTGATATGCATTTGCATATATGGATGTTGCAGGATCAGTCTTATTTCACATACTTGTAGAGATAATGTTGAGATGTTGGTAATGTTTGTCAGAGAAATTGCCTTGTGAGGTGTTCAACTTTCCTTTTCATGTCCCCATCTTAGATTGCAACTCCTTGTTTTAATGTATGTCAGAGCATGTCTTCTGAGGTGATCAGATCCCACTTTCCCTTTCATGTCCCCATCCCCTTGGATTGCGACTCCTTGTACGATGAGGATTGTGATGGATGATGGACAGCCCGTCCTGATGAGTGAATGTGATTGATCGTGCCTCCCAGCGATCTGCAGTGCTAATCGCCCCGCAGGTCCAGCACACAGAGCGGCCCAGCGGCTCACGCTATTAGCAGAAATCAATCAAGGAGGACAGACAAAGTGGTCGGAAACTGTGCCCAATAAGAGATCCCATTTAAGACTTGCATTACTTTCCCTGTGACAACAGTCCTGTTTCCAGACTTCTGACCAATCAGGATTCACCCAGCATGGAGGGTATACAAACATATTTAGGCATAGAGGTTTTAACATCTGCATACATCTCCCCACTGAAGGAGCCTTTTGTCACCAAATTTCTATTGGTTACAGGGCAGGCAGCAGATGGAAAAGGTCCTGGTAGCCTTGGAAAGATTTGATACACAAAATTCTTATATAGTTTTTTTTTGTATAGCTAAAACATATTTTTGAAACATTTGAAACAAACCTTTCTATAAGGTTAAGTACACACAAGTATAACAGTTGCTGTTCTATTGTTACAAAAAAATCTGACATGGTCAATCTAGAAAGTTCTTGAAGGTTACATTTTTCTCCTTACATAGGACGAAGCATCCTGAATGAGATCTTGTCCAGCCATGATGCCCTTGAAGCCAGCACAGTCAGACCAAGGTCACCTTCTCCCCCAAGGTCGTATCATCTACCAGTGGAACCTGCAGCAGGACGGCTGGGGAGTCAGCACATGTCAGTAGACAGGTGAGAATAAAATAACTCACACCTGTCTATAGGTCACTCAAGGGACTCGAAGACAAAATGATCTGAGTAGACAAGTGCCCACCTGTACAATGTAGATAGGATTCTAATTATTTGGGAGAAAAAAATCTATGGCACCAAGTGTCACTAAGAAGTGACCACAATAGCCATGTGGTCCCTTATACAGAGTTGGTTACAGGTTTGACTGTACTCATTTTTACGAGTGAGGCAATAGGTGAAATGCCTTTCCCAACGGCACAACACCGGGGCCTGCCAAGGATTCAACCCAGAACCTCTGATTCTAAGTCTACAACCCTAACCACAAGACCACCTTGCCACCTTTAACATGTCAGATGTTATTAGCATAAGTTTAGGACTTGCCAACTCGATTGGCCATGGTGATCATGTTTTATTGATGTGTACTCCGGACCATGCAGACACCTATAAGCCTACGTCTTGAGTCAGCATCTATGACGCTACGTTGGGCTTAGCATGTGTAAAACGGCTCTCAGGCCCCGTCGATATCATTTCAGGGTCGCAACGAATGGCAACTCACTGGTAATCAATACAGTCATCTGTATCCATTCAAAAGACATTATCAATTACAAGCTCCGCGACATCAGCGCAGCTAAAAACTTTCAGAGACAGCCGTTACCTCCCTTTGTATCCGCCGGAAGGCAGAGAAATATGAAGCGTATCGCGACTGTGTTGTCAGAAGTAATAACACATAATAAATAGTGATCAGCGTCTCCATTTTCCCAGGCTTTGTCACCTGCTGAGAAAATACCTGGGTAATGAATGGACCCATAAAAGCCGCGCCCAGGGGTGGGCTCTGTGTGATGAATTCTCCTCTCGCCGTCAGCAAAGGGTTCTTAATGCTGCCACGCTGCTCAAGTGGAAATCAGCTCACCTTAACGGTATTGGACATTGACCCAGCTCCCTTATCCTCCCTCGGATAATCCCCAAATGAATTACACTTATCTCACCATCAGATTATTTAAAGTAATGGCCCATTGGGTTCCCTGGCCCCTTATAATGCCTTGCATGCTGTCTAATTGATGTATGTTTGGTAATGGCTGTATTAAATCAGCAGAAATAGTTGCTGCAGTCGGCGGAAACCACATGCCCATGAACGCAGGGT
The DNA here is from genome assembly GCA_013266295.2 of Branchiostoma floridae x Branchiostoma japonicum. Lineage (NCBI taxonomy): Eukaryota > Metazoa > Chordata > Leptocardii > Amphioxiformes > Branchiostomatidae > Branchiostoma > Branchiostoma floridae x Branchiostoma japonicum. The sequence continues at coordinate 23,087,181 of CM023840.1, forward strand.
GGCTGAGCGCCATGCATCATCACTGACAAATGTCCCCGTCAATGTAAATGTTTGTTTGAAAGGTGGAAACCTTCTAGTCTTTATGGGACTCCCTTCCCCGGATGGTGGAGGCTTTTGTCTGAGTGTCTGGTCGATCGTGTTGTCAGGAAGGCTCGCCGGCACCTCCCGGACTCCTCGCCAGTTCCTCTCATCCATCAGCGATCCTCAGAAAGTGAGAGTTAAGAAGTAACAATGCATCAGCGGCGGACAGGGTGAAGTGGCTGTGGCAGGTGAGATGGATGAGGTGTAAGTCCGGCTCCAGCGGTACGGCACACCTGTCCCCGTGATGGATCTGTGGCAGGAGCCGGGACGGAGGCTAGCTCGGGCCCTGATGGAGCGGCAGACATGGCTGGTCAGAGATAATGCTCCGAATAAATCAATTTCATACATGAGGAAGCAGGCGGAGGAGGCGGTGCCGATCGGATTGGTGCGGGCGCGTCAATCAAGGACAGTTTCCCCATCCATCACGCTTACCTGCAGCGTCGCTTCTTTTTTTATCTGACGTTGCTGATGGATGGACGATAAGTTTGCACTTCCCGTATCCTGGACTGCTGCGGGACGTCATAACTGCCAGGTCCAGAAAATCTTCCCAGGTGGTCCTGGCAGTTGTCACGGGCACCAAACAGGAATACAGCCAACTTTCAGACTCAATACCTCACTGATGAATACATGAATGAAGGGTACATGATATCCCACAGAAAGATCAATGCTAATGCCATTGGGGATGTTCTAGTGGGTTGTGACATACAGATTTGTCACCCTAATAAGGCTGACAACAAACACACCAATACTCAGTGCTACTTGGGGTTACCTTTAGTGGACACATAGACTTTGGACAAAATGCTACAATTACAAGACTGACCACCAATACTATCTTCTTCTCATATTCAATGCTAGATGTTATATTGGGGATGTTCCAACCACATTGGGCTGAATGAATGAAGGGTACATGATATCCTACCAAACGATCAATGCTAATACTATCGGGAATGTTCTAGTGAGTTGTGATATATAGATTTTTGCCGTGCCATACTTGAAAAGCCTGACCACCAATACAGCAACACTCAATACTAACACCATTGAGGATATTCCAGTGTGGTGGATCATAACTGCACAAATAGATTTATGTCATCCTGCACTTCAAATGACTGACGGCCAATACACATTGCTGATGCATGTACATGTACTCATAGTGGGATAGGACATACAGATTTGTCACTTACTATATCTAAGGCTGCCCAATATAACAATATTCAATGCTAATACATGTACCATTGGGGATGCTCCAGTGGGAGTTTTAACTTAGAAGACTGACAATGAATTCTCTGAATCAAGATGAACTTAGTACACTGTTTCTAACCCTTGCCCCACTTTTTCACTGGTTCACTTATGGATCAAGTCCTCAAGGATGAATGAATGAACTTTATTGCTTGACAATCATACATGGCACAATGCATGGCAGCAACTATTAAACAACAATACTACAAGGCTAGTCTATCCTATATTTAGTACTACAAAATATTAATGATAACAGTATATGAGTTACATTATCGTCATGTATGAATGATTTGGTCGTGCTTTTGGAGTGAAGTACAAAGAAATTGAGCCATGTTGGAGTAAGTGTGTATTAGTGGTAATAATCTGTATCTGATTCAGCACTTCTCTCTCTTTACAGTAATTAGAACAAGTCATCACTAAATGATTGATGTTATAGTAATAAAAGTTTTATTGCATGTTTGAATCCTGGAAAGTTTATAGCTACATTCCTAGCAACTCCAGTCAAGCGTAGTGGGTAATAGGTCACGCTCTGCCGCTTGACTCACCCACTGCGGGATGAAGATTAAACCAAGAGTCCACGGCCGTTCCAGCCCAAAGGTCACACCAAGGTAACTTATTTCTGCAGGATCAGAGCGTCTGTACTTCCGTGATGTACTGTCTGTGCATCATCGATTCCCTAACCTCCAATGTCAAGTTCAGCCTGCTGCATGCAGAATGCATGAAGCCGGGAACACATTAGAGATGCACAGAAACCATCAAGGGCATCCACAGACACTTCTCCCTGCCCCTGTGGCCACTTGTGATCAATATAATATCCAGAGATCAATAACTTCTTTTATTACATTGTACCAATGTGGAATACATGACACATACCTTGATGAAGGTTAGACGTCAGGATAAACTATACTCATAGACAATTCAGACTCTACTACTGAATACAAAGATTACTTCTGAAGTAATATAATTTATCAGTTTGCTACCAGCTGAACTATAAAGAAAATTTCCTTCTGATTTCCTTCTGAGTTTTGATTAGAGTTAGAGAAGACTAAGTGAACTAACTAACTTTGCTTTTGTGGATATACAATCGTAGTTGGCAAGTTTCTTCTTCACTTAACACCTGACACTATGCATATTAGCTATATAATATATACATAGTGGGAAGTTTGATCATCAAATCCATCAATAATAGAACACACAGAGGATAAGTGTGCTTTTATCGCCGCAAATTGTCCTGTAAATCTGCTTCATTAGTCTTCCCTATTGGTTAGGAGAAGGAAGTAATAAACTTCCCAGTGGGGAAGGCACATGATGAAATGGTGCTGTACTGATCTTTTCCTTATCGTCGTGGGTGTTTTCCACTGCTTTATTGATCTGTGGAGGATTGCAGTCTAGATTAACTTTTTAGCAGTCACAGGAGGAAGTTTGAAAAGTTAAAGCAGCGACCCAGGACACATCTGTTTTGATGTTTATTACATATCAACTTTATTGCTCTATGATTGTGTATGATACAACATACGGCAACTTGTACAATGATAACAGCTCTAGGAAACTACATGTACTCTACAAAAGACTAATAGTATGACATGATTGTACAGTCTTTGGTGAAAGTTTTAATGTACAGCCACCCTCTTATAAGTTATATGTACTCTCCTATATTTACAATGCAGGGATTATCACATAATAATATCACACTCTAACCTTTAGCACTGTCACACTGAAGTAGCTGTTTGGCTACCAATTCTCTATTTGTTATGGGTTAGGAAGCAAGGAGAAGAGTAATATTTGTATTTCTCCTGCTGGCTGCATAAATGGCAGGACTGGTGTTAAGCATTGATTTATATACTGGATTTTGCAACTGTATCCTAGGCTTACAATGCAAATTGATGCTGTATGATGACTCGCAAGAAGACATTGATATGAAAGCTGTACTCTTGTATGAACAAACTGGAGAAACAGAAAAGGTAATTGCTTAAGCATCTTTATGAACATTCATCTGCATTGGTAGAAGTCATCATTAAACATATTCTAAACATAAAAAATTCTGACACAAAGAAATTGGACTTAAAGACTTTAAGTAAATCTGATTTCTTCATGTTGGAAGTTACAATCAATATCATTACCTTTTGTCAACTTTGTGCAAGTTATCACAGTTCCTTATCTCCCAGAATCAGCATTGAGAGGATCTAATATCAGTGATTGCAGTAATTTTACATCAGACTTCAGCACAGTAGGGGCTATTCCATAAATTAACAACTGATGCAATTTGTCTTCTCTGCTTACCTCATCTAACCTCAACGTATGGTACTTGTGCATCATCTGAGAAGACCTAGCCAAGTACAATTAAGTACATGTATGTACTGATTTTGCCTTGTGTATGGACCCATCGTCATCAATTTTGGTTGTTGATTGGTGCATGAAAGCCCCAAGGGGACTACAAAAAAGTTGTTGCTGGTTGCCCACTTAATATATTTGAAGATGTATATACCGGTATATAGTACTTAACTCTGCATGGTGTCTCAGGCAAGATAATACAGTCTCACTGCAGGTCACCTGCAAAGTTTTCTTGTATTCATGTGTAAAGAGACATCCATCAACAGGTGCATTTAGATTAGCAAACTTGAGTTTCCGTTTGGTTCCTCCGGAATGCAAGGTTACATATTTGTGTTGTCAGTTCCCGGGGATTCTGCAATCCACAACAACTGTTGACGTGTATGACAACACTTCCTTTTTTCTGGCCAGACTACCTTGAGATTATCATACCCACAGGCAAGTCATTCCAGAAAAGTATATCAACGATTTCATCTCCAGGGGGACAGATTACCCTGAAGTGGAGGATGTCCAACTCAAACCTTGTAGAGAACTTTGTTATTTCCACGCTGCCTAAGGCCGGTGTCCTTATATGACTTATGTTTTGGAGTCGTCAATCATTCAACGATGTGTCACTGATAGCTGAAGTTTGTCATTGAGGAGGGAAGACTGTATCATTCCTCAAGGTACAAAAAGGAGATAAAAAGTGATGCATTCTGGAAAGCATGACATCTGGAAACTTCTGACTTTTAAAATCATGTGACTTAACAGTACAGTCCTAGAGGTATATGCTTCAGTAAAAGTAACATGATTACACTATAATGTGACTGTTACACTATAATGTGACTGTTACACTATAATGTGACTGTCACCTCAATTGTAGGCTGACGTTGTTGCTCATCTATTATAGTCGATGAAGACCTTGTTGGTTGATTTCCCCGATTGTTTACAGTTTTATGAACCTTTGTTGAACGTCCCCACTGTTTGGTAACCACGTGAAATGTCTCTCCAACTCTGGGAACCATAAAAAAATCAATGTTAGGTCAAGAATTCTTTAGCCTCCTTAGCAGGCTCTATGAGTCAGGCCTTTTAGTGCTTTTTTCATGGCATATTTGTTCTGTACTCGGTTTCTTCCTCTACAAAGACTGAATCCAAGAAACCAAGTACCAAGAACTGATATGCCATCAGAAAAAAATGCACATTATATTCCCTCAAAAAGCCAGACTGGTAGAGCTTGCTAAGGAGGCAATAGAATTCTTGTGGTCTGTTGAGCCATCCCTGAGGAATGCTGAACAGGAGAGATGGAGATGGGCCTGTCGAACCTCAGACAGAAATATGGTGCAAGGACGACTTCCCACACACAGATAAAACTGACACCGTTATGGGGGAGCTATCTCACATCAGATGGACTTCAAGGTGTGAATGTGCCTGAAATGTTTCAAGGCATCAAATTTGTACTGCATGATGTAGTGGGCATCCCCGGGCCACTGGTGTGTGGCTGATATGTTGTGATGATCTTAGCCTTGGCGAAATATATCCAGGAGATTGAGTTACAGCTGGACGCCTTTTACATGCCTTATCTTAGCAGCAACAGACACAATAAAAAGCCACGCTGGAAATCCGTTCATCTTGTCAGCTAATGCTTGCTCCCGCAGGGACATGTCTTAGGTGTTTTTTTTGCTGAGAACTTGAGGAGGACTGATGGGTACATCTCCCATACAAGGACAGTAGACCCTCCAGAAGCTGAGGCATGCTGTTGATGATTGGAGATGGTGCAAGTGAGAATCCATCAATGTCCAGCGGGTACCCATACTTCAGTAATCAATTCTGGGCCACAAATGCCTTTCATTGGTCATCGCTGATGCTGCATGGATGCTGTGTGCTCCCTACACTCTCAGTACGCTCTTGCCAGACTTGACTGTAAAGGGTGTTCATTGACTGTAGAGGGGGGACCAAAGTAGAGAATGCTGAAGATGCAAGAAGTCTAGGGTGTTCTAGTGGAAATTTTTGGAATTTGTAGCGCTCTGAAATGCTATTTACCCCACATTTTGAGAGGCAGAGTCAACTCAAAACTATGGAAATACACACTATATACATTGCTTTTATGAAACTTGTGTATGTTTTTCAGAAGTTTTGGGGTAACATTGAGAAATATATATTGGACTCTACTAGACACTGTTGAATGTGTTCACTGCAAAAAAATCATCTTGACATCCGACTTGCTTGGATGTTCATGACTCTTTCTCTCCATGTTTCCTGATCCTCTATAGCTCTAGGTAGGTCTTCTACTTTGTACTAGGGTTCACAGAGTTGATGTAGATAGGTTGTACTGGGTCCCCTTTGCTTGAACACGCTTTGGGGCCCAAGGGAGAGCATCACCACAAATAAATTGACGTCCAAAGACGCCAAATCACCCATCTTGCGGAAAGGCTGCTCTACGCCCAACACCACTTGACATTTGATGACCCTTGGTGTCACCCCTGCCCCAGATATTGTGGATCAGATCCTTCTTCCTCCCAAGTCGTGCTCAGCAGTGTCCCCTTTGAACGTTGGAAGCAATTTTTCTTGATCCGTTCAAAGCGACCTATCTGTGGACATTATCAATCATGCAGTGGACAAATCGGCGGAGGCTGTGTTCGGGTCTTTGATTTGGCATCCAATCTCAGACTAACCTCCAATTGAATATGTCACAGAGGCAGTCTGTATTTTTGAATCGTGAAACCTCCTGTTCCTCCCTGCCTACCATGGTGTCAGAACATTGTATATGTAGTCTCCATTTTATACAGTTGTTTTGCAGAAAACAGCTCAATCCATCATGTAGGAATATGTGGCAATCAGTGTTGTACACTATGAGCAAAAGTATTGTATAAATGAAAGTGGTGAATACATGTACCTACATGTACACAGCACAATTTGTAACTTGTAATGTTTTAATAATTGATGTCCACTACATTTGAACTGTGGCTGAATCAAAGATCTTTCACTATCTTTTCTTCCTAGTATGCTCAATATATTAAGAAATTTTCTTTTGAATCAGTCCTGAGATTGTTAAAAGAAAAAAATGTACCACAAAGGAAAACTTTGCTGCTCGAACAGTGTTCGATACTTCAGTAAAGTTTTCCCTCTGCTGCCACTTTCCTTGGTTGTCTGCTCCCCATTAATCAGTGCAGAGCTCATTTCCTCGGCGGGACATATAAATTACCATGGCCTGAACTTTCAGGGCGGGAGATAGAGTGTGGAGGCTTCAGAAGGGAGCGAGAGCTGTGGCAGCAGACCACACCACCATCAATAACAGTCCAAGGATCAGTTCTTAGAGCACCAGGTAGTGCACAGTGCTGAATCCTTAATGGCCAAGCTGGCTCCCCAAATCAACTCTGGGGCACTCGAAATATTACGTACACCAAACAGATTTTACCTACCTGTAGCACTCAGATTTTAATATTTATGGATCAAACAGAAACCATGATTGCAATTATTTCTTCAGTTTGCATTTCATAGGTGGTAACAGTCAAAACAGCAAACAAAACATCACATACACACCTATTAAAAACCTAGTCCAATCCACTGGTACAGGTTAGGTGCAGGTAGATGTCAAAAATACCTGCACAGCTCCAATTTGTCAGACGAATGTACTTCATGATGGCTACCACACACACTCGGGGACAGGATTGCTGTGGTGTCTCTAACACCACCAGTTATGCTTTTACAGCCTAGAATAGATTTATTGAAAGAGAATATCACGACCGCTAGGCGGATTTGGCACTCGCCCCAGTAGGCAAAGGGAGAGTTGATAGCATGTTGGGAGGATTATTTCCGTGGGATGGAAATGTAAGTAAGCTGGCCAGCCGACTGTCTCTGTTGTGGGTGGGAAAGAGATATGAATTAAGACTGATAGCTGGGAGGCCCCACTCAAACTCATGAGCGTGGTATCTTGAGCGCGGCGAGAAATCAGCGAGACGACACCGGCACCTGATAGCCAATCAGGAGCGACGTTAACAGCGGCATGGTTTTGGTCTCGATTATCGCGTTGCACTTACTGCGGAACTGGGGGCTGAGATTGCAGTCGTAATACCTGCAATTGATTTGAAAGAGAGCCTGTAGCAAGGGATTCAATCAAGTATGGATGGTTACATGGTAGAGAGATCAAGACTGAGACTACTTTCCCTACATCTTGTGCCAGTCCTATATATTGCTTTGCACTTGGCCCTTTGGGACCTAAAGGCACAGTAAGATTTCTGATCATAACACATCATTACATGTCAGGGATGTTGTATTTGATTAAATGATTGCCATAAGGCATCCCAAAAGGTAGGGAAATCGTTAGTGGGCATTGTTATGAAAATGATGATGTCACATTCAAAAGTTTATATCCAAGAGTGTTATGCATGAGGATTGTATCTACATGTATGTCTGTCTGGATCCTGTGTAATGGTTTGCTGGTGTGTTTGTTTGTTTGTATGATCTGACTGCAGAGGGGATTCTTGTACCCTGAATCTCTGTTAGCAGTTTCAGGTGTCTGTTACCCACCGTAAGGAGTTAATCACTAGTTACTGCACCCCCTCCCTGTGCTGCTGACCCTTTCCCCCTAGCCCCCTCCCCCTTCTCCCTACCCCTGACCTCCTCCCACAATGCCCTTTTTTGTGAATCTATCTCAGTATGTCATATGAAGTATCAGAACAAAATAAACTACTTACTTTCCCTTCCTGCCCTGCACTACTTGTTTTCTTGTGATAAATTGTAAATCATAGTGTCCCCAAGTAAAGCCATGGCTTATCATAAAAGCCATCTTAAGTCTTTCCAAGAAACATGCAAGACAGACATAAAACATCGCTGACATCAATCACATATTCCTCGTCCTTCTAACTCTTCATTCCTTCCTGGCTGTGGGGGTGATGTCGACCAGGTACTTACCGGTAGGTACTTAGTGTTAAGATTTTGCTTGTGCGTGACTATCAGGAGATACATTGTTGTACTGTTAATTCATTGGGTTCTCGGTACCTTTGAGTTTGCAGTTTAGAACAATAGCTGAAACAATGGTCAATGCAAAACACAAGAAATGTCTGCAGGTGTGATGAGCTGTGGTAAGAGGTCACAGCAAATGTTTCTAAATTTACGGTAGTACATCCAGTTCATCCTTGACCAGCCGCAAAGCTGGCATGTTATGCCGAAGGCTGAACAATGCAGATATGGCACTGGTTTAATGCTAATTGTGCGCGGTCTTAGGCGCGCAACATTTGTCTCAGTACAAGTGCTAAGCTGTTCTGTCATGACAGATAGTTATGACAGTACTTCATTTCTCACAACCTTCCCCCTGATAGTCGCCCAGTTAGAGCTCTAGGGGCTGTGTTGAACAATGATGCATGAACTTTAAGACAATATATTTCAGTTGTATGAAAATATTCACAACTTGTGAGGTAAGGCTGAGGCTGAGGCTAGTCAATATGCGATCTGTACGGAAAAATTGTAACCCTGCATAGAATGCTTGTAGTAATGATAGAACATGTTTGAAATATTTTCCAAGATTCACAATTTGTGAAGATGCATTACTGTTGCTAACCTAACTTACCAAGAACAGTGAATCTGACTTGCGAAAAAAGCTAGATAAATCACAAGTACCTTTCCATTTCACCGTCAATGACAATCTATCCACAAGGGAAAGACAAAGAAGGGAAACAAAGGTCTGGGAAGTTATGATTTAAGACCCGACAGTTTCAGGCGGATAGAAAGAAAAGGCGTCTTTAAAAAAAACGTCTTCCGCTCCTACATAAATCACCATGATCCCTCGTCACAAGTTTGCTGCTGTAGCACTTTGCAAATGTTTGGCTACTTGTGGCAGCCATATTTCTCTGGATATTGAGCTTTAAAGCGCGCGACAATTATGCTAAGTGTGGCATCGCCCCGGGCAGCCGCCCATCAAACGACAGCGGCGCTATCGACGTAGTAAAGTGCTTTTAATGGCGGGAGGACAAAATGTCACAACATCAGAAGTACGGAATCTTAATGAGACAGCATCCTTCTCTTCCGTTCCCCGCGGCCGGGAGTTAAATCGTCTGGAAGGTGGCCGTTGGGCACACATGACGGAGCAATTTGTCACCTCCCGAGCGCGCGCACGTCTCGTCACGCCGAGCCGGGCGCGCTTCCAAGGGAAGCTTTTTCCTTCCATCCGCCTGAAAGCGCACAGTCGGTAAATCTCGCCGTGAAATCCTGCCCAAACCTGCATTTAACTCGGAACCGTCGCGTTTCCTAAGCATAATTGAGATCATCAACAATGTCACAGAAAGGTCGATAGGTGATCCCCGCGATTATGGCGTGAAGGGGCCGTCGGTGGCGTCGTGCGCCTCTACTTTAAAGGGGAGTTTTGAAAGTTGTAGATCGGTAGATTGTGATCTTTACGTTAGGTTATTTTGCCAAACACAAAAGTGAGAAACCGACACCACTGTGTCTTTGCAAATAAAAGTTTTATACCAGATTTTATCGTAAAAAGAAGATAAAACTTGCGGAACGCTTTGCGGCTTTTACAAAGCGCTTTCCGCAGTCTTTCCTTCTCCGGCCGTCCCTGTCCATGGTGCTGACGGTGCTATCTGCGACGAAGCACAACACCAATCCTCAACCTTTCTTGCCCTTGTGTACTTTTGTAGCGTGGAGCTTTCAAAGGCATGGCGAGAAACGCTTGCGCCGAAATTTTGTTTGAAACTTGCTGCCCGCGCGTTCAACGCCCGTGCAGTTTTTGATGAAGCGCTTGTCAAAGATCGCCTTCTCCGAACAGCTATATTTGATGACTTGGACAGATTTCTTGCTACGATAAAGGCTAAGGCTTCCTAGGCTGTGCATTATTGGTGATAGGTGTGTGACTGGGCGGGATTCTACACAGCCTCCCATGTCGCACACGACTGGAATTGCTGCTTTGATCTTTGCCGTGATCTATACGCAGGAGGATGAATCGGATGCAGCAGTGGCCCACAGAGGCGCTCCCGCGCATATCAATCCCCGGGGTACGCCGTCTCGTGATGTGCCGTAGCTACACGCCAGCCCGCCTCCGATAGCTCGCACTGGAACAGACAATATTCACATGTAAATTCAGCGTTTGGAAAAGTACACCAACTGAACAGGGTGATGTTGCCTTCTACCAAGATTTCTACTGCGGTAGAATTTTTAAAAACCATTCGTCCGTCCACTTAAAGCCAGTACATATTAGACCTTAGAATCAGTTGTGTGAACGATACGTTAAACCCAACATATTGATTTATCCATATACTTGTATGTTGTAAGTTCATTTGTATCCACTTGTTTGTTTGTAGGTATAGTTGTAGAAGACCTTACGAAAGTGGTTGTACTTTTGTTATGTCAATAAATATTTCATTATATTACACTTTAGGGATAGAAAGGTCTTAGAATTGTGATTTGTCTCTCCAGGGTGCGGCGAAAGTTACCCTGGACCATTCAGCCTGCTTTAACTACCTAATCTACTCCTTTTATTCAAAAAAATAGGATGCGTGCTGGGGGCTGAGGAAACGTTTTATATTCTTCCTTTCCATTGAACGACTCTTGCTTCTTAGCGGGATGAAAAGACGCGCTTTGTGCGTGCGTCGTGTGTTCTTATTCCCGGGAGCGCGCGCTCCACCGGGACCCGACCTGGCGGTGTGTCTGTATGTTGCAATTACGGGCGACTGAAGTGTGGTCCCCGCGGGGCAGGATCCGGCCCGATCACCTGCACCGTTTGTACCGCGCCACCTGATCGCACAGACGTCAGAAGCAGTTGTCAGGAAGCGGCGAGAGAAAAGCGGCCCCGCGATGACCCGCTCGCCTTTCATCTGTGCGACAGAGCGCGCGGACGTGATGACGGTTTGAGCGCCTTCTTATTTCAGCCCGGAATCAAATGATATCGCACAGACTCAAGCTGTGCCCAACATTCGCCCTCACTTGCGTCCCTACCTCAAACTTATTTTGAATTTAGACAAGCTTTTATTCTTATTTTCATTCCTTATTTGTGTTTCTGACGCTGTAGTCAAGTTTATAACTTATTTTGACGGTGGCACATTAAAAAACAGCAACAACTTAGATTTGATTTGTCCTTTATGAGGCGCTGTGAGATGAGTTATTTCACTTAAAAGCACATCACCACAATGGCCACGTCTTTGTCTTTTACTTCATTTGATTCTAAAAAAACTATTTTCACAAATCTCGCAGATGGGAATTTCGGAAGTGTTTCGTCCTCCACCTTCAAGCGTGGCAACAAGTCCTGTTTTTTTTTATTAATTGCGAATCTTTGTGATGTTCCATGCAGAAAGCGATCGATATCGGCCTGCTACCCTGCCCCCCCCCCCCCTTAAGATAGACGGTACGTCTTGTCTGCTCCTTTGCATCTTTCCCCGTGGCGCGCACAGGTGTTCCCGCGCGATGCGACGGTGCGCCCGCCTGGCCGCCCGCAGCTCTCCACCGCCCGCTTCACCCGATCGATAAACTTGGCGACGAGAGACTTCAAAACTCGCCCCAAACATCTGCTATCAATCGCGATATCAAGTTTAGAAGCCGATGATAGGAAGTCAAAGCTAGAAAGTGGCGGGGCTGTGCGCGCCAGGCTCCCGGTACGATCCCTATTTGTCTGTCAGGACGAGAGATGGGAGCGTCCTGATTGTTTCCTCCTCAGTCTCATCAATCAGCTGCCCCCGAGCGCGGCCCGCCACGGGCGGCGCAACTCTACACCCGATATTTATGTTCCGTGCCCCCGCAAGTTCAGAGGATCGCGTTCAGGATTGAATCGACCAGAACAAACGATCGTTCGAGGAGTGTGTCCCCCCCGGCTATCACGTAACGGTTCCGGCGTTCCGGAGCTAGCTGCGCGGGCGGCGAAAATGGGTTTTTCGTCGTCTGCAACATTTCACCAGGGAGGAAATGCGATTGCCCGACAATTGAGAAGTTTTAATGCTTAGTGCTAGGGAGAAAACGGCATCCTATATCCTATTACCACTGCGCAGTGTGGACTACTTGGGTTGCAAACTCTTTCATGCGAAAGTTTAGTCTGAGACAAGTTTACTTCCCTGCCCGCCAGGGGTTGATGGCCGGTTATCTCATCGGAGTAGTCAGCTGTTTTTCGCGGAAGACAACTTGAAAAGTGAAAGTGTCCGCCCACCGGCGCTTATCGACTTCTGGTATCAGTCAGGCAAAGCCGCTCGGAAGCCTGAAGTCTGGCGCTGTGTCTCTGCGCGCATCAAACGCGGTGGGATTCACAAGGCTGCTCCGCGGGCCATTTCAGGTGCCACGGGCTCTAATTACATCGCGCGTGAGGTGCGCGCCAACGGTCATTCGCACCACTCTGCCGTTTGGTGCTTCTTTTTTTATTAAAAATTCTTCTGCCGGGCGAAGCCGTCTTGGCCGCAAGACACTTTTGAACCGAAATCGATGTGTCAAATGGCGCTTTCTCGCATCGATTTCTTTTGATGTGCCCTTAATGAGAAGCTAAAGCTGTCCAATTTATTTCAGCACTTAAAATATAGATGATCGGAACCGCCAGAGTCCGTGTTTGCGAAAAGTGGTGTCAGCTGAAATGACTCTTCCCGGTTTATATATCCTGTTGTCACCCAGCCAGGGTGTACACGGCGAAAGCTCTTTCGCACCGCCCAGCTAATAAACAAGCAGATGTATCAGTCGGGTTTCTTTCGTCGGGTCTTTTTTTTTGCCTTTCCTGTGTGTCTAAGTCTCTCCGAACTAATGGATGTTTTTTTTTTCGTTCCAGCTCTAAGAGTTGAAAAGGTGCCCTATACTAGATAGATGTACTAAATGTTGTAAAAACACGCGTCAAACATCGAGACAGCCGGATCATTTCAACTACTTAGAATTACCGCCTAGCTATAGTACTTTGAACGTAGCAAGAAAAAGCGCGTCTTGATACAGCTAATTGTCAGATGACTCCAATTGGGAGTTTGGTCTGTAGACAGAGAAACTGATTTCGCGTTGACGTAAAATCGAACAGTTTTCGAGTGGCTTTTTTTTTTGTAGGTCTGACTGCGCGTTGATCATGGCCAGGTAAGATAAAGATCCCTAAGGTTTTGAATCTGAATATTCCCTACCCCATAGTGTGAATTTTTCCAGTGGCCATTTAGCATTTTATTCATTTTGCCGTATTGTTTTTAGTCTCGATTTTATTTCATGTTTATTTTAGGGCCCAGTCACATTCATCGTACGTTTGTCGTACGATCGTAAGCTGAGGGCATTCTTGGAATAGTTATGCATATGTCGTACAAAATTCATCTGTTACGGAAAAGGCTGTCTTTAATAGATCCTTTTCGCGGCTGTTGGTTCTGTGCCAGTCAGCTTGAAAATGCTACGATATCAATGTACGATGTACGACGACCTACGACGAATTTGACCGCGCCCTAAAGTACATGTATTGTCCAAGCTGTCACGGCCATGGTCTCTCTGTCTGTCTGTCTGTCTCTCTCTCTCTCGCACACAGACACCACGCAGGGTTCTCCCTCAGGCCCTAGTCCTGTGGTGCTGAAAGTGAATGAGTGAAAGGGATTCTTTCATCAGGGTTACGACCCGGCTATCGCATCCGGCTGCGCTATGTTTGGCATACCAGGCGTGCCAGGCAATCTCACGGCCGCCGTGCCTGCCGTCACAGGAATGACTGAATATACGGGCTGGCAAGTCAACATAGTCCGCCGCAAGCTACAAGCAGATGTAGGGTCCGGCTCAGTGTTCTACGTGTGTTTTGTAGCCTCCTTAGCAGGCTCTGGGAGTCCGGCCTTTTTTGTTTTGGCTGACCAATTCACCAAGGACATTGTAGGAATGTCCTTGGGCTGGCATTATAATAAATGTGCAATTTTTTCCTGATAGCATATCATCTCTCGATCTCGGTACTCGCTTTTTAATTTTTTTATGCGTTTTGCGTGTCTTCCCTGCTGTCAGAGAACCAATCAGGACACAGTGACTCATGTACTATATATGAGGAAAAAAACAGCACACAATAAGCTAACGAAAGAATCAAGCCTGGAAGCCTGCTATGGAGCCTAGTCTTCCATGCATTTTGCACATCTTTCTAGCAGCGCTATATGGCAAGGGGAAGTATCCCATGATGATAAATAATCACAACGTGCAAAACGCCTAAAATGCGTGCAAAATAAGCAGGAGCCATCCACCCGCTTCCGCTGCACTCCGTACCACAAAACTGCCAAAAGCAATGTATGGTACTTCAAAATTTCAGCAATGACACTTCTGAGAGCACTTCTCTCAATGGTTTCAGGATTGATGGTTATAAATAGCTGCACAATATTAGACAACAGCAATCAACCGCGCTTCAGTCAAAGAAACTCTTGGAAATTTTCATGGCATCGCCGCTTTTGCTCGACACTATTAAGAAGAAGGGGGGATATGAATATGACACTTCTCAGTCACTGATGAAAGACTGCAGATGCTGTCTGAAATTGTTGCTCGATTCATTTTAAATTTGTATAACGCTATATATAAAGAGGACGGGCGCGCGGCGAATCGTCGTAACATACATGGTAGGATGAGTAGGATGCACCCACGATCGTACGATGGTTTCAGGACGTACGGCACGATCGTCGCGGAATATTTTCCATCGTAGGTGCGTCGCACGATGTTTGTGACCGGGGCTTCACCAACCCAAAGTTACGCAAACAGGAAGTAACAGGTGTTCTTTCTGTTCCCCACTAATGTTTTATTGATCTGGCGCGGCTACGTCAGCGCTGCTGCGGGAGTGTGGGTCCGGCCATGGTGACGCCACAGCTCTTATCACTCTGCGCGCGGCTGCTGCACTGGAGAGAGCGAGGCGCTGACGTCACGGCTTTTCTGGGTGTTGCGTGCCGCCGCCGGTGTCGGATGAGTGGTGGTGCGCGCGGGCCGACAGGAGGTGTCAGGCCGCGTCCGAACCCGCCGAGCGATGATGCCATTGATGGATGAAAATGGAATCCTCGCGTAATTGCGTTATGGAGGCCATCGATCGGTCGGGTGGCCAGACTCGGACGGAGCGGCCTCCAAATGCGTGTTGCGGACGGCAAAGTTTAATCTTGGCCGCTTTGACAAGTCGTGTTTGCTGTGAAATCAAACCTAGCGGTCCCCTTCCGCCTTATCGCCGTGGTTATTGACAGCGGGCTGGCCAATAAATAACCCTGAAGCCGCACAGAATAATACGTGAAGCAGGTGCCCAGGTAGTAGGCGCAGCGGGGGTTAATATGTCGGCAGATAACGCATGGTACTGGCGACACAAACATTTGAAAGAACACGAATATGGATATAGATAATATATATATAAACCTTCTCCGGACATATATATATATATATATATATATATATATGTGTGTGTGTGTGTCCGGAGAAGGTTTCAAAAGGCAGCTTCCTTCCGCAAAAATGCCAAGGTCAACACCCCTGAAAGACCCCGAGTCTTGGCTCGTCTGCCAGCCCGCCAGCGCGCTCAAAGGCTTGCTCGGGGGCAGGATGATTTAATCTGCCCTGCTTTTCTTTGTGAGTGTTGGGCGAGCCTCTGGTCGCACGTCACGGCGGAGGAATGCGCTCCCTCTCTCCGAGCGCCCGAGGGGCTTTTGGCATCATGGGATGAAAAATTACACTGTCTATAGTTTCAATATAGCGGAGTACAGGACAACGTCATGATTGATGCTGTCTGCCACTTTGATGAAAGTTTTTTCCCATCGCCGTCTCCCGTTTTCATACTTCTCCGCACGATTCCTGCCTCGGCGTTTGTTCGATCGCTCTATATTTGTGACGTCAGGAAAATACACGTCATTCTATATGTACTAAACGTTAGTAGGCGCCCGGTGGCGCTTTGGAAAACAAACCGACGAGGAGTAAAATATTCGTTAGTATGTCTGGCAGGTAAATTGGGCTGGGTGCAGGTTCGGGTTTTAACAGGCGCTTGCTGTGTGGTTGGAATGATCGCACGTGAGCGTCACAACCAAACACACAACCGGCCCCCCCGACCGGAGACAGACGGCCCGAGAGCGCATGCGCGTCTGGGTGAAAGAAAATATCTATTGAGTGAAGTGGGTTGTGGTGCTGTAGACAGCTGAGCAGACGGATCAGTCCAGAGCTGTATGCTGTTTGAAAATGTTGGTCGCGGTGTAACCGCCCGGCTCACAGGTTGACAGGTTTCTGCGATTGCGAGTGGGACCAGGAAACGCGCTGACAATGGCCGTGCCGGCACAGAAACTCCAGCGGCAGCACTGCTACTTGTGCGACCTGCCGAGAATGCCTTGGGCGATGCTGTGGGACTTCTCCGAGGCCGTCTGCCGCGGCTGCTGCAACTACGAGGGAGCCGACCGTATCGAGCTGGTCATCGAGACGGCTCGGCAGATGAAGCGGGCTCATGGGTTTCAAGAGCGCGGTTCGGCCACTCCGGGACCGATCATTATGAAGCAGTCTCCGGGCCCTCCCCCTCCGGGCGCCGTACTCCAGCGCCCGCCGCACGACGGACTCCCGCCCGGGGGGAACTCCGGGGAGGGACGCCCGCCGCCGCTGGTTGATCGATACCCCATTCACGAAAGACCGCGAGGATCCATGCTCGATTACCCGCCGTCACAGAGACCGCTAACCGGGATGCCGGGTCCCTTCGCGCCGCTGGACGAGTCGACCGACCCGCGCGCCCGGGCCAGCCCGAGGAGGGGCCCGCCCCTGGCGCAGCACGTCCCGCCCATGCCGCCACATTCCGTCGGTATCGCACCGCCAATGAACCGCGGCCCGCTGCCTCCCCAGCCGCCGATACCGCAGCCCTCGCCGCCCACGGGCAAGTCGCGTCACCAAAACAACAAAGCCGCCAACAACTCAACAGGTGACAAGAACGACAAGGAGGACACGGCGAGTGACAGCTCGTCCACTGACCTCGCCACCGACACCGAGGTGTCAAGGAACGGAGACGACTTTCACCAGAGACCTCCCCTGGTGCGCGAGACACTGGCGACCTTGTCACAGAGCACGCCATTCGAGGTACGTTTCAAGAAAGACCACAGCCTAATGGGCAGGGTATTTGCATTTGACGCGAGTTCAAAGCCAGGCTTTGACTACGAGCTGAAAATTTACATTGAGTATCCCAGCGGGTCTGGGAACGTGTACTCCAGTGCTTCAGGTGTTGCCAAGCAGATGTATCACGACTGCATGAAAGACTTCGGCAAGGGTCTGTCATCTGGTTTCAAGTATCTGGAGTATGAGAAGAAGCACGGATCAGGCGACTGGCGTCTTCTCGGGGACCTCCTTCCAGAGGCATCACGCTTCTTCAAGGAGCCAGTCAACCCTGAGATGATCCCCCAACCGTACATCGATGCCAGCTGCCCCATCCTTCCCATTGCATCCTGCAACATCCCTCGTTCTCTGCCAAAGATGAGGAAGAGGAAAGCATCTCCCGACCCAGACTTGGAGAGAGATGCGAAAATCAGTGACGAGCAGCACCAAAGGCAGCAGTGGATGCAGAGCCAGGCTGAGGCGCTCAAGCTCACCATAAGTTCCACCGGGTACGGCCAACCAACGCGCCCATCTGCAGTGTCACCCCTGACGAACATGGGCACACCTCCCGATGCAGCTGGCATGCAGAACGGTCCATCTCCCATGGCTGCCCTGATGTCTGTGACGGACAATCTAGTGACGCCCATCTCTCCTGTGAAGGATACTTCCTCGTCAGCCCCTTCTGGGACGACGGTCACCAGTACGAATTCGCGCCGCAGCCCAAACTCAACCCCGGGGCAGCACATGCGCAGGGCACCACGGAGCAGTGAGATGCACCAGGTTGTCACCAGAGATCAGGAGAGCAATGCGAACTCTCATCCTCTCCCCGATTCCTCCGTCAACTCCACTAACTCCTCCCTCACCTGCACCCTCTGTCACGAGAGACTCGAAGACACCCACTTTGTACAGTGCCCTTCTGTGCTCAGCCACAAATTCTGCTTCCCCTGCTCTCGGGAAAGCATCAAGAAGCAGGGGGCGAACGGGGAAGTGTACTGTCCGAGTGGAGAGAAATGCCCCTTGGTAGGATCCAGTGTTCCATGGGCCTTCATGCAAGGAGAGATTGCCACCATCTTGGGTTCCGAGGAAGCTGTGAAGGTCAAGAAGGAAAGGGAGACTTGATAGACAAGTGATGGGATCACCTTGCAGGTGACAACAACGGACATTTCAAGGACTCCAAAGACTTTTTGAGTTAAGATAAGTCTTTAAGAAGTGCTGGAAGAGAAGAAGTATTCCATAGGGACTTCTAAGTGGTAAGGACTTAACACCATGCTAAAGGTGAGAAGATGAGAAGTTGTAGGACAAGTTGGATTTTGTAGCTGTCTCTTAGGAAAGAAATTCAGTACTTTGAAAAGGAGGGCCAGAACTGCTGGTAAGTTTGGCACTTCAGTCTCTGTTGTAAGAAAAGCAGACAGGCACTAGGGTGTAAACACTGCTGCCTGGCAGTTGTGTAGTTAGCCAGGTCAGCTGGATTTGTTCATGTGCATATTGTGTTAAAACTGCCCACCTCATCAGTCAGCATGAAAAAAAGTCTCAGAGCACTCCAGCCCCAAATTGGGGGGCCAGAACAAAGGTATCATTCAGGCTGGATGGAAATCTTAGCTGTGTGTATTTACATACGGAATTGTCAGCGGCCAGTACAGAGTACAACGGCAACCAAAACGGTCTCCTGACTCCAGCCTATTGAGTCTAGCCGCCTGTTGTGATGGAACTCTCAAATGGCAGGGTGTCAGGTTCAGCCTGTAATGTAGTAGGCAGGCTAGAAGAATCACAGGCACCCCTGTAACCTGAGCAGTGCTGGGTCCAGTTTCCTGGCATCATTGTGAGGAATGTTTGCAGGTGCTGTGCTGGAGTAAAGTAGGGGATCAGGTCGCTCCAAGGGGAGAGAGGTGGGCTGGGAGCATGTTGTTTTGAGTTGAAGCTTTGTCTGGGTGCCTAATTGTTATGGACACTGTGCAGCACACAAATCAGGAACTGAAGGAGGCAGGGCAGTCTGTGTCAGGGCCAGGAAAAGTAGTCCTTTCGCCAGGCAATTCAGGCCAGCAGGATTTATTGATCTGCGGCTCATCAATGGTGGGGTATTGTTTGCCTGCTTTAGTGACATCATCGCACTGATTTTGCCCCCAGATCAAGTGACAGGACAGGAAGGGGCATTAATCAATGTCATTGTGTTTGTGCAAATAGCTGGGATTGTGAAGACCTTGGCCAGGTCCACTCCCAGAGGTAGAGTCTAGAGAGGACTGCCCTGCATTTTAACATGTTATGTGCCCATCGGAAAAAGTGTTGTATTCTGCTAGAGTCAAAAGATCTCAAAGAGTAGTGTTCACAGTTTTAGTTCCTATGTAAAAGCAAAGACAGGGGAGTTTGCACCTTTCTGTTTGCATAGCAGTTTCCTTTGCTTGTTAAGTCATCATTGTTGCATATTGACACCTAATCGTGAATTGATGGTCTTCACATGTCAGCAAGCCTTGTCTGTGCCTTCACTTTCACTGAATGGCTGAGCGAGAGTGTTTGTGTGTGTCTGTGAGTGAGAGGAATGCTAACTTCCCTTCAATGGGACCCACCATTTCCCTTGGACCCAAAACATATGGCCCTACAAGCCTCTCTCCACCCTTCCACCACACAAATGTAAATCAATAGCAGCATATCAGGTAGCCTGTCTGGGAGAATGATATGCCTAAAGCCTCAGGCTGCCCCATTCAGACACAACTCCTCTGGCACTCTACCTTCCATGTTGAGTACATCAGGCAATCCCTGGGCTGTTATGTTTGGTTTGTTTGGCGGTCACCAGAGAAGGCCGTATAGGATTTACATCTGCAAACCCATGCCGTTTGGACCAGTGTGCATTTCAGACAGGCTCCTTTTATCTGCCGACAGTGGGTGTACCAAAACGCTTGGTTGCAAGTTCACTGGCTTCCAAACATAGTCCTCAGTAGACCCACGCACATTCATAGCCAGCAGGAGAAGAGATTTTCAAATCAAACACTCTCTGGTTAGGCCACAGCAATTTGATTTGTTGGTTCTCGGATTTAAAAAGACAATGCGAAGTTGGAATATCAATGACATTAGAGTCTGAGATCATTACATTGGTAAACAAAGTTGCAGGGAGTGAATGTAGTTAGATTCACGTTCCCCCTCCAGCCCTTTGCTTTCATGATGTTCTCTTGCTAAGATTTTACTTTAGAATGTCCGAGAAGCAAAGAACGAAATTGGTGTGGCTTTCTGTGGATATTTTCGAAGTGAATAGTGATCGACAGACTTGTCCCTTACACATAAAAATGTATTATTCACGGGGGTGATAAAAATCATCAATTGAGATTTCAGAAAATAATACACATAAGCAAATTTCCGGATCCTCTTTGCCCGAGGCTGACAGTGGGGAAGTACCTCACATAAGAAAGTTAGAAGCAAATTTACAGTGCTTTTTTGGGCTGACTCAGTGCGCTGGAGAAAAGATTAAGATCTACATCATAACACGACTGGCATAGCTCATAACTTGGTATATGTTTAGCCCATATTTCACCACAGGGTGCTCCAGGCAAGCACTGGAAAATGTCACATTATTTAGGCAAAATGTTTCTCAGTATGGCTTCAGTCAGTCTGAACACACTGTCAGCCATTTGGGATATGAATCAGCAGAGCTGTGTACCAACCTTGGGATCAATTTTATTAGTATTTCATGCAATGTCATGCTCTGAAAAATTGTGGTAGTCTATGGTGAAAGCAATGAATTAAATAATGGAGGACATTTTAAACTCAAGAGTTTTTATTGACATGGTTTTGTGGTAGTCTATGTTGAAAGTGGTAAGTGAAAAGATGGAGGAAATTTTAAACTTTTTATTGACATGGTTTCGTGCTATCGACCCTCAAAGGCCAGCTGACGGGCTGTGACGTGACCATCCTTCCGTGACGGATGAGCAGTGTCACTGCCCATAACTCCCAGAACAAAGGGCCTCCAGGTCTGGAAAATAAATATCGCCTCTGAAGTGCCCAGTATGACAGGTAATATAGGAGAGCTCTTGCAGCTGCCATGTGGGGATGACGGTTGGGCATGAAGGTGGCATCCCTGACAGAGCCCAGGCAGCGGAATGATGTTTCGCCCAATCCAGTGTGTCAAGGCGGCAGCTGGCGATGATGGATGCCGGGTTGCCAACCAAGAATGCAAGCATATTTCAATATCCCCTGGCAACGGAGGGCCATCCCCACGGCAACCGCTCAGCAAGGGATCGCCACACATTATCAAGGCGATCAAAGCGAGTGATCCGAGTGCCCCAAGAATAAGCACTGCCCGCCTGTTTCCAGGTGACACCCACAGTTATTTGCACCCCAGGATAAAGTGTTATCTTGGGGGCCCGTCTGGAAACAAGTGTGTAGCCATTTGGCAGGGGACATAAAAGTTTATGTTGCCCGGAGCAGGGGCGGTAATTGCCAAGCTGAGGCGCAGGTCAAACACATTACCAAATTTATTTGGCCTGCTTGGAAGGGCAAAAATGCAGAAACAACATTTAACTTCTTCCAAGCAGAGCAGTTATGGTGGAAGAAACAAATCCATTCAATTTCAGCCGACTTAAGGGAAATGTCAGAGTGGGCAGTTGGGCATAAGAGCAGCCTGAGGCCCACAAGTGCATCACATCAACGTTAAGTATATGGCTGTCATTTGCTGGGAATAGATTTGGAAAGCTGCATGGCAAATGGCAGTCACATAATCTCCCTCTACAGTGGTCTCTGACGCATTATGCCCTGACATAAACACAATTTGTCAAGGAGGCAGCCCAAACATAAGTTGACTGCTCCGATTGTGAGACGTATTTAGAAAGTGATATCATATCCCAAATTTCTCCTTTATGGGCAGCAGGCCTAGTGTGGAGTGCTGCATGATTAACCCCAGCAATCTTTCAGATGCCAGGGAGTTGAACACAGGTTAGGGCAGGAAAATTATTGGCAACCCTACCAACAGGCCTAACGACTTGTCTCTCAAGGATGTTGGCATTGTTTGCCCCATGCACAGAAAGGGTACAAACAGGTTGCCTTCGGGGACTACAACTCATCAGATGTGATTGTTCATAGCTGTTCCGGTGACACCCCCCTTGTCACGCACATCCGTACGCGACAAAATACAAAACAGACAAGTCGTTCAAAACTTAGCCCCAGGAAATGCCCCGATTGTAAAGTGTGATGGATGTGGCAGGTAGTGAAGTATGGTGGAGACATTCATTAACTTGTGCTCTGAAGCCAACAACGTTGGAATGCCTAATGGCCGCGGAAATTGAGTCATACGTCAGAGGCAATAAGGCCGAGGAGCGGAGTAATGGAGGGGAGTTCATGTCCTATTACTCCCAGGTGCTTGGGAGGCCCATGATACGTTAAATGAGGAAGGGGAAGCCGGTGATGTAAATTCCCCCATGGTGAGAGATGTGTGGTGGCAGTAGTGTTGTCATCTATATGGCGTTCAGCCGCATTAACAGATGTAGCCATTTTAAAGGGTTGAAAAATCAATAAACAGGCTAACCGAAAATGTAGTTTCCCTGGGCCCAAACAGCCCTGCAGGATGAGGGATTTTTACAGCAGGTCTCAGGAATACAGACATCAAGGCATTGACACCAGGGATTTTCGAAGAAGATCAAGAGTACTTTGTCATACTTTAGCTGTTGGGATAAGGGGAGGCAGTGTTTACCAGACGCAGGTGTGTTTGTAGGTGGTAAGTTCCAAGGTTGACTTCCTCCAGCCTGGCACTGTTTGCTGGGGTGCCTGGAATGAGAGATATGCGAGAAGCGCGGTGATGTTTAGGTGTGCGAGTTCTGTGAGGTTGGCTGCCCAAACCAAAACCCCATTCAGGTCAGCAGTGACATCACAAAAAACTGTCTGGCCTGTTTCCCAGTTGCCCCCCTCCCCACCCACTCAAGGTCACTGCATATTTCTACATGTACCCACTGTGACATGTAGCTAAACTTACATAGTCTCCCAGAGTCTGTTACAGAACTGATTGTTTCTCTGCAACAATGGAATAAGAAATAATTAAAGGGGAAGGGCAGGGAGCCCAAACTATGCGTTTGCTAGGGAAGCAAAGAATTACAATAAATCTTCATAATGATAAATTCACCTTGCTGTCGTGACATTCCTAAGTATCATTGCTCAGCAAATTGTGTTGGTTTTACTCCAGGTGTTGTATCTATCATACTCTGTGGTACTAATGGCCTGTAGAAATAATTGAAACGGAGACCTTCATGGCCATGGATTGAAAGATTTGGGTTGGCATGTATCCAGCCTGGGCCTGGGGTGGCCCTTGTGTCTGGTGAAACAGGATTTGGGCTCTACACCAGCAAGGTAAATTTAGACTGGAGTGTTTGTCCCTGTCGGATGTGTCAGTCACTGCGTGCGGCAGTGTTTACAGCCGGCCGGTGTGCCCCCAGGCTGGCTGGTGTTGCGTGCACTGCTGACAGCCCCAGAAGCCGGTGCACTGTGAGATGTACATTATGTCGGTGTCTAGCTATGTTGCCCCGGGCAATTGCATCAAAGGGAACCATTCACGCTACTTCCGTCCCATACCTCAGCAAACTCGCGCCTTGCTGACGGAATACAAATGGCCTTGTGTGGAACGGAGAAACGCACAGGCAAAATATTGATCCGCCTACAACAAAGTGACGTTTGGAGAGCCAGCAGTAAAATGACAAAGTTGCCTCCCGGCTGGCATATAAATGATGCAACATGCATAGTTTGAAGACGTGGATGTCTGAAGGTCAAACGGAGCTGTTGCAATGGTATGAATGAATTAGCATCACTGCTGATGTACTGGTATTAAAAGATGCTGTTGTCAGATCATCAACACTACACAATCCCCGCGACTCTCGTGATGTGAAGTGTTCCATTTGCAGCACCTGCCAGCCGTTACATCTCATTCCCGGGTGCATTCACTCTTGACTCATCAGAAGGAGGGGAAATCAATAAGAAAATTATGATTGATCAGCCACTCTCCAAAGATGAAAGACGAAGGTTCTGGCAGAAGTGATTAGAACTTTCTCTGGTGGGTATCCTTGCAGAAACACTTAAAGAAATTTCATGTCCCTTGGGAAATTGGAGACATGAATATATCAGGAATCATCATGGCTGTTCTTCAATTTAAAGGAAGGGTCTGATTAAGCTTAGAAAAAACATTTCAAGAGGGTACTTGAGAATCCTACCGAAGGGTGAATTAGGTTTATCCAAGTCTCATGGCAGTTTGTAGGTGGGCTTAATTGATGACACTTTTACTGACATTAAATTGTCTTCAACTGATAACAATCAAATGATAGCAATCAACTATTTGTTAACATATATTAGAAAGTATCTAATGACTCAGCTATATAATTCACACATAAGCAATTATAGTATGAGTGTTCTGAAAGAAATGATAGTTTATCATGTAAAAAAAACAGCTTTTCACTCAAAAAAATGTGGGACTGGACTTTTTTTTTGCACACATTTATTTCGAGCTTGGGTGATGACAACAGCTCATCTTCCAGTCAGACTTGTGTAAGATGAATATTAAATTGAGCTTCTTTCATCAGATCCTCATCAGATGAAGTGGGAGGTACGTAGCAGTTTGGTAGCCTCCTTATCAGGCTTTACGAGTGGGGCTTATTTTTGGGAGCTTTTAAAATGCACTTTTTTCTTACAAATTCTTGTGCCTTATGGCAGCTGTCACAAGAACCCAAGTACAAATAGAAGTGATATACCTTAAAACTTGCATCATAAAAGCCCCAGTCATAAAGCCTGCTAATATAAGGAGGCTAGCAGCTCGTAGGATTTGAGTATCGGAGCGTACCGGCTTGGCGTGATTGCTCGACATGATCAGACAAGGCATGATTGTCTCCTTATCATCCCCAGCACTGGCGCGCACCGGACTGATTACCTGCGCTCCCGTCGTCATGATGCAGAGGCGGGGTGTTATCACGCCACGCCAAACTAATGGCAGTGTGACCAGGTGGGGACGTCGATTGGGACAAACTTTTACCCCAAGCAGCTCTTCCCTCATCATTGTCCACAAAGCCAATATCAGCGACTGCTTGGATCAATTTGCCCCCATGCTTCCCTTTTATGTGTAAAATTGCCCACGAGATAAGATGACTGGGAGCTGACCATACATTATCCGACACTTCAATTGTGCTGTCTGCTGCACCAGTGGGCAGCCCCCCACATCCAAAAGGAACTATTACTCAGATAAGGCCCAAATTTATTTTGTTGATATTTCATTGTGCAGGATAAGGCTCATCACTCATTCTGGGACCTGTCACTAATTGCCCATGCCCGAGTTCCCGACGAGTTATATATAATTCATTCCCTGGGTGTCTGCCCGGTGTTTGACATAGCAGAATTACAATCCATGGCACCATGCAGCTAAGCTGCCAGACATGGAAGGTGTGTTAGCTGCAAAATTTTGAATATCAAATTTGGTTTCTCCAGCAGGTAGCAAACAGGCCGAAATGGCCCCATTACACCTGCATGTGAGATCATACTTGCGGCACCAGGTAACCGAATAGCAGTGTTTACTCTCGCCCTATCACGGCATCTTCACACCTCACTGGGAGGCTGTCGGTGCATGGTTACGCAAAAATGTAAACGCCTGGCAGAAGTGGGAAGGCGAGGCCCATTGCATGTGGTACGTACACTTGTCTCAGTGTTTGCTTTCACTCATACCACCTGCCGGACTACGTATCTGTTTACCCTCCCACGGTGAGGAGGCTGTTGGGCTTTGCCCAAGGCTTCTAATAGAGTCTGCCATGAAGTTTGGCAACTCAGCAACTGCGGGATACGATGCTTCACGAAACATGCTGTTTACCCAGTCCCCTTCGTCAGGGTAGAGATTGTGGGCCTGATAAATGGCCCATTGCGTCAGCTCTCAAGTAGCCTAATGAAGTTCTCCAGTTGATACGTGAGCCTTTTGTGTCTGGGCTCAAACTCAATTATCCCGATACCCCCCATGCACACACAACAGAATACCTGTAAAGCGTGCACAGAGGCACTAGAACAAAAGTGTGGGGATCTTGCGTGCCCTTTTCTTTTTTTAACGGTGAGGCAAACATTGGGAGGTCTGTTGTAGCAGGTGGAAGTGTAGCACCTGGCTCTATAGTGGCAGAAACGGGCCATTGTTTATGGGCATGGTTTGGACAGGGGTTTACCTTGCCAGGGGGCGTCACACCTGTAAACAAGGCCAGACACAATGGAGGGTTGGCCCCTGTCAATCACCCAAAGAAAGGACTATCTCTGCTCTCTGACACGTAGCTACTGCCTGAGCTGAGTGAAACATGGGTCGGTGCTGCAAAACCATTAATTTTCACTGTCTATTTTTACAGAATGTTACATAAATGGAATTTTCAGCTATTTTGTACTGACTACACCTGCTGCAGCTTCCTTTTGTGCAATATATTTTTATATCTTTCTATATTTTGCCAATGAGTTGCTGAATCAATTATGATACAGACAGCACATAAAGTATTATTAGTACTTGAACAGAGTCAAAGAATAGTAATAAGCCTTTAAAGTTTTCTGCTATTTTCTATAAATAGACCACCTACAATGGACCACACCTGCCTCATCTTGCTTTTGTGTAATATCTTTTTCCATCTTTCAACATTCTGTCAATTAGTTGCTTAAGAAATCAAATGTTGAGATAGTACATCAATAAAGTGGTACTTGTACAGGGCACTGAGGGTGCAAACATGCCATAAACTTCTCCTGTAATAGCCCAAGCTCTCAAGAACAATATGGTAAACCACATTCAGCCCCCTCCCTTCTGTATGACCTTGTGGGTGATTTACGTCACATTGGGAAGAGAATCCTGCAGGCAGGAGGCCCCTTCCTGCCAGCATCTCATCATGAATCAGTGAGCGGTGGTGACAGTACAGGTGCCAGGAGACCCCAAATCATGGCTGTAATCTCCAAAGGTGGCGCCGTGGCAGCCGGAATTGACTGTAAAAATGGGATGAAGTCACTAAAACAATGGCGACGACAGTCCCCAATGCACAGTTCACATCTGTTACACAGAAAGTTCAGCGACATTCGTGTGGCTGTGAATTGCTGCACCAGAACTTGAGTAAATTGGTTACTTATATATCCTGGGAGAGAGTGTTTTCACACAAATGATTATGTTGATCGAGGTGAGAGTAAAATACTTTAACTGCACCCCCACTATAGATGCAGATCTCTCTTAGTGCAAATAAAACTTAATGGTACCATTTGTATGAAAGAATGCACATGCCCTGATATTTGCATTCTGAAGTACTCATTCTCCAAGGCCTTTTTTCAGGAGAAGATTCAATGGCCTTGGAAACAAGAAGTGAAGGTTTTGGTTGGTTGGTTGGTTTGGTTGGTTGGTTGGTTGGTTGGTTGGTTGGTTGGTTGGATGGTTGGTTGGGTTGGTTGGTTGGTTGGTTGGTTGGTTGGTTGGTTGGTTGGTTGGTTGGTTGGTTGGTTGGTTGGTTGGTTGGTTGGTTGGTTGGTTGGTTGGTTGGTTGGTTGGTTGGTTGGTTGGTTGGTTGGTTGGTTGGTTGGTTGGTTGGTTGGTTGGTTGGTTGGTTGGTTGGTTGGTTGGTTGGTTGGTTGGTTGGTTGGTTGGTTGGTTGGTTGGTTGGTTGGTTGGTTGGTTGGTTGGTTGGTTGGTTGGTTGGTTGGTTGGTTGGGGGTGAAGGCATCTTTCAGTATTTCATGAAACAAATGGATATCTTTATAACAGTTAATGATAGATGCATAAATGAGTGTATATTTTGCCCTACTGGGTAAAGTACAAGTTGCAAAAACAGAACAGTTTACAAATGCAATATATTCAAGCTTGTGTGAGTACTATAATCTTGTTTGTGGCTTCTTTTCTTCATATTGATATTAATGTGAATTGTCTGACTGTGTATTACTTGTGTAGAGTAAGTGTATGAAGTGGGGAAATACATGTATAGAGGTGCATAAGATACATATACAAGTCACTGCCAAACTGCAGTCTTGCCCTTGATCATGCTTCCTGGAACAAGCACAGCTATGTCATCCATTAGATCTCTTACTGCAGTAATCAATTATGCAAATAAGCCAATTAAGGTGTCATCAATTTGAGAAATACAGTTATGTAATTGATACCTTAAATATCGTTTGAGGTTCGTGCCATGTACATGTAATATGATGATGTATAACAGTTTTTTAATAGGAAAATCATAATGATGATTCTGGTACACTCACTGTGATTAGTTTATTGCAAAATCTTGTAGCTACTCTAGTTTCAAATACTTGGAAGCTGTAGAAGACAAAAAAAAACAACCTTTTTCTGTAATGCATGCTTTATGAGAGGCTCCAAGCAGATTCCTTCGGGGGCAGGGGAGATCAAATTGGCCTCCCGAGCTACCATTTTCCCCCATGGCAAATGGTTACAGGCCGCCAATGGTTACAGGCTGCCAATATAGACTCCCCTTCCCTCCAGAATCTGCTTGGAGATAATAGTTAATCAGGTGTGCACATCAACCAACCTACCCAACAGTCAAGAGGCCCATCATGCTGAAGGTCAGTTGGGTGTAAATATAAATAAGATAAGAAATTGTACTGTATACTTTTCTCATGTTTGTGAATGGTCACCAGAGTGTTCACAGGTGTCAGTAAATTTGTAAGGTACTGTTTTCAGATACAGGGCTCAAAATACCACTTGCACATGCAGGGTAGTGCAGGTAAAATTGGAGATGTGCAGGTGATAGTGAGTGAGTGAGGTATTTCTGATGTCTACCGGCATCTGTACTGTGCTGTCATTGTCATCTTGCATGTTACCTGCACTGTAGGTATGCAGAAAAAACTATTTGAAGCCCTGAGATGGTTCTAGATCACCTGAATACAGTAGCAGGATTTACAAGTAGAATACTGCACCCATCTGGGGAGAATGCAGACTGAAACAGCCTTGAACTTACTCCAGTGACCTTATCACCTCACCTCGCCCTACAAATTCCCACCCGCATATGTAGGGAGCTGCTTAAGACGAGCCTGACAACAAAGAAGCATGCAGCAGCAGAGTTCTAGTTACCCTGCATGCATGTTGATGTTGACATAAACCAGTGATCCAGGTACCTGCCTGACATGTGAGTGCCATGCAGTCAAATCTGCACAAGTGACCACCTCTACATACATGTAAGGACCACTTGGCCAATGTGACCACATTTTGGTGGTCCCTTAGATAATATTTCCCATTGACACAATCATTAAGAACCCTGTCTATAGTGAACACCCCTCCACATATACCAAATTTTATCGGTCCCCGAGTTGTCTTCTTGTGCAGCCCCCTGTAGAGAATACATAAACAGCCTTGAACTTACTCCAGTGACCTTATTACCTCTCTCTTCTCTCTCTTTGGGCCCTTGCAGATTACCTCACCTCTCCCTAATTCCTACCTGCATATGAACCTGACAACTGAGATAAGCCAAGTGTTTTGTCCTGGAGTTCTAGTGATCCTGCTTGTCAGTTGACAAACCATCCTGGGGTCGTGACCTGGCCTGTTGAGACTTGACATATGAGTGTCATATCTATGGATTTCTTAATACTATATGTATATGGATTTGTTAAGACTTCAATCATGTAACCTGTATCTTCTTGTATTTTGTCTGACCCTGACCTTTCCCTCATGACCTCAATGTAAAGCGGCCAGCAGTCAAATTTGAGTTTATCATGAATTCACCTACTCATCACTGTGAATGATTGTTACCGACCATTGTTCGGGTCTGTCGGTCTGTGCTTTACAGTGACAGCCCATTACTATCACACTAGTATCAGGTGGGGAGATGTCGTCCTCACCGCATACCATCCTAGGTGACACCTTAGGAACAAAAACAAGCCTATCATGTAATACCTTCAGGCTATTGGCCTGCAGATTGTCCTCATGTGACACTTTCGTGTTGGCCAATGACCCCATATACTCTAGTTAAGCTTAACCTTTCAGGTGCCTCACACATGTAGGAATCTAAGGGGGCCTGCATGGTGCTAGGGCATTTCAAATGACACAAAATTATCGGCGCTCTTAATGTACTATCATGGCAAATTTAGAAATGCTCCTAATGAATCACAGTGAATTCAACCACTTGCTGCATATGCTGAATTTGAGTATTTCTATCATTCATAACATAGATCTAAACAGTTTGTCACACCTTATACTACAGAAAAAGGGCATGCAGACCCCCATTGATGAAAGGTGGAAAATTGCTGCGGTCATCGAAACAAGTGAAAGCTGTACTTTAAATTCTCCAGATTATTGTGGTATTCACTTCACTATTATCCTCAGTCTACTATTTCAGTATGACTCCCAGCCAGTTCCATTTTAGGCTTTTTTTACATCTTTCTAGTTGTCTGCATTGTTCTCTCTTGAAAAACATGTGTGAAACACTGAGGCAAACATTACATCTGCTTGGAGATTAAATACCTGTTGGTGGGAAGAATTGAGCTCTGAAGCATTTGATGTGAAAATTGGTCTCCTGCAGATCAAGAACAGAGTCACACTCTCCTGGCAAGACAAAACAAAGCTGCTGTTGCTTTGGCTACCAGTCAGGAATCTTGAACAGTTTCATAGATACTGCATACCACATGGTAGTAATTCTGGGAGAAGGAAACTATTTCTGTCTCATTCCAAGCAAATTCAAGGCCAGGTTGAAGACCAAGATCTTAAGACCTCTTTTTCAGTTGCATATACACTATGTACCAGTACCCCCGGTATATTAAATATGACGGCATCTTCCGTTCTCAAGACACTCTAATGAGAGTGAGAGTGTTTTTCCTTCTCTGTGATATCCTTCTGAGACAAGAAGATTACAGTAACTACTCGAGTTGTTTTGCTGACTTTGTCACGCAATCTTTTTCCCAGCAGTGTCACATCATACCTGGTACATGTAGTATCCCCATCTGGACAGGATTTTGTAAGCTTGACCGTGATGTTTGGCATCATTCTTAACCCTTGGCACAAGAAAACACTGTGGACTTCATAATGCAGATATGTCAACAGAATCTATTAGTGGCAACTGATTTCACTACCTCTGGATCCTTCTGTTCCTTGCATATTCCAGTAACATATAGATTAGAGTCAACTTAACTGAATTATACCAGGAAGAGGATGAGAACATTAACTCTTAAAATCGACATAAACATATAATGAATCTTACTCCAGTGCCATCTTTGTACCAATTTATCCGACTGGTAAGTAATAATGATTTGGGAGGGGATTATCTGTTCCTGCTCTGGCTATCACGTCGGCCATTAAAAGCGCAGGAGAGAGCAGCGGCACACGATGATATAGTAAGGTGTCGTGGGGAGCAGACACATAATCCGGGCGAATGGTGGCAGCAGTCTGGCACCGCTTGACACATGGGGTCGTTACAGATGCTGGTGAAACTTCCGCTGTGCAATGAGCAGGGATGGGTCAATACATCACGCCGCTTCATTTAGAATTTATCCTCCAGTGTTGTAGGGACCTTGGTGATACTGCTGCCATGTACTTGTACTTGTCATGACCGTCACACTAACTGATGAATGCACCATCTTATCTGGTGCATGATGTCTTATTATTTAGTACATGTTCGTTCACAGTGTGTCGAATGGCTTTGGTGATGCTGATGTAGAAGATTGGATACTGACCTAAATGTCCAGCACGGCCATACAGGACACTGGCATAGGAGAGTGTGCATTTGAATTTATATAAAACTGTTGCAGCAATCATGTTCTTATCAAGCTCTTTTCAAATTATGTGTTTAGTTTTTGGTGAGTAATTTCAAATTCCACGAGTGAACCAGTCAAACCTGCCCAAGAAGACCCAACTCAGACCCACCTGCCCAACTCAGGGGACTGATAAAATCTGGTCAGGTGGTCACAGTAGACAGAATTCTTAATTGCTTGTGTCAATCAGAAAAATATCACAAAAAGAGATGATTAAAGTTGTATTTGCCACTCTGAAATTAAGTTTTGTGTTGTCAACTTCACCCTGGAGTTCTTTCAAAGTGGGCTGCCAAGTAGACTCATTGCCTTCAAGTGGTTATTCATATGGGGTATTGTAAATTTCACATGCAGGTTGTACTTCTGTCTGGAATATCAAATATGAATGACAAAAGAAAGGGAGTTTTGAAATATGACTCTCATGCTTTGATTCTTGTTACACAACAAATTCAGATGTGAATCAAAAGATGGTATGATCAATAAGACTGTTTTGCAACTTGTTACAACGTCCTGTAATTGTGGTACTTCAGTCAAAGTCTATAATCATGCTTTGTAAGCCAAAAACCGAGAACTGATGATAATTGCCATCAGAAAAAAAAACACATTATAAGCAAAAAAAGCCCAACTCGTAGAGCCTGCTAAGGAGGCTACTACAGGTGAGTGAGGGTGACACCTGACAGACGTCGCCACCTGCTTGCCAATCAATAAAGCATGCTCTGAGCGCATGTTGCAACACGACAGCCAGTCCAAATGCTATCTGGCTGTCTCTGCGTAACATTTGCAGTCCCAGCTAATCTTGTCATCCACCCCGGATTTCAAAGATAAGGGTGGGAGGAATATGAATGATGGTGACGCTGTCATGCGATGTTCCACTCTGTTACCTCCCTGGAGGAGAAAAGCGTCTCAGAAGTGGTGTTACCTAAAGTCCTGCCTGTCTGCTGTGTGGAGAATCGACTGAAGCGTGACAAGCTGGGGTCCAAGGAGACAGGTCCTGATGGAGCTTTGCTATTCCTCCGATGTAGTCCCTGAAGGTGAAATCAAACAGGCAGGAACATGAGAGAGAGTCTCTGCTGAACACTCTTCTTCTTATTACTTCTGCCAAGGTGACTCACTGAGGAGGTCATGTTGTCAGAATGCAGGAAAAATAATAGAAATTGGCCAAATAGGTTGGTCTGGCTCCAGTCAACCTGTTTCTGTGCCAAACTGCCTCCCTAACAGTTAGACGCAGAAAAGGGCAGTTAGGAAAATGTAACAATTAAATAGCCTCTCCCCCAATATCTGCTCAGAGACTATGGGAAAAACACAGAAAAACTGTCCTGGTGGACTCATTTCACTTGTGTAGAAATATGGACAAGAATCTATTATTCATGGTTTGTACATGATGCGCAGTTGGGCTGGCGGGAAGCATAATGTTCAGAGAATGATACTCCGATGACACGTGCCACAACCAATCATCAGGATCATCCTGCTTGCTTCTCCTCACTGGTTCCACACAAAAGATGAAACTGAATGGTATATTAACCTCCCTGGGTACATGAAAAGCCCCCATCGATCCTGTCTACAGGAAATGTCTCTATCATCTTGTGATGTGGACTGTGCTGAGAGGTGATAGTTGTTGTCTCATGCTAGTCTCTACCAATGGTAACTCTAGGGTATGCCTAAATACCTCAACCGCCCTCAACCCCCCTCAACCGCCCTCAACCCCCCACTTCCTGGGCTAATATGCAGTGTACATGTGCTAAGAACCCTTGTTTACACTCTGTATACATTGTCTATACGAATATAGATAAAAATCACATAGTAACGTCTAAGTATTTGCGATTTTTTTCAAGTTATAACTTTTAATATATCATAAGTGGAGTTACCGTCTTTAGGGAGTGATACACCCCGCAAAATATCCGCCCTAAAGTATTGAGCGCTAAAATCCACCACCAGAAACATGATGTTTAAAGAGGTTTCCCTCTATATCTGCTGAGTTTCCGTGCTGCACAAGCTTTTTCACTTTCCTTATTTTGACTTGAAACTTACGGCACGATGCGTTCTGGCGGCGCGGCGTAAACAAACAAGATGGCGGACCCTGTTCCTCGGGCGCACGGCGCGCCGTAAAAAAACTGGTAAAACGCCAGAGTTACAGTGATTTTCGTATTTATAATTGCATAGACAATGTATCCAGAGCGTTAACAAGGGTTCTTAGCACATGTTCACTTCATATTAGCCCAGGAAGTGGGGGGTTGAGGGTGGTTGAGGGGGGTTGAGGGCGGTTGAGGTATTTAGGCATACCGGTAACTCTATGTCTGGCTTAACTCCTGGCAAATAATTGAAAGAAAGACCTTTATTGTACATTCAATTTGACAGGGAGGCCTGGTACTGTCTCATGCTGCTGTGACTATGGTAGTGACAGCTGACTATCTTCGATTTCCTTTCTTTGTCTTTATCACCTTTTGGATTTAGTAAGTACTAATTGGGAAAGTATGGCACATATACATATACATACACCCCCACACACATACATACATCTTCTCTTCCTGTTCTTCGATTTTCTTTCTTTATCTTTGTATTCCCTCGAGGTGCATGCCTGGATGTGTACAAGAACAAGGATTGTAATAGACTGATGAGTTAATGAACAAGTAGGCTGACAAATTTCCTCACGCTAATCAGCCATTGTGTGGGTGATATTTGATGACGGGGGATTATTGGTTTACTTCTAACTGATCTTAACCTTTTATCTTACGTTACGTAAGGTATAGAACGTGTAACGTGATCGCTGTGACAACCACGCACTGCCGTCACATCAATTAGGGAGAGATTAGGTCTGCTCTCTTCATGTTGAGCGCAGAATTAATGCCTATTAATAGTCGCAAACACGCCGGCGCTTAAGCTATGACGTGAATTATGATAGGAGAATTGCTACATGATTTTTATTGATTTACATAGCTGGAAACATTGTCAGGTATGACATGGTTACATGAGGAATCGGTTTTCCTTGGAGGATTGCATAATATAGTCCTGACATATAACATTGCATTAATTCATCCTCAGCGTGATACTGTAAATTCAGTTATTTTTGCAGGAACTTAATTTGGTGGAGGTTTTTGCAGTATTTTTAGCTCCCATAGGAAACAATTCTGTAGTACAGTTACAGTATTGTATAACTGTTATACAATGGAAAGGAATATTACATTTTGCAATCTTGTGAGTTTGTGGTAAGAGGTCACTGCGAAAATAAAACCACTGAGAACATTTCAAGTTGTACTGTAATTCATCCCCTCATGACGTGGTGACGTGGTGACGTGTCTGAGTAGGTATGGTACTTTGTGAGGATATAACTGCCATCTTTGTTGCTGAGAAGAACATTTAGAATTATGTTACCTTTGCCTAGAAGGTTATGTTTTCAGTGCTGTTTGTATGTTTGTAGACAGCATAATTCGAGAAGTTATGAATGTGTCATTATAAAACATGTTTATGACATGTATAGTTTGATTACGGACCCCTTGCAGTTTTCTATGTAGTGACTAGCATGCAAAGTGGTGTGCAGAATATATTATACATTCAAGTATTTCTATGATAATGGTTGAAGATTTCTCTCTAGCCTAAATTTTCTGAAGAAAATTAATACTGTTGCAAAGGGTTTGATGCCACATATTTAGCCACCATGCTTCAAACAGGCTAACATTATCACTTTGGTTGATTTTATGGTTGTTGTTTGGGGAGTATCAGTTCAGATATCTGTCTATTCGGCTGTTAGTCTAGGTTGTAAATTACCGTTATCTTGTGAAAGGAGATGCATTTGAACATGGCTATTGCTGATAGTTATAGATCTCCATCATACACGTATCTCTGTTGTGTTATCTCATATCATTATCATGCTCAAAGCTGTATCTGACATTTGATGAACATCTCAAGCATTATGGAAAGGTCAGATGTTGACAAGGCCAGGGTATAAGGAAAATTTTGTTGTGAACTGACAAATTTTGTTTTGTCTGTCCTGCTTATATTTTTCTGTCACTATTTTGTGTCCCTTTTTAATGGTGCTTTCTGAAGCAATTTTAAAAGGAATGTTCATCCATACTCATTTCTTCACAATACCTTAGGCTTGGATTAGAACCATGTAGTTTAAATATAATATCCAAAAGTGCTTCAAAAAGCCCTTGACTTATAGCTATCACTCTATAGATCTCTAGTCTGTTCGACTTCCTGCATGTACTTATCCAGTAGTTAAACACTGTGACCTACAAAAGTACAAAACACAACAGCCTTGACAGTTCTGAAGTTGAGGGGTTCTGATGCAGGGGAAATCGTCTTTGTTTGCCAGACAGTCAAACGTCAGTGCACAAGCCACCGCAGTAATCCCACCAGGGGTTGCTAAATGAGTCTGTGGAAAATCGTATCTCTCACAGATCGATTCATCATGCCTCCGACGTGACAAATGAGTGAAGTTTGGCTCCCACAGGCAGACAGTGTGGGAAACATTATTCCGGGGTGATGATGATAATGATGATAAGTTTTGCTCCCGTTGGATGGATTCCAATTTTCCTGAGCAATTCCCTGAGATATGTGTTAACTGTTCACATCTGCAGACGTCTGGGAGTTATTGGAATCCTTCATCCTTAGCTTCAGGTGCCATGCACAATATCACCAGAACTGGTATGATATGTTAATGTAGATTATATCATGCTCACCTGCTTTGGAACTAAATTGCTTGTCATGTATATGAAACAAAGTTGTTCTCATTGTAACGCCACAGTATCTTCAACGATATTTGAAGTACCAGCCTGAGGGTATTTCTGTTGTAGAGGAAGATGGTACACACATAAAGAAACTTAATTTAAGCGGGAAATCTTTTTTCTCTTAGTTTTCTATTTCTTACCAAAGGATATTTCACTTGTGCAGCTTCTTCTTTCTGCAAGAAAACTTTACGATCTTCCACCCCAACACCTGCTTGGAGATTACATGTACATAAAATCCTGTTCTCCATCAGGTCCATAGGATCTGATCTCCAAGCAGATGTTGGGGTGGAAGATTGTAATGTTTTCTGACTACCTCTGGGCTTCTCTGACAGCTACCCACCTGTCATACAAGACAGGCAGTCAGAAAATGTCAGATCTTCAACCCCAACATCTGCTTGGAGATTATATAAAATCCTGTGTTTGGTTCCTATTGGTCCTTGAGAATTCTATCAGACTCACTGGGTTACTAAAAAATTATACTGGTAGTACACTAATTTTAAAAGTAATTGTCAAAATTTATTTGCCAGAGGAATTAGCCAGCCACATGACAATTTTTGACCAACTTTTTAGTATTTTTTTCAGCATAGTATTGACTACTTGATGAGGATATATGAAGAAAGAAAAAAGAATTGATCCCATCTTGTATATCATCTATTAAGGTAGCTGCTGAAACAGGGTTAAGTGTGACAAGTGATAAGTGGGCCACCATTTGTTTTGTCCAGCCATCCTTGTCTGAAGGATGAGGTAGTTAAAATCTACATGTATTAAAATGGCAGGCTATAGCTGACAGGAGACTTTCTCAGCTGTGTAGCCATGGCAACAGCATGGTGGCCATGGCAACCAGCATGGTGGCCATGGCAACAAATCACAACTGGTGCACCCCCATGAAGGAGAGGCAGGGACACAACAAACATGGACAGAAGAATGAGCTCAGGCAGAATTAGATAGATCATGGAAACAAAAAGACTGAGGCTTTTGTAGGAAATCTACATTCTGACATCCCCAGGGGAGATACCCATAGTACTTAGTACCAGCCATGCTGTTCTTCAGCCAACCACTTAGTAAGATCAAGGACGTCATAACTGACTTGGTAAGGTGTGTTCCCTAGTCTCTACCAGACTCATGATCAGTAGGTTGGTGGAAAAATAGGAGAAAGGTTGAATGATTTGCACATGTGAGGAGCTTGCTGGCCATAGAGTTACCATTCCCAATATTTTTGAATGATAGATCATTGAATAACAGACAGGAGGGTTGAGATGAGGACCTCTTTGGAGAAAAAAGGCATAATCTTGAACTTGACAGAAACAATATGATGCCTGTGAATGTTTCAGTTGATATTCCACTCCCCTGTCAACTTTATGAATGGACAAGCCCTAAAACAGTTGTGTTAAACATGGTATTGATGCTTGTTTCCCAAGTGGGTGCAACTGTTTCATTCATTACCTGCACCACCACCCATTGCCACCACCTCAGCTCAGGTGATCTGTCAATGACAATCACAGAACTGATATTCTGTCAGCTTTGCCGCCCAGTGACACATTGACTGGGGTATTCCTCTATTCCCCCAGATAGTGCCTGTCAGTAGTACCTCATTATGCAATGCTAAGTTAACATCAAACACAACACATAGCATGATAGAGAATAAGGCAATCTCCAAGCAAATCTTTCAGTGGCAAAAATCAACCAGCAAGGCAATATCCAAGGCAAGAGAGCTGTCTGTTAGAAAAGGGTACATAGAAGAAGATTACAAGCACTGCTTGGAGAGTAAGCAAGATGAGAGCTTTATTGACACAACAAAAGAATAGAGACTTTCCTAAGGTCTTGTACAACTACAGATACATAAAAGTAGATACAATGATTTTAACGTTATGCAATTATCATTATGGGTTTCCTGACATCTAAACATTCCCTTATGTACCAGTATATACCTATTTGCACACTAAGCTAAAATGCAGCATGGCAAACAATAAGGAATGCTGAGGTTAGCGATTTTTAACCCTCACACTGATGAGGTAAATGAATGAATGAATGAATGGATGGATGGATGGATGGATGGATGGATGGATGGATGGATGGATGGATGGATGGATGGATGGATGGATGGATGGATGGATGGATGGATGGATGGATGGATGGATGGATGGATGGATGGACGGACGGATGGATGGACAGATGATTTGGAGGGTTTCAGGTTAGGCCATCAAGAGCTGATGCATGTCAGTCAGGAGGGGGAAGGTTAATTACGAGGGAAAGTAATTGAGGTGATAGTGGAGGGAGGAAGGGAATTACTTTTCCCTATTGTAAAACTGAAAATGGCCTTATTCTGATGGCCAGTAATGCTTTTATAGCTCTCAAATGGGCGACATGTCACCATCAACGCTTAAATACTTCTGATACGTGAAATCTTTTTTTCTATGTTAGCATAAACCACAGACACACACTAGACAAGTCCGAGTCATGCATGGCCACCCATTAAACAGTAAGTTGTCTAAATGGCTTTTAGCAAGGTGTTGCATTTGGCCCCAGCGTCCAGTAATGTTCAATCAGGATAAATGGATACTGTAATGCGAGCAGTCATCCCGATGGCACACTGATTTTACCCCTTACAACAGCCGAGGATAAAGTGGTCAATCCCACCTGAGCCCACCCGTGGCCAGGTCACTCTGGGTCATCCTACCGCCTTACCCTGCCAGCTCCGCAGAAGACAGTGACAAAACCTGATTAGGGAGGAAGTAATTCTTACCTACATTGTCTGTGGGTTGAGCCTGAATGAATGAATGAACTTTATTGCTTAACAGTTGTAACGGTACATTGTATGGCAACAACTAAACATAACAAATAAACAATAGTACCGAACGTAAAAAATACCAGGTAAAATGGTTAGGCTGACCATGTTTCCTTGTTATACTCTTATCAGTATGCATTTTTGTAGCTGCCCTCATGCAGATACCCATGGCATTGTTGCACAAGCCTCCACATTAATCTAGTCCTGTATCTGAACAAAATACTGACCACTACTTCTGGCAGAAGTCTCGGAACATTGCCCCAACACAAAAGACTGGCTAGTATCCGATGCTATCATCATTAGGCACGCGTCATCTACCCGACCAGGGATGGGCCACAGTAACGGACAAAGGGAAGGGAGATGGATGGAGTGACCTTGTGGCAGGGAACAAAAGCCAGTCAGGCCGGCCAAGTGAGGCAATTCCTCCCCAGGGCAGGGGAGCACAAAGATGGAGCCAGCCACTGACACGCTTGCTTAGCCACCTGACAGATAGGAGATACCCTCTGACAACATCATTAGGTGGCATCACAAAAGTGTCTTGAAAGTTTACTACTGTCAAAGTGTGTAATGTCCTTGCTACTGTCAAACCTGTCTAGTGACCACCATCTGGCCATTTTGGTGGTCTCTTAGATTATTCCACCCAAGCATTTAAGAATCCTGTCCAATTTCTTAAGTCCCTTGAGGGGTCACTATTGACAGGTTTGATTGTACTTGGTACAGTTTTGAAGCCATGCCTCCACCCATGTGAACACCACTGCTGTCAGTTGTGGAGGAAACACAGATCGAAGTGAATGGGACATGCTTGCTTAACCACCTGATAGATAGGAAGATGCTCCCTGACGACATCATCTTTTCAAAAGTTCAACTTATTGGGTTGTTTTATAAGCACAGTCAGGTACATGTATCATCATCTTTGACCACTTGACATGTGGGGAGATGCTCCCTGACAACATCATTGCGTGGCATTGACCTGGAAGTGAGGTAAAGAAAGAAGGTTTATTGATGCAATGAAATACAGCAACTTTCATATGGTGCACTACAAACAACAAAATAGTAATACGAAATAAATCATAAAATTCTACATTCTACAATTCTACAATTCTAAACAATTATGGCTAACAAAAGTAAATCTATATAGTAACCTATTACAATCAGGTGGAACTAATTATGGGTTTCAGTATCTTTTCTAATAACAAAGTAGTTTTGTATGTGTTTACCTATTTTTGCATTGTGAAAAAAGATGTATTCAAATCTGCTAGTGGCATGGAGTCTCTTGAAATCAGTTGTATTAGAGCTGGGCAACAAAGTTTTGGACAATCCATCGAAATGGAAGTTTTTTTCTTCTTTTAATCCGTCCAGCTTTGATGGGGTAGCAGGCGCCACTCCAGTCACTAGACTTATGAATAGGCAGCCGCCGCATCTGCAGCCAGCTTTAAACAGTGGGAAGCGCTTAATCTAATTCAGTGACTGCTGAGTGCGGAACTGGCATTAATCACCGCATTAAATGATGTCGGCCATTATTACAGGCCCATCCAATCAATGTTCAACTGGTTTACGACCTGCGGGGCTGGGACGGCACTAACGCAGAAGTACCCATCAGACACGCTCCGCCATGCGGTCATCCGCCATGTTAGGGCCAATAAATAGACGGCACTCCTCTCGGGGCTTGAAGTACTGGGTGCATATGCACTTTCGTCCACTCAAAATTGGAACTGTGCACCTAATTGTTAACTGTGGGTGAACCAGAGCACCTTTCTTTCTTAAATTGCAATAGCAATACAACATGGAGCACTAATCGTACACTAGTATACAGCATATTCCTGACTTCATCTAACCTAGTAAGTGTCAGAAAGAATGATAAAACCTTTGTTGTATTACTTGTTAAAGATTTTTAAGTTCACTTTTAGAATTTCTATGTTGTACTCCGAAAATATTTCCAGTGCACGTAGATTTTTAGGTCAGGTGTGAATTTCAAGCCCTGCCTCTTAAATGGGAGAAGTACCCGACTGGCAAAAGCGTCGCTGTTTCGTTTGTTATTGGACGGATGTCTGGTGGCATTACCGCTCGTCATCAGTCACCCCACACTGGTCTCAATACCGGTGATGTAGCTCGTAAAGCACATGATGTGGTCGAGCTGCTCCTGTCAATAGCAATCCCACATCGCCGCCCCCAGGCACACCGCCTTCTCTCCAAGCAGATGTTGGGGTAGAAAATCAGTAATAAAATGTTTTCTGCCTGGCAGGCTTCTCCAACCTGCCATGCTTGTATCACAGGAAACTTGTGCCATTTCAACTCCTGTACCATATACTTTTGTTAGTGAAAGAGTTGAATGTATTTTGCCTGTCTGCTGAACCCATCAACATAAAAAGTTTGAAAACTTAATTCAGGTTGATTATACATTCACTGTAACTTTGTCAATTGTATTGTATTACATGGACATATATATCATTGGAAAGCTTAATATGTATTGCCCTTTTTAACATAACATGCATAGGTCTTGTATTTGTTATGTTGATATTCATTATGTTAATTAACAGTTTCGTTTCCATGATTGTTTTACAGACCAGTGCCCACCATCAGTCCAGCCCTCCGCCAGGCAGACAAGCTGCTCACAGACCTCAGCTCCATGCGTACACAGATGAAGGGATATGTCCATGTGAGTTGTAGCTTTGTTGCCCGGGTGTCATTTAGTTTACTGTTGCTCCCAAACTTGTTCCCTCAGTGCCAAATTAAACTAAAGAGGATGGCACCCAGGCTAGTAGGCTGGTCTCTTACATTGTTCTTCAACTGCTATTTCCTGTACAAATATTTTTTCTCAACTATTGAGGCCAACATTTCTCTTCTGCCCTGTAACTGGCTGTTTAAAATTCAAAAGCTGTCAAGTTTTGTTTTTGCCTTCCCTTGATGAAGAGCCTTTGTGGTAAAAAGTAACAATATCAGCCTTTTAAATTTACCAACAAGAGAATATTGCTGACCATCCAGATTATGTAGGCTGACTTTACCTTTTAAATTAGCACTCTGAAGTAGCTGTTTGACTACCAATTCTCTATTGGTTATGGGGTCAGGTATCAGAGAGAAGGTTAACAGTATCCTTGTCAACAGTTACGACTTGATGTAACTTGCAGGGAATACTCTGTGATCATGCAATCATGAATTAAATGCAGTACATACATGTCTTTATCTGTCTGCCAATCACTAAATCACCTTTGCTCCTTTGACTCTCCCTACAGGATGCTGAAAAATGGAAATATGACATCAAACACCTTCATGAGGTAACTAACTGTTCTAATATCATGCTAGTATGCTCATCAATTAATCAGGTAATGGTTATGTCATAAACAGGGCGGCATGTATTTACTGGAAATTGACAACAGTGTAAGATTGAATTTGTGGGGGAAATCTGTCATAAAAATAGATAAATTCAGCAATTGAATGCCAGTGAAAAAAATTTGCTGCCTGCAATTCAGAGTGAAGTTACTGTAGAAACCATGCCTTAATTTAGGCCTATGTATAGTCTGTGGCCTTTTCTATCTCCTCCTTCCCAGTTTATGTGATGACCAAGCATCCAATCACGTAGGCACAATGGTAGTCACATCAAATCGCCATGGCGATAAGTGAGCCAGACAGCATCACAGTTTGCGCGTGTAAATTCTTTTCCACACTTCCTGTTGCTTTCCCGAAAAAGCCATTCATAAACTTAGCAAGTTTCACTTAAAACCCTTTTTATTTCCCAAAGCCATTGCCTTATCGTCCCCTAGATATTATTACAAGCAGATCACTTTGTAAGTGTTCTACTTCAATTGCTTTTTTGATGAGGACTTTCCTGTTGGATTGATGTACGCATTACCATTTGCAATGATTCGGACCTGGGCATTCCTGTAGTTATGGGCCATTGAAAAATAATAAAATGTCCAGTGGGCCTCGCTGGCTTAATTAATGGCTAAACCTAGGGGATTAGCCGGGGAGATTGGATGATACTGTAAAATGGGGCGCCGCGCTTAAGGTTATATTGATGATAGGTCCATTAAAACCTTGAATGGGTTCTGCGCCCCATCCATTGGTGACATAACACTCGGGGATGGCAGCTGAAAAATGATGGGCAGGTTTTCATGGCCGATAGCCGGAATTTTGTCCCTGTGGTGAGGTGCACAAATGTGAGACAAAAGTATTAAGAAGTTTGCAGCATAATGTCTGCTTTCACATTGCGCTATATATACCGGTAATTATCATTGACCTCCTTCCATCTTGGTAGATGATGGGTTTATATACATATATACGTGTATATAGCAGTGCCTGTCTTTCTCTCTTTTCCTACTCCTATATTTGTGCTATATCATTGAAAGTTCCATTTGCCAGCATGTCTGTATAAATGCCAGCCGGCACCCAAGCGATCGCACACGACAGAGAGAAATGGAAGGAGGCAGTATGCTCAGCTGCAAAGTGCCCCCACGACCACCCCCAGTCAAGGGACCGGTAAGAGGTAATGTATAAATGGAATTTTCAATGCTATAGCTATAACATTAATTAGGGGTACTGAAAGAGAGAAAAACAGGCACCACTCCAAAATGCTGGAAAACGACAGACCCCACATCTGCTTGGAGATTAGTGTTACTACCTGACCTTGCCATAGATCAACACATGAATTGTGGTCACCTTAAGGTCATTTTCTTCTCTTCCCCAGGAAGCTGAGCGAGACAGACTGGCCGCCCGGCGGCGGGCTGCCCTGGGAGAACCCGCTCCCATCGAGTCGTACCTGGCCACTACATCACCTCAGGTGGGCTGAACATTCTCACTCATACACTCCTCCAGGTGTGTCATCCATCTGGTACAAGGTACAAGGTACAATGGCCAGTTCTGGGATGAGACTAAATTTTGAATTGCTATAATCTCAGGTAGGGCAAAGAAACCCATAGTCACATGTTTTACATTCATACAGGTGTAAGATCCATCTGGCCATAACACCTCACGGTACAATGGCCAGTTTTTGGATGATACTAAATCTGGGACTGATGCAAGTCATGCCAGGAAGTCTAATCAAACTCACAGCCACATTTTCTACATTCATACT
This sequence comes from Branchiostoma floridae x Branchiostoma japonicum, assembly GCA_013266295.2. Classification (NCBI taxonomy): domain Eukaryota; kingdom Metazoa; phylum Chordata; class Leptocardii; order Amphioxiformes; family Branchiostomatidae; genus Branchiostoma; species Branchiostoma floridae x Branchiostoma japonicum. Next base: position 23,132,044 of record CM023840.1, read on the forward strand.
CCCCATAACACCTGAAGGTCTTCTGACCAGTTTTGGTAAAGACTGAATCTTTTCCTGATACAAGCCACGTCAGGTAGACTAAACAAACCAACATCCACTCAAACATTTCTCCAGGTATGAAATCCATCTGCCCATCCCGCCCTGGGGTTACACACAGACCAGTTTTGGGATTAGACTAAAGTTTGGTCTGATACAAGTCAACTTTCGTACACTATATTTCCTTAGACTCATACTCCTATAGTTGTGCAATCTGTCTGATCCACCTTCAGGTACACGAGGCAGATTTATTTTTTCACTTTTATTTATTTATCTGCATCAGTTACATGGCCCATATCCAACAAACACTGATACAGAAATACATAAAACACTTGAAAAATACACCAACAAATCTCCTACCTATATCCTGCCTGCAAATAATAAGTTAATTGCAAATAACAACTACCAGATAAAAACTAGGTTGGCATAATGCCACCAGAAAGTGCATTTGGGGGCAATATGCATCGGAATGAACAAATAGACTAATGGTAGCATTGTCAGAAGGCAAGATACGAATGAGTAGGTGAGTTTGTGATGTTTTGCGTCAAAAGTGTTAGAGATGTCTGGTGATTTAAAATGAGATGTAGTTAGCTCTTAGCTCGAACTAGCAACTTTTTCATGAACCATTTCCTAAGAGTCATTCTCCTAGAGGTGCAATCTGTTCATACCACCAAAGTCTCAGCATGATACAAGCCACTTTTCCTACAATATTCCTTGAGAGTTTTCTTCCTCCCTTTGTGCAATCTGTCCTGCCACCTTAAGGTACACAGGGCAGATTTAGAATGAGACTAAAGCTTGGCCTGATACAGGCCCTTTTTCGTACACTATTTCTGTAAACTCCCCTGCCTTTAGGTGACAAATCCATCTGTCCCTTCTAACATAGGTCATACTGGCCACTTTTGGCTGGTGACTAAATCTAATTTCCTAGCCTGGTAACCATACTATTCCAGCTCCAGTTTGGTCCTCTGATCGCTTCTCTGCAGAATAGTCTGGCCCCTTTCCCCATGCAAAGTTTTGACCTTACACCCTGCATTATTTCCGGGATTGAATATTTTTTTGCCCGATGACAGAAAAAAATTTGCAGCTGGGCCAAACTCTGGGGCAGAGACTAAATCTCAGCACGATACAAGCCGACAGGAAACGCCAACTTTAGCTCATCAGCCACGCCACTGAGCCAGACACATGGGATGGTCACCCCGGCTCCATGAATCTGTAACATCCCACGTCAGCGCTGCTCCCAATCTGGCCGGTAGGTGAGGATGTAGCAGAGCGAGGCCATGACATGTGGCGCTACAGTCCGTTCGTCACCCGGGGTGGCCCAGCTGATTCATGCCCTTCTCCTCAATGGTCAGTGAATCAGCCCAGGACTAATGGACACTTAAAACGGAGGGCTCTGAACGAATGGCCGATGGCTTCTAACACCTCTTGTGGGGAAGAATTTTCATCCATTTTCTTGCATTACAAATCTAAAACCATCCCAGGGGGATTTTGGCTGTATGGCAAAGTGATATGTTTCCCTCCAATGCTGTAAAGATTTTAGATGGTCAACCTATCAAAAAAGTTACATGCCATGAATGCTGTTTGTTAGACTTCTGAGATAGATTGCTGAGACTTCTGAGATTGACATAAAAACATATGTTGATTAAATTACTAACTAGGTGTATTGAGAAAGTTTGTACACACTGGAAACAACATACTTATCTACAATGTAGCATTTACCAATATTGGTTGTCGTAAACAACTAGGAGAATTTCACCAGAACAATGAACCTGTAAATACTTAAATTATTATCCGTCTTCTCTGTCACAACCAGTGAACTAAACTGGTTCGAGATCACTTGTTCACTTTTTCCAAACTACCAAGTTTTCTTGCCCATGCAGTCATATCTGTTCCTTCTAGCAAACCTTGCAGTTCACTATCCAAACGGATGGATCCATTTTCGTGGGCCAGTATCTTTGACTCTTCACCAAAGGCAAGGAGGATAACAATATCTACAGGATGCACACACCAGCCGTTTCGAACAAAAGTTTCCATAATCTTTCCCCAACAGAGCTGTGTGCATGTCCTAAGTCCTTCCCAACTTCTGACAGGAAATATATAGCAGTGCGGCAATCTGTAGTGGCCGTAGCCCTGGGCTGCAGAGGGTGGTAAATGTGCATGTCAGCCCTCCCCAGCTGCCATGGAATAAGTCACTCCAGAGTTCGGCTTCTTTATCGTCTGTTGTCCACTCTAGCCCCTGGCCAAGATAAAAACAGGAGCAAGAGTGATGGGTGACCAGGGGCCATGGAGAGCGCCTGTGTTGTACGCCGGAGAAAATGAGGGAATTCTTCACGCGCTGTAGATAAGTTTGGACACAACATGTCATCCGGCAGGGGTCAGGCTGGGGTGGGAGTTAAAGCCAGCAGCGCTCAGGCATAAGAGAGCCACGGCTGGAGGGACGTCCTCCAAATGTCCTTTTATGTTGCGTGTGCGATACGGAGATGTGAGGATGGGAGGTGAAAGGTGTGACTCTGACAGACAGCCATGGTGATATGATATGTACCCCATATTATTACACTAGACAGCACTTGAAGAGGGCAAACCTAATATTTGAAGGCAGAGTTGATTCCACCTGGCAACTTTGTGGAAGGAGTTCTTCTAAGCTTGTGACCTGCGGTTGAGAAGAAAGCTGCTAGGAGAGTTCCCCTATCCTGCAATGGTTGATATGAATCCTTATAAATCTGGATCTATTTCTTAAAATTCTTGAATCCAATCCTCAAAGAAATTCCTTCTGTTAAAAAGATAGCATACCTTAACATAACATTAGGTTCAGGTACTATACCTGTACCTTATTTCAAAACCTGACCCAAATAATTTATCCTTCTTTGCCCCAGTTTTGCTTAATGATTGGCGGTGTTGCTGTATTGATTTCTTGTAGTTGACACCATACATCATTTCCCTCTGCCCTTCAGGTTATCATCAATAATTGGCTGAACAGTTTATAAATCCCTGCTGCACTTAATTGTTACCTACCCACTGGGGGAGATTACTCCTGACAGCAGCACTGAGTGTTGATAAATGGGAAGTAAACAATGCAGTATTGCTCCGATGATTCTTGCCTTTCTTTCATGCCTTCTGGCAGGATAAGGAAAAGTCAAGGTTGAACAAAAACTTCCTGCATGGCTAGTGGACACACTTTATATGAATACGACTTTAGGGCTGCCATTCACTTACTACTGTCGATTCACTTTAGTTCACGGCACTTAAATTTGGTCATACAGATGTGCGGTGTTCTTACTCTATGTTGAAGCTATGTCTTATGATGGAAATGCCACCACTGCCTTGTGATTACTCTTACAGGTTAGACCACCAGTGGCCATGCCTACAAGTGTCCCCAGACCAGGGATACCTCTGTCCACAGGGTTACCACTGTCTACAGGGCTCCCACTGTCTACTGCTCCCATGTCTACAGTCATGTCTGCAAGATACAAGGAGTCAGACATCTCACCAGCATACAGCAAAGCTCGCAGCATACTGGACCAGGTATGTCATGTCTTCTGGAGTTCAGGTTAATGCATGGATGATGTTCTAACAGCCACTACTTCTTTAAAGGACCCCATCACTTGCATTTTTCTGTCACTGAATGACTCTCACACTAGCTTGATTGCTGTCCCTGGTGCTGAATATCTCTCTGCTGAGCTGTCCCTGGTGCTGAATGACTTTCACATCGGCTTCATAGCTATCCTTGGTGCTGACTGTCTTTTACACTAGCTTTATTGCTGTCCCTGGTGCTGAATGACTTTCACACTGGCTTCATAGCTATCCTCGGTGCTGACTGTCTTTTACACTAGCTTTATTGCTGTCCCTGGTGCTGAAAGGCTTTCATACTAGCTGCATTGCTGTCCCTGGTGTTGAATATCTCTCACTACACACCTGTACCTGTGACTAGGTGTGTACCTGTACTCAGGTGTGTCAGCCCTGTACCTGTGCTCAGGTGTGTCAGCCCTGTACCTGTGCTCAGGTGTGTAAGCCCTGTACCTGTGCATAAGTGTGTAACCCCTGTACCTGTGCTCAAGTGTGTAACCCCTGTACCTGTGTTCAGGTGACTGTCAGCCGGCGTTACCTGGAGGACAACCTGGAGGCAGTGATGAGAGCAAAGGACCAGTCCCAGCTGTACCAGCTCATGGACAGTCTGCACCAGGAGGGGTAAGGCTCACACTTCTACTCACTATACAGTCACTTTGTCAACAACATGGTCTTATTTATTACATTGTAGTCAAACCTGTAATAGTCACCACCTATATCAAACCAGGTACTTGACCTTTGCATAAGGACCACCTGCAGCTGGCCATTATATCCACTTGTTGGTGGTCCTGTAGATCGAACATGACCCGCTTTTTTCTCTATAAAAAAGAATAAAAGATGTTAAGTGATAGGGAGGCAGGGAGTGACCACCTGTCTGTGGTGAAAAGAATAGGGATCCAGTCCTGAATGTATTGGCATGTTTTACAGGCCGGGTGCAGACAGGGCACGTATCAGGAGGGAGGTGGACACCATGATCAACCAGCTGACTCCTGAGGTGGAGGTACACTGTTTTAGAATAATATAAAATCACTTCATGCAACTGGAGACTTATTGCAGCATAGGAAGGGTTCTCATATCTTGGCTGTAAATTTAGCACATTTTAAGTGCACCTTCTATAATATTATCTTCCTATCAACAGAATGAAGTCATGAAACACTTGATGAGAAATCCAAAGCCCAAAAAGGTGTCCTTTGTGGAAGAACAAGTGCCTGAACGTGACACAGGACCAAGTATGCCCCAGCCTGAAAAGTCTCTGCCCAAGACAGTGAAAGGAAGAGCACAACCCAGGATAAACACTGGGCTAAGGAGGCCTCCAAAGCCAGCAAAGACCACTGGGAAGGAAAAAGGCCCAGCAGTGAAGTCTGAAGAGAAGGGTGGAAAATCTCCTGTCAAGGAAAAGGTTATTTATTTATTTTGTTTATCTATCTATTGGCACACCTCCCATATCCAACAAACACTGATACAAAAATACATAATAATACACCACCAAATCTACAACAAAAATACTTATATCCTACATATGAATTACAAGTTACAACTACAGATAAAAGCTAAACTGGCATAATAGTCACTGAAACATTGGCTGCGAATTAACTCTGTGGTTGTAAACAAAAACTTTGTCAACCAGTCTTTGTTAACCAGTGAAAAGTGATATCATACAACTATTTACAGGAGTTTGTTCATCAATACTTACTGCACCATTTCTTTATGACATCCTCCCAGCCCAAGCAGACGAGAGACGTGCCCTTTTATGAGCAGGATGAGACATACCTGACCCGCGTGTACGGCAAGGCCCGACATCATCCCCACAGAACCACTGAGAAGCAGCCGTACCTCCACTTCAACTCACCCCCTCCCAGGACCAAGGCTCCCCGACCCAATCCTGCTGTAGATACTAAAGGTAAGACATACTGGTTTTGTCCATTTTGTATAGTACAGTAGTAAGTTCTTGTGGATTGCGTCTGATGCTAAAGAAGTAATGCCTTGAAAGTCCAAGTGCTTTCCCTTTCACTTCAGGCACCCTTATGAAGTCCATTAAGACACAGACCAAGGAGAAGTCCGCTCCAGGCAGAACCACGGGCCCTACAGGACAGTACTACTTCTCCCCTGCAGCCCCCTACCCACAGGCAGGAGTCCCCTACCCTGGGGCTGGAGTACCAACCGCCCAGCAAGGACAGCTCATTCCCATGGCCATTCCCCTGGGGGCACCCAGGATAGACTCTTCTCACAGTCAGGTGAGTCCTAGGTCTTACTGTAAATCTCAAAATGTTTGCAGTGGTTTCATTTTCAGTGACCTGCGCAAATTCATGACATTGTGAATATGTTTTACCAATTGCTTGAACTTAAGACACTACAAAAAATTCCTTTCCTTTCTACCACAAAGTTAAGTCCCAGCGAATATGAACATAAAACCATAACTTCTTCCAGACTTGCTGTTAATTGCATGTTGGTAGCATTCTTGGGTGGGCATTACTTCGTGTAACATGCCTAGTGTACTGCATTGCGAGATGGAATTGAACATCAAGCTTTAAGAAAACTATTTTTCTGTCTATGTGTATAGATCCCAATCCCAAGAAGGCCAATATAAGAATTTGCAAACCTCATAACATGGAGAATGTTAATGTATAGGGATTGAGTCTATGGAAGTATACATGTATCTACATGTGTGAAAAAGGCTTAAACATCATGTTCCAACAGACTTACTGAAGATCGTTCAGCTTACAGATATTGTTTTCCTAATTATCCTTTATACTCCCATACCCGCTCAAACCTGTTTCCAGGCTGTGCCATTGGCAGCTCACACCACTCTACCAAACAGGACTCAGGGTACCACCAGGCCCAATGTGGCGACCGTTACCATGGTGACAGACAAGGATGCTCGTAAATCTAAACTCTCAGTACAGGTGGGTGTTAACACATTTTGTTAACTTGCAGTTGTGTACTAGAAAGAGATTGTTTTGCCAAAGGAACAATTAAATGAAATTTTTGCAATGACTATATGAATATGCATTTTCTATGTATTAGTTCTGCACTACAGACTTGTTTCAACCACTAACAAATACACAGTGAAAGCCTCATTTCCAACTCTGCTGTGAAATAAAATGCCTGCAAAAATAAATGAATTTACATTGTGTTATCAACATTGCTTGTTTACATATATACACTTATTTAGGTTTTGATAAATACCCCTTCTTAAGTCTGTGGGGAAATGTACTGTACTACTTTCTGGATTAGTGTACAAAGAAAGACGAACATACTGAACCATTATGGTCCATTTCCACAGGTGATGCCAGCTGTTGACATCGACAGTATCCCGCAAAGCCCTGCCTCTGACACCGCCCCTAAAGCCACCTTCCCTCCAGAGATGCCTCCAGCAGACCAGGTAACAAGCAAATACTTAATACTGAAGTACATATATAATCCATTGATTATCAGCAGCTTGAGGAAAAAATAGATTGCGGTGAATGTGATTGATAATCTCCAAGCAGTTTGTAATGTTCTCTGACTGGTCGGCTTTTCTAATCGTCCTTCACCCTTAAGTTGGGGAAGCGGCTGTGAGAGCTGCCGGGTCAGTCAGAAAACAATATGATTTTCTACCCCCAACATCTGCTTGGAGAGTAAATGTGATACTTCCTGAAAGTACTACTATCATGGTAGTGGAATATGCAACGCCACACTGTGGATTAAAGTAGAACTGCAGATTGCAGCATTCACCACCATATGGACTTAACCGGTAATCGAATTGCTGTATTGTGAGAATGAAGGCTACTGAGGATGTTGGTTGTACTATTTCGGTAGATGATGTTCTATAGCATACCATAGGCTGCTGTCAGTGCAAATAAACAGCAATAAAAGGGGACTGTTTTTTAAAAATCTATTTCCAGCAGCCTGTTGAGCGACCTGACGACACAGAGTACAGCGAGTTTCCCCACTATGGAGCAGAGGTTGAAGACAAAGCAGAGATTGTAAGAACCTTTCTTTAGCTTAGTAGAAAACTCTTTTTATGCACAATTCTGTGATGATTGGGTACCATAATATGGTACATGTACCTCAGAGCTGCCATGACCTGTGTTGTACATATCCTTACTTTATGTGACCTTTTCTCCTCAGGATGAGATAGAACGTGACCTGAAGCAGCCTGGTACAGGCCTGATGGTGGAAGGGAACATGAGAGAAGAGGGGAGGGAGTACCATGGTCCCCCCTTTCCCCCACAACCCCCACCCCCAGAGGTGGTACAGCCCTCCTCTGAAGTGCTAGCTGAGGAACTGAAAAGAAGGAATCAGGTGGAGAACAGAGCAGTGGAATGGTAATGTTACCAGCAAATTTGTGTGTTCATTCCTTCAAGCTTTTTCATATGAATTTTCTCACATTGTTTTCTAAACAATCAATGCACACATGTATGTATAATTCAACATCAATGGTTATAAAGCTTAGCATTTTTGTGTTTTTGTCCATATGTTGGTACTGAGATTCAATTGCTGGGTTGGTCTGTTCTTGAGTTCAAATGTTCTCCTCAGCTAGTATCGTTTTCCAGTTGTTTGTGATGTCCTTTGTGATGGATTGCTGAGTAATTTGGTCCTTTTACCCTCGCAGGATTGAAGCAGAACTCATGGCACAAGTCATCAACCAACTGTACCCTGCCCAGCAACAGCAGTCACCCCCCGAACCCTCCGACTCAGGGAGCTCCGCAGGAGAAGCTGACACAAGAGACCCTGGTACAGGTACTTAATAACTTACTTACTTATCCTTTTCAGCCTGGTGAGACATAAGGCTGTGACTATTTCTTTCTGTCTGGGTCTATCATGTGTCATATCTGAGCTGGTCATCAGGAAAGCCTCGTGGACGCCATGTCGTCTGACACTGTTCTCCTTCATGTGGTTTTGGCACTTCCTCTTTTTTTTCCCCACCTGGTATCCAGTTTAGGGTGACTTTAGGTATTTTGTCTTTCGTCCTTCTTAGTACATGGCTGAGCCATTTCAGCCTTCTGCTGATGATTTCAGTGGATTGTCTTCTACATCCAGTTTTGTTATGTAGTTCCTCATCTCAAATCTTGTTTCTTGTCTCTATAATTGTTGACTTTTGACATCAGCCATGCCTGAAGGTCAATGTACTGTAACATTTGGCAATGAATAAAGCATTGATATATATTTTGTACTTTTCTGCAGTGTCAGCGATTGGGCAGGCAGGTCTGCAGCTGTTTGTTGATGCGGGGGTTGCCGTGGATACGGAGCTGGTGCAGCGGCTGGTGCGGGAGGTCCTGGAGGAGAAGGTGGCAGCTATGATGGGTCAGCACGATAGGCAGCGGGCAACCCCTCCTCCTCCCCCCACACAGCCCCACAGGGAGCCCTCGCCTGTACGCACATCACCCAAACAGGTAAGGGCCAGACAGGACAAGCTTCTGAACTGTAATACTCCAGTCTACAGCATGAGGATACTAACTACTAACTGTTTATTTATATCAGCAAAACATGTAGGGGCCATACAGGACAGGCTTCAGAAATCTACAAATGTTCAACATTAGGATACTACATGATTGTGTACTCCTAAGCAAAACAATCTATTCAGTGAATACATGTAAATGGTTCACAATTGTCGCATGAGTCAATTATTGAAATCTTAAGGTACAGTTCTGTGATGATTGGGTAACCTACATTAACTTTTATCTTCCAGGCTACATATCTGCAACTTCATGACTACATCATGCTTCTAGCAGGCCCATTCTGCCTCTGACAGTGAGAGATTGTGTAACACAGGCTACAAGTCTCTTGTAGGACACTGTTGCTTGACATATCTCATTGACAATGTTGTGTTCTTTTTTTAATCTTTATGTCCAGGTCAGCCCCCTCCCCACCCCACAGCCCACTCCCAAGACCAGCCCTGTGCCCAGCCCACCACGAGGTCCGTCTCCTGTAGCAACGCCTGAGGCCACGCCCCACAGCACACCTGAACCCTCCCCAGTGGAGTCTGAGACAGAGAATCTCCACGAAACTCTTATCACACCAGGTTAGGCCGCACCAATTTATTTCCTTAGTTCTTAGAGTTAGACATTTTGAAGTAGAAATTAGAAAACAGAGGGCTGGGAGGAAAACTTCCATCTACTTTTTAAAAAGATAATATAAAGTCACTTTCCGAAACAGTACACACCACTACCCAACTTCCTCTCAGACTCTGCTTTCATGCTGATAGTCCTGCATTTAGCATTTTATCTTTACAATGAATCAATGATGGGTGTGGCCTAATAGGTAGTACCACATATAACATCTGATGATATTTCCTTCTACAGCACCGCCTCCAGAGGAACCATCACCCTCCTCCCCCATGGAGCCAACATCCCCTGTCCCAACCCCCGTCCCCACCCCCACCCACAGCCCACCCCCAGCAGTCACCCCTCCCCTGACCCCCCACACCTCCCCACACCCCTCGGAGCCTGAGGTGGAGCCCCTGCCCCAGTTTCCCCTCCCCTGGGGAGACGATGTGGACCTGCCCCTGTCTGAGGAGGCCCTGCCGACCACCGCACAGCAGCCTGGAACAGGGAAAATGTAAGAATTGTCTTTATTATTACTTCATCCCAAGGGATTGATGTATTGTTGTGGCATGTCTTTGCGTGTGTATCTGTCTGTTTTTGTTTCTGTGATTCCCTATATACATGTACACAATGCTGCATTGCACATTTGTTAAACAAGATGGTACAATGCATGTGCTTGAATATGATGGGAGAGGGGCAAAAACTGCTGCTACTATTAGTATCACCACTGGAAAACGAAAACTAATAATGACAAATACATGTACAACAACTAATGTCATCAAATTGTCTGTTTGCATACCATTTCTCCAGTGAGATGTCAGTCTCCCCAACTGAGGAACCAACAAGCCTTATTCAGCCTCCCCCTCCCCCCGTCACCCTAAAGAGCCTTCCCCCACCCAAGGAGTCGCCCCCATCGTCTTCCGAACATTCTCCTCCACCATCGGAGTCCAGCAGTTCCTCCGCCATCACCACGGTAACGGAGACAGCTGACGTGTCCCTGTCCGAGGGGGAGTGGTTGTTCAGTAGGGGCCAGGCGGGAGCTGCAGGGGGTTTACGGGGTGAGCAAATGTGTCAAATGTTTTAGCGATCTTGTGTCCCTCTTATCTTTTATTCTTCAAATGTTTGATTGTTTTGTACTATTTTTTCTGCTGTCATACAAATTGCATGGTATGGATATAAGTTGTGTAACTGGTCTACTTATTTTGTTTGCTGCAGTGTGAAGTAGAACCTGTACTGTATGGTTTGAAAGTTGAAATGGTTGTTGTGAAATGTCCCTTCATGATGCCCCAATGCTGTTGTTCAGGTGTTGCTCGAGGGGTTGGTGAGGTCAGGTCAGGTGACAGCAGCCTGGCCAGCACACTGGAGGGGGCTGAGGAGATGGACCATGAACAGGTGGGGTCCCTACAGGTTCTTCTCTTCAGCCCTTGTTGTCTTATCAGTCCTAACTTGGCTCTGTTTCTCTGGAAGCTGCCCTCCACCTGCTTCTGTCCATGGCTGTCTGTTCCCAGCCAACTTTTCTTATGGAAAAATCTTGTAGGGTCAATTTGCATACATCCTTGTATCTTGATCTTATCTTTGACTCCTACAATGGTTAGCACTACAAAGTGGGTACTTAGCTACACAACCAACAAGCTTTTAAAAGCTCTGTGACAAAAGCAATGCATCTATGCATGCACCAAACTGATAGCATTATGTAGATAACCTGGTAAGTGGGAGTCATTAAAGTTAAAAAAAACAGTAGCATCTCCTTCTGCTTAAATTGGTGACAAAAATTACTTTTGAATATTGAATTTGAATTATACTTCCATGACATGTTGCAATAGATCTAGATGGAAGGGTGGTTTTGCTCTTTATTTTATAGCTTTTCTGTCTTCTCTCACAGGAATTAGAACCTCCAAGTGAAGGTGAATTGCTGCCCAAAGCCCTTAGTGGTGTTCACAAAGACCCCTTACTGGCCCTCCTGGCACGTGCGCAACAGCCCGTCAAGAACATGGTGGAAAAGCCAGCACTCGCTCAGGGGGTGGCAGACAACGACGCAAGCATCGGGGAGGTCAGTGAGGGTCAACGACCCCGGTTGACCCAGACTGCTGAGAGAGTTCTCCTGGGAGAGGCCCAAGATGCCAGGAGAGGTTCACACGGGGAGGCAGTGGGCCGTACCATTCCTGCGGACCGTACCGTTCCTCCCGAGGATAGCACCATGGTGCTGTCTGACTTGGAGAGGCCGTCGACAAGGAAACCAGCCTCGGCTCCACGGGTGATCAGCGTCGCATCAGCTGAGGACTCCTCCCCCAAGCCCTCCCCACGATCTCGAACTCCCCTGGTGGCATCCAGGGGCCAGCAGAAGAGCGGAGACCCTGACACAAGGCCAGCCAGGGTGATCACTGTCAAGGCTGTGCCTGAAGATGAGTTGCCTGAGGAAGGCAGGACAAGCCAGCAGGGTAAGACTGACTTCTCCCACTGTACTGTTTGGTGATTAGTTAGTTTTGATAGATTGATTTTAATTAGTAAACTGAACGTGACACAAGACCTAACTTCCACCTCATGAAGTAATTTAAAAGTAGCCTCTTCTTCCCATTCAACCTTCAGTTTCATTACTTCAGTACTGTGAGAATAGCTCAGATTTCCATTGCTCAGATCAGCACTTTGTGGAACTGTACAGAACTACAGTTTACACTCAATATTGGTGCATGGAGTTCCATGATTGGTGTGAGTATGGTAGTTAGCATAAACTAAGGAGGATGGTACCCAGGCTGGGACAGTATTGGTCACCAGGGCTACATACGCAAACTTAACATCAGGTACAGACACCAGGGTTTAAGTACAGGTCCAGACAGGTAGGAATTACACATTTTTTGTAACAAAATAAGTATAAACTTCACGATAAGACAATTCAGGTACAGTACCTGAATACCTGTACCTAAGTGATTTTTGCAGTTCAATATTTGTAGCACTCAGCCCTGTAGTCACCACTATCCCGGCATATATCTTTACAGGACTACAAGGGACCCACACATTGAGTGACATGGACACCCGGACCTTCACTCCAGACCAGATGAACTTTGATGCCCTCATCCAGTCTGGCTACCTCACACAGTCTCTCAGCCAATCAGATCACAGCACTGACCTGGGTAGAACAGGTGGGACCACAACTGGACTGGACACTCTTAACCAATCAGGGCGCAGTATGGGTAGAACAGGTGGTTCCACTACTGGAATCAACCAATCAGGACTTAGCACTGGAAGACAGGTGCGGAGTTTCAGCCTACCAGTGGGCGGAGCTGAGAAAGAGGAAGATGACCAACGTAGAACCTCCCTGGTGGTGTCCCTTACTTTACCCAGTATTCAAGGGGAGAATGACAGCATCACTGTTAGCTCTCTGGAGGGGGGAGAGTACAGTGCAGGGGAGGTGTCAGATATATCTGAAATATCTGGGGGTGGCTTCTAAGTGAGCACTTACAGTTAACAGCAAAATTATTCATACTCCTCCTGACTTTTCATTGATTTAGTTATCTGAAAAGTTTATTTGTTCTTCTTGAATATAGTTAATTAATATAATTACAGAATAGTACTTCTGAAATTTCATGCTTTAGGGTTGCTTTTGAAAAAGATGGCAGTCCAGAATTATTCACACCCTTACTTGTTTAAGTTCAAAGTTATGCAAATGAGATCATGCCACAATAATTCTTAAATTACAACTGACAAGACTCCAATGTACATGTACTACATTTCATTCTTCAGAAAAACAAAGGGGTGTGAAAAATGTTGTTGTTAACTGTATGTAGGTAGGCAGGGTTTTTCAAGTTGCTTTAGTCAAGGACATTATATAGGGATATTATGTCCTTGCTTTAGTACAGACTCTTGTTCTTTGTGTGGTGTAACATTACAAAGTCAAGAAAATTCAACAAGTAGAAACAACTTTATTTAGTAGTTCCAGGTTACTGTGTGAGACAATGTAATCCAGTGTTAGTTTGCCTGCCCTAAGGTGTCTGACAGGAACTGCAAACCTACAGTCTATGAAAATAAATTTATCTATTTTTGATGAAACATCAAAATACAAAACTGTACATATGGTCTTTATGTAGATGTATACAGATTTGTAACTGCACACTCGAACAGCCTATTGAATACTTGTAGTTGTATGAAACTTGAAATCCGACTTCCAATGACGTAGATTGCTAATAAGATCTGTTCTCAACCCTCTACTTTATGAAAACAATTTCATATCTATTTTTGATTGACTATTAAAATGCAAAACTGTATATATCAGCTATGATTCTTATACAGATTTGTGACTGAATACTCTCACAGCCTATTGAAAACCATACTTGTAGTTGTATGAAACTTGAATTGAAATCTGAGTTCAATAGTAGATTGTTAATAAGATATGTTTTACCTTCTTTGAATAAAGTTTTAAATGAGATCATGGATACGACTTTGGGTGCCTTAACCTTAATTTGTGGGTGCAATGCTGAAATCTAACTACTGGTAGTCTGATTGAACCACCATGTTAGTATAAGCCAGGGGAAATGGTACCTTCCCAGCAGGTGTTTATGCAGATGTCATCCAAACAATGGCAAACATCAATGGTGTTGAATTTTAATACCTGTTCTATATAGAACTAAAGGATGACTTGTGTCTTTCTCTAGCTTTATGCAGGGTAGTCCATCAGCAATACTTCAGTATGGTCACACAAGTATGGCCAAACAGACCTGTGGCCATGGATCCCACACGATTAAGTGACTGGGTTTCTGGATCAAGGCACAAGATTACTTCGGTTCCTTTGTCTTTGTCATAACCTCCATAAATGTAAACCTTTCCACCGAACACTGTCATTCCGCAGAGGTGAGGAATTCCTGACGTTACCATACTCCAGAGACCGCCATCTTCGCTAGGTGTGAAACAGAAAATGTCTGTAAGTAGCCCAGTATAGATGCTGCCGTTGAGAACTGAAGCTGTCACATAAGAACCTGCTAAAGGCATGTCCTTCAGTGATTGCCATTGGGAGTCTCCTGGGCTGAAGCAGAACACTGTTGATGTTGAATTGCTTCTACTATCTCTCCCACCCATTACATATATGGTGCTTCCCAACACTGCAACAGCATGCTGTTGCCTTGGCTGTGGAAGAGGTACACCTGCAGTCCACTTGTGCTGGTTTCGGTCATAAACCTCGACAGATGATAGCGTAGACCCATTGATTTTTTTGCCACCAATTGAATACACTTTACCGTGTAACACTGCCAGCTTGTTTAAGTACCGCTCTGAGTTCATTGGAGCAAGATTGGACCAGGAGTCCAGTTCTGGTTGGTACAACAAGACATCCTTGCCCATCGACATCATAATGTCACTTGTACCAAGAATAGCTACAGCTATTTGTCCCCAAACTTTCTGCTTTATTACGGTCATGGGAATCCAGGTTGTGCTTGTTGGCTTAGCAGCATAGGTCATTGTGATGGACTGGCTGTAACAATAATCTTTCCTCGTTCTCCCCCCAATAACCACCACCGCCTCGCTCAGACCACTGGCACGGCGGGGACGGGTGCGAGGTGACTGGACCTCTCCTGGGAACAGTTGGTACTTGCGAGTTTCTGTCACGAGATCCTGGCAGGATGTGCAGACAGCCCTGTTGCTCTCCACGTTCTCCAAGAAGTACATCCTGTCCATGAAGGGGAACCTGACCAGTTCCATCAGCTCTCTCATCTCCTTCTTCCTTTCCTCGTCGCCATGGTCGACCCAAGCCATCACCGCCGTGTACACGGTTTCTTCCTGAGCATTGAGATCGTCAGACGAGATGAGTGTGATGAGCTGGTCCTTGGTCAAAGAAAGGAACTCAGGTGTTTTGCAGACTGCTACAAACTCCTTCAAGGCATACAACCTCGCTCTCTTCTCCAAGTTTGGGCAGGACAGCATGTTGCCTACCTGCAACATCTGCAGACAGTCTTTGTCACTCAGGTTGTTGGATATGAAAGTCACGCATGCATCACAAACAGGTTGCATACGCAAGAAGTTGGCCCCTTCTAGTAGTTCCACAGCATTGCCTTCCGTGATGGTGACTTGTGATGTGTATGCATAGTCAACAAGAAGCTGCAATGTATTGGGGCTGACTTCATGGATGTCTACCTTATGCTCCTTACTTTCACGATGTCCATTACAGAACATCGCATGAAAATACTCACTGCAAGCAGCCAGAATGTTTCGGTGGCATGGAATCTCTTTTCCAGAGACGCAAAGGATAACATCGACCAGTAGGTTGTCGGATCGTAGTCCCTGCAAGCCCTGAAGGAGGGAGGCTGCATGTGGATTGTGGCAGAAGTCGAATGATGCCTGTGATCTTGGTCCAGCTGCCATCATGCCCTAATCCTGCAATACAACAGGACTTCTTGTTATATTTCATTGATAGCCTCTCCTAGACAGAACCACAAGATCAGAACACCTAGTCTAGTGTCTTCCAAATCCCAAACAATGTGTACTGCAAGCAGCACTATATGTTGTATTTTCAAAGAATTTTCCTTGGATCACCTTTGTTGAGGCTCAAGGAGTTGTCTGTGGACAGCTTAAAACTGCTGGATTCTTAATGATATTTGGGACAAGAATAACTGTTAAAAAAAACCTTATCTAAGAAATTTGCAGCCCTCTAAAGTAAAGTAAAGTAAAGCAAGGCCATGTCTTGGATACTTGGAAATAAACTGTGTTGGCAAACTGCTTATGACATGTTTTTGTATACACAACCTCACATACATCAAACATAATCCAGGTGCCACTTCTAGTTCTACAATACAGCTAAGTATAAAAGTACAATCACAAGTCGAGGTACCATCTTGATTTGGAATTGATAAACCAAGAAACCATGGGGGTTCAAAATTCAAATGAACATAAAAAATATTTTTGAATTAGTTTATTGTGTTTAAATGAACATATTAACAATTAACTAATTCAAGAATTGTTCAATTTTCTAAACCATTTTGTTGTTTGTATGTTGATACTATGAAAGCATCATTCTGATACAAAAGCCCTAGTCCAGTCGTAGAGGTAGAGCCTTCAAAGGACAGCAACACAGCTGTCATCCATAAAAACACCCAGACTTCTTTTCAGTTCCAACAAAATGGTATGTACAGTTTGGTATGGCAGCCTTACATGCACTAGATAGCCCAGCAGTTGTTCTTACCTGTGTCACCTTGCAGAAGTTCAACGAAAATCAAATTTAAACCGCCTGTTCTTTCGCCCTGCAGCTCAGTCTGGCTGAACGCACGCTGGAAGCAAAAAGGGCGGGAAAGTCTCTGGGAGTTCAAAGGTTATTCTTGGACTAGTCCAACTATGTGAGCGGGGTGCTGGGTCTTCGCACCTTTGTTCGCTCAAGGACATTGTATATAGGATTTATTACCTTCGCCAAGAAGATTATGTTTTCAGTAGCGTTTGTCTGTCTGTGGACACCATAACTCAAGAAGCTATGGATGGATTGTCATGAAACTTGGTAGGTGGGTAACGTTAGGTCTTGATGAGAGCTAGAAATGATTAGATTTTGGGCCACCTGGCAGCTTTCGTTGGTACTGCAGCTGAACTTCCTGTTTTGATATCTCATGATCTGGGCATGCTAGGGTCACGAATTTTGCATGTTAGATAGCTCTTGGGCTAGGGAAGAAGTGACATGAGTTTGGGCCCCCTAGCGGCTTGTCCTTGAACTGCAGGATCATTTGTTGAAAAATCTTCTAAGGAGGATAACTCAAAAACCAGTCAACGGATTGTCTTGATTTTTGGTATGTAGGTAGCGGAAGTGATGCTTGACATGACTAAATAACAATTATGCAAATCATGATCTAATTTGCATAATTAATGAGGAAATTCTATAAATCTGCTTCGTTCGATAATAGGGCTATGAAACAGTTGTGACATGTACTAGTAATTGAGAATGAGGGGATCATTAGCAGATATTGATTATGTAAATGAGCACCTAATTTGCATAATTAGTGGGAATTTTCTATGACATCATAGTGGTTTTAACTGCTGGGAAATTAATACATGCCGCATTGGGAAGTTAAGTGAAGGTGACTAACATAATTTATTCAAGTCATGACCTTATTTGCATAATTTATGAGATGTTAGATTAGTGTTCTTTCTCAAGATAAGACTGTCGTTGGGTGCAGAATATGATCAACTGATATGATTCATGCAAATGAGGCTCTTATTTGCGAAATCAATGACTAAAAATGTATAATTCGTCCACCAGAAGGGTTAACATCATTTGGCGAAGGTATGAGGTCGTGGAACTCTTGTTATTAGGAAGGCGCAAGCTTTCTAGGGGGGTCCGGGAAATTTTTAACCCTCTTAAACGTCGTTTCCCGCTTTCTGAGAGGCAAATAATTGTTGAGTAAAGGCAAGTTTAATGCCAATCAAACCACAGACTTGCACAAATTTGGCATTGTCATTTTTTTCTGGGACGGCCCCCTCTCAGGCTTAGGCCGTCCCCAGCGGGAAGAGGGCGTCCAAGGACGGTCAGATGGCCGTCTGGTGGGAACACTGGGTACAAGAAAGCAGCACTACTGTTACATACTTTATTGACCAAAAAAAAAGTCACACACAGACAATGACAGGAACCACTGGTATACACCTTTTCTTACAAAGTTTATTCCTCTTTTATATAATCTGATGCACAAAAGGCACAGAGTATCAGATGAAAGTAGATCCGCATAATGATATAACAAGTTAACCCCAGAAGCCCAGAACCGACATTGCATCACTCAATCAAGAGGATACTGTACCTCTATGTACACGCTGAAAGATGATACCTTAATTTCATTGAATGCAAGACACCAAGAAGTTTCCATTAACTATACTATCTCATCAGTTGAAGAGAGATAAAACACAGCAGCATGAGATATCACAGATTGCAAACAAGTACAATCATCTTGTCTGCTTACTCTACAGAATCATAATGTCACAGACATAATTCTGATTAGTACATCTCCATGGGTGTCTTCTGAATTACTCTGCTTGAAACTGATGTGGAAAGAAAATTCCAACTATCAGTCACACAATTTCACCAACTCTATCCATACTATCCCTCTTGTACTATACTCACATACTATAGAATAATCTGAATTAATCTGTTTTTTAAAGCTTAGTAAACACGAACTTAGCAGGCAGGCAACAAGCTGACATCATGACACAGTTCTTGTTCCAAGTACCTTCAAGTTAAACAATAACTCTTCTGTTTGGCACTTCAGAGATGGTGGACAAAACTACTACTATAAAGTGAGGTTGGTCCAAGAAAGGCCAGCTGTGCTGGCACTACAATACACAACAATAGGCAGCAGTTGTGAGTGACATTTGGATTTGCAGCAAAAAAGATGGTGAAACTTGTGCCAAAAAACTCTGAGGTTAAGTTATAAGTCCCTGCATTTTGCAATCACATGTGGAATGTATACTTTGCATGAGAAAATGACTCATCAAAGTTCTACATTTAAATGAAAATTAACACACAACTTAAGAAGAAGTTACTACACAAAAAAGACCCTAATATATGCTTGTAG
Organism: Branchiostoma floridae x Branchiostoma japonicum; assembly: GCA_013266295.2. Lineage (NCBI taxonomy): Eukaryota > Metazoa > Chordata > Leptocardii > Amphioxiformes > Branchiostomatidae > Branchiostoma > Branchiostoma floridae x Branchiostoma japonicum. Next base: position 23,151,194 of record CM023840.1, read on the forward strand.
AGTAGAGAAGATCCAATACCATACCCATTGATGTATAAATGCAGGGATAATTGGATGAGATTGCTTTGAAGAAGAATACACAGATTATTTCTAACATAGCTGCACAGTCCTTTATTTGGCAGGTTGTGTGTACTTAGCATCCGAACATCTCTTGTGAAGCATATGTCATGTACAGGAAGCCATCCTCATCCTTCTCGTCCTTGTAGATCTCTGCTAGTGTTGTGGACATGCTGGCCAGACTCTTGTTGTTCACAATAAGGTAGAATGCCTGGGACGCACTCAGAGACATTCGGTTCCTGAAACACAGGCAGAACAAAATAATTAGGCACAATCATCATCTTTATTCAATCAGCATTGTAGACATTCATGCATACAATGACATACCTGGATGGCGTTGATTTTAGAATTGCAGTGCATTACAACTACACCTTCACCTTGTTCCATAGTTCAACACACACACATACAAACAAATATGCCAAGTACCTAATCATTACATCCCTGGTGTCTGGTTATGCAGGTAGGCTGATAAAGGAAAGAGTTCTGAAGTCTTTTTGTTCTAGCGGGGGGGGGGGGGGGGGGTTGGATATGGTATGTTTGTTTCTAACTTGTAGGGGTGGGTTCAGGTTCAGAAAATTCAGGTCCAGGTCTGGATCAGGTTCAGAGGATCAGGTCCAGGTCCGGACCTGAACCTGGACCTGATTATTGTAGTACATTAGTACTATATCATATTTGAAGAGCCCTCTAGCGAGATTGTTGATAATTGCATCTCGCGAGATTTGAAGTCCGAGAAACAGCGAGATTTGACCGATTCAAAATGGCCGCTTTGTTTTTGTCAATGCGAGCGGTAAATTTCTTTGTTTAAGGCAGCATAAATGCATCTCAAACTCGTAAGAATTGATTGAATACACGTGCACAAGAAAGAAAACGCATTGGATGTCCCATGTTTAATTTGTTTGAGCACTGAATGCCGATGATTATTTAGATTTTGGAGCAAAAATTTACGTGAGTATACAGAGACATGCCTAGACGATATCTATCGCTCAGTACTACCACCAACAGTTTGAACGAACTTTTTTGTCGGCCTAAAGCGGAACCCACAGTTACAGAAAGAGGCAAACATGGATTTAGGCTAATCTAGTTTGATTCAGAATTATTATTTTTACTTGCCATGGCCAGATTATCTAAAGATGTGTGTACAATCTACAGAAATATACTCTAAAATTTGCAGAAACGTACATCAGGTCCGATCATCCGGTTTTTGCATTTCGGTTTTTTGGACTCGGTTCTTGAATGTTGTTCCGGTCCAAACCGGTGCAGTTGAACCGGTACCCAGCCCTATTTCTAAGTAATGTTAATGCCCTGTGTGGCCTGTAGCTGTTGATCTGGACGGAGGGACGAGGTCATGTAGGGGGTGGCTGTTCTGCACAATTTGTTTGAAAAGTTTGACAGCATTGCCTATCTTCCACTTTCTTTGGCAAAGGTTTGGAGCAGAACATCAATCATTCACATTAAGCAGCATAGCATTGAAGACACTTCAAACTGGTAATGAATATTTACTATATGTGATGCTATACCAGACTTTGAGATAAACTTTACAGGTCACACTGCACCTGTTGTACCTCCTTTCACACTAAGATAGGCACACCAAAGTAGGTCAACTTTTACCTGGGAGCAAATCACATGATACTCAGCAGTTTATCATTCAACAATGGACTGTTTCCACAAATATACATGTTACCAGGTGAACCAACACTACAACTTAGTACATGATATTCAATGCAGGCTTCAAATGAAACATGTCTGGGTATTTGTCAAGACTTTGATCCTTACTTTTGAGACCTCTTGTTACAAATGGACAATTAGTCTGACTGTGCAAGACAACAGGGTCTGTAAAAGCTTTTAACACACGTCCTATCTCATCATTTAGACAGGTTATCATTACCTTTACAAAGAAAAGTATCATTTAGTCAAAGTTGTCTCCCACCAGGACTATGGTGAATACGTGGCTACCTCAGCCTTTTTTGGAGCCTGTCTTATTCCACAGAAAGATGTCATTCTTGCCCAGAAATCTGCAACGTTTTGTACAGACAGGTACTTCTGGGTTTAACTTTACATTTCATTTGTTTTGAAGGCAATGAAATGAATGATAAGGCTATAAATTCCTGTAAAATACACACAATGCTGAACCCTATCCAACCACGTCAGACTTCATTGTGGCCATCTATGGTCAAAGGGCCATGACTAGAGTCTAGACTGAAGCAAATTGATTGTTGCTTAACTCATTGATATTGTGTGCTGAAGTTAAACGTGCAGAACTGATTAAGGCTTTTTAAGCAATGATGTCAATGAAAAACCAAATCTGCATCCATCTAACTCAGGTGATCAGATCTATGCCAAATGCAGCAGTTTCTTGAACAAACTTGTCTTGCAGATAATATATGTCAAATGTTTATTAAAATAACTACTCTTCATAAGCTAGAATAAGAACCATCTATGGGAACAACTTTGGGGCAAATCATACTATAGGAGGGTCTGATGTCTTTTTTTCCCCAAACCCTACACAAGAACAACTTAATTTACTGTTAAGCATTGCCTGTCTTCCTGAATTTGCCGTCAAGCGTTATCGACCCTCTTAAATTCACTGTAGTGTAAAGCGTTGCCAGGCACCCACCCATTCGGACCCTCCTATAGAAACAAGTTACAGATTGGGAAGATATTTTGAAGTTGCAGTAATGCCTTTTGTTTTGGAACTATGCATACCATAATCTCAGATTACAATGCCCTATTTTACTTAGCAGTCTTTAGTGTCTTATAAAAAATTGGCATCCATATGAAGGGTTGGGGTGGGGAAACCCTAGCTGAAATTCGAGCCACTTGGCAACAGCCCTAGATCTGTTCCACTTTTAGAACCAATCAGCTAATTAGATATTCAGATTCCCACAGGAATCTGAGAAAGACCTTACTAAGCATAACAACAGCCATCCCAACAGTCTGGACAGTATATAGCATTGCAGACAATGCTACTTTTCTCCACCTTCAAGCTGTATGATTTTATTTGTAGCCTCAAACCTACAACTGATCTTCCACTAACGAAGTTCCAGTAGTAGTGATTTCTGACCTGATCTCCCTGTAGGATTTCTCAGATGACAGACTATGCATTACTACCTAGTACCTCTTGGGGTTGAATCTGCATGACAGTAATTTTATCCAGGTCATACTTGTAGAAAAACATGATTCAAAAATTAAAAGATGCCTTTTATACATGTAACTGTTTCCATAAACAGTCTGTGGTTGAGATGGCATTGAATTTTTTAAGCAAATGCGAAATCACCACAACACGCCCAACATTTTCAAGGACGCATAAAAAAGCCATAAGAACCTTTCATGCCCCTACTGGTCTTCTCGGAAACTACTACTCGGAAACTATCATTTGTGACAATGGACACAAACTACAACTTGTTACGTGGATTTGAGGCAGGATTCAATCCTGCCATGTGGAGAGTATTGCCCTTTGTCCTGGCATTATGGCCTGACAAGATCTGATAAAAATCTTGGACAATCAAGTACATGTCAGCAGGAACTGCCTTGTGCAAACATCCTACAACGGCAGGTTGTCTGGGGCCATTATTGTGCAATACAGCAGCATGTGCCCTTCACTGATCATTGAATCATTCACCTGTATGTAAGGTACACTCGTGACGGCAATTACCAGGTAGTTATACACCTGACTGATGAAATACACAACTTCATAAATGTTAATCCATGTATAATCTATCACTCAAAGTTGTAAATTAGCAGTTAAAAAACTAATTTAGCCATTAACAGTTTTAGATACAATTGTAAAGAAGTGATTTTCAATATGTATAACTTTAACCAAGGAGGTTAAAAAAACTTGCTTTTACAAAGAGTTGGGGGATCCCCTAGTGTGTAAGTGTGACTGTGACTGTGAGTCAGGTTTATTCCCTCATGCCTCACCTAATAATTGTGACAAATTGGCTCATGGTCAACTCTTGTGGCACCAGAAACTTGGTCTTGTCCAGGATCGGCAGCTCTCTCTCCTTGTGATATCTCTCCACTATCACCTTGAGAAGTAGAAAAGATCATCTTAAGAATTATTATTCTTTGCCTGAAGGCTAAAAATACTAGTACTCAATCCATGTCAGGACCATGTGATGCAACACCCACACAAATATTTTGGAAAGTCCAGTTGAAATTACACGTATATATTTTTCAAACATGAACAACTATGATTTGACGAGGGGAAACACTGTTACAAATTTACACTATTAAGCGAACTTTATCATCATTTTGCTTTGTATGCAAATTGAGATATAAACAGTCCTGTGCCCTCCTGGGGATTAACAAATCAGCTGTTTTCTCGGAGGAGTCGGAAAACTACCAGGCAAAAATTTGCACAATAATGGCACTAGATACACGTGTCACATTCTACTTAAAGTCGGGAGAAGGACCCTTGAAAAGGTGCACATTGCTGGTGTTATTTTTGAGGTACTGGTTTGCAGCAACTACACTGCTGTAGCTGTATATTACTGTCAGGAAATGGGGACAAGTATAATTCACAACACCATCTTGAGAATCTCGAGTTGCAAAAAAAAATGTCAACGCTTGCAAAACCTACTAAAAACATACTCACGGGGACTTTCGTGGGAAATTTCGCTCTAATACCCTCAACTTCGTCCCTTCTCGTCGCTGTACGAGGAAAATAAACAGGAGGTTAGGGTAAATATAGCGAGAAAATGTCGCGGAAGGACTAACTTGCAAAAACGGCCGCCATGGTCCGTGCACATAAAAAAGATAGCTTTGCCATTTAAATTCCGCAACTCACCAAGACTCTTTCTCTGCTTGAAGGTCTTGAGCGACCTATCCTCTGGCATTTTGGCACCCTGTTATCTTTAAAAACAGGGAAGAAATGGGAGAAATTTGGCTGGAAACCCGCAGTTGGCTTGGCGAAGTTTATCCCAGAGAGTCTGTCCTCAACTTGTTTACGGCTGGACTGGCCCGAACATTACGTCACCAAACTATACTCGTACCTGATTGGTCACTTGTAGTCTCGCGAAATCTCGTTCGTGTCTCCTTCGTGTCTCCTTCGTGTCAGATCGCGGAAAATCTTCTGAAATTTGAGACCGTGGCGGATACCAATATCGATAGGGGGAACAGTGAATAAAATTGATATTAATATACACTGTAACAGGAATCATAGTCAATAAAATCAAACTATTTATATTTCAGAGTAAAATAATAAAGAAACCATTGCAGTATATCAAATATTTCTTTATTTACTGTTCTTTCATATGAATCTTATTCCACTTTCCTCCTATAAATGGTACGACCATAACATTGATCAGCTGTCAAACTGCGAAGTTCTCCAGCTGAGAAACCGAAGCTGACTGCGATTGCATGGAGGAATGTGAGGTGTATAAAGGACGGAGGAGGCCAGGCAAACGTCAAAAATAGACCTTTCGCCAATCATTGCGATCAGGACGCCATGTAAGTCTATTGTAAATCGGGTTTGCTAAAGTACGTTTGCACTCAAGCCAAGCCAAACTCTTAGCCTCTGTAAGATCCTGTAAAGTCAACAGTTTGGTCCTGCTTGGCCGCGATTCAAGTCGGTCTCCCGTCCCAGAAACAAAGGATCCCGTTCATCACTGTCTCGTCTGCGCAGATAACAGCGTGATGATAGTCTCGTATGACAAGAGTTACCCAGTTTTGAGGCCAGCTGTGTCATATCATAACAGTTGGATCTTGGCCTTTAATATGTAGTGTACAGCTGCAAACGTTATAGACAGCACATTGAGCACAAGCGGTTTGAATGTACCGTTACCTTCTCACTGATACTGCATTTGATGTTTTACACGAATCTTTTTAGGAAGTGCTTACTTGTTAGATTTTCCTGAATCAAAGCGAGGGTCCAAATTGTGTAAGCTATGGACCACAATTTTTCAAGGCAACAACAGCATGGGACCAGCAAACCCTCATCCCCTCAGTCTCTAGCCTGGCATCCAATTTCCAAACCTCTATTTTACCAACCGAATCTATTTCGTCCTCTTCGCAAATAGGACGAAAGAGATTCGGCAGCTAAAATAGGGCTTCTCAGCTTCAAATCAGGTACATGTACTAGTAATCAGATGCACTTCTGTTGTGTGGTTTTGCCAGTTGTATCTGGATTTGTGGTTTCTGGCATATAATACATGAGGGCCTGCATGGGGGGTCCCGACAACGCTCTACGCTAAATTCTGAGAGCTGGCTACGTATTACGCAGAATTCAAGAAGCCTCCCCCATTACGCTTTACGATAAATTCCGGGTAGCTACAACACATTACGTGAAATAATACGGCGAATTACGCTCTACGCAAAATGCACCGATTACACTCTACGTTGAATTAGAGCGGTCCGTCTACACTCTACATAGAATTAAAACGGCCGATTACGCTCTACGGAAAAGGGCATGCGGGCCCCCATACATCAGGAAGTATCTTTGATGAACTACTTCATCAGTTTTAATATCCACTAACTGCCCCTGTTATCAATCTTATCAATGCTGTGTGAAATACCTTTCATTCGTTTCATATGAAGAGCTGCCCATACTAGAACTATATAAACTGGCCAAAGATTCTACTCCTGACCACTCCATTCTACTCACCATCTCATCCCTTCAGCCTTGGACAACATGAACATGGCTTTCAAGGTGGCCCAGTCTACAGTCATCAATACAACGTCATCTGTCACCTACCTATAAGAATAAATTTGCCATTAACTGGAGCCAAGGACATTCCGTGCAGAGCTAAGCCCTCTTTTGTGAGATGTTGGGAGAGCTCCAACGCTGACAGATTTCTGGAAAGGCACCACCGGGTTAGCTGGCATCAGCAACACTGCTCGATTGTGTTGCCCAATTTGTCTTGTTCAGTGTCAGGTAACTGGCAGAACTGTATTGATCTCCAAAGTGGTGGCAAAGTCCTAATCAACTGGCAAGACAGTATCCAATAGGCAAGACGCTATCCAATTTATAGCCACCAAAGTCAATTAATTACATACTAGTAGTGTCTTGGCTCTTGCCAGTTTGTTATGACTTTGCCACTGAAATGCTTGGAGATTTAATGTACCACCCCTCCACCCTGACCCTGCTGTTCACATGTCATCACAGACACCTCTAACAGCTCTCCATGTTTGCAGGTCGGTGAGAGGCTAGCTGGCCTCTGTCCCACGTCTTCATTTGCATGACTCCATGATGGTGCTGGCTGCGCTTCTCCCTCTGTGCCTCCTCCCGCTGGTCTCCACACTTCAGGACTGTAAGTACACCACTTTCCCAATCAACTATTGAAGTGTCAAAGTCTTCTAGATTGTTAGTCTGGATGCCAGACTGTTTCCAAGGCAAGGGCCATCTCCTCCAGGGCCAACATAACCCCAAAGAAATTTTATCACAGCAGCAATGGGTGGAGTGTGACCTTCAGGGTCTAACTGGGGGTGGCTGTGGCAAAGCTTGGGGGCATGTTGGCCCAGGAGCTGAGGAGCTGGTTTGTGTAGTCCCTGGAAACAGTCTGGCATTCAGGCTACTGGACTGTTTGGTTTTGCAGTTGGTGTGGAATGTGTCTTGCCCTTGGGGTCATTGTTAGGCCAATGATTTTGAAGCTAAATGTTTTCGATGTGGGTCACACAGGTACTAGTAAGAGACTGTCTGGAGAGTGCTCATGCAGACTTGTTAGACATGATGCAAACCTTGTAATATTTTGGCACAGTGAAGATCTCCTTTCATTGAATTTGATTCAACATCAAGTCACCACTCTAACATGATGTTTTTCTGTACTCAACTGAATCATAGGGATCAATTGCAGGATCGAGGGAAAGTTTGCATAATGTTTAATTTATGTTCAATGAAATCTTTCAGTAAGATTTTCTCGTCTTCTACCTTCAGCAGTGAACTGACGTATCCTTCCCTTCTAAAGCTATCTGAAGTTTGGTATGAGTTACACACGAGAAATTCAAACAAATAGTAATATGTGGTCGGTAACCAGACACCTAGATGTTTGCCAACCAGGAAGCAGTAGGCCAGGTTTCCAGGACACAGTTTGAAGCCTTCTTGGCAGCCAGATTGATTATACATAGCCCTTTTCTGGTTTATTGCACAATGAAAATGTCAGGCCTTCCAAGTCTGAAATTTGCAGTCAGATCAGTTTATTGTCAGGCCTCTGCATATCTTGCAGACCTTGAGTGTCTGTGACCTTGGCAGGTTGTTGATAACAACCCAGACACCAATGTCATTCATTGTCCCAAATTATAGTTTATACAACATGCATCTCTGTTGGACTACCAGGTACCAGGAAGTGTTTTTGAGGACTCAGAGGTGAAATGGTAACATTGATAGAATTTCTGTGATTGAAAAAAATCATTTGGTTCACATTCTGTTCTAGTGAATATATCACAGACTTGTTTTGAATATGTTTTGTCAACTTCACACAATTTAATTGTACACATTAAGTTAAATTACATGTCCTACTTCCCTCATAATTTATTGGCTGTATATAGGCAGTGTCTAACAGCCCGCAGAAATTATGAGAAAGTCTTGAAAAAATGAGTAGTGATAGAAAATTATTGTAAATGGATACAGAATCTTATAACTGGTTGTGAAACATTTTCTATGCAGAATGAATTTGCAGGTGCTCCAATATTCATTAATATTGTTTGCTTGTTAACTCTGACATTCCTTGTTTGAACAGACATGTCAACCGTTTCACATGTACATCAGAAATGTTACTCAGAGATTTTTGAAGAGATAAGATAGTTATGGAAATATGGTATGCAGAGAGTTTTAAAAAATTACAGCTGCAAATTTAGAGGTCACTTTCACTTTTTCCACATTCAAGTAGATGTATAGTTGTTTTATCCATAGTTTCTCTCAATCATAATTTATTTGAGAAGGAAAGTCTGTTTTTATGATCTGAGGAAGCTGTGGTCTCATGCATACTCCAAAACTCTATCCTGTTTTTTCCCATTATGTCAGTATTTTAACAATTGTTTTTCTCAGTAATATACACAAACAAAGCCAGGAACATACTGCCCCTGGTGTTCTCCAGACATGCTCCTAGTTGCCCCATGATCACTGCCATTTGTCACTGTGAGCTACATCATTCATAGTATACTCTCCAAGCACAGGTTGAAGGGACAGATTGTTGCTCGTTTTCTGATGCTTCAATCTGTAGGGATTGACTCTAAGAAAAACACTCCGTACTATCAATCAGAAAAAGGTAGCAATCTCTCCCTTCAACCTCTGCTTGTAGTCAATACTAGCACTGTACTACATGTGCATACATAAGGCTTCCACTTGCCATGTCATTTACTGCTCTTGATATCTGGTATTGTTATCAAACTAAATAGGCCTGACCTTCGACTACAGTATTATGATATTTTGAATAACAACTGCAGTAGTAAGAAAAGGCAACAGTCGATTGCAGTCAAAGTCAATCAAAGTAGAATAGTGACTCTGTGGTATGAGTGTTAACAGCATTCTAGGGTCATGGATCACGGTGACGTGTTTCTGGCAAGTATGTTCATCCTGTTTAGGGAAGCGTTGGAACCCAAACACCATGGTGACATACATGTACATGTAGCTCTGTCTTTCCTTTTCTTGAAGGTAGAACAGTATTCGTATTGAGTAGTACAAACATGACATGTATGTGGAAGGGTGAGTGTGTATGTATGTGTGTGTGTGTGTGTGTGTGTGTGTGTGTGTGTGTGTGTGTGTGTGTGTGTGTGTGTGCATGATTGTACAGAAAAACCACCACTTATGTGATATTTTCAGGTTTGAAAACGTAGATTGTGGAGTAGTATTAACTGGGTTGTCTCGATAATTACAACATTTTTGCAGACCCATCTTTGCACATAAGGCCATGTTGATTTGATTATATGGATGACATCCTCTGGGTACCCCAAAACTGATGCGAGCGTGCGAATAAAAAAAAAGTTTGGCAAAAAAAAAAAGTTGCCTTCATTATGAAATCTACGTGGTCATGAAGATTGAACAAATGACTAAACACACAGATTATGGTATGGCGAATAATAGACTCTTCATTTTCATTTCTTCACATTTTCTTCTTCCTTTGGAATTGATTTTAGTATTCTACGATATTAGTATAGTTTTCCAATATTTTTTTTTCTATTTACGGCATATATTTGCTCATTTTGCAGCTGCTTTGTACGATTTCCAGTATGGTCGAAAACTTTCTTTTTTGGAAACGAACGAAAATTGATGCGCGCGCGGATGTCATCCATATAATCAAATCAACATGGCCTAAGTACCTTAAACATTACAAAAAATCACAGTCCTATGAACCACATGTACTTAGAAATAATTTTTTTTTACCTTCTATAGGCCACACCAATTTAATTTGTTGGTTCTCGGATTTTTTCAGAAAAAATATGAAGCGACAGGGCGAAAAAAAAAATAAAAATAAAAACAGGCCTGGGCATCCTATTATAGCCCCAAATGCTAGAATTGGTGCCATAAAGTCAACACAAAAGACTGGGTTAAAATTTGAATAATGAATTTTGAACTTTTAATCAAACCAGTGCATTGGTAGATGTAATAACTGTAACAACTAGGAGTAACAGGTCTTTCTTGAACTGTTGGAGGCAAAATATGAGCATTTTTGAGTTGATTCAGAACCAGAATTTTTTTTTTTTTTTTTTGCAAATCAGAAAAAAATGAAGAGGCGAATCCGAGAACCAACAAATTAAATTGGTGTGGCCTTATTCTCATACATTATAATTTTCCACTCCCAGCTTCCCAGTGTGCAGTTGTAGTGGATGTCTTTGATCCTGCCCCCTGCCTCGCCCCCTGCTCCAATGACCGGGAGTGTCCACCTGACCAGGTGTGCTGTAAGGTGTCTCCCAGCAGTGACTGTGACCATGAGTGCCAGGTGCCAACAGAGACAGGTAAGTGTCCACCTGACCAGGTGTGCCATAAGGTGTCTCCCAGCAGCAACTGTTACCACGACTGCCCCAGCAGTGGTTGACAGACAGTTATTTACACTTGAATAATGCATATAGTGTAGGGTGCTCAGAGATTAGTTATGATACTGGACAGTGATCAAGCCTCCCTGGTAAAGAAATTTTCTTTGACGCTATTTTCTCTTGTCTGCTGCAAACATTGTGCTCCTGTCTGTTAAAGACTTGCAGTACCAAAACTGGCATCTGCATTTTTAGGAGATAAAGAAAAAGACACACGTAGCAAGAGTGTTTGTGAAAGAAATGTTGTTGTTGTTTTTTCAGTGGAGTGTATTGACCCAGAAGCAGGTGTGCTAGCTCCAGGAGAGCAGATTGAGAATGGAGATGGGAACTGTTGGTAACTGGAAGCACATCCCTCTTGTTTGTCATACAGGCTAGTCGTAAAAGCCATAGCATGTAACCTCCGTTAACATTTATCTGCCGTGTTACACATATCTTCCTCTTTGAAAAACAGTGTGTTTGAGAAATCTCTAGTGTAGCAAAAAATTAAAAACCAATTTCTTTCTATTCACTGCAGTACCTGCCAGCACTCTGGCGAAGTGACCTGTACCAATGGCCCATGTAACACAGGTGAGTCTGTAGTTCTTGTTCTTCGAAGTCGTCTTGAATTTTTTCATGTTTTGAATCTAGCAAAAAGCAGCAGAAAACAGTTTTAAATTCAATAAGTAAACACCAACATCCCCATCCCCCCTTCTGTAGACAGCAGTGCGATTACCAAGCCTGGGCTCTGTCCAGACCCTGTGGGTTCTCAGCTGTGTGGAGAGGCCATGTGTATGGCGGACTCGGACTGTGCGGGGAATGACAAGTGTTGTCCTGCCATTGATGCCTGCCAGTACTCCTCAACGTGTGCAGCAGCCATAGGGGCCTCCACAGGTCTGTCTATCTGTTTGTTTGTTTTCTGGTCAAACCTGTCTATAGTAACCACTCTAGGGATTTAAAGAAAACGGTCTCATTAGACAGGGGGCATCTATATGCTTGGGTCAATGGACATTTATATGAGCACAATGAAATTCCTTTTTTTGTCTTTCAGGTTGCATTGCCAACAGATCCCCGTATTCTGAGGGAGAAGTGGTCAGGGTGGTGGACAGGTGTAACAACTGGTGAGACACTTCTGCAGTTAAGCTCAATATTTTTAACTTCAATTAAGTTTTTTTCATCTAAAAATCTTCAATGCCAATTAAACTAATTGATTTAATTATCACAAAAGTCACAAAACAGAAATAAGCATTTGTTATTTTTTTGTCTTTGATTTTCCCAGCACTTGTCTGAGAGGAGAAGTGGTGTGTACCGATGTCCCCTGCCCTTCAGGTGCTTCACAGCAGGAGGAACCTACAGTCAGTTCCCAAGCTGCGGTGGTTCAGTTCAGACACTTGTTGTGCTTAGGGGCTCTTCTGCTGTTTGTATCTTTATGGAAATTTTAACTCTGCTTTACTCTGAAAACACTCACTCTGATAAGAGCCAAGTCCTTGCTACAAGAAGCCATGATAGACCTGGATTTTTTTGTGTTTAAAGGATTCTTTTTTTTAATTTAATACTGTATCTTTAAAAAAAAGGCTGGACCATGACTTGAGATATTTTTTGTACACTTAATTTATAGACCAAACATGTTAACATTTCATCTTAAATGTTGGATAAGAAAGTCTTTCTTTTCTCTCTACTCTTAATCTGTTAGAGTAGTTATCTTACTTGTTGAAGCAACAAGATGGTATTTCTTAGCTTCTTGAATCATGAGCAAACCAGTAACAATAATATAGGATGTTGTGTTTTATCCCAAATGCCAGACAATGCCATAGAAAGTGTAAACTTTTCCATGTTTATAGGCTCTAAACTATTGCTAAAATGTTGGTCTTTTGGACCTTTTAAGATATTTTGAGGCCTTTCGATAACAATCTTAAAATCTAAGATAAGTACTAGTAGTTTCTTACAGATATCGGTGTCTAAGATGAACAGTTTCAGTACTAGCAACAATGACGTTCTTACATAAATGGAGAATATTGTTGATGCATTTAAAGCTTTTTCCTGCCCATTTTCTATGTTTAGAATTGATCATGCAAATGTGATTAGTATGTGACATATTTATGTAAGATTTGAAGAGGTGTACTACTACATGTACTAGCTTTTTACAGATACTGTACCAGTGTTGCCTTATGACATACTGGAAGTAACAACTAACGGTAATATCATTGTATTGTACTTACTGATGTTAGCGCCAGTGCCTAAAATTGTTATCAGTACTTTGTGATCGGTGTTAAGACTTGTAATTATTCATATTTTTCTCCTGAATATACCAAACTGTGCCAAACATTTGAAGCCATAACTTTACGCACTTTACACATAGGACACATAGGACACTGATACTTTTAAAACCCCCATGCAATGGGCAGTAACATGACAAATGATAAATTTGTAGTTATACATGTACATGTGGTTTGTGCCCAGTCTGTGTTAGGCCACAAAAGTACTTCAGGACAGGGCCCCCTAAACAAGAGTATACAACTGTTATCTTTACAATTTGGAATGTTTATTGTTATTACTTGACTCACAATAAATGGACACTTAACATGATACTCTATTGCAAAGGTACTTGGTAAATAACCTAATGCTTTTTTTCATGTACACGACTAAATGTCTCTCCTCAAACTCAAACATGAAATGGAGACATGGTGTGTTGTCCTTGTGTCCACAAGAGGGCATTGTTTCCATCTCATCTATTTCTATGTATAAAATAAAGTTACAATTTTTGCTCATTAGTTGATAGTGCAACATGTTCTACAAGTTCCCCTTTCAAATTCACATGCATGTCATATCAGCATAGCCATACTCGGCTGCAGAACTTTCCCTGGTAAAGTCTTGACTTTCTTCCTTTTCCCAACGAAAGGAACTCTGCGGCAGAGTCTACTCAGCTCTGCTCCGAGGAGTGCACCGGGCTTGGTCTTCTTTTTCCCCACCTGCCTCCCTCCGCGGATGTTCACCACAATGTCTTTCCTCCTCTGGGAAGCCCTCGAGAGGCTGAAAATGTCTGACATGGAGGGAGCTCGCCGTGCTCTCTTGGACTTGGGCGACTCCTTGGAGCTCTGCCTCCGTTTGGAGGTGCGTCTGCCTGTGGTGTGGGTGGAGTCACTGGTGGATGGCATGCTGGACAAGTCTATGGGCTGCCCATTCCCAGCAAAGGACAGCATCGGGGGTAAGTCAGCCCTCTCCACCTGAACAGCTGGGAAAGCAGACGATGACGCCTCTACGATAGGCTCCGCGTCCTGGTCAGACTCCTCCTCTTTGGCAGGGACGAAGGGAGCACCATTTCCTACTCTCACCGCCAGGCTGTCCCCAAAGAAGCTGTACAGGTCAGAGTACATCTGGGTGATGGGGACAGGGCCTTTCTCCCTCCGGTGGCTGTTGGAGTTGGAGCCTGCAGTACTGCTAGATTCCAGCAGGTGGCCGAACGTCCCGATGGTGAAGTCACTGGCATCAGGGTGGTGGGGACTCTGGTTGGGGGAGCTCTCATGGCTGGACTCAGCGTGGGGGTCAGATCCATTCTGCCGGTACGTCTTCAACAGTAACTCTGCGGCAGACTGGGGTTGAAAGGAAAATGAACATTTTACATATACAGAACGTATGCTGTTACATCAAGGTGACATCCATACTACATGGAAACAAGAAACCAACATTTTGTAGGAAGCTCATATAAGTAACCAATACCCCTGATACATTTACATCACCGGTACATGGGTACTGTGACAAACTGATTATGTACAGCACCTGAGTTTGCAAGATTTATATGGAAACTGTATTTTGAATGAAATCCCTACCAAAATGGCCCCCTGTACTCTGTGTGCATCAGCCTTGGCCTGTGCATTGGATATGGTCCTGTCCTCCATCCAGCTCTGTAGGAAGGGCCAGTATGTACCCAGCTGGGGATACAACACATCCTCAACAGCCTGGAAATAGGCACAACACATACACAGACATTAACATTTAACATCCAGCTATGTATGTGTAAGTCCAATTATGGTACAAAAGTTCTCCAAACAGTCTGGGCTTCAGTTAAAAATGCATGGCAACCTAATAATATAATATGTAGTACATTGTGTACATCTAGTATTATTCATTCTCGACTATCTTAGTATACAAGTGACTGTGGATGTTACCTTGCTCCCCAGTGCAGTGAGTCCTACCACAGCTCCATAGTGAGAGCACAGAGGCCTGGCTGGGTCCACCAACACTTTCTGTAGAGCCAGCAGCAACTGTTTCTGTAGTCCCTCCACACTCATGCAGCCAGACCTCAGGAAAGGAACAGGCAACATTACACATTTTTTACATTAGAGACTAAGTACTAGTATCATCAGAGACTAAGAGAATCACATCGATAACATGTGACAGACCCCTAGAAGCTTGATGGCCAACACCTCCAATTGGGAGCACCCTAATCTTGTTGATTTATGCATACAATGTATTTGCTAACATGGACCAATTATGGTCAGACTGAGCTGTCAGTTACCATGGTCATGAATGGTGTTGGAGGATGTGATGACTGGTTTCCATAGTGATAAAGAATCCTAAGCTCCTATTGGTACATTGTACTTCTCATTTTCTAAACCAGTTTCCTGGCTCAGAGGAATGGCCACAAACTTTGCAGGTGGACAGTAACGTTTGTGTTACACAGACTAGTACCTGCATATTTGTGCCAGCAGCCTTGCAGCGTAGTCCCTCAGTGCCCAGTGGTCGTTGAGTGGGTTGATGGAGGCTGCCAGTGGCTCCAGGATACAGTACATCACACTGGCCACCAGCTGCTTCAGCTGTACAGGTCATGACAACATATCAATGAATTTCTACTACATGTACTATCCTATAACTCTATGAGGAATATGCAGTAGATATAAGGAGGGAACTAATCTTTACGTGGTATGCTCCAATACATCTACTGCATTACTGCTCTAAAGAAGATTGCATCAAGTGGCAGGAACAAGAAGCACTAAGTGAAATCCACTTGCTTGATGCTAATGTACAAGTCTATCACAATATTTGTGATTATCATAAATTCTTTGAAAGTTTTCTAAGGAATTGACACCAGCTTAGACATGGGGACAGAAAGGACATTATTCATGACATTTTCATTTTGCTGATGTTCTATTGCAGCATTGTTTGTTAAGTAAAATGCAGATGTTTTACGGAACGAAAGTGAAGGCACTGACATAAGGTCCCAGGTACAGGTGTGGGTTCTGAATGAGGGCCTGAGCGGTTTGGAGCAGGCGAGTCAATGCCTCCAGATCATGGCTGATCGACTTCACCTGGGAGGAAGGAAAAGGAAAGGAGTGCACGATAACAACTTTATAACCCATGTATTATTGTAATCCTTATCTCTTATGCAATGACATATACTGTGATAAGTTTTTTTAATTAATTGTGTGCCAGATTTGCTAGATGCACTTGTCACACTTATGAAGATTTTCTACACACATGGTCTAATTTCTAATTGGCACATATGCAACACTTCTAGTTGCAGTCTGGAGGGTTGAACATACAAGTACCAGGTTCAGGTTTTTCCAGAGCACTTCAACATGCACACAATAGCAGTCTTTCCATAAAAAATGCACAACAACAAATTACATCTCATTATCATAATCAATATTGATTTCAGTTTCCAACAGCATAGATCAGTCATCACAGGGGAGAGACTTCTGACAGGAGAGAAATTACAAGTCAGGGCATGGAAACTGCAGTTTCTTCCACATAAGTAGAGTTCAAAGTTGTACCTCAGAGTCCTTGTATCTTACATGGCAAATCATCACACAGAGACAATGTTAAGGAACTCACTTCTCCCACCAAGTACACAAAGTAGGGCAGCAGGGCTGACACTCTGGAGTTAGTCCTCAAGTCAGCTAGAGCCGTCTGGAACAGAGAGGACTAATAAACATATCAAGTCAAAATAAGCGTCTCTTGTACAGGAATCTCCAACTTCTGAGGCAAGGAACACAGGTTTTTGTAACAGTTCTCTCTGAAAGTGATTCCCTTGACTGTATCAATGACATAGGCATCTCAGTACTGCACTGTTTCACAAATATGAGACATTAATGCACAACTACCTTGTACTCCAAATTACATGTACTTGTTTTGTATCCTTGTAAGTATACAATACAAACCTTACCAGGACCTTCACTTTAAATTTGCTCGATCTTTAACCTGGCATGTTTGCTTTCTTTCAAAATTGAGTTTGACTTTAGATTGTAATTGTAATTTGTAGAAAACTAAAGCACACTGTGATGGTGCTATAGTCTAGCCAAAAATATGAGAGTGCCTCATTCTTGTTCAAACCTTTGTACAACCCGAGCCATGACTCACCTTAATGAGCTGTTCATTCCCACCCAGGATGGCTCGTGTGATCTGGTCATAGTACTGGACCAGTTCCTCAGACAGGGCTGGGGAGCTTCCTGCAATGTCAGAACCCAGCATCAGAACATGGAGCTTTTTAACTTTTTCCCTGCTGTCTAACCCCATAACTAATACAAGTCTGGTTCCAACAGGCTACTTCAGCAGGGAGAAGGTTTAGACAATTTTCCAGTTTGTCAGATAGAGCATAGACATGTCTATTGTTTAATAATAAGCCTATATGATGTAACAGAAGACAAGTTGTCAAAGTATAATCTCCAAGCAGATATCGGGGTAGAAAATGTCTGAATCATGTTTTCTGACTGGTCAGGCTTCTCTGACAGCCACTGTGCCAACAATGTGAAGGACTGCCAGAAAACCCAGCTGGTCAGAAAACATTACAATCTACCAACCCCGAGATCTGCTGGGGGATCAGTCAAAGTACTGAAATGGCTTTTTACCTGCTCCCTTATCACGACCCTCAACCACCAACCACTGAGCTGCGAAAGAAAAGACAAAAAACAGCTTTACACTCATTAAAAACATTTCACCAATCTCATTACAAATGTATGTACTGGTAGCCATCCAACATAAAAAAACAGCAATACAATGGACTGTAGGGCCAAGCAGTATATTGAAGATGTTAAAGTTTACAACACTCTTCATGAGGCAATCTGGTGACAACATAGTTGCCTCTAAGATATCTAAAAACTAGATTCCAGAAGTAGCAGGTAATCAAAGTGAAAGCCTTTTACCTTTGACAGTTGTTTCCCCCGGATTTCTTGGCAGGATGGTTTCCATGGCGAACTCAGTAAGGTTGATCTCCCTGTCCTCGTAAAAGTACAGCTCCGCGTCTTTGGTTGGTCGGAACACCATGGGGTCAGGAGAGTTGTGACCATACATTGGCTGAAAACAACATACATAATATCACATGTATAATAATAATGTTTGATAATTTTCATTGCATATTCATGCCCAAAGGGCTAAATGCATAAATGACCACACGTGGTCTATTGGATATAAAACATGAAATCCTACATTACATACTAATATAGAATATATAATGATATATTTGTATATACAATCATTGTATGTAACGTTACATTGGTAAAGACTCAATTTCTCATCTCATCTTTGATGTGAAAATGCAAAAATTAATAAGCAAGGTTTTGCATATCATCCCAGTACCTCCACACATTTTGCATTCTTCTGTCTCTTTTTGATCATTTTAGTGCATGGCAAACGTCATACTTTTACTGTAAAGCTCAGTAGTAGGTTTTCTTTTCCCTGAATATCATATTCAAATACTTTGCATTTCACACATAACAACTTGCATTCCTCACATATTGCCCCAGCAACACAATACGGAGGAAGTTTGTAACAGAAAACGGACAGCCAGGAAAACGTAACGATTTTGCCCCTAACATCTGCTTGGAGATGAGTTTAGTTTACCTCCACGTTGCTCCACCGCAATGCCCTGTTGAAGTCCTCTGCTGTCAGACGCTTTCTCTTCGCATGTCTCATGAACTGGCAGCTTGCCTAGATGGACATGAAATGTTAAAAATTCAGAAAATTCTATATGCTGCATTCAATTCCTTCAACGTTTGGATAATATACAACAACAAGGCAACAAAAGGTAGTTTATGTTTTTCAGCTAGAGTAAATGACGAAGTCCCTCATTCTTGTGAGAGATCGTACCTGCATGACTTCGCGTAGCCTGTAGCAGGCGTCTTCGGCAACCATGGCGGCAACATCGTCCGACACTTCTGATATGCCAATGGATTCCGCATGGGCCTTCACAGACTCTTTCGGAATCTGAGCGAATTTCCTTTCCCCAGGAGCGGAGGTAGAGGTTCCCGATGCTGATGTGGTTTCTGTCGACTGTTGGGACGGCGGAGGAGCGTGTGAATCGTTCAGGTTTTGCATCGTTTTAGCTAAAAATTCCAACAAAAACACACAAAGCTAGAAAATTACAATTCAGTCCGCCATTTTGTGCGGATTAAACCATTGGTGAACGAGGGGGACCTTACTTTACCTTCACAAATTCTCTAGAAAAATACACGTGTAACGTTATATAAAGGCAAGAAATGGCATTTGTACTCTTATCAGGTTTTTACATTTGTTCATGTTCAAAACTAAAAAATGCTTCCATCACAGATTTAGCGCTGTAATAATAATATTGGTACCATTGGAGTAGTCCACTACATACGTCAAAGGTCATCGACCTCCCATTCAATGAGAAGCGGTTTGATTTGCGACCTAACCAGTTGGGACCGCACGAAATAGGCTAGGTCTAGATTTTCCAATCTTTTACGTAGTCATTCCACGTAGTTATTGCAGCGAACATGACGTTATTCTAGGTACTACTACTACTAGTAACATAGATCAACAAGCCGAGGAACAGACCGGGGGTCAGTTGTCGCAAGGACGTCCTTTGGTCAGACAGACGGTTTGTTGTCCACGTCGCAAATTTTGCTGCTGCAGCAAGACTTGCCGTGATAAATATTAGCGTGGAATTGAGTTCCGTTTGCAGAGGTAAGCCCCTCTTTTTTCATCAATGTAACTTTATGCACAGACATGTCTAACGTTAGGCATTTTGTATTCATGCCATCAGTGCATTTGCATATTACTGAAAACAACTGCCAGTAAATCATTTTTGCATTCATGTTACGGTAGCTCAATTTTGTGTTCCTCCCTCGAGATCACGGAATGACACATCATTATCAACAGCTTACTCCAATTAGCTGAAAGGGCGAGCGAAATAAGGGCGTTTTTTGCTGTCATTTTTGTTATTATTACGGTTAAGATATTTCATGCAGTACGGCACGTAGTCCACGTGCAGTCGGTGGTCTTCATTATGGTCGGCGCAGATCCGATTGAAACGCTGGCTCAGTGCCAGAGAGATGTATTATTCCAAATTACGTCATTGTTATTGTTGTTCTTTGTACTCTGTCCACTCAGCACTTTCTTTGACGTTTGATTACAGTCTTGTGTACTTTCACTGTTTATCAAGTTACACTTTAATGAAAAACAGTCACAAGACTACACAGTAAAGTCAAGCAGTCGCTAGGTCAATAACCTCTGTTATGGTGTGACCATAAACTGCATGATATTATAAATTAAGTTACATGTCAAAGTTTCACTGAATGGCCTTGTGCCCAGCAGGGGTGTTAGGATGGTGATCGTTTTATTATGATGAACGGCATTGTACACTTGGGAATACAAAAGTTTTTGTTTGCTAAAAGCGTGAAGAAAATATTCTCATGTACTTTATCAATATTTTTAACGCCTTCCTTTTGATTTCAAAGAAATATTCAGACCTTTGAATTGTGATGAGAAAAAAAGTCATGTAGCATGGCAATGCAATTGTTCTAAATCCCTGATTTGCCTTAAGCATGAACTAATACATGTAACGTTATGTAGTTACAATTGTATATTGTCACATAGAAATGTTTGACAAAAATTATGCACATTGTTTAATTTTATTGGTAAATCGAACAGCTGTCACTGTTGCAAATTTTTCCATGTTGGCCTGGAACTAAAATAATACATGCACTTACCCATCACTGCATAGTCTAAGCCCTGCCAAGTCACATACAGTTCTAATGTACCAGTCCTATAAATTGTAGTTCAGATCTCTCCAAAGTACAAAGCTCTGCGGCACATTTGCACAATCAATAAATCAGTTCCCTGGAACAAAATCATGGTGACGTTTATGGTGTATACATTGATTGGGTTATGTCAACACCATCGCCATGACGATCATGCTGTAACGGTTGTTATTGACACAGAGTCTAGCTCAATCAGTCACCAGGTAAAAATCAGGTAACGTAAGCAAGTCCCAGGTAATAACTAGGTAATTTAAGATATGGTTTTGTAATGATGTACATGTAACCTGTTATATGTACTGTGTAGAATTATGATTTATATCAAAAGGCATTCGTCATGAGACCATCAGCACCATTATTTATTTCCCTAAGGTATACACCTAATCCTATTCATATGACTTCCCCATAGAATAATGCAACATGGCAGCAAACAGATGGTATCAGCTGATTTATGTTAAATAAAAGACCTCGTACAAAATCCCACCAGCTTTGGTACGAATGACCTGACTTGATCCTGACCTATCGGAATGCTTTAATTTTGAATTGTAGATTTGGTTCTTGTAGTTCTAGCATAATTTACATTGTGTTCTGATTAAAGAATAATCCTCTTAAGAAATATGATATTGACTGAAATAGCTGTTTTTGCATTAATCTAATGGTCCTGTCATGTGACTGGTTCAAGGACGTTTGAAGGACACATTTGGCCCGCTAGACAAATTGTTAGATGTAAAAATATACTCAACAGTGATGAGGATAATTGTCTTTAATTTTTCCTTTTTTCCCTTTTTTGCCTTTTTTTTTATGTGAAAGAAAATTTCATGCCTGATTGAAGGCTGATATGCACACCCTACACTTCCATACATTTATATGTGGCCACACCTCCTCCATATTATATTCATGATATCCCTCATTGAAAATTCTATCCCGCCGCACAGTCTATCACTCCGTCCCTCCTAGACAACTGGAAAATCTGCGGGGTAATTTTCCCACTACTCAGAAGTCAATAAGACTAAATTACGTAGGGATAAATGATCAAGTCTCTGGGGCCGTGAGTGTAGAGGTCATTCGTAATGACGTTATAGACAAGCGTACCCCCATATTGCCGGCATCAACATCTATTATTCCTACATTACAGGTAGGAGAGCTGTAGACAATCTGTGACGTTCTTCTTACATTTGCTGATGTGGTTAGAGCTTCCTCTACAATGTTTGGGAAGATAATTCTTTTTTCCAACAGACCAGTTTGAGAATTTGTTATACATTTGTACCACAACCTTTGCTGATTATAATATTGTTACACCTTTACAGGGTAGCAGACCCCGAAACATTGGCTGGTAACAAAATTTGGTTATATATAAGTCATCTCCTTATGTGCAAATTACTTGCCTCAATAATTACCTGTGCACACATCTTTTCATCTTAATAGTGCCAGGAATGGATTAAAAATCTGTAGGGCCTTAATATTTAGCAGCACTCAGGGATCAACAAACTGGGCAAATAATAGAAACTGCTGCTACTGATATCATAGTTCTAAATTTATCAAGAGTGCCACTGACATTACACAGACAGTACAGGCACATAGCTGGTTTGGGGCACACACAGTGTGATATACAGTAAAGACGATAGGCACGCAAGCTGCAGTGTAAATAAGTATGGTGGTTCTTCAACATGCATACAAAATGTGGATCACACGCTCCATCATGGAACAGGTGGCTCAAAGTCCTATCCATAACACCTACAGGGCTCGAAATACACGTATGACTTGCCTATGTGCAATCAAGAGTCTGTGGTATCTTTCACTTCATGGTTGAGACAGCCATAGTAACAGTAAGCTAAATGAAAGACAGAGACATATATATATATTTGCGAACTTAAAATCACAGTATTTCTCTAAAGTTGCTACTGCCCTTTTTCACTGCAGGCCTAGGCAGCAGCCATGTTCCGTCTGCAGTCACCTGTGGCGTGTGTACAGCGGGTGGCCCAGGCCCAGCTCCGAGTCACCAGCAATGTCCGAGCCCTGGGGGGCCTTGGGCCCAGAAGTTACTCCTCACAGCCAGAAACGGCCACCCAGACTGACAAACCTATACAGAAGGTTATGGTCGCCAACAGAGGTAAGTCAGAGGCCATTATCTCACCTGGTTCAATTATATTGTATATTAAGCATTAATGCAGAGTTTGCTCGATGATTATCTAATTCATCAGGAAAGAGGGGATTATACATGTATAACTGTTTTACTTTTAATCATTTTGGTCTTAACTTTTGAGGTGTAATGTATACATGCTAATGTACATCTTTGTGATGAATTTGAAGACAGTCCAAGATACTGATATTGTTTACTTTACTCAATATAATGTTTGTATTATGGACGCTCAAGAGGAAGTTATAGGTGTCACTGGAAAACAGCAACCTTTGAGAGATGTACAAAAGCAGAGGGAGAATTTTTTGTAGCAAAGCCAGCGAACAAATATCAAAAGTCGTGAACTTGTCAAACTATACTTTGCCATCCCATCTTTGCATACATTTTACAAGTACCATAAATTTTCATAAGTTATTGATTGTATAAAGCCATACTTCAAGAATCACCACCAAAGTTGTGAAATCTAAAATCGGATTACAAAATGATTCTTGAGAATTTCTGTATACTGCATTATCTAATCCTAACACACTGAATCAAATTGTACATAATTCACGATGTGCCGGTTGAACACCTGTTTGACAACAGCATCTTGTTTTTAACATGGATACCAGCCTGTTTAGCTTTAGTATACTGCCTCTGTTACTTCCCTTTGGCAGGAAAGCAATGGAGAGAGCGTTTTAAAGCTATAAAGGCTGGCATCCATGCTATGTTGTTTTGGGATGTGCAGGTGAGATTGCCATCCGCATTTTCCGTGCCTGCCACGAGCTTGGCATGAGCACGGTCGGCGTGTACTCCGAACAGGACAGATTACAGACGTACAGGCAGAAGGCAGACGAAGCTTACCTCATTGGGAGGGGCCTTCCCGCTGTCGCTGCATACTTGAACATACCCGAATACATACAGATAGCTAAGGTGAGGACGCACTCTCGCATGTGCTTGTCACAATCTCCAGTAGGTATACATTTGTGCTAACATGATATTTCGATGTCTGTCCTCTCCAAAACAGGTGAGATCGCCATCCGCGTTTTTCGA
Source organism: Branchiostoma floridae x Branchiostoma japonicum (assembly GCA_013266295.2). Lineage (NCBI taxonomy): Eukaryota > Metazoa > Chordata > Leptocardii > Amphioxiformes > Branchiostomatidae > Branchiostoma > Branchiostoma floridae x Branchiostoma japonicum. Next base: position 23,175,350 of record CM023840.1, read on the forward strand.
GCCTGCACAGAGCTGGGAATCAATACCGTGGCAGTTTATTCTACGGAAGACAGAATGCACATGCATAGACAGAAAGCAGATGAAGCATACCCCATAGGGAAGGGCCTACCTCCAGTGGCAGCATACCTCAATATCCCTGAGTATATTCAGATAGCGAAGGTGACGTACCAGACTTGTCTGTGCTTTTGTCCTGGCATGCAGCTCTTTTTTGTTTTACCTCATCCCCATTTTGTTTTCTGGTGGCTGAGCCATATTTCTTTGTAATGTACAGTCTTAAACTGATACATGTATATGTCTGTTATTCCCCTAACCATAATTTGCATGTTTCTGTCTGTATACTTGGTAATTATGCTGCGTCTAACATTCAACTGTCTGTTATCAACCTACTCTATTGCAATTGCCAACAGTTTAAGGAGAATGTTTCAGACATAGCTTTCATTAGCAGTTGTCATGCCATATGGTCGTAGCTTTTTTTTATAATTCTAGGTTCCAATATTAGTTCATTGTTTTTCCATTCCTTACCAGTTTTATAAAACATTATGCACCTTAATTTGGACATACACAAGGCTACTTTATGGCTGCCTTGGCTTGTTCTGCTGAGAAAATGCAGACTTTCAGTCATGAAAAAACAGTCATATAAAACAATGCGAAATGCCCTTTCCCGTACTATTGCAAAACTGCAAAATATAAATGAATGCACACTACTTGATGCAAATTTACTTATCAGAGACCTTTTAGTGCAGTTATCACTGACATGTTGACCTGGACTTTAGAACGATAAAAAATGATAAACCAACGGTGAATAACAACAACAACATCACCTGTAATTTTCAACACTACCATGGTAACTCAAGGATATCTATTGTAGGTCAATTTTTTGCGAACAAAAGGTTCAACTAACCATCTGACTTCTGATTTATTTGTATGTACATTTTTCTGTATTGAAATATAGGTACTGTAAATTTTGAAATATGTTGACACATGTAGATATGTGTGCCAACCGGTAACTTTAAACCACTTGCCCCCCTTCCACAGAATTAAGTCCTCTTGAACTTGGTTGAATTTACAGTAGTAGTGTCACTGTGTCTCACTTCTCTAGCTATTAGCATAGTTTTTCTCCCTGTGTACATAAACTTGGTTTGACATTTGACTCCGACCCACCATCTTATGTAAACAGAACGTGATAAAAAGTCGCCTGAGGTAAGATTCAAAGTCCAACCACCTGGCATGACATACCTTACTGAGTACACAAGACTAACATGTTGATGTTATTTTCAACTGCACGCATATACCCAGAAGGCAGTGCAACAGCACAAGGCTCTGGGTGATCAGCCTAGCTTATGGATTATTATTTGTTAATCAATAACTGAAGACAAAGCCAGCTGTCAACAATAGCAAAGCATCTATTAACCCTTTACTGGCATTATGTTTACTTGCAATTAAAGTCCAACAAAATCACTCTGACTATTTTCCCACAGAAAAACCTTTATTTCTTCAAAAACAATAGCAGCACCTGTCTATTTCATGATATTTAAGAAAGAATATAACAATGGCACAGTGTCTCTTGCGCAAACAGTTATAAAAACACACATTAAGGAGTGATTTCTGCACAAAGTTTCCTAATAGTATATGTTTTTAACCTTTTCCCCTCTAGCTCTAACCAACCTGTTTCACATTTCAGATCCACGCATTGTTTCATGCAGTTTCAGACATAACAATTGTTAAAAGTAACTGAACAGTGCTAATTGTTGTTACACTTTCTTGAGTTTGTGTTCTAACATTTTGGTATTTTGAAGTCTAACTTTATAATGTAACAATTCAAGTCTATTATTTTGTGTGTACGACCAACCTTTTTTTTCAAACCTTTTAAACTGTTCGTTAACTTGTGTTCAGGAAAATGATGTAGATGCCATCCACCCTGGATATGGCTTCTTGTCGGAACGGTCCGACTTTGCGCAGGCAGTGGTCGATGCTGGCATACGATTTGTCGGCCCAGCCCCGGAGATTGTCCGCAAAATGGGGGACAAGGTGGAGGCCAGACAAATTGCCATCGCAGCAGGTTATTATTTTTTTTACAAATTGTTCTGGAGAAAATGCTAGTTATGAGCATCATCTTGTAGCTGAAAAGAATGTAGGACACCCAAGGACATACCTGTACAGTTTTAACTACCATTAATTTTGAGAGACATAGTTGTTTAAAGTTCTACAGAGAGAAAACTTTGATTTTAGCTCTGTACTAGGTTAACTTTCATGCTAATTTTTACAGTTGTGAGGAAAATAGGAGGTCACAGGAGAATTAAAATTTGTTAATAACTGAAGAATTACCTGTACAAGTTTTGGAACCTTATGAATTTTGAGCAGAAAAATCGTTTGTGACCCTCAGGTGTCCAGGTAGTACCAGGTACCGATGGCCCAGTGTCCACACTAGAGGAGGCACAACAGTTCTGTTCTGAGCACGGCTTCCCCATCATTCTTAAGGCTGCGTTTGGTGGGGGAGGCAGGGGCATGCGTATCGTACGGAGCAAAGAGGTGTGTGCTCTTTTCTGTGTACATAGAAAATACATGACTATGTGCACTAATGCGGTTATGGATTATGCTATGATGCCAATAGTTTCTCACTTCATTATTTGAACCTTGCCTCTTATGTCATGACCTCGGTCAATGAAAAGCAGCCAACTGGCCTATTTAAGAACTATTGGAAAAAACAAAGGCACAAAAAATACAATAAATGTGTAAGATTGGACACATACTTTCGCTAACCTGAATATTGCTATCTTGTCGTATTTCAAAACTTTACACTGAGTTTTTCTCACTACTGCTTCGGGTGTTAAGGTCTTAGATATTTATGTTTGATTGTCCTTGTTTGTGGCCAGGAGCTGAATGAGAACTTCCAGCGTGCAACCTCGGAGGCTTTGGCAGCATTTGGCAATGGCTCTCTCTTCATTGAAAAGTTCATCGAGAAGCCCAGACATATTGAGGTGCAGATTCTAGGTAAGGAGTTCCCTCTATTTGTCAAAAGAGGGCTTAAAATATTACCTGTATATGCAGGTTAATGTAGGTGAAATTGGAGATGTGCAGGTATTTCTGATCCCTACACTGGGTATTTGCTTGCTCCCAAGCCTGCTTTACCAAAAAAATGTGTTTAAAGTTTTTGAAAAAAACCTCTTTCTCCCCTGTGCAGGTGACAAGGCAGGAAACGTTGTGCACCTGTATGAGCGCGACTGCTCTGTCCAGCGCCGGTACCAGAAGGTGGTGGAGTATGCCCCTGCCCCGGAGCTGGACCCTGTCCTCAGGGAGGGCATCCTGGCTGATGCCGTAAAGCTGGCGAAGTTTGTTGGGTACGAGAATGCGGGAACGGTGGAGTTTCTCCTGGACCAGGAGCAGGGGAAGTTCTACTTCATCGAGGTCAACGCCAGACTTCAGGTGGAGCATACAGTAACGGAGGAGGTCACTGGGTGAGTCAGCATGTTATTCTTTCAAAAAAAGGTGGCAAACTGATCTTGTGTTAGAGAAAAGGTTATCTCATTTCCTGTCTCTTAGTACAAAAATGTACCTGCCATGTCTATACATGTCTGTTGCCTTATGGGAGCCAGTGGGAAAATGCATACAGAATCACTGAGAAATGCACAATAATGAATAAAATAAGAAATTAAGAAAAACTCATGGAGGATCTTTGATTTCTTTATTTTGTACTGTAGGGTTGACTTGGTGCAGTCCCAGCTGAAGATCGCCCAGGGGAAAACCCTGCCTGACCTGGGTCTGTCCCAGGACAACATCAGCATCCACGGGTCGGCCATCCAGTGTCGGGTCACTACGGAGGACCCAGGACGGAACTTCCAGCCCGATACTGGCAGGATAGAGGTGGGTCTTATCTGTAGCAGGTCTAACTCTGGTATAGGCCGCATGATATAAGTGTGTAACCTGTGTCTATCCATATGTACTCTAACTCTGGTACAGGCAGGCTAGAGATGAGTTTATTTGTAACCTGGGTCTATCCATGTTTACCCTAACCCTGGCTAGAGATGTGTCTGCTGCTTAACTTTAACCCAGGATAGAGGTGGGTAACCTGGGTTTGTATCACAACTTTAACTCAGCATAGAGTGGGTAACCAGGGTGTGTGTGGTTTCCTCAGGTATTCCGGAGTGGAGAAGGTATGGGGATCCGTCTGGACAGTGCGTCGGCCTTCGCGGGTGCAATCATCTCCCCGCACTATGACTCCTTGCTGTGCAAGGTGATTGCACACGCTATCGACCACCGCTCCGCCGCCACCAAGATGAGGAGGGCGCTGTCTGAGTTCCGAATCCGAGGGGTCAAGGTAAGGACAATCTTGTCAACCCACCAGTACTGTTGACCTTGATATTAAGTGTCAAACGTGTCTGCAATGACCACTTAAGAAAATGGTTACAGTTGGCAGGTGACCACTATATGTACATACAGGATTTTTCAATGCTTGTGTCAGTATGAAAAATGATTATAAGGGATTATGATATGAGGGATCATCAAAAATTGGTCACAATGACCAGGTGGTCACTAATGTAGGTTTCCAGAAATAGACATATATTTTTTTGTCTTGATAATAAATTGCTACTGTAACAGTAGATTGAATACAGAGAAGAGTGGGGCTGCTCCTTACAGCATTATCCCTACCTTTGCCAAAGAAGAAATCAGCTACCTTAAAACCTGTCTATATGGCTACTCAAGGGACATGGTGAAAATGCTCACAGTAAACAGGTGGCAACTACAGACAGAATTCTTAATGTTTGGATCAATGGGAAAAGTAATCTAAGGACCCACAAAAAAGGCCTTAATGGTGCTTTTGCAGAGGTGGTCACTAGTGGAGGTTTGACTGTACTGTATGTTGTTTTGACACTTTTCTGCAGACCAACATTCCGTTCCTCCAAAACGTGCTGAGAAACGAGGAGTTCCTGTCGGGCGCCATCTCCACCCACTTCATCGACCAGAACCCCGGGCTTTTCAACTTCATCCCCAGCCGCAACCGCGCCCAGAAACTGCTGTACTACATCGCACACATCATGGTCAACGGGCCCTGCACCCCCCTCCCCACTGGTCTCATGCCTGCAGAGATCACACCCGTGGTGCCACCGGTGCCCTTCGGTGAGCGATGACTCATTTATCCATGGCGTCACATGTTTCCACCACTTTGAAAAACAGTATGTTTGAAAAATCTCTAGTGTACCACTCCCCAGGTATGCACAGTTTACTTCCAAGGGACATTGCATTGGAGATCTGTTTAGAGCCATTTTCATATACGAGACCTGGCAGAATCATCTTAGTAGACATTAACTCAAATTTGAATTTTCATTGATGTGCTCACAAAGGTGCTAACATGGTGCTTTGATATTTCTACTCTCTATGTACATATATATACATGTACACTACCCGGTAGTTTTGCTGTTGAGTCCTAGATGTGCATGTCTATGTTATTAATGTCGGTAACTGGTGACTAACTCTACTTTCCTATCACCCATGTTGTGTGGGATACCCACCATTCCAGACCCATCAGACAAAAGACACAGACGAGGTGAGCTGTCCTTCTCACTGTGCAGTGGCTCAGTGTAAACAGGAGCAGGGACATACTTGCATAATCAGGGCTCGAAATACTGAAAATCTTTTTACTGCACTGGTACATAGAACTTCATTTATTTATTTATTTATTCTATTTAACCAGGGCAAGTACATTCAGGTCATGTGATTCACACTGAAAACCGTTTTTAAAGAATCCCAATTCTTCTTCCCAATCAGTACAGCAAATTCAAAATCAACATACCGGTAGTACTGTAAGTTCTGTGACATCTGTCATACACTAAATGTCCAGTACATGGACGAGTGCAGGCAGACATCAGAAATACTTGCAGTAACCTAAATATGCCTATGGTATTTCAAGCCCTGTTGAGGGAGTGTTGGTATGTGAAGGTGACTGCCTGTCGGTGATAGTATATGTCGATGAAGGTTGGATATCCAGGTAGAACATTACATAATACACAATAAATCAAGAAACTGGATTAATTCTCTGAAGAAAACACATTTATATGTTTGCACAAGTTCAAGCTTGAAATCGACCAGATGACCATGGTATCTTTACAATGCTGCCTGAGAAGTGACATGCACCAGAAGTGAACTGTGCTGCCTTAATTTCTGCTTTCTGCCAAGCTTTCGTGCAAACAGCTTTGCATGTGAACTTGTTCATTGTCTGATCCGTATGCCTATCATCTGCTCTTAATCACGCAACCAGGGCTTTCTCCAGCCACTGTCCTTCCGTCCCTGGACGGAATTTTGCTGCTTAGAGTGGACAAAAATTTCAACCCTTCCATTCCCCTTGTTGGACAACAGTTGAGCATTCATGAAACCAGGTTATGAGCAGTGTTACAAAACTTTTGCAAAACCAAGATGAAGCCATTCAAAATTTGCCCCTCTAAAATGTTCCAAAACTTTAAAGCTGGAGAGAGCCCTAGACGCTTCCTTCACATTTCAGGACAGCTCCAGGCAAGGTGATTTCCTAACTTAATTTGCTTCTTTTCCTGTGAATTAATTCTGCTTCAAGCGCCCACTCTCCACTTCTGCAGCTGTTCACAATGTTATGTTGACTAATGATTTCAATTTTTGCACACTAATTTTCTCGTTGTTTTTTGATTGTGCGCCCATAAGCCATCCACAGGTTTGAGCAGTTTTACACAGATTGGTTCAGCGAGGCAACAAAAAGTATTCTTACCATTCAAAACAGGCCAAACATAGGCCACACCAATTTGATTTGTTGGTTCTCGGATTTAGAAAAAGTCGGGCTAAACTGGAAGGTCAACATGAAAACACAGACTAAGGGGAAAGCCTGTACCTGGGCACACACAGTTTTAGTTTCATGAATGAAGTCAGATTCAAATTTTCCTCCCAGCTGTATTTTGTCATGTTGACCTCTTACCTTATTTTTACCTTGAAAAATCTGATAATCTGATTGATGGCAATTGGTGTGGCCTAACAAGTTGGCAAAGTGGAGTTGTAGATAGACCCTTGGCACATCCGTTCTTCATGCTGATTTTACTAAATACAATTAATTACTTATGAGATGGATAACACTTCGAGCTTTAGCATGTTGACTTGACTTATAGTCTTCAATCCCCTGACTTAATCATAACTCTCTCCAGCAGCTTATACAGTTTTAATCTCACTGTTGAAGAATGTTCTATCATTAAATGCAACCTTAGGAAAAATCACAGCAAACTGGCAATTCTTGCATCTGGCAAGCTCACTACGGCTCATAAACTCTTTAAGTTATAGGCCAATTACATTGACATGCTGATTGGCCCCACTAATTCAAAGACCTTATAGGCAAATTGACACCTGGAAGACCAAGGAGGTTTCTTTTTGAACCTCCTTGGGAAGACTAAATTGGATTTCACATTTATGTTGATTGATTTTAAATTGCAACTTAAAAGCAAACTTTCACGTGCATGAAATGAGGATTATAAAAAAATCACTCTCAGGATTCTTTACTTTCACTTCCAGACGAGCCTCTACCGAGAGGTTTCCGTGACATCTTTGTGGAGGAGGGCCCAGAAGGCTTTGCCAAGGCTGTGCGCAACCACAAGGGCCTGCTCCTGATGGACACCACATTCCGCGACGCCCACCAGTCCCTGCTGGCCACACGTGTCCGGTCGTACGACCTCTGCCGTATCGCGCCCTTCGTGTCGCACAACTTTGCCAACATGTACAGTCTGGAGAACTGGGGAGGTGAGAGGAACAGCCTACCCGCCTGCCTAAATGCCTAGGCCATTAGCTGGCTCCTTGCTTCTAGCCTGGTCACCAAAAATATTTTAGCTGCCAAGTCTCTTTCGTCCTCTCCACAAAGGACGAATGAGACTTAGGCCACACCAATTTGATTTGTTGCTTCTCGGAATCGCCTCTTCATTTTTTTCTGATTTGCAAAAAAAAAAAAAAAAAAAAAATTCTGGTTCTGAATCAACTAAAAAATGCTCATATTTTGCCTCCAACACTTGAAGAAAGTCATTTTCTTCCTAGTTGTTACAATTGTTACATCTACCAATGCAGTGATTTGATTAAAAGTTCAAAATTCATTGTTTAAATTTTAACCCAGTTTTTTGTGTTGACTTCATGGCACCTATTCTAACATTTGGGGCTATAATAGGATGCCCAGGCCTGTTTTTATTTTTATTTTTTTTCGCCTTGTCGCTTCACATTTTTTCTGAAAAATCCGAGAAGCAACAAATAAAATTGGTGTGGCCTTAGCAGCTAAAATAGGTTTGGTAACCAGGCTACCTTGCTCCCCTCTGTTAGGTTCCTCCATGTTGCACATTCTAGGGTTATATTGGAAGTATGTGTGGTATGATTGCTATTATTGTTTCATACAATTTAAGATTTACATGTACAAGGAAGACTTCTTTGCCCTTGCTACCAGTGGACTGGTCCCCTGCTGTGGTGCTTGCACAACTGTGTGGCCCAAAGGCTATAGAAACAGAAATTGAATTTTTACTTGTTACCCTTCAGGCACCTAATGTTGCCCTTCCTACTAGGACTAGCCTCCTACTGTATTGCTTGAACAACTGTGTGGCCAAAGGGCTGTATAGGAAGAGATGGGATTTTTACTGTAATGTTGCCCCCCAGGTGCAACATTTGATGTAGCCTTGCGGTTCCTGAAAGAGTGTCCGTGGGAGCGTCTGGAGGCCATGAGGAAGCGGGTCCCTAACATCCCGTTCCAGATGCTACTGCGAGGAGCCAACGGTGTGGGCTACACAAGCTACCCTGATAACGTCATCTTCGAGTGAGTATGCTGAATTTAGACTCAGCTCGACATACCCGCCCCATAACACAGATTACAATTTGCAGACTAGAAATGATCCAGGCTTTTTGTACTACAAAGAATAATTCAGCAGCATACAAAGTCCTGGATTGGTAGTGGTATTACGTGCAAGTATATGGTAGAATATTCATTTGTTGGATCATGGAGAAGGTTGCAAAAGGGTAGGGACAGTTGAATCTATCAAATGTTTTATGCGTGCCCTCTTTTCTCCAGGTTTTGCAAAGTCGCCAAGGAAACTGGCATGGATGTCTTCCGCGTGTTCGACTCCCTGAACTACCTGCCGAATCTGATGCTGGGCATGGAGGCCGCAGGACAGGCGGGAGGAATCGTGGAGGCCGCCATCTGCTACTCCGGTGACGTGTCCGACCCCACCAAGACAAAATACGACCTGAAGTACTACATGGATCTGGCAGAAGAACTCATCAAGGGAGGGACGCATGTTCTCAGCATCAAGGTTTGTCTCCAGTTTAAGGGCATGAAATACTTTATGCATATGCACTTTTGTGCACCCAACACTGTAGCTGTGTATCTAATTTTGCACCTAGATATTTGCATAGGGCTACATCCTCAATGCTGCTATTTTTCATCAATGGGACTGGAAGGGTCACAAAGTAATATCGGTAAGAGGATGAAGTCTGTTGTCTCTGATTGCCTGATATTTCTTCTTGTTTTATGCAGGACATGGCTGGCCTTCTGAAGCCTCAGGCTGCCAAGATCCTGATCTCAGCCCTACGAGACAAGTATCCCGACATGCCCATCCACGTGCACACTCACGACACATCGGGCGCTGGCGTTGCCTCCATGCTGGCGTGTGCAGAAGCTGGAGCAGACGTGGTGGACGTTGCAGTGGACTCCATGTCTGGGATGACATCACAGCCAAGCATGGGAGCCCTGGTGGCTTCCCTACAGGGGACTGAGCTGGATACAGGTTAGGGGCCAGGTTAATGTTTTACAATCATGTATGCATCTTGCAAGGGTCTCTGGCAATAAAATGACCTGACAAGGTACAGTGTATCAAGAAAAGTTCCAATCATGTTTTCCAAATGTCATTGTGTGCCCACAGCTTCTTCTTCACTTTTGTCCTCATATTAATTACATGTAGCATGCTTTGCGACAACTGCATAAACTGTAATCAAAGTTGGTGGAAACTAGTTACCAGACTAAGATATGTTAAATATATGTTAAGGAAATCAGGGGGAAAAATCCATTCATCCCTTTCATAACATTTCATAACAATCCATCCAAAGCTTCTAAACTTGAGTTATTCTATTCAACCACTGTGATATTTCCCCCCAGGAATTCCCCTGGAGAGAGTGTTTGACTACAGTGCGTACTGGGAGCAGACCCGACAGCTGTATGCGCCCTTTGAATGCACGGTCTCCATGAAGAGTGGCAACGCAGATGTCTACGAGAACGAGATCCCCGGCGGACAGTACACCAACCTGCAGTTCCAGGCCTACAGCCTGGGGCTGGCAGACAAGTTCCCTGAGATCAAGAAGGCGTATGCAGAGGCCAACAAGCTACTTGGTGATGTCATTAAGGTATCTATTCCTGTATGTTTTACACTGTGGCATCAAGTCATGTCACCTCTACTTTGGAAACCATGGGGCAGGTTATGCTGACAAAATCAACTTTTACTTTACTGAGACAGTACTGCCAAAATTCAAAGTTTGTGTTTCAAAATATGTAATCTTACTTGCAGTTGGGACCATATTAAAATTCTGTGTCTGTTTATCTGTTGTTTTTCCATCAAAAGTGTCTTGAAGTCTGGCTGTTTGGTACAATGTCGTAGCCATGGTTCCATCCATGTGAACTCCACAGCTGTGGGTTGAAGACTGAGGGCTGACAGTTTACAGTAATTTATATAGTCCATTCTTCCTCCTTGAATGGAATTTGATAATTTTATTATTTCTTTCCACCAGGTAACCCCGTCATCCAAGGTCGTAGGTGACCTTGCTCAGTTCATGGTGCAGAACAAGCTGACCCCAGAGATGGTGGTGGACCGTGCAGAGGAGCTGTCCCTGCCCAGCTCCGTCATCGAGTTCTTCCAGGGGTACCTCGGCGAGCCTTATGGTGGCTTCCCAGAACCGCTTAGGTCAAAGGTCGGTAGGGGTCCATTAAAAAAATCATGCTTTGCAAATGCAGTGTCTTAATTAATGTATATCAATGTAAAGTGTGAGAATGTAAGAACTTGACCAAGAGTTACAGTGATGTTGGTGTATGTTTGTGAGCACTGTCATGGCATAATGTTAGGTCTGTAGGCACAGCAGCCAGGCACAGTTTGGGTACCTTTTTCCTAGTAATCCTCCCTACATTTCATTCATACTACGTGTGCTGTAAATCTTGAAATATTGGAAGGGGTTTTTATGTTCACGGTTTTCACTGTGATCACTGCAAAGTGATCCTTTCGTTGTGTGTCTTCAATCAAATGTTTTCAACAAAGAAAACCTCCACCCCAGATCCTGAAGGGCATGAAGAAAGTGACTGGCCGTCCTGGTGAGTCCATGCCACCACTGGACTTTGCCGCCCTGAAACTCCAGCTCCTGGAGAAGTTTGGGAAAAAGATCCCTGTACAGGACTGGGATGTCCTGAGTGCTGCTCTCTACCCCACTGTGCTGGATGAGTACTTAGAGTTCAGGAGCGATTTTGGTCCGGTCGACTGTCTGGAGACAAGACTGTTCCTCACAGGGCCCAAGATTGCTGAGGAGTGCGAGGTAAGAAATGTTCTAGACATTAAGGGTTTACTGTGCACCAATCAGGCTTTATCGCTGCCATTGTACACTGTGATATAATAAACTATTCATTATTATTATTATAATAGGCTGAAAATATGAAAGGTGTGAGAAAAGAATGCCCTCATTTGGAATTTTTTCTAGGTGGCCATTGAGAAAGGCAAGACCCTGTCCATCAAGCCACTGGCTGTGGGAGACCTGAACAAGATGGGTCAGAGGGAGGTCTTCTTTGAGATGAATGGTCAGCTGCGGTCGGTGTTGGTCAAGGACAACCAGGCACTCAAGGTCAGTCCCAAGCAGAAAGCTAGTTTCTCATAATTTCATTTCTTTGGCTAATGCTAAGAACCACTTGCATCAAAACTTGATTTTCAAATCAAATCTTTTCAGTCCAAGACAGAGAATTTTAGTTTTGTTCTCAGATGGTGCTGAAAACTACGTATGGAGCTTCATGGACATAACTCTCAGATGCACTTCCCACTTATATGTCAACATCAGAAAAAGTCCAGCTTCCAGCTGTTTATTGACACTATTGTATTACATAGAAATGAGCCATTACAGTATTTTTCAATCATGTTTTGGTATACATGTACTTTGTTCATGTGTTTGTGTCCTGTATATGTTATTTTTGTGTTCTGTATTTTTTGTGAGGCATCAACAATTAGCCTACACTGCCTTGATTGCCTGTATAATGTTTTATATGGTATTTCACCAATAAGTCAATAAATATTTTTTGCAGGAAATGCACTTCCACCCCAAGGCTCTGAAGGGTGTGAAGGGGTCCATCGGAGCACCAATGCCCGGCTCTGTCGTTGATGTCAAGGTCGCTGAGGGTGACAAGGTCAAGAAGGGCGACCCCCTGGTGGTGTTGAGTGCCATGAAGATGGAGATGGTTGTCAAGGCACCCATCGACGGGGTCGTCAAGAAAATCTCAGCAGAGAAGGGCATGAGTCTGGAGGGAGACGACTTGTTGATGGACTTGGAATAGCCCGCAGAAAAAGGCACCAAAATTCTACAGCTCTACTTTGGTCTAAGGTTACTGGAGTTTTCTTGTATGTAAGTAATTGTAACTGCAAGTTTTTCTAAACCTGCTAACATTTTTGTGCCTTTCTCAGGGCTATAATGAATGTTTACAGGTGAGAAAAACTTTTATGGTCGAGGAAACTTGACTACTAGTATCCTATGGTCTAGTAGACTACCAACCTGTGGAAACTTCTGTAGCTGTTGGTCCCATACTTGGTGGATAGATACTGGATACTGCAGTGTTGACATCGTTGCAGTTCAACAGCAATAGTCACTTAAGTGCACCATAAACAGACAAAATTTAGTGGTAAAGTATTAAACAAACTTTCATCATTATCTCAAAGAAAGATAGAGGATGCTATCAAAAATGTCTGGCTCTTGAAAGAATTTATCCAGGTGCGTGATTCATTTTGTATTACGTATTAAAAAACAGATAGACAAAGGTAGGTCCAGAAACGTGTAAATCACAACAGTGTTGAATTATCACGCTTAAAGTTATGAACTGATATTTCCACATCAACTTTTCCATCCATCTATCCAGCCAGCCATCAAAAGGGCTCCCTTACTTTTGTCCACCAAACAAAACATAATTGAAGGGAGATGCTAACTGCAAAAGTAAGCTAGGTGGCGTTGATTAACATATCTTGTAAGTTGTAACAGAAGGTGGGAATCTTAAAGTTGCACTATTTTTTAAACATCGAGTAACACTGAGAAATCTATTTACTAACAGGGAGGTTGTGGATGAAGTAACTATACCTTGGTACACTGTACATTATGATATAGATATGAATATCTAGACATGTCAAATTATGGCAATGCCTTCATAAATCTGGAGTAGTATAATAGAATCTAGTGTGTATGTGAATGAATGTGGGGTGTGAAGGAAGGAAATATTTATCTTGTAAAAAATACCATAAAAATTACTAGCTTAAATGCTAATAGAAAGCTTAAGATATCATACAGTGAAGGTAGAATAGCTGGTTTTGGGTGCTACAGAGTGATGTAAGGAAGATATAGCATCAGACCAGAGGACAAGAGACGAAGCTCTTAAAACCAATCACTGTGCTTTGTGTCTGGTCAATGACAAAAAGTGGCATGTGTGAAAGTTTGGTTGGAAGGAGATGTAGAAGACATATTCATGACTCACATAGAATCTGCCGAAATGTACTCTTGCCTATAGTATGGTTGTGGTGAAAGGAGAAGAAGTCATGTTGCTACCTTGGGTATACTGTGGTAGATCAAATTACATTTTGTATTTAGATGTGCATCTATGGTGATCTCTCATAGATTATCACAATCTAGAATGGTATATATAAGTCAAGAAAAGGTGATAGCTAAAGGAATGAAAGCTATATGTACTGTCACATATATTAACAGGGCTTGAAATACCAACCTGCAACCTACAATTTTCAGAAAAAAATTTTCTAGATGGCAGGTAAAAATATCCAAGATGATAGGGTAAGAAAATTGTTCCTTGGTGTTATCACAATTTGGCCAATTATAATCCTACAAAATCTTGTGGTACATCTTTCATATCTGCAGAAAGTGTGTCTAAAAGGCAAGTAAAATTTCTGACATCTGCAACATTGATTGCACAAAACAGAAAAAAAAGTTGGTAGATCTATTTCCAGCCCTGATTAAGAAAATGTATCACTGAGCCATGTCTAGAATATGTCACCACAGATTCGGGTAGAAGCTTCTCTTTCATGCCTTCATCAGCAAATGCAGTGTCTTAATGTGTATCAATGCAAAGTGTGTGAGACAATAGAAACATGACCAATAGTTACCGTGGTCTTGTGTATGTTTGTCAGCACTATCCTGGCATAATGTTAGATACAAAGTGATAGCAGCAAAGTAGTTATTAACTGCCAAAAAATATAAAAGAATGAAAAAGCTAAACTGAGATTTCATTGGGTGAAATGTAACGTCACAACCTTTTAGTTTCATTATTAAAATTGCGTTTTATCTATGTTTTGCATTTTTCTAAGAAAAGTGGAAATTAACCTTCTCCCTGGTAATCAATACAAATTTAGTGCCAAGCGGCTACATTAGCACGGTGAAGGTTAAATTGCCAGGGTGAGGATGTGATTTCACACATTGTCAACAGTATCAGAGTGTACCTGACACATACAACTGACTCTACAACCCTCACCCTCAGATTTTTGTTAGAGTGAAACAATCTTTTGTGAAAGCAAACTGCATTCAGAGAAGTGGTAGTTTCTGTCATTCATGTTGTAACTACATGTATTATCGCTATTACATAGCAACTTTATGTGCATGGAGTTGACGATAAGACTAGAATACCAGAACCAGGAGTGATGTATTATCGGCAACCGATGTAAGTTAATAAGTAAGCGGAACACCAGTACCAATGTAATTTATGTTTATCACAGATCTGTTTGAAGTTGTGCACACATCAATCATGTACTAATTGCATCATGTTGTTGTAATTCTTACAAGTTAGTGTGTTATGATTTGATTATTGGCATAAGATGCGGTACATTTTACACTCTGTATATTGACATGAAATGAAACAATGTGGTCTTAATGCAAACTTGTGTTTTCAATTTCATGATATTTTAAGGAGTAATGTGGATGGAGTGCAGCTATAGCAACAGTAACCATGGCAACAGTGCATGACCTGACTGGTACAAATAGTCATCAATGTCCAGGTTTGACTTATGCAGTTAGATATCCAAATACACCTAAAGACTGACTTGAAAGATAGGTGACAAATGCAGCACACCAATGTTTTACTGATTTTTCCACATTTATTAGACATATTCTCATTTTGATCTTCTGTGCATATTAAGCACATCTTTGCCCATTCATACCTTATAACTGCATGACTTAACTACAGGCAATACTTCATTCATATTTCAATCTAAGTATTTCTGGGTATTTATGTTGCTACCTAATGGTAACTGCAGAAACAAAAACTTGTTATCACAGACAACATACCAAAAATTTACCAAATTTGAGTAAGAATTTACAAATAGTCACATGTTATGTGTATAAATGTATCAAAATGAGTGCCTGGTCAAAATGACAACAGCTGTATACTGGCTAGCGCTGGCAGTCTTATATATGCCCTCACCAGATATATATAGACTGCCAGCAAAAACGAACGATCCAAGAGTCACCATGGCTATATACTGGCTACATTTTATTTCTGGTTGTATATTTAATTATATATATTTTATTATATTATTCATTTAATTAAGTATTTTTGAAATTAGCATGTTTATACTACTGGTAGTTCTTGGAAAATTCATCTCACAAACCAGGTTAATACTCGAAATATGTACAAACTAAAAGCAACTTTCACTTTGTTGTTATTGTTCATGAAATACACAGCTCCTTGCATACTAATCTACAAAAAGCAATGGTAAAACAATTTGCCGGTTCTGTAAAATGGCATTTTCAAAACAGTGGCCACTTGTCATTTTTAAAAGAAGCATCCCTGAATATGCACTACAAAGAGTTGTTTTTTTATCCATCAAAACCAGCAATGTCTACAAAGAAGCCCTTTGTTTTGTTGTCTTCCATACAAGTAGCTGTCATTGCTGGATACATCACTTAAACCCTGTTACCTCTTCAACTTTAACCCTATACTGTGATTTCTTTCCAACACTATTATGGTTGGCATTCGACGATTACTTAATTGCATTTGACGTTGCTACTACACCCTGTCTCACTTTAGAATTGCATATCCATTATTCACACTTTTCTTAAATGACTGGGAGACAATGTCCAGTTTCGTTTACAGTAAGAGTGGTCCACAAAATGTACAACAAACACCTATTAAACACTGGTCACTTTGGATTAAGAAAGACACAGGATTTGGCCATTTTCGAAAACGAAAAGACGCTGGATTTACAAAATCTGATTGACTTTTAAAGTCAAATACATGTATACATGTACATTTATAACAAGTTGCATATATAATGTCCTTGATGGTCCTTCAAATTACATATGACACTTCATTGTATATTGTACAAACTTCTTTGTACATTTAAGTTGACATAAGGCTTAAGATTCTTCGAGGGCCTCACTGTTGAACAATTCCTTGTCCCTGGTTAAATAAAGACTACAGAAATAAAAGTAAATAAAATGAAGTTAGATTAGGGTAACTCCAAACTTATTACACAAGGGAGTGCCTAGCCTAATGTACTACAGTCCACAAAATAAAGTGAACAGATGTCTGACAGTACCAGCATCACAACGGAATCCGCTGGTAGCACAGCAGGAAGAGGATGGCACCCTGGATGTGTCGGAACTCCTGCTTGGGGTTCCCCTCGCTCATCTCCTGCACCACGATGTGCAGCCACTGCAGCATGTCCACCGGGTCCTGGTTCTTCCCGCTCCACTTCTGTGCCTGCCAGTCCTGCAGGATGGCGTACTCCGGTTGGCATGCCTGCAGGGGAAGAAGTTAAAGAAACAGAAGCTCAGTAAGCAATCATTTTACAAGACCAGTAACCAGCATGAAGAGAGAAGAATGATGTGGGAAATACACAAGAAAAGCAAATGCTGCACTGCCAAACATACTTTGTCAGAGCTGCTGACTCCCTTGCACTGCTGGTTGATTTTTATCAGATGGATGATGTTGTATCCAAGCTTAGATCTCATCTCCATGTAGTTTGGATGCATGCTGTGGGCGACGGTGTAGAGGAGGGAGTCCAGCAGGATCTTGAGTGCCAGCCGAGGACAGTCGACTTTCTTGTAAGGAATTCCACAGCGGAAGAGACCATCCATGATGGTCATCAGCAGCTTGGGTCTCTCCTCCCCAATACGCTGGCGAAGATCTTCCATCATCGCAGCTACCTGCTCCTTGCCATCATCCCGATGCCTGACCTTGATGTCTTCAATGTCAGCCTCGTTGAAGCCAACCTCCCTTGCGAACTTGGGCCACTTCACAAGGTTGTTGACAACCTCTTGTCGGATGAAACTGTAGTTGAACTGGAGATGATGACACGGCTCCAAGAGGGAGTGCAGAAGGCCGTCCTTGGTCGGACAGACTTCACGACGGAACCCCTCCACGATTTCCACATCCTCTCTCGGGAAGAAGCCAACTCTTCCATCAGTGTAGCCCACCCAGTACTCTTTCTCTACCTTCTCGCTGTGGCCGAAGACCCCCTGTTTGGTCAAAACTGGAATCAACTGTCCTTTGTTGTAATCCAGTTGATACCACTGGTTTCTTCGTCGGGTCACCTTGGCCTTGACGATTTCACAGTTGATGATGGAGGGAGCTGTTGGGTGTTGACAGGCACTTGATCTTCTCTGTGGTGTACCCTGTCTTCGCCTCTTCAGCCGTGGGCTTGTTGGGGCACTGTCGGGGGGACCAGCTGGGGAGGCAACATGGAACATGAAGGGCTTGCCCTTCTCCTCAGGCTTCACATTGAAGGTGATGGCAAATGGACCTATCTTCTTGCCACTCTTCTTGGTCACCACAGATCCATACTTGCCATTCCATCTATTCTCCACTGCTCCCTTGGTTATGATCTTTTGTTTGTTTTCTTCTTTAACTGCCCAAGTAGATGTTTCGAGTGACACAGTAACCTCAAGTTTCTGCGGTTTGTCCAAATACATGTCGTAGCTCTCTCCCCACTGCACATGGTCCCCTTCTGCCTGACCTGCAGATCCCATTTTTTCCTTCAAGGAGTCATACCATGCCAGGAGTCCACGATAGCCATGACTAGAATAGAATAACACAGGGACCATGGACTTTTGGAGAACCCGTGGACCAAACACTGCAAAAGTCACCTTTCGTTCCAGTGAATCCCAGACATACTCCTTTACAGTCTTGGCCACCACCATGATGAAGTTGTCCTGAAGTGGTCCTTCCAGAAGCAGTCTGATCATGTTGCCTGGCAACATCCGGTACAGTTGGCGGTCTACTTGCTCAAAGCCTCTGTCATGGCACCTGCTTCGAAGGCACTCGATATGAGTGTTGTTCCTCTCATGTTCCTTGATCCTTGCATTCATCTGGACATCCACAACAATGTTCTTTTCCACTTTCTCTGGTTCACTTAGCTCTACCTTCACCAGGGGTGCAACTGCTGCCATCTGGGGGCCATATACTTCTGATGGACAATCCGTTGCCACGGTGACAGTCATCTTTTGCACTCCCCTCCCCGACGAGTGGTTGCGAGGGATGTGAACAACGACATCCTTACAGGTGGTTTCAATCACACCTCCGTCACTCCCAACTTCACTGGAGACAACTTCGGGCTGACAGGGTGGTTCATCACCTTCATCCTTCTTTTCTTTTCTGCCATTTCTTGCAGACCTTTTCTTTGGCCTGACAGCAGGTGTGTAGGTGAATGGCTGTCCTTCCTCCCTTGGGCTCAGTACTGGAGACTTCCTGTCATCACTGGCTGAAGAGTTGGTCGTCATCTCTTGACACTGGGCTCGTCTCCAGTCTGGAGAAACGATACAATCTATTTGAGTTCACTTACTTAGGATTTCTACATGTTTTATGAGTTGGATTATGAATAAAAACACACAGGACAGGGCTGTGGAGCTGCATTTGCTCCATTCTATACAAAAGTTACTAGGATAAACATTATTACATGTACATAAAACAGCTACTATTATTTCAAAAATTTTACAACTGTTGGAAAAATACAAGGAATACTGAAAAAAATCATTTGAAGTGCTCTGGACTAATCAATAGTGCAAAAATGACAGACTACCCTAAAGTATTGAAAACTAGAGTTCCACGACCTCATACCTTCGCCAAATGAGGTTACCCTTCATGACTGACGAATTATAGATTTTCTCCCTAATTATGCAAATAAGATCCTCATTTGCATGAATTACATCAGTTGATCATATTCTCCTCCCAATGGCAGTATTATCTTAACAAAGAAGGCCATTCTAGCATTTCCTGATTTGAATAAGTTATGTTGAATAATGTTCACCTCCAGTCAACTTTAAAATGTGCAAGCACGAAATTGCCAGCATCAACCACTATGGAATAACAGTATTTTCTCATTAATGATGCAAACTAGGTCTTCACTTACATAATTAATATATGACGATGTTCCTGTCATTCTTAATTACACATGTCACAAGGTAGAATAGTCCTATCATGGAAGATAGCTGAACTATAGAATTCCCTCATTAACTATGCAAATTAGATCCTAATTTGTATAATTGTCATCTAATTATGTCAAGCATCACTTAAGCTACCTACATACCAAATATCAAGACGATCCGTCAACCAGTTCAAAAATCATGACCCTAGCATGTCCAAATCACGAGATATCAAAACCGGAAGTTCTGCTGCAGTACCAAGAAATCTAATCATTTCTAGGTCTCATCAAGACCTACCCACCTACCAAGTTTCATGGCAATCCATCAAAAGCTTCTTGAGTTATCCTGCTAAACCACACACACACACACACACACACACATACATACAAACGCTATGGAAAACATAACCTTCTTGGCAAAGGTAATAACATAATGACAAAATTGTGGGGAATTGAAGACATTCATTTTGGAATGCAACATGTTCCCCATGCATATTTTGTGGTAGAAGGAAACTATTTTCTGAAAAAAAATACCCCAGAAAGAACTATACATATGCTACAGCGCATGACCCACAAGTCACAAGCAGCCAATCTAAAAGTGACGTCACCCCTGCGCCCCACCCGCGCCAAAATAGTCACGTGATCATAACAAACCCAGATTCTGCCAGCCTGCTAAAGCCAGTGTTGCACAGGTGTAACAGGTACAAAGCAAGTGCAATTTTTCAGTTCCTAATACTTCACTCAACTAAGGCAATGATCAACATCTTAAATTGGAAAATAAAATCGACATCTTTCTATGTACATGTATATTAAACCAAGGAGGTTCAAAACAAGGAGGTTCAAAAAGACATACAAGCATACAATACATTGCATGCAAAAATTGTTTTAGATATCCGTCATATCCCCTAACTTGCCTAAGGCAAAAGTTGCGTTACACGTTCAGACTCATTCATCGATCCCTTTTTGCCATTTACTTAGTTTCTAAATGTTTAGACTACAGGTCAATTGAGCATGCGCGTGTACACAACACGGAACTTTATGACCCTTTATGTTATACCAACCTGGGCTGGACTGGAGTGTACTGGTGATGTGTGGACAAGCTACCTCGTCACGAATAGTTTCCTCCTGACCTCCTTGCAGGCTTTCCGGAACGTGTTACACGGGATTAACGTAAAATTAGTGTAGACCAGGCCTTTGCACGCTACAAGCTATCCTACCGCATACAAGACTTCCAGCCTGGCTAACTATTAAACGTTACATCACTGTAATCCCACTGACTGAATGATCGTAAACAAAAGCCCCACGCTGTTTTTTCGCGGCAGAGTTGATATGACTCACTCCCTATAGGACAGTGTTTGTTGAAGGTAACGGTTACATGATTGGCCAGTGCCTTTTTGGCAATACCTGGTTGGTTACCTGTAGAGGTTGCATCAGCCAAGTTCTTCACGTGGACGGTGCATGTTAATCACATGCACAGTCATGATTTCATAAAAGGGGAATCCCCTGACTCGGGGAAACCCTGACGTTAGCCAGCTTTCATGCTTTGAATGTTGAAATAAATCGCCAGAGGTCGCTTTGCTTCGAATCTGCTGCTACGAATGCCCCGCCCACTTCCCACTTCAGCACACATGTCAGCAAACATGGCTGCCACAAGAGTTCTGGGCAACTTGACCGCCGAAACCGCCGCTTTCTTCCTCTGCGACATGCAGGAACGTTTCCGACCGGCCATCAAATTCTTTCCCGAGATCCTACAAATCGGACAGAGGCTCGTGGAGGCCAGCAAAATCTTGGACATTCCGTTGATCGTAACGGAGCAGTACCCCAAGGGACTGGGGAGCACAGTAGCAGAGCTGGACGTTAGCAGTGCAAAGGTCGTGGTTCCGAAGACCAAGTTTTCCATGGTGGTTCCGGAGGTTGAGGAGGTGTTGAAGTCCATGCCAGGGGTCCGGAGCGTGGTGCTGTTCGGGATAGAGGCACACGTGTGTGTCCAACAGACGGCACTGGACCTGCTGGCCCGGGGCTTGGAGGTGCACGTCATAGCAGACGCCACTTCCTCGAGGAGTCAGATGGACAGGTGTGTGTGTGTAGAGTAGCCTTCTTGCCACTAATGCCAGGCTTACGAGTTTTGCATTGTACAGGATTTCTCGTTATCTGGCTCTCAACAAGGACACAGAAGAAACCTTGTGCAATGATAACTGCCATACAATTAGAAAACAGCATATTATGATAGACAAAAAAGCTCAACTAAGGTCTCTCTCTAACCTCCTTGGGTACACATACTAGAAAAATTTAAATAAGCCTCAAGTAACATAAACAAGAGTTCTTAACAACAAACCTATAACATGATCGACCCATACTACTAAGTTTACAAAAGTAAAGACACATACACAATTTAATTTGTATGGTCGCAGAAACTATAGAAAAGATTGAAAACATGTTTATTGGAATATGGTAGGTCAACATAGAAATACTAGAAAAAATACTACATGTAGTATAAAATAAACAATTTGCCTTCAATCACTTTGGTCTATGTAGGCTATGAAATATTGGTTGGAATATATTTCTTTCACCTGCTGATGTGAATTTAATTTTTCACCTTCCATTGCTCACTTATCCCAGAGTGTATGCCTTCGACCGCATGCGCCAGGCTGGTGCAGTCATCACCACCTCAGAGAGCACCTTGCTGCAGGTGGTTGCCGACAAGAACCACCCCAAGTTCAAGGAGATTCAGGGACTCATCAAAGTCAGCGCACCCGACTCAGGACTCGTTCCCAAGATGTGAACATGTTTTGCCCGGTGCTTAGAGAAGTGCATCTTAAATACAGCTGCATATCAGAACTTCAGAAATGTTGTGTAGTTCTCATGTCGTGTGCCACAAAATAATGCATAGAATGCAAATATAGATGAATTAGATTTAGTTCAAGAGTAATAAAGTTTTTACATGAAAATGAGTCACATGTGAAGTAGAATTTTACCCATTCTCTGCTAGCAATTAAAGTATCATCTTCAGAAATAAACTTAAGTTGTCACAAATGCATCTGGTTGTTAAATTTGAGTCCCTGGGAAAAGAAGGCACTTTGCAATACTTCCCCCACTCCATCCAGGTATACATACTAGCTGTCTTCAGTTGGGGAGGTAAAGAGCAATGGAAGGAGAGGGATGGGCTTTGCCTTCCAATACCTTGTCCAAGACACTACCCCTAGGCCTGTAGCCTTAAAAATGCTATGGGACCTTTGCCTCTTTTTTACATCATCAGATGCAATAATTCTTATCTAAGAGATAAAAGTTAAATTAAGATATATACTGTCCTTATAAGTAATAAGCTTCAGAGTTAAGCCATGAGATCATGTGCTTGAAAGAGTAAGAGTCTCACTCAGAAATATTTCCAAAACATTATTTTATTTCTCTGTCATAGAACATAGACTACAGAGAACACAAGAATAAAACTCTGGTGTTGTAGACATGAGAAATCTACAGATATATTTATCATATAATGATGTTTCTCATATTCATACGTTCACAATCTATACCACATTTGATACTGCAGCAACTTCAGGGAATCGAAATATTGTACACAGCATGTACAATTCCACAGGGCTATGCTGGGAGCAAACAGTGAAATACCTGACAGAGTTGGGTCTTGTAATTATGACTTCACCCATCAAATAAACAGCTTGTCCGTATGTGTCTAAGTTTAACTGAGGTGTCAACCATTCAAATAACAGCATACCATGTTAAGCATATCTGTTGCAGTATAGTTATTGATGCAAGTTATCCCACTTGAAAAAAATCAGTTCACCACAGTCCAACCCTGATAATCATTCAGAACCCATTAACAGTGGCATAAGCAGGGCTCGTGAGTGAGTATGTCATGAAATACAAGCTTAGCATATCTGTTTTGGCATCCCCCCCACAACATCAGTCCATCACAGTCCAACTCTCAAAAACATCACATTACTGGTGACTGTCAGGACTAGTGAGTTAGCGAGTGTGTTGTGAATATTGCCCCATCCCACAGTGTCTAGTACATCAGCTGGTGTCAATCTTCACTCTTCTTGGGCATCATCGCCTGGAAGAGCCCGAAACAGGCGTACAGGACTCCCACTACGACGAGACCCATCGTCCCTCTGTACAGGACCGCGTCCAGTCCTCCCCTCTTCACGTATAACAGGTTACCAGGTTTCTGTGGAGAAAGAGGGTTGTCAGGAATGCTTTGCGGCAATATAGATCAAACTAACCATCTATGATAGTCATGCACTCTAGAACAGGTTGCATGGAAGTTAGTGACTATCGGAGGGAATGTAATGTAAATTTATTTTACTTTTAGAATGAAAGCTCATCTGTGTTGGTAGATTCCATAATGATAAAGTTTACACAAGAAGGGAACTCACCATGAATTTTCGGTTGAACACGTCAACCTTCGTCATTTTACTTTTGTGGTAATTTTTGGGACGAGGAGGAAAATGCGATTTTCACCATGTTCTGAAATTTTTGTTGAAACAAGTCTGTAGTACTGTACTGTAGTTCTAAGTCTGACCTACCTGATCCCAATGTAAGTGAAAAAAGGAAGACTGATCTGTAGTGTTTATTGTTGTTCTGAATTACCGGTAGCAAAAAAAAAAAACAGTATTGATGCAAGTTGCAATGACAAGATAGCCCAGGAACAGCCACTGATAGACCGGAAGAGTAATGTTTGTTTTTGTCTCCATACCTGCATGATTTGCTGCATCTCTGGTACTTTGTTCCGGACTAAAGTTGGTTTTCCTTTGGGAGCTGCTGCCGCCTCCTCACCTGCTGGTTTTACAGGTGAGCCGAATATCAAGGGCGGGGCTTCTGTCTGTGTTAGTGGCAGGATACCCTGGGGAAAGATACGTGGTATTTTATTAAAGTGAGTCTCTTGAGGTGAGCTTTTTTATTGGCTAGTAAAGGTGCAAATTATGTGGCTTTAACATGACTAACATTTTTGGTCAAGCAGGCCAGGTCACCCCTACTGTACCGTCCTTTAATGTGCAGAGATTTAACGTTTGCGCTCCCCAAACGCTGGAACAATTCCCCCGAAGGATGAAAAAATATTATGTCATAATAAAAAGTACCAGTACTTTAGTTTGAAAAGAGTGCTACTGGTGGATCAGATCTCCTTGATCAGATACCAGGTGGTTATGAACATCCTTTGTACTTCACACATAGACACTAGAACAATATTGACAACCCAGTTGGTATCATACATGTACTAGTATATAGTAGCTAATCTTTACAATTCCTAAAGCATAATTTGCATCGCCCCCCTCCCCAAAAGTGGAACAAGACTGAAGGTCACTTTCATGTTTCTCTTTTAGTTTTAGAGCAAGCTACAACAAAAGATCCTATTAAAAACAACGATATGCAATTTGCACCAATAGATTTGTCGATGATTAAATCAAGATACTGTATAATAATAATATTTTGTAGACGTGAGGCAAACCCACAGCACAGCTTTTTACCGGCTGCTGTCGCTTGTATTGTAACAGGAGAAACATGGCGTCCACTTTTTTCGAGTATCCGAGCACACAAACATATAGAATTTCCCACCCAGATCGTTTTCGGACTTACCTCTGGTCTGAAGGCCGCCTGTTGTGATGCGGCTCCTATTCTTCCTGTCAGTTGGCTAAATTTGTAGAACATGATGGTGTATTTGCTATAAAACACAGACAAAAATGTCTTGCACGTACGCCGCCACGCGTTGACCTCTATCAGACAACCGGAAAAGGAACGTTACGCAACAAGATCCTTTCAGAAAGGCGATCCTTGCGGTCACCTTGGGGATTGCAGATTTCGTTTGTAGCCTATACTGTTTTATGTAAATTCCGTTAGGTTGACTCACATATATAGTTGTCCTATCTTTAAGTGGATTCTGTGTGAAACTACCGTAATAGTTTGTAACACTTGAAAATAAATTTCCTTACACCAAAAGTTGTTGTTCTAACTGTAATCGCTGGGGGTCGCCCATTGTTGAACCAGCGCAAAGATCCCTGGGAGCCCTTAGACCAATGAGAGATTGTCTTTTAAAAATCAACCAATCACCGACTATGACACAAAATTTCCGCCATATTCAAATTTAGGCGTCGGAATAACGTGACGGTTTGTCGAAAGTGTGTTTTGTTATTCCGCTTTGTTGCTGATTTTCTCCAAGTCGAGTTGTAATTTTGAGGTGAAATCGACTCAAGATGACGGCCAAGGAGGTTGATGTTGATGCTCTTGGCAGCATGAAGCGTTCCGAGCTGCAAAAACTGGCCAAACAAGCCGGGATCAAGGCCAACATGAAGGTAAATAGATACTTATAATGCCCCCCTCCCATATTATTTTTAAACACGTTTACTTAGGTTTAGTAAACATATTTTGTGTTTTCAAAGTCAAACTGGAGAGTATAATCTACATTATGATAGCGTTGATTTTGCATACTTGGAAATCCTAAGCATCCAGTCCTTTGGGGAAAAAAATGTTTGATACAATCATCCCTCATCATAACATCGCAAAGTGAACTAGTGTGAAGACAACTTTCAGTTTCATCAAGGAGGTCTGTTTGACAATGTCAACGTTTTCACTTTTTATATTAGGCCATGTTGATTTGATTATATGGATGACATCCTCTGGGTACCCCAAAACTGATGCGAGCGTGCGAATAAAAAAAAAGTTTGGCAAAAAAAAAAGTTGCCTTCATTATGAAATCTACGTGGTCATGAAGGTTGAACAAAATGGCTAAACACACAGATTATGGTATGGCGAATAATAGACTCTTCATTTTCATCACATTTTCTTCTTCCTTTGGAATTGATTTTAGTATTCTACGATATTAGTATAGTTTTCCAATATTTTTTTTTCTATTTACGGCATATATTTGGTCATTTTGCAGCTGCTTTGTACGATTTCCAGTATGGTCGAAAACTTTTTTTTTTGGAAACGAACAAAAATTGATGCGCGCGTGGATGTCATCCATATAATCAAATCAACATGGCCTTACCAAAATTGAAAGGATGTAAAACATGGTGTTAAAATCATATTAGAACAACTCATCTGTAGTGGACTGTAAGAAATGTACTGATTAGGTCCTGTGGATTTAAATCATTTTTATATGCTGCAATTCTAATTCAACTCATATGATTCTTTAATTTTGTATTTTTTTGCAGACAGATGATTTGATCAGTGCTCTGCAGCAGTACCATGACAAGAAGAAAGATGGTGACGACATGAACACTGAGACCACAACACAATCCTCAGACTACAAGGTTAATTTGTGTATTAAACCCATCTTCTGTCAAAAATGATGCATACACTACATTTTTATTGGTCCAAAAGTAAAACAATTTTTGCCATTCAATTATGTATGATTGTCCCTGGGGTCAAGATACTTATTCTATTTTCTGCAATACAAGATTCCTAGTACCAATCCTGTATATTTTTAACCTGCCATATTAAATTGCAATTTGTTTATATATTTCTCTGCAATCTCAAAAATTTCTCAGTGGAGGTGGGTATTTTGAACCTGGGTATTACTAGTACTTAGCTTCTCAATATCAGTAACATTGGCTGCATGATTGGCATAATGCAGGGTTTTAACTCTGCCTTTATACACCAGACCTGTACAGATGTGAGCAGTGCAGATTCTGGTGCTGAGACAGCGGCTCCCGAGCCAGAGATTCCTGCTAAAGTCACCAAGAGGAGGGGCCGTCGACCCAAGAAAACTGCCAAGAAGGCACCTGTCAACATTTCTATGGACTCCACCTCCGAAAGTATAGAGTCTAACTCAGATGTTTCCACGGAGGAGGTAAAATTATAGTCATCATTTGTATGGTACTGTATTTGTAAAGTAAATGCTTGTGTACAACTTTACAAGACAATTTAAATGTTATCAATATTATATACAGTAGTAGCATCAACCATTCTCTCTCTCACTTTGATAACAGACAATCCTTGCAAACATGCATGTTAGAATGTTACAAATATATGGCATTGCTAGTATTGTGTACAGTAGTAATGATAAATCACATTGTAAAAGAAAATGCACCACTCCAGAATGTTGACTCGACCTGATAAAGTTTAAACACCCTTGTTATAGAAGACACCAGAAGCCAAGGGGAAGAGGGGGAGGCCAGGGCGTGGGGGTCGGACCAGGGCAGGCCGTGGTGGCAAGAAGACTTCAACTCCAGTGGACACCACTGCTACTGACTCTGAACCAGAAAAGGTACATCATACATGTACTATAAGTGTACTTTCAAACTCACTGTCAGTCATATCCTTTGTGTCATTCAGAATTTTCCTGGTCAGGACCTGGTGTCCCATGAGAAGTGCAAGAAGAGTTATGAACATCCCTTGTACTTCACACATAGACACTAGAACAATGGAACTTGTTTATGTAGAATGATTGTTTCCTGAGGCAGCAAATACCCTGTTGCTAACTTGCTATACTGGATAATTTATGCATGTCCTCTGTATCCTTACCAATCCTTCATAGTAATTCTATTATTGTTTTCTCATCTCTATTACATTGTATTTCTGGTCTCTCCACTATGTTGTTTTATGACATTTGCTCCCAAATGTTTTCACAATGTGGCATGCAGGTCGTCAGTCCTGTGTCACCTGCAGACAAACCTGTGGAACGCCGCAGCCGCAGTAAGTCAAAGACCCCAACACCTGCACAAGTGCCAGTTGAACGTAGAAGCCGGAGCAAGTCGAAGACCCCGACAGCTGTGCAGGTGCCCACTGCACGTCGCAGCAAGTCCAAGACCCCCACCTCAGCTGGGAAGGCAAAGGCAGCAGCAGAGCCTCCCAAACCACAGACTCCAACCCTCTCACTGGAGTCTCCTCCGGCAGAGTTACGCAGGTCCAAGAGGTCAAAGGTAGATGAAGTTCTGTCGTTTTTATGGTACAATCAGTGTAATATGGTAGTTATTGCATGGACAGTTACAATTGTATACCTGTGACCACATTCTTACCCAAATATCATAAATAGTATTCTTACCCAATTACATAGAGAAAAAAAATCCAGAATACACAGTTTTTATGTCTCTTACATGCATTGGTCCATACTCATAAATTATTTTCACTTTCCAGTCCCTGATATATTTCAGACTTTTTTATTTCTTCTGGATTGATTGTGAACAGAACTAGTAGTTCCCATGAATTCATACAATATTATAAGGATTAAATTTTCAACCCTAATATTTCATCTCCGTAGACTAAATTGTTACTGCCACCTGAATAAGACTTCACTTCTTCCCCCTTCAGACCCCCACCTCTTCTGATGACGAAAACTCCCAGTCTGGCAAGAGGGGCTCGTCTGGTCCCAGGGCCAAGAAGATCAAGAGGGACACGTTTGAGATTGAGAAGAAGGAGGAGACAGAAACTAAGGATGCAGTTGCCCTGGGAGCAGTGGATAAGGCAGCTCTGGAGGCTGAAGTCATGGCAGAGCTGAAGAAAAGGGTAGATGCCAAGAGTGAGTATGGCATTTTAAGCATTGTTTTGTAGGATTTAAGAGCACTCATATTGGCTAACATTAACACTTTCTCTGATTTCTGTTTTCTAAATCCTATTGCTGTAAATGGCCATAATCATTCCATGATGGAACTTTACTTTGATTGACATGCCATACTTTACATAGATTATTAACATTGGACTACGCTTTTTTTCTAGAACAGTACTGTATAGTTTTCATATGTTTGTGTCCTCTGCAGTGCCAGCTAAGGACCTGACTGCTTCCAGCAGCACCAGTATCCCCAAGTTTAGTGCCTACCTGCAGAAGAGCAACAAAAAACCCATCACACCAGGTAAGCAGGCACTTCTGCAGTGACACACAACTTGATATACTTATAGCAGAGTGATACATAAATGAAAAAGTTATTGGAACTATGCTAATGTTGCAAACGTGATATTTTCAAGATATAATTTTTGCATTAAAAAACACTAGTCTGAAAAATATCTGAAGTGTAAACTTTTTTCGGGTAATCTTGAAATCTTATGTTGTTTTTTCAGGAAACAAGGACTGGGACAAGATTCACAACAAAAGCTTTAAGAAGATGGAGTCCATCGATGACTACCTGGCCAGGAAGCGTAAAATGACAGATGCTTTCACTGCTTCTGTCAAGAAGGCAAAGGTTAAAAAACACTGTTCTCCATGTATCCATGAGACATGGCAATCATTATCATTTACAGCCATAGGAACATCATCAAGTCACAATCAGTCTTTCTTCAATTTGTTTCTTGTGCCTTGCAAGCTCTTTTAGCTCTAGAGTTTTCTTACTGTTACAGCAGTCATATGTACCAGAAAAATCAATGTAATCTTCTTCTATTGTAATTTTATTTGTACTTATTATTTGTTGACCCCAGCTGGTTGCTGATGAAGCCAAGGCCACCATGCAGAGTCTGAAGACCAAGCCGACCCCCCGAGCAAAAGGAACCCCCTCTGGTGTCACCCCTGGGAGGAGGTCACTGGCCATGAAGACACCTGGTAGCAACAAGGTAAGGTTACACAATACAAAAATGAGCAATCATTTTCACAGAGCAATCACACTCACTGCAATGTTGAATTTACACTTGACACATCAACACTCGGTTGAGTTCACCTGTCCCCATTTCAGGAGGTTATCTCTTGTCCGCTCGTGACATGTTGATGTTCCTTCCCACAGAGTGGCCGTGTAGTGAAGCCTGTAGCCAGGAGGCCCAGTGTGGTGAGGAAGACTCCCTCCTCCATCATGAAGTCCACGCCTGGTACCACATCTTCCCAGGCCAAACCTAAGACTACTGCTGAGAAGGCTGTCAAGTAGGTGTCTTTGTTACAGGCCAAACGTTTTGTGGGGAACATATGTGTTCAGTGCAAGTGAATAGTGGTGGGAGTTTGTATAGTCATTTTGGTGTATTAGGGCAGTTTTTCATTTCATGTTATATAGCAATAGATTGTATTGTCATGTGCAGATCATTCAGAAAACAAAGGAATGGTGCTACTGTTACAAAAGCTCATGAAATGATATGGAAGAGGTCATAGTGGAAATCACCTGTATACTGCTGTATCAGGTCAATCAACAATACTGTTGCTGTCAGTTGCTCTGCAACCTTTGTATTGGAATTACAAGAAGTTTTTTTGTGTCTCTAGATTCCGACCATCAGGACTGAAGCCCCCCACAAAGCTTGTGTTACCTGCCCTGCCATCAGCCTTCACCAAACCAGAACCCGCCAGTGCACGCAAGTCAGTGGGTAAGTGTGTACAGATGTCAAACTAATGTACCATGTAAGGTTATCATAAAATGATTTGATTTAGGTTACTGAACAGTACTGCTTCTGTTAGTCTTCTGCTGATGAACAACTTATATAAAAGAATACATCTAGAGATTTTTTTTACCTTTGTCCTTACCTTTCAGGTCAGCACATCACACCTTTCAAGTTCACAGCAGGTACCAACATGACCTTCAACTCCACAATGAACTCCACAATGAACTCCACGATCAACTCCACGATGAACTCGACCTTCACCTCGCCTGCTCCCAGACCAACCTTTGACCTCAAGGCTTCCAAACAGAAGCCGCTCACCTACAAACCTCACTCTGGTAAGGATGTTTTGATTTCTAGGGTCTGGAATTGTGTTTTTCTTGTGTCTGCAGTTTTCATCTTGTTTATGTCATTGTGTTACAAAAATGGAACAAGTTTTTATAGCAAAGACCTTGTTTAATTTCTCCCATAGGAGCTTTGCAACCGTTGAATGCAGAGGAAGAGAAGAAACAGAAGGAGAAGGTGGACAGGTACTTGCAGGCAAAGCAGATGTACAAGAGGCCAGTCATCAAGAGTCGGTAAGTTGATCAATCGGCATAAATGGTGTATGTTAAATTTGTACCCATGCCAGACCTCTTTTATGTATACTATGAAAAGCATGGCATCGGACAAGTGATAATACATGCTACTTTTACTGTACTGTACATTATTTAAACCCACTTTCTTGACATGTCTATGAATAGGTGCACCAACCAGTGATGGGGGGGGGGGGTGTAACTGTAAAAGTTGTGATGTTCTTCAATCTCAATACAGTCACTGCATACCTTTTGTACTTACCCTATGATGCTCATGGCGAAGGGTTTGCAGATTTTATGCAGTGCCTCATGATTACAGTGTTTTTCCACAGGGACGACAGGCGCAAGAAGATGCAGGAGAACAGGGGGAAGGCCAAGGACAGCCGCATGCTGGCCAGAAGAGGGATCGAATGCTAAGACATGGAATAGAATAGCTGTAGAATTTGTTCTTGTTTAGGTAACTTGACGGAAGACAAGTGTAGTGGAACTTTTGAAAATAATGTAGCTTTTGTAATGTTTTGTATGACAAAACCGGCAACATCACCTGCACATGTGACTGGGCTGTTGAAACATTATTTGCTACTTCATTATCATGTCTAGTGTTCTTGATTCTCCTATTCTTTCTCTTCTCTGTTTCACCACAAAGCTTGATACAGCAACTAACTGATAATTGGAACTTGTGTCTGTAGTCTGGTACTAGTATACCAGAATTGTTCAGTCTTGTAATTCACAAATGCTTCATGATGCTGAAAGTTCCTTGAAGACAGGAAAAAGGCTATTCTGAAATATTTTCTATGATTAATATGTAGCTAGTTACTAGTATATAAATTCATTAAATTCCAATCTAGAGTTTTATTGGCAGCTGTTAGGTATCTCTTTTTATAGGCAAAATGTACGTACATTTTGAATGAAACTACAGTACAGTTTATAGAAATAATCTTGTGATCATCTCATATTACAACTGTCTTATCATCACTCTGTCAGAGGTGCATTTAGTTTTAGAAATGTTTCATTTCAGAGGGTCTTTCATCTCTTTTACCGTTGATCTTTTTTTGTATACTTCGTAGTCCTGCAAAGGGCTTGACATTGTCTGTCCCTTTGTGAAATGTAAATATATCGTAGTGTTTATAATAAAGACTAAAAAAAACACTATAGGCTGCAATCTTTCTTACCCTATTAGAATTTACGATAAGGATGCCACAACAATGACAATCATTCCAGTTTAGCACACATTGCTCCAATATGGGGTTCAGCACAGTTTCCTACATTAGTAGACCCCATATTCTATCTCCAAGGTAAGTACATATTTCACGGTTCATAACAAAAATGATGAATGTGCTAAAAGAAAGTTTTCCACCTAGAAATATATTCACAGTCGACAATTATTTGGTCCCAACATTTCCATAACTACATTAGTAAATGTGTTACCACCATTATGTAAACCTGAACTTGGTGTTCAAATATCTGATGTGCAGTATAGTGGTATGTACATGAAGTAGGAACTTAATATGACTAATGGGGTACAGATTGGCATAGATCTTGAGCAAGTAAATCTGGCTACAAATCAGAAGAGAAGTTATATTTACTGGCATAGACACTTAATTACTGCACAGTGTAAGATAAGTCTATTAGCCTGGATGACACACTTTTTGATTTACAGCGTCTAACATACTCTATTCTTTCCAAAATATTACTGAGGGAGTGAGGATGGGAGCCCCTGCAAACTTAACAGGATATCACCAAAACTACATAGCTATGTGTTTACCAGAAAAAAAGGCACTTTACTTTTCCAACCTCAGTCGTATAAAAAATTACAAAATGATAAATTTTGGGATAAGTGTTGTCAGCAAAGTTAGCTTTTATGTTTTACACAGATATGAAGGACAATGGTAAACTGTAATCTCCAAGCAGATGTTGGGGTGGACGTTTTCCTAGCCCAATCAGCACCTGACAGCTAGAGATTGTATGACACACGCAACAGCAGGGCCGCTATCAGAGAAACGAGGCAGTCAGAAAACATCACGATCTCCCACCCGTACATCTGCTTGGAGATTAGTGAACTGCAGCTGGAAGTGTGGACTTGGACTTGTTAGCATGGCGCGGACTGGCTGACCATGTTCTTGGCGCAGGTGAGCGGCAGGTTCACGCCTCTGTTCAGTAGACTGATGAACTCCGGACATCCTCCACACGAGCAACACGCCTGGGGGAGGGAGAAGGGAAGCGATTATAGGGAAATAAATTTGTGCCTCAGTAAAAGCAATAGGATTTCCGTACATCATAGGAAACAGAAATTTTGTTCCAGCAGAGAAAAAATTACAGGTACACACAATTTTGGCACATGACACGTGATCTCAATGATGACTCAATGGTGCCAGAAAGCCTGTATCGTCCCCCGTCCCTGCCTCGTTTTCTGTCTGTTGCAACAAACGCTGAGCTTCCTTTAATCAAGAATGAAGGAACTAGATCTCCTAAAAAAGGGATGGTTATGCGGCGAAACTGGGCAACCAACTTTTTACCAACACAGATTAAAGTTTGATTACTAGTATAGTCTCGTCACGACTGTCCTGACGCACATTCAGTTGAGTTCTGATCGTCGGAACAAAGTGGCGTCCTTACCTGGAACGGGGATATAAAAACGTACAGCACGGCGCAGAGCAGCCCGAGAGGCCAGCCTACAATCACCAGCAGGATGATCCACATGATGGACCACAGCCATCCACAACTAGCTGCCATGACTTCTAACGGTCTCTACTCAAGTGGGCGTCAAGGGGGGAAATATACCTGTGGACCCAAAACAATCATGCCAATGTCAACTTAAAAGAGCTAATCTCCAAGCAGATCAGTTCATCATTCTAGATCTCGGTGTTTTACGCCTATTTTTATGGGCGGACAAATTGATGGCAGTTTAGGGTAGGAATGTCTGACGCGTTCCTACGTGCGGTATGTAATACCTATCATGTCTCCGCTTAGTGACCCGTGTCTCTCTTTGTTCACCTGTGCGGTGTCATGTTTCCGTTACACCTCAACCAAGGCCTGAAGTCTTTGCCATTGTGTTCGACAAAACTGCATGTACTGTGTGCTCGCCTGAAGTCACGTCCCTGTTTCCTGTGATTTGTAGACTTTAAACTCGAGCGCCCTATCCTCCTATGACGTCATACCTCCAGGCTTCAATTACTCAACGCCCCCGCGTCTAACCTTTACGGGCTCCTAGCGGGAGGGCTCTTCTTAATCACTGATTTTCACAACTTTTATACCTGGTATTTAGTGACTTATCCGACTTTTACTTGTCTACATTCCAGTTGGAAGGTCTTATACATTGTACTTCGCGAAAGCTGCAGCAGTTGTATCAACCTTAATGCAAACAACTTAGAAAGGAGAATCAACAAAACGCGTTTGCGGAAAATGAAGGCTGTGGACGTGGCGACGTGATTTAGAAAGACGAAGGGCTCCTCGCTAAGCAAGCAGACATGGGCTAGGTTTGCGGATTTCAGAGCTGGCCAGAACAGTTTGCTACGATCAATATAACGTTACCCCTACTTTACCTCTTGCTTCAGTAGTCCACAGGAAGATACATTAGTCAATGGTATCTTCCTGAGTCAATTAACTACTCAAGAGACGTAATTAAACCATTAGATTTACTCCTACTTCTAAACCCCGGTAAGTGATGTTGTAAACATCCAACAAAACATGGATTCCGGCAACATGTCGGTGGCATGTCGCCAAAAATTTGTTAAGACTCTAGCTAGTTTTTCCTAGCACCACCGCGGTCAGCTAGCTGGCCGCGGTAGAATCCTCGTCATGCTGTTAGGATTTGATGTGGACTAGTTCCGAAGTATCCACAGCTATAGACAACAAGGCAAATACCGAAACATTTCACATGTTTTTCTCGAGCTGCTCCTATGTCCACAGACACGCCACGTCGCAGTAAGAACGTAATCCTACATGAGTACATCAATGACTACTCCTGTTTATAAAATCGTATACGCTGTGCACCACATGTTACTGTCTACAATTCTTCGGGTGCACCTTTCAGTCGCTCTCTAAGATAAATCATTCAAGACTCGAGACAGGCTCGACATTGCGTACCCGCCACGCCCAAAAGGTCGCCGAAGTGAGGGAATTCTCGGGACGAAATTCTTGGACGACTTACCGGGTCTATTGGCACCAGAATGGTCACTGTCACAGGTGTACGCACGTTGGTTGGACGTCTCAGGGTCACGCTAGGTCACGTCGGAGCGTCGATCGTGAAGCAGCTGTTCAACAGGTCAACAGGAAAAAGCGGAAATCTCCCTGTCAGCTCAGTGTGACTGTGCACGCTGAGAATTTTAAGGAAGTGGGTGTTGCGCCCTTGCCTTTATTTAGTAAACTAACCCTGCAGCCAATGAAGGCCGCTCATTCATATGCTGATGACCGGTTTGGGCGCCAATATCAGCCATGCGGTGCAGTGAGACGGGACGCATGGGAGGCTAATCATAGAGATGAATATCTGACCTGGAAAAACCAGTTCTAGATTTCTAATATGTGTACAGCAGTCGTTTTAGTGTGTAATCTATTCCAACAAACTGCTTTTTTTTCTTGTTTTCCTTTGGATTTACTCGGGATATGAGGGCCATAAAACAGTGAAACGATGAAAGTAGAAGTACTAGAGTACTAGAACAGAACAGGAAGACAAAGAAGATTGAGCTGTATAATCTTTATTATTGACATAATTATTCGGCAGTAACTTTTGGGCGATCTAATTGTTTCAGTATACAGCCCTCAAATCAGAGAAAGCATAAGTCGCAATAGAAATGAGAACATTGGCGCCACAAATTTATTCCTGATGCGCGCTTAGTAGATTTTGTCCCATCAGCAACAAATGTTGGCTCCAACATCTAAAGCGAGCCAATTATGATAAGCCCAGCGGAATGTGACCTGCATGGTTGTATTGTCCATGCTGATAGACCCGCCCTTTCAGAGAAATAGTGCGTGCCTTTTCATATGATTAACCTCACTGTCTGCCTCAGAAAAAATAACAGTAAAAGAATGCAACCTGTAGCAAAGGCGTATGCCACTTAGGTATGCTAGTAACTGTCAGCAACCCTTTAAATAGCGCTCAACGGGCTTCAGCTCGTCTACACACTGATGCATTAATCTCCAAGCAGATGTAGGATTCGGTTCAGTAATAAATATCTACATTTGATCCTATTATCTTCCTACAATTTTACCTTTATCTTTGACAAACTACATGTAGGAGTTTGGATAGATCTCTATTGTCTTCATCACTGAGTTTTTCATTTTGTGGGCATGAATTTAATGTAGCAATTACAGTAATAAGGACTAAATCATTATCGCCTTGTCAATACATGTATATCAATGTACTTGCACACATGCAAAGTCAATGAATAAGAAGTCACAACTAAGAAGAGCTAATACATCCATCTTTATTTTGCATGAAGTTGTTTGATTTTAGGGAACAGCTTGAGTGCATTTTGTGTCGTTGTTTGCATCACAGTTTCCATGGAGATGCCCTTAATCCTGGCAATGTGCTCACAGGAGATCTTTATGTTCATTGGTTCATTTCTCTCCTGCAAGACAAGGAATACTGAAATGCATCAAGATACTGGTATTGTCAACATCATATTCTATTTGCTGTACACAGATATACATTGTACAAGCACAAGTACAATGTTTATCATACATTGAATTTACATTTATATGACTTCTTCTATTGCAACAGAAATGAGGAGAGCATGATGGTAAGCGATTCTGCAACGTTTTTATCACTCTGATATCACATCAGTGAGTGAGTGAGATTGAAAAGTCCCTTGCCAGCAGTCAACCCCCCCCCCCCCAAAAAAAGAAGCTAGGGTCGGCAGGTATTAGCTAGGATCAGTTAGGTAACCAGAAACACAACATTTATTCCCAGGCCTTACCAGTTTGACAGGCCCCAGGGCAGGGGAGTCTGTCTCCAGCATCAGGTTCTCCAGGGGGATGGCCTTCACAAGCTTCTGTTTCTGCAGCAGGAAGACATGACTGACATTGAACCTCAATACATGTACATGTACTTTTAAAATCATAATTATCAATCATCTTCAATATTGTAAGAAATATTATTTAGATCTATTGGTAAGGATTACAAAAAGGACTGAAAACAAAGGTTCAAGTTGCAATCTATAGAATGTGGTGCCTCAACTCAGATCATGCAGAAGTTGAACTAAGACAGAAAGCCCACCTGTTCACTCCTGACAATGCAGGGAGGAACAGAGAAGAAGTAGCCACTCTGGACCCCCTGCAGAGCTACAGACACCTTCCCATCAAAGGCATGCAGCAGCACTTTGGTGGCACCTGGGCAAGAAAGGCGGGCTGAATTTTTAGTAAAAGTCACTGCAGACAGAAATTAATATGTTTTCTTAGCCTGGAATACCATTCTTGGTATATCAGTGCACAGCGACAGATAACTTTTCTTTAGGCTTCATTTGACCAATTCCGAACTAATAGACTGTAAGTCTTCAACGGTGATTAACATACTTTTAAGTTAAATTGATATTTTGTATCACATTGTAAATATCATGCAATACAGTTTGGAAAACATGTTACCGTGTTCTTTCAGCAGCTGAATAACTGGCCTCCCTGCAGAGCGTGAGTGCACATTTCTGAAGATCACGTAAATGTAAACATGATGACAACTACATTATACATAGTAACGTGTTTGACAAAAAGGTAGCACAAAATCTGTTTCACACAACAACAAAAAACAGGTGAGTGCTGTGAAACAAGAATGTAGAAAAATGTAAACTTACACTGGTAAATCATGCTTCTTGGCCAAGTCAATCTGAAGATGCAAATCAGGAAAATCATTCCATAGAAATCTACAAGGAGCAATCTATTTTGACATCAGTAGAAACAATGTTCAAGGAAACTGAGCACTAAACTAAAACTCCTTTCCGCCATAATTCTACATCTGAACAACAGTAGTGAACCAGTATTGATCCACTTTAACCAGGATCCTTAAGTGTCCCTATTGGTTGTACTCAAGGATTGCTGCAAAAACATAAAGCACTTGAGAGTGAACATTGGCATCAAAACACTGATCAAAACTAACCTCCAAGCAGATGCTGGGGTAGAA
The DNA here is from genome assembly GCA_013266295.2 of Branchiostoma floridae x Branchiostoma japonicum. Taxonomy (NCBI): domain Eukaryota; kingdom Metazoa; phylum Chordata; class Leptocardii; order Amphioxiformes; family Branchiostomatidae; genus Branchiostoma; species Branchiostoma floridae x Branchiostoma japonicum. Next base: position 23,213,887 of record CM023840.1, read on the forward strand.
AATCGTATTTAAAACTTTTCTGATCTGCTGTTTTTTTCTGACAGGGTAGAACACAATAATAAAAACAACAGCCGATCAGAAAACTTTACAATTTTCTGCCCCAATGTCTGCATGGAGATTAGCAGAAAACCCTTAGTCTGTCTTAAGTACAGGTATCCCACGTGTTGAATCTCACCTGCCTTGCAAACACCTGTCTCTGCACGTCTTTGTCCGTGTCACCCTTTACGTTAAATGGTGTGAAGTCCAAACCAACCTGCACAACAATGTACAAAAGATCATTTGTTGAACACTTGACATTTTCACAAAGGATAAATGACATCTTGGAAGTCAATAGAATCTACAGACATTAATAGTAAAAGACGTACCTCTCCAATACCAACTAACTTTTCTACATTATCCCCTATAACTGGTTCCACTTGCCCAAGGTCCTGGAAAATATTGACCATTCATGAGTCAGGTTCAAAAGACAACAAAACAATACATAACATAAACAAATCTACTAGTAAACTGTAGGTAAGGCCACACCGACTTAATTCTATGGATGACATCTGCGCACGCATTGATTTTTGCCTGTTCTCCAAAAAAAAAAAAAAAAAATGTCTTTTGAGGCTTCACGGAACTCCGGAACTCGGCTGGAACTCAGTACAGACTGCCGACTAAAGGGCGCAAAAGGGCGAGAAAACTGCTACTGGAGAAACCTGCGAAGGAGGAAGCTGTGAAGGAGGATGAGACCTGAACAAGACTATCTACATCTACCTCCTGCAAATAAAAACTTGTTTGTTTGATGCAGTCACTGTGTCCTGTGGTTCAATTCGCAATACCGGCTTTGTATTCCTGTGGTTAAGCAGCATTTTTTTTTTTGCTGGATTTTTTTTTCCGCCCTCTCGCATTAGTTTTGTGGTCCCCAGAGGATGTCATCCATAAAATTAAATCAGTGTGGCCTAAAATGAAAAAAAAACAAATTATTACCTCCAAAGTCACACTTCTTTGGGAGTCAGGTGGTTCAGCCTGTATGAAAGAGAAAAACATGTTTTTTATAACATCTTCATTAAAGTGTTGCCAATGAATAGTCAAATATACAAAAGAAAACATATTAAAACACTGGTGCTATTTACATGTAAACATCCTACCTGGACTGGATGGACCCCAAGGCATGGGAAAATGAAGTCCTTATATCTGTGAAATGAGAATTTCATGAATTTAAAAGTAGCAAAAATTCTCTCATATATCGTGAAAGTAACCATTATTACAGTCATATTACATATGGTACATGCAATAGTTTGACAGATGTTTAATATACAGTCAAAGAATCTCCACTGATAAAAACATGTAAAAAGACATGACTTCTTTACTCACTTTTGAGAGAGGCTAAGAATCTTGGGAGCTTCGGAAGGAAACTCTGCCACAGCAACAATTGCACTGATGCCAGCCTGAGAGATATGACATCCCAACTGTCAAAACTACATTAATTTTATAAATCTCAAGAATTTACATATCTCTAAGACTTATGGCACAAAGCATAACTACATGAGTGAACTATAGTATAACACATCAGCCACATTTCCTATATTGTCAGTTCCCATATACATATAACATTACATGTACTGTTAACATCAATTAACATGAACATTACATATCTCAACTCACCTCTTTTGCTCTTGTTATAACTTCATCCAGATCCTGATAAAACAAAGATAATGATAGGCAATGAAACTGCTGCTGAAAATGTTGTGTATTCTGTGATGTGAAACTTTCATTTTTGATCTTGGACCTTACCATACTCCTTTGTGCCCTATAGTAGAATGCTATGTACAAACTGATGTCAATACATGCATATTCATTGACATCAGCATATCAAACTCAATGCAATGAAGTACATCAATAGAGTAAGACCAAATATAGACCAAAATCTGGTCTGAAGGCAGGTGTAGCCTGGAATTCATCCTATTCTGGCTCCAATCTATTAGCCATGGAAGCGATCAGAGGAGCGTACTGGAACTAGAACAGGGTGGAGAAGTGATGAAGGAACTTGAAGATCATCTGATTCTGAGATCTACTAGTATTCCTTCCCGATCCCTACCTTGTCAAACTCCTCCGCCGAAATGTGACAGTGGCAATCGATGTAGCCTTCCATTTTCTTGTCCAGTCCTCTTCCCTTTTAACAAACTACATTTGCCCACTCCTGATGTAACTTATAATTTAGTACACCATCTCTAAAACCCTAAATTAAAAACACCAACTTCTCAAGAAACGCCCCCAACATATGTAAAGGAGTCTGACCTTTAACCTTAGAAAATAACCACTGCGCGTGCGTTGTTTGTAAGCGGGAAAATTTCAAGATGGCGGAAAGTCGTCCTGAAACGTCAGGTAAGAAAAAACAAGCATTTGGTGTCGTTTGTGTACTGTTTTGGATCTATTACCTTAAATGTGTGGCCGCGTAGATATTCCGAAATTCTAGAGATATCGTTTGTGAAGATATAGGCGTTTAGAGTATCAGCGATTGCCTACATTTTTGACGATTTGATGCAACCAGTGGGTGGGACTTGCGACAACATACAGTATACGAAAAATGATTTACAAATGCATATATTTGTCCTTCCGTAGTCCCTACAGATGCCCAGGCCAGCCAGAATTACAAACAGGAGACGACACCGGAGCAGGAACTGGACAACCTAATATGCACCACGACACGGAAGAGGAAGATTTGTCCACAGAAAATAACCAAACAACTGTCCAAGAAACTAAGGGCCCAAGCTGCGGCACTGGTTTGTCTACCCTTCATCACTAAATTAAATAATTTTTTTTAATTATCTCCTGGCAGATTTCTTCCGGGCAAGACCCTATATGGGCTGGCCAACTCTGGTGTCTTGCCCCCGAAGAAATCTGCTTGGAGATTACTAGTACTTCGTCGCTTGGTTTGTTTCTCCCAACGCCCTGGTTGTATAATCTCCAAGCAGATGTTGGGAGGCAAAATCGTTACGTTAGCTCTGCCCATTTCTGTTACAAACTTCTTTTTAGAGGTATTTTTTAACATAAACGGGCAGCTATGGAGGAAGGGGAGAGTTGTAGTAAGTAAGCTATTGATGAGCACCCGTGAAACCAACACACGATGAAGATGTTAACATATTCATGTATATATATTGCAGGATAATTATGTCCCAGTCATGGAAAGTTCCGTAGTCCTATCTGAGGACCACAATCCGGCAGGTATGTTGTATGTCGTCATATTTTTAGCATTCAGACAAGTTTATTCCAGTTTTCTTGTACAAATCATTTTATCTGATTATGCGGACAAGCAGAGAATGTTTTACGTAGTGTGAAAATTATGTGTTCAATGTCATCATATTTGATTCAGATGATCAGAGTCTTCTGGACAGATGTAGGGACTCCATGCACACCTTAGGACAACAGATCAAGGTGGGTCTCAGCACTGTATACTAACAACACAACATGAAACAAGTATGGAAAAATGTAAAGGTTTTCATTCCAGTGTAATAAAAGTATACATGTGTACAACTAGTATGTAGTTATAAAGAGAATTATATTGAGAAGTCTGTTTTGCACTCTACCGTGTTACAACTATGTTGACAATTTTTGTGCTTGATCCTCACCAGACCATTCCAGCAGTTATTGGGAAAGCAGAGAGAACTAAGAAGGTACTTCTGGAGCAGCCAGCAGTTGTCACCAAAACTGACAGGGTTCTCTTCAGGCCACATCAGGATGAAGCAAAGGTTTGTATTTCAATAAAAGATTTTATTTTGTAGATGTTTGTCTCCATAGGCAAAAGGAAATACATGCATCAATTCAGCTAAATACAAAAATAATCTGAGCAACCACCAAAAGTGGCCACAACTGCCAGGTAGTCCTTTTGTGTTGAGGTGGTCACTATTGCAGGTTTGACTGTGCAATGAAAAGATGGTCTCACTCTGACAATCTCATCTACCAATGCTCTAGTGAACAGTTGCATACATAATTGCTATGATATTGTTGATATCTTGGTGTATGGAAATAAATATTATACATAAGTTGAAGTCACAGACTCCCTGTTGCCTTAGAATATGTCAGTCTAACTACTCAACTGTCACGGAAGTCAGTCTTGTCAATTCTTAACATGATGTGATGTGATACTGTTTCCTTTGATAGATGGCAGCCTCTCTCACACCACTTCGAAATCAGCTGGACCGGAGCCCCGCCCCCACGCCCTCCCCACGAGCCTCCAGGAAACTCCTGCTGGAAGACAAGGTCGCCTCCAAGTCGCTCAGGAAAAATGCAGCCTCTGGTTACATTCTGAGGCAGAAAAACTAAGCCTTCAGAATGATAATAGCTTCATTATATCTGTTGTACATACGTATCCCTGTCACCAAAACAATTTGTTCTGCTGTATCTTTTTATGTTGTTGGTGTATAAACATAAAACTGTTGTGCCTTATCAATTCATTGAATAACACTAGTCTCCTCTCAGAGCTTTGTATGTGGTTGTATCTTTCTTATGAACTGCATGTGGTGCAACATTTTTGATGATAGTGTGTCTGTATTTCTGATTATTGATTGTATTTCTGTCTTGTGCCTATCACTAGTTTTGTCCATTGTAGCTTAGCTATCAGATTGGAGAGCAAAATTATTGAAAAAACTGGCATCCAACTATCCAAGTACATTTAAAAAAACACTTTGGTGATACTACTGGTATGTAGTTTGCTAAATGAATTTCATAACTTTTTTCACCTGTACATACCTTTCTGTCAATTAGATGGGTGTTGTTTTTATGTGGAGGGAAAAAGTCTGCTGTGCAAAGATGATGCTGTCCCTTCTGATTAAGAAATCTTACAACTAAGAAAAAGCAGGAGTACAGTTTATACATGTTGCCTAACAAGTGGCATTTTGTAGGATAAATATTATCAAACAATGGTCTTGTTAAATTTGCAAATCATAAAAGCATGTTAGAAGCTGTTTGCTGTACATTTAAAGGTATTACTGGATGTGCAGTAAGTTTGATATCATTTGAAAGAGGATGTTTCCCTGTGATTATGTTGTCTTTATTTCTGCTTATTTGTTTTCTGTAGAGATACAGAGATATGTGTATTTGACTTTAAGAGGATTAGATATTTCAATTCTCTTCTGTCTTCCTAAATTTGAAAGTAACCAGTGTTGATTTGACATTACTGTAGAGGGAGAAGACTTACCACCTCAGTCTAGTTATTCAGATAAACTTTTTTAAGAGCAGGAATTGTGTACTCTCTAAACAATTCTTGAGGCAGAAGATGATGAGGTTTTCTGGCTGCCAAGTTTCTATATCTGACAGTCCGTAGTCAGAGAATCCTGGCTGTTAGTGAACCTTACGATCTTCCATCTCAACAGCTGTTTGTAGATTGGGAATTTTAAGTGGAATGTTACTGTATACATTTTCAACCATGATTTTTCTATGTAGGCAAAAATATGTCAACACAGTTGACTCACTAACATCTTTATTCTGAGTCATCCACGGCAACATCAGACTGCCCGTTCTATTGTAAGTAGCATGTTTTGATGACAAGTAAAATGTCTAACACAATGAAGGAATGGTGCCTTCCTTGCTTACCACTGCAGTTGTTAGTGTTTTCTCTACCCTATGACAAATGAAACAACATTCTGAACATGTATCATTATCATCTGTCACACACTTTACAGAGTTGAAGGACATATTAAGTTTAATTGATACTCTGGAAACATAACTTCAGAAGGCTCTTAAATTTTCCTGTACCCAACACAAATTTGGTGCAAAAAAGCATTATGCTTTATAAAGAAAATTTAAAAAAAATGACAATTTATACTTTAAGTTCGAACAAACTACCACCAAAAACTTTATTCCAAGGAAGCCGGTACATCCTGTCCAATTTTGTACCTTATCTTAATCTTGCAGAAGTGTAACAACATTCCAGTCATGTACATGTTTGACATTGATAATTTGATATCTTACAAAGTTACCCTGTCTATGAATGATATATCTTGCGACTGAACCCTTCATGATGGTACTGAACCATTGGGCCCCTGAAACAACATCACTCAACTATTTCCTACAGAACAGTCCATGGCAGACATTGATACACTTTGAAATTTCATGTCCAACTATATCAGAAGGCACAGCACACTTTATGTGGAGTCCCCAATGGCAGCATGTTTCATTTCCCTCACAATCAAGTTACACTAGGTGACCCTGCACAATGTACTCTTCAGTTGTACCATACCATGTGCAAAGTAAGATATATGAATGAATGAATGAATGGTTTATTCCAGTTGACACCTCGCAGCCATTTGGCTGAATTACGTACAACTTACAAAACGTCTCAAACTGAATCAAATCCAAATTAAAAGTGTTACACAAGTTACGAATATATCTGTGTCATGTAACTACTTTAATCTGTATCCTACGATATGTAACCCAAAAGCCTGACCAGATCTAGATGTTTCACTGGGAGTTCAGGAAGTTCAACAACTCAGCTCTGTTCTTTTCTCGCTGGAACAAGACAAGGAAGTAGAAAAACAAAAAGCTTCAGTAGAAAAACAAAGGCTTCACACGCTTCTATAGACGAGTTTACACTTCCACAGACTCCAAAACTCCTTGCATCATGGCCTGACTACATAAGTTGTGCAAAAATTTGAGCATGCTCTAAGAATGGACTTTGTGTTAACATGCATATTAAACGAGTTCAATGTTGGCGGACATGATGAAGTGACACAGGCAGTTTTTGTAGACTGCGGAATAAGCAATAATTCAATGTTTAAAAATGAAGCAGGATTGTAAACATATGTACAAAGCTGCAATAACACTTACCTCCTTGTCCTTTTTGGACTTCTTGACCTTGAGTTTGATCTTGTGACCAGAGATAATGCTTCTCTGCTCTTCTTTCTTCTTGTCCTTCATGTACTGCATTTGTGTCAATAAGAAAAATGGAACACATTTTGTAAGTTTCTCATGACACAGGGTAGATGTAACTTCTGTAGCCTAAATAAGCAAAGCAAAATACAATGCCACTTGTATATATATATATATATATATATATATATATATATATATACAAGTGGCATTGTATTTTGCTTTGCTTATTAAAAGGATTTCTACTCTAAAATAATTCAGTATGTAATCTCTATACAGATACAAAACAAAAGAAAATGTACCATCACTTCAAATCTACATGAAGTGCAGTAGGGATACATCCCAGTCTGAGTGTATCAAAACCATTCTGATCTAAATGGGGAATGTTCCCTGCTCCTATTCGGTCAGTGAGTCAAGCTTGTCTTGTGCATTGACGTTTCTGACTTAGTAGAAGAGATCCTGTTTCAGTCCTATTCCTATGACCTTGCACTAGAGCCTTTTGGTGACATGGAGACAATTGAGTAAAAAAAAGCACCGTGACAAACTTGAGTTTTGTTCAATGTATCACCTTAGACAGCTGCACAGGACGACTACTTTTACTGTCTGCAGATTTCTTGGATTTCTTCTTGCTTCGATGCTTCTTCTTCTTCTCAGTCTACAGGAAGCTCACATGACAGTAGGCATGTATGTGGTCAGGAGGGAGAGAAGGTGACTCAGGGAAGATCATGAAAAATAAACATCGTTAGAATGAGTTTACCATCTGTGGGTAATATATGTGCCAATTAGTACTCAAACTGTATAGCTTGTATTCCTACTTCTTAGTAAAAATGCTATACATGTATACATGTATATATGTTGTCTTGAAAAGAGGTTTAGCACTTGGACTTGTAATAAAAATTATTTTTCACTTAGACCTTGCACATTAACTCTTTTCTGTTCACAGTAGTAGTAATGTTACTGTTCCCAACTAACCTTCTTATGTTTGTCCTTCTTCCTCTTCTTCATTTCATCATCTGTTATATGAACAGGATAAAAAAAAGTGTCACAGGACTGCATTAATTGAAGGACTTTTCCTTTAGTTTTATAACACAATCCATTTGATCTTCAATCAATTAATCTGTAACAGGCTACAGACAGCATTCCGACTACTTATGTCCAGTGGGGAAAATTCAAGGGATCAAAAGAAATGTGGCTGCAGTGGCCAGGTGGCTGCTGTTACAGTTTTGACGGCACCAGGAAGTCTTAAATCACAACAACAACAAATCAGCCATATAGTGACTATCCAAAAGACTTGACGAAAATAATAAGGTGGACAGGTGGCCACTACAGGCAGGATTCTTAAAGCTTGGGTCAATGGAGAAATAATCTAAGGGACCACTAAAAAGTGGCCACTGGCCAGGTGGTCCTTATACAGGGGTGGTCACTTGTACAGTTAGGATTCTCAGTGCCTAAGTCAATGGAAATGTTGCCTGTACTGACTGCACTTATTATACCTGAGCTTGAGCTACGTGAAGAACTGGAAGACGACGAAGATAATGATGATGATGATGTGCTGCTTGATCGAGACCTATGTTCCTTTCTGTGCTTCCTACGCCTGTCTTCTGAAGAAGAAAACAACAACAACAAACAAAAGGTATGTCCAAGGCATTTCATTCCCTTCCCTCTGACCAGAAGTTTCTACAACTTGGAGATTAGGGTACATATGGTTAAACTAGAAGAAAAACAAACAAACAAACAAACAAACAAACAGACATTATTTGTAATCTATTCCCAACACAAAGCCACATATACACGTTTTCATGGTATGATGATATCCATCCTACTCTAGCTTCCTTGTCAAATAGTGTGGCACCTGCTAAAATATAAGAGCTCTGATTGGCTTCGAATTGTCACGGTTCTCTGTAATGGTACACATGGTAAAGGAGATCAGCCATTCAGAAGTTCAACTCACCGCTTCTGAGATATATTCTATTCTCAAAACAATTAATGTTAATGATGTAATCATTTAAATGAAATCAGTGCCAGACTATCTGGCGGGGTGATCAGACGAGTGAACAGGGGGTAGAATAGGATGGATACCAGACTAACAGATACTGATACTAGTAACGTTAGTACCTTCACTGCTGGAACTGGACAGGCTGCTGTCAGAGCTGCTACTGCTGCTGTCTCTTCCATGTTTCCTCTTCTTTTTCACATGTTCTACACACAAGAAATTCTTCTATAACACAAAATCATACGCCTGCACACATGGTTTGGATGGTGATGTAAAGCTGGCAGTCGAAGGTACATTATCAGCAATCATCTCAAGCATTATGTTTCCGGTACAACCTGCTTTACCTTATATAAGCCATGTCATCTTCATAGTCATACTGTACCAAACACAATTTCCCCTCTCTAAAAGTAAACACTCAAATAAATCCAATTTAATTAAAATGCGGTAAGAACTTTACAAAGTTTACATGTTACTTCTACCCCCTCATTTGCAAAAGTTAATTGTGCTGCTTAACTATCTCCTTGCTTCCTAACCCCCTATATAAATTTGATGCCAAATGGCTACTTTGGCAGGGAGAAGGTTAATTAGTTACATGTACTTACTCCTGTCCTCGCTATGTCTGCTGGGGCTTCTCTTTCTTCCCATTCTCTCTGCAATTCAAGCAAGAAAAAACATGGGAATAAATACAAAATCTAGAAAACTTAGAGATTCTAAACACCACATCAGGCAGAAATGCACTTCTCTTGAAACTCAACCCAAAGTATCAAAGCATTCTTTTAGCGTTTAGCACTTCCAAAGACTTTTTTTTACATCTTAGAATTAAAATCAGATGAGACATATTTCTGCCCCCCTCCCCCATCATGTTATATCACACAGTGACCGCGTTTACTTGAAACAGTCAAAGAATACAATTGTATCTAGCTTTTAGTGAAACGATAGCGACATCTGGCAGGTATTTTTATTTGTAAATGTGGTCAACAAGACCAAAACCACGGCGAAAAGAAGCAGAACTCCACATACCGGCCTCTCTGGCAGCCATGTTGGAAGTATGGAGGTGATCATTTTCGAGTAGGGGAATTCGAAGGACTTAATGTTCAGTATACCCTCTCAGTAGAACAATTTTCTAAATATGTATCATAGCTATGACATATAACATACATAGATACAATTTTATCGTACTAAGTATATTTAAAATTTCTGTAAATTGTTTAGAATTATGTTAATATATTTTTGTGTAATATAAAGAATCCCCTAAAGTACACTGGACTAGTCAGACAACCTTTGACCGGAAATCCTTGGCTGCGGTACTTTCTCTGAGGATCCGGAGCATTTCTGCATCTTTCTCCGATCTCGTCTGATAGGATGTGGTACTACGAACTAGGTCCTCAAACATTGTAATCTCATGCTTTCCCAGAAGTCAAAGTAGAGCGCCAAGATGATTCGAACCTTCTGTACAGCAAGAAACGCGTGCGCTGCCGCCAGAAAAAACCGTCCCGCTGTGCGAAGAAAAGTAAAGGCGAAGGTAACCTTTAATATATACATGTAACGTTACAGGAGGATGGTCTGATAACCCTTTGTACACAAATACCGGTGGCAGGTCAAGTCCAAAGTGTGCTCAATAGAGCCAAAATCAATCCTTGTTGTCTCCTTGCTTTAAGCATGGAGTTAAAATATAACTCCAATATACAGTCACTCCAAAAAGGTAAAGGATGATCACACACATTTAAAAATCAAGTACTATTTAACTATTGTGTAATTTTGTTACCTTCCACAATGAGTCATATGAACATGGTTTACTTCAGTGTTCATAATTTGATTGCTTTACAGGCCCGTGTCCCTGGTATAGCCGCCCAGCCCCCACCCCAGTCTCAGATGACTCATGACTGGATTGGCCCAGCAGACCCCAGCTCTAACCTCAGGCCCATCAAGTTCAGGGTCCCCACGGGAGAGACAGCGGCAGAGGAGAGACTCCGACAGCTTAGGGCTGAGACACAGAAGTGGAACCAGGCCTTTTGGTCCAACCACAACCAGCAGTTTAATAAGGTGCCTGCCTGACACTGATCTCCAAGCAGATGGAAGGATCCAGCTCATTCTCAACGTTTATTACACATTTTTAGCATTGCACTTTTGCAATACTGAAAAGACATTCTAAATGTTGCAAAACATAGAATGAGCCATATCTGTGCATCTGCTTGCAGATTACCTGACACCATCTAAATAATACATACTTTGTTTACCAACTATCTGTCTCATGTGAAAAGTGATCATGAGTGGATCAGTATGTCCAAAGATGGCTAAAAATATTTCTATGAATTACTTTACTTTGTGTTTATAATATCTAATCAAATGTTTGAATTTTAATGATCTTGTCTTATTGTCATCATGATATACAGGAGAAGGCAGACTTTATGAAGAGCTGGTTGGAAAAGGAGGATTTCAAGTCAGTTCGTGCTGATGGTGAGTCTTCATCAAAATTCATATCCAAGTCCTTTTTTGGCATTCACATCCTGATACATGGACTGTATACCAGTAGCTGCTTGGAGATTTATAACCAAGATGAGCTTTACAGGGCATTTGCAATACTAGTACATGATTGTGAATCTGTAAAATCTCTGACCATGTTTCTCCCTGCAGGAAGTAAGAGAATGCCCCCAGCTGAGGACATGTCTGAGTTTTACAGGACATTTCTGACTGAGCATCAACATAGCCAACTGCAGTATCAGCGGTAAGTCTGACATAGGAATATGAAATGTCAATATAACGTTATAGGGGAGTAAATTGCTTGTACATGTATCAGCATTGTGTACGTTCCTCCAGATCTTGAAGTGTAGATGCAGCAGAGCATTACATTGCAGTTTTTTTGCCTCTCACAGTCCATTCAACCATCCATAGACAGTCAGTATATCCCTGACTTGTTTAAAGTTGTATTTTTTCAATCATGTCTTTAATCATTTGAAAAATAACGAAGATGAATTAACTTTCTTTCTTATCCTCCTTTTCTTTGCAGAGAGTGGTACAAGAGGAATCTCTACATCATCTATCTGTCATTTAGAGTGAAGATGTCCAGGCTGATGTCAAGGGGGTTGATGAGAAGATAGCAAAATCTGTATCAGTAACGCAACACTTAGTATTCAAACAACGTCCTGCTATTTCAGGTTACCAATGAATTACCGGTATGCTATTTGTTTGTATGATATTTATGTTAAAACAGTTAATGTATTATAGAACAAAAAAAGATTGTCAATAAATGATGTATAAACTTCCTGTTTTGCGTTCCCTCTTCTTTTGTAAACTCCTCCTACATCCTGCAACCTGGAGAAGTCATGAAATGTATGGTTAATTTTACCATCATCATCTGTATAATTTTGCCATAAGACAAGAGAGTATAAAGCAGCAAACAAAACTACATGTACAGCAGTATGAAAGATATATACATGTACATCTATAACTGTGTTAGCTGTCAAAAACCTTGCAACAGCATGCAAACACTGTGCCTATGGAGAAGCTAGACTGCAACACCCCCATATTCGAATGGTATATTCCACAATAACAAAGATGGCGGCCCCCTGTAGAAAATTTTTCGCGTGTGCTTCACGCGTTCCGATCGATTTATCTGACGTAAGCTCAGCAGTACGACAATGTCTCTTTTTCCAGCATTCAACAACAAGGATGCACTTAACCACAAGATACGTAAAGGCCCGGTACATTGCAAGGTACTGTCCATTTAGCGGCTTGACACCGGTGGTTGGGGGAGGGGGGCAATGTACCTTCTGTCGCAAAAATCATTTCCCTTCAAATGGGATTTGCCGGCTTGCAAGTTAACGGTTCAGCCTTGAACTAACTTGTCCAGTAATACGTTTTTCATACAGCTTTATAAGAATGTATTACGCAACACTCTTGTAAAAACAAAGTAAGTTATACATTTGAATAAATTATGTCTTTTGCTCTAGTTTCAGGAAGTTGGAGTGTTCTTTGAATTCCAGAGAGCCACAGCTGAATGTCACGAAAACTTCTCTTGAAGAGGAAGACAGCATCCAGGACAGGTAACAGGGCTTTCTTCCCAGCCATCCAACCCACTCAATGCGTTTTTCTTCTGATTTGTGCTTTTTGAAGATTTGGGTAGGGAAAGACGACAGGGTGATACTTGATTTTCCTTGCCCAGATTACTCAGGAAGGTTATACCACTCTGGAGATCAAGAATGCCGTATGAAGCCCAAATAAAGGCAAACTTTACCTTGTTTGAACATTATTAAATAAAGACCTATAGCTACCAATCAAGACATGCAGTATTATTGACACATATTTACAATGTCTTTTTTTCTCAGCACATTCAAGTTTATAGCCATTTTGTCTAACATTGGATCCATAAATCAATAAATATAGTACATCCCCTGCAAGCTGCAAGACTTAAAAGTGCCCCAATATATAATTTAAAGCTCCATTTCAGACTTTGCTATTCAGTGTATATGGAAATATTGAGGGCATAGCTGTAAGCAATTTAGACAAATCCTAATCTCATTCCAATTTAAGAATTCATGTATATGTACATTTAAGATTGTATCTATGACGTTTCAGTGGAAATATCACGAGGCAGCCCATGTGTTGAAGATCTTGGCCAGGAAGCTGTCAGCAGTCTGTCCTCCAGACTCACCCGTCATGAGGCAGGCTGAGGAGCACAGCGGCATGTGTTGTCCACTGGATGCTACTAAACCCTCTGTGAGTCTGTCAATGGTGTCATTCACATATCTAGTATGTGAACTAGAACCATTGATATGTTGATGCATAGTCTTCAAGTCAACCAACACTTGCACTTGCACTGCAATCATCTAGTCTCCAATTGTCCATTTTACTCACTTTTGTACATGAATATTTTCTGGTTCAGCCCATCACAGAAGGTTACAGAAACAAGTCAAGCTTCTCTATCAACAAGGGGCTGGATGGGAATGAGAAGACAGTGGGACTGTTTGCAGGCAGAGGGAGAAGTATGTGTCAAATATCCTCATTTAGGAAATGTTTTTTTTGTCTGCATACCTCCACTAGTGCAGGTAGCATTGGAAATAACCTGCATTATTCATATTTACCTGCACTGCTTTGCAGGCATGCAGTCTAACTTGTCCCTACCTTCCCATTCCCCTCAGGATATAACATCGTCTGTGTTCCAGCAGACAGGTGCGTCAACATGCCTGAGTCACATCTACAGGTAGCTAGGGTACGTAACATTCTCTCTTTCCAACACAGAGATGAACCTAATCATAAGTCCCTGCTGTACTACAGGGCAGGGTTGTTGTGGCTGGAAGTATTCCAAACCACATTTGGCATAGTAGGCATCCTTCTCATTAGAACATTTGGCATATAGGTAGTGTATTATACATATAATGTATTCACAGTTGATAAGTATCTGAAAGCAGATGGTAGCTCTGCTTCCTAAGACCTTGTAGGGACTACTCCTGATCATCTTTTTCCATTAAAATAGTGACAGTGATCAATCTTCATGATATTTCTTAATTAACAGTTTTAAACCATATGTTATCATAGCTGTACCAGTAGTACATCTGGTCTTCTCCTCTGTTTTGTGTGATTTCCTGAGAGTGTCCCATGTTCCTATGTTCACAGCTGTATCAGCAGTACATCCGGTCCTCTCCTCTGCCAGCCTGCATCCTGTTCCACGAGGGAGGGCACTGGAGGGACGTCACGGTCAGGACCAACATGGCGGGGGACAAGATGGTCATCATCACCTTCTTCCCTGCTGACCTCTCACAGGTCATGAACAGGATATGTAATTTTCAGTTACAAATCATTGAAAGGTGATTTGTATCTAGTCAACTCAAATTACATGTACATGTACAAAATGTATTTTAATTCTGAATTGAGCCATTCACACTCAGGAAAATCGAATCAGAGTCAGTGATCACAATATTGGCACAATACATACACACATAACAGCAGTTAGATTGAAAAGCTGTCTGTAATATCCTGCAGGAAGACATGGAAGTTGAGAAGAGCAAGCTTGTGGAGTTCTTTATCCACGGCCCTGGGAAGGTCTGCAACATCACCTCCCTGTACTTCCAAGCAAGGTTGTTTGTTTGTTTGTTTGTTTTAGCCTTTGTTTATTCATAAAATACTAGTACTTAAATCGACCTGCTGGTTGACCCCATTCTGCTCCTCAGGTTTGGTCAATCAGTGCACATGTTCAAATTCTGAACAAACATTCATATGACAGATAGTCTATGTGCAGGTCCAGTCTTGTTGGCAGGGAAGCGACAAAGAGAGCATACTAAAGCTAAAAAGGCTGGCATCCTGGCTAATAATATTCATCCTTTCATATGCCCAGTGAAAAGACCAGGTCCACCCATCTTGAGGCTCCCTTCCAACTCCTCCACGGCGAGCCTTACATCTACGAGACGTGCCTGGGTCACCAGTTCAGGATCTCTCCCGAGGCGTTCTTCCAGACCAACACCCTCGGGGCAGAGGTGTTGTTCCAGACTATTGCAGAAATCAGTGGGGTTACAGCTGACACAACTCTGCTGGATATATGCTGTGGTACAGGTGAACACAATACTTGGGTACTTGAAGTTGGCAAAAAAAGTTACGCTGAAAACAGGCTAAATAAGTAATCAGAAATTTCAGACTTCTGGGAAGTATGCAATCCGTGGCTTCCATGCAACTTTCCTCTGCTGGCTCCCGGCCAGATTATAAGACCTTTGATGTCCTTTCATCCTTCACCCACCCACATGTTGTCAACCTGCTCTGCACAGACAGACAGACAAACAAACCCACGCACTCAGCCACTCTTCTGTACCCAGAAGAAAAAATTCACACAAGACTACACTTGAGACATCTCACTAGAATATCTGCAATTGACAGCAGTAGAAATTTTATGTTTTTCATTACTGTATACAGATGTGCACATGTATCTTCTGCCCTGCAGGTACAATAGGTATAGTTCTGGCCAACTCTGTGAAGAAAGTGATAGGAGTAGAGGTAGTCTCCCAGGCAGTGGAGGATGCTCATGTTAATGCTGTATTAAATGGTGAGTGACTTCTCCACTGTAAGATTTAAGTCACAAGCAAAGAGACCACCTAATTGTCATCTTTGCAGATTCTGCTCCCGCATCCATGCTTTTGCTTGTATCTAAACAAAGATTTAGATAACACAGAGTACATCTGTAGTAAAGCAGACACTTTCCTGTGGAGACTGTATTGTGTTGAAAGTATCTGAATGCTGTTTCTATCCTCTATAGATGTAGATAATGCAGAGTTCATCTGTGGGAAAGCAGAGACCGTCCTGCCCCGTCTGATACCAGAACTCCAGAACACCCCCGAGGTTGTGGCTGTGGTGGACCCGGCCAGGAAGGGCCTCAGTAAGTCTTTCTTTGTAATAATCAGTAACTGCCTTTTGGCATGACACATCAGTTTTGTACAGTATAATTGTAAGTACAAGCTGCATAAGACTAGACTGTAAATTAGATCTGCGCACACTGGGAAGGACCTCTACTCTCCACTCGATGTTTCAACTGACGAGATTACCATTCTTTTCCAGATAACACCTTTATGTAACATTTGCCTGCCGTCCATGTAGATCCCAAAGTGACTGGTGCAATAAGGAACTGCCCCTCCCTGAACAGACTGGTGTACGTGTCCTGCAAACCTCGGGGAGAAACCATGAGAAACTTTATTGAGTAAGTAATCATGAACTCACCTGTACCTGTGGGTAGTGGGTAATACAATGGCATCGTGGGTAGAGTGTTTGCCTATCAGGTGCAGAGGGTTGTAAAATTACCATAAACAACTGTTTGTTTACATTGATTTCTCTGTTATATTTCCAGGCTATGCAGTCCACCAACAGACAAAGTGCAGGGACCTCCATTTGTGCCAATGCGAGCAGTTCCCATTGACATGTTCCCTCACACCAGCCATATAGAACTCATAGTGTTGTTTGAGAGACAACAAGCTCACACAGTATGAAAGACAGCTTTAGTCTCTCTTACACATTACTAATAATAGAAAACAGATCTTAATCCTGTGGACATTACAAAAAGTATAGTTATACATGTTTAGTAAAAATTAAAATTTACAAAAGTTCTGCATATTTCATTGATGTATGAGATCTCAGAAGTTTTGTTTCATCAGGCATTTACAAAAATCTGCTAGAAGACAAACCAATAAATATATCGTAGTCTCAGTAAAGATGCAAACTGTGATATGATCATTGTGCTTTTCCTTCAGATCTAAAGACAACAAAAAGTTGGGCAGACTAGTTTTACCATGCAAATTCTATGTTTTCAAATGACATCTGTAAAGAATACTCAATCAAAAGAGTTAATTATGTTTGTGACATTTACAGAAGGGCCTCAGTTTCTTTGTACATAAATCTCTGTTAGATCCAAGCCTTGAAGTCTGGTACATGTAATTTTCATTTCATCCAAAGTCTACAAAGAGTCTTTATTTATGTACGCATAAATTCATGTATCAACATATGCTTACATTTACAAAACGTAGAGCCTGCTATGAACATCCTCCCATTGGCAGGGCCACCAAACTCATTCTTCGAAGAATGAGTTTGGTGGCCCTGCCAATGGGAGGATGGCTATGAAGGCAACTGGCCTAATGATCAGGGCTCTATTCATCAGAACACGGTAGCAATAAAAAAACAATGTGTATTAGAAAAAGAACGAAATGCGGACGGCAGTGTAACCTGCTAGGGAGTCTAAGGATAATGTTATGTGCTGTTCCTACGCAACCTGCTCGGTGATCACGGCTCAAGCTTAGACCCTGTTTACATTCAAGAAATTGACCATCAAATCGGTACGGAATCTGGGAGCCATTAGCAGTCAAAAAGAGCATTAAGAACAAAAAGCCGTCCGTTGTAGATCCTGCTATAAAGGCTAATTAGGATCCTGTTGAGTGTTGCTTGTTCCCTGGACCAGCTCTTCGCATTCCCGCTCGCCCGCAGATACGTATATCGGGTTCTGTTTGGCGATCCCGTACGGCGTCATCTCCATCTCATTTCCGTCCTGCTCTTCTTCCACGTGCTCAGCGTCCACCCGTCGGGCCGTGGCGTATGCGTGGTCGCGTGAACAGGTCAGGTGCCTCCCCCTGGTGGCTCCCCTAGCTTCTGGTCCGCCAGCCCTGGGTGCATTCACCAGACGACGTTGTGCGAACTTGTCCCTTGCGCACTTGCACATCGACACGAAGAGAACGATTGCTGCGATGGCTAGTGCAACCGACAAAGTAGTGTGGCTGATGAGTTGAAGTTGTCCATTGTGATCGTGTTTCGGCAAGACGGGCCAAGTTTCCTCATTTGGTGCTTTTGTGGGCGGTTGAGTGACTGTGGAGTTAGATGTCGGTTTGAACCTTGTTCCGGTTACGTCATCAGTCAGTGTCGTTTCAGAGGTGAGCATCTCATGAATCAGTTTTCCTCTCATGTGTTCGGGGGAGGCACAAGTTATCCTGCTGGAGTCGTCGCTGTGGAAGTGTACGTTTAGTGCGTTCTCGGTGCAGTTTTCCTGGCACTGCTGCATGCCCATGGCGTTGTCATAATACTTTTTGAAACACCTGTAGGGAAATAGATAAGAGTAGTTTCATCAGCTGCATCGTCAGGATGGACAGGGACTTTGGAACTGCAAGAACTTGAAGTGTAATATAACCAGCTGTTCCCGCGCCGCGTGCCTGCGAGGCTGTTACATGGTGTGTTACACTGAAACGCGGTTATACCGGCTATTCAGAGACAGAGGCATATCAACCTAGGAAATATAATGAAACACTTATATTCACACATAATAGAAAATGATATGGGATTTACCTGCAGCTTCTTTCGTGGAGTGAGATATTCGCCAACCAAAGCACCCGCCGGTCACAGTGTATGGGGTTGTTATCCAGGTACACTCTGAGCAGCAGCCTGTTCTGTACCGGCCTGCGGAGCTCGTCTTCCCTTATCGTCTGGATCCTGCGTGTAAGAAGCATTGTGTAAAGGAAACTGTACCCTCTGCTAGCCTGGTAACCATCTAATCGGGAGTTCTTCGGGATCTTCTCGGTGCTGACCGTATTGCCCGCCCGCCCACATCTATCAGAGCACACCGGGAATTTTTACGGGATGGGATTTAAGTAGCCTATCACTGACTTTTGAGGCTTACAAAAAATGGCACTCGACTTCACATACATGTAAAAGGAGGGTGTTAGCTAACGTTATAAACGAAATGTAGAAATATATTTTTGTGTGCGTGAAATGTAGCGTACCTATTAAAAGACAAGTAGATGGCAGTGAGCTCTGGTAGATTCCTCAGCGCCGTTCCTGGGGACAATGACTCTATTTGGTTGTGCTTCAAGTACAGCGTCTGAAGCCTGGGAATGGTCAAAGAGTCCGGTCCAAGGTATCTCTGTGAGTTGGTTCCAACTAAAGAAGACGATTGATATTTTATCGTTCTTTGTCCGAGAGACGGTTTGTTGGAATATTTCTAACTTCTCCACTTCCCGGTTTGACAGGCCGAGCCCCTCACAGTTCAGGTAAGCCGCGGTGCTAGTACACCCGCGTAGCTCTGAGCTGAAGACCGTGTTTTGCAGTCGACAAGTCCATAGAAGCGTGACTAGTAGGAAGTTATGAAAGGTCATACTGGACGTAACCTGAAACCCCGACTGTCACCAATGTCTATACGGACCAGCTTTTCGGCACCAGGGCCAACATGTCCCCAAGGAAAGTTTGTCTCAGCCAAGGAAGGGCTGTTAATTGTGTTAGCAGGCAAGACTACCGGCCTAGTGCCGGGGTATGCTTAGATGGCCAGGCGGATTAGAAGCTTACCCTGGCCGAGCAAACTCAGCCTGCAGCCCTAAGCTTAATTACCAGGCTATGTTACACGCAGATTCAGACCATCACGCCACAAAATGTAAAGAAAGTGAAAATGGACGTTACGCCGACTTCGCCGCAGAACACAACAAAACCGTAGTCAACCTATGGTCATGAGAAAATAAAATCGAACGAACAACGGGAAAGCTAACACCCCTGTCTGTGGCGGTGCATGCCTTCCACTCAGTTGATGCTCACGAAAAAAAGTCCTGCTGATAATTAGTCTATGTTTCCGTTGCCTTATTCAAACGTACATCAAAGCAAGGAAGGGCGAGACCGTTACCTTCCTCTGATTGGTACCTGTTTTCTGAGGGCCGATCTCGGCTTCTGCCAGTTAAAACGGGTAACGTTACCCATCCGTAGAAGACAGCGGACTCTCCCTTCACTTATGCTTGGAAAATAACCACCCTGTCCTTGGTGCTGAAATACCACCACGTCGTCATCTTAGCTTCGAATTGGCTCCCTTTACGCGTAGATTGCGTGCCTCAGTAAATATGTACATGTATACTGGATTCTTAGCTACAGAAAGGGGTTTTATCTGCTACTTTCTTAAGAGTTCATTAAGTCCTGAGGAAGGTAGCTGTAACATTACGGAAAGGTCGGCAGATGAAATCCCTTTGGTTGTGTAGGGAGGAAGTCAGTGTGGCCTAGATGCATACCTGTTTATCAATTTCAATTCGTATATGCCGTCGTGTTTATATTTTCGAATAGAGACAACAATAACAGGAACCTGTTTGCCACGTCAGCTTTATTGTTTGAACCCAAACGACGCCGGATGTCGCCCCCCTCGGCTGAACGCACGAAGGCCGAGGAAGGGTCCATCCCCGTCAGCAGGAACCCGACACCGGGCGGTGCTTTGTGGCTCCCGCGTCATAAAGTCGTCCGATTCGTACAATAACAAGCTGCTTCATTCAGTTCCACAGCATCTTTGGTCGATAGGCTTTTTGGCGGGAATTTTTCCGGATACATGTACAATGTATATTACAAATAAATAATGATGGCAGATCATACCGGCTAGCACTAGTTATTATATGACTTCAGAGGCATTGTCCACAAGTCGCAATATACATTGGTATTGCCACTGCAAAATGTTGGTATACATTCCACAATAATAGTACATAACACGTTATATTATAATAATATAGCAGACAAAGAATATGTTGATATCGTGAGAACAGTTGCCTAACTGCTTAACGTTCTGTCCACATCTGTTCTACCAGATGGTTGGTTGGTTGGTTGGTTGGTTGGTTGGTTGGTTGGTTGGTTGGTTGGTTGGTTGGTTGGCTTGATAGATTTTAGTCCTACTGTTCTATCATCAGATCTGAGAGAAGTGCTTCCATGTCGCTAATTTCCCTCTGCTTTTGGACCTTCCACGTACGGAGGAACTCTTCGATAATAGGTTCCATCTCGGCAGGCTCGACTGGGGCTGTAAACCTGCATGGATACACGGGCAGTCAGTCAAATTAAGGAGACTCGGCTAGATAGTGTGTGTTTACATATTTACACGAAGATTCTGTTTTCGATGTGTCTGTTTATGTGTTTGCTTGTGTTTCTGTAGTTATCTAATCATGCTAGGCACGTCGGGGATACTGACAGGAAGTTAGGTCACTGGGTCAAAGGTCCCAGAAAAGTTTGTCTCATTTCCTGTCTTCAATTATCTGCTACACACTTTTTGAAAGATTTTGAAAATTGCTTTGCATCGCATCTGTTTTGAAATGCTCTCTCTGGGACAAGATTTGCCCTCACCTCATCACGGCCTTCCCCTCCGGATCCACCAGAAACTTCTCGAAGTTCCAGCGGACATCGCCGGCCCGCAGTGGCTTCCAGTACAGACTGGACCTGTCGTATATTATCATGTCGCTGGCGGGAGGACAACAGCTCTACACAGGATAAAAACACGTACGGACATTTGGCATGGTCGAGAGGCTGACTACAAGAAACCGGGTACATTCAGAACTGACATACGTGCAATCAGAAAACACCACGTGATAAGCTAGGAAAGGCCAACCCGTATGCCTGATAATAGCAAGGTCAACAACATAATTGGGGCGTTTAAATTCAGCGCCAGGGGCCTACTCTGGTCGCATGCGTTGACAAATCCACTCCGTAAGGTTTTACAGTATATGTGATAAGTGTTAGACAGTTCTTAAAAATGTTACCCACCTTCAGGTAAGTGAAGAGTGACTGTTCGTTCTCTCCGTTGCAGTCTCCCTTTTGGAACAGGGGAAAGGTTGGCACGTAGCCACGGCCCGGCCTCACATACCTGCGGGGTGCGGCACGGAATAATAAGCGCCCTTCCATGGGAAAATACAATACGCTCCCAAAATGCCCTGCAAAACCGGCAGAGTTGCTGTCTCACAAACATTAATTTGTTGAGGTGTACATAACGCCGGAGGAAAACAGACAACATAAACTTACAACAAAGGAATCAACATAATTACAGGCTTACACAAAGGGTGTAAAAATGTAGATTGGGTGTCCACCTCTCAGATTTGGTAAACAGTCATGGTGGTTACCAGATTTTAAAATTCACAGGCCAAGATTCATACTTAACAAGTCGTGCACTCATATTCATTTGGTACGCGGATGCATCATGAAATGAAAAGAACAGGCATTGACTGGTGTGTAGTTACACCACTATTTCCACTGCGGCCGACTTTCGTAGACAAGGAACGAATTCGAACCATTTTACATTTTGTGTGTTTTGTTGTCTACGTTTGAGTCGTACATCATATTCCAATTACAAACTAGATGATCAAGGGCCTAGGGTCAAACAAATCCAATTTCGGTCGCTCAACGGTCGCTCAGTGATTGCAGTCTTGTGAAAAGGGGGCCTAAGTTGGTAGGAAGTAGGGTAACAGGTTGTTGTTTATATTCCGTACATGTACACCTACTTCAGAATGTTGAGGATCTCGTCATTTCTCCCGGGCTCCTGTAGGCCGAACTGGTTGGTCGGAAAAGCCAAGATGTCGAAATCGAAGCCCAGCTGGTCTACCATCTTGTCCTTGAGTGCGTTCATAGCGGGGTACTGGTGGGTGAACCCTCAGAAGGAGGCCACGGTCACCACCAGCAGGGTCGTGCCCCGGTACTCGGCTAGGCTGACGTTGCGGGACCCGTCCAGCAGCACCGCGTGGTGCTCGTGGAAGGATCCATGGTCGGCCGTACAGCTACATTTAACTCTCTGCTTCGGGTAGATAGACTCAGCTGAAACGACGCCGCAACAGAGCAGCGTCGCCACCAGGCCGAACACAAGCCGCATCCCTGTGGCTACTGTGCCCAGAATATTCCACAACAGCTTATAGCTACTTATCGTGACGCGATGAACTGGAAAGACAGGTTCGGCAAGCTAATACCGAACAACCAGGACCCAAAACAGGATGCCTGCGCAGGTGGATGACAAGTTATCAACAATAATATGTTTACAGGTTAAACATTTAGACCTTCGTAAACGCCACTACTGTA
Source organism: Branchiostoma floridae x Branchiostoma japonicum (assembly GCA_013266295.2). NCBI lineage: Eukaryota > Metazoa > Chordata > Leptocardii > Amphioxiformes > Branchiostomatidae > Branchiostoma > Branchiostoma floridae x Branchiostoma japonicum. Next base: position 23,237,030 of record CM023840.1, read on the forward strand.
AATCTATTATTTACCGGCTATTTCATAAATCGATTACGGAGACATCGTTTTACTTCGTGTCAAAAATCACGTCTCACAAATATTCAATTTGTAGATCGCAGGAATTTGAAAATCGTCAGAGAGTCTAGCGTATTTTTCGCCTGAAAATGTACCTGCAACCAAGGAGGTTAAATACATTTAACCTCCTTGCTGCGACCATCGGCCGATCCCTAAAATCGCGCAGTATTCTGACCGAAAGTGTTCTTTCTAGCTCACAGACCGTCGGGCGAGCTGCTACATTTGTAGTGTCTTCCTGCTGTCTGACGCCGGCTCAAAGTTTATGTACTTTAGTATTCTCCTTACGGCCTGTAGGGAAATGGGAAGATAATGGCTATCATGGCACTAATGCGTTACTCCCATGCATGGACATTTATGCAATTTACCACTCGGAACGATCTGTCCATTGAAAAAAAGGGAACGGGGTGGGCGAACAGTAATCTCCAAGCAGATCTTTCGCTGCCCAAGACAGTATCCAACCGGCCAATAATTTGGCAGGTTTGAATCGCCCACTTCTTAAATCATTTTGATTACTGTATACTAGGATTTGTTTTCGGGTGTGTCTGTTTGTGAGTTTGCTTGTGTTTCCGTAGTTATTTCCACATGATAGGCACGTCGGGGACACTGACGGGAAGTTAGGTCAAAGGTCCCAGAATAAGTTATCTCATATCTTGTTTGTCTTCAATGTCCTGCTATATGCGTGTCTGTTGCCTCACAGTGACATTAATAGTCTGCTCTGCTTCTCCACGCGTGTCTATCTTTTTCATGACGTGCTTTTAGTTTTATGGGAAGACTGAAGGAGTAAGACGTCAGCCAGTGCCCCACTTATCATCTTTATGAATATTCATAAACTGACGTTGATGTAAAGTGGGATACCACAGCATACTAAAACACAATTCGCCCACATGTCACGACGCCATGTGACACTGGTGAAGCGGGTAACAGTATCTTCCGTCCGTGCCAGAGAGCCGAGCTACGTATACAGGGCAAAAGCGGCAAGCCGGAGAAGACGGGGAAAAACATGTATGATTAAACAACCCTAGTCGCTTCGAGGGAGTGGCTCAATTTTGCCTGCGGGTTTGAGTCATGTGCTTCTGCTGGTCAGCTGATGTCTACATCACATGATGCCCTTTCACAGTTTGTATTATAAACCAACGCTGCTCGCCCGAACTATTTGTTGCTGTCACTCACTCAGCTTCTACTTTACGGTATTCAACTTCTTTCACTGCTGTTTCTGCTACTGTTTCTGAAGGGATCTTGGCTTCAAGCATGTGGGAGTCGAGGTGATGACACGGGGCGCGTCGTGCATAGAATCACCACCGCGAAACTGAAAGGTACTTTTGAGTTACAAATGGTAGCCGACAGGGAATGTCTTGAATATACTAGAATGTCATTTTTCACACAGCAATAGCAGCAGTTTTCAGAGCCAGGGCTCATTAAATTTCTGTCTATTTGTAATTGCCAACAGTCCAAATTTAACAACGTAGTCTGTTCTGCAATTGTAGCTAAAGTGTTCTCCTAGCTGTGGGTGGCAGTATGAGAGACAGGAGTCTTTATGGTGTTGTTGTGCAAGAAACTCGCTTGCCTTGTCACATGGCGCACCTGTCTGTGTTTTGGAACTAGTAGTGCATTCAACAGTTCTGGTGCTTATTTATAGTGCATTATGTGTTACAGTTTGTAGTAAATATAGAGTCAAGGCGCGGAAACTTAAGGTTGTCCTAACGACCATCAACATTAAAATTGTGTCAACAGTGAAAATATGTAACGCTATAACATTTAGTGTGGTTGCGATCAGACCTCGGGAGGCATTCAAAACCCCCTAACTATTGGATAATTGCGAGTAGTTGTTGGGAAAAAACGTCCAATAGGCCTTCAACGGAGGGTAGGAAGAGTCGGTTTTCATAGAGCCGCGAACAGCAGCTTGAAAGTTGAAGTAATCGCGGAAAACCCTCAAAATTATATAAGTGAATCTACGTCCGCAAAGAAATAAAACAAAGCCAAGAAGAAAAAACATTTTGAGCGCTCGAGAACACTGCAAACCTGACTGCGAACATGGCCTCACTGCACGAGGAGTCGTTCTACTGCATCCCAGAGGCAAAGCTGACCCTACCCGAGCGGCCGGTGTACTGTGGCGTGGCTATCGGCGCGGCGGTGCTTGGACTCGGCGGGGCCGGCTGGCAGATTGTGCAGTGGCGAAATCGGCTCTCCGGGGCGGCACAGCGGCGGAGACCGTCCCCCAACCCCGTCATCGTGTTCTGTCTCGCCCTGTCCGACTTCATGGCGTGCATAGGTGAGGACACAGTGTATCAAACAGTAATAGGCCCCTTTAGACTAGACGGTGACTGCAACCCATGGAGTAGAGACCTTTCCCACAGTTTCAATAATTCTATGTTTCAACCTTACCTAAATTAAGGTTCCCATTGTAAGGACCCGAGCCCGTCCTAAATCACATTCGAATGTTGTCAGTTGGTAGGATGGAAAAATGAGTTTTAATCTCAACGCTTAATTTTGTTTACACCATACAGGTGTGATAGCCCGGGCTGTGGGTATCCTCGTGTTTGACCCACCGCTAGAGGTCCGCCCTGACGTCTACGTACCGACTCAGGGGATCACGGCTATATATGTGGGCAGTACTATAGAGGTAGGTATATGTGAACAGCGCTATGGAGGTAGGTATATATGTGGGCAATACTGTGTATCAATGATGTATGAATGATATGTATCAGTGGTATATCAATGATGTATTTATGATATGTATCAATGATGTATCAGTGTTGTATCAATGATATGTATCAACGAGCTGTCATTGATGTGTCAAAGATGTGCATAAATGTCTGACAATATGGCGCTCCTAGCGACTTCCCAGAGTGATGCAAATCAAGCCTGGCATTTGAAATTGAAAGCCAAATATATGGAATCTAAATATGCACTTGAACATCTTTAATATACACAAACAATTGTCGTCGTTAGCCCGAGTTCTATTCCCGGCGTCCAGGGAGCCAGAGGTTTTCGTGTTTCTACTCGCCCCTAGTTGTTTCATTGAACCCTCAAATCTGCTTGGAGTTTTTGCCACTTGATAATCTATCTTTTCTTTCCCAGATCGTCAACCTGTACTTCTACAGCGCCACGTACATGTGGACACTGGTGTACGCTATAGACATCACCATGCAGCTCAAAAACACCGATGTGTAAGTGTTAGAAGGGCTCGAAATATCACCTCCCTTACAAATGTTACTTCTGAGAACCTACGTTTTACGCGTATGACCTTGCTGGTAAAGGTGTTCAAGTATACCATGCAGTAAATTTTCTCATACAATTGCACTGTATTCCGTAAAACTGCTAAATGTACTAGTAAGACACCCCTGTCGTTAACTGAGATGGTAGGATTGCACCATGTACCAGGGTCATGTTAATGAAAAAAAGAATCATTGTTCATAAATCAACAGAACATCGAACACAATGACCAACTTATTGATGACAAGTGTTCAGGAAAATTCACATTTTTTACCGTCCACAGCCCGATGTCGCTGTACCATGTCCTGTGCTGGGCAGCTCCGGCGGTGTTTGTGGGCTTGAGCATGTTCAGTGTCTTCTTCGACGTGCCCGAGGCGTAAGAACTCCATTTTTCTTTAGTTCTTTGGTAGGGATCCTAATCCGTAATCGGATGTGTTCAGCAAACATTGGGTACATTGAACTACAGTAAATGCCAGAGTGCCAGACTAAAAAGAAACAATCACAACTAGAGGTCGGAAATATCATGCCTTCGTCAGAGGGACATTGTTCTAGAGAAATGAACATGTGTATTCTTTACTTTTTTAAATAATCAATTTGGTCTAGAATACAAAAGAATCTCTGTACTCCTTTTTATTCTATGGAACACTGTGAAATGGTTCGCCACAGATTTACAGACTCACTGTCATCTGTGTTAGCTATTTGATTTTGGACTGTTACTGGGGAATGAGTACTGTTACAAGAAATTTTGCTTACTGTATTATGATCAAAGTGTCACAACAGTGTTGCAAAATGTAATTAAAGAAGGTGCGATGAAAGGCGATTGAGGAGAAGGGATTCAAATAATTTGAAAATGGGGCTGGAAATAGCAATAGGACGATAATTATTCTTAAGGGAAGGATTCAGGTTTTGTTTCTCGATTATTGGAATGAGAGTTACCCTTAACGCACTAGCATAGCGGAAAACAAAAGAGAGAACAAAATGGTAAGCCGAGGTCCCGCATGCTTTAGATGCTCGCTGAAAGACCGTCAGAATCACAGGAGACTTCCCGTTCTGAAGTCTGTTGATTGCTGCGCATACCTCAGGTGCAGGTGCCGACATTCCCGGGTCATAGCTGACCTCAGAATAGATTGTGTCATCTACAGATTGTTTGCAGTCATTGGGAGCAACAGAGTTCAGCAGAGAGTCGTAGTAACGCCTCCACATGCTAGTGATATCAGACGCACCGCTGTGGCCGTCGATGTTACATGGGAGGTTTGGCTTGGAGCCATTTTGAGACCGCAGCGTAGACCAGAAGCCGACTTGACCCCCTTTATGCAGACTAGAGGCGAGCGCATCTGCCCTGTGCAGGGCCTCCGCACGTCGACACTCTCTTAAAGCTAGTTTAAATTTTGCCCGAGTTGATCTCATTAGGTCCCAAATGGCCCCATGCCTCGGTCGATTAAATCCGCGCCAGAGAGAAAATGCATCTCGGGCTGCAATATGGTACTCTTTGACGACAGAATTCCAAACAGGTATCGCGTGGCAGGTGCCACATTTTCCTGTGGGGAGGGATGTCGTAGCTGCACTTTTAAGACTATAGCAGAGATAAAATTGTCAAGAGAAGTTCTGTGGTCATTGTTCTTACAGTTAGGATTTAGACATAAAAGAGCGTTGATTGGCAATTGGATTTCAGATAAGAGGGCAAGTGTGGTACCGTGCCAAGTCAGAGGGGGATGCACGTTCCCAATTGAATCTCTTTGGGGGTAAAATTCCGTCACCAGCTGTGTTTGTAAACACAGGAGCCGATGTCCAGTCGAATGAAACCCAGAGCTGGAAATGATCGGATGGGGCAATATCATACAGAACACACATTTCTGAGATACTAGCAGACATAGTATCGGAGCAGACGCAATGATCAAGCCACGACGTCGACCCATGAGCTTCGCTAAGGTACGTAAAAGTATCCCCAGGAAGAAGGTCGGTGTCCCTTACATGGAGGTTATTATGATTATCATGACAAAAATTGTACAACAGTGGGGAGAATATACCGTCCGGGCGCGTATTAAAGTCTCCCATGATACAGACGTTGGTCACACGTCACATTGGTCTGTTGTATTATAGACTCGATTTTACCTGATTTGTCAATGAAAATATCCATGTTGTTAGTGGATTCTACTGGTAGATACACACAAATCAGAAGGAGTTCACAGCTCAAATCATTATTGATTCGTAAGGCTAAAATTCGATCATCATCCTCGCTCACAATACTCACAGTTATTCCGAGAGACTTCCGCCAAAGGACCGCTACGCCACCATAAGGGCGACCATGTAATATGCCTTTACCCAAGTCTACAGCCGAAGTGCCATACGTTAAGAAGTCCTTATCCAGACTAGAGAGAAAGTCTAAATCGTTCGGCAGGAGCCAGTGCTACTGTAAGAGGATAATGTCAGAAATCTGGCACAGGTCCTTGACAGCTTGGGCAGCGTTCTTAACGGAACGACAGTTAAAGGATGCCACATTTAGCGTGTCTGAGCCAGTCTTCATGGTCTCGGTTGCGAGGTGGAGGAGGCACGTCTACCGTGGAATCGCCTAACGAGTACACCACACGGCCAGAAAGACGGGGACAGGATTTCAGCTACAGCGTCGCTGTCTATTGACACCCGGAAAGAAGAGTAGGAGTCAAACTTAGTCGGAAGGTTCATACAGGAGAGCGTCCGATCATGCGACAGGTTGTCGTGCAGATACCGTTCGGGAAGTTAGGTCAAAGGTCCCAGAATAAGTTATCTCATATCTTGTTTGTCTTCAATGTCCTGCTATATGCGTGTCTGTTGCCTCACAGTGACATTAATAGTCTGCTCTGCTTCTCCACGCGTGTCTATCTTTTTCATGACGTGCTTTTAGTTTTATGGGAAGACTGAAGGAGTAAGACGTCAGCCAGTGCCCCACTTATCATCTTTATGAATATTCATAAACTGACGTTGATGTAAAGTGGGATACCACAGCATACTAAAACACAATTCGCCCACATGTCACGACGCCATGTGACACTGGTGAAGCGGGTAACAGTATCTTCCGTCCGTGCCAGAGAGCCGAGCTACGTATACAGGGCAAAAGCGGCAAGCCGGAGAAGACGGGGAAAAACATGTATGATTAAACAACCCTAGTCGCTTCGAGGGAGTGGCTCAATTTTGCCTGCGGGTTTGAGTCATGTGCTTCTGCTGGTCAGCTGATGTCTACATCACATGATGCCCTTTCACAGTTTGTATTATAAACCAACGCTGCTCGCCCGAACTATTTGTTGCTGTCACTCACTCAGCTTCTACTTTACGGTATTCAACTTCTTTCACTGCTGTTTCTGCTACTGTTTCTGAAGGGATCTTGGCTTCAAGCATGTGGGAGTCGAGGTGATGACACGGGGCGCGTCGTGCATAGAATCACCACCGCGAAACTGAAAGGTACTTTTGAGTTACAAATGGTAGCCGACAGGGAATGTCTTGAATATACTAGAATGTCATTTTTCACACAGCAATAGCAGCAGTTTTCAGAGCCAGGGCTCATTAAATTTCTGTCTATTTGTAATTGCCAACAGTCCAAATTTAACAACGTAGTCTGTTCTGCAATTGTAGCTAAAGTGTTCTCCTAGCTGTGGGTGGCAGTATGAGAGACAGGAGTCTTTATGGTGTTGTTGTGCAAGAAACTCGCTTGCCTTGTCACATGGCGCACCTGTCTGTGTTTTGGAACTAGTAGTGCATTCAACAGTTCTGGTGCTTATTTATAGTGCATTATGTGTTACAGTTTGTAGTAAATATAGAGTCAAGGCGCGGAAACTTAAGGTTGTCCTAACGACCATCAACATTAAAATTGTGTCAACAGTGAAAATATGTAACGCTATAACATTTAGTGTGGTTGCGATCAGACCTCGGGAGGCATTCAAAACCCCCTAACTATTGGATAATTGCGAGTAGTTGTTGGGAAAAAACGTCCAATAGGCCTTCAACGGAGGGTAGGAAGAGTCGGTTTTCATAGAGCCGCGAACAGCAGCTTGAAAGTTGAAGTAATCGCGGAAAACCCTCAAAATTATATAAGTGAATCTACGTCCGCAAAGAAATAAAACAAAGCCAAGAAGAAAAAACATTTTGAGCGCTCGAGAACACTGCAAACCTGACTGCGAACATGGCCTCACTGCACGAGGAGTCGTTCTACTGCATCCCAGAGGCAAAGCTGACCCTACCCGAGCGGCCGGTGTACTGTGGCGTGGCTATCGGCGCGGCGGTGCTTGGACTCGGCGGGGCCGGCTGGCAGATTGTGCAGTGGCGAAATCGGCTCTCCGGGGCGGCACAGCGGCGGAGACCGTCCCCCAACCCCGTCATCGTGTTCTGTCTCGCCCTGTCCGACTTCATGGCGTGCATAGGTGAGGACACAGTGTATCAAACAGTAATAGGCCCCTTTAGACTAGACGGTGACTGCAACCCATGGAGTAGAGACCTTTCCCACAGTTTCAATAATTCTATGTTTCAACCTTACCTAAATTAAGGTTCCCATTGTAAGGACCCGAGCCCGTCCTAAATCACATTCGAATGTTGTCAGTTGGTAGGATGGAAAAATGAGTTTTAATCTCAACGCTTAATTTTGTTTACACCATACAGGTGTGATAGCCCGGGCTGTGGGTATCCTCGTGTTTGACCCACCGCTAGAGGTCCGCCCTGACGTCTACGTACCGACTCAGGGGATCACGGCTATATATGTGGGCAGTACTATAGAGGTAGGTATATGTGAACAGCGCTATGGAGGTAGGTATATATGTGGGCAATACTGTGTATCAATGATGTATGAATGATATGTATCAGTGGTATATCAATGATGTATTTATGATATGTATCAATGATGTATCAGTGTTGTATCAATGATATGTATCAACGAGCTGTCATTGATGTGTCAAAGATGTGCATAAATGTCTGACAATATGGCGCTCCTAGCGACTTCCCAGAGTGATGCAAATCAAGCCTGGCATTTGAAATTGAAAGCCAAATATATGGAATCTAAATATGCACTTGAACATCTTTAATATACACAAACAATTGTCGTCGTTAGCCCGAGTTCTATTCCCGGCGTCCAGGGAGCCAGAGGTTTTCGTGTTTCTACTCGCCCCTAGTTGTTTCATTGAACCCTCAAATCTGCTTGGAGTTTTTGCCACTTGATAATCTATCTTTTCTTTCCCAGATCGTCAACCTGTACTTCTACAGCGCCACGTACATGTGGACACTGGTGTACGCTATAGACATCACCATGCAGCTCAAAAACACCGATGTGTAAGTGTTAGAAGGGCTCGAAATATCACCTCCCTTACAAATGTTACTTCTGAGAACCTACGTTTTACGCGTATGACCTTGCTGGTAAAGGTGTTCAAGTATACCATGCAGTAAATTTTCTCATACAATTGCACTGTATTCCGTAAAACTGCTAAATGTACTAGTAAGACACCCCTGTCGTTAACTGAGATGGTAGGATTGCACCATGTACCAGGGTCATGTTAATGAAAAAAAGAATCATTGTTCATAAATCAACAGAACATCGAACACAATGACCAACTTATTGATGACAAGTGTTCAGGAAAATTCACATTTTTTACCGTCCACAGCCCGATGTCGCTGTACCATGTCCTGTGCTGGGCAGCTCCGGCGGTGTTTGTGGGCTTGAGCATGTTCAGTGTCTTCTTCGACGTGCCCGAGGCGTAAGAACTCCATTTTTCTTTAGTTCTTTGGTAGGGATCCTAATCCGTAATCGGATGTGTTCAGCAAACATTGGGTACATTGAACTACAGTAAATGCCAGAGTGCCAGACTAAAAAGAAACAATCACAACTAGAGGTCGGAAATATCATGCCTTCGTCAGAGGGACATTGTTCTAGAGAAATGAACATGTGTATTCTTTACTTTTTTAAATAATCAATTTGGTCTAGAATACAAAAGAATCTCTGTACTCCTTTTTATTCTATGGAACACTGTGAAATGGTTCGCCACAGATTTACAGACTCACTGTCATCTGTGTTAGCTATTTGATTTTGGACTGTTACTGGGGAATGAGTACTGTTACAAGAAATTTTGCTTACTGTATTATGATCAAAGTGTCACAACAGTGTTGCAAAATGTAATTAAAGAAGGTGCGATGAAAGGCGATTGAGGAGAAGGGATTCAAATAATTTGAAAATGGGGCTGGAAATAGCAATAGGACGATAATTATTCTTAAGGGAAGGATTCAGGTTTTGTTTCTCGATTATTGGAATGAGAGTTACCCTTAACGCACTAGCATAGCGGAAAACAAAAGAGAGAACAAAATGGTAAGCCGAGGTCCCGCATGCTTTAGATGCTCGCTGAAAGACCGTCAGAATCACAGGAGACTTCCCGTTCTGAAGTCTGTTGATTGCTGCGCATACCTCAGGTGCAGGTGCCGACATTCCCGGGTCATAGCTGACCTCAGAATAGATTGTGTCATCTACAGATTGTTTGCAGTCATTGGGAGCAACAGAGTTCAGCAGAGAGTCGTAGTAACGCCTCCACATGCTAGTGATATCAGACGCACCGCTGTGGCCGTCGATGTTACATGGGAGGTTTGGCTTGGAGCCATTTTGAGACCGCAGCGTAGACCAGAAGCCGACTTGACCCCCTTTATGCAGACTAGAGGCGAGCGCATCTGCCCTGTGCAGGGCCTCCGCACGTCGACACTCTCTTAAAGCTAGTTTAAATTTTGCCCGAGTTGATCTCATTAGGTCCCAAATGGCCCCATGCCTCGGTCGATTAAATCCGCGCCAGAGAGAAAATGCATCTCGGGCTGCAATATGGTACTCTTTGACGACAGAATTCCAAACAGGTATCGCGTGGCAGGTGCCACATTTTCCTGTGGGGAGGGATGTCGTAGCTGCACTTTTAAGACTATAGCAGAGATAAAATTGTCAAGAGAAGTTCTGTGGTCATTGTTCTTACAGTTAGGATTTAGACATAAAAGAGCGTTGATTGGCAATTGGATTTCAGATAAGAGGGCAAGTGTGGTACCGTGCCAAGTCAGAGGGGGATGCACGTTCCCAATTGAATCTCTTTGGGGGTAAAATTCCGTCACCAGCTGTGTTTGTAAACACAGGAGCCGATGTCCAGTCGAATGAAACCCAGAGCTGGAAATGATCGGATGGGGCAATATCATACAGAACACACATTTCTGAGATACTAGCAGACATAGTATCGGAGCAGACGCAATGATCAAGCCACGACGTCGACCCATGAGCTTCGCTAAGGTACGTAAAAGTATCCCCAGGAAGAAGGTCGGTGTCCCTTACATGGAGGTTATTATGATTATCATGACAAAAATTGTACAACAGTGGGGAGAATATACCGTCCGGGCGCGTATTAAAGTCTCCCATGATACAGACGTTGGTCACACGTCACATTGGTCTGTTGTATTATAGACTCGATTTTACCTGATTTGTCAATGAAAATATCCATGTTGTTAGTGGATTCTACTGGTAGATACACACAAATCAGAAGGAGTTCACAGCTCAAATCATTATTGATTCGTAAGGCTAAAATTCGATCATCATCCTCGCTCACAATACTCACAGTTATTCCGAGAGACTTCCGCCAAAGGACCGCTACGCCACCATAAGGGCGACCATGTAATATGCCTTTACCCAAGTCTACAGCCGAAGTGCCATACGTTAAGAAGTCCTTATCCAGACTAGAGAGAAAGTCTAAATCGTTCGGCAGGAGCCAGTGCTACTGTAAGAGGATAATGTCAGAAATCTGGCACAGGTCCTTGACAGCTTGGGCAGCGTTCTTAACGGAACGACAGTTAAAGGATGCCACATTTAGCGTGTCTGAGCCAGTCTTCATGGTCTCGGTTGCGAGGTGGAGGAGGCACGTCTACCGTGGAATCGCCTAACGAGTACACCACACGGCCAGAAAGACGGGGACAGGATTTCAGCTACAGCGTCGCTGTCTATTGACACCCGGAAAGAAGAGTAGGAGTCAAACTTAGTCGGAAGGTTCATACAGGAGAGCGTCCGATCATGCGACAGGTTGTCGTGCAGATACCGTTCGACGTCTTCCGATGGTGTCGGGGCCCAGGCGCGTGACAAATATCTCGACTGGCCTGGCCTTGATCGCAGACAGTGTAGAAGACTTAGCAGTGCCAACCACTGCTCTGGATCTGTTTTTTCTCCTTTTGACCAAGTTGAACCCTTCCTCGTCGGGGGCTGCGAGGACACCCGATCTGTTGCGTCGGGAGGAGGGGGGCGATGAGCGAGAAGCCTGGGCAGGGTCCTTCGAGACAAGGGACTTGGGTTTGGTAGCGACACCCTGACCTAGGACGTGTGCTTGAGTGGATCCTGAGGCTCGCCTCGCTGACGGGGGATGCACGATCGACTGGGGGTGGTTTGCAGACACCACGTCAGCGAAGGTGGTAGGGCAAGGCGCCGGCACAGTTTGCGCCATGATGCTGACGCCTTCATCACGTCCTTCAGGTCGGCGATTTCTCTGCGAAGGGCCGCAATTTCGGCTTGCACTTTCACATTGTCAACGGTAGTGGCCCAAATGACTTTCATTTCCTGTCGTATCACTTGAATCTCCTGGAAGAACAAGCTGAAATCCGGGTGTTCCAGCTCAACGACAGGAAGACGGAGGGATGCGGACGCAAAGGTAGGAAGCGTCAGCGGGTCGGCGGAATGTAGAACCCGCAAGATGTCCGACATATTTGTGACGGACTTTTTGGCGCCTTGGCGTTTCTTGAAGCGCTCGCTGGGCTTGCAAGTGTCAAATGCCAGTTTCTTGGCGTCTTCAATCTCCTCCTCGGTGTAGTCTCCAAGCACAGTTTCGTGACAATATCGCCGGGCATCTTGTCCATCTTATTGACGACGAAGCATAACAGGTCGTTAATAAAGATTTTGTTTGGCTCACCCTGAGTAGAATCTACCGGTGGGGATCGCTTGTCGGAGCAGCGTTTGCAAAGATTCAGGTCTCCCTGGCCGAGCTGTGCTCCCGGGGCATGGCAATCTTCACAGGACGGCATTGTCCAGATGTGGGGAGGGGAGCTGTGCTGCCGACGTCGCTCTAGGGATCCCCCAATATTCCAGAGTAGAACGGAAAATACAGAGCCAGATCTCGCTCAGAGGTTCTCCAGCTGATCAGACAGTATAAACAACAAGTTGTGGCATCAAAAAAGTTTCAGAAACACAACTTTGGAGGTCTAAACGCCGGAGCTATCTGGATACGTGTCTACCAGTGATATGCAAATCCTGTATAGTAGATAGTAAATCCTGTATAGTGAATAGCAAAAACTTACGTATACGACAGGCAAACAAACACAAAAGGCTGCGTTTTTTTTCTCCAAACAAATAAGCTTGATATCGTTCCAAATTGACATACCATCAGTGGCTTTGATCACGTCTTTAAAGACGTCGAACGGTTTAAAGACGAAGGTATTGTACCTTCCCGAAGACCGGGGGTGGAGGTGGGGGCGTATGGTAGAGTGGTTACGGTAACTGACGGGAGATCAAGAGATCGCGGGTTCGATTCCCAGCAAGACGGTGTGTCTTTTCCTCAGTCGTTGAGGTGCAAAATGGGTATCTGAATAGGCTTCGGGAGGTAATAGGCAGTGGAAAGATCGGAATGGGATCTTTCAGTTGTAGGCACTAAGTTGGCATTACACAGTGGATCATTGAGTACCACATTGAACCTACCGTTAGCTACCGTTAGCTACCGTTAGCTACCGTTAGCTACCGTTAGCTACCGTTAGCTACCGTTAGCTACCGTTAGCTACCGTTAGCTACCGTTAGCTACCGTTAGCTACCGTTAGCTACCGTTAGCTACCGTTAGCTACCGTTAGCTACCGTTAGCTACCGTTAGCTACCGTTAGCTACCGTTAGCTACCGTTAGCTACCGTTAGCTACCGTTAGCTACCGTTAGCTACCGTTAGCTACCGTTAGCTACCGTTAGCTACCGTTAGCTACCGTTAGCTACCGTTAGCTACCGTTAGCTACCGTTAGCTACCGTTAGCTACCGTTAGCTACCGTTACAAATATCAGTACGATCCGTCGACCGGTTATTGAGTTATCGTACTTTAAACATTTTCATACAAATGCCCCTGCAGTTCCAGAGCAAGCCGCTAGGGGGCCCAAACTTATGTCACTTCTTCCCGAGCACAAGAGCTACCTACCATACAAAAATTATGACCCTAGCTTGTCCAGATCACCATATATCAAAACCGGAAGTTCCGCTGCAGTACCATAACGAGCCGCCAGGGGGCCCATATTCCTATCACTTCGAGGTCTCATCAAGACCTACCGACCTACCAAATATGAAGACAATCCATTTAAGCCTTCTCGAGTTATACTGTTTACAGACACACACACAAACACACGAACGCCTCCGAAAACATACCCTTCTTGACGAAGGCAACTAGCAGTTGTTGCATACCTATGTTCAACACTGGACTTCGGACGGAAGTGCGATAACAATAGTGATTTTTATGACAGCTATTCAAATCCAAAAGGCTAAAAGCAGTATGCTAAACAACTAAAAGAGAAAAAGAAAAGAAAAAAAGCATGTATTACTGCACTGTACTAGACAGTTTACACGTCTCTTTTCTTGAAATAAAGTTTCTATGTTGTGATGTGTTCCAGTCCAGGTCAGGACATACAGCAGTGTGCCGCAGGGTTCCACCTGGTGTTACATTACATCTTCTCCTACACGCCGATCGTCGCCGTCATGTTGGCCAACCCAGCAATCTACATCACTGCTTCCAGGTTAAGTAAGTACATCTACGCTAACACGTAAAGAACACGTAACAATACACTAGTAGATCTACATCTATTATCTTTACTGCACAACAATTGTATGATTAGCAATGTCCTTGTACAGTCTTTGGTGGGACACTTAACAAAGCAGTTTCTTATGTACATGTACTGTCTGTCCTATATATACAATGCATTTTATAGTTGAATTTGCTCTTTAACTCCTGTGTTGTCCCAACCATTCTAGTTGCGATCACGGTACGGCCCATGCTCGGCAGATACACACAAAGAGAGCGGCAGGTCATCTCTGCCATCAAAATCAAGTTCCTACTCATTGTAGTGATCTTCACCCTGTGGTAAGTCAAGTCACTTCTGACGCTAGTCTATACCAGACTCCTTGGGTTGCTGGTAAAATCTTACTGAGGGCATGTCGCACATGTCGGCCAAAATAGAGCCAAGGGAAACAGTCTGGCTAGATAAAATGTGGAGTTGCACAGATGTCTCCTCAGTAACGGCCTTGACACACTCAGAAACTGGTACCTCCTGCAGAGTTCTCCGGAGCACGCCCTGAATGTGCTAAAGGAAGTGGAAACAGATGTGTGAATCTTGTGAACTTTTCTTGACCTTTTACACTCTAGTATTTGCTTGCGACTCTTTGATGTCTTTGATAGGAGCTGGCCTGTGCAGGCCCCGGAAACAGTCTGGCATCCAGGCTAGTTTTCTGCTCGGCAGGCGAGTCTCAAGTTGTGCTAACAGTGGGAGATGTTACTGCTCCTACGTCATGGCAGAAATATTGTCCACGTCGACGTCACTCTTACATGTCTTAGCATGCATTTTCTTTCCCTTTTTTTCCAGCTGGCTGCCCAACGTTATTGATGGGGTGATTCAAATCTTCAACTTGATCAAAGATGATCGCATGGGGGACAAGTTCTTCACCTTGTGGATCATCGAGGTAATGGCGGTTTGAATTTTGTTAGAAGACTGTCAAGAACATCCTAGGAATGCGAAGTTGTTGTTATTTCACTTTTATCCAACACACAGAAGTTGTCTGGATATCAACCTAATTAGTTTTTAAGTTCAAAAGGTAAAAAAAAAAAGAAACTAACTAGGATGGCATCCAGGGTTGATGTCATACCGTCCGTCTTCTCTGTCACGACTAGTAGAAGAGCTAAACTGTTTTGAGATCACTTCTTTTCACTTTTCAATCGTTTAGCGGACGAATGCACTGATCACAGGTCGACCGTTTTGTCCGTTCCAGGCTGCCCTGAACCCGCTACAGGGCCTGCTGAACTGCCTGGCGTACGGTCCCGAAACCTTCCAGCAGTGGTTCATGGGAAGAACGGGCTGGCTGCTCCGGAATAGACAATCTCTCAACTTCGACACCAGGGAGGCTGACCCTCTACTGAGACGATAGTTCACTGGGAAAAAAGACCACTTGTTGTGGTTTTACATTTGCGTAAAGAGTGTACGAGTGATGACTGTGGCTCTTGTGCCACGTTCTCCACCTTTTTACTCTTGTCAAGAGTGAGAAAGAAATATGCTAAAATGTAGAACGGAAACGAAAACAAAAGTCGTACATTGATATGTACGGGTTATGGGGGCCTTACGCCGCATCCAGGAACGTTTACCCTTGTCAAAAGGGAATTTAAATCTTTGTGTTTGTGTGTTTGTTGACTTGGTTATATGACTGTGACCAGGATAACTCAAACGCTTAGAAACAGACTTGTCTGATAGCTGGTGGTAGGTACTGTAGGCAAACGAAAAATAAGTTGCCATTCAAGGAAGGTTGTTGATAATTCTGAATATTCTTAGCAATTGCAACATATCCCAATCTCCCTGGCCACCCCGTTCTATCACCATCCTCGATAATACTCGTAGGATGGGGGCCACCATCCATCGATAGCTATCGGGGTAGCGGAATACTCCTATACTATGGCGTATACCATCCTCGATAGTATATCGAGTCTGAGCGATGGTGCCATACTCCGGGTGGTGACGGGTCACCGTCTCAGGGAATGCTCACCGCTAAGCAGACCTGCGCGAAGCCTGACGGGAACCTGGGAATGACCCCGAACCAAGATGGCGGCGCCCAGTTGATGTGACGCGCCGGATTGAGTAAAAGAATACTCCATACAATAAGTCGTAGTACGGTCACGATATGTCAAAATGAGATTGAGACAGCAGTGAGGAGGAGCCAGTCCAGGTTGGCAGGTTCCATACCTTATACCTGTGACCCCACGACCGCACCAAGCTTAGTACTGACCGTACTACATGCGGCGGCATGGCATATAAAAATTTGGGGAAATTCGGAAGGAAGCCACAATTTTGCTGCCAAAATCTCTAAGGTAAATACGTATATCAACATTTTTCACATCCCTTATCTTATTACAGCACAAGACTGGTAACTTTAATCTAGTTTCAGGACAAGAAGAGCCATGTAGCACATGAATAAAAAAAATTATTTTGTTTTGTGTGGGGGAGGGGGTTTCACCGACCACCGACCGCATCCAAGCCTAATAAAAAGCAGTGTACAGAGGTTAAAACACCTTTAACGCTCTAGATACATTACCCATGCAATTAGGAATGGGAAACACCCTGCATTTATGAGTATGTTTCAAGATATAACTTGTAACTAGAAAGGTAACATTTGCAAAGCAAAATAAATATTATGTTTACCTTCGCATATGGTATGCTCAGACACATTCATATATATGGTCAGACAGGAGTCTAAATCCCTCCTACTATAAAATTGCAACATGATGTAACCTAACTCTAGTCACCATGGTAACAGACAGTCTGGTTCAGGTCATTGAGATCATTGTTTTGAGAAGAAGAAGAGGAAACGTAGCAAAAACAACAGGTAAACATAATAAATACTCGAGTGAAGGCTCTTTTTAGTGAGTGATACACCCCGCAAAATATCCCCCTCGGGTATTTAGTACTTAATCTACCACTGGAAA
This sequence comes from Branchiostoma floridae x Branchiostoma japonicum, assembly GCA_013266295.2. NCBI lineage: Eukaryota > Metazoa > Chordata > Leptocardii > Amphioxiformes > Branchiostomatidae > Branchiostoma > Branchiostoma floridae x Branchiostoma japonicum. Next base: position 23,254,016 of record CM023840.1, read on the forward strand.
CATGATTGAACTGGTGCTAATAAGTTTCTGTGCTGTATAAGCTTTTTAACTTTTCCTCATTTTACATAGATTATTTACGTCAGGAAGCATTCTGGCGGCTTGACATAAATATGATATAACCTATTCTTAATTGCATACTGTTAGATAATGTATCCATAGTGTAAAATGGGTTAACCCATGCACGTACACTGCATATTAGGCCTGATTGAAGTCGGTTTAGGTGTTTAGGCATTCACCCCCTGGCATTCACCAGTTCCTCATTCCCATGATGCATTGCGCCTAGGGGTGTAAAAATTCCACATAGCGCCTTGTGATGTGTTTCTGTTGTGTTTTTACATTTGTTGATGACAGAACCTAAAACAACCTACTAGTACAGTCAACACCTGCAAGTCAGGGTTGGCCCAGTACATGGCCACTCTGTCTGACTGAGTGTAGTTAGGATATGATAGTACGGCCACTCACCAGTGCACCAATTGTTTGTTTTGTTTGGTCAGACACTTCTTTTTTTTCACGCCACCCCACCAGCCGCACTAGCCGTGTACCCTGGGCGCGATACCCCATCAAGGGCTTTGCCCAGTAATATACGTAGCACTACATGTATATAGATAGATAGAATGAATATTGCTTCCTTAATATTTACATACTACAACATAATCTGTTGAATTATTTCGACCAATATAGTCAGGTCTCTTTTCTATTGACAGACAGTATACCACTGTAACCTTGCAAACCACATATTTCATGTTGATAGAACAAAAAGATTTCATTATCTATTTGTTGTCAGATTTGCCTCATAGTCAGTCAATTAATGCTGAGCATAAAATGCCCCCAACACCTTAAAACACACAGAAAAACAAGTTGTTTAATGTTAACAGCATACCTTCCTGCACTATGCAACCTAGGAGATTTTACCCCCAGGCACAATGCATTATGGGAATGGGAAACTGGTGCAAACTGGGGGAAGGAGGCATTTCTTCCCCTGATATCATTTTATTGATGATTGATTAAAGCAACGAGGTTCAAGGCAAATAATCGAGAGCTAAATATATTCTAGTAACACAAGAACAGTGGGAAAGCAAGTTATGTTTGTAGGACATGTTTACAAATTATTAAAATTAACAGCATTCTACTATTTCTAGGCTGTTGCTCTCTATGTGTGCTCTCTATATGTGGCTCTCTATATGTGCTGAAATATTCTATTACAAACTTTAATAATTTAGGAAGAATACTTTTTCACCCATCATGATCAACTACTCTTCATAAAACATTTTCATGTATGTCCTGTTTCTACACAAGCATGTTTTTTTTTCAGACAAGAGCAAAAGCTGGTGAAAACACGAAGTCAGTCGATGGGAGGAACACCATGATGAGTTCAAGTCTACACTACATCTCATTGACCAGGAGGAGAAAAAGGCTCTGGTGGACAAACTTTGGCGAGATGCATCAGAGAGGACTTTCCTTCTGTCATTGAAGAAGTACCCAGGTTTGTTCTACTTAAACATGAGAGAGGATGCTTTATTAGATTGGCAACATTTGCAATTTTGTTTCCATGGACGGTTATCAAAGTCATACAAAGCCATACAAAGTGTCGTTTATATATATTTCTGCCATCTAATGTGCATAATACATGAATATGTATTTGAGTTTGAATTGGCATCAATCTATATTTCCTCCAGATGGCCAGGCTATACCCACAAAATTGGGTTGGCAGCTGAAGAATGTCAACAAGAGGATCAAGTACAACAGCATTGGCAAGTGCCCACAAGACTCAGTATGCCCACAAGTGATTAACTTTGTGGATGCCTGCCAGCCAACCTAGCCTGGTACAGCTACACACAGCTAGATTTGTTGGTGAGTTTGTCTAAAATTTTCATACCCATACATCAAGTTTAAATTATGTAGGAGTCTGCTTGGATTCACAACTGATTACTCTCATTACAAGATAATATGGTTATAATATATAACTTATATATTATACTCGAAGGGAAAACATGAGAGCCCTGTTAGAAAGTCAACCTTTTGTAGTGCTATCATCATCATCATCTTTTGTTATCAGTAAGTCATTGTCATACACAAATTTGTATGTTATGCACATCTGGGAGTTTTAATGATCTCTGACTGCCAAAATAAAGTAACTTAATACTGTCTTGTTATGTTATTTATCCTCAGGAGGAGGGTGCTGTCCCTAGATTGGTACAAAGACAGGCGATTGAAGCACTGTGTCTGAAGAAAAGTGCAGAGGAAGAGCTGAGAATGATCTATCAGGACATGCACCGGCTTATAAGGACTGGAATAAGGGAACTTGAAATAATTGGAGAATCATTGCAAGCATATAGTGCTGTTTATACTGTGGGGGCTGTAGCAATGCTAGTAGGAAAGCGTGATGCGATAGAAAGCCATCTGCACTTTGCCCACAGGTTGTTAGGGACAAAAAATCCAGATCTTCCTAAATGTACCCACAAGGGGCAGTGCTTCAGACTTGTACTTATCTACTGACTTGGCATATCTGATACATGTAGATAGTGAATCTGATGATGAAGAGGAGGAGGAGGATGGTCAGGAGGGATGGTCATAATGTTAACTGGAAGGATGCTGAAAATGCAACAGAAGAGCTACTACCCAGTAAGAGATGATGATAGTATGTATAGTATGTCTTTTTACTCCAAGCAAGTTGTATAAGCTTCTTGCTCCAAGGAGTGGTATGCACTGGGTATTTCTCATATTTGTTTTCCAGTCTGTTTATAGACTGTGTAAGTCCAGATGCTCTTTTTAGCTTTCACAACAACACAACATAGGGATTGGTTGCACTATGCCATTTTAGCACAATGAAGTTGTCCAAGGTGAACTAAGCTTATATTACTGTTGTTTGAAATGACATTTAGTCATTGGCTTTCAGGATGGTCCTTGCACATTTATGAACTTGAATTGTAGATCATATTAGCAACTTCATGACAGCATGTAGTATCTTGTATACTCTTGAAGTAACTAAAGATGTACAGTAGGTGAAGTACATGTATAAAGATAAGGATGGGACTTGTCAAGACATGTCAAAGATAAAGCCTGTGTCAATTTATGTGCCAACTTGAGCAAAATACTAAGTAAAATTAGCTTATATCAATCTGGAGCTTTGTTGAAATTACATTTACTGTGTTCAATCATTTGCTTATATACCAGTAGTTACATGTAACTGTACCGTACATGAAATTAACACTGTGCAGAAATTTGTATCTGAAAAGTATACATTTGAAACATGGCTTCACATAAAATGGTGTCTCAGAATAAGTGTACCCGTGTTTTTTTGTTTATGTCTTGGAGATTATGTCTTTTAGTTACTTTGCTCATAACTTTTGTTCAACCACGATATGCTGCTGGTGCAAATGTATTACGGTCATTTCTTTCAAGTGCAGTAGCATTTTTTAATAAAAATGTTCAAATGTATCATTGCATACATAATGCATTAATCGTCAAAGTTGAATGACACCTATTATTACCTACATGAAAAATGAAGGTAGTATTTTTGGTATGTCTTTGTGTGTTAATTTGTGCGTGTCTGTGTGTTAATTCGTGTTTGTGTGTGTTATTCAATTAGCAATAAGACCTTAGTAAGGTTTGATTACAAACAAAATATTAGAAATAGTGCCTGCCATGAATGATTCTGTCGAAATCAACTTTCCTTGTGTTCAGCAAAGCACAGTGTTTCGAAAACAGGATCTCGACGTTATGCGGGTTAGATCAAGGAAGTTAGACGGAGAACCTCCTTGGTTAGATGATACCCTGTCATCATTGATATTTCTCCACAGTTACTCAGCAACAAATTACTCGGTGATAAACCATGACGTCAGCACGGGAATTCTTACAACGACTATGTAGCACAGGCTCTCAGAACTAAACCAGCCAAATTTGAAAGACGTCGTTGTATTCTAGCTGAGATATGAAAAACCAAAACGTCGTGGACGCTGGCAAAGCGAGGCCGTATATGCCGACGCAATGTTCCTTTGCTGCAGTTGCACTGTATCTCGCTAGGGTACCTACACTTGTTTTTAAAGTGTTACAACTAGATTGAAAGATGGAGATGTGATGTCATGGCAAGTCTAACGACAAAAAGTGCGTTTGACGTGATTATTAGTAAATTTTATTGAAATAATTGCCCGAATTCCTCTCAATTATTACACGCTGCACTTTTGATACATGTCGCTAGGGCAATTTTTAACGGGTTTTTGTGTCAAAATTAAAGAAATTGTTTAGGACACGGTCCAATTTACTCTGTTTAAAGTTACATGGTATTGTAGGCTATCCGGTTACAAAATATGGATTACCTGTATTGCTTTGAACGCGATCTATGTGGCTCTAAAGTGTTCTAGGAACCAACGCTACCGACTACATTTGCGCCTGACTGAAATTGAAGACAGGTGAATGTCCTGTATGTCCACAAAGGATGACGGAAGAGCAAATCTATTAACAACACAGCAAGAGCAGTATATTAGCCTAGTACTGTGCAAGTTTCGTGCCGATATATCAGATTCTTCTTGTTTTATGAAAGAAAGCGCACTTCTGTAAGACGCGACCTACAATCGTCTATGAGAAACATACGGTATTGTCGGACAACGCCTTGCCAAAACGGCGGAGTTCATAGATCGCTAAGAAAACAGATTTCTTTCAAATCTGACTAATCAATTTGTGGATGCTTTGATAGTCGATACGTATACGGAAATCCCCATGCCGAATCCACAATTCATTGTTGAGTTTCTATCATTTAAGGTTTTGGCGATTACGGTAAATCGTATTTTTTGTCTCAGATATGAACAAGTAATGTTTCTAAATTCTAGGACAAACAAGGTGCGGACCTCATGTTATGAATATAGGGTATCATTCTGCATACCATAAAGTTGGTTCAAGGGTATTGGTCATCATTTCTACCCAAAAAACCTGTTTTGGCCTCAGGAAAGCAATTGCGCTATTACATACCATAAACCAGATGCACATCTGAATTAAAGGAACCAACTTGTGTACCGGTATCACATTCTTTTGGATGAATTGACAAAATTATGCTACCTAGATGCATATATAATGTCATTGAAGTATTGCAAGCCCAATAAAGTTGGTTTGGAGGAAATCGGTCATCGTTTCGCGATATCGAAATTTTATGCCGAAAAATGCTGTTTTGCCCTTAATTGACGAAATTATGATATTTTGGGAAACAAGATGCATTTATGATGTCGGGGCAGTCTCCCGAACCCAATAAAGTTGGTTTGGAGGAAATCGGTCATCGTTTAGCGATATCCAAATTTTATGCGGAAAATGCTGTTTTGCCCTTAATTGATGAAATTATGATATTTTGGGAAACAAGATGCATTTATGATGTTGGGGCGGTCTCCCGAACCCAATAAAGTTGGTTTGGAGGAAATCGGTCATCGTTTCGCGATATCCAAATTTTATGCGGAAAATGCTGTTTTGCCCTTAATTGATGAAATTATGATATTTTGGGAAACAAGATGCATTTATGATGTCGGGGCGGTCTCCCGAACCCGATCAAGTTGGTTTGGAGGAAATCGGTCATCGTTTCGCGATTTCCAAATTTTATGTGAAAAATGCTGTTTTGCCCTTAATTGATGAAATTATGATATTTTGGGAAACAAGATGCATATATCATGTCGGGGCAGTCTTCCGAACCCAATAAAGTTGGTTTGGGAGAAATCGGTCATCATTTCGCGATATCGAAATTTTGTACAGAAAAATGCTGTTTTGCCCTTAATTGATGAAATTATGATATATTTTGGGAAACAAGATGCATATATCATGTCGGGGCAGTCTCCCGAACCCAATAAAGTTGGTTTGGAGGAAATCGGTCATCGTTTCGCGATATCCAAGTTTTATGCGGAAAATGCTGTTTTGCCCTTAATTGATGAAATTATGATATTTTGGGAAACAAGATGCATATATCATGTCGGGGCAGTCTCCCGAACCCAATAAAGTTGGTTTGGAGGAAATCGGTCATCGTTTCGCGATATCCAAATTTTATGCGGAAAATGCTGTTTTGCCCTTAATTGATGAAATTATGATATTTTGGGAAACAAGATGCATATATCATGTCGGGGCAGTCTCCCGAACCCAATAAAGTTGGTTTGGAGGAAATCGGTCATCGTTTCGCGATATCCAAATTTTATGCGGAAAATGCTGTTTTGCCCTTAATTGATGAAATTATGATATTTTGGGAAACAAGATGCATATATCATGTCGGGGCAGTCTCCCGAACCCGATCAAGTTGGTTTGGAGGAAATCGGTCATCGTTTCGCGATTTCCAAATTTTATGTGAAAAATGCTGTTTTGCCCTTAATTGATGAAATTATGATATTTTGGGAAACAAGATGCATATATCATGTCGGGGCAGTCTTCCGAACCCAATAAAGTTGGTTTGGGAGAAATCGGTCATCATTTCGCGATATCGAAATTTTGTACAGAAAAATGCTGTTTTGCCCTTAATTGATGAAATTATGATATATTTTGGGAAACAAGATGCATATATCATGTCGGGGCAGTCTCCCGAACCCAATAAAGTTGGTTTGGAGGAAATCGGTCATCGTTTCGCGATATCCAAGTTTTATGCGGAAAATGCTGTTTTGCCCTTAATTGATGAAATTATGATATTTTGGGAAACAAGATGCATATATCATGTCGGGGCAGTCTCCCGAACCCAATAAAGTTGGTTTGGAGGAAATCGGTCATCGTTTCGCGATATCCAAATTTTATGCGGAAAATGCTGTTTTGCCCTTAATTGATGAAATTATGATATTTTGGGAAACAAGATGCATATATCATGTCGGGGCAGTCTCCCGAACCCAATAAAGTTGGTTTGGAGGAAATCGGTCATCGTTTCGCGATATCCAAATTTTATGCGGAAAATGCTGTTTTGCCCTTAATTGATGAAATTATGATATTTTGGGAAACAAGATGCATATATCATGTCGGGGCAGTCTCCCGAACCCAATAAAGTTGGTTTGGAGGAAATCGGTCATCGTTTCGCGATATCCAAATTTTATGCGGAAAATGCTGTTTTGCCCTTAATTGATGAAATTATGATATTTTGGGAAACAAGATGCATATATCATGTCGGGGCAGTCTCCCGAACCCAATAAAGTTGGTTTGGAGGAAATCGGTCATCGTTTCGCGATATCCAAATTTTATGCGGAAAATGCTGTTTTGCCCTTAATTGATGAAATTATGATATTTTGGGAAACAAGATGCATTTATGATGTCGGGGCGGTCTCCCGAACCCAATAAAGTTGGTTTGGAGGAAATCGGTCATCATTTCGCGATATCCAAATTTTATGCGGAAAATGCTGTTTTGCCCTTAATTGATGAAATTATGATATTTTGGGAAACAAGATGCATATATCATGTCGGGGCAGTCTTCCGAACCCAATAAAGTTGGTTTTGGGGAAATCGGTCATCGTTTCGCGATATCGAAATATTGTACTGAAAAATGCTGTAACCATAACCTTGTTTACCAAACCTATTTTAGCTGCCGTGTCTCTTTTGTCTTCTCTGCAAATACCCTTAATATGACCATTTGTTACATGATTTCCACAGGGGTTATATCTGCTCTGAAACTGTTGCCTGGAAATTGGTCTTGCCTGTTGATTCGCCATACTTTGGGAGAGACTGTCAACAGTTTATGTACTGGGTAACTTGTTATCAATCTAGTGCTAGTGCTAGTCTGCTGAGACTGAACTGCTAAAGATGAGTGATAAAACCACATACTGTTCCTACATGAGTACAATGACATTGAGCTGTGAAGAAATTAAACTTTTCTATGTAACGTTATGAGTGTTTGCTTCTTGTTTTAAATGTTAGCCTTTGATTAAACCAGTCATGTTATCGTAAACTTTTACATGAGGTGACTTTCACGACACGTGTTAAGTAAAACGAATAACTCCATAGATAATACAATTAAAACCTACAAAACAAGACTTCTTGTTAGGTTTCAGAGGAATCAACCTTTCAGCCTAAACAAAGGAATCATTGGTATTGTAATGTACAGTCATCACTTTGTAGCTTGACTTGTACATTGATCATTTTACATTAGACTCACACTACATTTCAGTGTGAATTCATTGGCATGAATGTCTGATGCCAAGTCGGTCAACTGTTGAAAAGATACCAAAAGAACGTGTCAAGTACTTTTTTCTCCATACCCCATAAAATCCTTTTTGCAACACCCTTTGCCATACATGTGTACATCAATGGTAGCACGGTGCATGCTGGAATATCTGGAGGGGACTTCTTGAGAGTACTGATGCTATCTGATTCAGCATGTACATACAGCCTACATGACTAATGGGAACCTACATGTAGCCTTTTGGCTTAAGTATCTATTGAGAGCTCCTCTACAACTGGTTGACATGTAGGCGCTACCAGCCAGCCCTTCCCCAACTAATGTTATATGTACTATCCCCAATTAATGATATACATGTATGTGCTATGTGTTTGATATTTTATTGGGAGGGGGGAGTATATTGATTTAGTTGCTTCGTTTCCTCCTTGTTTTGGCTTTACAGCAACAATCATGTTCAAAACAAATTGTAAATGTTGGGCCTCCACGTTTCTTCCTAAAACTGATCAGGAACAGTTGTGTCAGTGAAAAAGGTGGCAGTACAAAACCATATGTTCCTATGTCCCGAAATTCTGCCCTACCTTTACCAAGAAAGAATCAGGATGTATAAGTAATCCTGCGATGTACTCCACTCCAGCAGTAGTTTGTAGTAGTCTTTGATTATACTGCTGCGGGGTCCCTGACACAGGTAGGCAGCAGTCAGCTAGTCTTCACATCACGTTTCCAAGCTTCATCCGATTGGTTATTATTTCACTCCACCACTGTAAGTGGAGATGAAATGTTTTGTTTTCTCTCACTAAATCTAATTCTCTAGAGGGTGGGGGGAGGGTTATTTTCTTTTGGGGGGGAGTTGAATTTAAAAAAAAGAATGAGTGAAGTTCAGTTATTTCAGTTAACATAATTGTTACTATTTTACCTTGGGGAGGGATGGGGAGTGAAATGTCCTGCTTTTGTCTAGTTGTAAAATATGTTAAAAATAGTTTACATCACTTATTAGTCTGTATAGTTTTAGTATTATAATGTACTTCTGCTTTATCCATGACCTGTAGAGCATAAACTGCTGCAACAAGAACCTGAGGTATACATTTCTGCATGATGCAGCATATCTTGTGAGCAGAGTCAAGGTAGTGGATTATATAATGTTACCTTATGGTAGCTAGTATGTATATGAATGGAGGTTATATACACAGTCCTAACTTGATTGTAGGAAGGGCAATCAGTGAAAGACAAACTTTTGCATTCACACACCTCATCACACCAGTCTCATATCTATTATTAAGCTGTATCTGTATAGCCGGTATAACCACCCTTCGCTGCAACACACCAGCTTCGCAGGCACGCGGCGCGGCGGCAGCTGGCTAAATTACACCAAACGACCTGTCACACCTAACCTTTGAACGTCTAACTCTAGACAATCAATTTGTTTAAAACTATCTTGTGACGATGCCCCTACTAGGACAGTACTTCAGGTGGCAGCGAGTTCCACTCTACGATAGTTCTAGGAAAAAATGAGTTTTTGAACACCTCAATCCTTGGTTGATAGCTCTGGTACTTGAAGGTATGACTATTTCTTGTTCTTTTCCGAGCTGGTATTTATTATTTTTGTACATCATGCGTAGTCTGGACATTTTTCGCCATGATGACATTTCCATGACACTCACCTAATAATCTATTCAGCACACACACACACACATACTGTGACACACATACACACACACACAGACACACATTTGATATCGACATCACAACGTAAAAAGTCGTTTGGGATTTTAGCTGCTCTCAAATTATTCAACAAATTTTCAGGTTGTCCTTCGGGGAACCAATTCACAAGGTTTTGAATTCCGAGTTGAGGTCCAGGTATAAGGTATGGAACCTGCCAACCTGGACTGGCTCCTCCTCACTGCTGTCTCCATCTCATTTTGACATATCGTGACCGTACTACGTATATACGACTCATTGTATGGAGTATTCTTTTACTCAATCCGGCGCGTCACCACTGGGCGCCGCCATCTTGGCTCATTCCTGGGTTCCCGTCAGGCTTCGCACAGGTCTGCTTAGGTTCTGAGGCCACAGAGTCGCTAAGTACGTAGGCTAGTCCAATATGAGTCCATTCTTTAATAGGCGACTCTGTCGGCCAAGCAGCGGTCCTGCTTATATGAAATCATTAGGTATGTTTTTGTCGTCCAGGAATGTTAACGTTAAACTTGTTTAAAGTATATATTTTTTCGCGAGTTTCCTATGTCAAAGTCGGCTCAACGGTAGGCTCTGATCGCCACAGTACTTGAGTCATTCACTCACCGACTAATTTTCCCTTAGCTTATAAGAAAGTCAGTTAGGGCGCCACAAATAACCTCAAAAGTTGCTGTTCTCTAGAAACTTTACGAGTCGACTGCCGCTGTTCAGCAGATTTTCACGAAAAGCCGCCATATTGGAAATCTGATGGCCTGACCTTTATGTCACTCCAGCATCATGGGACGGTGACCCGTCACCACCCAGAGTATGGCACCATCGCTCAGACTCGCTACACTATCGAGGATGGTATACTCCATAGTATAAGAGTACTCCGCTACCCCGATAGCTATCGATGGATGGTGGCCCCCATCCTACGAGTATTATCGAGGATGGTGATAGAACGGGGTGCCCTGGCAGCTTCCCTAGAACTGCAAATTTCAGGCATGTAGTGTAAGTCCTTCTGCAAAGATGGAATGTGGGGGTGAAGATGCTGCCTCGTCTTTGCGTGGGTAATTCTTTTAAGGATTCTGATAAAATATATGATACATCTGTGACTCAGTTATGTTGTTGTCTGCTACACATCGTGCGATCGCTGTACGATCGCAAACAGGACATTCTTGGGATAGTCATGTGCATGTGTGGTACAGAATTCAGCTGTCTTGTGCCCGAAAAGGCTGTCTGTAAACGGGTAATGTAAGGCCTGGTTTACATTAGCGATGAGGCCTGAGGGGGGTTACATGTATACAGCAGTATTTGGTAGAGGAATCCACGGCGTTATCTTGACACTGATAAACAGTTAAGACCTGCCAATGTCAAGGTTTGACTATGAAGCCTAGCTCTAATCAGTCCTGGCTGTTGGCAAGTGAGCTTTCACTGGCTTCAAAAACATTGCGTGGCCTCTTTCAGGGCACATCTGGCCTTCCACATTCTATGGTAAAGGTGTTAGAGATAGGAGTAAGGTAAGGCAAAGCAGTACGCCTGAAGCTTCCACGATTACAAACACGGGACCGCCGGCTTTACGTCCCCATCCGAAAGGACAAATGCAACCCACCACCAGCCGTGCCCGGGCGCGGGGCTCGCTCCCTTGCCTTCCGGATTTATTAAAGGAATTCAGTCCGCATACACGCAAAATAAAAATTAACATTCAGACCAAAAGACAAACCGTGACATCTTGTCTATGACCAAGATTTATTCTACGTTATTGAACTCAACAACGCTGGATGTCGCGCCCCTCAGCTGAATGCACGAAGGCCGAGGAAGACTTCATCCCCATCTGAGGGAACCCCCCGCGATGCGGTTTGTGATTTCCCTCGTCATAAAGTTGTCGAGCCCAAGGACTAACAGTTTACCAATGTATGCAATCTCTGTAACATTCAAATGTAGAAGCACTGAATAACGTCAAGAACTATCTACGTGATTACTTTTGTTTTCGTCAAGTTCGGAAGGCGATTAGAGCCATTGCAATTTAAGGCCGATGGATTTACTAAAATCAGTAATAAACAATTCTCTGCTTCAGACGTTAGTGTAGCCTGGGACCCAGTCTCGGTAAGCTGGTTAGCCCCAACCTGTCGCTACCTTGCTAGCTGCAGCACACACACAGCCCGAACAAGGCTGGACCCAGACTAGCGTAAGTAAGTGTAAAGTTGCTAAACGATAGAGGCTATCTAAAAAGCCGTGAAATGTTTGTACGTTCAGCGGTATCGTCGCTGTGGACTCCAGCAGATGGAATGTTTTAGTTGAGCCAGAACATGAACCCCGTGTCCCGCGCGTTCCTGGCGCCCGACGTGTGGTTGTCGTGCGTGTCGTTCCAGTTCCTGATGAAATCGTCGATGACGGACTCTAGATCCTCCGGCGTCACGTAAGACGAAAACCTGCAGCAGAGAAAGGTCGTCGCGTTAAGGATCAAAGACTAGAATTTGTTTCAGAGGAGTAGGTTTGACAGGTTTGCCTCGGGACATATTGGTTTTCTAAAACAGAACTGTTACTCCCACCTCTTTTCTCTTAAAATTTGCTCCTTGATGCGCAATTAGATACAGGGTTGATGTTGAACTTCGATCTTTTAAGGAAAAACAAACTCTCTTCACTCTCACAGTAACCTGTTGGCTACAAGCCTAGGTAATGTAGTCTGCTCTTCTAGGGGGTAAGGCAAAATTTGCTTGAGGGTATGTTACCTGCTGTTCTGTTTTACCTGATGCCGAAGAGCTGGCCTGGGTACGCGGGTGGCCCTGGTGACAGTCTGGGTCCCAGGTTACCTAGGCCACCATAAGCTTCTATGGTTTCTACGGCTGCAGAAGCTTACAATGGCCGAGGAAATCTGCCTGAAGCCCATGAAACCAGGTTACTCTCAAAAATGAAGAATACACATGATGCACTACACCTGAAAAGCCAACTCACCTCTTGACCCCCTTCCCTTCTGGATCTACCAGAAACTTCTCGAAGTTCCAGCGGACATCATTGACCTTGAGCGGTTTCCAGTAAAGGCTGTCTGGGTTGCCGCTAATACCCATGACGTCAGAGATGGGAGGGCAGCAGCTCTGGTGACGTAATAGATTTGACGTTGATGGCAACAAAACACAACGTGGGGATGGCGCATTTGAATACAATTATAAGATACCGAAAGACACACAACCCGCATGTAAGATAGGAAAGGGGTACCCGATATTCGTATCATAATTACCA